>JARGCV010000124.1:2483750-3825000 GCA_034064705.1 Bothrops alternatus
GGAAGATATTAAAAAAGTAGACGATAGAGTGAGCAAGATTGATGGAAAGATAGAGCAATTTCAAGAGAATTTAATAAAAAATGATCAAAGAATAAAAAATATAGAGGAAAAAAATGAAAAAATTGAGGCAAGAATTGATGAAACAGAGACTTATATGACAACAAATACTAAAGATATGCAGGATGCCTTATTAAATCTTGAATTGGAAAAAGCTGCCTTTTTTCTGAGATTTCAAAATGTACAAGAAACTAAAGATGAAAATCTTCCTCAGATGATGGCAGAGATTATAGCAGGCATCTTGGATATCACACCACAAAAAGCAATTAAGGAATTGGATGAAATATATCGGGTATACACCAGCTATGCCCGCCGAAATAATTTCCCAAAAGAGGTTCATGTACGTTTCACTAAGAAAACCACAAGAGAAGAAATATACAATATAGCTAGGAAAAACACCTATACATACAAAGGAAGAGATATTACAATTCTTAAACAAATTCCAAGACGCATTAGAGAAAGAAGAAGACCCTTTCAATTTCTATCTTCCAAATTAAATAACCACAGGATTCCATTTAGATGGTTGATTCCAGAGGGTCTATTAATTACCCTATTTGATAAGAAACATAAAATAAAAAATGTAGAGGAAGCTAGGGAATTTTATGATCAAAATATTAAGGAAATAGAGGAATTAGAACGTAAAGAAAATAAGGAGAGAGAGCGAAACAATAAAGAAGAATTAAGCTCTGAGGATAACCCACTTGATTCAAAACTGAAAAATAAACATGGCAACGAGGAAAGAGAAGGGGCAACTACAAGATCGCAAGCAGGTGCAAAAGGAAGAAGATAGACAATTTAAACAATCACAAAAAGGCAGAGGATGAAATAAGATTATTATCTATAAATATTAATGGATTAAATGCATCCAAGAAAAGAAATAAAATATTTTATAATCTGATTAAACAAAATTTAGAAATCATATGCTTACAGGAAACACACGTTAAAAAGAATCAACAGCAATTATTGGAATGTTTAAAATTAGGAGAATCATTCGTATCTTTAGCCCAGGTCAAAAAATGTGGAATTGTGCTATACATCAAAACATGGCTAAATCCAAAATTGATCTATGCAGATGAAGAAGGCAGAATTTTAATCGTCCAAATTGATCAGGGAAATAATCCCATAACAATAGCTGCAATTTATGCTCCAAGTACACAACAAACTAAATTCTATACAAAGTTTTATAAAAAACTTCAAGAAATAGAAATTTTAAAATTAATAATTATCGGTGATTATAATGCAATAGTAGATACGAAAAAAGACTATAAAAGTGTGAATAGGCCGGAAATAAAAACAATAAGAAGAACATTACCTCTCCCTTTTATGCAGATGGTAGAAGAATTTCAATTAAAAGATACTTGGAGAGCCTTACATTTAGACAATATATATTACACCTATTTTTCACACCCTTTTAAATCCTGGTCAAGAATAGACATGGCTTGGGCCAATCCAGAACTCATGAAAATAATAACGGAGTCAGAAATACTACCAAACATATGGGCTGACCACAATCCATTATTAATAAAATGGAAACAGCAAACAAAAAATATTAACAAAAGATCGACACTTAATCAGACAATAATTAAAGAAAAAGACTATATCACAATGATACAAAAAGAACTTAAATTCTTTTTAGAGATAAATAATAATGGAAATACAACAATATTAAATTTATGGGATACCATGAAAGTCTACATACGAGGACTCTCAATCTCATACTCATCCTTTCTAAACAAAACAAAACGGAAAAATATAGAAGAATTAACAGAGAAAATAAATAGTTTGGAAAAACAACTACATAGAGACCCCTCAAATGTCCAAATGTTAGAAGAATTAAATACCAACAAACACAAAATAAATCTTATTACACAAAATGAAATGATAAAAAATTTAAAAGCCACAAAACAAATTTTTTTTGAACATGCAAATAAACCGGGCAGATGGTTGGCTCATAAAATAGCAAAACAAAAAATAGAAAGAAATATAGAAATTTTAACAGACCATAAAGGTGAAAGACAAAATAATGCTCAAAAAAAGAAAGATATAGTAATAGATTTTTACTCAAACTTATATAAAAAAGAAGAAACTGAACAAAGAAAAATTGATGAATATTTAGAACAAACTGACCTACCAAAAATTACAGAAGAAGAAAGAGCAATGCTAAATAAAAAAATAACTCTGGAGGAGCTAAAAAACGTGATACAGGCTCAAAAAAACAATAAAACTCCTGGCCCAGATGGTATCCCATCAGAATTATATAAAATCTTAATAGACTTTCTAGCACCATTGATTCTGGAACTATTTAATTACATTTTAGACAAAAGTAAAATACCAGAATCATGGAAAGATGCATATATTAGCTTAATACCTAAGGACCCAATCAATAAACACCAAATTCAAAACTACCGTCCAATTTCACTCTTAAATACAGATTATAAAATTTTTGCAGCAATTATGGCAGCGAGGTTTAAAAAAATACTGAATATATTTATCCACCCTGATCAGAATGGTTTTCTACCCAATAGACACATTAGAAGCAATATAAGAACAATACTAAATGCAATAGAATATTACGATATACATATTGAAAAACAGGTTGCATTTATTCTGGTGGACGCAGAAAAAGCCTTCGACAAGATAAATTGGCTCTTTTTTAACACACAACTAAATAAAATGGAATTTGGAAACAAATTTATAAATCTAATTAAAGAAATATATAATCAACAATTTGCTAATATTATTATAAATTCAGAATTAACAGATAAAATTAAAATAGAAAAAGGAGTCCGACAAGGTTGTCCTTTAGCTCCATTAATATTTATCCTCGCCTTAGAAGCCTTGCTAATAAATATAAGGAGAAAGGAAGAAATTAAAGGACTAAAGATAAGAAAAGAAGAATACAAATTACAAGCATATGCGGACGATATGGCTTTCATAATTGAGGACCCCTTAGAATCAGCTTTAATTTTAATAGAGGAAATTGAAAAATTCGGTCAAGTGGCGGGTTTAAAAATTAATAAAAACAAAACTAAAATAATAACTAAAAATATGAATTCTAATCTAAATCAAGAACTAGAGAATATTTTAGAAATAAAAACAGTAAAGAAAGCCAAATATCTGGGACTAATACTTTCGGCCAAATGTAGCAAGATTAAAAAAGACAACCACGACGTAGTAATAAAAAAGATAAGTGCAGATTTAGACAAATGGTCCAAACTCCAAATATCATTATTAGGCAAAATCGCAATAATAAAAATGAATGTCCTTCCAAAGATACTGTATTTATTTCAAACAGCTCCAATTAAGCTAAATAAAGAATTTTTTGATAAATTAAACAAAACAATACACAAATTTATATGGGCTAAAAAGAAAGCAAGAATTAAGTTTAAACACCTACAAGATCATAAATCAAGAGGTGGAATGGGGCTTCCAAATTGGAAATTATACTATACAGCAGCTGCACTGGTCTGGATTAAAGATTGGATACAACTTAAAAACAGAAGAATACTAATTTTAGAAGGTTTTAATCTTGAATTCGGCTGGCACTCCTTTCTATTTGGAACAAAAAACAAATCATATATACAATTTAAACAACACTTCATAAGGAAAAATTTATTAGAAATTTGGTTCCAAATTAAAAGACAATTTTATATTAAACTACCAAGATGGCTTTCCCCAAATGAATCCATAACATATCCTAATTTATTAAACCCCAACACAATAATGACATATCACCAAATTCTAACAGAAGATAATCAATTAATTTCAATTCAAATTTTAAAAGAAAAAGGAATCACTTTAGACTGGATGCAATATTTTCAAATTAATTCAAAATATATGGAAGACCAAAAGCATGGATTTCAAAAAACGAACAAGTTAGATAAAATATTATTAGGAGCAGACCAAAAACTTATTTCTAGATTATATAAAGTTTTATTATATGATGAAATGTGTGAAGAAGAAGTTAAAGGTAACATGATTGCATGGGCAAAAAATATAGGAAACACAATTTATTTGGCAGAATGGGAAAAAATTTGGAACACTAACTATAAACTCACCATTTCATCCGCCTACAAAGAGAATATACTTAAAATGTTCTATCGCTGGCACCTCCCTCCAGATAGATTGGCAAAAATGTTTCCCAATACATCCCCTAAGTGCTGGAAGTGTAAAGTTAAAATTGGGACATACTACCACCTCTGGTGGACTTGCACATTGGCCAAAATTTTTTGGAAAAAAATTAAAAAATATCTCGAACAAATGACTACTCAAATAATTCCAATGAATCCCGAACTATTTTTATTAGGAATAATAAGATATAAGACAACTAAAGAAGACAGATATTTAACAATACACATAATTACAGCTGCCAGATTAGTTTACGCCCAAAATTGGAAACTTGAAAAAATTCCATCAACTCTGAATTTGATCAACAAAATAAATGAAGTAGCCGAGATGAATAAACTAACTCTCAAAATACAAAATAAAGAAGACACAATTTTTTTATAAGACCTGGAATAAATGGTACGAATGGCTAGAAGCAAAAAAATATTTGGATCCCTAAAAATATAAACAAAATGCAATACTAATAAATAAGATATAGATGACGGTCTTATTCATCCTCTGACCTAAACATATTTTAAAAAAAAAAACCCCTATCGACATATTTTGATAAGAATCCCGAAAATTATGATATATCACCTAAATTGAAATATGTGATAATCTCTCTTAGATAATTAAAGATAGAATAAATATATGATGTGTATATCTGTTAAATTGTATATATCTATATATATACATCAATTATGTATATCTAATCAGTTTAAAAGATACAAATATATTTTGTATAGACTGCACATAAATAAGAATCAACTAAATAGTTGATATTATTGTTAAATGTTGTTTGTATATAGCTATAGATATTAATTTACACAACTATGTTCTATGTCTCCGTTTTATGTATTGTACATTTGTACTTTTTAAAGTTTGTATATATTTAATAAAGTTATAAAAAAAAAAGAGTAATCCTCCATCTTTTTGGAGAAACAGAGAATAAGCATGTTGGGAAAGTTGAGAATTATGAAGCCACTTCAGCAAAAGGATAAGAAATAAAGTTTAAAAAATAAAGAAAATTCAGGCAAGATTGTAAATACAGGGCAAAGGTGGGAAAGCCTTACAGCACATCACCAAGTCTTTGAGGCCAGTTGTGTTTCAGCAGGCCACACTTTCAAAGAAGCTTTTTCAAACACTCAAAGAGTTTGAGCATGGGGTGTACATACTCCTTAGCTGCTCCTTTGCCTCAACATTTTCCTAAGTTAATAGAAAAGTTCCAGGCGGTGCTGTCAAACAATAACCAGAAAGATGATTGATACTAACTAGGAAGGTTTGAGGGGAAGGCGGCATTACCAAATTTGATTGAATATGGTTAGAGCTGTTCATTGGATCAGAATCTTCCAATGAGATGAAGGACTTTAATTCAGTAAAAAAATATTGACTCCATCAAATTAACTGTTCTCAAATTACATGAAAACCATAACCTCCACAACAAACACAAAGGACCTCTTCACAAATGCACATATTTACACCCGAGAGAAAAAGATAGAGACAGAGGATTAGTGCTCAAAACTCTAGAGCAGACATGTCAAACACAAGGCCCAGCCCATGAAGTGGTTTCATGTGGCCTACAAAGCCATCCTGGAAACAGTGAGGGAACGGACCCTGCTTCCTTGGCCCCGGCCCAGGCTGGCCAGGAACCAATGTACAATTTCGTGGTGGCCATCCATGCTGGACCACATTCAGTCTTAGCTCCACAAGGCCATCCTGGAAACAGAGAGGGACTGGCCCCTGCTGCATCAGCCCCGCCCCATGGGCATGCGCTGGGGAGGTGTCACCCTTCATGAGGAATGAAGAAATGCCCCATCGCCTGGAAGTGGCCAGCGAACTTCACATATCTGGCCTGGTGGGCTCCGGGAGAAGGGATGCCGTGAGCAGCATGAGAATCAACGTTACCTGTGCAACACCCCCCAGCCCCCAGCCTGCCAGCTTCACCCCATCCAGCCCAGCTTCTCGATGCTGTGAGGAAGGCGCCTTGCTGCCTCCCAAAACCGGGCAGGCTGGGGGCTGGGTAGTGTTGTGCTTCTCGTCAGATTTGCGCCGCCCGGCTCAGCCTCTCGGTGTTGTGAGGAGAGCATTTCTTCATTCCTCACGAAGGGTGACACTTCCTCAGCTGCATTTCTTGCCTGTTTTTTTCCCTCCCTCATCTCAAATATTTTCCTGCCACTCTGTTCAAAAGGAAGGAAGGAAGGAAGGAAGGAAGGAAGGAAGGAAGGAAGGAAGGAAGGAAGGAAGGAAGGAAGGAAGGAAGGAAGGAAGGAAGGAAGGAAGGAAGGATGTAGAGATGGGGGCCAGGTAGAGGTAATGAGCAGCAACTGCCCTTCCAACGCCTGCATGCCTCTTCTCTCTACATGATCTCATCCATTCACATCACCATGGCAATCTGGTTCACATTTTATTTATTTATTTATTTATTTATTTATTTATTTATTTATTTATTTATTTATTTATTTATTCGGATTTGTATGCCGCTCCTCTCCGAAGACTCGGAGCGGCTCACAACATATGTATATATATATAAACAATTGCAACAAATCCAAAAAACATTAAAAATACAAACCCCATACATACTCATCAATCACACCACAATCAACAATCATCCCCAGGCCTGCCGGCAGAGGTAGGCTTTTAAATTCTTTCGGAAGGCCAGGAGGGTCGGAGAAATGCGGACTTCAGGAGGTAGTTGGTTCCAGAGGGTGGGCGCCGCAACAGAGAAAGCCCTCCCCCTAGGGCCCGCCAGACGACATTGTTTCGTTGACGGGACCTGGAGGAGGCCGACCCTGTGCGCTCTCACCGGTCATAGAGAAGTATGTGGCAGAAGGCGGTCCCGTAAGTATCCTGGTCCCAAGCCATGAAGGGCTTTATAGGTAATAACCAACACCTTGAATTGGGCTCGGAGACCAATAGGCAACCAATGCAGCGTGCGGAGAGTTGATGAAATGTGGGCACAACGAGGAAGACCCACAACTGCTCACGCAGCTGCATTTTGCACTAATTGTAGTCTCCGAACACTCTTCAAGGGTAGCCCCATGTAGAGAGCGTTGCAGTAGTCGATCCTCGAGGTGACAAGGGCATGTGTGACTGTGAGGAGTGACTCCCGATCCAAGTAAGGACGCAACTGGTGCACCAGGCGAACCTGGGCAAATGCCCCCCACGCCACTGCCGACAAATGATGATCCAATGTCAGCTGTGGATCGAGGAAGATTCCCAAGTTGCGAACCTTCTCTGAGGGGTTTATAGATTCACCCCCCAGGGTAATCGAAGGACAGATAGAAGTGTCCTTGGGAGGCATCACCCACAGCCACTCTGTCTTATCGGGGTTGAGCCTTACTCTGGTAACACCCATCCAAACCCTCACAGCCTCCAGACACCGGCACATCACCTCAACCGCTTCACTGATATGGCCAGGAGTGGAAATGTACAGCTGAGTATCATCAGCGTACTGATGGTATCTCACTCCGTGGCAGTGGATGATCTCACCCAGTGGCTTCATGTAAATGTTAAAAAGTAGGGGAGAGAGAACCGACCCCTGAGACACCCCACATGGGAGTAACCTAGAGGTGGACCTTCGATCCCCCACAAACACCGACTGCGACCGACCAGTGAGATAGGAGGAGAACCACCGCAATACGGTGTCCCCCACTCCCAATCCCTCCAGCCGGCGCAGAAGGATACCGTGGTCAATGGTATCGAACGCCGCTGAGAGGTCAAGAAGCACCAGGACAGAGGACTGGCCTCTATCCCGGGCTCGCCAGAGATCATCCATCAGAGCGACCAAAGCAGTTTCGGTGCTGTAGCCGGGCCTGAACCCCGACTGCAGAGGGCCCAGATAATCGGCTTACTCCAGAGACCGCTGGAGCTGATGCGCCACCACCTTCTCGACAACCTTCCCCACAAAGGGAAGGTTGGAGACCGGATGATAGTTGGTCAAAATTTCTGGATCCAGGGAAGGCTTCTTGAGGAGGGGGTGCACAAGTGCCTCCTTTAAGGGAGCCGGAAAGGACCACTCCCTCAAAGAAGCGTTGACAATCTCCTGGATCCAGGTACGTGTCACCACCCTACTGGCCGAAACCAGCCAGGAGGGACACGGGTCCAACAAACAGGTGTCAGAACATACAGATCCAATGGCCCTGTCCACTTCCTCAGGCGTAACAGCCTCAAACTCTCCCCAGATGACCGGACAAGAACATGCCCCTGTCCCCTCAACTGAATCATTATCAGTCGACTCTGCTACACAATTGGAGTCTAGGTCAGCCCGGATCTGAGCCACTTTGTCTGCGAAACAGTTATTAAAGTCCTCGGCACTACCCTGCAAGGGAGGCCCCGGACCCCTTGGGTTAATAAGGGATCGGGTCACCCTAAACAGGGCGGCCGGACGAGATTCCGCAGACGCGATCAAAGCAGAAAGATACAAAGATCTTGCCGCCTTAATCGCCTTCAGATAGGCTTTAATAAATAAGCTCAATCTGGTTCGGTCAGATCCAGACTTACTTTGTCTCCATCGCTTCTCTAGACGTCTCTTATGGCGCTTCATCCCCCTGAGCTCCTCAGTAAACCAAGGAGACCTCCTGGGGCCAGCACCACGGAGAGGTCGCAAAGGCGCAATCCGGTCAATAGCCACCTTCGCGGCCATATTCCATGCCGCTACCAGGGACTCCACCGGACTGTGAATGAGGGAGCTCGGTAATTCCCCAAGCACCGTCTGAAAGCCAATTGGATCCATCAGGCGTCTGGGGCGGAACCACCTAATCGGTTCCGCCTCCCTGCGGGGAAGGATTGGGGCCGTAAAATTCAGTCGAAGCAGAAAATGATCGGTCCATGACAAAGGCATGATATCTAAGCCCCTTAAAACCAGATCATTACCCAACTGCTCCGAAAGGAAAATCATATCCGGGGCGTGTCCACCCTCATGCGTCGGGCCCTGCACTACTTGGGTCAGGTCCATGGTTGTCATGGCGGCCATGAATTCCTGTGCCAATCCCGAGGATTCGCCAAGCGACGGCAGATTGAAGTCCCCCAGGACTATAAGCCTGGGGAACTCCACCGCCACATGATATCAGCCTGCCTACATCAACAGGATGTGGTAGAAACTGCTCCCTGGCTGGGGCCTCTTAAGAATTGGCAAGGGGTTTCACCAATAGAAGTGCTGTTGCTATGCTGATGCCATCTTACTTTATGCTATTTGAATACCTGTATATAAGGCAATAACACTGCGAAAGCAGTCAGACATATTTGCACCCTGCAATGACTGAGCACTGATTCCTACAGCTGGCACCCAAACAGGGAATTATGGGACATTTGGGACCCCCTCCAGGGAAGAGCGACAGCCAACATACTTACCATCGTCTGGAATAGACCCCTAAGTGCACATTCGTTCTACGGGAGCCCTCAGTGGTAAGTACGGGTCGCAAGTTATCTCAGCACCAGCAGAAACATGCACAGGAACTCAGATTCCTGCTACATACATCAGGCATGACAGAGCCTGAGGCAGACATAAGGAAGCTGGTGGATGAGGTAGGGAAACATTGCCCTTGGAATCCTGAGCACTGGACGCTTAGGCTATGAGATTGGGAAAAGATAGGGCATACTTTACATCTTGAACCTCGGGCTCCAGTACAGATCTTACATTGATGGTATCAGTGGAAAAATATGGCTCAGATGCTCCAGAAGGCAGTGGAAAAATATGGCTCAGATGCTCCAGAAGGGCAGCAATTAACTACCAGCCCCCTTCTGATTACAACCAAGTAAACCTTATCCCTCCTGAAGCATCTTTAATTGGATCTCCAGCTCCTTCTGAAGAGGCTAATTCTTTTGCTTCTTCCCAGACCTCATACACCCTCACAAGTAAAATATTAGAGGAACAACCTTGAAGTAGAAAAAAATAATATGGGGAAATGTCAGAGTAATTTAAAGACACAAATTAACTCAAAATGCACTCCTCTGCAATGTGTTTTGAACAATTGGAATGTTTTGAAATTTCATGCGAAGCCGATATATATATATATATATATACACACATTTTCGTGGGTGTTTGTATGTAGATCTTTGGTTATTCAGGTTTTCTCCCACGTAAAATTGGAAGTGTCTTGGTGACGTTTCAACGAAGTCCCATTCGTCATCTTCAGGCTGGTGTTTTCGGCTTCGTGCTTCTAGGAGCAATGTGTGATCATAGCTGTTTCTTCCTTTTAACTGCCAGTGGGGGTATGAACTGATTGGGTGGGAGCTTGGCTGTGTTCTGATTGGGTGGAGGTGTGTTCTGATTGGTTAGGGGGTGCTCTGATTGGATGGGGGTTGGTGCTCTGATTGGATGGGGGTTGGCTGTGCTCTGATTGGATGGGGGAGTGTTCTGTATATGTGTGTGTGTGTGTGTGTGTGTGGCCACCCAGAACATTATGCTTGGGCTTGGAATGGTGAGAAAAATAGGAGATGGTTAAAGGGCCCTATAAAAACCACATTTGGTTGGAATCAACTCATGATTTTTCTCGCTTCTTGCAGGACAAGTCATATGTTTAAATAAATGTTGTTTTAATAGTATTTGTGTATATGTTTGTCTGTGTTGTTCTGTGTTATTTCCAAGACTTGGAAGAGGGTCAAACCCTCTTTGATAACAACATACCAAAAGATTTTATTAAAAATAAATGGTTTGCCTGGAGAAAAGTATGAAATGAAATATTTGTATGTGGAATTGTTTATGCAAGCAGTTAGAAAGGAAGTGAATGAGTTCATTTGCTGATATTTAAGTGTGTGTGTTAGCCCTCAAACCCCCCCCCCACTCACTCTCTCCCAGGCTATGAAAGAAATAGTAAACTTTTACTGTTGTAAAAGTAAATTGAAAAGTAATAGTATAGTGTTTGCATGAGAAGAGTTCCATGGAGGATGTGTGAGAGAATTAATGGGAAATGCATATGAAGGAGAGAAAACTATTTTTTGGTGGAAAGATTTTTTTTCCTGTCTCTTTCGTCTCTCCACTGGCTTTGTTGCTTTAAGAGCGAGAGAGACAGAAAGAAGAAGGGGGAGCTGTTCATTTAAAAGTTTTTTTTCTCTGCTTAGAATTGTAATTTGAGAAGGGTGGAGTGGATGCCCACTCTTGCAGTTTTGGCTTGCAAATTTTTTACATGAAAGTTGAAACAGTAATTGTTGAACAATATTTTTTGGGGGGAAATTGTTGAGTTTAAACTGTTTAGTTAGACCTAGATATCCAACAACCAAAAGAACTGATTCTGAATTGTTTTGCTTAGATTTGTAAATGTTTCACTTATTTATTGGAAATTTGTTTCCATCTGAATGGAATTTGATTAAATTGGATGCCCACTCTCAGGAAAAGTTTGCATTTACTGTGCCTGCAGTGAATCATTCAGAACCTAATAAATGTTATTACTGGACAGTTTTGCCACAAGGAATGCTAAACAGTCCCACATTATGTCAGCTTTATGTTGCTGCAACATTGGCTCCTTTTCGCAAACATCATCCATTGGCTTTGGTATATCATTATATGGATGATATTTTAATTGGAGCACCAAAGATACAATCTAATTGGCTTTCAGAAATACAAAATGATTTAGGATTACAAGTTGCCCCAGAAAAAATATAGTTGCATTCTCCCTATCTTTTTTTAGGGCATAAAATGTTGCAATCTTATTCTGCCCCAGCTTTTCCTCATTTGAGCCTACCCAAAATTATTTCATTGGTCAATTTACAGCAATTGTTAGACACCCTTAATTGGGTTTGTCCATATTTTTCTTTGCCTACAAATTTGCTCAGTCCATTATTTGATTTATTGACCAAAGGAAAACAACCTGGAGATCTCATTGTAGTTCCACCTGCAGCTCTTGCCACGGTTGAACAAATTAATGACATCTTGAATACTCAATTTGTGGGCAGAATTCCATATAAAAATTATCAGTTAACACTTTTGATATTTACTTACACCACACCCTATCCCAAAATGTTTTATTTTTTATCCAGATGGTTGCTGAAATAATAACTTTAGGATGCACACGAGCTTGCTGTCGAAATGGAACTGATTTAATTAATATTGTTCTTCCTATCCAAAAATCTGATTTTCAATTTTATTTTCAGAATAACTTATCTCTTCAGTGTGCTTTAACTGACTATATAGGCTGTATTTCATATCATCTGCCTAAAGATCCTTGACTTGCTTGTTTAATTACTTTTTTCTTTCCTGTCCACCCACTGCTTTCTCCTTCTCCCTTGCTACTATTTTTTCTGAAGGAGGGCAAACAAGAGGAGCAATTGCTTACAAGGATCCTCATCATGATACCTGGAAAGTGTCCTACACTGCAATACAGTCCTCACCACAACACTCACAATTATCTGCTGCTATTTTAGCTTTCCACACCTTTTCTCAACAGCCTTTTAACTTAATCTCTGACTCTCATTATGTGTGCCAACTTATTTTTAATCTTCCAGGTGCTTATATCACGCCCAGGATTGACCACAATCTTATGACTTTGTATTTCCCTTGATAGCAGCTGCTACAAGACTGAAAGCATTTGTATTTTATTTCTCATATACGCAGTCACTCCTCCCTTCCTGGGCCCAATTTTTTTTTATGTCTTCCTAATCCCTGTGGTTTTGCCTCTAATCAACTATGGCAAATGGATGTTACCCATGTTCCCTTTTTGGCTCCCTGGAAATATATTCATTTATCTATTGATACCTATTCAGGAGCAATTTGGGCCATGCCTCAACGAGGGGAAACAGCTGCACATATTATTTCTCATCTTTTTTCAGCCATTACAGCCCTGGGTAAGCCTTCTTCCTTAAAAACTGATAATGGGCCAGGCTATTCTTCAGTGGCCTTTTTGCAATTTTGTACAACCTGGAATATTGTTCTTACTCATGGTCTTCACTATACTTCCATGGTTCAAGCTATCGTGAAATGTGCTAATTGGTCCTTTAAGAACTGCTTTCACAAACAAATAAAAAAGGATGGATCTAGGGTACTCAATTTGTCGTGGGTAACACAACAGGTTAAAGAAGTAGTATTTACATTAAACAATTGAATGTTTCCATTCAAAATTCCACCATTTATCAGAGACACTTTCAACAGAAAACAAGCTTGCCTCCGCCTCTGGCATATTATCAGGCATTACCAGACAAAGCATGATTGGGACTGGTCCCTCTGATCACTTGGGGGCGAGGCTATGCTGCTGTGCTTACTCCTACAGGACCTTTGTGGATTCCAGCACATTACGTTCACCCAGCCAGGGATGTCATGGCACCAGTCCCTGGACCCGGTCCCAGAAATGGCAAGGGCAATTCTACAGATGGCACAGCAACCAATCTGATCCCGGCATGCCAGTTGGCCAATGACGGGGGGAGATGTAAAGAACTTGATCGCCAAAACACAGGTAGTGTTGCAGAAGAAACAAGTAGAGCAAACCCCCGAGAACCTGTGTGCTGCCATTTTTGCGGTTTTAACTGCAAATCCCTTAGCTATCATTTGTTTGTGTCTGATCGTTAACATCTGCCCTTTAACAACAGCAACTGTCATCCCACCCAAACAATCATTCAAGCAACGAATGAAGCAAAATCTATGGGTGCAGCTGGCTAACATCACACAAAATGATGTCTTTTGCTTATCTAAAGTGTATGACATGGAAAATTAGCTTGCTACATGTTTAGTCCTTGTTTGCACCCCTTATGCAGTAACTCAAACCTTCACTGGCTTGAGCAGAATTTATTCAATGGGAACTTTAACTATAAGGCTATATCTAGCTGGGGGGTTTACTGCTTATTATCCACCCTGACCCTATTGCTTTGCACAGCCCAGTGGTAGCAATCCCTGCAAATATAACATGTGCAAAAATAGTTAATTGTACTTCTTCAAGTAAAAAACCTCACTGTCATCGTATTAGCTCACCTGTTTTAAACTACACAGCTTTTGAAGAGACTTCCTTTCATTTTGGACATGTTTGGCTACTGCAAAGATAGTTTTTTACATGTGATCAAGAAACTTTTAATTATATTCCTGCTAATATTAGTGAAGCACAGTGTTGCCTCAGCTGGCTGATTCCTGTTTTGCTTTCCAAACAACAAGAGAATATATGCATGCATAACACACTAAACCACAAATTAAACAACTAACTTTGAGTGAAGCACTGTGGGAAGTCAGCCTCCCAGAGAAGGAAATGTTAAAAGGGAGAATATTATGTCTCCTCAAAGAATCTTAAAGAGGCAGAAAAGCATGCCCAGTTTTTTTCTTAATAGCCTCAAGTCTCCCTCCCCAAGCAGAAACCAGCTCTGTAGAATTGTAGATATAAATAAGGAAGGTTGAAGCTAGAAGATTAAGAAGACAAAGACACCTAAAATCTACATACCCCACCCAAACTCTAAGACAGGACATAATAGGATTAACCCACAGATTCCAAAGGGGCACACTCAGACTCGGGTCAAAATACATGACACAGGAAATACAAAACCTCAAAGAGGAACAGGAAACAACCTCAAGAGCCCCAGAGGGTATAAAAACCCACTCCCTACACGTGCTCTCTCTCTTTTCTTCCAGAGCCATTTTTCTGTCTGGCTCTTCTCTTCAATAAATTGCAACCTTCTTTCTAAAGCAGTCGCCAGGTTGCTTATTCCCGGCTTGGACTGAACCATGATGAAGACTTCCTTCAACAGCACTTTGCATAAATCCAGGCAATATGTTTATGATTTAGTGTGACTGGAATCCAGAAAACTAGATTGAGTAAACTACATCTAGCTACAGATATAAACAGTCTAAAGATGACTGAATTGCAATTCCAAAACAGCTTCCTTCCATTTTAATTCCCCCCAGCATATCTTAGTTCTAAATTGAGATAAGACATTGAGAAGGCAGCAAAGATGCTGGATAAATGCAAACCAAGCACTTTGCTTTAAATTGCAATCTAGGAATAACATTAACACAAAATAGTAGGGATTCATGGTGTCTTTACACATTACAATGAAAATTGCTAGGACCTAACTTTGCAGCCTAAAATAATGAAGTTCTCTTCTATAACTCAAACTAAATAAGTTCTGGATCTATATTGTAATTTAATTAACTTAAAGCTGGTGTTAGAAGTAAGCCTTCATCCTGGTTCATCTAAGCCGGGATAAATAAGCAAAATGGCGACTGCTTTGGGAAGAAGGTTACAGTTTATTGAAGAAGCAGAAAGACGGTCCTTGCAAGGAGCAGAGAGGAAAGAGACCTTGAACACATGGGCAGTAGGTTTTTATACCCCCTCTAGCCTTTGTAATAGTTTCCTGTTCCTGTGGCATGAACCTTGAAGCTATTTCTGAGTGTTTTTCTAGGACTTGATATCTGTGGTTTAATCCTATTATCATATCCTGCTTGCCAGGTGATGGGGTTAATGACTCCTAGAGTTTGGGTGGGGCATGCAGATCTTCTCTTTGTCTTCTTGAGTGCCCTGGCTTCAGCTTTCTGATGGTTCTACATCTGCATTCGTATGGGGCTAGCTCTTGCTTGGGGCAGAGAGATAGATTTGGGGCCAGGTTTGGTTTTTAAAAAATCCTTTTGAAGAAAAATATATTTTTCTGCCTTTTAATATTTCCTTCTCTGGGCTAACTTCCTTCACTGGCGAGTAGGCCTGATAAAATTTCCATTATCTCCATGTGAGAAACGGAGAAGTTTAAAAATAAAACGGTCACAATTGATTAACAATAGAAAGATTAGACAATAGCCAAGCCTTGCACATAGGCACTAGATTTCAGGAGGCTTGGCTAGAAGACACACTTAAGAAGACAAAAGGATGAGAGAGGGAAGTCCTCTCAAATGGGACCTAAGGGGAGGGGATGGGGGCGTCGCAATAGGGGTGTATATAATGTTATGTGTTTGAATATTTTGGTGTGGTCTCTGGGTTTAGAACTTCCTGTTGAAGTCTCTCACCAGGATCCACCGCGCTTTGCAAACCGCTTTTCTATTTTCTGCAGAATAAACTCTTTTTCTTACCAATCCAATTTTGTTGGTGTTTTAATCACGTTTCCAATAAATTGGCGCCCAACGTGGGGCCTTGGGTATCTGTTCCTGCATCTTCGGGAGGCGAGGTCAACTGAGGAAGGCATGCCCCATTGATTTCAATGGTCCAAAGTTGCAGTCGCAGGTCGAGGAAGCAAAACAGAGCCAGGCCCATGGACCAAATAGTGATTGGTAAGAAAAGAGAGGGGACCAGAGAATTACCAGGACAAGGACTGAGCAACTTCGTGCATGAACCTAGGTGAGTAAAAACTTGGGGTAAACCAAGGAATAAAACCTAGGCAGTCGGGGGCGGTTGGGTAGCACAGTTTAAGTCTGAGATCTATGAGAGATGTGTGTAAGACACCCCGAGACTCCACAGGACTGGCAAGACATACACAAGCTGTGGATGTCCCGAGGGTCCACAGGACTGGCAAGACATACACAAGCTGTGGATGTCCCGAGGGTCCACAGGACTGGCAAGACATACACAAGCTGTGGATGTCCAGAGGGTTTGGACTGGCAAGGCGGAGTGAAGGAGAAAGAGGCTTGGTGAAGCGAACTGTGGTCTCATTAGATTGATAAGGACAACAAAATTGTGTGGTAAACCAGCCATGGGTAATTCCGGAGGGTCCCAGGGGAGGAAGTGTGTGAAAAAGGTTAGGAAAAATCCAAAACTAAAAATAGATCCCCACAGCCCATTAGGAAAATTGTTAGAAAACTGGGGGAAACCAACATAAAACAAGCTGATTACTATGTTAAATTTAACAAAAGAAGATATGGTAAATTTGTACTGCTTCATATGGGGGGGGGATGAGAAAATTGAGTAGCCCCAAACAGGAAAAGGAAAGATAAACCCATCTTGCTGGCACAGACCCTTTGTGTCTGTAGCCAGGGTAGAAAAGGGAGTTTTGGGTTTAAGCTCAAGGACTGCTTTGGAAAGAAGGGGAATGAGAGAAATGTGTGTATGTCTCTGTGTGAGTGAGAAGACTTTTTTTTCCCCAATCACAATTGGATTTTGCTCCTTCTGGTCTTTCCTAGCCGCAGAAAGGATCTGTTTAATTGGCAGAACCTGGAAAGCATGTGGGTTTCGCCAGAGCGCAGGACCTTTTGTTAGGGAAAAGGGAAAAGGCTGTGTGCAAATGGAATGGAATGGGTGAATGAAAGAATTGGATTTGAGTAACCAGATGGTTAGGTCCTCCTGTTAGCAAAGCAAAGTTAGGAAAATGGAATTGGCTAAATAAAGGTACCTAAAAGAAAAATAAGAAGTAGTGATTCTCTTTTTCTCTCTATCTTTCTGTGATTGGTTTTTCTCTCTATCTTTCTGTACAATCACATAGTATGTTTAAGATTCTTGCCGGCTCTCATTTGAGTTAGCTGAGATTTGTGGTGGGAATGACCAGGATGTGTAGAACTAAAAGTTCTGTTTTCTTTTCTGTTCTCTTTTCCTTGTCTTGGTACGTATATGTGTGTCAAAGTTTTTGTGTGTGAGGTAAATGTGACAAGCTACCAAAAGGAAATATTTTCACTTTGTTTGTCTGGCCAACAAAAAGAGTGAAGAAAGATTGTTTGTTTGTTTGTTTTTCTTCCCCCCTCCCTCTCTCTATATATATACTCTTAAGAACAGCCCAAAGTTGGAAGGAACCTTGGAGGTCATATAATACAACCCCCTGCTCAGGCAGGATGCCTTTTCAACTTCTGTCTGCAGGCACAAAAACCCCTGCTTTTTCTGGCTGTGTTCCTTTAAGAGCAAGAGAAAGAGAGACAGAAAGAAAAGGGGGGGGGGGTTGATCTTTTTAACTATTTTTTTTTGTTTAGAATTCTGGTTTGAGGAAGGAGGGGTGGATGGGAATGTTTTAGCCTACTTAATGGAAATTTGTTTCCATCTGAATGGAATCTGATTAAATTAGAATTTGACTAAATTTATATTAAAAGCAAAGAGTTGATACTAGAGTTTGATACAAAACTATTTCAGTAACTCAGATTTTTTTGTGTGTGTGGAGTTGGTTTTTTGTTGTTGTTTTTTTATGTTTTTATGTCTGTGTGCAGGACACACTAATAAAAAAATATCTAAGAAGGAATTGGAATTCAACACTTGTAAAAAAACAAGAGTTGAGAATTTTTTTGGGATTATGTTGTTTTGAATAAAGATTAGTGTGCAAACAAACTCAAGCAGAGTTTTTGGTAAAGCACTCCTTTGTTTGTTCTTTATTAACCAATTTGTTTATAAATACAGACAAAGCAATTGCTAAGAGAAGGGGGGGTTACCCAGAAGTGGGGGAAAAGAGAGAGATGAAACACTAGAAGAGATCCCTGTGTTCAGAAACAGAAGAAAAGAAATAATGCAGATAGGTGAGCAACAAAGAGAGAAGGGTAAATGGTTTTTCCCGGATGGGAGTCCAACATCCATGAGGCAATCCAACATTCCAACATCCATGAGGCAAGACTTTTGTAGATTTGCTCAGGAAGCAGCCTCACGCTTAATCATTCAAACTCAATCATAATTGGGGGGGAGGGGAGGGAGAAAGAGAGCAGCCCGCTGTCGGCGCGTTCGGGTGTGTTTTCATTCCGTTCATCTGCTCTAAACCTCACCGGTAGCCCGTCCAAACACCATTAGCATCATCATGGTCACAAATGCTGTTCTCGGCAAAAAGGAAAAGAGCGTGCCCTGTCCCTGGCCTCCAAGCACGCCCGGACAGGCCCCCGCCTTGTAATATAAGTAGACCGTCTGTCCTCAACATCATTTTCCGCGCCCCCAATCCGATCGGGCGCCAAAAATGAATGAATGAATGAACGAAGGAATGAATGAATGAATGAGTGTATGTGTGTGTGTTCTATTGCACCCATGTGACTTGGCGCTTTGAGTGGTGAGAAGAGGCAGCGCCAGTTTGCATTTTAATTTAACTTTTGCCTTTTCCGTGCTCTTAAGTATTTTTGGAGATGTTGCACATTATCCTGGGCTGGATTTTCCGCGTCTATTTAAAAGATTAGAGGGCTACTAATCAATATATTGATTTGTTAACGGAGAGGTGGGTGAGAAACTGGCGTCCATTTTTTCCTTCCGCGAAGTTGCCTCGGTCCGATCGTGGGAAAATAAGTTTTAAGGCAGCGGTGTCTTTGTGCCTGTTCTGTAATCGATCTCCCTTCAAGTGGAGGGGCTGAACACTTCAAAGGCCGCGGAGGCTGTTGGGGGGTCGAGGCGAGAAACGTCTCAACTCGCCTCTAGAACGCTCAATCAAGCCCCCTCGGCTTTCCTAGCGCTCCCTCCCCTCGGAAAGGGGGGAAAAGAAGGCTCTTTGGTCAGAGCCAAAACCACGCCGACTTATTTTAAAGAATCGTCTGGGAGGCGGTGGAGGCGTGCGCCTCGCGCCCTTTTTGGCAAGGTCTCCCGTGTCAGGCAAGCGAGTGGCAGTCCTTCCCTTCCCCTCCTCTTCGGCGTCATCGCAGTGGCCTACTTGGCATTGCCGCGCAAAAAACGCAAAGATCCCTGGCGCCAACTGGAGGCTGCTCCGAGCACTTGACACACAACCGCCGGGAGAGATCGATCGGCTCTGGCATGTAGACTGACGATCCCTCTTCGCCTCTCCACCCTCCCCCGACCGGACCTCGTAATCTCGTCGTTGGAAGGCTGGTCCAGTTAGCAGATAGAGTTCAGCGAGGAGCGGCCGCGGACGTAGCTGTTAAAGTAACCCTTCATTCCGAGACAAGTAATTTTTGTCCACAAAACTAATCAAGATAATGGCATGGTCTCCGGCAATATTGAATCTTGCCCTCTGTCACTGAATATTTATCTGCAAGATGCAGGCGATCCTTCTTAGTGCAGGTTCAAAGGATCCCTGGGTGAAGGTGTCAGCAATTGGTGGGCAGATTTTACTTCTTTTTCCTTTCCACGATGGGAGTTCTTTCCTCCACTAAAACAGCCTGCAGACAAAGCTTAAGGAAACTAAGTTTTGTTCTTATAACAATGTATACATTGTAAAATCGAACTTGGCTAAAGCAATCTCCAAATAAATGGCAGAATAAACAAAGAGCTGAAACCCACAAGATTAGGTTGACAGGATTTCATCAGGGAGACAGACACCTAGGATTTGCATTTCCCCTTTACCTTTAGGGCTGGTCACAGACCATAATACAAATTTTGCAACACAAATAATAAAAAATACACAGACCCAGACATCTCAATTACAAAGCCCCTCAAATATATAAAAACTATCTACTCTCCAAACCAATTTGCCAGCTGCAGCCAGAAATGCTTGCTATTGTCACTGCTGTCTCTGGGCCAATAAACGTCCTTTCATTTGCAGCCTGCCTCGAATTTATTTTCCTCTGCCTGCATTTCTCTCCTGGCTTGGAATAAGACTCCAACCAGATTTAACTTCCAACAGTTATTTGGCAACAGTGTTGCAATTATTTTCCACTACTGTCTTCTGGAATTTTTTTTGAAAATCTTACTCTCACACTTGTGATTCATTGTTAATCGCCCATAAAAATTAAATACGATATAAATTAAAATTTTAAAGATGCTGAACCAATAAGGTACAAATATTTTGAAATTTTGTTTTAATCTATTTTGGGTATAAATAAACTAGGTTTCCATATCATAGTACCTAGTGATATCATAATTTCATATAGAAATATAGAAAACTGGTGGCAGAAAAAGACCCTGTGGTCCATCGAGTCTGCCCTTTGTGTTTGCTTGTTTTTGTTTTCTTTTTAATTTATTTTTATTATTGTAATTTATTTTTAATTATTTTTATATTTTTATTTATTTCTTAATTTTTGTCAGATGATGGACATGTGTTTAAATCCAAGTACGTTTAAACTCAGTTACTGATGATTGGCCCATTATGCTGGAAGTAAAACTTCCACTTCATTCTTTTTGTGAAGTAATACTTTCCAACGTTAATTTTGAACTTCCCTCCTGTCAGTTTGAGGTTATGCTCCCACATTCTTGATTTTTGCTTAATATAAAAAATAGTACCTTCTAGAGCAGAGGTGGCAAACCTATGGCACGCGTGCCAGAGGCGGCACACAGAGCCCTCTCTGCAGGCACATGTGCTGTCACCCCAGCCCTGCCTCCCCCGTACCCCCCCTCACCAGCAGCCCCCCCAGAGGAGAGTCATTCCCAGGCACAGCCTACATGGAGCAGTGCAGCCAAGGACATGGCAGCTGGGCAGCAGGGACAAGACTCTGCCCTCATGCCCCGTTGCACACAGATGATGCTGCGGGGCGCAGGCGGAGGGCATGGCCGCCATGGTGCTGCAGGGCTGCCTGGGCGATCTGCTGCAGTGGGCCATGGAGGCGGTAGGTGACACTGTGGGTGGGTGGGACAGAACAGGATGGGGTGGGTGGGGCAGGGGTAGTGTGTGGGGGGGTGTGGGGCAGTTTTTGGGTACTCGGTGTCTAAAAGGTTTGCCATCACTGTTCTAGAGCCTTATTTATACCCTTAATATATCTAAAGGTTTCAGTCATGTCCCCCATTTCCCTTCTGTCCTCCCAGCTGTACACATTTAGTTCCTCCTGACATGTTTGCCCCTCAGACCATGCACCATTTTTGTTGCTGGACTCTGGACTTGCTAAATCTAATCAATATTTTTTTAAAGTGAGGTGTCCAGAACTGGACACAATATTTTAAATGAGGTCTGAGTAAAAGCCCAATATAGTGAGATTAGGACTTCCATTTTCTTGATGGTGATCCCTCTAGTGATGCATCCCAGTGTTTTGTTTGCTTTCACACTTGTGCATAAGTGCATAATCTTATATTCAGAAACATTGAAGTGCAGTCTTCACATTTTCCCTTTATTATGATGCATTGCATCATATTCAGTTACATATGCAGATGTTATGACTGCATCCAACTTTAGAAAGAGTAAAATTGGAAAAACTATGATTATATCAGCTATAGGAGGTACAAAATTGAAATTGACTAACATTTAACAGAAATCTGGATATAATTGTTAGTCAGCTTAGGCAAATGGACCAGATTAAAGATTTTGAATGCATTTACAGAGAATCATTGTGCTGAGTTGATAATAAAAGTAATATATATTTGCATATTCTTTGCAATGTTTAAAATTTAAATTTAAAAGCACGTTTACTGTTTTTATAAGCTCTTTCCCAGAACTAGTAGGTATTCCTTAAGGAATAATGAGAAATATATTCCTCTAGGGAGGTATATTCCTGATAGCATTGCCACTACCAAATCTTTTTCCTGATTTGGAACTCTTCTGTTGTTGTTGTTGTAGTTGTTGTTTTTAATAATGTGGCCTAGAAGAAGGTGGGAAGAATATAGGTAGAGTCAGTCAATGGTCTGATACTTAAAAACAAGATTAAAGGAATATTTGTATTCAATTTAAGGTCAGCTGAAATAATTCACTGTATTAAATAGAATACTAATATTGATAAACAATGTTTCAACTTGAATTAATTAATTCTTAGAGATCAACCTTTTAAACAAAGTAGTTATCTGACTTCTGGTTAATTAATCATTCTAGGTTACTCTTCTGTCGCTAAGTCTAGCCTCCTTTAGACTGAAGTTAATGTTATTTAAACAGGCAACTTCTAAAAGGTATTTCTTGGATGAAACCCAGAGCTTTACTCCAGGTTGTTATATCCACACTTCTGATGAGTGTTGTAAACTCAGTTTCTCCCTTTTATACCCTACCTCCCTTTTGAGTACAGCTGAGATGACCCAGCCACTCAGCTCTGTACTCCTATTATTTTTTCCAGTACTTGTGAGTGCTCAGCACTGGCAATTTTAGCAATGCTTCTGCTTCTCTAGACCTAATGAACAAATGCTTGTGAATGCACACCTTGTAAGAGACTTCAAACAAGGAACTATCAGAAATACTTTATCATAGTACTGAGATACCAATTTCCCAAAGGCTAATTTTAGCATTTTGAAATTCCTGAATTTCATTGTATTTTTTTTAAGGGAACATATGCATTATATGAAACAACTGCACATATGTCATGACAAGTAGAAGGTTTTGGAAGGTGAACTTTGATTGGAAGGAAAAACAATAAAAATTGTCAAAATGTCAAAAACACATTATTCAGAATATTTATACATTTGGAGAACTTTGCTGATTTTTCTGGGTGTTTGGAGTTAAAAGGATTAGAGGTAAATGGAAGCAAGGCAGATAAAGCATGCTGATGACACAAAGATGACATCAATGTTTGTATGCCACATGAAATATATTTTGTTGCAGATAAAATATATGGCAAATGAATTTATAAAAATATTAAATAATTACAAGATTGCAAAATTCAAATTAAATATATATTTTTTCTAGTCTCATTTCTGTTATCACCCAGTGATTTGTGAACTAAGGATAAAATATATAAACTGATAATAAAAAATACTTAATTATTAAGGTACTTTAAATTTTAATGTCAGACGTATAAATTTGGATCACTTTGGTCTATGCTATTTTGAAAAGAGAACTGTTGTCAGAATGTTGATATTCTTGTCAAAAACCAAAACAAATCTCTTCTGGTAGAATGACTTGATAGCTCTGTTCATTAATTAAACAAGAGTTGTCACAATTTCTTTCATCAAACAGCAATTAAAAAAATAATGGGAAAGATCTTTATCCTCATCTGAATGCAATAACAAAGGTATGAACCAGGAATGGGCAACTATCTTGGCCTTAAAGATTATATAGGGTTATAACTGGATGCATATCCATACATCATAAAGGTGTCAGGAACAAGCAACCACTTGAAATTACTAGGGAATTTGGGCTTCCCCCTCCACTCTTTCTCCCTGCTCTATCAATGTTCAAGCCACTACAGCTTTTTAAAAGACTCTCTGCTTTTGGAAATGTCAGCAATCACAGTATTTCAGTTCAGAATTCAGAAGAATCATTAGCTTTATAACTGAGATAGGTCAGTAAGATTCTGACTGCAGAATCTTTGAGAAACTGGGTCATTTAAGAAATTGGGGAAAGTAGTGAGGATTCCCCAAGTATCTGCTATCTGTTTAAATTGCATGGACCTAGAACAGAACAGAACAGAACAGAACAGAACAGAACAGAACAGAACAGAACAGAACAGAACAGAACAGAACAGAACAGAACAGAACAGAATAGAATAGAATAGCCATTGTCAGCAGGGAAGGATGGATGGGAACCTTGAGAATATCCTAATGGGCCACCACAGATAATCAGCCCCCCTTCTACATCACAGGCTCAAGTTTTATCTCATCATAGGCTGATGATCATTACCAGTGTTGTCCAAATATACAAGAAACTAATATATTCATTTGGGTAATAATATTATACAGGTAGTACTTAACTTACAATAGAGTCCAAAATTTCCATTGCTAAGCAAGACAGATATTAATTTTGCCCTATTTTATGACCCTTCTTGCCATAATTGTTAAGTGAATCACTGCAGTTGTTAATAACATGGTTGTTAAGTGAATCCGGCTTCTCCATTGACTTTGCTTGTCAGTAGGTTGCAAAAGGTGACCACATGACCCTAGGATAATGCAACCATCATAAATGCATGCCAGTTGCCAAGCATCCGAATTTTGATCATGGGACCATGCAATGGTCATAAGTGTGGAAAATTATCATAAATCACTTTTTTCAGTGTTGTAGTTTCAAACAGTTACTAAACATATGATTGTAAATTGAGGTCTATCTGTGTGACATAATAGTTAAGTGCAGTCCAGGATATGTGCATGTTGACTATTTGAGTTGCTGCAGTGGAGGTGGTACAAGTTGTTGTATATATGGCCTAGTAATCTTTGTCTGAAAATTCAAGAATTTGTGTCTATGTCTGTCTCTGCCTCTCTAACCAGTATTGCAGTCTAACTCACTGCTCCAGGAGTTCAATTCTGACCGGCTGATGGAAGGTAGACTCAGCCTTCCATCCTTTCGAGGTCAATAAAATGAGGACCCAGATTGTTGAGGACAATATGCTGACTCTGTAAACTGCACTTAGAGAAGGCTGTAAAGTACTACCGTATGAAGTGGGTATATAAGTCTAAGTACTAAGTGCTAGTGATAATTTTGCCTAACCACAAGTACTGTTAAACCAAATAGTTCGATGATAACATTATTTGCATTATTTGTGCCAGAGGAAAATATAGGGACCTGATGCAACCTGGAATTATTAACCTAATTCTCTTAGTTGTAATATAATAATAAAATATAATTTGTTTAATATTAAAACATATTTACATACAAGCTTAGAATTTATGCAAATGAACATTTATAATGTTTCTTTTTTATTTTTAGTTAATATACCACCTGACAGATTTAAATTGGATTGGAAGCAATGTGATGATCATGCCTGCTTTCAATCCTTTCTTTATGATACAAGACATGCTACCACATTCTCAGAAAATGTCTCATCTCTGTACTGTGGACAGCTTGTTCATATCATATAAAACAAGCATCCTCTCTGTCAAAGTCTGGGGAGTTGCACTAAACTTTTTTGCAAGGCAAATTTCTGAAATGGTTATTACAAAAGAGTACACTTTGATCTCCTCAAAAAGGAAAGGGTTAATTAAGTAGGTATATTTATTAGACTTCATTCTTGTGACCGAATGCTCCAAACTTGTTTCTTCAATACAGAAAGATCTATATCTTTAGAATAGTGCTTTCATAGTAAGTTATTAGGAAAAAAACAATAAAATATGGGTTGCATGCTTATTCCTACAGCTGCAGCTATACTCTGAAGTTAAAAGAGTCTGGGGAGAAGGGCGGCATATAAGTCAAAATAAATAAATAAATAAATAAATAAATAAATAAATAAATAAATAAATAAATAAATAAATAAATAAATAAATAAATAAAAGGGCTTTATTAAAGTCTCTCCCCCCAAAAAAAGCTAAAGAATGTGATACTTTTAGAACAACATTCATCCTATAGTAATGTAAAAAAAAAGCAAGCAAACCGAAATGTATCATTTCAAATTAATTATCATTTCAAATTAGTCAAATATAAACAAATGCAGACCTAATGCAGATCAAACCAGGTTCTAGGAAGCTACACTCACATACTCTGTATAAATACAAACACTGCTAACTTGTTGCAGTTTTTAGATTCCCCATTGTTTGTGAAGCTACAAAATTATTACAGTATCAATTAGATAGCATTCTGCAACTTGTTTCCTTCAAAGCTTATTAAAACTATAAACTTCATAATTCTAATCCAATCTGTGGTGCTGGTTAATGTGATATTGAAAGACTATCCGGTTAAGGGAAAGTATACTAAAGGAAATATTAGTAAAAAAAAAAGGAAAGGAAAAGGGAAAAAATATTTAATTGAAAAATTGTGCTTACAGATTTTCTCATATATATAAAAGAGTACCGTTACTGGATTGGGTTATGCCTTTGAATTGGTTATTTGTGCAATATTTATATCCATATTCACATCTACTTTCCTGAAACTCACAATAGGAAGTAATCTTTAAAATCCCTCTATTCTATTTGACGCTCACAATTATAAATTACTCTTAGTGTTTAAAATAAAATCTGTATACAGGCTAAGAAATAAATTTGTATCTTGTCTTATTTTGTTTGGGCAATATATTTCCTCTGTTTTAGAAATACAAATGACATAGTTCAGCTGGCTTCCTTGCCCCCACCTGCATTATAGAAGAATATTGCAAATACATAGAAGAGTGTTACAGGTACTCTTCATTTTTATATTTATGTTTTCATCATATCTATATTAGAACCTCAGATCTTTGCAAGAACAGAAAGTGGTCAAATATACTTTAATCAAAACTACTAATAAATACTATATAATTTAAAAGAAAACATAATGTTTGTATTGTAATAATTCCATATTATTATGGAATTATCTATGTCTAATGGATTTCAATTTATAAGAATTTGGGGTATTTTTAAACCCAAGAGAATATTGCCCTCAATGGAACTGAAGAAAGGTAAACTTAAATTCAAAACTTGTGTTTGCAGCTGATCTTTTTCTTAACTCTGGTAAATTTCTCAAGAGCAGTAACAAATATATAGATGAATGTTCAGTTTGCAGAGAGAAAGCTTAACTTAAAGTGTGATGCTTATTCAATACTGAGATAAGTTCTTCCTACAGTGGAGTGTAGAAATCATTGGATATACCTCTGACTTCACCCTTTTCCTTTATTTCTTTTCAGACCTTCTTAATATTTTTTTTATTCTTATACTATGTCATACAGTGATACTGATGTTTTATGTTTGCCTTCAGGCATTGGCTTTCTAACAATATATATATTTGTCCTATACCTACAGTAGGGGTGTCAAACTCGCAATGTCACATGACATGTTGCGACTTTTCCCCCATTGTCGGAGCTGAGGTTTTGGCATGATGCATCCGACCCATGGGCCGGCAGTTTGACACCCCTGGCCTACAGCCTTCTAATTCAAACATTGAAAAAATAATCAACCACTCCCTCCCCCCACAACAAGCATCCTTATTTTCTTAGCAATTTGCTGCCATCTCATGGTTGTTTGGATTTTTGCAGTTGGGTCTCTTCCCCCAAGGAAATTATGTTTTATCTTAACACATCTCAAAGACTAAACATCTACCGGTAGCATATGCTTGATGTTGAAGTTCAGCTGGAGAATCATAGTATTGCTGAGTTCTAAAATTTCATGGATGCTTTGAGAAGCCTTTGCACATACTCACCTGAAAGCATTAGCAGGAAGTTTTTACTTGTAGTGAACAAATAAAGGAACCCAGGTAGTAATGACTGAAATACTAAGTATCTGTCAAACAAAGTGGCAGTAATACTATAGCTCTTCTGAGAAATAGAAAATGAATAAATAAAATGCCAAATAATAAGAATACAAGTTTGTGATGCCTTACAACCAAATTGACCACTGGTGCATTAAAAAAAGTGAAAATATATTACCAGGAAAGAAAAAAAGAATCTGCAACAAATTTCATATGTATATAATTATTTTAGACTTTCATCTATTGCTGCATTCCAAAGCAACTCGCTGCAGTTGACAAATACTGTAAAAGTGAACTTTTGAAAAATTACACGTAGAAGATAAGAATCCAAGAAGTTAACTATGTTAGTTGCATGCTTGTAATGTAAAGCCTGTGCACCATTAGTTCTTTGATATCTGAACATCTTTGCAAAATTAGATAATAGTACATAAAAGTTGTTTAATTCACAGATCTCCTCTGCCCTCACAGAGTATTCTATTTCTTTTTGGAATACCTAGATAAACATAATTTCCCTTTTTGTAAACTTAATTTCTTTATTTATTTGTTAAATTTATTTGCTGCCCATCTAGCCATGGGGCTATTCTAGGCACCTTAAACAACTATTTTATTACTTGTCCACCCTTGGGAGCCCTCCCCCCTTTATTATTCATGATGAGGAAAGTGGAATCTTATTTTTGCCTACTATACATGAGATATAGTATAGTATCACCATTTCTCTATTGGATAGCATGGATTTTTAGAAAACAACCTAAACATATTTGAATTATGCTTACTGAATTCTTTCTTTTATCATACACTTCAGAAAAGAATATTGTAAACAATCAAACAAACCATAGTTTGGAACTGCATTGATTTGACCATATTTCATTTATTTCTCTCAACATTTTCAGCCTATCTTGCTCATTCAAGACAACCTTTTCCTCAATTAAATCCCGATTAAGACAAACTCTGTTTACATTTTCCTGTAAGAAGAGCAGTTACTTTCTGGGTCTTGTTCTAATTAAATTGTTCACAGCAAAAAAACGTTTGGACTCAATTGTAGCTGTAAGGCATATCTGTTCAATAGTATACAATCCTCGAACTCCGGGAGGAATATAAACCAGCTGTTTATTGCTAAAAAGTTTAAAACAATACAAACAACTATTTACAATATTAAAACAAACTTAGCTTTCGCTAATCCACTGTCAGCATCTTCAGAGTGAAGTGTTGGGGAGTTCTCTTATAAGCCTTGCTAACCTAGTTGCTTACTCATTGACCGTGTGATAGGGCCATTCGTCCTGATTGACCGTAATTGCCTTAATTGTCCCACCTCCCCTTTTTTGTACTCCAATTCCACCACCTTTTTCCCTCCCATCCTTGTCAATCTTCTCCTTCCTGGCGTTGTTGTCATTAGTATGCCTTCTAGCCGCTCCCCCGTACTCATTTTGGGCCGCATGTCCAGATCTGGTGTCACAGATGCCCTTCCACTGCTGTTCTCCTCTTTTCCATCCCATTTGTCTACCAGTTGCTCCTGTCTGCCACTGTTTGTCCTTATGAGTCCTGTTTCCTCCAGTTTCCCTTCACTTCTGAGTGTGTGTGCACACAGCCCTGCCTTGCTCCTCTTTCCTGTCTGTCTACAATCAGCTGGGCTACCTGCTGGCTTGCTCCTGAATTCACTCCCTCTCATCCTTTTTGACACTATCCTTCCTAACTCTGTTGCCATAGATGCATCTTGTTGATATGATGGCTTACGCCCTAGGATCGTGTGCGAGCTGAACGGAGCGTAGGTGGAAAAAGGAAACTGCCATGAGGAGTCAGTCTTGTGAAACAAAGGATAATGGAGTTTCAAGGAAAAGGGGAGGTGACAAGATAAGAGGGAGAAGGAGGGGTTGATAGGTGGAGGAAAGTTGTGGCACGGTTTGAAACTACTGGCTACAAGTGTAACTATGCTATTGGCTACTTGTGTATTCGATGCTTTGTATAACCACCCACAAGGGAAAGTAATAAAAGGGGGAGGCAGCCTTTTGTCTGGGTCGACTCACCCCAAAGAAATCTGCGTGCCCGCATATGTTCCTGTATTCGGCTATCGTGATCGACCCTCCACGGGTTGAGGCACAGTGTGGTGCCTCAAGTGGTGACCCCGATGTGATTCGGGTCAGTGTCGTATGACTACGACATCCCTGACACCCCCGTATTCATCTCGCGCATCGCGACTCCTTTTCCTAGGATCGTCTTCCTGTGAGTATGGGGGCTGAATTCTCCAAAGAGCAGATAGCACATCTGCAGGAACTTGGAGTAATTGTCAAGGCCTCAATTAAACAATTAAACAAGACTAATAAATTGCCTTCACGTAAGGAGTTAAAAAAATTGTTAATATTTATTTGGGCTCATTGTCCTTACCCCTTAAAGGGGTCATTAAAAATTGTTCATTGGATAAAAATTGGCTCATATCTTCATGAGGAGCCTCATGCCCCTTCCCAAATTCTCCTTACATGGAAGACAGTTCTCGCTTGTTTGTGGGTCCATTTTCAAGATTTGCCTTCTTCTTCTTCTTCTCTAGCTATTGGTTCGGAACATAGTCATTCTCTTCTGACGCTACCTCCTCCCTATGCAACTCCTATGGTTTCTTCTGCTCCCTGCAATTCTTGTTCTTCCGATGTCCCCTCTGATACTCGAGTTGTTTATTATCAGGACTCTTCTTCTGTTCCTTCTGCCCTGTCTCCTGTACATCAGGGAATTCTTCAGGCTCATATACAGGGAGCTCTTACTTCTGCTGAAGACTTAATAACTGCCTCTGCCTATTCGGTTGACCTTACTGGTGCTAACCCTGTCTTTACTCCCTTACCTTTTAATTTGTTAAAAAATCTTAAGTCTGCCGTTTCTACTTATGGTCTTAGTAGTCCATATGTCCAGGAACTTCTTGCCTCCCTTTCTGCTACTTATACTATGATTCCTTGTGATTGGAATATGATCGCTAAGATCGTATTGAGTACTACTCAATTTGTTGTTTGGGAGGCTGAATTTCGTCGAGCAGCTGTTCTTAAATTGCCTCTTTTGCCGGCTGCCTTGGCTGCCACCTTAGATCACTTAATTGGCCAGGAAAACCTTTCTACAGCAACAGCGCAAATTGCCCTCCCACTTCCTGTGTTAACAGCATCCAGTGAATGTGTGTTGTCTGCCTTCACTAAATTGGATGACCCTTCCACTTATTCTCGCTCTTCTTTTGTGGCTATTCGTCAAGGCCCTTCAGAATCCTGTGATTCTTTCATTGAAAAGTTGCAATCTGCCTTGTTTAAGGAAATTACTAATCCAGTTGCACGAAAAGAGGTTTTGTTGAAGTTAGCCTTTGAAAATGCTAATGTGGATTGCAAGCAGGCTTTAGCCTCTGTGCGTACTCGCCCCGAGGCAGATTTGGCGGATTACTTGCAGGCTTGTCGCACTGTTGGAACTACTACCTTTCAAATGCAACAATTAGCCATCGCTCTGGTGGCATCCCAGACTCCTCATAATGGCAATTGTTTTAATTGCAGTAAGCCTGGCCACTTTCGCGCTCAATGTCGTGCTCCTCGTTCTCATACAAGGACCACTAATCCAGCTCCAACTCGTCCAAAAACGGTCTGTGCGCGATGTGGGAAAGGATTCCATTGGGCGCGTGAGTGTCGATCTAATCCTGTGCCCCCTAAACCAGCCCCTGTCATCCCTTCGGGAAACTAATGGGGGGGGGCAAGTGACCAGCCCCTTTTGTAAGGTCACACCCCTTTCACCATCAACTCCCTTTTCTGCTGTTACTGTGGTGCGAGCTGCTCAGGATGTTTTCTTTGAGATTCCTGGTCTCACTTATTTTTTACCCCTTGATTTCTCTTATTGTTCAGTTTCTTCTACTCTTCCGTTACTTTTATTTCCTCATCGGGATCTTATTTCTCAAGGCGTACTTGCTTCTCCTTCTCTTGTTGCATCACAAGACCTCTCTTCTCTTGCTCTGGTTTGTGTTCTGGACCATAGCTTAACAATAAAAGTGGGAGAGGGCGTGGCTTCTCTTTTCACTGTTTCTCACAATTTTTCTTCAGATTGTGTTTCTGCCTCTCCTGACATGTTTTTCATTACTCATGTTTCTTCGTCTAAACCTATGCGTACTATTTTCCTTGATGGTGTCTCTTTTTCTGGTCTTTTAGATACGGGAGCAGACATTTCGGTTAGCAAAGAGTCTGAATGGCCCTCACAATGGCCACTTTCCTCCTCTCCAGCCGTTAGGGGAGTTGGTGGCATTCAATGTGCTAAACGAAGTTCTGCATGGTTGCTTGCCTCCACTTCTGAGTCATCTGTTACAGCACGTATACGTCCAGTTGTCCTTCCTCTTCATACTAATTTGTGGGGCCGTGATTTGTTATCTCAACTTCAGGCTGTTCTATCCTTTTAGTTATGTCTATTCCCACGCTTTCGCTTTCTCTCACAAATTCTACCCCTGTTTGGATAGATCAATGGCCTCTTTCAAATGAAAAGCTTGTTGCTTTACAACAATTAGTGCAGGATTTACTCCTCAAAGGCCGCATAGAATCTTCTACCAGTGCGTATAATACCCCTGTGTTTGTGATTAAGAAAAAATCTGGTAAATGGAGATTATTACAAGATTTGAGGGCTGTGAATGCTATTATTGAACCAATGGGTCCTTTGCAATGTGGTCTACCTAACCCAAATCTTATTCCAAGAGATCACACCTTATTTGTTATAGATTTGCAAGATGCCTTTTTTTCCATTCCTTTAGTACAAAAGGATCGTAAATTGTTTGCGTTTACTATCTCTGTTTTGAATTCTCACTCTCCTGCTTCTCGTTATCAATGGACAGTTCTCCCTCAGGGGATGTTGAATAGTCCAACTATGTGTCAGCATTATATTCATTGTGTCTTGACTCCTTTTCACATTCAATATCCCGATTTTCTTTGTTTACATTACATGGATGATATTTTACTTTCTTCTTCTCTACCTCATTCTCACGTACAACGAGTTTTAGACTGTCTTATTGCTCATTTGGCTTCATATGGACTATCTCTGGCTCCAGAAAAAATCCAAAAGGTGCTACCCTATTCATATTTGGGTTTTAAAATTATGGCCGCTAGGGCTGTTCCAATATTGCCACAATTAGTTCTCCCAGCAAAAACCACTCTTGTGCAGCTTCAACAATATCTTGGAACTATTAATTGGGCACGCCCTTATATGGGTTTAACCACCCAACAACTTGCCCCACTTTTTTCTGCACTAGCAGGAGGAAAAACCCCTTCGGATCCTATTTCTTTGACACCCAAGCAGCAATCAGTTCTTTCTCTTGTGAATCATGCGTTATCTCTCACCTGGGTCAATAGATGCATGTCTGATCTTCCTCTTTCGATGATTCTTTTAAATACTCCTTCTCTTCCTACTGCTGCGTTAGCGCAGACAACAGATAATAAATTACTAATTGTTGAATGGCTTCATTTACCACATACCCCTCGTGCAACTCTTAGTAGTAGATATTTTTTGTGGTCTCTTTTAATTCATAAAGGTCGCAAACGTGCAAAGTCATTGATGGGTGCAGAACCATCCATATTGTATGTCCCTGTGCCCTTGCAAGTTTGGGAAAACTTGTTCCAACTATCCCATGACTTGCAGATGGCTTTGATTGATTGGCCTGGTGCTATTTCTTGTCATTGTCCTCCTGACTATCGATTTGTTTTATTACAAACCATCCCGGTCCGTTGGAATCAAATGCAATCTACTCACCCTCTACAGGGTGCCACTACAGTTTTTACTGATGGCTCCAAAAATCATGGTTCTTGTGCTTATCAAATTAATGGAGAATGGGTTGTTTATCACACTTTTCTTCAAACCTCTGCACAATGTTCTGAACTTGCTGCTGTTATCTTAGCATTCACCAAATTACAGGATGTCCCTTTTAATCTCATTTCTGACTCTCTCTATGTTACTCAAATTGTCACGAATATTTTTGACTCCTATCTTTCTCCTGCAGTGGAGCCACACTTGCTGTTACTGTTTTCTTCCTTGCAGCATTGTGTGGAACATCGTATGCATCCTTATTTTATTGCCCATATTCGAAGTCATCAGCCTTTTCCGGGACCCATATCGGAAGGCAATGCCTTAGCTGATGATGCTAGTAAAAGTGTGTTAGCCCTCTCTCCTCTTACTCCTTGGGACAGTCATTCTTATTTTCATCAAAATGCAAAAGCCTTGAGGAAGCCATTTTCACTTTCTTCCACTGAAGCTTCCGCTATTATTCAACAATGCCCTACTTGTAGTAAGCAGGGCTCATCTCTCCCCATGGGTGTTAATCCCAGAGGATTGGCACGGGCTTCTGTTTGGCAAATGGATGTTACCCATTATACCCCATTTGCCCCATGGAAATTTCTGCATGTTACCATAGATACGTATTCTGGATTTATTATGGCCTCCCCTCAACGGGTGAAACTGTAAAGCATGTCATTAACCATTGCATTCGTACCTTTGCTTCTATGGGACGTCCGCTCGAATTGAAAACTGATAACGGGCCAGCATATACTAGCACATCCTTTGCTGAATTTTGTAATACATGGTCCAATTTGCATAAATTTGGCATTCTTTATAATTCTCAGGGCCAAGCTATAGTGGAAAGGGCTAATCAAACATTAAAACATGCCTTACAAAAATTGGAAAAGGAGAAAATACCTCCTGGCCTCCCATCGATTCAAAACTGTCTTAATGAAGCCCTGTTCACTGTTAACTTTCTTAACTTGACAGGCTCCCCTGAGACGTCTGCTGCAGAGCGCCATTTCCCCCCTCTTCTTCTGCTCCAAAACCGCAGGTGTATTATCGCCGGTTGCCGGATTTGACTTGGCAAGGCCCTGCATCTTTACTTACGTGGGGTCGTGGATATGCTGCAATTCAATTGGACGATAAGGTTTTGTGGGTTCTTGGTCGCCACGTGAGGCCTTATCTAGTTCCATTACCGGCTGAAGACAAACGGAAAGATGACGGAAATTGACCCTCCACCTGCATATGCCTCTGTGTTTTTGTCTCCCTTTTCCCCTCCTCCCATTCCCTGTCCCACGGCCCTAAAGCCTCAATCCCCAGCCCTTTCTGTGCCTCATTCCTGGATGTTTTTTAATCTATGTTTTTTAGCCTTCTTGACCATTTTTATGACAATTTTTGCTGTTCTGTATTTTACTTGCTCTTTTTTAGGTTCACCAAGAATTCGTCGGTCCCTGGTTACCCGTATGGGTGACTTGGGACCAGACTATTGGGATAATAATGCATATATGAAAGATGTTTCTCACTATGCTCGGTTGCTGAATGCATCGAATTGTTGGATTTGTACGCACATGCCAGCACAGAGCAAGCGTGCTTTTCCCCTTCATGGAGTGCCTTATGTGTCTGCCTTGCCTTGCAATTCTCCCCTTAATACGTTCCCATGGATGAACGATATCTCTCTCTCTTTCACTTTGAATCCTTCCTTACGGGTCTCTCTTGCTTTGCACCACCCTGCTCAAGTGTGCATTAATCGCACAGCTTTGTCAGACAGTAATAATACCTTTCTAGGTATTTGGCAATTTTGTAATATAACTATCCCCTGGCAGCTAGACTATAAAACTAAATATTATAATGAGACAAAAAATGGCATCAAGAAAGCATGTGCTGGTTGTGTTCCTTTGTTTGATTTTGGTGAGATTTTTGAGACCTTGTATAACTTTTCTAAACACAAAGTAGTCATGCCTGATAATGATTGGATCTTATGTGGGAAAAATGCATATCAGTCAATACCCCAGAATTGGTCTGGTATATGTACATATGGAGCTGTTATTCCTGTTTTATATAAACTTGATAAACTACCCTCTTTCCGCTTGCGCAATAGACGCGCTGTTGAAGCTTCCAATGAACTTACTTTGGGGGGCAGTTGGTCTGTTCAAACTGCTAGAGCGTTAATTCCTGCAATGGGTGTTGCCATGAATTATAGGGATTTGCATATATTAAATAATTGGACCGTTGCAATGTTTAATGATACTATTCGTTCAATAAAATTGTTAAATAAGGAGCAGCAGCAAATAAGAGAAGTTACCCTACAGAATCGTTATGCATTGGATGTTCTTCTTGCTGCAAAAGGAGGCGTGTGTGCTCTTATTCAAAGTCATTGCTGTATGTATATTTCTGACAACTCACCCAATATTTCTGCCACTGTTGCTCATATGGAAAGTATGGTACAAAACAATCCCTTTTCACAAGGAACTGGTGCCCTGATTGATTGGGACAGCTTGTTTTCCTGGCTACCTAATGCTGGGTGGCTTAAAAAATTGGTTATTGCTATAATAGTGCTTGTAATATTTTGTGTAACAATCTGTTGCTGCGTACAATGTATTCCCCACGTATTGAATATGTGTAAGTCTCCCGCTTCTGTCCACCTCCTGGATAAGCAACAACTACAGCCTCTGATGACTGAACAGCAAATACAATGGCAGAAGACAAAACCATGTCCCGCTTTCTCGGATGACAGAGACTTGGACTCCTTTTAAAAGAAAAAAGGAGGAGATGTTGATATGATGGCTTATGCCCTACGATCGTGTGCGAGCTGAACGGAGCGTAGGTGGAAAAAGGAAACTGCCATGAGGAGTCAGAGGAGTCAGTCTTGTGAAACAAAAGATAATGGAGTTTCGAGGAAAAGGGGAGGTGACAAGATAAGAGGGAGAAGGAGGGGTTGATAGGTGGAGGAAAGTTGTGGCAAGGTTTGAAACTACTGGCTACAAGTGTAACTATGCTATTGGCTACTTGTGTATTCGATGCTTTGTGTAACCACCCACAAGGGAAAGTAATAAAAAGGGGAGGTAGCCTTTTGTCAGGGTCGACTCACCCCAAGGAAATCTGCGTGCCCGCATATGTTCCTGTATTCGGCTATCATGATCGACCCTCCACGGGTTGAGGCACAGTGCGGTGCCTCAGCATCTGCCAACTGTCTCCCCATGGTCATTCAGATCTGGCACTATCAATGCCCCTACACTGCTGCCCCTTCTCTTTCTTACCCCGCTGATCCACCTGCTGTTCTTGCCTTCCACTATCTGTCCCTCTGGGCCCTATTTCCTCTGGTCTTTCTTCGTGCCTGGATGTGAGCATGCACAGACTCATCCTGTCCCTCTGCCTCATCCGCCTGCGCTCCGGTAAGCTGCCTGCTGACTCGCCCTCAGATTCACTCCCTCCCCTCATCAGTCTTATCCTTCCTGGTGCCATTGCCATCGATGTACCCTCTGCCCCTCCCCCTGTAAGCATTTTGGGCTGTATGGCCGAGTCTGGCATCATTGATGCCTTTCCATTGCCGCTCCCCTCCTGTTTATGTTGATCCACCTGTTTGTCTGATCTTCCACCATCTATCCCTGTTGGCCCTATTTCTCCAAATTTCCCTTTATGCCCGGATGTGTGTCCATGCAGCTGCATCCTGTTCCTCCACCTCATCTGCCTTCAGTCAGCTGGGCTGCCTGCTGACTTGCTCCCAGACTCCCTCCCATCCTTCCCAACCCTATCCTTCCTAATGCCGCTACCATCAATGTGTCTCCCGACTGCCCCCTCGTGATCATTTGGGGCTGCCCATCCGGGTATGGCATCATCGCTGCCTTTTTATCGCCCTCCTCCTTTTTGTCATGTTCATCTACCTGTGGCTCTGGCCATTCGCTGCCTATCCTTGCCAGCCCTGTTTCCTCCAACTTTCCTTCCCGTATGGCTATGAGTGTGCTCAGACTTATCCTGTCCCTCCATCCTGTCCACACTTGTTCGGCTGGACTGGCTGCTTCCCCGCTCTTGACTCTACTCTGCCATCTACACTCCGGTGTGCAGGTGTGTCCCATCTGCACCTGATCGACCGACATGGCTGCTGGCTCGCCCCCAGGTCTCCCTCGTCCATACTCAGCCGGTCATGCCCCGTCTGCAAGCGCACATATATTCTGCGATGCTCTTACCCTTTGCTGCCTTGTCCTCATCCGGTACATTGGTATTCCCGTGGGAGTGTTCGTGGGATTGCTCTCCCACCGGCCACACGGGTTGGCGGTTGCTCATCTGTCTTCTCCTTCTCCTTTTTGCGAACCACGTTGTTTTTCTCTGGTTGCCGTTCTTCCTCCCCCCTGGCTCCAGTGACTCATCGTAGATCCGGCTATTACTTTCCATAGTCCTCCTCCTTGCAAGTGCCATCCATGTCCTGGCTTGTTCCTCGTGTGTTTTTAATGCCTGGTATGCCGGGTGCAATTCTGTGTGTCAGTTAATCGAGCCTGCATCTGAGAGTCAGGCCTCTTTGAGCAGGCTCCCTCCTTTGGAGGTGTCCTGGGCAATGGTTTCCACCCCCATAAAATCAAACAAGTGCCCATTGCTGACCATGTGTGTCCATATTTGTGAGCACTGCTCCTGCCTGGACAATGGTACCTTACGTCCAGGGGGTGTCAGAGGCAATGGCATGTATATTAGTGCCATACAATGTCAGTGTGGCTCATCAACCCAACCAAACACTCCATATGAAAACGATGCACCCCAAGGAACCACTGATAGAAGGGAAAAAATCATTGGTGGTCTATAGAGTGCACTGTAAGGATTGCTGGTGTAATTACATGGGAGAGACGACCAAACGGATCAAAACCAGGATCCATGAACACAATTGGCCGACAAAAGTCAGGAACAGTACTCGCAAATATGGACACACATGTTCAGCAATGGGCACAAAATGCTTACGGTGGGGAGGGGCGGAGGGTACATTGATGGCAATGGCACCAGGAAGGATAAGACTGATGAGGGGAGGGAGTGAATCTGAGGGCGAGTCAGCAGATAACCTACCTGAGCGCAGGCGGATGAGGCAGAGGGACAGGATGCGTCTGTGCATGCTCACATCCAGGCATGAAGAAAGACCAGAGGAAATAGGGCCCAGAGGGACAGATAGTGGAAGGCAAGAACAGCGGGTGGATCAATGGGGTAAGAAAGAGAAGGGGCAGCAGTGTAGGGGCACTGATAGTGCCAGATTTGAGCGCCCAGCCCAGAATGACCATGGGGAGACAGTCGGCAGATGCATGTACGGCAACAGCGTTAGGAAGGATAGGGTCGGCAAGGATGAGAAGGAGTGAATTCAGGAGCGAGCCGGCAGGTAGCCCAGCTGATTGTAGACAGAACAGAGGAACAAGGCAGGGCTGTGTACGCACACACCCAGAAGTGAAGGGAAACTGGAGGAAACAGGACTCATAAGGACAAACAGTGGCAGACAGGAGCAACTGGTAGACAAATGGGATGGAAAAGAGGAGAACAGCAGTGGAAGGGCATCTGTGACACCAGATCTGGACGTGCGGCCCAAAATGAGTATGGGGGAGCCGGTAGAAGGCATACTAACAACAACGCCAGAAAGAAGAAGATTGACAAGGATGGGAGGGAAAAAGGTGGTGGAATTGGAGTGCAAAAAAGGGGAGGCTGGACAATTAAGGCAATTACGGTCAGTCAGGACGAATGGCCCTATCACACGGTCAATGAGTAAGCAACTAGGTTAGCAAAGCTTATAAGAGAACTCCCCACCCCCAACACTTCACTCTGAAGACGCTGACAGTGGATCAGTGAAACCTAAGTTTATTTTAATATTGTAAATAGTTTTTTTATTGTTTTAAAGTTTTTAGCAATAAGCAGCTGATTTATATTCCTCCCGGAGTTTGAGCTATGTATATGTATGTATGTATGTATGTTTGTGTGTGTGTGTGTGTGTGTGTGTGTGTGTATACATACACATACATACACACACACACATATTCTGTTTCATATTTTATTCTTGGTAAAAATAAGTACTATATATTCTCATTTAGACAAATATATTTTGTTTCTTCATATTCATTGATTGTATTCACATTAAAAATTTTGAAAGATTAATATTTTAACTGCATAAAGATACAAGTAGAAGTAGGAAGAGGCAAAGGAATTTTTCCTTGGAATAGAACTCTGAAGAATCCACATTACACCCAAATACTTCTATATCACTCTCTGAACATCAGAAAAGACTGCTGAGTCTTTGGAAGATCTACCAATGTTTGGGAAATGAAAAAAGGAAATACTGTTCCAGTGCTCATTTTTTTAATCTTACTTCCTTTTTATGCATTTGTTTGTATGCATGTAAATTGAGTGTGTGTGTAGATGTATATATTTTTATGAAAAAATAGAAAAGAAGGAAAAACAAAAAAATAATAAAAAGTGAGTTCCAATTATCCTAACAGCAGTTATAAGTACATTTACACTTTACCATGTCTTTTTATTTTTTTATCTTACTGGCTGTTGTAGAGTGAGGTTTGATAATTTCAATTTCCCTACTATATTCTTTTTGCCATTGTGAGGACTACCAGAGGCTAAAACATATGAAGAATGGTTGCAGGAATTGGATATTTAATGTTTAAGGAAAAGAACTAGGGGGTGATATGATAGCAGTGCTCCAATATCTAAGGAGCTGCCACACCCTGAGACCTGCCTCGTCTTTTTCTGTGGCCACTTGCCGCCATTCACCCACATTACTCCCGGCTTCCGTTTCGCCATCAGAGGCCTTCTGTAAAGGTCTCTGCAGCCGAGTAACGAGCTCCGGATTGACGCACATGGTGCACCCCTGGCCTGTGTTTCACTGTCAGAAGCCTTTCTAGAAGGCTTCTGACATCCCCCTGGTTCCTGTTCTGGAGGAAATATATATATAAAATTTATATTTATATAAGACCGGGTCTTATTTTCAGGGAAATATGGTATCTGAAGATTTAAATCAAAACATTTCTTCAAGCCTTTGCAGACCCCCACAGACCCTAGGTTGAGAATCACTGCTTTAAGAGTATGTCCAAATGTATGGCTACTCTTTGATTGGGAGCATGATTAGAGCATTCTCTGGTTGCTCCTAGATTTTGGAACTTATGACATTTTTGCAAAAAAAAAATTGTTTTACTTTTAGAAAGCATTTAATCTATGATACTTAATTGTTAGGCTGCTCAAGCAATATGAAAACATGAATTAAAATATAAAACCTTATTTTGGATAATCTGGCCCAGCTAGTCTTTCAGGTCTCCCAAAAGTGATAACTCATTGCCACTGTAATCAAGTACATCCTCTGCCATCCTTATTCCTACAACTTTTTGCAACATTATGGACTTCTCAAAGGAATTTGAGCCTCATCATTTGTGCTTCAAATACTTATTCTATGGTTTGTTCATCCAGCATCAAAACAACACTTGGAGGGAACTACATTGAATAATAATATGATAAATAAACAGATTTCTTTAGTTGGGAGTCTTTAAATCTTACCTTAGAAATGAGGTAAACACTTTCAAAGGATACTTTATATTTTGTGTGAAATACTCTCTCTCACACACACATATATATATATAGAACATGTTTTCAAAAACTCAGTACATTGTTTCATTTTATTTCTATGGGATTATTCCGTTGTGAAGATATCTGGTTATATGGTTCTTAGATATTAATAATTGGGTTTTAAGATTTACTTTAAACTTCCCTGATCATCTATTTGCATTGGCTCTTGTGTGTTTCCAAATGATGGTCACTTCATTTACATAGCAAGGGCCTGGGTGTTGAAGAGACTGCTTCTTCCATGAAGATTCTGCCCACTAACTTGGAGAATTTGGGAAAGTGTTCTGGAAGTTCCCTTTCAGTGTTCTGTGGTGACTGGGAAACTGAACCACAAATATTTTCTATGTAGAGGCCCTTCCTTGGAAAGAACAGGCTGGAGGTCAGGATAGGCCATACGATTTTACAAAAATTAGTAAGGACTTGCTACTTATAAAGGCCTTCAGAGCTCTTTGTATTCATCAGCCTCAGAATGATTGCATTTGATAGCCATTTAGTTATTTATTGGATTTATATACTATCTTTGTTTTGTACTGCTCAGGGCAGCCTAGAGTCCTATATGGTCCTCTCTCCTATTTTTCCTCATAATAACCACCTATGATACAGGCAGGGCTGAGATAGAATATCTGGCCCAAATTTATCATGACTGGTTCTATGCCTAAGAGAAGACTAGAACTGTCAGTTTCCTGATTTCTGCTTTAGATAAAAACAACCAATGATCATCAACAACCTATGCTTTGCACCATCTAAATTTCTTTGGGATTGGGATGATAATATTTGATATTTGATGGGCAACATATAAATATAAATAGGAATGGTTAAAAATGCTTGTTTTATATTCATGATAAATAACTTGTTTGGAACTTATTTTAATTTTACACACAAGATAAGACAATGTTTTCAGTTTGGCAGATTTGCATGCCTTGTTAAAGTAACAATCAACTAAAACTAAGTAATAAGCAATGACAAATCATTTACAGGATGCAGCCGCAACTCATCTTTTTCAAAAACTTTATTTTGATTTAATTGTTTTCATGTTTACAGAGAATATAGTGATGCAGCAGGGGAAAAAATACAGTTCCAATCATTTCATTTTGCTCACACAGTGCCATGCGTTTCCATCAGCCATCCTATATGGCAAGTATAAAAAGACACCATTGTCTGAAAGACTCTGCTCCTGTGGCTCAGGAGAGGTGGAGACCATTGGACACATATTTCAATGTTCCTTCTATAGAGCTATTCGAAAAAACCATATCCTCCCCATAATTGATAGGTATTCTGGTTGTTCGGAAAGAATTTATCTCCAGTGGCTGCTTAAGGATGAGCAGGCAGTGATCATGGTGCAAATGGCTAGATTCTACACAGCACTGGGGATTCACCAGAAACATAAATATTTTAGATCTTTCTAATAATCTTTTATAATTAATTTTATTACGTGTTTTTATCCAGCATTAGATTATATTCAATGTATTTTTATTGTCAGGTCAGTATGATTCAGTTTTTCTGAAGGTAGCTAGATTTTGTTATACTGTCTGTAAAACTAGGCAGACCTTGGTCACCCATTGATTACATCATTAATTGTAATATATTGCTACGTTTTCTTGTGTTCGGTTCTGTTTAGTTTTGTTTTATTTGAATATTTAATTTATGTGTTGGCCTATAGCTGTAGTAATAATAATAATAATAATAATAATAATAATAATAATAATAATAATAATAATAATAATAATAATAATAATAATAATAATAATAATAATAATAATAATAATGACAATTCCAATCAAGCCGCAGGACCCCTGAAAGGCATATTACAAGTATTTTTTAAGAAATGAATTGTGGCTCTAATAAATGAGTTCATAAAGAATTTTTCTTAACTGTTAATAGGTAAAATAAATGGATATGTATACCAGGCTGAGAGCCCCTTTTAGTGGATAGATAACACAGATGTCAACTTTCATAACAAATACTTTCTTGTGGGAACCAAGGTCAAGCTACCTAAGTTTGGGTGGGAAAGTCGGCCAAAGTAGTTAATTGGGGATTGTGATTTATGACATATTACAGGGGTGAGAAGTTCAACTTGTTACATTGTAACCTTGGGGGAGGGAACTTTCAGTCTTGGTTTCACCTTTGTTCATGCTGATATTATGTAGCCATTAAAAGTATTCTTTTGAGGAATACTCAGAGTTCTTATTTCCACTGGTCTCATCTATTGGAACCATGATATTAAACCAAGACTGCAAAATTCACTAACCCACAGGGTCCTGAGCCTACCCAAACCTTGGGAGGATGACAAAGACTCAGGGAAGACACGGAGATGGAGAAGAAAGGGGAATCAATTTTGAGCCTCGGAGCAGCAGCGGCAGATGGGACACCAGCTGCTGCTTTGGTGGAGAGTGTGCTCCTGGCAGCTGGACCAAGACAAAAGTCCTGTGAAGTCCCATTGGAGAAGCGGACTCAGAGGGAGGAAGCAATCATCCTCAGGGGGACCTGGTGGTCAAACGCTGCCCTACCGCTCAAGAGCATGCTGAAAGCTGCAGAGGTTGAGTTCCGTCTGATCTCATTGCAGGGTTTCCATTTACCTGTAGTGATGAAAGCAAAATGACCAGACGCCTGGGATGAATCCGGAGAGTAGAAGTATCTGTCTGCGATCCACAGCCACTTGGTGGAACATCTGAGGGAGAAGCTTGACAGTGCTGCTATGTACTGTGTTATTGTATGCCACCTCAGCAAAGGGTAGGAGGTCAGCCCATGTTGTTTGTTGGTAGTCCACACAACATCTAATATATTGTTCTACCATAGAGTTAGCTTTTTCAGCAGCCCTATACCTACACCTCCAAAAAGTTAATGGACCCTGAATGAAAGTGGGCGGTCTGGGAAAAAGAGGCTTTCACAGTGAGATAAGCTGTGCTCACATGGCATCATTTCCTTGAAGGGAGCAACTTACCTTTTGTATGGAGTGATCACAAAAAATGAGAGGCACTCAAAAACCCCTGTAAGTTATCTCCTAAACAAGTTTGGTGGGTGCAGTATTTTAACTGTTTCAACTTCACACTAAATTACATCCCGAGAAGAAAAAATTTCTTAGCTGACGCCGTCTAGATCAGCGGTTCTCAACCTGTGGGTCGCGACCCCATTTGGGATCGAACGACCATTTCACGGGGGTCGCCAAACACTGCAGTCCACCATTTTTCCCCTTTGCGATGCGGGCCATCGCGCCGTGCATGCGTGATGCGGGCCTGCCATTTTTTTTTGGTTGGCCATTTTTTTTTGTTCCGCCATTTTTTCCCCTTTGCGATGCGGGCCGTCGGGCCGCGCATGCGCGATGCGGGCCTGCCATTTTTTTTGGTCTGCCATTTTTTCCCCTTTGCGATGCGGGCCATCGCGCCGCCCATGCGCAATGCGCCCGTCGCACCGCGCATGCGCGATGCCGGCCAGGGCCGAGCCCCGGAAAAGGTTGAGAACCGCTGGTCTAGATTGTCCCTATACAAAAGCCGTTGAGAGGAGATTGTGAACTCCATTATTCCACAACTAGAGTCTATCTCTCAAGTAACAATGGAGGCCATCACAGGCAAAATCAACTGAACCTGATGCCCGTTAACAAAAAGGCTTAAGGAGGAGTTGAAAACCGATTCCTAGTTCCTGACAAATAAAACCATACTGACTTCTCAGGACAGGTTGGCCTGGAAGGGGTCGAAGCTGTATCTATTAGAAACCCTCAGAGTTTAGGCCCTCCAATGCAGCCACAATAGCAAGCAAGCAGGTCACTGTGGCTATATAAAAACCTTACATTTAATTCGATGGCAATTTTGGTGGCCAGGACTAAAGAAAGATGTTGAGAATTATGTGAAAAGCTGTGCAAATTGTGCAAAATGAAAAAACATCCAGGTAAGCCCCCTGGATCATTGCAGTGAGTTGCTAACCCTTCCCAACCCTTGGAAGAAATTGCAATGGATTTTATTGTGGAATTACCGGAAAGTAGGGAAAATACGGTAATATGGACTGTGATTGACCTTTTTACTAAACAAGCACACTTCACCAGTCTTCCCTCCGCAAAGAAGCTGGCAAGAATGTTTCTCAAACATATCTATGGATCTCCAACACGGATTACTTCCGATAAGGGGGTGCAATTCACTGCCAAGTTCTAGAGAGACTTTCTGAAACTTAATGGGTCCACGCAGGGTTTGTCATCGGTTTTTCATCCATCTACTAATGGGGCTGCTGAAAAAGCTAATTCTATGGTAGAACAATATATTAGGTGTTATATGGATTACCAACAAACAACATGGGCTGATCTCCTCCCCTTTGCTGAGGTGGCTTACAATAACACAGTATATAGCGGCACTGGACTCACTCCTTTTAAAATAGCTACTGGTAGGGCATTCAATCCCATACCTGAACTCCCTCAGGACCCTCCTGCTTCTCAAATTTTAGATTAATGGGTGACTTCTTGGAAAACTGTTTGGGACAATGCGAAAGCAGCTCTAACAAAAGCCTCAAAATTTACAAAGAGCAAGCAGACAAGAGGAGGGCTCCCCAAAGACAATTTTGTATGGTTGAAAAAGTTTACCTCTCCACAAAATATCTAAGACTCAAGCTTCCTAGTAAAAAGTTGGGACCAAAATTCCTTGGACCTTTCCCTATAGTGCGGATTATAAATCCAGTTACTGTGGAATTAAAGCTCCCTCACCTTTTAGGGAAAGTTCAGCCTGTGTTCCACTGCAGCCTATTACTACAGAGAGTCCTCACTGAGACCTCCTCCCAAGCAGGCACCTGGTCCTCTTGTCGTGGAGGGGGAAACTCATTATGAAATAAAATGAATCTTTGATTCAAGATTGTACAAGGGAAAGTTACAGTATCTAGTGCAGTGGAAAGGTTACCCACTATCAGAGGCCACCTGGGTAAAAAGTACTGATGTAAAAGCTGACAGGTTAATACGTAAATTTTATGATAAACATTCCTGACTCTAGCTCCTTTTTTACCTACAGGATTTCCCTCTTCTTTAGAAGATCCAACTGTCAACCTTCAAACAATTCTGGCCACAGCCATCTTTACTTCGTTTTCGGTTGCTACAGCAAGGGGAGGGGGGAGATGTGTTCTTTTAGTTTAGTCATACTTTTTTGTGGGAAGCAAGGTCAAGCTACCTAAGTTTTGGCGGGCTGGAGCTTCCGTGAGAAAGCCCGCCAAAGTAGTTAATTGGGAATTGTGATTTATGACATATAACAGGGGTGGGAAGTTCAACTTGTTACATTGTAACCTTGCGGGGAGGGAACTTTCAGTCTTGGTTTCACCTTTGTTCGTGCGGATATTATATAGCCATTAAAAGTATTCTTTGAGGAAAGCAGTTTGCCTCAGAGTTCTTATTTCTACTGGTCTAATCTATCGGAACCACGACAACAGACAGAAGGTAGATTAGGCATTGACATCACTATTTGTTCCATATGGGTTTCTGGTTTTGTTTTACTGCCAATAGTTGTATTACACCTGCTAAATGCTTAATACTTCTTTGGGGAATTATTCAAATTAAAAATGCCAAAGGCTGGTGGGACAGCCACCATTTTGTAACTATGTTTTGGTAGCAAAAACTGCTGGAGTTCTTGAGTCTATAAAAGTACAGCGGGCATGTCTCTTGAATTACTGTTGCTTATCTCTGGCATAACTGGCAAGTCTATATTGCACAGAGGTGCTTCTGGAAACCTGTTTCCATATTTTGCCTTTTCTTAAGTCACAGTCCTTTTCTATCATTAGTTCTTTCATTCTAACCAACGAAAAAATATGTCTATATATCCATAAAGTGACATTCTTCAAACAACTCCACTCTAGAAATCTTGCCTTAAACTATAGCTGCCCATGTCTAGTAAGCTTAGAAGAGACAAGCAGAAGCTGCTGTTTATCCCAAAGCAGTTTATTTGCAAGGGCGTTAAATAGAAGCCATGATAAAATGAAAGGAAAATTAACCACTGTGTGGGGCTGTCCTTGTTATATAATTAATGGGCGTGGATAAAGGTACAAAGTGAACCTGAAGCAAAATTTGTACTAGAGCCACACCTCATTGATGTTTTGTTGCTTAAGCCTATAATAATGACGTGTTTATTTCACATCTGTATACTTCAAAGTATGTATTGCTCATATTTTAAAATCACAAAGATAATACATTGTGTTGTTGTAGTACGAGATGTTCTTTTTAAAATGGGCATAAGATAGTGTGCATATTTCCTAAGAATGTATTTTAATAACTACTGAATTATTATACTGTATAAGCAGCTGCTTTACTGTTGCCTTTTGTTTACTGGTAAATCATAAAAATATCTTTAATGTAAATATTAAGAAAATACATTGTGTTACTTAATAGCTCAAATGGATGCCATATGTTTACCTTTGTTGGTATGAGTCTTGGGGACTACAGATAATGAAGGAGCCTCATCGTGCTGCATTTGAATTCCCAGGAAGCCTTTGTGGTGACGTGGGGATGCCTCCAAGCTATATTAAGAAGTAGAAATGGTATTTTTGGCACAAGTTTGGAAACCCATCATTGCATTAGAATGTTCTAACATATTTACTTACTACTGTCACACAAATAGGAAATTTTGACATCTTCCAATTTCCAAAGCAACTTAACAACTTAACTTGGCACACTGGTAACACACATGTGTATTCCAAATTGAAATCATTTCTCTCATCATTCTTTACTGAATCTTGTTACAATCCAAGCTAAAGAATGATGACAGCTGCACCTGCTTACCTGATTCTGAGGGTCACAAGGAAAATAGCAGAGGAAAACTTTATTGCCATGCACCATGGTGTTCTTACATGTTCCAGGAAGACAGCAGAGTAATGAAGAAATGGAGAAAGGGTGCCCTCTCCTTCTCTTTGCTGCTGTAGGTGCAATTAGTACTTGTCAATCACAGCTACCAGATAATGAAGGGGTAAGTAGAGAGGAACAGAATTATGGACACATTCAGAACTCCAAGGAAAAATGCAGAACTATGCAGCACATCGATTAGCCAGCTGTTAAGAGAAAATAATTCCTGCACTTCCATTTCTCAGGACCTGCCATTTTTCCTGCCTCCCACTTTGGCATTTTCTTATGCAATGAATAAATACAACTTAAGACTTGCCCAAACTAGCATACTGCAGTTTCCCCAAGGCATCTAAAACCTCTTCAGCCATGTAGCAATACATCCCCAAACTGACATTTTCAGGGCAATATTGCAGTGGAGGAAGGTTTCAAAACAAAACAATGTTTCTCCTTCTTCTGAAACCTTCTTTGAACAGACCTTGATTCTAGGCTGATTGAAACTCTGAACTAAGTACTCCAGATTGGTGTTTGCAATTCATGGCAATACTTTGTTGCTTATTGAAAATAGTTAAGTATGCTCTGTGTGGTACTGTTTTCTTCCACTGCTAAAAACAAGAGAATTGAATGTACAGACCTGAAATGACATGATACTACTCTGGTCTCAATTTTTGGTGGGAGTTCGATTCAAGACTTAAATATGAGCCAGCAGTGTGCTGCAGCTGCCAAAAATGCCAACACAGTTCTAGGCTGCATAGGGATAGAATAAAGATCACATGAAGTGTTAATACCACTTTATAATGCCTTAGTAAGGCCACACTTGGAATACTGCATCCAGTTTAGAGTGCAGAGAAGAGCAACAAAGATGATCATGGGACTGAAGACTAAAACATAAAGAACGGCTGCTGGAATTGGGTATGTCTAGTTCCGCAGTGGCAAACCTATGGCATGTGTACCACAGGTGGCACGCAGAGCCCTCTCTGTGGGCACGTGCGCCATTGCCCCAGTCCTAGGCCTTCAGTCCTGTCTATGAGCAACCTGCATCAAAATCTCCCTGGGCAAGTGGCTTTTTAAGTTGGGTTTTATAAACCCTTTTTGCTTTAGGCCTCTGCTGCTGTGTGGAAAAAATATATTAAATCAATCAATTTCAACTTCTTGCAGGAAAAAAAAGATCTCGCAAAGTTGGAATTGATTGAACTTTATTTTTAGTCCCACACAGCGGCAGAGGAAGTGATGCGTCGGAGCTAGAAAGAAGGTGCCGCGTGGGGATGGGGGGAGCAGCGGGAGCAGGATGCTCCATGTGAGGGGTGGGGCGAGGCCTGTTCATGGGGTAGAGAAGCAATGCAGCGGTGCTAGCATGGTGGTAGACCAGTTGCTTCCCTCCCCCTGCCAAACACCTGCCGAAGTCATGCAGGGTAAGATTCCTGGACCCGCTCCTGCCCAGATGCCCTCGCCTCCCCCAAGGTTTTTTTTTACTAACCTGCCTTTCGGTGCATTCTGTTTCTGTCAGAGAAGAGAACTTCGCAGCTCTGCCTACAGAGCCACTGAAGCTGTAGCTGAATGGGCAGCTGAGGGGAGAACCTGCCCCACTTGTTCCATGGCTGCTTTCGGCGAGCCACATTGCAGCGGCATTGGGTGCAATACGCGAGGCGGCAAACAGCCGTGCCACACCGGAACCAGTCGTTTGCCGCCTACTGTGCAATGCCGCTACCATGAGGCCGTGGAACAAATCGGGTGATGGTAAGACACCAGTATACCAGTTCCTTACCTCTGCCCAGCTTGTTCCATGGCCTCATGGCAGTGGCATTGGGTGCAACCCGTGAGGCAGCAAATGGCTGCGGCCTGCAGCACACAGCCACGTCGTGCCAAAACCGGCTATTTGCCGCCTCGCACATCACGCCCAATGTCGCTGCCATAAGGCTGCGGAACAAGCCAGGCAGAGGTAAGGAACCAGTATAACGGATTCCCCCCTCCCCTACTCCACCTGCTGCTGGAGAGCTGGCCTGGTATTCGCAGCGGGCTGTGGAGCCTCAGAGTGCGCCGGTCTATTCTATTCTATTCTATTCTATTCTATTCTATTCTATTCTATTCTATTCTATTCTATTCTATTCTATTCTACTCTACTCTACTCTACTCTACTCTACTCTACTCTACTCTACTCTACTCTACTCTACTCTTATTCCTATTCCTATTCCTATTCCTATTCCTTTACCAGATCTGTTCATATTCAGAAATTCCCTTTTAATCAAATGGTGCCCACTTCCACAGCAAAGAGAAAAAAAATCAAAATACATAGACATAATTAACATAATAGTAGTATTAAATATCACTAAATGACAATAATTCAATGACATTGTAATAATAATTTAATAATTGAGTAAGTAAGAGTTTCCCCGTGACACTCCACAAAAGCAAACATTAGATTTTGAACAAGCAAGATAGAAAGAATAGTGACTCTTTTCAACTTTGGTGTTGGAGAAGATGCTTGAGAAAACTATGAATATCCAAAAAACCCAAACAGATAATCAAATAAATCCTGAGCTCTCACTTGAGGTATAAATTATCATATTTTGAACACATTATTGAAGACTTCCTTGAGAAGTCCATAATACTAGGAAAACAAATGTCAAAGCAGCAAGATGAATGGAATCAATTCCAATTCCAATAGGTATACTGTTGGAAGATCTGAAGATTTTTTTATTTTTATTTATTTGTATTCTACCTTTATTATTTTTACAAAAAACTCAAAAGGCAAACATATCCAATATACCTTCCTCCTCTTATTTTCACTAAAATAACAACCCTATGAAATGAGTTGGGCTGAGAGACAGCAACTGGTCCAATGTCAACAGCTGGCTTTCATGACTAAGGCAGCACTAGAACTCAAGGTCTTCTTGTTTTTAGATTGATGCCTTAACCACTAGACCAAACTGTCTGTTACACTGAGGACAATTCATCAAGAGAAGGTTAATCTGCATGGTATCTAAGAGTCAACACTGACTTGAAGCATAGAATCTACAAATTAAAATATTGTATATGATACAACAGATGTTAATAGAAACGTAATTCTTTTCATATTCTCTAAATACATAAGACTTTTATTTGTTATGTGAACAGATTAATGTATCTTTTTTAAAAATTTAAGGGGTATAAATTCTTTAGAGTAGAATGCAGGCTGCTTTTTATATTTGTGCTGAAGTGGGTTCCCCCCCTCTATTCAATTCTTGGAGACAGCCTGGAAAAGTCCCTGCAGTTTTCTTGGCAAGATATTTCAGAAATGGTTTTGCAGTTGCTTCCTTCCTATGACTGAGAGAAAGTGACTGGCCGAAGGACACTAATGTGGAATTAGAACCATGGTTTCTAGCCTGATGCCTTAATCACTACACCAAACTACAGGTAGTTCTTGCCTTGCAACTGGTCACTTAGTGGCAGTTCAAAGTTACAATAGATCTATCTGGGGACTACTTACAACCTGGATTTGAAGTTCCCATAGTTACCCTTCCCAGTCATGTGACTGAACTTTGCACACTTGGCAACCGGGCCACATTTATGGACATCTGCAATGTCCTGCGCTCATGTGACCTCATTTTATGACCAGCATTTGTTTCTGGTTTTCAGCAAAACCACACCCATAGTGAACAACTGGTTTGCTTAACCACCCCTTAAAAAAAGATTGTAAAGTTTTACAACCATCACAACTGGCAATTGTGATGAGTAGCCTCCATTATGGCCGTAAGTCAAGGACTACCTGTTCTCTGTACTAAAGTAGCAGTTATTTAATTTGAAAAACAAAGTAATTACTAATAGAGATATTTTATGAATAAAGCAAGTTTTATGAAATTGTACTTTTAGGACTATACTTTTAGATAATTAGGCTTCTTCATTTTCAAGAAATATACTAAAATTTAAGAATATCCCTCACATAAAAGCATTATGTATATCATCTATTTTTGTAATGACTTCTGATTACAATTCTTCTAACTTAATAAACACTAGAGTCACTGTTTTAAACTTCTTCAGACCACTTAGTGTAAAAAATAGGATCAAATATATCCTTGAAAGGTCTCTTAATATAGATACTGCAAGTGCATCTGAAGAACATTAATCCAGAATCTAGAAAGAAGAACCACTTTCATAGGATCAGGTTCATTCTAGAAATGAGTCCATGCTGAGAAAGTCTATAGATTTATTCACTACATAAAAGTCAAAACAAGTTGCCTCATCAATCTGAAGAAGAAAGCTACAGTAAAGTAATCTGCCAATAATATTTTGGCAAACAGAGACTAGAAAGATGACTGTTGAACATAATGAAGTGAACTTGCTTTGAAATGAAAGATTCCAAGTTTATACTCTGGAATCTCTTGGAAGGTACAAAAATGCTGGATAAAGGTGCTTCAAGTAGACTATTTAGGAAATATTGTCTAGTTCAGTGATGGTAAACCTTTTAGAGACCGAGTGCCCAGACTGCAATCCCAAACCCATTTATGTATCGTTGGGTGCCGGGTGGGCATGACCCATTGGGTGTGTGTGGCCCATTGGGTGGGCGTGGCTGTGGTGGTAACAGCAGACTGAGTGGGACTAAAAAGTTCTATCAATCAATTCTAACTTTGTGAGATTTTGTTTTCCCGCGAGAAGTTGAAATTGATTGATCGATTGAACCTTTTTCTTTTGCACATAGTAGCGGAGGCATAAAGCAAAATGGTTTTATAAAACCCAGCTGAAGGCCTAGGACTGGGGCGATGGCGCGCGTGCCTACAGAGAGGGCTCTGCGTGCCACCTGTGGCACACGTGCCATAGATTCGCCACCATGGGTTTAGCTAATTCATGTTTTTTCTTTATGAAGAAAGAAAGAAAAAAATTATTCTTACCTCTTTCTGCACAGAGAAATTAGTGATTATCATAGGATGGTGCTTTTGGAGGACACTGGGGACTCTTTGCATTAGTCTCACCCATAACATCAGTCAGCCAACCTAAGCAACTGGAGGCTGATCTGACTTCTCCACCAGGTATGGTTCCCTTCTCTCGTATATTTTGACTAGCACAATAACTAAAACAACATATACACTTGAGCTTCATTCAGCAACAAAAACTGGGCTTGGTTTTATGCAACAGTACTTTAAGCAACAATATTGAAAAAAAAACCAAGAAAACAGACAATATTAAAAATGGAAGATTTCACTTTTAAAACTCAAAACTTAAAAATCCCTTGTAATCCAAAGAAGTTAAGACATCAGATAAACTTCTTTTCAGAATAACTTTTATAAATCAGGCATTAAGCTTTACTAGATATTGATATTGATAATTATTTTTAAAATTAAGCATGGGCAGAAGGCAATGTTGAATCACTTCTAGAAAACTATAAAGACATGTCTAGGTAGTCTCCAGCAGTCAATCTGGACACAAAAGAGATTTGCCTTTTTGTGGGCTGGAGTCTTTGAGGCTGGTAGTATCTGTTGATGCTGTACTCACAATAAATATAATTGTTCAAAAAATACCTATAACAACATTGGAAACAGAAATATCAGAATGCTGTCTTTCACTATCAACTTGGATAACCTGTTCAGAATTCCTCGCTCCCCCCTCCATCTCTCTTTCTGTTCACTTGTGTACATCCACAAGTCCATATTTTCATTTTAAAATATTTAAGAAGGTACAACATTAATACCAGAACTGGTTAAAAATTAAAAGTTGTTCTTTAAAAAAACTTGCAATGGTTAGTAGCTTAACTAGTGCATTTTGCACAATACATTTTTCAAATATAATCCCATGTAGATCATATTGGAATATTCAAGACAGGAAAGTAACTGAGACATGGACATATACTGACACCATATTAGACTAGTGCGGGAAGAGTTGAAATTGTCTATTGGTCATAATTGTACAAATGCCATATCAGGCATGTTTTAATCCAGTGATAGCTGATGATATAAGACCATGGTGGTGTACCTATGGCACGCGTACCACAGGTGGCATGCAGAGCCATCCCTGTGGGCACACGCGCCATCGCCCCAGAGGGACGTGGGACCGGGCTGCTCCCCTCCCTCTCTCCACGTGTGCCAGTGCTTCCACTCTCTTTCTCTGCACCAGGAGTCAGGGAGCAGCTGCAAGAACTGGGCGGGGAGAGGTGAGAAGCCAGAAGCATCGCAGAGAAAACAGTGTCGAGAGGAGCTCAAGGTCCAGAGAAGGAATGGGGAAAAAGATCACTCTTGCCACAATCTCCCTTCTGCTGGCTACTGGGAAGCCTGACAGCATGGCTTGGCCTGGCTATACCAGGAAATTCTAGCGCCCCAGACTTGCAAGTGAGTTTCGGCACTCCCCAGGTTTTAGTGTGGCAACGGGACATGGACATATACTGACACCATATTAGACTAGTGCAGGCAGAGTTGAAATTGTCTATTGGTCATAATTGTTGAGTTCAGCAAAGTGTTGAGTTCTCTGAAAAGGACTTCAGTTGGGAGTTAATCCCTACTTGATCTTGAGAATTTCTCCTTTTGCACTCCAGCTATCATTCCACTTTTTGATTATTCTCACTTCCCTTATAAATTAAGGGATTGGTTTGGTTCAGCAAGAAAGAATAATGTCCACAGGAACATTAGGACATATGTGTAATAAAAATAGTATAAAATAGTATAAAAACTTTCATGGGAGGAAGAATCATACTTGAGATAATGATCCCTAAATAATGTAATGTAAATTCGAGATAGTGAGAGCCAGTTTCATATAGGAGTTAAAGACATTGGGCTAGAAACTGGGAGACTATGAGTTCCAGTTCTGCGTTAGGCACAAAATCAGTTGGGTGACCTTGGGTCAGTCCATCTCTCAACCTAAGTAAAAGCAAGGGCAAACCACACCTGAAAATGTCAAGAAAACTGCAGGGACTTGTTCAGGCAATTGACTGGAATCAAGACTGACTTGTAGACAAACAAACAAAAATGATCCCATAATTTGGGGAATGGAACTATTTTTACATAAGTCATACTGAAACTCTTTGTCGTTAGAATCTTTTATCTATATCAAAGGATATGCTAGTGCTGGTAATCCACATATGGAAATCACAACAATGGCCATAGACTAGGAACATATTTACTAATTCCAATACTAAATGAGGCCTGTATTAAACAATGCTTGGACTACTGAACAATTGCACTTATCTCACATGCTAGTAAGATAATGCTCAAACTTTTGCAATCCAGTTTTCAACAATATACAGAATAAGAACTGTCATAAATATAAGTTAGATTGAGATGAGGCAGATGTTACATTGCTAACATCTGATGGACAATGGAAAATTTAAGAGTTCCAAATCTCTCTCTCTCTATCTATATGTATAAAAATTAAGAAAGGAATGTGCCAAGGTTGTATACTACTACCTTATTTATTTAACATAAAGAACATAAAAGACATGTCAGAGTGGTAGAAACATTTTGAATGTTGAATAATTGATCAGAAAGCAAAAGATGCGGTTGAAAGTAGAAGTCTGCAAAAACTAAAGATGGTAACTCAAGACCTGGATTTGAAAAAGAACATGCTAAGAGGAATGATAACAAAATGCATACAGGAGTTCAAAACAGAGAGGTGAATTATTGCCAAGGAAATGGACAGGCAATGGAGGAAATTAGGTGGATATATAATTGTTTTATCTAAATCAAAGGAAATGTTACTATTGTGGCTTCTGCTATTATTATACATTAGCCAGGGAGGCCATAAAATTGTGCTTGTATTTGAGTTTTACAGATTGGAAGTGAACTTATTCAACCATTTTTTGCTGCTTGATTTGAAAAGAAAAGATGGTGGCATGTATTCGAATGACATTTTATGTGCTAATTATTTCACATTCAAATAATTTTTCTGGAACTATATACTGAACTTTTGTTTTAGTAAAGCTGAGTATTTCTCCCAAGAAAAATGATCCTGGCAGTAATTTGGAGGGAAAAGCCATCTGCATGAGGAAACCTGATTTATTTGGTTCTGTTCAACTAATTCAGCCATTTTATACTTTAAAGTTGGGCAGCACAACTTTGGTCAGGTACCATCTTTGAAGGACACATTCTTTGAGGTGTGATTGCTGTTTTTAATGTATTACAGTATTTGGTCTAGGTCCAGTCATCTATTTTCCCCCCCTTTCTCTGGTTTTGTCTCCTCCTCCTCCCGCTCCTCATGGTGGCCTCCCCCTCCCCTCTTGTTGCCTCCGGTTTCTTTCCCACCCAGGGCAAAATATTTTTCTTTCTTTCTTTTTTAACGCAGGTTACATATCGCGGACAGGCATCTCCTAGCGTTTCCATTCTCTTGCCGGCTGTTCTCTTTCGTCATATCATTACGGAGGCAAAACGCATAAACCTCTCGGAGGCTTTCTCTTTCTCCCTTTTTCTCTCTCTTGTGTCGGCGTGATTTCCCAACGTGCACGATCCGGTTTCAACCCAGCCGAAAGGCGCGCTGGGTTATACACTTTTCCGAGTGCCTTCTCTAACTCGGGTTCTCGCTGAATGCAGCGAAGTCTGCGGAGCCCCCACTTTGCGCTCGTAAAAGGAGCGTTCCCGCCGGCCCGCCCACCGACCCACTATTCCTGCTCTCTCCTAGCATTTCAAGCGCTTCTCTTTCCACTCCCTCCACTTTTGCTCAAAACAAAAAGTCAGCAGCTCCATCTTCCTGCATTTCCATCCATGCGCTAAATTGTAAAAAGGGGAGATTTCCCCCTCCGCCTCCTCCTGCTGCCGCCACCGCCAGCACCAGCCTCACTGGCCGGCACTGCTGCTGCCGCCGCCACCAGCATCATCTCCCTCCTCCTCTGCTTCTCCTCCTCTTCCTCCTCCTCCTCTCTTTCTCCTCTCCTTTTGGCAGCACCAGGACGTCCGGCGTGGTGGTGGTAGAGATAGCGGTGCTGCCGGTCCTGCCGTGGGGTTGCAAGCGGACGGGGTCGCCTTTGAATCCTCCCGTTTTTCCAAGGTGCCTAACAGAGCGCGAGCGACCTGAGAGCCTGCCGAGAAGTTGAAAGGCAGCGAGGAGTCACGATGAGCGCACGAGGTGACGGAGCCGGGCAGCCTTCGACTTCTGCGGCTGCCAAGGAACAACCTGCCACCGCCGAACCGCCGAAGAGGGGACGAGGGAGACCCAGGAAACAGCCTCAAGTCAGTAATTTCTCTAGCTAACCTAGACTAGAGCAGAGATATGTGAGAATTGGGCGCGCACGTGCCTTGCAAGCTCCTCAGCATTGGCGGTGTGTGTTGGTAGGTGTAAAAGTGTTGTGGCGGCCACAACGGGTTTCTTTGCTCTCTAGCAATTGTAACGAAGTGGGTCAGAGCTGCAAATCCCACTGGCAAGGGGAAGGAGCGGAATGTGTTTGTGTGTGTGCACGCGCGCGCATGAAAGAGGGAGAAATGTGCGAGCGCGCGCGCGTTTGTTTCTTTTGAACTGGCGAAAACTTATCTTTGCCTTTATTGTGTGGTTTTACTCTGTAACGCGGAGCGGCTCCGGTCCCACCAACCAGCGCTCAAGGACTAGTTTCGAGCAAAGTTTAAATCTGAGCCTGTGAGCGGACTGAAAAGAAGAATGGGAGTTAGGGTTGTCTTCACTACGTCTCAATCTTTGTGCCATGTGTCTTCTACCGGTAGTTGGTGTCGCAGTGGCTGCTGCCGCCTCTGGTACCATCCGACTTCACCTCCTCCCATCGTGGCCGGGAGGGGGGGGAGTCAGACTCCCCAACTGTGTGATTCAAAGGGTGAACCATTGTTGGCTGCGTGTTTACTTTGCATTTTGTAGGATTGACTTCTTCGAGGCTTAGTCTGGTCCCCCTCCCCTCCAGGAAACTGATTACTCTGTGTGAGAAATAGTGCTTCGTGATTTAGGGCTGTGTGAGTGCTCGTGGGACATTTGAGACCTGGGCATTCCCTTTTTTTTCCACGAGGTGAAATCCATAACTACTATGCGCTACATTTGGCAAAGTAAACAGGCTACGGGGATACCCGAGTTGTCCTTTAAGTCATGTGGAGCGAGAGATTCTCTGCGGATGCAACCAATTAAGGTTGCCGTTGTAACGCTGCCCAGCAGCATGGAGAACTTTTTCTGTTGTTGTTTGGATTGGTTTCCATTTCCTCCGAGGCAGCTATCAGCAACAGGAGTTGCCTACTAAGTGCATTTAAAGCTGACTTCCGCGGCATAATTTTTTTTCATTCATTAGCATCAAACCACTTCCTTTAGAGCAAATCAGATGGTCGGCAAACTGATCTGAAACCTGAAATGTAAAATACCTCAAAGTGGGGGGTTCCCTTAATTTGCGACGCTGTTGGGGGTGATCATTAGCTAGAACCTCACACTTACTCTATTTTTCTTTTCACATCCCCAACAAGTAAAGCAATAAATATACGAAAGGAGGGTATAAATAAACACACACACACATTCCTTGTATTATGTTTGTTAAACTATCATTACTTCAGTGTTCCCCTCCCCCAGTCGTAGCAAAATTTCGCATCACCAGGACCAGTTTATTTTTAAAAGTGTGTAGTATTGGAAGATTCTGGTTTGAAAATGGGATATTTTATGAAATACAGTGTACTCAGAAAAAAATGCTTCTCTTCCAGTCAGTGCTGAACATTACAGCTATCTGGCTTGATTTTTTAAATTTTGTCAGTTATACAGCAGTGCAGTAAAATTCTATGCATGCCTGCCCAGAAGTAAGCCTCACTAAACACTGGGTTTTAGTCCCAGGTAAGTGTGTATAGGATTACAGACTTAATTTCTTTTGCAACCTAAAGAATGCAGCAGAGTTTTAAGACCATTCACAACTGCACTAAATTAGTTGAATTTCATCCTGTAATCTAAATAAAATGTTCGATATTTGAAAGTGGATGTTTTGTTTCTTTTAGTCTATATGATTCATTAAATAAACATTTGAATTCTGACAACTGGAATCCTACATATTTAAACAGTCTTCTGTTTATGATCAAACAGAAACACTTGGGGAACAAAATATCTGAACAAAAACTGATTTGATATACTCTGAATCTTAGTCACACTATAAACTTCAATTGTTTTCTCATCAGGCCAGAACATGCAGAGTCCCCACATACTGTACAATATATAGATTCCATTAAGCTAGACAAAATGGATTGTAAACTACAGAACAAAGCAAAGCTCATTTTGGTAACTTTCATAATGAGAGAAAAAAAATATGCCTTAAAGGTTCTTTAAGGTTGGAATCCCGGTCTCAAGTGATTACAAATGTATATTTAATAAACAATTATCAAGTGAGTGGGAAGAACCTCCACTGATTAGAATGACAAAACACAATCTTATTAGGTGTATTCGGTTGGGAAAAATGTATCTGATATACTTTTTCATTGTTTTTCCATGGAGCTCAAGCTGCTAGGGAGAAACATTTTAATTACTGCAGATAAACATATACTGTTATTTCCCATGTTTAACATTCTCTTTCACTATAAATTTGACTCACTTGTTGACTTTAAGTTCTGTTGCTTGTATTTAGATTTGTGTTGAGTTTTTTGGGACAACAGTGTGTTTTCTGTTTTTAGGAACCTACAGGAGAGCCGTCTCCCAAAAGACCAAGAGGAAGACCTAAAGGAAGCAAAAACAAGAGTCCCTCTAAAGCAGCTCAGAAGGTGAGAGTAGTCCAGAACAAAAGATTTGCTTTCATTACCTCCTATTTTTTAGCTATTGTCTAAACAGTTTCACATTTAATCTTTGCACTGTGCGGGGTTTGGGCCATTTTAATAATATTTCAGGCAGGAATGTTGGAGGAGGATCTTGGACATATGAGAAGCAATCCTCCCTCCCCCCTCCCCCCATAGCTTCTACATATGTTTAGTTTACAAATTCAGGATTTCACTATATATGAACCCTGTTTACTACTGTTAAATAAATTCTACTATTGTTAGTATCTAACATTAAATGTTCATATTCTGAAAAAAATTAATATACCTAGGCAAATTATTACTCTAATGTTTTGTTAACTATATAGTTAAGTATAAGCTCAATAATACATTGACGGGTATCAGGATATATGCTTATACACTGATCATCCTTATTATCATCCTCATCAGACATCAGGGTTGAATACCAGACTGTCCTCTATATTCCTTGCTTGAGTTAGGAAGCATATTTTGGGGAGGGGAGAAACACCACATTTTGAACAATTGCTGCATTCTGAATGTTGTCAAGGGAAGGAAGCATGAATTGACTAGTTCATTGAAGTAATCCACTTTGTCTCAAAACATTTTTTTTTAATTTAACAGGTTCCAAACCATAATACTGCATAATACCAAAGAAAAAAAACCTGTTTTTATTTTAAAAAATCATGGACAAATGCATAGTATAGTGGTTTGCTTTTTACAGTTTCTTTATAAGATACTGCTGACCTCAATTTTAAGTAATTTTGAAACATGATGAATCATGTTTGGTAGACCAGTTGCTACCATCAGTGGTTTTCATTTACAAATACATCAGAAACAAAAACACAAATACTGTTATTGTTATACAGATGTGGTATTCTTCTAGTTAAAATTTGTTTTAGCACTTTTTTATATATGCACACCAGTTTTGATATTGTTAATAATGTTGATATTATGAATTACCATAGCAACCTAGATAAATGCTTTTTTAAAATATAAAGACTGACAGTGTTTTTGTCTTTCTTTAATTTAGCTCCTTTGAGTTTCAGTACAGAAAACTTTATATTATTCTTTTGCATTTCCCCATCCCCTTTTCCTCCCCATTTTTGCAAATGGAATTTAAAATACCAAATATATTTCACCGGCACATCTATTTTAAAAAAGAATATTGTAGAAATAGTACAGACAAACACAACAAAAATAATCTGTAACTTTAATCTCACCCCCAAATAAGAGTCCAGATAAGATGATACGATAGGGTGATATAAAATTAAAGATGATACTAAGGAAATGAATAGGTTTTATACTGCTAAAAGTCATAATCCCATAGTCATCCAATAAAATGGATAGAAGGCAATATAAGACATGCAATGATTAGTCAGTGACATTTCTTGTAACAAGATGTAGTAGTGACTATTAATGGGAATAGCTTTAATGAAAAATTAAATCAGTCTTCTTTATTTCTTCCCAGAATTTCATGACCATTGTCTTGTAGGCTGGTAACAAATACTCCAAACTTTATGGAGGGTACCAGGTGGGAAAAGACTGAACTTACAAAAGGACACAGCTATCCATGGTGTAAATTACTTGATTTTTTTTTTGTAAATCTATAAAATTTAAATTCCCCCCCCAGAAATTTAATGACAATTTCTGGAGGGTTTTCACATTCTGCTATAGATTTTCCTTAGGCCCATAGCTGGCCACTGGGGAAACAGAAAATTGAACTATATAAGTATCTTGCTGAACCATAATATCCTTGCTGAACCATAATATCCTCAACTTATTACTGTAAAGGAGCCTGCCCATCATGGTTGTAATATGGGTCACCCACATGATCAACCCAATTTTATGACTTTTTTTTGTGATGGTTTTTAAATAAGTGAATCAGTGATTTCCTATGGGCTAGGTTTGCAAAAAACTGGAAGTAAATGCCAGTTTGGGGCAAAACTGCTGTAAAATGTAGTAATGTGATCTCAGGATGCTACAAACTCATAAAAGTAGGTCGGTCATCAAGCACCCAAAATATCACATAATTGCTGGGGGGGGGGCTGGCCATCAGAACTTTGAAATCAGGTTATAAGGGAGGTCTGCCATAACTTAAACAATCAGTAAGTAGTTGTAAGTCAAACTATCTCTAATGTATTTGATTTTGGTTCAGTGTGATGTGCAAAATCATTTTCTATGATTTTGTAAATCGCTGATGACTTAGTGATATTTTTAACACCCCTATATAATAGTTTACTCAACAAATGCCAGTAATTTAAATAATAACTTAACATGATACGTGAACCCAATTAGTGAATCTGCTATTACTCCATATCACAAAACTTATACTTCTAGTCTTTATAATAAGCAGTTACCATGTTTATAGCAAGCAATGTTTGAGATTTATAAATTTAGATAATTAATCAGCTTTCAGGATAATCCTAACTATTGATTCTATTAAATGCAGAACAAATAGGTTCAGGATTGTGCATATACATAAATGTTAATTAATGTATTTCTATGATTATTTTATAATACTAAGTTGATTTAGAAAGAATTAGGAGTTTAGAGATGTTTACAAAGGAATAGCTACACTTTTGTTCATAATTCAAAGATGTTATTTTTTAAAATTGTTGATTGTTTTACAATATTGTTTTAATAATAGAATAATTTTACTCTGCAGATGTTACCAGTTTTGTGTTAAAAATATACCATTTACTAGATGCTATGGCTCTTTGAAACACAGGAGTTGTATAATGGTTGTCACAGAAGAGGCAGCTTTACTTTCAACTTACAATGATTGAAAAAGATTGTATGCAAGAAGTTGTAAGTGGATTCTGCCAATAAATATCTAGATTTTCAAAAATCTTCTAAAATATATCTTCCAAAATATATTCTGCAATAATTATTGAATTTACAGTAGTGACTATTGGTTAAGTTTTTCTTTTGTGGGTTAAATATCTACTTAATAAAAGGACTATTTGCCTGTTTTTGAAGATATATTTCTAAGAATGTTGAGGTGTAGATAATTAATTTTATATATGCATGGTTCTCTATCTTAATTATCCTCTATTGGGGAAATAGATCTGTTTTTATAAAAGTATATTTATATGAATTCAGTTTCTTTGCTCTAATGGAAAAACTATGTATTGTTTAAATAATTTATATTGTGCCTTTCTATTGTTAAAGCAGTTAATAAACAAATTTTAAAGTGTAACAGACAAATTATAAAGTATAGAAGTATACAAAGATGTATAAATTATAGAAGTGTTTTATCTTTTTGGACCTTTAAAATTATAACTCACTTTGGAATTTCAATGTATACAAAGTAACAATGTGCACATTTGGTATATTCTTAGGAAAATATATTATTGTTAATTGTAACTATGCTTTTTATTGGTCTGAATTATGGCTATTAAATAAGTTTAAAACGCGCATATATGTTTATTTCCAACCTAGATTTGAAAGCAGGCGTTGTCACTGCTAAAATTATTTTACCATAAAAGTGGATTCTGTAGGTAATGAAATATTGCCAAAATTTATGATAAATAGGTGGCTTCTTTCTCAAAGTAAAATAATTGAAATGTATTATAAGATAAATGTATACTTTTAGAATTCAGACAGGCAAATAAAGAAGCTCATGATTAATTGTGAACTCTTACACTTCATAATTAAAAATCTCTCTCTCTCTGTCTCTCTGTCTCTCTCTCTCTCTCTCTCTCTGTGTGTGTGTGTGTGTGTGTGTCTATATGATATATATATGTGAATGATATGGATCTTTGTTATATTTTACAGAAAATTCCATTAAATCTATTGGGATTGTTCTGGAATGCTCAATGATGTATATTTTAAATTTCTTGCTGCAGTTTTTTAACGCTTACACAGCTTCTGGTAGACTTAGAAATCGGGCCTGGGAGGCATTTAAAACAAATTGAGCTTGTTAGGAAATTAGTAGTGTGAAACTTGACAATACAAAAATGCTGCAGGACCTAATGAGTAGTTTGTTTCATGTCTGCTGCACAAATTCCAGAGAATAACCCATAAAAACAGTAATATAAAACCCACAACTAAATGAATGTATAATTAAGAGGGCTTTCTAAAAGAACAGCAGCAGTATTAGCTCTTTTAAAGTTTTAAGTTCATGAAGGAATCAAATAAGAGGTAAAACAAGAAAGATGGGAAGCAGGATAGCACTGTTCTAATTCAGATGTTTCTGTCACTGAACAAATTCTTACGTTGCTGTTCAAAAATGTAGTTTTTAAATATTTGAGGGAAATTGTTTAGCTTCTAAAACAAGTATAGATATCTTATGGGTCATATTCTAGATTTTTAGATTTACAGTTCATATTCTTTGTGCTTGATAAAATACAGTTGATTTTTTTAGAATGAAGATATACATTTGGTATTGTGTTACAAATTGTTTTTTTGGAAGTGAACTCTCATAATATTAACTGTCAAAAATTAAAACTGTTTTGAGAAAAAATGTGGAGATTACATATGTCTATTGTCTCTGAAATGTGTATATGCCTTTTATTCATTAGTCAATTAAAATAAACAGCCTAAACTGTGAATATCACCAGCATAATATATTGTCTTTTCCATTCTTCAGTATCATCCACACTACCCACAATGAGACATTGAAGAAGAAGCCTAATTTGCAAGCATAGATCACATCTGTATGTAGACTGCCATTTATTTATATTTGGGCCAGGAAAAGAAACCAATCCCCTCTTTTGTGGTTAAATTTACAAACATAGAGTGAAGGAAGATGCAGGGTTTTAGCTGTTCTAGCTTTTTTTTTTTAGAACAATTATTTCTCCCCCCCCAATAAAACACTTCTAGAGCTGCTTTTGTTAGCATGTTTCTTTTAATTCCAAATGTGCCTGTAATTTATGGCTTTTGCCAGGATAAATCTTGAGGTGCTATACAGATATTAATTCTTCCTCTGTTAGTTACTAAACAATACTTAATCTTGATATGCCCTTAAAAATGACATTGTACCATAGCTATGACCATGCTGGTAAATAGAAAATGGTGGGCCCATAGAGTTTCGCACATAATAAAACAAGAAATAAGATTACGTTGACTTGTGCATAGTTCATAACCATATTCACATACTGGTGATAGTTATTAAAATCAATCAGAAATGTAATCTTATAAAGCAAAGCAAGCCATGTCTGTTAAAGCAGTGATTTGATTACTTTAGCATGTGCTAATTTGTATGTAACCATGCAGGCAGCCTTTGCTCCATTCTAATTTGACTGTGATTGGTAGTCTTTTGGTAGTGCTATTGTGAAACTCTTTTCTTAGTACCGCGTTTCCCCGAAAGTAAGCCCTACCCTGAAAATAAGCCCTAGCTTGATTTTTGAGAGTGGGCCTAATATAAGCTCTACCCCAAAAATAAGCCCTAGTTTTGGGGCAATGCACACACCTAAAAATCAAGCTAGGGCAGGGGTAGGGGTGTGAATCTGCCCCATGCGCCCCACACCCATTTGCCTGGCAGCCAGGCCTCTCCTCACTGGCCCACTTCTAATGTGGCATCTTCTGTAGCCAGGCCTGCATTTCGCAGTCACAGGCCTTTCCAGAAGGCCTGTGCAGCCAATAACCGAGCTATAGATTGAATCCATAGCTCGGTTCTTGGCTGCAGAGGTCTTGCAGAACCGAGCTATGAATTGAATCCATAGCTCAGTGCTCGGCTGTAGAGGCCTTCCAGAAAGGCCTGACTGCAAAATGCAGGCCGGAATGCAGCTGGAGAATGAAGCTGCTCCTTTGGCCCCAGACAAACTGGACCTGCTCAGCGGGATTGTCGGTGTCAGAGGTGACTAAGACATCTCCTGAAAATGAGATCAGGTGCTTCTTTTGGAGGCAAACAAAAAATAAAAAAAATAAGACCCGGTTTTATTTTCGGGGGAAACACAGTAACTTAGATATAGGCTTATGAGTAAGAGGCAGATTTTATTTTTATAAACAGAATACAGTATACTTCTTTACCATGATTCTGAAGCTTGAAGTTGGATGCCAATGGAACTGACTCATGCGAAATATTTTCATGTGGTCATCCTACTGCCTAGACAGTAGTGGAGAATCTAAAATGGTAAACCAGGTGGAAAATGGTAAATGCATTATTCTGCCAAATGTTATAGTATAAGTTACTGATACATGATGATTGCAGACTCTGGAATATGTCATTTTTAGTATTCTGTCTATCTGAACATGTTTAAATGATAGCAGTCATTTTCTTCAGCTATTATTTAGACTAAATTTTTGTAGAATTATGAACTGATTAAAAGAACATTAATCGGATTTTGTTTGCTCCCAAAAGAAAAACATAGGTAAACAGTTTAACTAATTAAGAATTTTTTCCTCTTGTCTTTCTGCTGTTAATTGGAAAGTATGTTACATATTGAATGAAGTCAGGCTTCATCTAATTCACCCATATATGAGATGTAACTCACCTTATAAGGATGTTAAGAGAACAGAAAATACAGTGAATTGATTATGCAGGTATACCATAAATCATGGTTACTATGTGACTAAACCTCTGATGAAGACATAAACCTTAATACCTGAAAAGTGATTCATGAAGCTGTAAGTTTTAAAATTTGAGACATTGAATATGACTGAAGAAGTGTTGATAGTCTAGGTTTAATACATTTGTAATGAAAAAAAGGTATTTTTGATACAGATAATCCTCAACTTACAATACTTCAGTTAGTGACTTTTCAACATTACAACAGCACTGAAAAAGGTGACTTATAACCATCTTTCACACTTAATGACCATTGCAGCATCCCCATGTTCACGTGATCAGAATTCAGACACTTGGCAACTGACTCATATTTATGATGGTTGCAGTGTCCTGGGATCACACGATCCCCTTTTGCGACCTTCTGACAAAGTCAATGGGGAAGCCAAATTCACTTAACAATTATGTTACTAACTAAACAACTGCAATAATTCACTTAGCAACTGTTGCAAGAAAGGTTGTGAAATGGGGCAAAACTCACTTAGCAACTGTCTCACTTCCAAACAAATTTTAGATTAAATTGCGGTTGCAAGTCGAGGACTATCTGTATTTTGCTAGTGAAATGTCTTTCTTTCTTGTATCTGTTGTGAGTGTCTCTGGCCAGGCTAGATACTTGTCCGATGATGATTATGACTCAGCACCGGCAGGCCCTTCTGGGTGTTTTCTCCTCCCGGCAGCTGAGCCAGATACCACGGAGATTGGTATGCATGCTGAGTCAGAGGACGATGACTCAGATGTGGGCCAGGAAACTAATTGGCTCAATCCACGATACCGACGGGCTGATAGGCGTAGGGGTCAGTTGGGTGGACGACGAACGTGACCTGGGAGGCTATATTAACAGGGAAACGGAAGCCTCTGGTTTAGTCACGAGCAACGTTGTGCTCAAGAAGAGACCTGAGAGATTTCACAGTGAGTTTATAACTGGTGTTCTTAGTGTGCTTGTGTAAACTGTTAAATAAAGCCGTGTGTTTTGAACTGCCTTCGTGTGCACTCTTAACGACCTCGTTAAGGGGATTCTTGGCAGCTGAGAGGGGCTAGACAGAACAGATTGCTCGTGACTCAAAACAACAGCAAAACAAGATAACAGAAAGGACGAACATTAGTCCGAGCTTTCAGTGCCAGCATGGAACAATTACTTGCTGATAACCCGGCTCTGTCTCAATTAGTGCAATCTCTCCAGCAGCGAATTGGACAATTGCAACAACAGCTTCACGCTGCAACAGCCCAAGCTCCAGCCGCCCCTCCCAGACCAAGCAGGTGTTACCTAGCCTTGCCGGATAAGTTCACTGGGGAACGTGGTAAATTTCCTGCTTTTTTGAATCAATGTAAAATCTTCATTGCCTCAACCCCAGCAGACTTTCAGCTGGACGAAACGAAGGTAGCGTTCATTTTGAGTCTACTCTCTGGCCCCGCTGCTGAGTGGTCGTCTCCTTTAATAGAAGGACAAGATCCTGTCTTGAGCGATTATGCTGGATTCTGCCAGTTGATGGAAAGGGAGTTTGCTGATCCCCTTCGTAAGCAAAATGCCACCCGTCGGATACGAGAGCTACGTCAGGGATCGCGCTGCGTAGCGGACTATATATCAGAGTTTCGCCGCCTAGCTCAAGACATTAAGTGGAATGACGAAGCTCTCATAGAACTCTTTCTTGATGGTCTGTCTGCCCCACTCCTGAATGGGTTGAAAGTGACTGTAATACCCCCAACCCTGGCTGCAGTATACCAACATTGTTTGGCTCTTGAATCGCAAACACAAGCCATGGATGCCCGCCTGGCCAAACAGATGGTTCCATTCACCGGCAATGCCAAGCCAGTTCCTGCACCGCGCAGAGGATTACAGACCCTACCTATCACCCTACCCATCCCGGCACCCAGACGTCTTCTCCAATCGTTGCCGGCTTATACCGAGAGGCGTCCTGTACCCATGGCCAGTGAGGAACCCATGGATATCGGTGCAGCTAGATCTCGTTTGACCGAGGCTGAGAAGGCAAGACGGAGAGCTGAGGGATTGTGCCTGTACTGTGGAGAGATGGGTCACTTCGTTATGGCCTGCCCCCAGAAACGACGTGGTACGGCAGGTCCTACTCCTGTTCCAGCTCGACCTCCCACTCAGCAGTTTTCAAGCCACCTTGCCGGGAAACGGCCAAAGCCCGGCCTAATGGAAACATTGGGTCGGGCAGGCGTCAAACCCAGTCCTCGTTCCGCAGACGAAGACCCCGGTCCTCCGAGACATCTGATCCTGGCAACCAATATATGTCTGGGAAACCTTGCCCAGGGCATTCCAGCACACGCCTTGTTGGATTCTGGAGCCACCACTAATTTCATGGATGAAGCTTTCGCTCGTCACCATGCCATACCTTTGTGCTCCGTAAAGCCGCCTATGTCGGTTGAGACAATCGATGGTCGTGAGTTGTTGTCTGGACCAATCAAGTTTATGACCCAGCCCATACGCCTGGTCATAGGACAACATGAAGAAGCCATCCAATTCTATATTACCAAGGGACTTCATTTCCCCTTAGTTCTCGGCTTAGCCTGGTTGAGAACCCATGATCCTTGTGTGGTGTGGTCCCAGAACTTTGTTTCCTTTCCCAGTTTGCAATGCGTAGACCACGTACGCCACGTTTGCGCAGCCCAACTACCATCTCACCCTGACATCACCTTGCCGGCCGACCTAGCGGACTTTGTGGATATATTCAGTGAGAAAGAGGCAGACCAATTGCCTCCGCATAGACCATATGACTGCGCCATTGATTTGCTGCCAAATGCCAAGCTTCCAGGGGGACGCCTTTACTCCATGTCTGAACCCGAGTTGGCCGCATTAAAAGACTTTGATAAATATTATAAGTAAGGCTTAGGAGAGGATGTTTAAATGAAGATATATATTAAGATATATTATGGTAAATTGAATTGAATAAGAATATAATTATTATTATTCTTTCTTTTTTTATATAGTCTAAAATTCTTGTTAAGATTATATAATTATTTTGTTTGATGTAGTGGGGTTTTCTTTTGTTATACCTTGTATTCACTCTGGGAAGTCGGGGGGGGGGGTTAGGGAGGCTTGATAATCTTATACATGATGTTTTCTCAACTGCAATTGGGGTTGGAGGAAGAATAAATAATTACTGTTACTGTTATTAAGGGGTTGCTCGGGTGTCCTCTGGGCTCCACATCTGATGGGGAAAAAGGAAGGAGGAGTGAAGGTTGATGTAAGTGTAAGTTGATAAGAAGGGGGAAGAGGAGGATGGAGATAGAGAAGGAAGCAGATAGATGAGAAGGAGGGAGAAGGTAGGTAGTCAGTTGGTAAGTGAGGGGGAAGGATAGGGTTGGTGGGATGTGGTGGTGGGGGTGCCGAGCAGTGATGTTAATTGTTTGGGATGATTATTCTCAGTTGAGTTATTAGTATTAGATGTATTGAAATGTATTTATATTTTGTGTATGGATGATTGTTTACTTTTATATTATGATTTGATATGACTAGTTTCTTTTCTCTGTTAAAATTATAAAAAAATTAATAATAAAAAAAAAGACTTTGTGGACAAAAACCTGGCCAGAGGTTTCATTCGTCCCTCTTCCTCGCCTTTGTCAGCTCCTGTGTTATTCGTGAAGAAGAAAACCGGAGATTTACGCCTATGCTGTGACTATCGCAAGCTCAATGCCATCACGGTGCGCAATCGGTACCCTCTGCCTTTGATTCCTGATCTCATGGACCGTCTCCGATCAGCGACCATCTTCACCAAGATAGATCTACGAGGTGCTTACAACTTGGTTCGCATCCGAGAGGGGGACGAGTGGAAAACCGCGTTTGGGACCAGATACGGTCATTTTGAATATACAGTCATGCCCTTTGGACTCACCAATGCTCCGGCCGTCTTTCAACATTTCATGAATGACATTTTCCGGGATTTATTGGATCAATTTGTGGTGGTTTACCTCGATGACATCCTGATTTATTCCCCGTCACGAGCAACTCATCTTCAGCATCTCCGGCGAGTTTTGCAACGCTTACGACAGCATCACCTTTACGCCAAGTTAGAGAAATGTCAATTCTATCAAACCACCATTGAGTTTCTGGGACATGTGATTTCTCCACAAGGCATCGCCATGGATCCTGGCAAGGTTGAAGCCTTGCAAACCTGGCAACCCCCATGCAAAGCAAAGGATGTCCAAAGACTTTTGGGCTTTGCGAACTATTACCGGATGTTCATTCCGAGGTTTTCTGCGTTGACTGCGCCCCTTACTCGACTGTTACGGAAAGGCGTTAAGTTCCAGTGGGGCGATGCCGAGCAACAGGCGTTTCAGACCCTCAAAAAGGCTTTTGTTCAGGAACCCATTCTCAAGTATCCAGATCCTTGTCATCCCTTTGTAGTGGAGGCCGACGCCTCAGATGTGGCAGTAGGGGCTGTGCTACTTCAAACGCGCCAGGATGGCAGCCCCCTGTTCCCGTGTGCTTATTACTCCAGGAGATTGAGTCCCTCCGAAAGCCATTATACCATTTGGGAAAAGGAACTCTTGGCCATCAAGACTGCTTTTGAGACCTGGAGACACCACCTGGAAGGAGCTCGCTATCAAGTTGAAGTTCGGACTGACCATAAAAACTTGGAATTCTTGCAATCTGCCAGGAAGTTGAATCAACGTCAGATCCGTTGGTCTTTGTTCTTCGCTCGATTCAACTTCAAAGTCACCTACATTCCGAAAGGGTACAACAAAAGAGCAGATGCCCTGTCCCGTAAACCTGAGTATCTACAGGTCAAGGATCCCTTGCCGCTTCGAACCATTCTGCCTGTCGAATCGATCGCAGCAGTGCACGATCCGGTAGATCTACGACGACAGATTCGGGAAGCGCAACAACTGGATGACTTTGCGATACGAAAGAGACAAGAGATGGGTCCCGACTCACCTTGGACCTTGTCCAAGGGACTGTTGCGCTGCCGCAGCCTGTTGTATGTTCCAGCGGGCCCACTCCGGGGTCTCATCCTGACTCAGTGCCATGATAACCCTGCGGCAGGTCATTTTGGTTTCTTTAAGACTTTTCACTTAGTGTCTCGGACTTTCTGGTGGCCCAGACTTCGCCATGATGTTCAGTCCTATGTGAATTCATGTGTACGGTGCCGTCAGGCAAAACACGCCACAGGAGCCCCTCCGGGATTATTACAGCCGTTGCCCACGCCGGAGAGACCCTGGGGAGCTATTTCCATGGACTTCTTAACTTGTCTACCTGTTTCTGCCGGCTACACCGTTGTCTTTGTCGTGGTGGACATGCTGACCAAAATGACACATTTCATTCCTTGCCGACGAATACCAACAGCCAAGGTCACTGCTCAGCTGTTCATTCAACATGTCTTCCGGCTACACGGTTTGCCTGACAAAATAGTGTCCGACCGAGGAACCCAGTTCACCTCGGAGTTCTGGAGAGAACTCATGTCCGCGCTGCAAGTCCAAGTTAATTTAGCTTCCACGCATCACCCAGAGACTGATGGGGGTACAGAGAAAGTGATTGGCATCCTGGAGCAGTATTTGCGTTGTTTCATCAACGACCAACAGAACGATTGGTCCAAATACCTCTCCGTGGCCGAATTCGCTTTCAACAACTCTCAGCACACTTCCACTCAGACCACTCCGTTTTTTGCCAACTACGGCTATCATCCCAGATTTTTCCCGCTCACGCTCCTTGATTCTCCCGTACCAGTTGCAGAGGACTATTTAACCGAACTCCAGTCAGTCCACGAGATGGTGAAGCAGCATTTGACGAAGGCCAAGGAAGACTACAAGAGGGTTGCAGATCGCTCGCGTCGCGACACGCCGCCGTTAGCTGTTGGAGATCGGGTCTGGCTCTCCACCAAGTACTTGTTTCCAGGGAGACTTCACCGCAAACTTGATCAACGTTTCCTGGGTCCTTTTCCTGTGGAGACGGTCATCAATCCGGTGACCTATCGGTTGACTTTGCCTAGGTCTCTTCGTGTCCATCCTGTGTTTCATTGCTGTTTGCTTGTTCCTGTCAACCCTGATTCTCCGCTTCGACCTCCTGATCCGGGCCCGACAGCTCGCCGTGCTCACGTTCCTGTTTCCCGGTTGGAGGTGTCCGGCATCCGAGATTCCCGATGGCTCGATGACCGCTTCCAATATTTAGTTGACTTGACCGGGGGTGGGCCATCCGCTGGCACTTGGGTAGATGCTCAGGATATTGAGGCTCCTGAGTTAACAAGGGATTTCCATACCGCGTTCCCCTCCAAACCACATCCCCTACGACGGACCCCGGAGGAGGGGCCTGCGGGGGGGGATAGTGTTGTGAGTGTCTCTGGCCAGGCTAGATACTTGTCTGATGATGATTATGACTCAGCACCGGCAGGCCCTTCTGGGTGTTTTCTCCTCCCGGCAGCTGAGCCAGATACCACGGAGATTGGTATGCATGCTGAGTCAGAGGACGATGACTCAGATGTGGGCCAGGAAACTAATTGGCTCAATCCACGATACCGACGGGCTGATAGGCGTAGGGGTCAGTTGGGTGGACGACGAACGTGACCTGGGAGGCTATATTAACAGGGAAACGGAAGCCTCTGGTTTAGTCACGAGCAACGTTGTGCTCAAGAAGAGACCTGAGAGATTTCACAGTGAGTTTATAACTGGTGTTCTTAGTGTGCTTGTGTAAACTGTTAAATAAAGCCGTGTGTTTTGAACTGCCTTCGTGTGCACTCTTAACGACCTCGTTAAGGGGATTCTTGGCAGCTGAGAGGGGCTAGACAGAACAGTATCTATCTTTGATTTTAAACTACATCCTTGGTAGGGGATGGCAAAAAATAATTTCTTGAAATACACAGTTTTATGTTTGGCAGTATTGGGGAAGAGGTGCAGCAATAGGTTCTGGCTTTTTGTTCAAAGAGGTTTGAAATTTGGAGCATGCTGAGGTTGCCTTGAGGTTTCCCCTGTGAAAATAATATCTTTGTTTTAAGATCCTATTTGAGAGAATTGAGAAAGAACTTAATGAATGCCTTTGCCTGACTAATTCCTTTGAACTCATCCACATTCCTGTTATACAGTTATATCAGTTAGTTGTATAATAATGCTACTACTGAGGAATATACATATGGTTTCAGAAACATTTATTTGGATGCTTGTTGTTCTTACTTTAATGTACCTTTAAGAATGTTTGCATTGACTATGGTCACTTGGGAATAAAGTTCAATGAATTCATTGGGCCTTACTTTCAGGTAACACCAGTAGGATTGCTGGAAAGATATTATCACTGTTGTGAAATCTTTGTCTCCCCTTTCCTCTTTTTTTGAGCTGGAATATATCATTATCTTTCTTATCCCTCTGAATAAAGTCTAATCTGAAAACTACATCCTGTAATCAAAAGAGTTTTCCACCAAGAGACTATTCAGTGGTAGGAAATTGCTGTTATGATTATTTTAGGGGAAACATTCCACTAAGACCAAATTCTCCTTCTCTTTTTAGATATCTTTATTTTTCAGTCATGATACTATAACAGTCATTTGTTTTAACTACTAGTTAGGGTGAAGCTCCAAAGATTTCTAAAGTTCATCTTGACAGATGACAGATGAACACATTATATTTGAAGAACTGTTTTGACTACTAAAGGAGAGTCTCAGGAATTTGTGCAAAAGGATAACACAATTATCACTCTGGAAAAGATATGCATTACAGTAATTGTTTTTTAAAAAAACATGCATTCTCAACAGAAACCTGTTTTTTTACATGAAAATATGAGATAGGATTGGGTCAGGTAAATTATCTGATTTGAAATAACATTTTTAGATACAGTACGTTAAGTGTTTTTGAGAATATCTGTACTGCAATGAATTAAATTAATTCAATATATCCAGTTGCTGGCCTGAAGTGAGGTTGTAACATTTTAGTTTCCCACTTGTATAAATCAGAAGTGTTCGTATTCGGTTTTTAACTTCAGTATTTTTTACAATAATGGAATGCAACGCAACACTGTTAGATTTGTTATTTGCATTCCTTTTCTCTCAAAGATGCATGGCTTCACAAAGCAGTCTTGCTTGTGTTTCTTTCCACAGTTTTTCATTGGAGAATAAATAACTTTTTCTTCACTGAAAATAGCAAGCGGTTTGAATATTTTTTTTAATTTCAAAGGACTAACTATTTCAGGATTTAACCTGTAAGGCCACCAATCTTCCCATTTACAGAAAATAAACATTTTTTTTTAATAAACAGCACATAGTTGCAATAAACAAACACCTTAAATATCCGTCAAGCCTAACCTTATTGTACAAACAATTCAGTGTTGGCAAATAGTAATTTAGGAGTTATCAAATTGTACTGAAATGGATAGTCAAGGATGGGCTATCAAATGTAGGCTGCTAAAATCCAGTTGATCATTAGATGGGAATAGTGTTTTCTTTTTCTCTTTGCTACCATTTACAGATCTTTCAGATTTTTGAAATTATCTTCTAGGACAGCCTACACATATTTTTCCATATTATATAGAAGGGAGTAAAAGGTAGTAATTCAGATTTTGAATAGAAATTGAGATATACCTTAAAAATGCTGTCAGGATTAATCTACCTAGCTTGATTCTAGATGTCATGTCTAGAGAATTGGACTGAGGAGTGATTGCTGAAATATTTTAATCAATAATCACTGAGTTTCATGCGATAAATTGTTAATACAGATGTTTCCTTATGCAGGTTGTTTGAATATGGTATCTTAAGAAAATGGCATTTATACTATGAAGTGCTATTTATGATTGAATATGAAGATTTTATAAAAACATTTTAAATGACATGTTATCCTCTAATTTTGTGCTGTTATATTTTCACATGTTTCTTCCTTATAATGGGCTATAGATATTTATATTTATAGTATCAAGGAACTGTAGAAAACTGCTGCAGTATTTTCAAATGTTGTATCAAAATTCCTTTTACAAGGCATAGATTTTCAGTAGGAGCTGAAAGAATGGGGTGTTAAAGTACTAAAAGAAAAACAGATAAATAGGCATTTTATTTCTATAGTCTCTCATCTCAACCAATGACTCTGTGCTGCTTAAAGTTCTAAAAATATAAAAACAATCAAACATTTAAACAATAAAAACATTCAAAATAAATATATACAGCAGCCAAGATAATTAACAAAGCTAAGAATGGGACCTGTAACACATTTGCAGCCCAAGGCTGAGATACAGATAGTCCTCGACTCACAACAATTCATTTAGTGACTGTTCAAAGTTACAATGGCACTGAAAGAAGTGACTTATGATCATTTTTCACAGTTACAGTCTTTGGAGCATCCTCATGATCATGTGATCAAAAATTAAGATGCTTGGCAACTGGTTCACACTTACGAGCATTGCTGTATCCCAAGATCATGTGATCACCTTTTGCAAACCTCTAATAAGTAAAGTCAATGGGGAAGCCAGATTCACTTAAGAACCAGGTTACACTTAACAATGTCAGTGATTCACTTAACTGGGGCAAGAAAGGTCTTAAAATGGGGCAAAACTCATTTAACAAATGTCTCACTTAATAAAACAGAAATTTTGGTCTCAATTGTGGCCGTAAATCAAGGACTATCTATACATAGCCAAGTTTTTAAAGCCTTACAAAAGGTTAACAGGGTTGGGGCTATTCTAATTTCTAAAAGGAAAATATTCCACAGAGCAGGGGCTACTGCAGAAAAGGCCTGTCTTATATTCCTTGTCAGCTGACTTTCTTTGGCTGATGGGATTTGCAGCATGCCCAGGCAGCTAAATAGAATTGAACACATAGAGACTCTTGGAAAAAGATGGTCCCTCAGGTAACCAGGTCTCAAGCAATTTAAGACTTTAAAGGTGAAAACCAGCATTTGAATTGTACTTAGAAACATACTGCTAGCCAATACAATTCTCATAACTGTGTCACATGTGCTGTATGTCCAGCACCATTTATTAATGTGGAGTTGCATTCTGAACCAACTGAAATTCTCAAGTGCTTTTCAGGGACAACCCTATATAGAGTACATTGCAGTAATCTAGGTGAGAGGTTATGTAGGCATAGGCGATAGTGAACAAGGCCTCCTGGTCCAGGAATGGGTGCAACTGGTGCAGTACTGAAAGGTGTGCAAAGGTTCTCTTAGCCACAATTGCCACCTGCTCTTCGAACAGGAGTAGTGAGTCAAGGAGGATCCCAGATTGCATATTAGGTCTTCTGAATAGTAGCACCCATCTAGAACTAAGGAGTGAAGAACCTTGTCTCGGGAGGGTCCAAATACTACAGCCACCAGTTTTGCTAGGGTTAAGTCAGAACTTGTGTTGCCCATCAAGTTCCACTGGAATAGGATATCCACAGTTTCACTCAAGAGGGCCTGAGGTAGAGGTATAAAGCTGGGTGTCATCTGTATATTATGGCCAAACTAGCAGCTGAGAGAGCCCTATCCTCATGTTCCACATGCTCAAATTTCTCAAACTCCTCTTCCTCCTTGCAAGATGTAGCCCCCTCCACCTTCATTGAGTCTGTTTTAAGGCTGAAGTCTAATACAGAGCAAATGGGAGTGGCTTTGTTTGCCAGATGTACAGCATATTCTTCACAGCAATCCTGTAGGTGAACTTTGGTATTCTTCTTCCAAGAAGGGACCAAGTTTCCTGTAACAGGACTAGTGGGTGTGCTGCCCCGCTCACACACGCACACACAGCAGCATGTTAAAAGTCTTTATTGAGCGGCCTGAGCCCAAATATACAGTCCCCAGTACTTCCTGAATAACAAAAGCCCACTCACCCCTTCGAAGTCCCACCAGAGGCTCTAAGGAGCCAGCAAGAGGAGCGGTCTCAACCTCTGAAGCTAGGCAGAAGCCAGAACAAAGGCACTTGATAAGGCAAGAGTCCCAAAGGCTTGAATTAGTCACCTGGCAAGGCACAAGGTCAAGGCACAAACCAGAGGTCCAAATTATCAGTCCAAGGCAAGAAACACAACAAAGCAGGAATATGAAGTAAGACAACATTTCAGCATCAACCTTCTCTCTGGACAAGCTTAAATAGTTAATGCCAGTACAGCCCCTCACGATGGGTGAGACTGCTGTCTCATGAGTAGCCTGGCTGACCGGCATGCCACTGGCAGCTGTACTCGCTTCCCACCTAGAGCCTCAGGCTTTCTTGCTGCAGCTGTGACTCCCTCTGCCTGATCTCACTGGCTATCCATCCAGTCGTTCCAGCTGCAGTTGCTCTGTCAAGCTGAAGCCTGCTGCTTCCTGTATGTGTCTCCAATAGCCCCTGGACTCACTGTTCTGTCTCCCCAGAGGTGCCACGGACTGGCTAATCCTCCAAATTAGAGTCTGGAGAGGAGATTGGAGACATGTACAGAGATGCGCCCGGTAAGTCAATCACAGTGGACTATCGGGAGACCCAATAAGGGTGAAGAAATAATTACGTTTTGCCACCCCTACCACCATAAGGCAGACTCTAATAGCCTGCCCAGTTGTCTTTGCTCTTTGTCTTTTATCAGCAACACTCTAGCTGCTTTAGTTTCCTCAGTTCCATCATATGCTATAGGGAATATCGGGAACCATGGAGAGGCCATTTAGCCACAATCCAATCCAAAGCTACCACTGCTCTACTATTCCATTTGGTCACTAAGACTTTAGTCAGTCCGAGTACCAGCTTCTTCAGAATAATCGGATACATTGGTTGTTTGGGGTGGGCCCAAGCAATGAAGGAGGGTGGCACTCAAAAATTGGAAACTTATCAATTAGTGATCTGCCTATGGCAGAGGAGAAATTAATATTTCCCCCAAATCCATAAAGCTCTGCCATTGCGCTGAACCAAAAACCAGATAGGTATGTCACCACTACGATGAGTTGGGCCCTGGACAATTCGACAAATGGCTACTAACTTCTGAGCTACCTCTGATCCTGAGGCCAGGGATGATGACTGAGGTTCTCCAGGACCATGAGTCTAGGGAACACCACCACCAGCCCAGCCACAGAGTTGAACAGCTCAGGTAGGGAAGTCACTATGCAGCAGGAAGGCTGGTACAATAGCAGCAGACCCAGCTGACCCTTCCTGCTGCCCAACATAAGAAATAGCATCTCACATCTGGTAATGTGTGGAGCAAGCCCCCTGAATACCTCCAAAGCATCCCAGACAATCACCACCAGCCCATATCACCTTTCCTGAAGTCAATAATATTAACTTATAAGGCTATTGTTTATTAAGTAATGCAGGAGAAGTGCTGCTTAAATCTTAAGGTTGTAGTCCTGTGTGAATATTTAATGATTATCATTGGAGTCAGGAGATGGCTTCATATATTGCCCTTAGTCATGATATAATTAGTTAAGTTTTGCTTTGGTATGTTATCAATCCAACCAATTTGTTTTTTTAAAAACATCTGTGTTAGAATTTATATGAACCTACCAAATTATTATTTATTGAATTGCAGCTAAGCAAGCCATGGCTTAGCATGTTTATGAATACATCCATTATAGAAGTTAAACATTGGCTTATGTGATTGTGCTATGTGTAAACCCAGCTAGAGCCCTTATTCAAACAAGTAGTATAGTTTTGTACAATGTGTTAACCTTTAAAGGAAATTTCCTTTTGAATAATAACAGAATATAAATGGTATAAGTATTCAACATTTTAAACTGTTTTTTATCCATGTTTGCAAATTAATTGGAAAGGTAAGAAAAGTGTTCATGCAAGATACCATATTAATTCAGTTAAATTCATTTTTTTATTTGTAGGATTTGAATTAATATTAGTGCTTAGCACCAAAATCATATTTAGAATTGGAGAGGAGGAAGATGGATTGAAATAACCTTTTAAATAAATGTATCTTTTGAATATGCTCTGAATAGTGTAACATACAATTTATGTATAGACAGTATGTTTTCTGATCTTCCTATATTCCTCTAGTCCCAGCTTTTTTGTTAGCAACCATTGCTAACATTTTGAGTTTGTTTTGGCCCACAAACAAAGAAAAGTTCTTTAAACAGATACATCCAAAGATATTTTTTGTCAAGAATGTTGATTTGCTTTCCATACATTCTTATCAATAGTCTAGACACATGAAGATCACAGTGAATAGTCTATCATTTTTTTAAAAAGCCATTTCCTTCTTTAAACAATGAACTTTTCATTCTGTTTCATGAAAGGATGGGCTCAGCCTTTCTCCATAAGGGAAAAAGGGAAAGAATAGGGAATGGGGGAGAAAGAGTAAAATAGATAATATTTCTTGGCGATTCCCATCTAATCAGTAGATAAATAAAAATAACAGTGTTGCAGGAAGTAGGCACTAGTTATCCCAACACCAGGGTTTTCTAATAATAATATTAGAAATAATTTGGATCTATATCTTGTACCTTTATTTTTACAGAAAGCAGAAGCCACTGGAGAAAAACGACCAAGAGGCCGACCCAGGAAATGGGTAAATACTACTTTACATTTATAACTATGGCTATTTCATCCTCCAAACATAGTATTAATATAGATGGTTATGTCATTTTTATTTGTTTAAATTCATTGCTATTTTCTACTTAATTCATCTCCTAGTGGATCCTAACCTGGCTTTAATTATTGATATACTTAGTTAATAGCCTGGATTCACATCATATTCTAGCGGCACTGCAGGAAGCCAGTTTCAGAAAGCTGCAGACAGCAGACAGTAATATCTGAAGTGGAAGAGAGAATGGTAGTTCCAGTCTTAGAGTAAATCATCTCCCATCTTCCTAGTATATGCATATACATTCTCTATATTTGTAGGTTAACCTTGCCTAATTGCCTCATCAAATTTGTTATATCACAACTGCAAGACATCTGTTAATTATACTGGCTGGGAACCCTAGGATCTGTAATCCAAACACATTTGGGTAGAGTAGATTAGGGAGTACAAACAGCAGTCCTGTGTGCCTGATGTTGCAGCCTTTTTGTGCTCCTGGTTGCTATCACTTATTCTCTTCATCACTATCCCCAATCATACCCTAACTTTCTTAGAGCTCTTTGGTGGCCAAAGCATGCTCCTCTTTGTGGCTACCACATTGGTAATAGGAGGAAAAGACCGGATTTTTTTGTTACCTCTTCAGCAAATAGTATGGGTAGTATACAGATTTTGTGATAATAGATACTAGATTGCACGTGTCATTGTATATATAAATATAGGTACATAAAGTGGTCTGAGTAACTTTTTTTTCCCTGGACCTCTGAAAACTGCAAACACTGCTCAGTGAAGGTGTTGAAAGAAGGCTCATGAAGAGTAACCACGGTTTCCTACCTTTAGACTCTGATTTGCTCAGAGACTTTTCTTTATTTATTGAGTGGAAATAGTTGTGTGAGTCTATATCAGCATAAATGAACCTCAGCTCTTGCTTTTTTAAAAAAGAGAATGAGATAGTTCGTTGGGTAATTCAGTTACAAAGGTTAAAGGGGGGTTTATCAGACATCGGAAAGTGATTATGAAAGAGGATAAAATTCAAACAGAGTATGCAAAAGATAAGGTTAATAAACAAAACTCCTTTGTTTCTTTCCATAGTGTCCAGGGACAACTCTGCCTCAGAGTTAAGAAACTCATACGAAACAAATCATTGGTTTATATTATTTATCCTCTTTGGGCTATCTCAGAAAAAAATGGCTTAAGCAAACTGAACTTGGGTTTTCAAGCCACTCTTTAAATCAAGGTTTACATCTTCAAAATTGTTGCATAATTTTTAAAGTAGGGATAGTGTAGCTAAAGCAGATGTGTTTATTAAGTTTAGTTTGGGTTCATTCTCTCACATGCATCCTAACATCCTATCAGTAGAGTTTAGAATTTTGCTTTGTGGATGCTTGATTCAGGGCATATTAGTCATGTCAGACCATTCCTGTCACTATAGCTTCTTTTGCAGCACAAACTATTGCCATTGTCCAGGTAGTGTGGGGAAATATAAAATAACATCTCAATAGGCAGGTAACAGCGAGAGAAGAGGAGCTTATAGCTCTAAAAGAGGAAGTTTCTTCAGGATATCAGATAAAGTGATAGGACAGACAATGACAGTACACACAGATTTTCCCCTGACATCTCCATGTTAAAACTTGATTTATCAAAAAGTAAGAGTCAAAATGCTGCAATTTTTCTTCCAGTTGAAGCCAAGAATTACAAATCACTGGGAGAAGAATGTCTGTGTTAATATGTAGACTCCTAATCATTGTTAAGCTCTCTGCCAAGACTTCAGCTATTGTTTTTTTTTACTTGTTAATCTATTTACCAGAGTTTAAGAAGGTACATATAAAACTAATTAAAATTAGGTTAAATCTTACTTAGTTTTGTCCCAGCCAGTGCATTTTTTGTTGAGAGTACAGTCCTTGTTATGTTACTCAAAGCGGAAGCACAACTCCCAGCCTAAAAAACCCCTATGTGCTTGTACTCTAGACCAGGGCTTTTCAACCTTTTCACAAATTGTACCACTTTTAGGACATGACAATATATGAGTACCACCATTGCTTAGCAAGGTGTCAAAAACTTGTTGACTAAAAAGCGGGGGGTGTGTGTGTGTTGGGTTTTACTGATTAGATTCATTTATAGAAATGGCTAGTTTATAATATTATGGAAAAGTAAAAAGTTGAGGTTCAATGTTAATGCTTCCTTCTACTGCAGCAGAGGAAGCCTGTTCTTTTTCCCTTCTCCCCCTCACTTTCCCCCCTTTTTCCTCCCCACTGTGTCCTACTATTTGCTTTTGTATTTTTGTATTTTATTCTATAATCTAATAAAATATTACAAACCATAGAAAAAAGGAAAAAAGTATCAGTTTTAATTTCTTTGGTGGCTGTTCCTTTGCTGAATCACTTTCCCTTTGCACTGCAAATATATGATGAATTTATCCATGTTTATTAATATGCACCATTACCAGCTAGCTCAGCGGTCTTCAAACTTGGCACTTTTAAGACTTGTGGACTTCAACTCCCAGAATTCCTCAGCCATCATGGCTGGATGAGGAATTCTGGGAGTTGAAGTCCATAGGTCTTAAAGTTGCTAAGTTTGTAGGCCGCTGAGCTAGCTGGTCGGCCCTTCTTCCTCTCTCCCTTCTGAGCTCTTTCCACAGTGTAGTAAGAATGCAACCCCCTCCCAATTCCTTCCCTGTACCATTAAAGACATAGGAATCAAGTGCAAAGCAAGAAAGGCTCACAAAATAAAGCAACACATAAACTCTGATTTTTTTTCTCTTTAAGCTGCCTAAGGCATGTCAGGGGTCACAATGTTGCAATCCGAGACTCTGGCAATTGCAAAAAGCCTTAGCCTTAAATTAAGCCTGTTTACCTTCAAAGAAAACTTTCTAAAAGCCATAGACAGACTCAAGATAAGGGGGTAAAACTAATTACATTTGTTTAAAGGGATTAAACCTACGGAAGTTAACACTTTGAACTCATTGCTAGCCTAAAATATAGACTAAAATATTCCAATAACCAAAGCATACAAAGGAGCCTCTGAATTACAAAACGCTGTAAAAACTGTACAAAAATCCTTATGGTAACCCAATCAAGCTGCCAGCTGATGCAGAACTAAATAAACCCACCTCCTTTCCGACATGCTGCCTTTTTATTTCATCAGTGCTGATTGCATTCTCCTGGCTGGAGAAAATGAAACAGGGGACCTTTTCTTCCAGCAATAGCTGCCTTTTCTTCCCTGTCCCTGTTTCCTCCCTACCTGCTGACCTCTCCTCTTTCCCTGTTGTCTTTTTTTCTCTTTCCTGCCCAAACCACCTCCTTTTATAGCCTCTCCTCTCCCTCCCTTTTCTTCAGTTCACCTCCAGCTCCGCGCTGCTTCCAGAAGCGCCAATCATCTGGAGCCCTACCGGCTCCTGGGGCTTCTGCCGAGCCCAGACAGTTCTGCAGCTGCAGCTGCCTCTCCTTCAGGCTTGGGTTGCTTCAGCTCATTCCCTTCCCTGCTACATTTGGCTAGCAGACGCATACCACCTGCCACGTGGCAAAGTACCACAGGTGGTACATGTACCACCGGTTGAAAAGCCCTGCTCTAGACTAGAGATGAGATAACACACATAGAATGAGACTGTTCTCCTATTTTATTCTCACCTCAACAATCATATATATGATACTGTTTAATAGTCTGATTTTAAAAATAATGTTTAACAGTATATTGAAATATTCTTTCTGGAGAACAAAAGGACAATGTATGAATTTTGTAGTTATTTTGATTTGTACCAATAAATGGAGAAAATATGCTTTTATCAAACTAACAGATACAGACAGACTTTTCTATACAATGATGATGATGATGATAATTTGTTATAAAGTTATATGCTGCCTGATTCCCTGTGACTCCAAATGGTTTACAAATTATTAAAAACCTTTAATACAATAAAAAAATACCAAAGCGGCACAAAATGAAAGAACATGGCAGAGAAATAAACTGGGGGGGGGGGGGAGGGAAAAAAAGCCTGCTTTAATATCATCAGCTGTAATCTTGAAAATCCTTTGTGAACTACAGTACTCCATTTATAACATAATTTTCATACACAATCATGCTGAACAATTATTTGAATGGATTAGCTTTTTGAAATACATACTCTTTCACATAAATTTATAATATTTTTACAAATAACTTAAGATGGCAAACATATATCACCTTCCTCCTCATATTTTTCCCACAGCAACCGTGCAAGGTGAGTTGGGCTAAGAAAGTGTGACTGGCCCAAGACCACCCAGCTGGCTTCTGTGACTAAAGTGGGACTTGAAGTCACAGTGCCTTGCTTTTTAGACTGGTACCTTGGCCACTAGACAAAACTGGCTCTTATTGCCACACTGTAGAATAGAAATAGCTTATCCTCATGTTGGGCTATCAATTGATGATGTATATTAATTATTGAGGAGCTGTATTCTATCTTTTTATTTTTTTTCTTTCTTAAATATTATGATGCGCCCAGAGAATACGGGGATAAAAAATTATGCTATTGTATACGTTAGTCTGAATATATAACATATAATTACATGATCCTGCCTTGAGCAGTGGGCTGGACTAGAAGATCTCCAAGGTCACTTCCAGCCCTATGGTTCTATGTTCTGTGATTGAGTAATTCTCCAGCATGATGCCTGTAGAATCCACCGGTGGTAATTATAGCCTTCCTGCTCAGATAGACTAAGTCAGAACTTTAGCCACGCCTCCTTCAGGGAGTGTCCTCCAGTTTTGACTTAGTCTACAGCTCAGCAGCACGCAAGTTTTGTGGCTCCTTAGCTAGATTTGGCCTAGTCAGCTTGATTGTTTTATTTGTTCCAATTTCTAAAAATTTATCTTTGCAATCCAAATTTAATTAGACATTTAAAGTTGTTGGCTATTAATTGGACTCCAAAAGACTGATTTGGCTGCCTTTTCGGTATTAGGCCTTTGGGCTGCTTGGGGAACGTTTCCCCTCGCTTTCTCCCAGCCGCTCGATTGGCGATTGGCAAAACGGCTCCTTTTCAACCGAGCCTTATTTGGAGAGGTTTTTCCTCCCTCGCGACGGACGAAGCAGGCGGATCCGGATCGCAGCAGAGCTGCGCCACGCAATTGCAAGTGCCTTCGGAGTGGGGGGGAAGCGGTCCTGGTTGCCCTATAGGGGGTTTGAGGACTCAGGCATCTAATTCCCCCGCCTTTTCGCCTGTTTGCAGGCATTAGAGGCTGCGGTCGCCATTGACCGCGTGTGCTGGTCGCAGCCACCATTTTGGAAGAATAGGCGCGGCCGGCATTTTGACGTGGCCGGACACATCTATGGAGGCCATTCGAGGGGCCTCGTGTTCTCTCAGGCTGTGAGCCTGCTTGCTCCTTCATAGAGCCTGCTGAGTCAGGTCTTTGTTGTGCTCAGGTTAGTCTGAGTTACAGGGGGATTAGAGATGGTGAGCCTGGGGGGGCAGCAGGAGGAAGAAGGGGGCGGGGAGGAGGAGGCTCTGGAGCCGCAGGAGATGGCTCAAAGAGCCATCGCATGCGTATCCGGAGCCGCAGGTTGCCGACCCGTGGTCTATGATGAATTCTTCCCTGAATCTTTGTCAGCTTATCCCCCAAGTCTAGGGACAGCGACTAGGGCTCAGGACCCCTAAATAGTTTGGAAAGTTTGTTGTTGTTGTGAAGTCATGCCCGACCCATCGCGACCCCATGGACAACGTTCCTCCAGGCCTTCCCGTCCTCTGCCATCTTCTGGAGTCAATTTAAGCTCACACCTACTGCTTCAGTGATTCCATCCAGCCACCTCATTCTCTGTCGTCCCTTTCTTCTATTGCCCTCAATCTTTCCCAGCATTAGGCTCTTCTCCAATGAGTCCTTCCTTCTCATTAGGTGGCCAAAGTACTTCAGTTTCAACTTCAGGATCTGGCCTTCTAAAGAGCAGTCAGGATTGATCTCCTCTAGGACTGACCGGTCCAGCGGACTTGCAGCAGTCTTCTCCAGCATCATAGTTCAAAGGCCTCAATTCTTTTGCGCTCAGCCTTTCTTATGATCCAACTTTCACAGTCATACATTGCAACTGGGAAAACCATGGCCTTGACTATATGTACTTTTGTTGGCAGGGTGATGTCTCTGCTTTTTAGTATGCTGTCTAGATTTGCCATAGCTTTCCTTCCCAGGAGCAAGCGTCTTTTAATTTCTTGGCTGCAGTCCCCATCTGTGGTGATCTTGGAGCCCAAGAAGATAAAATCTGTCACTACCTCTATTTCTTCCCCATCTATTTGCCAGGAATTGAGAGGGCCGGATGCCATGATCTTGGTTTTCTTAATGTTGAGTTTCAAGCCAACTTTTGCACTCTCCTTCTTCACCCGCATCAAGAGGCTCTTTAGTTCCTCTTCACTTTCTGCCATTAGAGTGGTATCATCTGCATATCTTAGGTTGTTGATATTTCTCCTGGCAATCTTATTTCCAACTTTTAATTCATCTAGCCCTGCCTTTCTCATGATGTGCTCTGGATATAAGATAAATAGGCAGGGCAATAGAATACAGCCTTGCCGGACTCCTTTCCCAATTTTGAACCAATGTGTGGTTCCGTGTCCAGTTCTCACTGTTGTTTCTTGACCCACATATAGGTTTCTCAAGAGACAAATAAGATGGTCTGGTACTCCCATCTCTTTAAGAACTTGCGACAATTTGTTGTGATCCACACAATCAAAGACTTTAGTATAGTCAATGAAGCAGAAGTAGATGTTTTTCTGCAACTCCCTAGCTTTCTCCATGATCCAGCATATGTTAGCAATTTGATCTCTAGTTCCTCTGCCTCTTCGAAATCCTGCCTGTACTTCTGGAAACTCTCGATCCACATACTGCTGGAGTCTAGCTTGTAGGATTTTAAGCATAACTTTACTTGCATGTGAAATGAGTGCAATGGTGTGATAGTTTGACTATTCTTTGGCATTGCCTTTCTTTGGAATTGGAATGTAAACTGACCTTTTCCAATCCTGTGGCCACTGTTGAGTTTTCCAAATTTGCTGGCAAATTGAGTGTAGCACTTTTACTGCATTGTCTTTTAAGATGGAATACTGCCACCTCCACTAGCTTTGTTGTTGCTCAGCTTTCCTAAGGCCCATTTCACTTCACATTCCAGGACAGAGATGGTGAACCTTTTGGAGACCTTTTAGAGTGTCCAAACTGCAACCCAAAACCCACATGTATCATTGGGTGCTGGGTGGGCATGGCCCATTGGGTGGGTGTGGCCCATTGGGTGGGCATGGCTGTGGTGGTAACGGCAGACTGGGTGGGACTAAAAAGTTCAATCAATCAATTCCAACTTTGCGAGATCTTTTTTCCCCACAAGAAGTTGAAATTGATTGATTTAACCTTTTTTTTTTTGCACATGGCAGCAGAGGCCTAAAGCGAAAAGGTTTTATAATACTCAGCTGAAGGTCTAGGAATGGGGCAACAGCACGCGTGCCCACAGAGAGGGCTCTGCATGCCAACTGTGGCATGCGTGCCATAGGTTTGCCACCATGGTTCTAGGATGTCTGGCTTGAGGTCAGTGACCACCCCATCATGTTTATGAGGGACGCTAAGCTCGTTCTTGTATAGTTCTTCTGTGTAATTTTGTCACCTCTTCTTAATCTCTTCTGCCTCTGTTAGGTCCCTGCCATTTTGGTCCTTTATCACGCCCATCTTTGCATGAAACATTCCCTTCATATCTCCAATTTTCTTGAAGAGATCTCTGGTTGTCCCTATTCTATTGTTTTCTTCTATTTCTTTTGCACTGTCTATTTAAGAGGGCATTCTTATCTCTTCTAGCTATTCTCTGGAATTCTGCATTCAATTTTCTGGAATTCTGCATTCAATTATCTCTTCTAGTTATTCTCTGGAATTCTGCATTCAATTTCTCTTTCTCCCTTGCCTTTCGCTTCCCTTCTTTCCTCAGCTATTTGCAAAGCTTCCTCAGATAGCCATTTTGCTTTCTTGCATTTCTTTTTCTTTGGGATGGTTTTAGTTGCTACCTCTTGTATAATGTTGTGAACCTCCATCCATAGTTCTTCAGGCACTCTGTCTATCAGATCTAATTCCTTAAATTTATTTGTCACCTCTACTGTATATTCATTAGGGATATGATTTAGTTCATACCTAAGTGGCCTAGTGTTTTTCCCTACTTTCTTCAATTTAAGCCTAAACTTTGCAATGAGAAGCTCATGATCTGAGCCACAGTCAGCTCCTGGTCTTGTTTTTACTGTCTTTATAGAGCTTCTCCATCTTTGGCTGCAAAGCACATGGTCAATCTGATTTCTGTGTTGACCGTCTGGTGATGTCCATGTGTAGAGCCGTCTCTTGGGTTGTTGGAAAAGGGTGTTTGCTATGGCCATCGTATTCTCTTGACAAAATTCTATCAGCCTATACCCTGCTTCATTTTGTACTCCAAGGACAAACTTGCCTGTTATTCCAGTTATCTTTTGGCTTCCAACTTTAGCATTCCAATCCCCCATGATGATAAGGACATCATTTTTTGGTGTTGATTCTATAAAGTGCTGTAGGGCTTCATAGAACAGGTCAGTTTCATCCTCTTCAACACCAGTGGTTGGGGCATAGACTTGGACTACTGTGATATTGAATGGTTTGCCTTGGATTCGCACTGAGATCATTCTGTCATTTTGGGGATTGTATCCCAGTATTGCTTTTTCTACTCTTTTATTGACCACGAAGGCTAGTCCATTTCTTCTGAGGGATTCTTGCCCACAGTAGTATACCTGATGGTCTTCTGAATTAAATTCACCCATTCCTGTCCATTTTAGTTCACCGATTCCTAAGATGTCGATGTTCAGTTTTGTCATCTCTTGTTTGACTACGTCCAGTTTGCCTTGATTCATGGATCTTACATTCCAGGTTCCTATGGAGAAAAGATCTTTACAGCATCGGACTTTCCTTTCACCACCAGATGCATCCACAACTGAGCGTCCTTTCGGCTTTGGCCCAGTCACTTCACTCTACTAGTACTAGCCTCTGCTCTTCCCCAGTAGCATATTGGACACCTTCTGACCTGAGGGGCTCATCTTCCAGCATCATATCTTTTTGCTTTTTTGTACTGTCCATGGGGTTTTTGTGGCAAAGATACTGGAATGGTTTTCCATTTCCTTCTCCAGTGGATCACATTTTGTCAGCCCTCTCTGCTATGACCTGTCCATCTTGGGTGGCCCTGCACGGCATAGCTCATAGCTTCATTGACTTACGCAAGCCCCTTCGTCACGACAAGGCAGTAATCCATGAAGGAGGGAAAGTTTGTAGATTTCGACTTAATGTCATGGTTCCGAAAGATGAAACTCTTCAAAGAACTTCAAGGCATTGTTTACTTTAAAGAACCTTTATTCGAGTAGCATGGCATCAGTACGTACATGGTCGAAGCCGAAATCTGGATTCCCCTCCCCTAAGCACATAGTATCAAAGCACAATTCCCTCCTCTAACTAACAGTTATAAATCACATTCTCCAATTAGTTTAAAATGCTGGCTTTCCCACCAGTTCTTCAACCCGCCATGTCTTATCATCTCTTATTACAAAAAACCTTGAAAAGCACTCTACTACAATGTTGTTATGTCTAACTAATTCCCATACACATTCTTCCCCCCCCGTATCATGTAATTCTAACTCTAAAAGTAACACGCAAGTTAAGGGGAAATTGGCTGCATCTTCATATATTGTCAAAGCAAGAACGTCCGATGTTAGTAGCGTTGACACACCTTTTGCAACCTTCTGACAAGCAAAGTCAATGGAGAAACCAGATTCACTAATAATCGTGCTACTAATTTAACTGCAGTGATTCACTTAACAAATGTGGCAAGAAAAGTCATAAAATGGGGCAAAACTCACGTAGCAATTTCTCACTTATAGCAACATAAATTTTGGATTCAGTTGTGGTCGTAAGTTGAGGACTGTATGTGATAGGGAATTACAAGGTGAAAATAATAAGGATTTGCTTGTATATACCCCCTTTTCCCCCCATGTCCAGATCCAGGCTCCAGAGGCATTTTCCAGGCTGCTGCTGCTGCCTGGATCTGAGGCCAGCAAATGCTTCCTTGCCCCCCCCCCGTGCCCCAATTCAGGCTCCAGAGGCCTTTTTCAGGCCGCTGCTGCCCAGATCTGAGGCTGGCGGACACTTATGTAGTCCTATGGCAGCCTGTTTCCGGGCGGCAGCAGCCCAGAAAAGGCCTCCAGAACCTGGATCGTGCTGCGGGGGAACACGGAAGCATTTGCTATCCTCAGATCAGGGCAGCAGCAGGAACTGCAGCAGAGAGGAGACAGATCTTTTCCAGGTGAGTCCGTCACGCCAGGAAGGGAGGGGTAAGCATGAGGTATTTAGTAGGTCGGGGAGGCCTTGGGGGCCTGTTTCAGTACTAGGCCCGCCATGACTTTTCCCACCCTCATGCTCACTTAACAAACAGCATGCGTTTTAACAAGCATGGGAGTGATCTCGTTCGAGGTGCAAGATTCACTCTACGAGTTTTCGAGTTATGAGTGGAATGGGCAGGCTCCATTACACTTGTAACCCGAGGACTACCTGTATCAACATCATATAAATTCTAGCAAAAACATATTTGAGAAAGACTGTCATGTTTGCAATCGAAAGTTGCCTTGATTCTTCTCTGGAAAAATAAGTACAATAGGAGGACTATATTTAGAAGTGAAAGGTTATAGCTTTGGATGGATTTCATTATTATCTTCTAAACAATTAAATTTGCTATGCTTTTGTAGTAGATTTGGTTTATATATTTCATGGAATAGTATTGGCATGTACATATTAATTCCTATTTCATCAAATGAAACATTTTTCTTTTTTGATGTTAAAAGCATTTAAAATATGTATCCAGATTATATGTCCTGTATGAAAAGTACTTATAATCCCATATTTACAAGAAAGCACTATTAATCTTTTACTCTTACTAAGTAACATGAAATATCTCTGCACTGTGTGTTTTAAAATCCATCTTTTATTTATCTTTATCACTTCAGGGTGAAGGTCTCAATCATTTTTTTATCTAGTTTCTTTAAAATGTAACTGGTTATCATACTTTTGAGTGTACTTTATATTAATAAATAGTGTAGCAACTGACTAGCATATCTGTCTTGCAGTGTGAACATCTATAGCCCTTTAAAAGATAGGAACTGCAATACTATAACTGTTAGAACTATTTCAGTGCTTGTTTGGCGTGCTGGTCTCCTAAAGCCTAGTCAAGAAATGTATCATAAGTTGTCAATCATTCTGTGCTATTATAGTGAAACATGGAGGGCAAGGGCCCTCCCATTAGCCTAATTTATCCATTAATCTTTCTTCCCTCTCAACTCTTACAAGCAGCCAGATTTTCTGCATGTTATAATAACAGCCGAGTTGTGTTACAGTTGACCAAATGAAGCAGACTCCTGTCAGTCATCCTATTACAGTTTTGACTGTGTTGACTGGAGTGGCTGTGCTGTTTCTGACCAGTCTTTCTTAGGTGTTCCTGAATATATTAGAGTTTAAAACTAGAACCTATTGCCTGCAGAATATATGTTCTACCATAGCCCCAATTTCTAAAGAAAAGGAGTAAGGCCCTTTCTGCTTACATACTTTCAAAAGCATTCTCCAGTTCCTCAATTCTCTCTGATTCTCTCAATTACCAATCATTTTTCAGCTATGGGTGACTGTTAATAGTTTGGATGGAACATTTTCTTTGGGGGAGGGAGATGCTGTTATAGGAAAGAGTTAATTGTCTTTCCTGTCCCAGAATATTGTTGGTATTATTATTCTTTAATAAATGATGGTACATCTGCTCATGTTACTACTGCTTGCCCCATTAATTGCATTCTAATTAAGTAATTGATAAAAAGACCAAGTGCTTGATAAAAATTAAGAGGAAGTCCATTCCAGAATTTTTGACATTTCAGCTACTTTGTAACGAAGCATTAAAAGTATTGGCAAATCAGCCTAGTGATCGTTTCGTGTCTGTTAAGTTACTAATTTACACAAATTTGAAAGTTAGATAGAATTTGTAGTCTTGTATGTAGTTAAAAGGGTGACTGGATCTGATATATTAACTTAATGGAGTTTGACTGGAACATCAATTAATTTAATTAAGATGATTTGGGATCCCTATATTTTTGCCTTTATAATCTTAACTAAGTTTCTTTGGATTAACTCTTTGAAATGTCCTTTCCATTCATTTACAACTGATCGAAACCATATTGTAACATGTTAATGTTGATAAAATCAATTCTGGGGCACTGCCAACTAGCCTGGGGCACCAGTGGAGGTGTGGCACTCTGGAGGTGGCTGGTGGATTAGATAACACCCACTACCTTCCCATGCTCACTTTGCTCAGTTCCTCATCATCTTGGACAATTTAATTTTAACTGAATCTTACATTTAAGATCTCTGTTGTTTTAATGCTCTTAGTTATATGGTACTTTTATCAATATTGTAAGCCACTTAGAATTGCCTTCAGCAAGATCAGAGACATACAAGTTAATACATATGTCTACTAGGAGCTTCTGTAACCGGAAAAAATAATGCACTATTAAAAATACAGATTAAAGGAAGAATCTAAACTCTAAACAGAAAAAATGGGCGCAACACAATTGTTTGTATGTATTGAATGTGCCTTATTCTTGTCAAATTTATTTTAAAAATTTCATACTGAAGTTGTTGACTGAACTACATACAGTGTGGTTGAGATCTGGCTATACATTTACTGAGAAATAATGATGCAAAGTAACTATGATCTTTTCTTTTAAATGTCATGGTTCCAATAGATGAGAACCAAGTAAAACAGAACTCTGAGGCTTGAGGTTTCCTTTAAGAACATGTTTATTGGCTATAAAGTATCGGCACTGTCAAAAGTAAAACCAAGACTAAAGTTCCCTCCAAAAAGTTACAGTATGCAAAGTTAAACTTCCCACCCCATTGCTATGCAATCAACTATGTTTCCCAATAGATTAGTTTGGCAGGGTTTCTAATAAAAAGCTGACCCTCCCAGTCTAACAAGCAGAATAAACAGAAATGATCTTGGTTCCCATGGGACAGAGAATTGTTTAAGTTAGCAGAAAAATTCCACTACCACCCTTCCATTCTGGTGGCAACCGAAAATGAGCCAAATGGCTTCATTCAGGTTCATTGCAGATTTGACAGTCGGACCTCCCCAAAAGAAAACAGATCCTGACTTCCTGTTCTGGCAAGCAGTGCAATCAGCTGAGAGATTCGGGATGCCGGGCTCTTCAGCTGAGTTTCTTCCTCTTTGGGGACCCTAAATGGGCCAGAAGCCTCCCCGGAGAGTTGGCAATGAAGGAAGGTAGTTCCAGAGATCTAGGAGAGATGGCGGTCTCCCCGATAGGTCCAGGAGAAGCCTCCCAGAAACCAACAAGAGAAAGGCTAGCTAACTCCATTGTCTAGCCCTAGCTGCAAGCAAACAGAAGTCAAGAAGCTCTACTTAAGCTGATTGAAACAGTGAGTTTGAAGCTGGGCAAGAACTAATTTTTTTCTATCCTTATTTTCCTGAAAAAGAGAACTCCCAAGAAGAAAAAATACCCCCGAGAGTGAAAAGGGGAGGGATCCCCCCTTTTGGCTATTGGAAGCGGCAAATCTAACTCTTTAAGGAGGAAAAAGACTAGAAAGAACTGAAAAATGATCCAATGCTGACACCTACTGGTGGATGAGGACTATAAAATCTCTGCTTGTGGCCTTCAAAGTCTTAATAAACACAGCTGCTTAGATAAAGTGATATTTACAGAAACAATGGATATTTTACAAGAGGAAATATATGATACGCTGCAATCCATTCAAAGGACAATGATCTCAAACCACAAAGAAATACAAAATAACTTTGAAAGTATAAATCAACTTATCTCCAATTTAATTTCACTCCAAAAAAAGCCTCAGGAGAACACAGCAGAGATGATTGAATATAAATTCGAGGAAAAAGATTTAAAGATGGACTTTCACAAAATAAAAGAGTATGATTTAATTCAAGTGGAAGAAAAGACAACTTACATTTTAACATTACAAAACAAATTTGAAGACAAGAAAAAGGATTTGACAATGAGACAAAAAGTGACAAAAGAGGTGGAGAGAAGAGGAAGGAAAAGGACTTCTAATAAAAAGAAGAGGGCAAATGCTCATGACAGAGACATTGATTTACTTTCTACATCTACAGTAACACCTATGATCATATGGGAAAACCTTTTGATCCAGCAAAGCACATTGATTAAGAAAGATTCTGGGCAAAGAAAAAAGATTAAGATGGAAACTAAGAAAATAGATGATGGGACATATCAGAGAAAATACTTAAAAAAGAAACATGTGTTTGAATATGGTTAAAGAAATAGAAAAATTTTGGAATATACCACTCTAAGAGGGATGAAATGTTTTAGATGTGATTGAATCTCCCCAAGATTTCTGAGGATGCTTATCGTAAATTTTTTTAATCAATTGATCTGCCTTGACATCTGAACTTTTCACCCAAGTTGCCTCTGACAATGGATATCCCTTCCACTGTACTAAGTACTGTAATCTCCCCTTATATAATCTAGAGTCAAGGATTTGTTTTATTTCATAATGAGTATCCCCCTCAACCAAAAGGGGACCAGGTGCTTTCTTAGGAATTGGTCTTAAGGATGACTCCCTGAGAGGTTTAACAAACTACAATGGAAAACAGGTGGATTTTCCCCAATAAGCGAGGAAGTTGTAACTCCATTGTCACAGGATTTATAATTCTAACTATAGGAAAAGGACCAAGAAATTTTGGCCCCAATTTCTTGCTAGGTAATTTGAGTCTTAAATATTTAGTTGAAAGATAGACTTTCTTCCCCACCCAGAACAGTCTTTGAGGGGATCACTTCTTATCTGCTTGTTCCTTGCATGTTTTTGCGGCTTGTGTTAGAGGCTTTTTTTTACATTAGTCCAAACAGTCTACCATGATGTCATCCACTGATCTAAAGTTTGTGAAGCAGGTGGTTCTTCAGGCATAGGAATGAACTTTCTACCGGTGGCTATTTTAAATGGAGTGAGCCCAGTACTGCTGTGCATGGTATTATTGTAAGCCACTTCAGCAAAAGGCAGGAGGTCAGCCCAGTCAATTTGTTGGTAATCAATGTAGCATCTGATGTATTGTTCTACCATTGCGTTAGCTCATTGAGCCGATCCATTTGTGCTCGGATGAAAAGCTGACGAAAGTCCTTGTGTGGACCCAATTAGTTTGAGAAAGTCTCTCTAAAACCTCGCTGTAAATTGAACTCCCCTGTCTGATATAATCCTCTTTGGAGCACCATGGAGGTGGTATATATGAAACATCTTGGCTAATTTCTTTGCAGAGGGAAACCCTGAGCAGGCTATAAAATGCTTTGTAAAGAGATCAATGACAGTCTATATTACCACATTCCCCCTACTTTCCGGTAATTCAACAATAACATCCATAGCAATCTCCTACCTGCTGCAACAATCCAGGGGGCTTTCCAGATTCCTTTTTCATGGCAGCACAAGTGGCACAGATTTTTACGAAGCTTTCAATATCCTTTTTCATCCCCGGCCTTGAAAATTGCTTCCGGACCAAATGTAATGTCTTTAGGAACCCAAAGTAGCCGACTTGCTTGGAGTCGTGACTGCATTGAAGTGCCTGGAGTCTGAGGGTATTGGGCAGGTACAATTTAGAACCCTTCCAGGCTAAACCATCCCGTTTGGGTCAGTAGGGTCTTAGTTGCCTGGAACCAAGTGTCAGTTTTTAACTCTTCCTTAAGTATTTTTTATCAAAGGCTCGGTAGATTGCATGTGCGCTTGGCCCCTAGTGATTACTTGTGATGCTCATTGTGGCAGTGGAATAATAGAATTTACAATCTCCTCTTGATGGCTTTTGTACTGGGGCATCCTAGACAAGACATCAGCTAGGAAATTTCTCCCCCCAGGGAAGTATTTCAGAGTTAAATTGAAATGATTAAAGTACTGTGCTCAATGGACTTGTTTGGGTGACAGCTTTTGAAAGGTTCTTAGTGCCTCTAAATTTTTATGATCAGTCCACACTTCAAAAGGCACTTTACCTCCCTCAAGGAAATGGTGCCAAATTAGTAGGACCCACCTCACCGTGAAAGCCTCCTTTTCCCATATAGCCCATTGCCTTTCTGTGTCAGTTAATTTCCTGGCATCAGCCTGAATTATGAACTGCTCATCAGGATCAGGGTGTTTAAGAACAGGTTCAGCAGCAAATAGTTTTTTTAGATTTTTGAATGCTGCTTGGCATTCCATAGACCATGGCAGGGACTGACAGGATCGAGGTTCCCCCCCTTTTCCAGTTTTCAGTAGTTCAATAATCAGTTATTGTAGCAAAAGAGGGAATGAATTGCCGATAAAAGTTTGCGAACCCCAGGAAGATTTGAAGCAGTTTGCAGGTTCATGGGAACTGCCATTCCAACACCGCTTTGGCTGGGTCCATTTCCATCCCTTCACTGGAGATTCTGTAACCAAGGTAGTTGAGGGGCGTTTCACATTTGGAAAGTTTAGCATAAAGTTTTGCTTTCAGTAATTTTTTTTAGTACTTTGCGTACTAATCTGATGTGCTCCACCATAGTCTCTGTGTAAATAAGGATGTTGTCAAGATAGACTAGGACTCCTTTATACAAATGATCATGCAGCACTTGATCAATTGCATGAACACAGCAGGGGCCCCTTGGAGGCCAAAAGCATAACTTTGAACTGAAAACTTCCCAGAGGGCTGTTGAAAGCTGTTTTCCATTCATCCCCCTCTTTAATTCACACCAGGTAATAAGCTTCTCTTAAGTCCAATTTTGTGAAAAACTTTCCCTTCGCCAAATGGGCCAATATTCTCCATACTGACTGTATTTAACCCTTTAAAATCCATGCACAGCCTCAGTGACCCATGTTTCTTCTCTTTAAAAGCACAGGGGCAGCCACGCATAACTTTGTGGGTTGAATGAAACCCCTGGCCAGATTCTTGTCAATGTACTCCCTCAGTTCTTTTAACTCTTTGGGTGTCAATGAATACATTTTTGGCTTAGGGAGTCTGGCACCTGGTAGAATTTCAGTCGCACAGTCAGTCACCCAGTTTGGGGGAAGGATGTCACATTTCTTTTCACTGAAAGCTTCTGCTAAATCTCAGTACTCATTTGATATAAGTTGGGTCCCTGGAATGGGTTCTATGGCAGCTCTCACAGGTTCAAGGGTCAGTTCTTGGTCTTCAGTAGCGACAGCTCTTGCATTTCCCTGGGTGTGTGAGGGGGAAGAGATCCTGTCACTAACCTTAAGGTCCTCACTCCATCCTCCCACCAAATCAAAGGGTGCCACTTATCAAGCCAAGACAATCCAAGAATTACAGATTCAGTCATTTTTGGGACCACTACGAAGCAGATGATTTCCCAGTGCTCCCCCATTTCTAAATGCACTGTGGTTTTGGTTAGATGAGTGGCAGAAGTTCCCCCCATAAGTGACCTGTCTGCCTGTTCAAACCTCATGGCTAGGGGCATGAATTCCTAGTTTTAGCACCGTAGGGAGGTTGATTATGCATCTGGTACAGCCCGAGTCAATTAAAATATTTAAGTCCTTTTGAGCTCCTATGACTTTTGCGGGAAGGGCAAAAGACAGGATGGGTAGGCTCACCATTGGGTCATTTTCTCCCACATCACTGTCGTAATGTGCTGGCATCAGGTTCTGTTTCTCCCTGGGGTGGAGAAGTGGCCCGAACAGCTTGCTCTTGGCTGGCCCAATTTGATTTCTCCCGAGCAGAATGAGGCTTTCTCTTTGTCTTTGGTGGCAGGTATACTCTTGGCTTGGGGAAATGGAACTGGAATTGGACAATCAGCAGCTCAGTGTTCTAGTTGGCCACATCTGAAGCACTTGATTGGGGTCCCTGCTGGCGGCCGAAGGGCATTGGTGGCTGCAGTAGCTTGGACCACTCATCATCTCTCCTGGACCTGCCTTGGTCTGGGCTCAGAGGTGGTGGGCCTTTGGTGGTGGTCCAGTTCAATGTCTAAGGTTATAGCCACACGGTACCATTCATGGAGCTGATCAGGAGCTCCTCAGTAGGTGCATGCCTGAAACAAATCACGGTCTAGCCCCACTTTGAAGTGGCAGATCAGCGATGGCTCCAGCCACTGTCTGAGCCTGCCAGCCACCTTCCAGAACTCTCGAACATACTCCTTGGCTGGTCTCCCTCTCTGCTTCAGGTTATGGATGTCCTTCTCAGCTTGCAGAGCTAGGGACTCATCTTTGAAGCTGGCTCTCAATTCACCCATAAATAGATTGATGTTCCACAGTTCTGGTGCTTGTTTATCATGTAGGGTGATCACCCACTCGGCTGCTTCCCCCTCTAGGTTTGCTGCCATGGCATTGACCATCCTGGCCCTGTTGGGGTAGGCGGGAGTGTAGCAGTTTAGGTGAGCCCACACTTGGCTCAGGAAGAAAGACAGCTTTTCAGGATCTCCATCAAACATGGGTTTGATAGGAGGTGGGTCTCCAGGCCGTTGTCTCCAGTGGGCTTGTTGCATACCTGGTCGCTGGCACTGGAGCCAGGGGAAAACTACATGTGAAATGCTCTTGGCTTGGCTCCAGGGCTTGTAGGATGTTGACCTCTCTCAGGGCTCCGCCTGTGCACTGGACTCGATGACAAGACTGGCTGGGGTAGTGGTGAAGCATCCCGAGCATTGTGACTGAGTGTGGGCTTCACTGGGAAGGTAGGAGCATTGGGGAGCTCCTGCGGTCTCATCAGGCGGTGAGCAGTCAACTCCACAACTCCCACTTCGAGTCGATCAGATTCCTCTCAAATTCTTGATGGATTGGCCATGGAGGCAGATCAGGTACCTCCACTCCCCTGATTCATCCCAGCCAGTTTGCCGCTTCACCTTTCTCAGTATAGGTGAACAAAGGCCATGGGACAAAATTAGTGGAGCTCTGCCTCAGCAGCTCTAGCAGCAGGAGCCGCACTCTTTGCCTGGGCGATAGCCTGCATTCTGGTCACCATTGTCGCACTGACACCAGAGGTCAACTCTCGTCTCCTCTCCATTTCTTCCCTGAGTCTTTGTTGTCCCCCTACAGAGTTAGGTAGGTGACTGGGGCTCAGGACCCCAAGTATAAATTTTTAAGGAGCCTTGGTTTAATGTCATGGTTCTGATAGATAAGGTCAACTAAAACAGAACTCTGAGGCTTGAGGTTTCCTTTAAGAACATATTTATTGGCTACAAAGTATCAGCACTGCCCGTCTTGTTCTGCGGCCTCATGGCAGGAGCATTGGGTGCGATGTGCGAGGTGGCAAATGGCCATGGCCAGAGGCACATACCTGCAACGCGCGAGGTGGCAAATGGCCGTGGCCAGAGGCACACAGCCGCAATGCGCAAGGCAGCAAATGCCTGTGGCCGGAGGCAAATAGCCTTGGCATTGCCTCAGGGCAAGACAAGGCAAGGCAGGGGCCAGGGTGGCTGCTGCCTGATACCATCACCCCCCCGCACACAGCAAACACATGGGGGCCAACTGTATCTATCAGCAGCCACAGTCTGCTGGCCCCTCAGTTTCAGCGCAACATGGCTGTTTGCCGCCTCGCGTGTTGCACCCAATGCCTCATGGCAGCGGCACTGGGCAGGAGGCGGCAAATGGCCGGTTTCAGCATGATGTGGCTGTTTGTCTCCAGCTGCAGCCATTTGCCACCTCTTGCATCACGGCTGTTTGCCTCTGGCCATGGGTTAAAAAAAAAGTTTCATCAGACTTTCTTAACTTCTTGAGATCTTGCGAGAAGTTAGAAAGTCTGATGGAACTTTTTTTTTTTTTACCGATAGTCCCACGCGGCAAAGGCTGAGAAGCGAATGGAGAAATGGAATGCAGCTGAAAGGCAGGTTCATAAAAAAAATGCTTGGGGGAGGTGGGGCAGGCGCGGCAACCTTACCCTGCGCGGGTATTGATGCAGGTTGCTCATGGATGGGACTGAAGGCCTAGGACTGGGGCGACCACAGAGCCATTAGTAAACAGCCCAACCAAAGAATCCCTAAGACTGCCCCCACCCACACAGATAGGCAAGACACCAGAATATAAACTGACAGTAAACAGCACTTCTTACTAGCACTGATGATGTTGCCTAGTTAGGGTAATGAAAGATCTGAAAGAAAACAAGCAAGTCAGAAAGCACCAATGACACCTCTTTTCTTTTAAGATAAAATCAGAGGATTAATATAGCAAGTGCCACACTTCAGCTCACAAGAAAGGATAAAGTTGTTTCAGATCAAAGAACAGGATTTGACAGAGGAAACAACTATCCAAAAGGAAAAGAATCAAACAAAGGAGCAAGCTCAGTTGATGAGCATGACAGCTACGAACTACCGGTAGCAGAATTTATTCTATCTTGAAATTCAGAATCCATTCTATGTAAGTTGAAGAAACACACTGACAGTTATTCCCCTTTGCTAATCTGTGATGCTGCCAAAGCTCCTATATCAGTTTAAGATAACATAAAACATTAAACATTTTGTCCATTTCCTAATAATGTAATCATGATAACATAACATAGGATATAAAAGGTAATACTACTAACATAGTATTAAAATGTACAATACTAGGATCTTTGCATATATTACTAATCGATATATGGACATTCTTTTATACTGAAACTATAAAAGTACATGGTAAATGTAATGTGGGATATTAAATTGAAAGAATATAACAATAGTACTCAAAGTAATAACAGAATTGGAAGGGACCACAACTTCTGGAGGCAAGCTGTTCCACTGATTATACCATACCTTACATCAGTGGTTCTCAACCTTGGGGTCGTGACCCCATTTGGGGTCACGAGACCATTTCGCGGGGGTCGCCAGGCACCGCCGGCCGCCATTTTGTTTTTTTTATTTTTATTTTTTTTATTTTTTTTAAAAAAAATTTAATTTTTTTTTAAATTTTTTAAATTTTTTTTGGCGCGCACGTGCCACGCACGCTCAGATCCGCCCGTCGCGCTGGGAAAATTTTTTAAAAAAAATTAAAAAAAATTTAAAAAAATTAAAAAAATAAATAAAATAAAAACAAAATGGCGGACCGCAACGGGTGGATCTGCGCATGCGCGGTGTGTGCGACGGGCCGATCCGCGCAGGTGCAGATCCGCCCGTTGCGGCCGCCATTTTGGTTTTTTTTATTTTTTTTTAAAATTTTTTAAATAAAAAATAAAAAAAACAAAATGGCGGCCTGCAATGGGTGGATGTGTGCATGCATGGTGCATGCGACAGGCCAATCCGCACATGCGCAGATCCGCCTGTCGCGGCCGCCATTTTTTTTATTTTTTTAAATTTTTTTAAAAAAAATTTTTTTAAAAAAACAAAATGGCGGCCCGCGATGGGCGGATGCGCGCATGCGTGGCGCGTGCGATGGGCCGATCCGTGCATGCGCAGATCCGCCCGTCCCGGCCGCCATTTTTTTGTTTTTTTTTATTTTTTAAAAAAAAATTTAAAAATTTTTTTTTGCGCGCGCGCGCACACGCGTGCTACCCCGGGTCGGGGTCGCGGCACACATGGTTGAGAACCACTGCCTTACATTATAATAATACCAGTCTATAAAAATATGGGAATAATCTTCATTTGATCTGCTAGCTCTTGCTATCTTGATTTCACATTTAACAAAATATCCCATGGCATTTGGCTAGGAAACTTAATATGCGCATGACAAATGAATACATAGCTGAATTCAAAATTATAAAAGATAGCTCAACAATTCCTCATCAGTCTGGAAAGAGGTATTTGAACGGGGTCCCACAAGATTCGATCTTGGATCCAAAAACAATAGCAACAGAAGGCTAATTATTTTTTTAGATTGCATCAGAAGTACAATTTTCAAGCCAGGGAAGTAACACATTTTATTCTGCTTTGGTAAGATGTCACTTTGATTATTATGAAACATCAGAAAAGGGCAAGAAGAATGATCAGAGTGTTTGGAACTTCCTCTTCCATGTCTAGGTCAAACTTTAAACTGCCAGAATGAAGCACCTTTCTGGCTTTGTTGTTGGCCAAAAATAAGTCATTATTGGTACGTGTTTCTGGTAGAAGCTGACATAACCACAGATGGGCCGGGGTCTGCATCTCTCCACATTCATACAGCATGCTGTTATCTGCTAAGAGCCTCCACTTGAACATATTGGTTTTACTACTTAGACAGTCTAACTCTCAACCTATAAGGGAGATCATATCCTTCAACCATATCTTCCTTTAATATTATTCCTTGCTTGAAAGTTCCCTTCCTCCATCTTTTAATTCAATTTTGTTCTTGTATACCTTTAAGAATGTTTTACTTGCCATAAAGCTTTTCGTAGATCTGAACTGGTGAGCTTGGGGCTTATATCCATTCAGAGGATGCCGAGGGTCATTCTCTTGCTTAGTTCTCTCAGCATCTGCCGCAACTTCTCTCCTGATCTTAGGTGGGGCAATGCCAGCGAGAGGATATATTTTCTCAATTGGTCTAGATTTGAGACTCCCTGTCACTAAGTGTACTGCTTCCTTGACAATGATATCAACGTATTTCACATGTAAGATGTACCCTACACTGCAGTAGCATACGCTGCTGCAGAGATGCTGAAGGCCAAAGTTGGTATGTGCAGCGTAGATGGTTGAGCTCCCCACATGTAGTTTATCAATTTCCTGATGATATAGTTCCTCAAGCAGACTTTAGTCTTAATGCTCAGGCCATGCTGTTTAAAAGACAGCATACTGTTGAGTGTCATGCTGAGATACTGCGATTTTGGACAGTGTTGTAGTTGGTTCCCTTGCCATGTAACATCCAACTCTTTCTTTGCATCTTAATTTCGGAGGTGGAAAGCACACAATTGGATCTTATTTGGGTTGGGCTTTAAATTGTTGACGGTGTAATTCTTAAAGCGCTACCATAAGTATTCTGCTACCTCATCAAAAGCTGATCCTTGTGCTGCCACTGCTGTATTGTCCACATAGATGAATAGACGTGTGTTGTCAGGGACTGGTTGATCATTTGTATATATGTTATACAATGTTGTAGACAATACACTTCCTTGAGGCAGCTGGTTCTTCTGCATCCTCCATCTACTGTTCTTATAATTCAGTGTCACATAAAATCCCAGTTCTGGAGGAAGCTGTCAATGGCCTTGGTAAGCTTATTATCTCCAGTGATATTATTTAACATGTAGCAATATCCTACGGTTAACAGTGTCATATGTTGCAGTTAGATAGATGAAAGCCATTCCATTACCTTTCTTTTGAAACCATGCTCAATATGTTGCACGAGGTTTAGGATTTGGCCACAACATGACCTCCGCTGTCTAAAGCCTGCTTGCTTCCTTATGATCTTGTCATCAGTAAATTTTGAGATGCAGTTGAGAATCATCTATTCTAGTGCCTTGCAGAGATGGCAGAGGAGTGATATTGGTCGATAATTTTTCGAATGGTCTGGGTCTTTGCCAGTTTTCAGTAAGACAGCAACTCCAGCCTATCTCCACAAGCCGATCTTAAACTCGGCTACACAGTTGGAATTAAGCTTTTTAGAAAGAAATGGGAATGTTTAATTCTGAAAAGAGAAGGCTAAGGATACCTCTATAGCATTTTTGTAGCATGGGGGGACTGGGCTAAATGGCTCTTTTCAACCCTCAAATCTTTTATTTCTGATTAATGGTCCAGGGGATAATCTTCTGATATGTCTATGTTTGAATGTTAATGTTAGATAAAGAAAAAAAAATGTACAATGATTCTGTGACTAATTCACAGCTAATCCTGAACTGTAATGTGGTTTCTTCACCTGTTTTGCTTTTGTGTGAACCCAAATATTGTGAGATATTGTAACTATGTGTGTTGGCTTGGTGTGATATGTGGATGCAGCCACTGACTGGTTTTTCTAAGAGTAGTTGCTTTGGGTTATTTAATAAGATCTAATGAAAGATCTTATTTAATAAGATATCTTTAGTGATAGAACTCTGCAGCAGTCTGAAAGAAAAACAGAAGACAAATAAAATCCTCTTACATTAGAGATTTCCACTAGCATAGTGATGGATTTCCATCTTCATTTACAGTTTATAAGGAGCACCTGACCAAACCTCTTAGGGCTTGGGTATGATATGAGTGGGGGAAACCAAGGAATTTTAGATCTGGACGCTAGACTGGGAAGTTAAAAAAAACCTTGGAAAAAGACAATGGCATATTACTTGATGTTTCCAAGAAAAAGGACATGGGTATGAAGTCATCAGGAGGCACATTCATACTGATACTTTTTTATTGTTCAAGGACTGACAGCCTGTTATGATATCATGTTAATTTTTAAAATATAATCATGAATTATTGTTGTGAAATTAGAAGTAATAGATGAGGGCTCTGCAGCCAGAATTGGGCCCTCTGGAGAAAGGAAGGAGGAGACGAATCTGGGGCTGCAACACTTGAGCCCTGCCAAGTTGGTGAAAGGTCCACCCCAGGAACAGAAAACCAGAATGTTCAATCTCCTGATTTTCCTTTTGGGGGTGGTAGGGTTGGACTGGAAAAGAAAGGGACATGATCTTTGGGAGAGAGGAAAGGTTGCGAGGAGGCTGGGAAAATAAAGGAAGAAAAATAGATAGAAACAGTCAAGAAGGTGAATCTGCTGATAGCTTAGCTTATCAATGTCAGAGGGACCTTGGAGTCCTAGTGGACGATCACTTGACCATGAGCCAGCCGTGTGCAGCAGCCTTCAAAAAAGCTAATACAATCCTGGGTTGTATAAACAGAGGCATAGAATCAAGATCACAAGAAGTATTAGTACCACTTTATAAAACCCTAGTAAGACCACACCTGGAATCCTGCAGCCAATTTTGGTCACCATATCACAAAAAAGATGTTGAGAGTTGGGAAAAATTCAGAGAAGAGCAACTAAGATGATCAAAGGCCTGGAGACTAAAATATACGAAGAACAGCTGCAGGACTTGGGTTTGGCTAGTCGAAAAAAAGAAAGAAAAAGAAATAGGGGAGACATGATAGCAGTAGTCCAGTGTTTGAGGGGCTGCCACAAAGAAGAGGGGGTCACGTTATTCTCCAAAACACGAGAGGGCAGGACAAGAAACAACGGTTGGAAACTGACCAAAGAGAGAAGCAACCTGGAATTAAGGAGAAACTTCCTGACAGTGAGGACAGTGGAACAGCTTGCCACCAGAAGTTGTGGGCGCTCCAACACTTGTCTGAGATGGTATAGGTTCTCCTGCTTGAGCAGGGGGCTGGACTAGAAGACCTCCAATGTCCCCTCCAGCTGTATTCTATTCTAGAGTTCTATTCTAGATGAAAAATGGCTGTTGAAAAATTACTGGTTTTAAAGATAATTGTATAATTAGTTGAAAAATATTTTTAAAAATGTCCCATCCTGGTTTGCCTCTGGTTTAAATCAGTAACTCAGGGATGTTCTATCTTGAATGGATGGACGTACAGTATTCTTTTGTGTCTGGAATGCCTTGATGACATCCATGTGAAAAGGAAGTGAATTTATGCTGGAGTCTAATAATTTGAAAACATTTTCAACTATGAAAATCTTCCTATATCTTTGAATCTTCTTGCTTTTATGGATTTATATTTGATATTTTATTTTTTGTATGTGCACACAATGTCCCTTAGACTTTTTATTGGCTATATATATGCATAAATAGAATAAAAATAAAAACATTCATTTGAATATGTTGCAGAAAACTGTGTAGGTTTCAAATGGAAGACCTCAACCTTGAAATTATTATACTAGGCATCATAACACCTGGATATTTTTTTTAAAAAAAAACAAGTTTTATTGATTTTTTAATTTTTACAATAAGGTGCTTGAGAAACAACGTGGTGATGGGGTAATCAATCATCCAAAAACAAAATCATACATATATAACTCAGGTTAAATAAATCATTAGAAACTCCCTCTCTATTTCCCTCAAATAATATAATATATTCAAATGTATTTTTCAATAAAATTCAATCGATCAGAACAATCATCAATAACATTTCATCTGTATAAATCCAAATCCTGTTTTTAAGCTTTACTATTTACAATAACCATATTCCAATTTGGCTTTTAAATAAACATATTATTAACACTTCAGGTGTCCCTCCTTTCCCTTTTTCCTTAGCATAATTCTTTTCTATAAAATACATATATTATTTCAACCATAACATTCTTATATTTTCTACAAGTAGTCTATTTTTTAATATAGTAACTCATTTATTAATACCATTTCTTCTTTTATCAGAAATCCCTCTTATTCTCCTTCCATTACCAAATAGCTATCCTTCCTAGAGATAAGAATATTACTCCAAAAATGCATTTCTATATTTTAAATCTATAATCTATCAATCAATCCATATCTCTGAAAAACGCTTTTAACCCACTCAATAAAGTTTAAATCCGATCCAAATAATTGTTATATCTACAACAAGCATATTAATACAGAAAAGCATCTTCTTACTAAGTTCACATATTTGATTAATCTTTATTCAATCAAGATCTCTAAAGCCTTATTTACCCATCAAGTAAAGTTTAAATCACATTTTTAAATCTAACTCTGGCTTTCTTTCTGTGCCAGTCCGGTTTCCATAATAGAACTTCTATATCGTCGAGTCTCAATATTTGAGTAAGAGTACTTATCAATACTTCAATCTGGGCCAAGTTCTCTTTCCCTTCTTCCAATATCATCTCTATAGTGTAGACAGTTTGTTTCCATGTTACAGTCACAAGTTGATTATCCACAATGTCACTATTCTCAGTAATTCGAATCTGAGAGTCAGTTCCTGTTACTTTTAACATTGCAAGTGTCTCAGAGTCATTCTTTGATCTTCAAAATTCTCCATAAATTGTAGATTAACATCCATTTGCTCAGTTACTTGTTCCTCTGTCTCTTTAAGTTGTGTATATTCCTGCATATAGGCCTCTCTAGAGCTAGTCCCTTGACCTGTAGATTGATCCATTAGGGTTTGAGATTCAATTGTGGTTCAGAGATGTCATCTTTAATGTTTCTCCAAGATTTCATATATACTGTTGCTTCTAAAATTGCTTCTAATATAATTTCATAATCAAGCTGTGGATGAAATTCCTCCATTTCAGTGGTGAGATAGTCTCTTGCTTTTTTAGAGGAGATTATATTTACTAACAGTCAACACATACAAACAGTCAGCACTTATCCACCTCCACAATTACTAGTAAGCAACTTCACTTGTTTCAAATCCTTTATCTTTTCACTTTTATCATCGTTTGAAGGTCAAGCCCAACCTCAAAAAACAAAGAGGAAATGTGGTTGCAATAATAATTTTCACCACAAGATGCCCTCAGCAAGCTGTGAAATCTCTTTTTCGGCTTCCAATAAAGTTTTTTTCTTCAAACAATAAAGATTTATCCCTTTAAAAAAACAAATCCAAGAAATAGGAAAACAATATTCTCCAGCTTAAACAATACATATAATAATAAAGTTCTATGATAGGGCTTTTTCCAGGGCCCCAAAGTGACCAAAAATAAAAATAGTCAATAAGAAGTTAACTTTTTTTTCTTTTGTTCTTTTGTTAAAGCTCTTTTTCCTGGGTAGACAAAGGCAGCTCTTTCAAAGCAGGGAAATAATTCCAGAAGGCTTTTAACAGGAGAGTAATTAGGGCAAAGAGAGAGAGGGAAAGGTCTCACCTGGATCATCCACGGTGGTTTCTTAACACTTAGGTGTTCTTTTGACTTTCGGCTGGTGCAGCTAAACGATTGGCCATGTTACTGGCCGATCTTTTCTCTGTCGGCCCTGAGGAGCTGCCTTGGACTGCAGAAAGAGCTGCCGCCTCCCTCCGTGATTGATGAGAGTCCTCCTCTTCGGTAGTCGCCCTTCCAGGGTGACTTTTCGACCCGATTAAAGGTCTACCAGCAGAGGGAAAGCAGCCAGTGAAGAGAAGAGTGTCTCCGTGCAACTGCACACATTGCAACCCGGAACCGGAAGCCACCTGGAATTTTTTTTAAAGGGGAACATCTTAAATAGTTTTCATAAACTATTATATGTCAATGTTGAATTCAGCTTAATTCAGAACTCAGGAGGACTTTGCCATGAAAATTACAATCCATGCCAGAACTCCACAATGGAACATGTGAAGTCATAATTAAGATGGTATGTTCGATGGGTCCATTGAGTGCTTTTCCTTTGAATTTTCTAGAGAAATTGAAAAGCAACCCATGCTCCAGATAAACTATAATTAACATTGAAAGAATATGTTTTTTCTCCTGCATGGGTGGATTCCGAATCCACCACTGGGTTACGTCAGTCCTCCGCCCAATGAGAGACTAGGTCCGAAATTTAGCTCCGCCTCCGGCTTCCTTCCTTCCCCAGTTTTTTACCTAGTCTGAAGCCCAAGAACAGCTCTTCGCACTAGCTCCGCAAAAAAAGAGTACTTTTTTCTTTACGGTTAAGGACTGGTAGGAAAAGGTTTTGGTTTTGGTTTAAGATAGTTAGATAGTCATTAGAAGACGAAATTTAGAGTCTTTTACCTTGGTTTTTCGGGGACCTTCGGTCGATCTTCTCCTCCACGCGTTGGGAGCGCGACGGCGAGACCGCCCCGGGCCTAGGGCCTGGGAATAGCGGAAGAACAAGGGGAAAACATTCCTGGACTCTGCTGGTCACTTCGCTGCGCTTCGAGAGACCCACAGGAGTACAGGCGTCGAGGGAAAGCCTTCCAGAGCTCGACGCAGAACATCGAAAGAAAAACGCAAGTGGGGCAAGGGGGTGCGGGGAGGAGTGCAGCCAGCTCGCCGGGAGGTGGACAGAGGCGGGGACCGTCGGTCACCGGAGGGGTAGGCCGAGGCCGGCATCCCTTAGGCACCGCGTGGCCGGGAGCACAGAGCTCCGACCGAAAATTTGGCGCGGCGGCCATTTTTAAAAGGGGGAGGTCTCGACTACTGGCACGAAGCGCCATCTTGGAAGTTGGGCATGTCTGAGCATCCCAGACTTCTGATTGGTGCCTCGTTTCTGGCGCGAAAGCCTTGAAGAGAGGCGGACCATCTTTCCTTTGTTTCGCCCTGTTGAGTTTGTCTGTGGGCCCAGGGAAAGAGAAAGTGCTGCCGGTAAGGCAGAGGCCTAGATCCGGTCTGCCCAGAGCAGTGAGGACTGGGGCCGGATACCTAAGGGGTCCAGTCAGAGGTGTGTGTGTGTGTGTTTTTCGGTGCTTTTGGCTCCTAGCAGGGTTGGAACCGGGAGGATTCCCCAGCGGAGTCAAGGCGGTCAGGACGGGCATAGGGACAAAACTCCCTGGCTAAGGACCCACGTGGCCGCAGGATCACTTCGACCAGGCACGTTAGGGACATTCCCTGTAACGCTGCCGGTAACAGCTGTGCCCGCTAGATACCCGGAAAGGGTGCTACTTGGAGCATGGCGATGGCAGAAGGCACTTCGGCCCAGGGCTCAGCGCCCCCTCTGTCGTCACCTAGATGCAGAACGGAGGAAGCGGGGGGGGGGCAAGAAGAAGACCAAAACAAAGCATCTGTCTGAGCCATCAAAGGCGGACGAGCACCAGGCCATAAGGAGACACCAAGCCTTGGAGAAGGAGTTTGCCAAGGCGCAGAGACTGAGGGACAGCGGGATGTAAAGTCCGGCCCTGTCCTTCAGGGAGACACCAACCCCCTTCGATTCTGCAGAAGCGGTCGAACAGGAATGGTCTCCCAGGGGAGAGACAGAAAGGGAGGTGTCCCCCATCTCTGTGCCATCGTCACCAGAGCATTCCGAGCCCTCAACAAGCCAGGAGGAGGCTGGGCACAGAGGTAGGAAAAGAAAGAGGTCTGGTAAGTGGCCATCACGACTTCATTCCCTCTTAGAGGAAACCCTAGAGCACCTCAAGGCTTCTAGGAGTAATTCCCTTCCCAAGAAGGCTCACACGTCACGCACACCAGCTTCCCGTGGGGGAAAGGTATTGTTCCAGGACTCTGATGTGTCTGAGAACTCTTCACAGGTGGCAGACGAGGAGCAGGGGGACTGGGACGATGAGGATGCCCCGCTGTCAGAAAATGAGAACGCAGAGCCTCAGGTGGCTCCGGTGTCAGGTTTATTTGATCATAACCTGTTTTATTCCCTCATGATTAAGACATGCTCTCTTCTTGATCTGCCAGCCAAGACCAAGGAGGCCAGACCGCCGTCCTCAGAGGAAGAGGACGCAAAGGATCCACTACTGCACTCACCGGTGTCAGAGGTAATACAGGAACCATGCACTAAGGTGTTCAGGTCAACGGTAAGGTCCCAGTGGTCTAATCTAGGCACCATCCCATCGCCAAATGGCGTAGAAAGGAAAATGTTTAATGTTTGCAATCCATTAGCAACATTAATAGAGGTGCCACAGGTGGACGCTCTGCTAATTTCTCTCCTTCCTTCCTCAGCCATCCCAGGAGACCTAGCAGAGTCAATGAAGGCGGAGGATAGGAAGGTAGAACTTTCCCTCCGCAGGGTTCACCATTCATCTGCCTGGGCCATCAGAGCCGCATCTACTAACTCAATAGTCGCCAGGGCTGCGATCAGGTGGCTGCGGGAGATCCAGGCAAGTGTTCCACCAGATCAGGTACGTGTGAGACAAACACTGACCAAACTGCGGAGGGCAGCGGAATTCATGGCATACTCCTCACTGTTCGTGTCCAGATACTCGGCCAGGTCCATTGCAGGGACAGTGGCAGCCAGGAGGTTGATATGGCTCAAGAACTGGAAGGCGGACCTTAAGTCCAAATGGCGGCTCGCCACAGCTAAGTATGCAGGATCAAAGCTTTTCGGAGCGATCCTGGACCCTTACCTGATAGAAGATAAAAACAAAAGGAAGGTGCTAGCTCACCCATCCAAAAGGACAGACAGGGGAACCCAGGAGTTCCGTAGACAGGCACCCCGTCAGAACGGGGTTGGAGAATGGAGGCAGCCCTTTCAAGGGGGACGATCCTGGGAAGGGCCCAGAACTCCGCGCACCTTCTCATACAGGCAGGAGCGCGGCCAGGACCGTCCAGCCTCGGGTAGGGGCCAACCGTCCAAACGCCCCTTTAAAGGGGGGGAGGATGACCCTACAGACATTCCAAGTGACGCCTGGAACAGCCCCATCGGGGGTCGTCTGGCGCTGTTCAGCGAAGCATGGCAGGCGACCACGACGGATGCCTGGGTCAGGGAGACAGTGACCCAGGGCCTAGCATTAGAATTCTACTCCACACCACCAGATCACTTCATAAGATGCCCGCTATCACGCAACAAGACCAAGGCGGGTCTCCTAGATCAGGCCATTGGGCACCTGGAGGAAATAAGGGCCATAGAGCCGGTTCCTCCAGGACAAGAGGGACAAGGGTTCTATTCCATCCTCTTCCTTGTGCCAAAATCGTCAGGGGATTGGAGAGCAATCCTCGACCTCAAGCGGTTAAATCGCTACGTAGTATACAGGAAGTTCAAAATGCAGTCCCTCAGATCCATACTGGCCAGTATCCGAAAGGGGGATCTGCTATCATCGATAGACCTCACAGAGGCCTATCTTCACATTCCAATAAGACCAGGATACAGAAGGTACCTGAGGTTCTGCCACAAGGGGCGACATTACCAATACAGGGCACTTCCATTCGGGCTGTCCTCAGCGCCCAGAGTGTTCACAAAGGTTCTGGCGGCATTGGGAGCACACCTGCGCATGAGACCGGTGCGGGTCCAATGCTACCTGGACGACATCTTGATACTCTCAGCGTCACACCAGGCAGCACCAGATCACCATAGACACGCTCCAGAGGCACGGATTCTCAGTCAACCACAAGAAAAGCCAACTCACACCCTCAAGGAGGCTCCAGCATCTGGGAGCGATCATAGACTCAGAGCAGGGTATGGTGTACCTCTCCCAGGAGCGCCGGGAGAGCTTACAGAAGCTAACACTTCTGGTAATGCAGAGGAGGGTGGTCACAGTAGTGCAACTTTCCCAGCTCCTGGGGAAGATGATATCATGCCTGGGAATGGTCCCATGGGCCAGACTGCACTCCAGAGGCCTGCAGTGGCTCCTGCTGCCCTTCCAAAGGCAGGACCAGAGCGCCTCGCTCAGGAGAATCAGGGTGCCTCCTCAGGTCATAGCATCTCTGATATGGTGGAGGTCGGGGGCTCTGAACAGGGGCACCCCACTCAGGGAACCCAACAGGGTCACTGTTACAACCGATGCAAGCCTGTTCGGCTGGGGGGCTCACTCCGGGGACCAGATGGCCCAGGGAAGGTGGAGTCCAGGGGACCTAAAACACAGAATCAATTGGCTCGAACTGAGGGCCATTCACCTGGCCCTGCTTCAGTTCATACCCCTGTTGGCAGGGAAACACGTGCTAGTCCTGACGGACAATGTAACAGCAAAGGCGCACGTAAACAAGCAGGGCGGGACCAGGTCAGTGGCTCTCATGCAGGAGGCCAGGGCGCTGGGCCTGTGGGCGGAGCGGCACCTGGCCTCACTAAAGGCAGAACACATCTCTGGGGAGGCAAACCACCAGGCGGACTCCCTCAGCAGGGTCACGATAGACCACGCGGAGTGGAGGCTGGCACCGGAACTGTTCGAGGCAATCTCGGACAGGTTCGGCCGACCTTGCCTGGACCTCTTCGCAACACCAGAAAACACTCAGACTCACCGCTTCTTCTCCAGGTTCCAGACCCGGGGAGCGGAGGGGATGGACGTGCTCAGATGCAGGTGGCCCCAGGGGCTACTGTACGCCTTCCCCCCTCCGCCCCTAATCCAACCAACAATCCGCAAACTCATCCTGGAGCAGGCGGAGGTGGTACTAGTTGCTCCATACTGGCCGAGGCGTCCGTGGTTTGCGGACTTGGTAGACCTATCGCTTTCGCCAGTATGGAAACTGCCGCCGAGACAGGTATCTCTGAGCCAGGGGAGACTTCTACACCCAGACCCGCAGTGGCTACAACTAGCCACCTGGCACTTGAGCGGGAGGGTCTGAGTAGGCAGGCTTTCTCACAGCATGTCATCTCGGTCATCCAAGACGCTCGCCGGCCCTCCACCAATAGGATCTACGATGCCACCTGGAGGAATTTTTCTTCCTGGTGTAGCAGGCAGGGCATAAACCCCCTGACCGCTACCATCCCTAACATCCTAGAGTGTCTATGGGAGGGAATGGACAGGGGACTAGCGATCAACACCATCCGCAGGCAAGTAGCGGCGTTACAGACGGTCCTAGTCTGCGAGGACCGGGGACCCCGTCACAACACCCGGCGGTGAGCGCATTCCTAAAGGGGGCAGCCACAAGGCGACCCCCTGTAGTTCACCGTTTTCCATCCTGGGACCTACACAGGGTTCTACAGGCGTTAACTGAGGATCCTTTCGAACCGCTGGGGACTTGTCCACTCCGTTTCCTGACGCTGAAGGTGGCCTTTCTAGTGGCCATCACCTCGGCAAGAATGGTATCGGAGTTGGGGGCCCTTTCGGTCCGACCGGATCTGATCACCTTCGCAGAGGGCAGGGTAACCCTACGCCTGGACCCATCCTTCTTACCGAAGGTCAACACATGGTTTCACAGGTCCCAGGACCTAGTATTGCCGGATTTCTGCCCAAATCCGACACATCGTCTGGAAAGACGATGGCATACACTGGACGTGCGCAGGGCTCTGCGCCATTATGTCAGCAGGACAGCGACCTTCAGAAGGTCTGAGGCCCTATTTGTTTCATACCACCCTGCATCTAAGGGTCTGAAGGTATCATCCTCGACCATTAGTAGATGGATCAGAACATGCATAGCCAAGGCTTATGAGGCACTGGAACAGCCAGTACCAGATAACATCACGGCTCACTCCACAAGGAGTGCGTCCACATCGGCTGCCTGGCGCACCCAGGCATCACTAGAGGAAATTTGCAGAGCAGCCACATGGGCCTCTCCTTCCTCGTTCATAAGAAATTACAAGATTGATCAATTTGCTGCAGCGGAGGCTTCATTTGGCAGGAGGTCTTTGCAGCAGATAGTCCAGGCCTAGTAAGAGACAGCCTAGACTCCCACCCGAAGGGACTTATGAGGGCTTGGGTACGTCCCAGTGGTGGATTCGGAATCCACCCATGCAGGAGAAGAAGCGTTGGCTTACCTGAACGCATTTTCTCTGCATGGGGGGATGGAGAATCCACACCCTCCTCTAACCAGTCTAGGCAGGAGCTTCTCTTACAGGAGGCAGGAAAGGAGCTACACGGTCCGATCTGATGGAGTGCTTCGCCTGGCAAAAAACTGGGGAAGGAAGGAAGCCGGAGGCGGAGCTAAATTTCGGACCTAGTCTCTCATTGGGCGGAGGACTGACGTAACCCAGTGGTGGATTCTCCATCCCCCCATGCAGAGAAAATGCGTTCAGGTAAGCCAACGCTTCCTCTCTTCTCTATTTTCAGTATTGTAAGCTATTTAATAAAAGATAAATAATATTTAATAACATATAAACATTATTGTATTGAAACAATAAAATATATCAGCATTCATAACAGCATAATTAAAAATATAGAATTAAAAAAAGATTGGTGTCTAAACATTGAACGGATATGCTTTTCATCTGTTTGCATATGAATTTTCTAAGAAAAATTGATGTATTTGAGATTTTGATTTCAATTGAGACTGTTGTTAGTGGGCTCTGGCTTGTCCTGCTACATAGATGTAATTATCAGTATTCTCAGTTTTCTTTGGATGATGTCAGGTAAAAGAAATCTCTGATGAAGAAACAAAAATTAGGGGTGGAAGTTGCTTGAGCTCCTTCCTTGTAGTGCTAGATCAAGAAGTGATTTATTAGAGCTGCTAAAGCCTATAGACTATACATCACCTTCCTGGTTGGCTTTGTTGGCACCTTGTCACATTCTTGTGGGCTTGAGGAATTCATTGTTCTTGTTTGAACTGATAAGAACAAAAAAAAAAAAAGGATTTTCTGCCTGAGACCTTGGGAAAAGTAGAAGGGGCGGAATGTTGACGTGAACAGCAGGGCTGCACTTTCCCAAGCCTTCCTTTCAGTTGGGGTTTTTTATTTTAGTAAACAGAAGACCACCAATCTTAGGTGTTTTCAATTTCACCCTTAATAAAAGGGTGTTTCATTGGTCAAAGAACAGGTTAATATACACAGGTTTTCTGTAGCATGATAAAGAAAGATTACATTGATTTTCCTTTAGGTCTGGAAGTTTTAGGGCAGCCCAAGATTTCCACTGTTATGGAGACAAAAAGGAAAAGACAGATAAAACTAGCAACCTAATAAGTCAAATTGGTCAAATAAAACAACTCTCCAAGTCTACCCTTAAGCTTATTTATCCATCAACTTTTAAATTTATCATTCAAAACTTAAGGAATGCTTCTGGAAATAAATTCAAACCTTATTTTCCAATCATTTAATTGGAATGCTAAAAATAAAGTATCTTTTGATTTGAGGCAATGTGTCTAAAATTCATATACACGCAGAGGACAGAGAGAGATGGAAGAAAAGAAGGAAGGAAGGAAGGAAGGAAGGAAGGAAGGAAGAAGGAAGAAAGAAAGAAAGAAAGAAAGAAAGAAAGAAAGAAAGAAAGAAAGAAAGAAAGAAAGAAAGAAAGAAAGAAAGAAAGAAAGAAAAGTTTCTTTTGTCTGTTGTCCTGGGTAAAATAATGAAGAGGTACTTTGAGCAGACAGGAAAAGTAATGAAGACATAGCATTCCTTGTGCTACAAATAAGGAACAATGTTATACTCACTGGGAACCAGTTTTTGAACTCAGTGGTACACATTGTTTGAGTAGATACAGGATTATGCTGTTAGACTTGTCATGTGCCATTTGATACAAAGCTTTGATAAAATGTATCTACAAATAATTGATCTACTTTTAATTTCTTATGTAATGTCTTGTTAAGCCATGATATATTTAATCATGATTTATTACAACTATCTTAGTTTACACAGCACACTAAGTTTAAATCCTTGTTTAAATATTACAGTGGAAAAAGTTCATATACCAAGTTAAGCAAAAACCAAGAAAAAAAATGACATGATACTTAGGTAAAACCAATCTTACCGTATTTATGTCTCCCATTTTTCATACTGTATAATTATTTTTAAATGGCATTTAGGTTTGTCTGTTAGCAAATAAACAGGAAACAAAAACACAGGTTTATGTTTAGTGTTCTTACAATACCATCAAGAAATGGAGTTTTATCTCCACTTATGGGTTAGTTGTCATGGCTTGAAGTAATCAACATTTAAGATAAGGATTCTAGGCTAGTTGGGTTTTATGTTTAGCCTACAGCAAACTGCAGTGTTAAACAATCAACACTTGTCATTGTTACTTATCAGGGTTTAAAGAAGGCTTTACATTTTGACTTCATTAAAGGTAAGAAACAGACCAAAAGGAAAACAATAAGAATCATAGGAAGGGTCAAAAGGTTACACAAAAGTGAACAGTCTGTTTCTAGGCATGGCTATGTCATATTCAGGAGTTCACAAATCTATTCAATTATGTAACAGTAGTAATAATAAATATAATGATTTACAGCAGCGGTTCTCAACCTTTTTCAGGCCGAGACCCCACTTGCGCCACCCATGCGCGGTGTGACCCCGACTTGCGCTGCATATGCACGTCACACCGGCCCGAACTGCGCATGCGTGGCGCGACGGTCCTAACTGCGCATGCGCGGTGTGACGGGCCGAACTGCGCATGCGCAGCGCACGTGCAATGGGCCAAACTGCGCATGCACGCAGCGATGGCCCGAACCGCGCATGTGCGCGCAAGGGCCCGAACCGCACATGCGCGGCGCAACGGCCTGAATCGTGCATGCGCGGCGTGCGCGCGACGGCTGAGGGAAAATGGGGGGAAAATGGGGGGGAAATGGCGGACTGCCGTGTTTGGCGACCCCCATGAAACAGTCGTTCGATCCCAAATGGGGTCGCGACCCACAGGTTGAGAACCGCTGATTTACAAGATTAAAAAATATATTAAAAGTGCAGATGCTATTTTATATTCTGCATTATCCTAGATATAAAAAACCTTATTCTTGCATTTTGCATTAATTTATGAAAAACTTATTTTAATAGACTACCACAGTCTATTTCTGTATTGTAGTTAGAATCTCTAAGTTAGAATCCCAGCTTTTTCCACATGCATACTTTATATATGCTAAGCTCTAATTAAACAGTATGAAACGTTCTTAAGTGTGTGCCAATATTAAACATGCAAGAGCTTCCTTTTGGGTTTTGTACACAGCCCTAAAAGGATAGCTATATAAATCAACTAAATAAATAAACAAATTGGAAAGATTATCAATAGCAATGTTTGTCTCACAGCCTCAAGCTGCACAATGAGTGGTATTTCTGGAAGACTTTATAACCATAAATGTTGCAAGTCTGCCTACTTAGAGCAGTATTGAATAGTTATATTCAAAAATAGTACTCAGCACCTGTTAGCTTCTAAAAATTCAGTATTCATTTATTCAGGAAGGGTTGCTTTTTGCATGAAGTCTGATGTTTAGCTAGAAAGCAAAAAACGCAACCAGTGAAATTTCTCTGCTGAAAACTAGTGACCCTTTTTCACTTCTTGATTTTCAGTGTTTCACAATATGTTCCATGCTTCACCATGGGAAAAATGTTATCCTGCATAACAGCATTACATGTTATCATACATGGTGAAGATCCTGTTATTTCCAACTGCTGGCAACTGCTATCTTTATCTTTTAAGTTTTGATTAGTAACTACCCTGAGTTTGTTCTAAGAAACTTTTTCTTCATTTGCCATATTCTAGGCTTATAGGGGAGCACAGGTATTGGAACAGAGTAACCCTTTAATGGTCTGTCTGCAGGCAGTAGCTTTGTTACTTCTCTATAAATTGCTCTTAAGCAGGGGAGGTGCTAAAATTAATTGAAATCTGCTATTATTATGAAAATCAATTGAAATCTACTGTTATCATGAAAAATATCAAATGTTTTCTAAACTCTCTTTAGATATTTAAAAAAGTCCTGAAAAAATAATTTTAGATTGAATTTAAATCACATATAATAATGTTGTTTCCTTCACTGAAGAAGTATGGTATAATGTGCTATAGGACTGTGGAAGACTAGTGACACCTGCAGGATCCTGCTGTTTTTGTCAGATTGAAGACAGACTCCTGGAGTTCCATGCCCTATTGTAATGCAATGTGTAATGCACATAGGAAAGGGGCAAGCCTTGCAGTTTTACAATGTTGGTTTTGCCATTTGACCATTCTTGCTCTCTCTGTGGAAAGCACTATATAAGAGGCAAGAAACTTACGTTCTGTAATGGTGAAAATAAAACTGTAAGGTATGTGCCAAATTTAAAATAAAAAGCAGTGGTGGTCAATTGATTATGTTCCATCAAATCACTGTTGAAACTTAGCAACTGTATAGATAGGCCTCCTCAAGAATGATCTGTCCCCATCTTAGCCCTTTAGGTCTTCCAGTGGTGCATTGATTGCCACTACAATTAAATCCATCCATCTTCCTGCCAGTTCTTGTCATCTTCTCTTTCCTTCAACTTAACCCAGCAATATTAACTTCACTAGGGAACTGGATCACTATATAATGTGCTCAAAATATGATAATTTGAACCTGGTCATTTAAGTCATTTAAGCCTTGAGTGATTTTTTTTCTCTATGATCCACTAGTTTTCTTTCTTGGCTATTTTTTGAGAATCTTGGATAAGGGAATGTTTCTCAGAAGTGTCAATATTCTTTCTATCATGCTTGTTCCAAGTTCAAATTTCACTTCTATGCAGTATCACAGGGAAATTTATTGTCTACATGATTCTGATCTTTGTAAGTATAAACGCATCCCCATCCTTTCCAAGGCCTTCATTAGCAGCCACCAAGTATTAATCTGCAGCATATTTTTTAACTGCTGGTTCCTTTACTTTTATTATACAATCCTAAAAGAGAAAACTATTCATTACTTCAATATCTTCATTGTCAGTTCAAGGGTTGGTTGCTGAACATTAGAATAAATTAGCATATTAGTTTGATCTTTATATTTAATTGTAAACCCATATTTAACTGTGTTCCTTAACTTTTGTTACTAGACCCTCCAGATCATTTGCATTTTTTGACTTTCATAGTACTATATCAACACAGCACAAGTAATTGATACTCATCTTTTTCGAATTCAGCATCCTTCGATATGTATTCAGCATATAGGTTGAATAAATAGAGTATATACTCTTATCTCACACCTTTACCAACTTTGATCTAGTGTGTTTTACCATGTTCTATCTGTATTGTGGCTTCCTGAGTTGTTTTGGAGTTCCCATAACATGATCAACACAATCAAAGGCCTTTCTATTATCAACGAAGCACATACAGGTAGTCCTCGACTTACAACTATTTGTTTAGTGACTGTTTGAAGTTACAGTGGCACTGAAAAAAAATCATTTATGACCATTTTTCACACTTATGATCATTAAAGCATCCCCATGATCACGTGATCAAAATTTGGACACTTGGCAACTGGTTCATATTTATGACAGTTGCAGTGTCCTGAGTGGGGGGTCAGGTGATCTCCTTTTGTGACCTTCTGGCAAGCAAAGTCAATGGGGAAGCCAGATTACAACTGTGTTACTAACTTAACAATGGCAGTAATTCAGTTAACAACTGTGGCAAGAAAGGTCATAAAATGGGGCAAAATTCACTGAACTGTCTCACTTATCAACAGAAATGTTGGGCTCAATTATGGTCATAAGTTGAGGACTACCTATGTTGACTTCTTCTGGATATTCTTTGGCTTTCTCAATATCCATCATGCATCAGCATTGTTCCTTACCATTCTTTGAAATCAGCTTGAATATCTGGAAATTTTCTTTACATATAGGGCTCTAATCTATGTAGACTGATTCTTAGCATTATTTTGCTAGCATGTGTAATTAAGGATGTTGTGCATTCTCTTAAGTCTCCCTTTTTGGTCACTTTGCAATGAGATGAGCAGCAAAAATAAAATAAATAAATAAGTAGTTATATAAATTGAACCTTCCAAATGTTTTGGACTACTGTGATAGTCTTCAGATTTGCTAGCTTGTTTAGAATCTTCTTTTTCTGTTGTTTGCCATATTTCTAGCCTTTTGACTTGGTAATGCCTAGAATGCTGATCTGACTTCATCTTTTACTATTTAGAGCAGTGGTTCTCAACCTTCCTAATGATGCGACCCTTTAATACAGTTCCTCATGTTGTGGTGACCCCCAACCATAAAATTATTTTTGTTGCTACTTCATAACTGTGATTTTGCTACTGTTATGAATTATAATATAAATATCTGATATGCAGGATGTATTTTCATTGTTACAAATTGAACATAATTAAAGCATAGTGATTAATCACAAAAACAAACTGGGTTTGAAGATAAGCAGTAAGATGGAAAGAAAATTAAGCAATGAAACTGAGAGTTCCTGGATTAGAATTTATTACACCATCACATTAAAAATAAAAGTATTTCCAATCTTGTTGGAAAAACAATGGATTCACTTCTACTGATAATATTATTTAGATCAGGGCTTTTCAACCGATTGTACCACTTTTAGAATATGGCAACATTCGAGTACCACTAGTCACCTAGCAAGGTGTCAAAAACTTGACCAAAAAAAAAAAAATTGGAAAAAAATGATAAAGTACAGGTAGTCCTTGACTTACAACAGTTTGCTTAGTGACTGTTCAAAGTTACAATGGCACTGAAAAAAGTGACTTATGACCATTTTTCACACTTATTACCATTGTAACATCTCCAGGGTCATGTGATTTACATTTCGATGCTTGGATACTGATTGATATTTATGATGGTCACATTGTTCCAGGATCATGACAAGCAGAGTTAGTTGGGAAACCAGATTCACTTAACAAGCATGTTACTAATTTAATCTCTCTCTTCCTCTTTCTCTCTCCCTCTCTGTCTCCCTCTTTCTTTTTCTCTCTCTCTCCCTCTCTCTCCCTTTCTTTCTCCTTCTATTTCTCTCTATTTCTCTCTCTCCATCTCTCCCTTTCTTTCTCTCTCTCTCCCCCTTTCTCTCTCCCTCTCTCTCTCCCTTTCTTTCTCTCTCTCTCCCCTTCTTTCTCTCTCTCTCCCCTTCTCTCTCCCTCTCTCTCCCTTTCTTTCTCTCTCCCTCTCTTTCTTTCTCTATCTCCCTTTCTTTTTCTCTCTCCCTTTCTCTCTCCCTCTTTCTCTCCCTCTCTCTATTTCTCTCTTCCTCTCTCCCTTTCTTTCTCTCTCCCTCTTTCTCTCTCTCTCCCTTTCTCTCTCCCTCTCTCTTTCTCTCTCTCTCTCTATCTCTCCCTCCCTCCCTCTTTCTCTCTCCCTCTCTTCCTCTTTCTTTCTCCCTTTGTCTTTCTCTTCCTCCCTCTCTCCTTTTCTCTCTCTCCCTCTCTATTTCTCTCTCCCTCTCTTTCTCCCTCCCTCCTTCCTTCCCTCCCTCCCTCCCTCTTTCTCTCTCTCTCTCTGATTGGGGATCGATTTGGAGGCGTGGAGGGGAGGGGAGCGGCCGAGGGCTGCCCGTGTTACTTTGGAAGCATCAAGGCTGCTCCAGCCAGGCTCGAGCCAGGCAGAGTGGGCAATGGGAGAGGAGTGGGTTGATCACCTTCCCGGCATCCGGGACTCTGGTGTGCCTTCCCGGCTAGTGGGGCCTACAGTATCAGGAGCCCTGCGAGGAGGCAAGCCGGCACGAAGAGCCAAACCCTTTCTGCAAGGGAGGGACGCATTGAGGGAGCCAGCCAATCATGAGACGTAGATTCTGGCAGATGGCTGGCCTGAGCCAATGAGGCGCCAGAGGACTGGGAGCCACAGTTGAAGGTTGAAACGCTTTCAGCTGTAACTGCTTGCACGTGTTTGTGTATGTGTGAGTGCGCTGGCCCGGATCATTGTTGCTTTCCAGGTGATAGGCGCTTTTTCAGGGCTCAGCAGATGTACCGGGATCAGTGCCGCTTTCCAGGAGATTGGTGCTTCTTCGGGGCTCAGGAGAAGCACCAGGATCAGCTCCGGAAGAAGTGCCAATCAGGCAGAAAGGGGAGCTGATCCTGGCGCTTCCCCTGAGCTCTCCCAGCCTCGGAGGAACGCCAATTAGGTGGAAAGGGGCTGAGCTCTCCCGGCCTCGGAGAAGCATCGATTAAGCAGAAAGGGGCGCTGATCCTGGCGCTTCCCCTGAGCTCTCCCGGCCTTGGAGAAGCGTCATTCAGGCAGAAAGGGGTGCTGATCCTGGCGCTTCCCTTGAGCTCTCCCGGCCCCGGAGAAGTGCCGATCAGGCGGAAAGGGGCCGAGCTCTCCCGGCCTCGGAGAAGCACTGATCAGGCGGAAAGGGGTGCTGATCCTGGTGCTTCCCCTGAGCTCTCCCGGTCTAGGAGAAGCGCCAATCAGGCGGAAAGGGGGGCTGATCCTGGCACTTCCCCTGAGCTCTCCCAGTCTAGAAGAAGCACCAATCAGGCAGAAAGGGGCGCTGATCCTGGCACTTCCCCTGAGCCTTGCCAGCGGGACGCGCGCCTCTCGGTGTCTTATGGTTTTCAACATTTCGCTTGAAGCAGGGATGGAAAAAGAGAGAAGAGTCCCGCTCGTCACGAACTGAGAGCAGACGGTTATTGGTGTCGTGGCTCAAGGCGCGTGACGAGGGAAAGAATATGATTAACACCGCGCGCGCCCACACACACACACACACACACACACACAGTGCTTGTCTTCCACCACATTTTATTCACATCAATCTTTTTTTTTCTTCGTAATATTGGGAGTTGAAAATAGCAACTCTACACAAACATGCAGGCGGGCACACCCCCTCTCCTCATTCAGTTCCTTTCCTTGGCTCATCCACTGTGCATTCCTGAGGCGGCGGCGGCAGCTTTGGTAGTGTCTCGGTTCCTAAGACCATCGGAAATATATGTTTTCCGATGGTTTTAGGCGACCCCTGTGAAAGGGTTGTTCAACCCCCAAAGGGGTCACAACCCACAGGTTGAGAACCGCTGATTTAGAGGTTCTGCTAAAGAGGCAATAGCTTTTGATTTTCAGTGAATTAACTACTGTTTGCCTATTGACATCCTTTAACATATCAGATAGAGGTTAGAACCTCCATCTGAGTACAGATTTCTTTTGGAAAACATTGTTTCTCTATTGCAAAACAATAGTAGTAGTAGATAAATGACTATTAATATAAAAATGTGATTATGTTTTTTTTTCTATGTACTTGAGACAAAGAAGCCTAAGCGTGTTTGAATGTTAGTGTGTTTAGGAATATTTCCTCCCAAACTGCAAGATATCTCCACATTCCAGCTTTTGTCTTTTGTTTTTCACATTGTTTCTTGTTAAAAAGATTTATCAGTAAAAATGTTAGTAAGGTTGGTAGCTTGGATTCTCTTGCTTCTTTCTCTCTTTCTTCATTTTCTCTCTTCCTGTGAGAGCTGTTTTACTTTGCTTTCTAACACTGAACTTAAACTCGGCAGTGTATTACTGCACTCTGCTGGAGATACTCTGAGCCAGAGAAGACTTCTTTGGATCTCTTAGATGGCTTTTACAAGGGCATGTGTGAAGGTTGAGCAGATAACCTTTGAGTTGTCAGGAACATGACTAAAGATGCATTTTTGCTTGTCAGAAATAACTCAGAGTCTTGAGGCTGGAGACAGAGTTTGTAGCAGGAAGGATGAATAAAATAAACAAAGCCATCTTCACAAAACTAAATGCTCACTATCTTCTCCATAACAGTACTGGTATATAAGAATGTGGTGTGGTGTGATGTTGTGTGTAATGTAGTGTTGTGTAGTAATGTAATGTAATATAATAATACATAACAGAACAGTAACATTAGTGGGTAGGTAGTGATCAGCTTTCCTAGGTATGTGTAACAATTTATAAGGGGATGACAGAGTTTTAAGGTCATCATAGGCAACAGAATTATGTTGTTTCTCTTTTTTAAAAGGAGGGGGGGAAGAGAATTTTATCAGGTTAATTTACTCCAGATTAAGGAATAACATTTATTAGGTTTTACTTGGGAATCTCAGCTCAGTTTCATTTGTTCATACTGAGAAATTTGTCATTGACAGAAAATAACTGAATTTTCAAGGCTCAGGGTGGCTGCTTATAGGCAAAACAAAACTTCCTCTACCTCCCCCCCCCCAATTCCACAGATAAGACCTTTTCTGCAGATTAAGCACACCTGTAGCTACATGTAGCAAATAGACATATATAAAAACCAGGTGTCATGAGTAAAAGCAAGCTCATGGCATAAATTAATTTAAAGATCAATTTTATAGCAGTAGGCAAATGCTGTTGTATTTTTCAGCATTAGTTTGAATTAGTTATATGCTGTCAAAGAAAAGCAGAAAATGCTTAGGAAGGAATGTTTGTTTTAACGTGGTTGACCAAAAGTATTCTAGTGGTTATAAACAATGTAGACAGCTAAGGATGGGAAGTGCCACTTACTCATCTGAAACTCATTCACAAACCTTTGACACTGACTTAAGGTCACAACAGATAAAGACAGAGGCATTTCCCAGGGAAAAGTACCATAACTTGTATATTATTTTAGTGGGGAAAAAGTGCACAAAAGAAAAGCAGAGCAACATTTTATATTGACTTTAAAAGTTGAAATCTGTTTTGCCATCCATGCAGGACACAATCATGTGGAAGTTTTTTACTTTTAGAGGACATAGTAATGTCCTTAAAAACACATCTGTTAATACTTTAAAGAGTGTGTTTCTGATGGGGGTATTTTTAAAAATGCATATCAGAAGGAGACAGACAGGTTTACTGCAAACTTTATCTTCAGAATGAGGACATCTTATAAAAAGGATGTAAAACAGTTAACTTTTAAAGCAACCACTTGTAAGATGATATGCCCTCATATGATGCAGTATCTGGCATGATAAAATCTATACATGTGCCTTCAGTAGGCCTAAATTGCTTCAAAAATCTACATTTATTTTACTTCATTCCTTATGCAGTATATTCTGAAAGCATTCTTCATTTAAAAGAAGACCAGCATTTTTGTTATTGTTGCATTGGTTACTCTCCTGCTTAAAAGAGGCATTTAAATGACTTGCCATATTTCTTAGATTAATCATGAATTAAAAAGTTATTAACCTTTGTAATGATATTTTATAAAATTTATTCCTGTCTCCTAGCAACTGGGAAGTACCTACAGTATGCCTGGATCGTCTCCTTCATAGTCATTGCATCCAAAAATTAAAGGCTTGCAAGATAGCCAGTTGCCTTTTAATTAAGGCATTTTTCCATTACTAGTTAAAAGCAAATATTTATTTTAAGGAAAAACCATTCTGGCTGATGTTTTTTGATGAAAGGAACAAATTATATTATACTGCATATCCTTCTCTTTTTGGTTCTGTGTATTTAGAAATGTGTACATACTTATATCAACTATTAAAGGTCTATTTAAGAAAAAAATATAATTATAATGCGCCTATCTTTCATAAATTATTTGGTATCATTGAGTCTCTCTCTCTCTCTCTCTCTCTCTCTCTCTCTCTCTCACACACACACACACACACACACACACACACAGACTTCTTTCAGCAGAATACTGTTTTCTGTATATTCATGTAGTGCAGGGGTGTCAAACTCAATTTCATTGAGGGCTGCATCAGCATTGCGGTTGCCCTTAGGGGGCTGGGTGGGTGTGGCCTACTGGGTGGGCATGGATGGAGTGGGTGTGGCCTACTGGGTGGGCATGGCCAGCTCTACATCGTTCACATCAAGGATGCCTGTGGGGGCCTGGGCAGGAGTAGGACAGCTATGAGGGTCTCTGGTAGAAAGGGGTGGGACCAGGGTAAGTGCCAAGGCATGGTCCACTGGAGGAGCCTCACCGTTCTTCTCAGGCATGGAGGGGGGCTGGATGGTGGTACGGGCTGCCCAGAGTCATGAGCAGCAGATGTCAAACCCCTGGCCTGGCCCTCGAGCACCCACGGCATCAAGCCCAGCCCCACTTCCCCAAGGGGGTGGCCAGCTGCACTTACCTCCTCCTCAAGGCTGCTGCTGCTGTGCTTGTTCTCCTTAGCCAGGTTGCTCATGATGGGTATGAGGGCAAAGTCAGACGGAGGCCCATTTCCTCTCCATGGGAGGAGACCCAGCTTTGAATCCAAAGCTTCCTTAGCAATAGGATGGGAGACCTCCAGGATAGGCCAGGAGGAGGAGACAAGGGAATGGTAAAAGGGCAGGGCAGGACTAAGGCAGGACTTCCCTCAGATCCTCCCTCTCCTTCTTTCCTTCTTTCCTTTCTTCCTTCCTAAGTACCGAGTGGTGGAAAAATATTTGAGATGAGGGAGGGAGAAAAACAGGCAAGAAAAGCAGCTGGGGAGGTATCACCCTTCGTGAGGAATGAAGAAACGCACCATCGTCTGGAAGTGGCCAGCACATGGCCCTCACCTACTTCACATATCTGGCTTGGTGGGCTCTGGGGGAGGGGATGCCATGAGCAGCGTGAGAGTCAATGTTACCTGTGCAATGCCAGCCAGCCCCCAGCCTGCCTGGTTTCGACAGGCAGAGGGACATTCTCCTCACAGCACTGAGAGGCTGAACCAGGCGGCGCGAATCTGAAAGGAAGCATGACACCGCCCAGCCCCCAGCCTGCCCAGCCTCGGCAGGCAGTGGGGCGCTCTCCTCACAGCACCGAGAGGCTGAACCAGGCAGTGCGAATCCAAAAAGAAGCGTGATGCTGCCCAGCCCCCAGCCTGCCTGGTTTCGGCAGGCAGCGGGGTGCTCTCTGCACAGCGCTGAGAGGTTGAGCTGTGCGGTGCGAAGCTTGCTAGCTTTGCACCTTGCTGCCTGCTGAAACAGGGCAGATTGGGGGCTAGGCAGCATTGCACTTCTCATCAGTTTTGCGCCACCCAGCTCACCTATTGAGGCTGTGAGGAGAGTGCCCCATTACCTGCCGAAACACCTCCCCCGGAGCCCATCAAGTCAGATATGTGAAGTAGGCGAGGGCCATTTGCTTGCCACTTCCAAGTGATGGGGCATTTCTTCATTCCTCACAAAGGGTGACACCTCCCCAGCATGCACCCAGGGGGTGGGGCCGACGTGGCAGGGGCTGGTTCCTTGCTGTTTTCAGACGGCCTTGTGGAGCTAAGACTGAATGCGTTTTAACATAGATGGCCACCACAAAATTATACATTGGCTCCTGGCCAGCCTAGGCCAGGGCCAAGGCAGCAGGGCCGTTCCCTCACTGTTTCCAGGATGGCTTTGTGGGCCACATGAAACCACTTTGCGGGCTGCATCCGGCCCCTGGGCCTTGTGTTTGACATGTCTGATGTAGTGTATATCAATCAATTTGTATGTCCTTCATAGGTATTGCATCCAAAAAGTATAGATAGCCAGACGTTATTGAGTCTTGTATTCCTACATAGTTATACTTTTCTTTCTCCACCCAGAGGTAAGTAACACAGAAAGGTATAGGGTACCTATAAAAGGCAATCTTTTAATTTTTTTATTATATTGTAAGCCACTTAGAATTGCTGTATTAGTCAGATGGAAGGAAGGAAGGAAGAAAAGTAGTCCCTGCAGATTTTACTCCCCTAGTCGTTGCCGACTATAGTGGGTGACGCTTATCTCTGTTTCAAGGTCATGAGCCAGTGCTGTCTGAAGATATTTCTGCAATCATGTGGCCAGCATAACATTGCGAAGTGCTGTTTCTTCCCCATCATAGTGGTACCTATTTATCTACTCACATTTGCATGCTTTCAAACTGGTAGGTGAGCAGGAGCTAGGCAAAGATGGATGGACGGTATAGAAATGTAATAAATAAATAAATGAACTTTACTCAGATAAAGAAAGAGAGAGGAAAGAGAGTGTGTCTCTCTGTGTGTGCATTTTCTGGCCTTTTAAGTTGCTTGTATTAGCATCCTGCACTATTTTTCTTGCTTTTGCCTACTGGTTTGGAGCTATTTTTTTCTGTTAATGCTCAAACAGTCAGCAGCTACAGCAAGAGACGAAGCCCTTTCTCAGATATTTGTAGCTGTTCTGACATTGACTGCAGTGAAACAAATCAGTTCCCTGACTCAGCTGGTCAGAAATAGAACAAAGTAGAAACATATTGAAAATAATCAAAAAGTTCTAACCAAAGGCAAGCATTTTTAAGTTTCATTCATATAATTTTAGTAGGAGAATTGTGAAAACAATGCATTGGTTGAAAACAAAACAGTCTGAATCAAGTTTTAAACTAGTATTTAAAGTTCTAGGAAAACAACAATTATTAAAATATATTTTCTCTTTTCTAGTTTGTGGAATTTTCTGGACTTTTAAAAGTGTTTATTAACTACTGGATCAGGCAATTAAATCATCCCTGTTTATAGCTCAATAAATTATTTATAATATATTGGATCATAGTCCAGGTCCTTTAGATATTCAGTGAACATATTTTCTGCACTACAGAATTATAACTGTTTACAGTTAAGAGGCAAGGGTTTCTTTGATTAAATTTTGTTTTGGCTTCTTCTTTTATATATCCAGCATATTTTCTAAATAATTAACTTGAACATTAATGCCATAATTGTAAGAAAATCTGATGAGTTAAACTTGTGGCTTGTTAACACAAACCTTTCCTGTCCCATGTTGCCTGACAGGTTGCTTTCAAAACAAAGAAGTTTTAAAAAGAGTTCCTTATGTATCAGAGTTGTAGAATCAGGCAATAACAGAAAAACACTGTAAACCCCTTAAAGGAGCAGCTTTTCTCATCTTTGCCTAAACTGCCCAAATTTTTCCATATGTATGCAGAAGAATGTATCAGTCTTCCATATTACAGGAAAATTGATAATCTATGGGTTAGGGCGACTTTTTTTAAAAAAAAATAACTGACAAAGGCAAGATACCAAGGATGACTTTAGTAGGTTTTTAGCCAAATGAGCTTTCACTTTGGTTTCTCCAATTTTCAGACCTCCATAGGAATTAAATTGAATAAGCCTTGACTTAATCTCAAAGTGTTTTTACTGGCAATCAATTTAATCTTCTGGCATAAAACAGAAATCTATCTTTCCTTAAGAAGGAAAAGTACAAATGAGTAAAAAAGAGGAAAGAAGAAAAAAGAGAATAATTTTGGCTCAGATGATGTATTGCCCCTAACAGGTAAAATCAAGTTGATCTTGACAGAAACAAAATGACTCTGGTCTTGGACTGAATATCAGAAGGAATTGATTTAACATATTAGCTCTCTTGTATTTACAAGACATAAATACCATATCCTATTTATGAGAATTTCACATGGGATTTTCTTCTGCTTAGGAGGGGAAAATATATAAATCTGAAAAAAGTGTGGAAGAAAAGGTTACTATTAAATTCTAATTGTCTTTTAAACCAGGATGAGTTTAAAAGTATCAGAATAATTAAAATGCTGTTGTTTGTTGTTCTGTCGCTAAGATGGATCTTCACACCCAATGCACCATGGTGCCCAGGCTCCCCTGCCCTCCACTGTCTCTTGGAGTTTGCCCAAATTTATGTTCCTTGGATTGATGTCACTATCTAACCCAGTGGTTCTCAACCTTTTTTAGGTTGAGACTCCACTTGCGCCACCCATGCGCGCTGCGACCCCGACCCCCGGCTCGGCCTTCCCCCACGCCCGGCTCCTTCCCCGGCTCAGCCTCCCCCCACGCCCGGCTCCTTCCCCGGCTCGGCCTCCCCCCACGCCCGGCTCCTTCCCCGGCTCGGCCTCCCCCCACGCCCGGCTCCTTCCCCAGCTCGGCCTCCCCCCATGCCCGGCACTTTCCCCGGCTCGGCCTCCCCCCACGCCCGGCTCCTTCCCCGGCTCGGCCTCCCCCCACGCCCGGCTCCTTCCCCGGCTCGGCCTCCCCCAACGCCCGGGTCCCTCCCTGGCTCGGCCTCCCCCCACACCCGGCTCCTTCCCCGGCTCGGCCTCCCCCCACGCCCGTCTCCTTCCCCGGCTCGGCCTCCCCCCACGCCCGGCTCCTTCCCCGGCTCGGCCTCCCCCCACGCCCGGCTCCTTTCCCGGCTCGGCCTCCCCCGACGCCCAGCTCCTTCCCCGGCTCGGCCTCCCCCCACGCCCGGCTCCTTCCCCAGCTCGGCCTCCCCCCACGCCCGGCTCCTTCCCCGGCTCGGCCTCCCCCCACGCCCGGCTCCTTCCCTGGCTCGGCCTCCCCCCACGCCCGGCTCCCTCACCGGCTCAGCCTCCCCCCACGCCCGGCTCCTTCCCCGGCTCGGCCTCCCCCCACGCCCAGCTCCTTCCCCGGCTCGGCCTCCCCCCACGCCCGGCTTCTTCCCTGGCTCGGCCTCCCCCCACGCCCGGCTGGGCGCCTTACCGCCTGCTTCGGCCGCCGCCACCAACCGAGGGAGGGAGCTGGCCCGGGCGGGCTCCCCAGTCCTGCCGCCCGCTTACCTACCTGCGGCCGCTTGGCCGGCCCTGCGGAAGGCGTGGGAGTCCCGGACGAGCCTGGCAGACGGAGCGCTGGGACCTGGACGCCAGTCCGTAGTGCGGACTTGGGGGCCGGAGGCGGCCGCCGGGCGCCTCTCGCCACAGCCGAGCCGGTCTCGTTGAAGTGCAGGCCCGCCTCGAGGTCCGGCTGCCCCGACCGCTTGGCCGGCTGCCGGAGGGTGAGTTGGAGGCCGGGCCTGGGACGTGGCGGAGCGGAGCGGGAAGGAGGCAGCTTTGCGCCCGCCTGCTCTGGACCGCTCCTCCGTGTGCCTGCCGGAGTTTTGCGCATGCGTGTGCGGATCAGGTCGTCGTGCGCGCCGCACATGCGCAGTTTGGCCTGTCGCGTGCACACGACAGGCCGAACTGCACATGCACCGGCCAAAAAAAAATTAAAAAAATTAAAAAAATTAAAAAAAATTAAAAACAAAATGGCGGCCCGCGGTGTCTGGCGACCCCCGCGAAATGGTCTTGCGACCCCAAATGGGGTCGCGACCCCAAGGTTGAGAACCGCTGATCTAACCATCTTATCTTCTGCTATCTCCTTTTCCTTTTGCCTTTAGTAGCCAAAGTATTTGAGCTTCAGCATCTGTCCTTCCAAAGAACAGCCAGGATTGATTTCCTTTAGGATTGATTGATTTGATCTCGTTGCAATCCAAGAGAGTCTCAAGAGTCTTCTCCAGCATAATTCAAAAGCATCAATTCTTCAGTATTCAGCCTTCCTTATGGTCCCAACTCTCACAGTCATACATTATTACTGGGAAAATCATAGCTTTGACTATACAGGTCTTTGTCAGCAAGCTAATGCCTCTGCTTTTTAATATGCTAAGTTTGCCTTAGCTTTCCTCCCATGGAGAAAGCTTCTTTTAATTTCATAGCTGCAGTCAATGTCTGCAGTGATCTTGGAGCCCAAGAAAATAAAATATGTCACTGCTTCCATTTCTTCCCCTTCTATTTGCCAGGAAGTGATGGAACTGGATGCCATGATCTTAATTTTAAAATGTTGAATTTCAAGCCAACTTTTGCACTCTCCTCTTTCACCCTCATCAAAAGGCTCTTTAGTTCTTCTTCACTGCATATTTGAGGTTGTTGATATTTCTCCCAGCAATCTTAATTCTGGCTTATGATTCATGCAGATTGGCATTTCACATGATGTACTCTGCATATAAGTTAAATAAGCAGGTGACAGTGTTGTTGTACTCTTTTCCCCATTTTGAAGCAATGAGTTATTCCATGTCCGGTTCTAACTGTTGCTTCTTGACCCACATAGAGGTTTCACAGGAGATAGGTAAGGTAGTCTGGGACTCCCATCTCTTAAAAAACTTGCCATAGTTTGTTGTGCTCAACACAATCAAAGGCTTTAACATTGTCAGTGAAGCAGAAGTAGATATTTTTCTGGAACCTCCTTGTGCAGGAAGTTTTCCCCAGTAGCCCTGGTGGCACAGTGGTTAGAATGCAATATTGCAGGCAAACTGTGCCCACAATCTGGAGTTCGATCTTAATAGGCTCAAGATTGACTCAGCCTTCTGTCTTTCTGAAGTCAATAAAATTAGAACCCATATTGTTGAGGGCAATATGCTGACACTCAGAAAGTGCTCAGAAAGTGCTCTAAAGAACTATGGGGCACTAGAAAGAGTACAGAGAAGAGCAACAAAGGTTATTAGGAGGCTGGAGGCCAAAGCATATAAGGAGGCTGCTGGAATTGGGTATGTCTAGTTTAATGAAGAGAAGGATGAGGGGGGACATGATAGCAATATTCCAATATCTCAGGGGCTGCCACAAAGAAGAGGGAGCCACGCTATTTTCCAAGGTGCCTGAAGGCAGGACAAAAAGCAACGGATAGAAACTAATCAAGGAGAGAAGCAACCTAGAATTAAGGAGAAACTTCCTGACAGTTAGAACAATTAACCAGTGGAACAACCTGCCTCCAGAAGTGGTGAATGCTCCAACACTGGAAGTTTTTAAGAAGAGACTGGACAGCCATTTGTCCGAAATGGTATAGGGTTTCCTGCCTGAGCAGGGGGTTGGTCTAGATCAGGGCTTTTCAAACACTGGTACAGGTACCACCTGTGGTACATTGGCACCTGGCAGGTGGTACACGACCATCCTAGAAAAGTGGTAGCAGGGGAGGGGTCACAGTGTTCCAGGGTCATGTGAAGTGACCAAAATCTGCTACAACCACCCAGCAGATAGGGGGAATAAAAACCACATACACCCCACCCCACCTTCGCTGCCAATCCCCAACAGAAATGTTCAAACAATGAAAACCTCGAACAGGAGGAAGAACGCCACCAGTTGGGCAGGCAGATGTCTTGCTCGGCTGTGCCTTGGGGAGCACTTTTTCAGTGCCATTGTGACTTTGAACAGTCACTAAGTGAACTGTTGTAAGTCGAGGACTACCTGTACTTCATCACTTTTTTCTTTTTGGGGGGGTCATCAAGGTTTTGACACCTTGCAGGGCGACTGGTGGTACTCGGATATTGCCATATCCTAAAAGTGGCACAATGAGTGAAAAGGTTGAAAAGCCCTGGTCTAGATGACCTCCAAGGCCCCTTCCAACTTTATTATTATTAGTAGTATTAGTATCAGTATTAGTAGTATTAGTATATAAGTTTAAGTGCTAATGTTATTTATACATAATCTAGCAAATGTTGGTAATTTGATCTCTAGTTTCTCTGCCTCTTTGAAATCCAGCTTTATACTTCTAATAGTTTTTGGTTCACATACAGTTGATGCCTAGCTTATAGGATTTTGACCATAATCTTGCTAGCATGTAAAATGAGAGAAATTATACAATAATTTGAACATTCTTTGGGATTGAAACATAAACGGAAGTTTTCCAATCCTGTGGCCACTGTTGCATTTTCCAAATTTGCTAACATATTAAATGCAGCACTTTAACAGCATCATCTTTTAGGATTTTAGCTGGAATATTGTCACCTCCACTAGCTTTGTTAGTAATGCTTCCTACGGCCCATTTAACTTTGCACTCCAGGATGTCTGGCTCAAGGCCGGCAATCATACAATTGTGGTTATCAGTGTCATTAAGAATTTTCCTGTATAGTTCTTTGTGTATTCTTGCCCCCTCCTCTTAATCTCTTTGCTTTTATTATTCTCTACCATTTTTGTTCTTTATCATTCCTACCTTTGCAGTTAAAGTGCAAAGTTAAAGTGTAGAATATTTAAACTAAAATTTAAATAATTTTGAATTATTGAAATATAATTTCAGTACATTCATTGAAATTAAAGTTGCTTTATTTCTCCCACTGAAGTTAATTAAACTTCTGTTTTACAACTCTACAAATATTCATTACATTATAACAAGACTGATTCTCTTCTCTCTGGAGTATTTCAGTAGCAGCCAGAAAATAATTTTGAATTAAAACTTTAAAGGTATACATCCATTTTGCAGATATGAATAGCTACTTTGTTAAGCGAAAGCACGGTCTTTTTGTATAGTTTTGTTGAAGGCCCTGAGTCAAGACAGATTCAGGCTTTTTTTTTTTTTTTTTGAGATAGGTGAATGTAGGGACTGATATGTAACAATCAGGGATGAAATGCATCTTTGGAGAATCTGCATGATTCTTTCTCCAGCATGTGGATTCCGAATCCACACTACTGGGTACTTTTCCGTCCTCCTGCCCATAGACTAGGACCAAATCTCTTAGCTCCGCCTCCAACCGGGGCTTCCTGTCCTCCGACCGGACTTCCTGTCTCCCAGTTTTTTCCTAGTCTTCAGCCCGTCAACAGCTCTATGAGCAGGCTCCAGAGTAGGACTTAAATTTTAAAGGGAAAAGTTAGGTTAGAGTTTTTTTTTTTTTTTTAACTTGAAGATACAAGGTTAGTTTAGACCTTATTTGGATTGAGAAAAAAAGCGACTGCAGCAGAGCAAGGAGGATTCCAAGGCGAGCAGGTCCAGGGGACCTCCCCGGGCCTCTCGGGACCGCGCCATAGGAGCAGGAGGGGTAACGCTCCAGCTCAGATCCGCGGCCGGAATCCTCTTCGAGAAGGAAGATCTCTCCCCCGGAAGGCACCCCAGGCTCCAGCGGAGGCGAGGACGCCAGCGGAGGACGGAACGCGGCGACGGACGAAGCTCCCGACGCATCAAAAGCGCAAGTGGGGTTTGCGGTGGGGGGAGGAGGAAAGCGCAGCTGAGCCGTAGGCCGGCACTAGGCGTGGAGTCCTACAGCGGCCGCGAGGCGACCAGTCGGGGCTCTCCAGCGGCCATTAAAGACCGCGTGGAAGGAGGCGGCAGCCATTTTGGGCCGTCGGCCTCCAGGTTTTTGGCGCGAGGGGCCATCTTGAAAAGGGGGTGGTTCCCCAGGAGAGGCAGAGACGGCCATCTTCCGCAGGCCCGAGTCACGGGAGAGGCCGGAGCGCCGAACTAAGGTGGGGGGCTTCAGACACTGCGTTTAATTCGCAGAAGAGGTAGCCGGTTGGGGCGGCATTCGCGGCCGTAGGCAACCAGGAGCCCAACCACCACAGCGCCTGCTGTGCAGGCCGACGGGGGGAGTATCGGTTTTAAGGGGGTGTGGTCTGGGGGTGCTTCAACCCCTAGGGGTAATCAGCCTCGCAGACATCACCGGGTTAAGTCTGCCCGCCTGTCTCCGCCAGTGCTTCTGTGCAGAAGAGGGCCCTGCCCCACCTGCCTGGGGAGCTAGGTCTCCCTTTTCTCCCCGCTTGTCTGGAGAAATCGGTTGTATCCCAGACGCACTATGGCAGACAGCGCGTCGCTTCAGGTGTACCAAGGCTCAAGCCCCCCCCTCCCTCCCCAAAACGCAAGGCCATGGATTTGGAACCGGGGGGGGGGCAAGAAGAAGGCAAAGACAAAGCACCTAAACAAAGAGCCATCGAAGGCAGCCGAGCGACAGGCCTTAAGGAGGCACCAGGTGCTAGAGAGAGAGTGTGCCAAGGCCCAGAGACTTCAGTCCAGAGAGACTGAACAGGCTGATTTCCCCCAATCCACGCCATCCACACCAGAGCATGCTGAGCCCGCGGACACGCAGGCGGAAGCAGAACTGGAAACCACAGGCCTACCAAGAGGGTGGCCTGAACAATTACAAAAATATATGCAAAAAGCATTTGATAACTTTATGACTTCCAAGTTCTCTTCTATCCCTCAGGAACACACCAAGCAGCCAGCGCCCCCGCTTCGCAGGGGACACACATCCACCCAAGCCTCCGAGGAATCGGAGTCCTCCTCACAGATCGCAGAGGAGGAGACGGAGGACTGGGAGACATCTGAACGTCAGCTGTCCGAAGATGAGGATGAGACACCGGAACAGGCCTCAACTTCAGGCCTTTTCAATGCGGTTCACTTCCGTTCGCTCATGCTCAAAACCTGTGCCACCCTTAGCCTGCCAGCAAGGGACAAGGAAACAAAACCCGCCTCCACCGAGGAGGAGGGAGGTAAGGTCCACCCGGTGCTAATTCCACCTGCACCGGAGGAGATAAAGGTACCGTGCCCGTTAGTGTTCCGCACCACGCTGGAATCACAGTGGGCCTCTTTGGCATCCACACCATCTCCAAGTAGTACGGAGAAAAAGATATTAAATGTATGCAATGCCTTGTCTTCCCTCATAGAGGTACCAACGGTGGATGAACCACTAATTTCTCTCTTTGCATCATCCGCCATTCCAGGAGACATGGCGGAATCCATGAAGCCCGAGGACAAGAAATTTGAGTTTGCGCTCCGCAGGACGCACCACTCCTCAGCCTGGGCGATCAGATCTGCGGTCTCAGCCTCCCTGGTGTCCAGGGCGTCGATCTTGTGGCTTCAGGAGCTACAGGCAAGTGTACCACCAGATCAGGTACGTGCACAACACACATTAAACAAACTGTTGTTGGCAACAGAGTATATGGCGGACACCACCTTGTCGGCCTGCAAATTTTCAGGCAGGGCCGTAGGAACAACTATAGCCGCTAGAAGGCTCCTTTGGCTCAAAACGTGGAAGACGGACCTTAAGTCCAAATGGCGTCTAGCCACCGCCAAATACTCAGGATCCAAGCTGTTCGGTCCCATTCTGGAACCGTATGTAATCGAGGACAAAAACAAGAGAAAGATTCTCGCCCATCCGTCCAAGGGACCAGATAAGCGAGGCCAGGAGTTCCGCAGGCAGGGGTCCCGTCAGAGCGGGTCCGGAGAATGGAGACAGCCCTTTCGGGGGGGCAGTCCTGGGATTGGCCCAGAAATCAGCGCACCTTTCCCTCAGGGCAGGAGCGTTTCCAGGACCGCTCGGCCGCAGGTAGGGGCCAGTTCCCAAAGCGCAACTCCAGAGGAGGAGCGAGTCGACCTTACAGGCGCTCCAAGTGACGCCTGGGACAGCCCCATAGGGGGTCGCCTGGCGCTGTTCAGCCAAGTGTGGCAAAATACCACAACAGACGCCTGGGTACGGGACACGGTGACTCAGGGCCTAGCATTAGAGTTCCAGGCCCCACCCCCGAGTCAATTCATAAGATGTCCGGAGTCCCGAAAGCCATCAAAAGCCAAGCTGCTAAACCTGGCCATAAACCACCTGATAGAAATCAGGGCCGTAGAACCGGTCCCGGCAGGACAGGAAAGACAGGGGTTCTACTCCATCCTGTGTGTCGTACCCAAGCCATCGGGGGGTTGGAGAGTAATTCTAGATCTCAAAAGGCTCAATCACTTCATAGTATACAAAAAGTTCAAAATGCAATCCCTCAGATCCATTCTGGCCAGCATCCGAAAGGGGGATCAGATGTCATCCATAGACCTCACAGAGGCCTACCTACACATACCCATAAGGCAGGAGCATCGACGCTTCCTGAGGTTCTGCCACAAGAACAGACACTACCAGTACAGGGCACTGCCATTCGGTCTTTCATCGGCACCCAGGGTGTTCACAAAGGTGCTGGCCGTATTGGCAGCACAACTGCGCATGCTGCCGGTGCGCGTCCTCTGTTACCTAGACGATATCCTGATCCTATCAAGGTCACAACAAACGGCCCACTCAGACCTGCGGGTCACGCTAAGCACACTACAAAGACACGGCTTCTCTGTAAATTACAAGAAGAGCCACCTCACACCATCAACACGCCTACTACACCTAGGGGCGATCATAGATTCAGAAACAGGATTAGTACACCTGTCGCAGGAAAGGCAGGACAGCTTAAGAAAGCTTGCATGCCTCGTCCAGGGGAAGGGCTCAACCACAATAGCGCAACTGTCCCAACTCCTGGGGAAGATGATCTCATGTCTGGGCATTGTCCCATGGGCCAGACTCCACTCCAGAAGGCTCCAATGGTTCCTTCTTCCCTACCAAAGACTAAACCAGGGCGCATCCCTCCGGAAGGTCAGACTCCCCCCCCAGGTTCTGTCATCCCTCCGGTGGTGGACGTCGGCCGCCACGGCCAGGGGAACCCTGTTCAGGGAACCAGACAGGCTAACGGTGACCACCGATGCCAGCCAGTTCGGCTGGGGAGCTCACTTCCAAGATCAGATAGCGCAGGGCAGATGGTCACCCCGGGACCTGACCCACAGCATCAACTGGCTCGAGCTAAGAGCGATCCACTTAGCTCTCCGCCAATTCTCTCCCAGCCTGAAGGGAGGACACGTGCTGGTCCTAACGGACAACGTGACAGCCAAGGCGCACGTGAACAAGCAGGGGGGAACGAGGTCAACGGTTCTCATGCAGGAGGCCCGAGAGCTGGGACTCTGGGCAGAGTCGCACCTAGGGTCAATAAGAGCAGAACACATTTCAGGGGAGGCGAACAGTCAAGCGGATTCCCTGAGCAGAGCCACAGTGAATCACGCAGAGTGGAAGCTGGACCCGGCCCTGTTCGAGGCAATCTCGAACAGGTTCGGTCGTCCACTAGTGGATCTCTTCGCCTCCCCCAAGAACAAACAGCTCCCTCGCTTCATAGCCAGGTTTCCGGCCTGGGGGGCAGAGGGGACGGATGCCCTCAGGTGCAGGTGGCCCCCGGGGCTGATGTACGCATTTCCTCCCCCTCCATTGATACAGGCAACCATTCGCAAGGTCATCCTGGAGGGAGCGGAGGTGATCTTGATTGCCCCACATTGGCCGAGACGGCCATGGTTTGCAGACCTCGTAGACCTTTCAATCTCGCCAGTCTGGGTAATCCCCCCACATCAGGTGTCGCTCACCCAGGGGAACCTCCATCACCCAGACCCACAGTGGCTACAACTAGCCGCCTGGCACTTGAAAGGGAGGGCCTAACCAGTCAGGCCTTTTCAGAGGACGCCATAGAGATCATCCAGGCCGCCCGTCGTCCTTCCACTAACAGGGTGTACGAGGCCACGTGGAGGAGTTTTGTAAGCTGGTGCGGCAAACAGGGATTAGATCCCTTGGCTGTGTCCATTCCCAATGTCATTGATTTCCTTGTAGAGGGATTTAAAAAGGGCCTGGCTCTTAATACTATTCGCAGGCAGGTGGCAGCCATACAAACGGTGATCTCCTGCGACAACAGAGAGTCACTATCACAGCACCCGGCTGTAAAGGCCTTCATGAAGGGGGCAGCCGCAGTACGACCTCCGGTGGTACATCGCTACCCGTCTTGGGATCTTCCCAAGGTGCTCCAGGCCTTAACATCCCCTCCGTTCGAACCCCTGAGACTCTGCTCACTCAGGCATCTGACATGGAAGGTAGCCTTCCTGGTAGCCATCACATCGGCTAGGCGGATCTCGGAGTTGGCGGCTCTCTCAGTTCGAGCGGACCTGATGATCTTCGCAGAGGACACGGTCACCTTACGTCTAGATCCATCCTTCATGCCGAAGGTCAATTCCTGGTTCCACAGAGCTCAGGAAATAGTATTACCAAGTTTCTGTCCGAATCCATCTGATCCACGCGAACGGCGATGGCACACCTTAGATGTGCGCAGGGCCTTACTTCTTTACACTAAAAGGACGTCTGTTTTCCGGAAATCGGAAACGTTATTTGTCTCCTTCCAACCAGCGACCAGGGGTCACAGGGTTTCCTCCTCGACCATAGGCAGGTGGATCAGGGCATGCATAGCAGAGGCTTACGGGGCACAGTCACTACAGGTCCCAACAGGGATAACGGCGCACTCCACCAGGAGTGCGGCTACCTCAGCGGCCTGGCACACGCAGGCACCAGTGGAGGAGATTTGTAGGGCGGCGACATGGGCGTCCCCGGTCTCCTTCATTAAAAGTTACAGGATAGACCGTTTCGCAGCGGCAGAGGCCTCCTTCGGGAGGCGATCGCTGCAACAGGTCATTTCCTCAAATGAGACGTCAGCCTAGACTCCCACCCGGGGGGACATGGGAGGGCTTTGGTATGTCCCAGTAGTGTGGATTCGGAATCCACATGCTGGAGAAAGGGCGTTGTCTTACCTGAACGCCTATTCTCAGCATGGGGATGAAGAATCCACACACCCTCCTCTAACAGTCTAGGCAGATTTTGAGTTACAGGATTGTGAACAGGAGCCACGAGGACCAAACTACGTTGAAGGAGCTTCGCCGGAAGAAAAAACTGGGAGACAGGAAGTCCGGTCGGAGGACAGGAAGCCCCGGTTGGAGGCGGAGCTAAGAGATTTGGTCCTAGTCTATGGGCAGGAGGACGGAAAAGTACCCAGTAGTGTGGATTCTTCATCCCCATGCTGAGAATAGGCGTTCAGGTAAGACAACGCCCTTTTTCTAAAGTTAGGAATGGTTACCCATGAATATGAAATACCTTTTTAGATGTCTTGTATACAGATAGCCTTAGATTTACAACCATTCATTTAATGACTGTTAGAAGTTATAATGGTACTGAAAAAAATGACTTATGACTATCTTTCACACTTATAATCATTGTAGCATCCCCATGGTCATGTGATCACCTTTTGATAAGAAAAATCAGTGGGGAAGCCAGATTCACTTAATACCCATGTTACTAACTTAACAACTGCAGTGATTCACTGTGGCAAGAACGGTTGTAAAATGGTGCAAAAACCAAGTAATAACTGTATTGCTTAGCAACAGAAATTTTGGGTTCAATTGGGGTCAAAAGCTGAGGACTAGCGATATCGCCTTTATTACTCACCTTTCACATATGTTAAAATTTGACTTTTTAAAGGCAGGGTTAATTAATTGGTGTTGCCAAATTATATTTAACTGATGGTATTTTTTTGTATTCTATTGTTATCCACTATCTATGATTTCTAGATAGCAATAGCAATAGCAATAGCACTTAGACTTATATATTGCTTCAAAATGCTTTACAATCTTCTCTAAGCAGTTTACAGGGTCAGCATATTGCCTCCCCAACAATCTGGGTCCTCATTTTACCGTTTACCGACCTTGGAAGGGTGGAAGGCTGAGTCAACCTTGAGCCAGTGAGAATCGAACTGCCAAACTGCTGGCAGCTGGCAGTCAGCAGAAATAGCCTGCATCATCACAGCTCTTAGATACTGTATGACCCAAGTTTCAAATATGTGACAAGCTAAAAGATCTATTATAATGGAATTATTTTTAAAGTATAAATTGTACCATTGACCCTTATGTTAACTTGTAACTAAAAATACCAGAAGATGGCTGCTTGGGTGTTTTGTCAAGTTATCTGTAATTTTTAATACAGTACATATGGAGCAGCTGTGAAAAAAACCTGTTATACACTAATATTGAATGATATCTGTTAGAGTTGAGTAATTTGGTGTATGTCATCTATTACTATAAAACCACATATTTTTCATTTTTCAATTTAATTACGTTACAGTGTAATACAGACTATAAGATGCATTATACCGGTATGTGGTACAATTGATTTATGTTCTTACCAGTGACACAATTAAAATAATTAATGTTTATGTTTTAGCAATTTAGCTTAGTAAAAGTTAAATACTATTATTAATTCTTTGCTTGCTTGAAGTCAGCATGTGGTATTGACTAAATATAGATAAGGACTGTTAATAATTTTGCAAATTATAGATTACATAGCTACATTATTATTTCCCAAACTAAGTGGGGTGATTTTATTGCCTGCATTGCTTTAAATGCTTCTTTTGAGTTGTAGATTTAGTCTTGCAACTAAATGTGATTTGAGCAATACTGGAAAGTCTCATTTTCTGTATAATAATTTTTAATTGAATATAACACGGGAAAAGTAGAAGGGCTGCACAACGTTTATTATAATGCTTTTAAGGACAAATAAACATGAAGACACTTGCAACTGATTATTCAGAGAATTGATTTCATCTTGATATTATAATTACAATTTTTGTGCTCTTTCTGTACTTCTTTTTTGTCTAAGTTAATGGTATAGAGCAGGAGTGTCAAACTGTCGACCGATGGGCCGGTTTCATCATACCGGAGCTGCGCCCACACCATTGCCAGCAATGGCGAAAAAGCTCTGATACGTTGCGTGACGTCACGTGACGTCGCGAGTTTGACATGTCTGGTATAGAGTTTACATTTTTGAAATGAATGAAAATTTGGGATAGTTCTCTCCAGCTTGCCATTTTGTGATGGTCCATAAATATCCCAGTGACAGTTATAGACTAAGGTCCTGTAAGAACAAGGTTAAGTATTGCTCCAAAATCAGCAGTAGATTACCTGAGATAAATTATGGACTATATTTTGGTCACAGGAAAAAGTATTGTATGACTACTTAAATCAGGTTTACTATGAGGCTATTAGCTGAGACAATAAAAAATAAATCAGGCTGGTTGGCCTGTTAGGGAAAGAAGATGTTTTTGAGAATAGTATGTTTACCATTTAGGTTTAAAGCAAATTCTGTGGTTCATTTTAATTTATAAGTGTACCTTAAAACATAAAACTTTGCACTTGTAGTTATATTATATTGCCTTTTTTTGCAAATGGTTCTGTAGAAGGGAAAGACATACACTGTTTTACATGTAAAAATCAAAAATAATTTGCCCTATTTCTAGTTTGATCTGTCAGCTGTGTCTGTATATTTAGACAACACTGTTTTCTTTGAGAACATATTAGTAGGTTAAACTGAGAGAAAACATAGGGATTCCTTTTCATTCTTCCTGGAATGCAACCATGACTGGAAGGGGTTATTAAGAGTATTAAATTTCCATATTCCTAGCTTTTTAAAAGGATTGCAAAAGGTAATTTGCAGGAAGTAGCCAAATCTTTTTGTCAGCCTGCAAAGTGAGCTGGATAATCATTCACAGCAATTTCTCCACTTCCTTGACTTTGAATAAGTTGTGCATTAATCTTTAAATTCTGTCTCAGACTGATTTAGTGTTCACCAAGTGTGGATATGGTGAATTCAAAACAATTCTACAATTGTTCCAATAGAAGAAAATATTGCCTCCATCTTCCTTCCTGTTGCAGCAATATGATCACTAAAGTATTCCTTTTCCTTGTAGTGTAGACTGAGATACTTTTATTAACAAGGGAAGGTTTATTGTGATTCAAGAAGCAATTTTGAGAAATGAGAGCTTTATCTAGAGATAGAAGAGAAGAAGCTATAGTTACAATTCTTGATTCCTTCTAGTCTAGATACAACTGCAACACAGTATCTTTTGTATGCATCCTTTCCTTATCTAAGAAAAAGCTTTGATTCTCCAGCATGAGTGGATGTCGAATCCACTGATGGGCTATGTTAACCCATCAGTGGATTCTCCATCCCCTCATGCTGAGAAAAGGCGTTCAGGTAAGACAACACTTCATTTCCTTATAAAGTAAAAAATGCCTCCATCTATGTTTATGATTTTTCTTCTTTTCATTGCTTTCTCTTTAGGAAAATTGAGCAGCAATTCTTATGGAAATCACAGGGTTAATGAGAACAGGGTGTATGAATCAGTAATATGCATGTAGTATCCATATCTATATGTACTTGTCAGTGGATGTAAGATATAAGATTTCTGTCATAAAATGGGGAATTAGAATTTTATATCTTTCTGCTCCCGTCTAATGGTCAGTTGGATGTTTGCAAACAACCATCTTAGATGAAACAAGTGTGAATGAAAAGGGCTCCATATTTATATCTGCTTCTCTGTTCTTTGCCTCATTTTTTTGCCTTTAAAACTATGCTTTCATATACGCCTGATTAACTTACATAATTACCATTTTATAACAAGTGGTTTCCTTATTTTCTACATAAGGGTTAAAGATATGCAGGGAAATCCTCCTACTGACACATAACACTTGAGAGTCTTGGCTGAAGGACATCACAATTGGCAAAGAGCTGAGAGAAACTTGACTTGGTAGCTGCTGAAAAGAGTATTTGGCAGTGAGATGACCCACATGAGTATGATTCATACAGTACTCTTGAAATATGGCAGGAGGCCTAGGAAAGGAGTTAGTGCCAACATCGAGAGAGAAATGACAGGCTAGAGAAATGACAGGCTAAAAAATCACATTCTTTTTATAGTACAGTCATTTCTCACAGAAATTCTTTTTGAATTTGTCCTGCCAGCTGAAAGATTGCAGGCCCAATTGTGATTTTACGGGTTTAAGTCATTTAGTTAATCAGCTAGTGGTAAAACATAGGAAACCTTCTATTAGGCAAATTTTGAAAAATGTTTTAAAAATAATACATAGTGACACTGAGCAGTTTATTCATTTACTATAGTCTAAACCACTTCCAATAATATGCTAAAATTTAAAAGAGGAAAGTAGTCATTATGGAAGTAGTCATTGCAACTATTGTTTCATCCTTGACCCAGGTAATCCATACTTAGTGAACAGAAATATATTCTGTTTTAGATTATGGCAGAAATACTGGTTCTACTTGTTTTATTGTTTTGCTGTATATAGAATTATTAATTGTATTATATGTGTGTGTGTGTGTGTGTGTGTATGTATGTATGTATATAGAATTAATGTTTAGCTCTGAATGCTGTGGCCACAAAATATTTATCTACCTAACAAAACATGAGGGTCCTTGATAACAGATATCAGATGTGACTTATAGATGGCTGGGTTTATTTTTTTTTAAAAATCATGTTTTATAGGTAGATGCAGCATGCATATGAAACTAACTGTAGAAGATATATAGAAATATCAGTTTATACTAACTAAATGTAAAGGTATATATCCCAGTGATGGCGAACCTTTTAGAGACCGAGTGCCCAAACTGCAACCCGAAACCCACTTATGTATCATCAGGTGCCAGGTGGGCATGGCCCATTGGGTGGGCGTGGCCTATTGGGTGGGTGTGGCTGAGGTGGTAATGGCAGACTGGGTGGGACTAAAAAGTTAAATTAATCAATTCCAACTTTATGAGATTTTTTTCCCTGCAAGAAATTGATTGATTGAACTTTTTTTTTTGCACATGGCGGCGGAGGCCTAATGCGAAAAGGTTTTATAAAACCCAGCTGAAGGCCTAGGACTGGGGCAACGGCGTGCATGCCCACAGAGAGGGCTCTGTGTGCCACCTATGGCACTCGTGCCATAGGTTCGCCACTATGGGTATATCCTGACCATGGTTTTGTAATGCTATTACAAAAACTCTGGCTTAATCCTAGTGCCATCAATTAAAAACTTTATTGAGAGCAAATGTTAGAAAAATGTTTGAAAGAGAGCAGCTACTAATAAGAATGCACAGTATTTAGCTAGCGAACCGATTCAGCCTAAGGCGTTTTCATATTGCTTTACTCATAATGGTAATAATTATTAAAAATGTACATTTGATTTTTTCAGAATTACGTGGTATATCCATTATTATGATTCCATGAGAACATATTTCACCTACTGCTTTGATGGAGCAAAATAGTATTTCCTTCAGTTTTTCATCCAGAGAATGCATATTTTACATTAAGTGGACATAGTTTCGTCTATTGGTAGAGCCCGACCAAACTAAATACATGCTAAATAAATCTAAAAAAAATATTTTTTTCTTAGATGAGGCAGATAGGTTGTGCCTGCCAAGGAAATCACCATTTGATAAGCTGTAGTGTTTGGTCTAATATTGACATACCTGAGCCATTTATGTAGTACACATTATTTGGTAATTCTCACAAAAGCTAGTTTTATTTATTTTCTTTTTTGACTATATATGTCACTAGAATCACTGGAATGTATCTAGGCAAATATTAATGTTAAAAGCAGTGAACAAAAGTAATACAAATAACAAAAACCAAAGAACCATAATACATACAATGCATCAGGAAAAGATAACTCCAATATTCAAAACAATCAAAATAGAAAGCAATCAGAACTCCCCATCTTCTGTGATGATGTAATAATTCCTTTTATCATTGTTAAAATTGTTTCCTTGTTTTGCCATCAGCTGGTGAATCATTTTAATGAAGTTGAGATCAAACAATTTGTGCACAACATGAATTTTGCAAACATGGACCCATCTCTGTGGTCATTTTGGCTGCAGGTGAAAAATGTTTCAGACTGTTTAAAACTCTGTATTTTTTGTGTGATTCCAGATTTATACACCACTGATAACACTTAATGAGTTAACTGATTTAAATAAATATCTAGATTTTTTTATGTTATAACTTCTTGTAGCATATAACCAAAGACAACATAAATCCACAGATGACATGTCAATTTCATGGACTTATTGGACTTCCAAATACCCAATGCCAGGAAAAATAGTTTTAAAAAGTTTTCTGAAATGTCAGAAGCGATGGGATCAACCAAATCTTGGGGGCTGGGGTGTTTCAGAGGGCAGGAGTTGGATGGCCTGCTTCCTAGGCCCCACCATTCAGGTGAGAGCTTGAGCATGTGCTTCTTAGACCTAATGGAATGGGCAGAAACAAAAGAAGAAAGGCAAATACAATAAATCTAAAAAGATAATAATAGAAAATACCAAACAAATTAGCAATCCATAGCAAAGCAGATTTAAAAAAACAACCAGTGTATGAGCAAATAATATAAATAATGTTTTCAGCTGATACTATTAAGAAAAACAATTGACAGCATCAAGCAAACATCAAGCAGGTAGCTTCAGAGAAATATGCTACAACTAAAAAAAAACCTGCATTGCATTGGAAAGGAAATAGCTTAACTAATAGACACACCTTCCTATCTTCCTCCCTCCCTCCCTTGCAATGAGAACTTCACAAAGGTAATTCCTAGACCATAATTCTCCTAAAAACTCTTAGCTACTTTAATGCCATAGTCAGAAATATGGAAAAATGATGTGTTCACCTGTCTCTTTTCATGAACAACGAAGCAATTTCATCTTATAACAGTAGCATTGAAACTATTGAAACCATCTATTCTTCTATTTGAAATCCTTTAATAAGATATGAGTTATGGTCTTTAATAATGCCAGCTTCCTCAACATATACATGCACACACACATCTTGTATATTTTTAAAGGCAGTGTTGGTTCAAAGACTTCTTATTTCTCAAAGGCCATAAATTTAGCACCATCAGAAATTATTGACTCTGTAGCATATGTAAGTTCTTCCTCCAAGAATATGTCTATGACAGATTTATATTGATGGCTGTGCTACCTACACTGCCATCACAGACTTCCATTATATTCAGGTTCTGCTAGCTCAGTCCCTATTTCCTGTTTAAAGTGAGACTAGGTCCTGCTTGAACAAGGGGTGAAATTACAGTTGAACTTTCTAATTGATGTCAGCACAGGAAAACCTTTGAGAAATATAGTAGTACCTCTTTGTGTCAGATATGTGAGTGTGTTTTCAAGGCTACCTTGGCAATCTTTTTACCAGTCTGCATGAAGCTGTGAACATTTTTAAACAGGCTGCAGGCTCAGTTTTCTCTGATGCAAGGGTTCTGAGGTGTGTCTAAGCTCTTTTTAAAATGGGATTTTGTCTGTCTCAAATATAAAGTCAAAATGGACTTATGCATAAATCTGACAGTTTTAGATTGGGTTTGTTTATAGTTTGTTTACAGTTATCGACAGAAACTGTAAGTTCTGTGCCAAGGCACATTAGTATGCTGAGGAAAAGAAGTATTGAGGAGCCCAGAGAAACCACACTTTCAGACTCAGTTGGCTGTCTAATGTGCTTCCATGTGAATTGAGCTACTCTCTTTTTTAAATTGTGTCACATCTTTACAATGATTGATGACAGGAAGTTGCCTGGTATCAAGTCAGATGGTTTGTCATCAAACTTAGTCTTGTCAGTTCTGAATAACAATAGTTCTGTCATCTAGCTTTATTCAAGGTGATGCTCTGCATATCCTGGCTGAAGATACTATAAGGTGCATGCAGTCCAGCAGACATGAAGGACAACAGATTGTAGAATGCTGTTCTAAGATTATTCCCATCACATACTACTTTATTTTTGTTTTGAAATGGCAGGGATGATACATAGCATCTTCTCTACTCAAGTCTTCTGCTTCTCTTATCCTTTCCAAGAAATCTGTTGAATTAAGTTTTGTGCACAATGGCATCATTCAGTAACTTCTTCACTTAAGTGGTGGAAGGCATGTAGAAATATAAGCAATTGGCTCTTTAGAGGTAGACTGTCCTTAAACCTTTAAGATTAAATCTTTTTTCAGTACAAATGAAGAGACATGCTCACCATTCTTTCTCTAATGTAACGAAGTGGCAATTTTTTCTTTGAATAGATTTTTGGCTTTAAGTCTTGCTATCCAAACAAATGAGCCTATGTAGATTGTTCTTAAAACAGCCATATAGAGTTTAATTGTTGTTTTAATAAAATATGTCCTTTAAAATTAGCTTTAATTTATTTAAAGAGGTTTATTTGCTGGGAGTAGATTTTTAAAGACCCAGCAGACTCAAACTGGCACCATGTTTTTTGTCTGATTTCTAAATAATTGATTTGATATTACATGGTTGTATTTATACAGTTTAGCTACATTAAATGAAACAAGAAATGGAGATAAGGTTAAAAACTCCCTTGAGATAAGTTGTATTCCTAGTGATTACAGGGATGCCTGCATATAGTTTTCTGGGCAGCAGGATATATAAGTGGTTTACTATTTTTTTTTTATTATTTTTTTCAAATAGACAAAGTCTTGGCCCTGATACTTCATAATCTTCTAACCAAGTGCTAACCAGTTCAGACCCTGCTGAACTTTCTGGAGATGATAAAGGTTGACTGAGTGCTGGTACCTATTGAAGCTGTATCTTGTATGTAGCCAGTCTGTCCGCTAGCAGTCAGAATTCTTTTTTCTGTTGTACATTTTTTAATAAATCTTTTTTTCTCTACAAAAAAAATAATGTTTGCTAACTGAAAAATAAGCAACTAATCTCCCAAGAAGTCTACACAATTCACCACATTTGGAGATTCTTAAGCCTCCTTAATCAGCATCCATTTCAGCTGTGTTTATCAAATAATAGTAAAATATATTGTACTTAATAGAGAGTACTAATATCTTACCACAATAGACATCTAAGCAAAATTTTTTGTCCTGGTATTTCAAGTTAAATATGAACTTTACATATCTTTCACCTCTGACATTTGTGCCCATTTTTATTTCTATGTTCCTTCTTTTGGTTGTCAGGCCTTTTGCTAAGATGGGTCCTCCTCCCATTTCTTATCTTCTGCCTAAACCCATTCCTAATCCCTTTAGCCTTCTGTGATCTTAATCCCTGATTTGTCATTCTTAGATCACTAATTTTTCTAATTCTTCTACTAGATTTTCTGTTTGTCACATTATGGTTCTACAGAGGAACAGATTACCGTATTAAATAGGGTTGTATTAAGCCAGTTAATATGGGGCAGCTTTAAGGCAGAGCCCAAGAAAGACTTATTGCACTTTCATCTGGCTCAAAATAAGAGAATGGAAAGAATGGCAAGGATCATCTTTATAATATCTATTTACAACTAATCAAAAGATGGCACTACACCAAAAATGATACGCTGTGATGTTCTTCACCACTTGATTCTCTCAAGTCTAAGGAATCTTGGAACATTAAGATAAGATCTTTCTTTTATTTGTTTGGATAAATCACAGTGGAAGTGGTATTGATTGTGCAGTTTGAGAATATTTATAATAACTGAAGCAGTGGTGATGTTAATAATACCAAATATGTTTGAACATTAGTTATACACCTAACTTCTGAAACTTTCTGGCAATCATCTTACAGCCTATTGCTTGGCGTTAGATGGAAGAGGGCACTACTATATAGCAGAGAAAGTTGTATTTTCTTCCATAATATAGAAGGGTTGAAACAAGAGCTAGTTCTTTTTAGCATGTATCTCCAGCACATGAAAATTATACATATCATAGGAACATAACAACTTTGAGAGCCCTATGAGTAGAAGGACGTGGTGTAAATTTGTTAAAAAAATAAACTACTGTAACAGTCATCTGTCCAGGTGTTCACAACCTTTTCCGGAAATACGTCTAAAACCTTTTATATGTAGACCATGTGCTGTATCACTGAGTCATATATTTACATTATTTGATTTTAAAAAATCTGTATTTAACCTAACAGAGAAAATAGGTAATTAGAACACCATTGTTAAGCAGTCTGCTGGTATGTTTAAAAGATACTCTGTTCTTTCATATCCATCTCATTACTTTATAAATGGATATCTACCAGAAATAGTAAAATGGGTGTTTTATATAGCTAGTAATATGAGTAACACTTGCAGACCATTAAAAACAGTTTACAACTTCATTATGATTTTGAAAAGCATGAGAACATTAGTCATCAAACCAAATAGCATTTTATTAGGTTTTAGGTAAATGCAAATGCAAAATTAGTCTTCAGCAGTTTTACTGTTGCTTTGTTCTTCCTTCATTCTAGCTTGGAGGTGGAAAACCAACAATATAAAAGTCTATAGCCAGTTTTATGAGGAAACATTGAAATTTAGACACATTGAGAAAAACTTTTAAAACCAATGAAATACAGGAATTTTAAGAGGTATGGGAAGGAAGTCATGTTTACTCAATGCATTTAGATGAGAATTTCATGGACTTCAGGATTTCAGAACTTATAGTATTGCTTAATTAATCATTTCTACAACTTGAAAATAATTGTGCGTAGTAAATAGATAATAGTAACTGATTTCATTTTGATTTTAAACAAACAAAATAAAAGATTTGGGCTAAATTAACACGTCTTTTGCAACATGAGAATCTGGCTTCTGATGGAATGAACATTAGGTCTGCTCTTATTTCATCAAACACTTTAGGGCAGGTGGTAACAGTAACATGTTCAGTTTAGAGCAGGGGTGTCATTCTGCCGGCTATGAGCCGGTTTCATCATATCGAAGTTGTGCCCATCCCATTGTCGGCAATGCAAAAAGAGTCACAATACATTGCGACATGTCACGTGATGTGGCGAGTTTGACACCCATGGTTTAGAGCAGGGCTTTTCAACCGGTGGTACGCGTACCATTTGTGGTACATTAATGAGTGGCAGGTGGTATGCAGCCCTGCCTAGCCAAGTGTAGTGAGGGAGGGAAAGAGCCAGCACAGGCAAGGACTTGCAGTGAGAGAGTCTTCTGGAGCTGCAAAGGCCCCAGGCTCACTTCTGGCTCACCCTCCCCCATGAGAAAGGAGGAGGGGGGCGGAGACAGGAGAGCCTATAAAAGGAGGCAGTTTGGGCAGGAGACAGAGAGAGAGAAAAAAGCAGCAGCCTTGGGAGGAGGCAGAGTCAGCTGCACCAAAGGGGAAGAGGGAGGGTGAGGGTGAGGGTGAGAGGAGAGGAGATCAAGCAGGCTGGCCATGAGCTGATCTACAACTGCTGTGGCAGCCACCTGTGCTGGCAGCAGCAAACAGGCAAGAAATGCAGTGGGGGAGGGATTGCCTTCCAAGAGGAATGAAAAAAGGAAGCAATGGCTGGAGGTGAGGCACAGAGGAGGGAAGGAGATGGAGAATGGAAGGATTCTTATGTGCTTTTGTGACTTTGAAGTTCTGGGATTTGTGCAATGAGGGCTTTGTGTTCTTAAGGAGTGTTTGGCAATTTCTATTTGGCTGATGTCTCGTGTTAGCTTCTATTGCTCTGCTGTTGTTAGCTGTAAGTTTTGCAGCAAGGGATTTTGAAGTATTTTTCTCCTGAATGGATTTTGCCTGTAGCATTCCTTTACTTATGAATGGAGCCATTTGGGGAGGCTGCCTTAGCCGGCAGCCAGTACTTACATTTTTTTTCTTTCTTAAGTGCGGGCTGTGCTCCTTACTTTCCTTTCTAGCCAGTAGCTAATTCTTAAAGGGGAATATGCCCTTTTAAGCTAGTTCACTCAGCAGTTTGTCTTTTCTGTCTCTGGAGGCCTTTCCTTGTTTGATCAATATATGGAAGAGGGAAAATATGGGTGTGTGTGTTCAAATTCTTCCTTCAGAAGGAGATGGGAATGAGAAAAAGGGAGGCAGGGAAGGGAGGGAGGAAAGGAAATCCCGTCTTAGCACTTGGCCACCAGCAGCTCTGCCTTTGACTTTGCTTGTCAAAAGGTTGCAGAAGGGGATCACGTGACCCTGGAACACTGACCATTATAAATATGAATCTGTTGCCAAGCATCCAAATATAAATCACATGACCCTGGGCATGCTGCAATGGTCATAAGTCATTTCAGTGCAATTGCAACTTTGAACACTTTTTTTTTTGGTCATCAAGTTTTTGACACCTTGCTAGATGGTACTCGAATATTGCCATATCCTAAAAGTGGTACAATCGGTAAAAAGGTTGAAAAGCCCTGGTTTAGAGGATATTCATGGCTATACACTGTAGTTAAAAACTGATTTTAAAATGCTGGGTGTTTTAGTTTTTCAAGCTAATAAATCAGTTAAGACCATCCCTTTTTTTCTAAAATTGTTTTATGGTTAACCTTAAGCCAAAAGTAGTTCTACATAATTTTAGTCTTTTTCTTTAATTTGAATTTAATATTTATGCCTGTTTTTAGATTATACTAGTTTTTTTCTCTATCTAATTGAAAATATATAAATGAAAAATTCAGCATGCTACAAAACAAACCACAAGTTTCAAATCTAATTTATACTTAAGTTGTAGGTTCAATGTAGGCCTTTTAAACATTATTAGAAATAAAACAAGTTTAGTATTTTGTTTGGAAAAAGATAAGGTGAGATAGTAGACATCCTGAGAATTTAGAAGTGGTGCTAAGGTAGAGACTAGGTTCACTAATTTTGCTTCTGAGGGAGCAAATTTTTGTGATTAGCAAACTCCATCCTAACACTCCCTTCAGAGAATAGCTCTAATAGGTTGTTAACATTCCACATGTATCTTATTAGTCCATAAATATTGAGAACCTCAGAAGAACAAACATATGGAGTCTCCTTGTTTGAAAATGCTCTTATAGCAGTGTTTCTGCTATATGTAAATCTTCAGGATCAAAATTATCAAATGTTGAATATGAAGCCTGCATAGTCTAATCAAATGTTTCTTCATTTTTTTTCAAAATAATTAAGTAATTTTAAAATAAAATTTGCAAAGATATTTGCTAATTTTATGCACATGTAGAAAAAGAACAGTTTGTAGGAATCATTCAAATACGTATTCTATTTAAAGCAGAAGAAGATATATTTCAATAAAGCTTGACGAATATATGAAACCACCATATTCCACCATATATGAGGCAGACCATTTGTTCATATAGCTCAGGATTGCTGCTGATTGACTAATGAATGTAAGATGAATGTAAGCTGTTTTGTAGAACTGTACAGTACAGTTGATGGAAGCAGATGGTACATTCCCATGAGCCAAAGCATCTTGTGGGGATTGAAATCAGAAGCATTGTCCAACCCTAATATTTTGCATGCAAAGTGTATACTGTGATGTAAAACTGTGGTTCTGCTGCTGTTTCCAAAAGTGCTAATTGAAGAAACTGGAATCATTTTGCAGCAAGTTTTTCACTGATATTATTTTTATGGTTATAGCATGCATATCAGTTTTATTGTATCAAAAATATGTAGTAGCACAGAAGTAGTATTTTAAATAGTCAGATAATCATTATCTCATTGTTAATTACAAATCACATAAACATACAAACAAAAGGAAAATAATTTTAAAGCAGGTATGTCTGAAAAGTAAATTGGAATGAAGCTGTGTCGCTTTCTAAAATCTGACATAGAATGTTCCTCTATATAATGTGTATGAGAATATATGCCAGGAATATGTTGAAGTATTATCAGCTGCTGATAGAAAATAGAAAGAAAGACTAATATATATACCTGAACTTTTTTACCTAGCACGTAGAGTTATAGGTATGGTACTTCATGGTACTTTACAGCGCACTCTAACCAGTCCACAGAGTCAGCATATTGCCCGCAACAATCTGGGTTCTCATTTTACCAACCTTGGAAGGATGAAAGATTGAGTCAACCTTATACTGTATTCTAACCACTGAGCCACCAAAGCTACCTATTGATCTGCTTGGAGATCAGTCTTTCTATTATCAATTGAAAGTGTATATGAATTATTCAGAAAGAGTAACAAATCAATCATAGCAATATGATTGCACAATTTCTATATGTTTGGTTTTTATTAATTGTGCTCTGCAGTTGACAGATTTGAAAGAGAAAGGTTAATATCACTTCATATTATGAGACTAAGAATTTTCTTAGTTAAGCAGGAGTTTCTAAAAATAACATATTGAACACTGATACATAGAAGAAGATGATGCACCTGTAAAAACATCTAGTTTCCTTGAAATATTATCTAGCAGAATCATTGGTTCTGGGATTATCAAAATAGAGATGGTACAAAATAGCAAAACAATAACTCAACCTATGACCTCAATTGAGCCCAAAATTTATGTTGCTGAATGAGAAATTTGTTGAGTTTTGCTTCATTTTACAACCTTTCTTGCCACATTTGTTTAGTGAATCACAGCAGTTGTTAAATTAGTAACACGGTTGTTAAATGAATCTGGTTTCCCCGTTGACTTTGCTTATCAGAAGGTTGCAAAAGCTGATCTGAGACACTGCAATTGTCATAAATGTGAATCAGTTGTCAAGCATCTGAATGTAAATCACATGCCCATAGGGATGCTGCAATGGTCATAAGTGTGAAAAATGGTCATAAGTAATTTTTTTCAGTGCTGTTGTAACTTTGAACAGTCACTAATTGAACTGTTGTAAGTTGAGGATAATCTGTATCTCTTTTCATTCTTACTTGGCCTATCAAATAGATGTATATAAACATTTCATATTATATCTGGAACAAAATTTATTGTTTCTACATTGGAAAAAATCTTAAGCAACATGAAATATAACAAAATAGACATTTCATGAATCAGTAATAGATTTTTAAAAAGAGACAAACTAAAGAACAGGAATACATGGTTTACTTAGTGGAAGAAACTTGCTCTAGAATCTATTCCTCTAAACATGATTTTGATAGCTGAATAATCACATATTGTTCTTGACAGTGCTTTTTTTGTAAAAAAAAAAAAAAAAAAGGTGCCGGAACTTATACACGTCATACAACCCACCTTGCCTATCCTACAAGGTTTACCTTTATAGTTGAAAAAAAAAACCCTTCAATTTTTAGTGTATCTAAAAGACTAGGATTTTGTTCAAGGTAAGTTAATATTATTAATGTTACCATGCACTGTGTGGCTTTAAATTACAAGAAAGCATTTTATTAATCTTTTGGGACATTTACCACTGGCATACCCATTTAGTTTAATGAGTGGAAATCTCAGCTTTCTATGTGGACTGAAATTGGCCCAATAAAACAAAATTTGGTTGCTTGTAAAAGATTGAATTATTTTTAAGAAGTTGTCAAACAAGGTGAAAAAAAATTACATTTAGAGTTTAATATAGATATTGACTTGTAACAAATTAAAGTTGAAACTTTGTCAGTGAACAGATTACTTTTAATGTTTATATGTCTCCCACCGTCACCATCGGCTTCCACACTACATGGTCCAACCCAGGCAATCAAGCCACCACTACGCTCTGGCTGTGGTGCTCTGGTGCCTCATGACTCCTCCTGGAGGAGGCAGACAGCACCAGAGGGGACCCTGCTTGCACCATACTGCCAGCGGGTCATTTTCAAAAACAAACAAGGATAGGAAGGGAAACAATAGGAAAAGAACGCAACTCTGGAAAATCCGTCAAAAAAAGGTGCCAGAACTCTATTCCTGGGCATTCTATAACAAAAAAAGCCCTGGTACTAGATTTGTCAAATAAATTAGATATCTAGGGGGGAAATGCAAAATTGCCTCTCAAGTGAGTTGATGCAAACAAAGTTAAAGGATTATGAAAATTTCAGATAGCTTTTCAGAATTCCCACTTCAGATTGAAATATCGTATTATTAACACACTATCTTTTATATTATTCGAATAAAGTAGTTATTGAATTTGTAAATCCATATTAGAGATAGTATAGCTATAGTTATTTTACTGCAGAGGTTAGTAAAACAAAATACTGACAGTGAAAATCCAGTGCTTCTCCAGCATAGGAGATGGAGAATCCACCAATGGGTTAGCTCTGTCTTCCTGGCCATTAGACTAAGTCAGCCAAACTTGCCATGCCCGTCCTGGACCAGGACACACTCAGTCTTGACTTAGTCTGCAGCCCAGACAGACGTGACAATCTTGGCTCCCAGATAGCAGGTTGTACATTGCCTTTCCATTGTTGGATACTCCTTTATCTCCACAGTCATTTCAGCAGGCTGGGATCAGCGCTGCTCCAGACTGACTGCTGGAGGCTAGGATTCTTCCCACAGAGCTTCTCGACAGAGCGGAGGCTTCTGCTCCTCCACAGTCAATCCGTTCGCTCTTTTCGCCATTACGAAGTGCTGGGATCAGCGCTTCAGCCCGGGGCCCCCCTGCATCATTGCATAGCCTACGCAGGCTCCCTTTTTGCAGCCAGATTGTTGCGGCTGCCATTTTGGCAGCCATGTGGCGAGCCGCCGCTGTTGATCAGCTTCTCCTTGAGGGCTTGCAGTTTTTCCCTTTGCTTCCTCAGCCCTGTGTTCCTCTAATTTCTTGCTGGTTCTTCACAGCCCAGTAGGCAGCTGCCATTTTAGCCACTGTGTGGCCTGCCACTGCCACCGGTGAAATTCGCTGAGGGCTCACACTTTCCCCTCTTTCCTTGCATAGAAGGATGACTGTCCTCTTCAGGAGGTTGGGCAACCCTTGGGAGCCGCTAGGTCATTCCAGTTCTGGCCTAGCGGGGGCTGTGGCGACCGCGGCTGCCATTTTGGAGGGCCTGAATAGCCAGAGCCGATCCCTTCCTGAGGAGAGAGACCTAGTGGTTGGAACACTTACCTCACACTCGGAGGATTCTTAATCCATTGGTAGTGGCTGAAAGTTCCTCCTAGGACACAAAACAAAACATCTGTTTAAAGGGATGCCAGGTGTTTCAAATGCATATTAGACACTAGGCCTACACATCCTGAGCCATAGGCCTCAGCTAGTACCTCATTCTATTGACCTGGCCATCCTGCGGGCTACGCGTGTGCTGGCTGTCATCACAAATGTGATTTTGCCACCTCTGTAGATTCAATCCACTGCGCTGACACTCACCACCTTTGGCATTGTCACCACCAAATGCTCTACGAGCAAGCTGGCTGTCATCACACATGTGATTTTGCCGTGGCCATAGATACGACCGAACGCTAACAGATATCTACTGGTCCGGTGGCCAGGGGAGCAGGGTGAAAAATAATGCCTGCTCCAACTGTACTAGCCTAATCTGCCAGACGATTCACTGTCACTCTTTGTTCTTGGCTCCATAGGCTCGAGTTCCCTCTCAGCACAACCCGAGATATCTCACCTTAGGATGGATGACACCATGGTGCCCCAACCTCAAGACACCACCTCTTCATCCATTAGCCAAAAGAGGCATAAGTCCTCCAAACAGGAGGCGGCCGGCAAGATCAAGGCCAAGGCAAAAACCATTTCAGGAAGGAAGCCTTCCAAACTGGCAGAAAAACAGGTTAGCACCAGGCTCTGGAGAAGGAATTTTCCAAAGCGCAGAGGCAGGCCAGGGCAGAGGCGGAGTGGACAGAGTCCTCGGTCTTTGACCTCCCACTAGGGTCCTCCACCTCTGCTCAAGGGGTTTGGTCCCCAGAGGAGATTCCCACACACTTCCCTTCCTATGGGGAGGATGAGGATCCAATCATCCACCAACCATCATTGGCACCGTGGGTCCCACATTCGGGCCAAGAGGCCACTTTCACTCCCACAGCTGCTGGGCTCAGGGTAGATGAGCCTCAAGGAACCATTCCTTCCACTGATCACCTTCAGGCTTTAATCTCCCAAGCAGTTGACCGGGCTCTTGCCGCCAGGTCTTATCATATGCCCAGACCCGAGTCAGTTGCATCCATGCCCCCATCGTATCTTCTCCAGTCGGGAGCACCCGAGAACCATGGTCCTCCCTCGTGATCCTCTTATAGCAAGGCCTCATGTCCTGCGGAGCATGACCAACCAGACATACCATGGTTGGAGGGGGAAGACCCCCCCAGACCCCCCGCCATTTGGAGGTCTCTTTAACCCGGTCCTTTTCTTGCCACTACTTTGCAAGGTCAGCATGACCGCTAACATAGGTCCTGATCAGATTCCTCAGCCAGACCCTTCAACCAGTTCAGATCCAAGTCTGGTGTTTTCTGAGCTTGTCGTGACTCAGCACCATGTCCCCTGTTCCCCTCTATTCTTGAACGCCATTAGGAAGCAATGGGCTTCACCTGGCACCTTCCCTTCTCTGGGGGGAACAGACAGAAAACTGTTCATTGCAACACCAGACTTGGCTGACGCTCTCGAGGTGCCAACGGTGGATGAACCATTGGCCCCTCTCTTGTCCTCATCTGCGGTGTCGGGCGATATGTCCGAGGCATTAAGGCTGAGGATAGGAGATAGGAGTTAGCCTTCCGCAGAACTCACCAGGTGGCGGCGTGGGCAGTAAGAGAGGCTACTTGCGCTTCTTTCTTTGCCAGGACCTCTCTCCTCTGGCTCTGTCAACTCCAGGCCAGGCTTCCTCCAGAGGAGGTATGCACACACCAAGACCTGAGCAAATTGGTTGCAACATCAAAGTATGTCTCCGATACAACACTGCACGCAGTCAGATTTTCTTCTAGGACCATAGCCTCCAATATCACAGCACGATGACTGCTGTGGCTCAAGCATTGGCAAGCTGATCCCAAATCCAAGTGGTGTTTGGCTACGGCCCCTTATCAGGGTGGTCACCTTATTTGACTGAGAATAAGGATAAGCGGAAGGTGATGACCTACCTCAGCAGGCGGGCTGACAGGTGTGCTAACCCATATGCCTGCAGGCAATCCTTTCGGTCAGGGACAGGCTCGGGTTCCGCACAGCCCCCCATCCTTTCATGGCCAGACAGAACCACCCATCTGACAGATCGGGCTCCACACCCAGGCAGCAGTATCAGGGCAAGCAGCCCTGTCGGGAGGGCTCGCCCTTTTAGAAGGGCCAAGTGACTCTCGGTTCACGCCTCCCATAGGTGGCAGACTAACTCTTTTTGCCCACCAGTGGGAAGTCACCACCATAAACTCCTGGGTCCTCCAAACCATCCGATACAGTCTGTCCCTAGAATTCATGTCCAACCCACCAGGGTACTTCATTTCTTGCCCGCAATCAAAGAACCCAGTCAAAAAGGGCCTCATGCAAGAGGCCATTCGACATCTCTTGGAGATAAGAGCCATAGAACTGGTGCCGGTCAACAGGGGTGTGGATTCTATTCCATCCTCTTTGTGGTCCCCAAGGCCTTGGGAGGATGGAGGGCGATTCTCGACCTCAAAGGTCTGAACTCCCATATTGCATACCGGAAATTCAAGATGCAAATACTCCAGTCCATCTTGGGCAGCGTAAGGAATGGAGACTTCCTGACGTCCATAGACCTCATGGAAGCCTATCTCCACATCCCCATACTCCCTGACCACCGGCAGTTCCTCAGGTTCTGTTATATGGGCCATCATTACCAGTACAAGGTCCTGCTGTTCGGCCTTTCGTCAGCTCCAAGGGTGTTTACCAAAATCCTGGCAGTGCTCGCCGCACACTTGAGACTGTTGCCGGTACGCATTCAATGCTATCTGGACAACATTCTCATCCAGTTGTCCTCCCTCCTGGCCACCCAGTCGGACCTCACGTTGTCGATCAAGGTCCTCCAAGAACACGGGTTCTCGGTGAATTTTCAAAAGAGCCAGACAGTTCCCTCAACCCAACTCCTACACCTAGGTGCTGTCATAGACACAGTCCGTTGCCAGGTCTACTTCTCCCAGGAACGTCAGGATAGCATCTGTACTCTGGTCCTCAAGGTACGCAGAAAGCGTGTAGTGACACTGGTCATGCTTTCCCAACTCTTAGGAAAGATGATTTTGTGCATCGCAATAGTGCCTTGGGCCAGACTGCATTCCAGGAACCTCCAGTGGTTCTTGCTCCCTTTTCAAAGATTGGGCACCAGCTCATCCAACCAATGGGTAAGGTTCCCTCTCAGAGCCTCCAGTCCCTCCGGTGATGGTCCTAACCAGCGGAAGCCAGAGGGTCATTCTTCAAGGAACCTGTCCGGCTCACACTTACAACAGACACCAGTCTGTTCGGCTGGGGAGCACACCTTCAGTCTCAGTTGGCTCAGGGACAATGGTCTCGAGCAGACCTGAGACACAATATCAATTGGTTGGAGCTCAGAGCCATACATCTGGCTCTCCGCCGCTTCCGCAACACGGTCGCAGGACACCACGTGCTAGTCCTCACGGACTATGTGGTGGCAAAGGCCCATGTGAACCGGCAAGGGGGTGCCCGGTCCAGGTCCCTCATGTCCAAGGCCCAGTTGTTGGGCTCCTGGGCAGAGACCAACCTTTCCTCCCTCAGGGCCGAGCACATCTCGGGGGAGGCAAATCGACAGGCGGACTTTTTAAGCAGGTTGACCTTGGATCATTCCAAATGGCGCCTGTACCTGGACCTCTTCAGAGAGATATCAGAGAGGTTCGGCCAACCGGTCTTAGACTTGTTCACTTCTCCGGTGAATTCCCAACTCCCGAGATTCTTCTCCCGATTCCCGTCTCCAGGGGCAGAGAGAGCGGATGCTCTTCGAGATCCATGGCCAGGGGGTCTGCTTTATGCGTTTCCCCCTCTCCCTCTGATCCCAGCAGCCATCCGCAAGGTACTGCAAGAGCAGGCGGAGGTGATATTCATGGCCCTGCACTGGCCGCAGAGGCCGTGGTTCGCCGACCTTGTGAATCTCTCCAGATCTCCATGGAGGATTCCCCCAAGTTGCATCAAACTCAGCCAGGGAGTTCTGCAATATCCAGAACCCCAGTGGCTGCAGTTAACCGCCTGGCACTTGAACGCTGGATCCTAACTCGAGAGTTCTATTCATCAGGTGTGATATCCATGAGTCAGGCCTCCCGACGGCCAGCCACGAATCGCATCTATGTGTCCACATGGAGGAGTTTCTGCCATTGGTGCAAGAGACAGCAACTGGCTTTCTCGGACATGACTATTCCAAAGATATCGGATTATTTACTCGAAGGTCTCGATAAGGGCTTGGCACCTAATACCATCCGCAGGCAGGTTGCGGCCCTATCCACATTACTCACCTGTGCCAATTTGGTGCCTCTGGCCCAACATCCCAAGATATGGTCCTTTCTCAAGGGCGCCACCAATACAAAGATGCCCGTGGTTCATAGGTATCCCGCTTGGGAGTTGCCGTGGGTCCTACAGACCCTCACCAAGTTGCCGTTTGAGCCTATCATAACTTGTGCTCTGCGGTCCTCATCTCTCAAGGTCGCCTTCCTGGTTGCTATCACATCAGCCAGGCGAATCTCTGAGCTTGCGGCACTATCTGTCAGGTATGACCTCTGTATCTTTTACCAGAACCAGGTGGTCCTTCGCTTGGACCCTACCTTCATTCCCAAGGTCAACACCTTTTTTCATAGGGTCCAGGAGATTGTATTGCCAGATTTTTGTCCTAATCCGTCTCATGACTTGAAACAACAATGGCACACACTGGACGTCCGCAGGGTGTTACGCTACTATATCAAGCGAACAGCGAACTTCCGCAAGTCTGAAGCCCTCTTCGTTTCCTTTCACCATTCCTCTATGGGACAGAAGGTGTCTGCCTCAACTATATGCAGGTGGATCAGGGCTTGCATCGCGGGGGCGTACCAGTCGCAATCCTTGTCAGTTCCAAGTCATGTCATGGCACATTCAACTCGCAATGCTGCGACCTCCGCGGCATGGGCCACACAGGCGTCCATCGAGGACGTTTGTAGGGCAGCGACATGGTTTTCACCTTCCCCATTTGTGAGGCATTCAAAGTGTTGGTTATGACCTATAAAGCCCTTTATGGAAACGGACCAAGATACTTGCGGGACCGTCTCCTGCCTCATGAATCCCAGTGACCAGTTAGGGAGCACAGGGTTGGCCTCCTACAAGTCCCGTCCGTTAAACAATGCCGTCTGGCGGGACCTAGGGCAAGGGCCTTCTCTGTTGCTGCCCCAGCCCTCTGGAACCAGCTTCCCTCGGAGGTTCGTACTGCTTCCTCCCTCCTAGCCTTCCGGAAAGGATTGAAGACACATCTATGCCGACAGGCTTGGGGCATGTGAGCTGCGCTCTGCCCCTCGGCCCTAAGAGTGTCCCGCCATCGGTGCATGTGAATTGATTGAGTTTGTGTGTGGTATGAATGTGTTAATTTTAAAATTATTGTAGTATTTTTTTTGTTGTGAGCCGCCCCAGGTCTTTGGAGAGGGGCGGCATATAAATGTGATATAAATAAATAAATAAATAAATTATAAGGTGGACAAGTTTGCCTCTGTGGACGCCTCCTTTGGTTGGAGGGTCCTGACTGCTCCCCTCCCATAGGGACAGTGAGGCTTTGGTATGTCCCATTGGTGGAATCTCCATCTCCTATGCTGGAGAAGGGGCATTGTCTTACCTGAATGCCTTTTCTCAGCATGGAGATGGAGAATCTACTCCCATCTCTTAGGGTCTATCAGGTCCAGTGTTAGGGGTCTGGGAGCCAACATGTCAGACTATCGTCAGTGGCTTTCGCCCTCGTCAAGACTGGGTGTGTCCTGGTCCAGGACGGGCGTGACAAGTTTGGCTGACTTAGTCTAATGGGCAGGAAGACAGGGCTAACCCATTGGTGGATTCTCCATCTCCATGCTGAGAAAAGGCGTTCAGGTAAGACAATGCCCCTTTTCTAAGGCTAAGTGGTCAACTGAAGTAGTGGTTTTTGTTTTTCTTCAGTAATTGTGCATTTTTGTTAGTTACACAATCAGTTTTATTCTGTTTGGTGAGAATAAACGTCCCCAATAAAATGTTTGTTACATCTGATTGGTGTAAAGAAGTGTCACACATTATTTTAATGTTAACCTGATATAGACAGCTAGAAAGAAGCATAGATGCAGAATTAATGCTTGGCAGACAACCTGTGGTTTGTAATTAAAAGACTAGTCTAATGCATTAATTAGTTTAATTTAGGGAAATAGCAAGAAAAGGAAATGTATTTCTGCAAAAGAAACATTTAAATTAATGGATGGCAATTTGAGAAAAATACTTTTCAAATTGATTCCAAACAAAATTGATACACTTTTATAAAATAGCAAGTTTTAAATAATGCCTTGGACATTTTCTTCAAATACTCATTGCATCTAAGTTCTTTTTTGTGTGCTTTTATTTCCTTCAGAATAACACCAGACTGCAAACAAAGAAAGGCCTGTGCTCCTAGGAATTTTCTGAATTCCTCTGTGGAGTAGGCATTTTCTCAGCTACAAAGGCCCTTTGGCAAATTTCATCTAATCATGGATTTGGTCTGCCCTATGATAGGTGCCATTCATGGTCTTGGTCTGCTGTTTGATAGAGCTGAGGCCTTAATGGAATCTTTTCACCACTAATAAAACAGTAGTCTTAGTGAGAGAATCAGATTTTCTGTTTCAGAGAAGAGCCATGTTTTCCTTTTTCCTCATCCTATATCTGCTTTTTTGTTTTGATTTTTACTGAATATATTATTTTAAGTTTACATGAAGTAGGAGACATTGGGACAACTTATTAAAAACACGACAGTGGTATCTTCAGTGCATATAAGGATTGCATATGGTTATACATGAAAAATACTGAAATTGTTTACTTCATAGTATTGTGGCCTCAGAATTTAGCTCATGTAGAATTAGATTTGGAGTTTTTTTTAAAAAAAAATGAATGATTTTACTAGCTGATTTCTGGAAAGATAAATGAAGACACTGAATCTGTGTCTTGATTCCCAGAAATCATAGACTGGGTGTTTTATACTTCGGGTGGACAAGCTTCTGTCTTAGTGTATTCTTGGGTTTGTAGTGTGCACATACATTGTGTTGGCTGAAGATCCTCCTGAGCTTTTCTGATATTCCTGCAATGTATGGAATGACTACGTTGCTTTGTTTATTGTTTCTTTCTTTTAAAGAAGAAAGCAATAAATGAAGCAACGTAGTCATTCCATACGTTGCAGGAATATTGGCATATTGGAAAAGCTCAGTAGGATCCACAGCCAACGCAACATCCTTGTCCACGGCAAGGATAAAACACCCAGCCACAAACTGAGCAACATGGTATGTGCAGTACAATGCAGTGAGCCATTTGCAGCCATTTGTACATTGGGAAACAAAACAACCATTTCATAAACGCATGGCACAACATAGAACAAACCCATCAAGATTCAGCAGTCCATCTGCATTTAAAAGACAAAGGCCACTCTTTCGAAGACAGCAAAATACACATTTTGGACAGAGAGGATCACTGGTTTGAAAGAGCGGTCAAAGAGGCCATCTATGTCAAAATCCCCCCCAGAGAGGAAGGGATACGACATGAACTATCTTCAGTTTACAACACAGCCCTTTCAACAGTTCCAAGAAGGCTCCACAGCAATTTGCACTACTCATGTAACCCTGACGACACAGATAAACATCCACAGATAAACATCAACGACTATCTAAAAGAATGCAAATGACCAGCTGCCTGCAAGGAGTATAAATCCTTCCATTCCCCACCATCCAGTCAGAAGCTTCTTGGATGAGAAGTGAAACGTCTTCAAAGAAAAACAAGAAAGTCTAGTTGCTTTGTGAAATAGCATCTTTGGGATAACTATGACCTGGATGACTGAGAATCTCCATAGACATTCTCAGTAGCATGTTGAGTCTGACCTGAATGCCTTCTCATCTTGCACTAAATTATCTTTGCAGCTTCCCTAAGTTCTTTTCCCCAGGGCTTTGGGGAAAAGCTTCCAAGCAGGGGCTGCTTGGAACTTTCCCCAGATCCTTCTTCCCCCCCTTTTTTTCCTTCTTTCCTGGAGCGTAATTTCAGGCTGCAGGTCTGAAAGTCAATTTTGACTTCTGGACGTCAGAAACATCTCAGGCACCCGGGAACAGTTGCGGGCGCCATTTTGGTTGCCGTTAAAGGCAATGAAGCCAAATTGAACCTCCAGTTTTGCTTGCTGTTTGGAGGCAGCCCTACAGAGTACAATTTCAGTGCAGCGCTTAGCGCTGCCATCGTGATTGGCACAGCCCCAGGACCTTGAGTTTAAGGCCGCGGAGACCGTTCTCAGCAGAGAACGAGTCGCAACCGCCATTTTGGGCCACCGACAAGGACAAGGAGACGAGATCAGCCTTCTTTTCGGCATTCCCAGCGCTGCTGTCCTATCGGTGGCTCGGTCACACAGCTTCCTTTCAAGGCCTTAAATTTCAATTTCGCTGTTCTTCCTGGGCCTAAATTATGAGATAGCTTCCTGACGGCCACCATTCTAAAAGCCACGTGGGAGCCTGTATAGGCCCAATGATGCCTACTCAACGTAGTCGAGCGGCCATTTGAATGCCATGTGGGGGTTTCTTCCTACTCATAGTAGTTGGCCTGGCCTAGACCGCATCTGGAGTGTGTCTCAATCTATCACTACCACACTACAAATACAATTTGGGTAGCCGCCAATTGAGATCTGATCCTCCCTTTGCCAGGACCTTTTTGTCCCTTTCAGGCCGCCTGATGGATCCAATTGGTTTTCAGACGGCGCTTGGGGAATTACCGAGCTCGTTCATCCACAATTCAGCAGAGTCCCTGGTAGCGGCATGGAACTCGGCCGCGAAGGGGGCTATTGACCTGATTGCGCCTTTGCGACCTCTCCGTGGTGCTGGCCCCAGGAGGTCTCCTTGGTTTACCGAGGAGCTCAGGGGGATGAAGCACCGTAAGAGTCGTCTAGAGAAGCGATGGAGACGAAGTAGGTCCGGATCTGATCGAACCAGATTGAGCACATTTATTAGAGCCTATTTGAAGGCGATTAAGGCGGCAAGATCTTTGTATCTTTCCGCTTTGATCACGTCTGCGGAATCTCACCCGGCCGCCCTGTTTAGGGTGACCCGGTCCCTCCTTAACCCGAGGGGTCCGGGGCCTCCCTTGCAGGGTAGCGCCAAGGACTTTAACAACTGTTTCGCAGACAAAGTAGCTCAGATCCGGGTTGACCTAGACTCCAATTGTGTAGCAGAGTCGAATGATAATGATTCAGTCGAGGGGTCAGGGGCATGCTCTTGTGCGGTCATCTGGGGAGAGTTTGAGGCTGTTACGCCTGAGGAAGTGGACAGGGCCATTGGATCTGTATGTTCTGCCACCTGTTTGTTGGACCCGTGTCCCTCCTGGCTGGTTTCGGCCAGTAGGGTGGTGACACGTACCTGGATCCAGGAGATTGTCAACGCTTCTTTGAGGGAGGGGTCCTTCCTGGCTCCTTTGAAGGAGGCACTCGTGCGCCCCCTCCTCAAGAAGCCTTCCCTGGATCCAGTAATTCTCACTAACTATCGTCCGGTCTCTAACCTCCCCTTTGTGGGGAAGGTTATTGAGAAGGTGGTGGCACTTCAACTCCAGCGGTCTCTGGAGGAAGCCGATTATCTGGGGCCTCTGCAGTCTGGGTTCAGGCCTGGCTACTCCACCGAAACTGCTTTGGTCGCTCTGATGGATGATCTCTGGCGGGCCCGGGATGGAGGCCAGTCCTCTGTCCTGGTGCTTCTTGACCAATACCATCGACCATGGTATCCTTCTGTGACGGCTGGGGGGAATAGGAGTGGGGGACACCATGTTACGGTGGTTCTCCTCCTATCTCTCTGGCCGGTCGCAGTCAGTGTTAGTGGGGGGTCAGAGGTCCACCTCTAGGTCACTCCCTTGTGGGATGCCTCAGGGGTCGGTTCTTTCCCCCCTACTTTTTAACATCTACATGAAACCGCTGGGAGAGATCATTCATCGGCACGGAGTGAGATACCATCAGTATGCTGACGATACTCAGCTGTACATTTCCACTCCTGCCCAAATCAGTAAGTGGTTGAGGTGATGTGCCAGTGTCTGGAGGCTGTGAGGCTCTGGATGGGTGCTAACAGATTGGGGCTCAACCCTGACAAGACAGAGTGGCTGTTGGTGATGCCTCCCACGGACATTTCAATCTGTCCCTCCATTACCCTGGGGGGTAAAGTTATAAACCCCTCGGAGAAGGTGCGCAACTTGGGAGTCCTCCTCGATCCACGGCTGACATTGGAACATCATTTGTCAGCTGTGGCGAGGGGGGCATTTGCCCAGGTTCGCCTGGTTCACCAGTTGCGCCCTTATTTGGATCGGGACTCTCTACTCACAGTCACACATGCCCCTTGTCACCTCGAGGATCGACTACTGCAATGCTCTCTACATGGGGCTACCCTTGAAGAGTGTTTGGAGACTACAATTAGTGGAAAATGCAGCTGCGCGGGCGGTTGTGGGCCTGCCTCGTCGTGCCCACATTTCGTCATCTCTCCGCATGCTGCATTGGCTGCCTATTGGTCTCCGAGTGCAATTCAAAGTGTTGGTTATTACTATAAAGCCCTTTATGGCACTGGACCAGGATACTTACGGGACTGTCTTCTGCCACATACTTCCCTTCGACCGGTGAGAGCGCACAGGGTCAGCCTCCTCCGGGTCCCGTCAGCGAAACAATGTCGGCTGGCGGGTCCTAGGGGGAGGGCTTTCTCTGTTGTGGTGCCCACTCTCTGGAACCAACTGCCCTTTGAAGTCCGCGTTTCCCCCACTCTCCCGGCCTTCCGGAAGAATCTAAAAACTTATTTATGCTGGCAGGCCTGGGGATGACTGTGATTGTGTGCGTATGATGAATGTGTTTGGGGGGGTCTTTTAAATTGTTTTGTAGATTTGGGTTTTTTTTAAAGTTGTGATGTTTTTTGTTCATGTTGTTAGCTGCTCCGAGTCCTTTGGAGAGGAGCGGCATAAAAATCTAAATAAACTAAACTAAACTAAACTAACTCTATGCCCTTTCATTTTTTTTCCTTTTTACTGGTGCACACTGACTGGCCACCTAAGGCCTCTGGCTGGAGCCTAGAGAGTGACCCCAAATGTGCCTTTGGCATCTGACTCAATTGCCATGACCAAAGCCCAGAAAGAATTTTTTTCTGGTCAGGTGGTCTTGTTACTTGTTCCAATCTCACTTCTGCCAGCTACTTGCCTGCCAGAGCTCTCATCTCAGTTTTCCTGAGATTGTTCAACCAGGATGGAGGGCTCCTCGATGCCTCAAACCTTGAGTACTGCCTCTCCTTCCTCCACTTACGGCTGCCATAAATCCTCTGAACAGGAGGCGGCAGGCAAGTCCAAATCTAAGACTAAGAACACGCTCAAGAACTCTCCCAAGTTGGCGGAAAAGCAAGCCAGCCATAAGCACCAGACCCTGGAGAAGGAGTTCTCCAGGGCACAGAGGCAGGCCGGATTAGATATGGATCAGTTGGCGGCCCCTGAAGTTGACCTTCCCTTAGGTCCCTCAACTTCAGCTCAGGGCGTGTGGTCCCTTTCAGGGACGCCGGTCACATTGGGTTCACCATCCACATTGGCTCAACACACAACAACAGTTCCAGGCCCAGCCCCAGAGGCCACATTTACTCCCACCGCTGCAGGACTCAGGGGACTGGACATCGGAGACATTTTCTCCGACGGCCGCCTTGAGGCCTTGCTATCCAAGGTCGTGGACCGAGCTCTAGCACAGCGCTCCTTTCATACACCTGATCAGGGGGCTTCTACATCAGCCATGCCACCTTATGGTCCTCCTACGGAGTTCCTCATACTTCAGGAGCCCACGTCTCCTGCGCTTTCCTCCATGAGCGGTTACTCTTCCCCTCAAGCTGAGGAGCAGCCAGACTTTAATCTGTCAGAGGAGGAAGAACTTCCCCCTGAGCCCTCCCCTTCGGGAGACCTATTCAATCTGGCCCTTTTTCTCATACTGCTACGCAAGGCCACATCAACGGCGAACATAGGATCCGATCAGTTCCCTCAACCGCAGGCAACATCGGATTCCAGCCCCAATCCTATATTTTTTGAAACGGTGGCAACATCATGTTCTGTGCCCCTCTATTTTCCTTAAAGGGATCAAGAAACAATGGGCTTCCCCTTCCTCATTCCCTTTTGTAAGCGGGACTGACAAAAAGATCTTTAGCACCTCCACAGACCTCACTGATGCATTGGAGGTTCCCAAAGTAGATGAAGCCTGGACCCCTCTGGTATCCCAGACTGCGATCACTGGGGACCTGTCGGAGGCGCTTAAAGCGGACGACAAAAAATGGGAACAGACTTTCCGGAGGACCCATCAATCAGCAGCATGGGCAATTAAAACGGCCACTTGTGCGTCCTTTTTTGTCCGGACTACCCGTTTATGGTTACGCCAGCTTCAGGCGAGAGTCCCTGTTGAGGACATTCGGACCTAAGCAAAATGGTGGCAGTCACTGAGTACGCGGCGGATGAAACGCTTCAGTCAGCCAACTTTGCCTCTAGGTCTATAGCATCCAATATCACTGCCAGGAGGGTGCTGTGGCTGAAACACTGGCAGGCTGACGCCAGGGTCAAATGGTGTCTAGCGACTGTTCCTTATCTGTGCAATAATTTATTTGGGGAGGCCCTGGCTCCGTACCTTGTGGAAAACAAGGACAAGTGCAAGGTCATGGCTCACTTGAACAAAAAGTCTGACAAGCATCCCACTCCATACTTTCGCAGGCAGTTCTTTCGGCCGGCAGCAGATGCAACAGTCAATCAGCCCTCCTGCTCATACACTTCCAGACAGGAAAGACCGTATGACCATCCCTATGACAGGCCAGGATTTTGGCCCAGACAGCAGAGCCAGGCTAAGCGGCCATTTCGAGGGGCTGGACGCCCCTACAGGAAGTCCAAGTGACTCCTACACAATTCTTCCCATCGGGGGAAGGCTAGCCCACTTCTTCCACCAGTGGGAACTCACTTCCATGGACAGCTGGGTCTTACAAACCATCCAGTTTGGTCTGTCCCTGGAGTTTCTAGCCGAGCCCCCGGACCGATTCATTGCCTGTTCCATTTCCAAGGATCCACTCAAACAGGGACTCATGGAGGAGGCCATCCAACACCTTCTAGAGATTCAGGCCATAGAACCGGTACCACCAGACCACAGAGGAGGGGGGGTTCTACTCCATCCTCTTTGTGGTTCCCAAGGCCTCAGGAGGGTGGAGAGCAATTCTGGACCTCAAACATCTCAACCATTACATCACTTACAAAAAGTTCAAGATGCACTCTCTCCAGTCCATTCTGGGGGGCATCAGACAGGGAGACTTCCTGGCATCAATAGACCTCACGGAAGCATACCTCCACATTCCCATTCATCCAGCTCACCGACAGTTCCTAAGGTTCTGCTACAGGGGCAAGCATTTCCAGTACAAGGCCCTTCCTTTCAGCCTTTCTTCGGCACCCAGGGTGTTCACCAAAATCCTGGCTGTGCTAGCCGCCCAGTTGAGGAAAATACCAATACGCGTCCAGTGTTACCTGGATGACATCCTGATTCAAGCGTCATCCTTCCAGGCAGCTCAAGTGGATCTGAAACACACCATTCAGGTCCTTCAAGAACTTCTCAGTAAATTTTCAAAAAAGCCAGACAGTTCCCTCATCCAGACTTCTGTACCTGGGAGCCGTCATAGACACCACAAACTGCACGGCCTATCTCTCTCAGGAGCGAGTGGTCAGCATCAGAGACCTGGCTCGCCAGGTGTACAGGAAACATACAGTTCCATTGGTCTTACTCTCCCAACTGTTGGGAAAGATGGTCTCCTGCATAGCCATAGTCCCCTGCGCCAGACTCCACTTGCAGGACCTCCAATGGTTCCTCCTACCATTCCAGCAGGTGAATGCCAGTGCATCCAACCATCAGGTCAGGGTCCCGGTTCACATTCGCAGCATGCTACGATGGTGGTTCTCACAGGCGGTGACCAAAGGATCACCCTTCAAGGAACCGGATCGACGTTCCTTTGCAGATGATTTGGTTGTGACACTGACTCAACCAGTACAGTCTGCCAAGAGATTGATGGAGATAATTAAAATTTATGGTAAGGTATCTGGATTTAAATTAAATATAGCTAAAACCAAGATGTTAGTTAAAAATTTAAATATTAATTTAAAACAGGAATTGGAAAGAATAACGGGATGTGAGATAGTTAAGAAAATTAAATACTTAGGAATTGATATTGAAGCCTCTAATGGAAAGTTATATAAAAATAATTATGAAGTTTTGGGGAGTAAGGTACAAATAGAATTGGAAAAATGGAAGAAATTACAATTATCTTTGTTGGGAAAGATAGCTGCAGTTAAAATGAATGTATTACCCAAATTTTAATTTCTTTTTCAAATGATACCCATACTTAAAAAGGATGCGAATTTGGAGGAGTGGCAGAAGGGTATTAATAGATTTATTTGGAATGGGAAGAAACCAAGGGTTAAATTAAAAATAATCCAGGATACAAGGGAAAGAGGCGGTTTGAAAATGCCTAACTTGAAGTTATATTATGATGCAGCTGTTTTAGTAGCAATAAGTGATTGGGTTAATTTAACTAATGATAGAGTATTGAATATTGAAGGGTATGATTTATTATATGGTTGGCATGCATATTTAGTTTATGATAAAAAGGTGGACAGGAGTTTCAAAGAGCACCTACTGATAAATGCTCTGTTGCGTGTCTGGAAAAAATACCAGTATAAATTAAATGATAAGATTCCCATCTGGACAGTTCCCAGAAACGCAATAGAGAATATAAATAGAGAACAATTATACGATGTGGTGCCATATAAGAAACTCCTGTTTAAAGAAGGGAATGTCTTACAATTGAAGTCCCTGAACATGTTAAGGGAGGAAGGAATAATTTCTACTTGGTTTCAATATTTACAACTGCAGACCAGATGGAAAAAAGATCAGAAGATTGGTTTATCTCAAATAAATGAAAACTTAATTAAACAAATTAGAGATCAAAGGTTAATGCATATTAAAAGATTGTATAATGTATTGATAGAAATTGATTCGGAAACTGAATTAGTTAAGGATTGTATGATAAAGTGGGCTCAAAATTTCGGACAACCAATTATGATGGAAACTTGGGAGAGAATTTGGGTGAAAAATGTAAAATTTACACAAGCGCAACATTTAAGAGAAAATTTTTATAAAATGTTTTATAGGTGGCATTTGGATCCGAAAAAATTATCATGTATGTATCCTAATTTACAATCTAAATGTTGGAGATGTGATTGTATGGATGCTACTTATTTTCATGTATGGTGGACTTGTAAAAAAATGAAAGCTTTTTGGATAAAAATTTGGTGGATACTTCAAAATATTTTGAAAAAACGTATTGAATTTTCACCACAGTTGTTTTTATTAGGTATTATAAAAGATTGTACTACCATTGAGACGAACTTGATTTTGAATTTGATTACAGCAGCGAGACTGTTGGTGGGTCAATATTGGAAGAAGGCAGAATTACCATCTACTACAGAATGGACTTTGAAAGTTATAAATTTGGTGAAAATGGCCAAAGTATCTGCATATTTGAAAGATCATTCAAATGAAAAATATATGTTGGAATGGAAAAAATGGATTGAGTATATTCAAGGGAAATATCAATCCAAGAAATTGTATTTAGCATATAGTTAAATTTATATTAGGATTTCTTTTTTAAACTACCCTGTTTTCACTCCGAGAAGGTGGGGGGTAGGTTGGGGGGGTTAGATGGTTTTGTATATCTGTAATAATAGGGGTGTTGCTTGGACACCACCTCTGCACCACACCTGAAGGGGGAAGAGTGTAAGAGGGGAGAAGGAAGTAGGAAGGTTGGAGGAGAAGAGGAAGTGGAGAGAGAGGGAAGGAGAGAGGGAAGTAGGATGAGAAGATAGGGAGGAAGAGAGAGGGTGGATGTGGTGGGGGGTGATGTTCGAGCAGCACCTATAGTCAAATATAGGTATTTGTTTTATTTTATTTATATGAATTTAAATGAATGTTTGTTGATTTTTGTTATTGTTAAAATTATAATATTAATAAAATATATTTTTTAAAAAAGGAACCGGACCGCATCACAATCACAACAGATGCCAGTCTGGTTGGGGAGCCCATCTGCAGTCTCAGTTTGCACAGGGCCATTGGTCCCACGCAGACTTGAGACACAACATCAATTGGCTGGAGCTCAGGGCCATTCACCTAGCTCTGTGCCAATTCAGGCACTAGATCAGGGGTCATCACGTTCTGATCCTTATGGACAATGTGGCGTCCAAGGCGCACATCAGTCATCGGGGCACCAGGTCCAGGTCCCTCATGTCTGAGGCATGGCTTCTGGGTTCCTGGGCAGAGTCCAACCTGGCCTCTATCAGGGCCGAACACATCTCAGGGGTCATGAACCAGCAAGCAGACTTTTTGAGTCGCTCCACGGTGGATCCCTTGGAGTAGGGGTTCCATCCGGATCTGTTCTCTGAGATCTCTCACAGGTTCGGCCATCCAGTCCTAGACCTGTTTGCGTCGTCAACCAATGCCCAACTCCCCAGGTACTATTCCTGCTACTTCCTTCCAGGGGCGGAGGTGATGGACACCTTGCGGACTCAGTGGCCACAAGGTCTCCTTTATGCCTTCCCTCCCCTCCCACTCCAGGAGCAGGTGGAGGTCATCCTTGTGGCCCTTTACTGGCCACAGAGGCCGTGGTTTGCCGACTTGGTGAATCTTTCCCGATCTTCCCCATGGAAGATTTCTCCTCATCGCGTGTCATTACACCAGGGGATTCCTCCTCATCGCGTGTCATTACACCAGGGGACCCTCCAACACCCGGACCCTCAATGGTTACAATTGACCATCTGGAGCTTGAGCACAGCATAATGACTCAAGAATTATTTTCTCCTCGAGCCATTACCATGATTCAGGCTACTCGTCATCCAGCGACCAATCGCATTTATGATTCTACTTGGAAAATTTTTTGCCATTGGTGTTGTAGGCGTCAGCGGGATATTTCCAAATTGACCGTCCCTCAGATAGTAGATTACCTTTTGGAGGGCCTGGACAGAGGCCTCGCCCCTGCGACTATTCGCAGACAGGTGGCGGCCCTGTCAACAATACTCACTTGTGCAGATTCTGTTCCCTTAGGTCACCATCCCAGGATTCGCGCCTTTATCAAGGGTGCGTGCAACACCAGGCCTCCCGTGGTACACAGGTACCCTTCTTGGGAATTGTCTCATGTCCTTCGCGCTCTAACAAAACCACCCTTTGAACCCATAGCAACTATTCCGTTGCGGAATCTGTCCCTTAAGGTGGCGTTCTTAATCGCTATCACGTCAGCCAGACGTATCTCTGAGCTGGCCACCTTATCAGTCAGGAATGACCTTTGTATCTTTCACAGCAATCGGGTGGTCCTTCATCTGGATCCTGCCTTTGTACCCAAGGTAAACTCGCTCTTCCACAGAACACAAGTCATCTTACCAAATTTTTGTCCCAATCCTTCCCATGACTTGGAGTGGCAGTGGCACATGCTGGACGTCCGCAGGGCACTGCGGCATTATACGAAGCACACAGAGCCTTTTCATAGGTCTGAGGCACTATTTGTATCCTTCCATCTGGCTTCTCTGTGCCAGAAAGTTTCCGCTGGCACTGTTGGTAGGTGGATCAGGGACTGTATAACGGAGGCGTACCAGTCCTCTTCCCTGTCAGCTCCAAGTCATCTTACTGCCCATTCCGCTCACAGTGCTGTGACTTATGCGGCATGGGCCACTCAGGCATCCATCGAGGAGATTTGCAGGGCTGCGACATGGTCCTCGCCCTCCCCGTTTGTACGCCATTACAGAATTGACTGCTTCACTTCAGTGGACACCTCCTTTGGTCGGAGGGTCCTCCAGCAAGTGATCTCCTGGGGCACTATTCTGGCCTTATCTGTTTCCCACCCATCGGGACAGTGAGGCTTTGGTATGTCCCATTGGTGGATTCTCCATCTCCTGTACTGGAGAAGGGGCATCGTCTTACCTGAATGCCTTTTCTCAGTACGGAGATGGAGAATCCATCCCTTTAGGTCAGTTAGGCCGCATTTAAGGATTTGAGAGCCAACACCGCGTCCACCTTCAGCCACTTCACCCTCATTAAGACTGGATCTCCTAGCAAGAGGGGGCGTGTCAAGTTTGGCTACTTGGTCTCAAGAGCAGGCAGACAGAGAAAACCCATTGGTGGATTCTCCATCTCCGTACTGAGAAAAGTCGTTCAGGTAAGACAATGCCCCTTCTCTCCTGTTGTTGGTTTGTGGCTTGCACCGCTTGTTGCCTATCAGGAACTATGAAACTCACCACCTCTTGCTGAGTGCTTTTGTACTGAGGCATGCGAGACAGGGCATAAGCCAGGAAGTTCTTCTCCCCAGGTATGTATTTCAGTTCAAAGTTGAACCTCTTGAAATACTGCTCCCACCTGACCTGCTTAGTACAAAGCTTGTGGGGATTTTCAGGTCCTCTTAAATTTTTGTGATCAATCCATACTTTGAAAAGGATCTTGCTCTCTTACAGGACCTGTCTCCAGGTTAGTAGCACCCACCGCATTACCAAAGCCTCTTTCTCCCACACCACCCATCTCCACTCCGTTTCGTTCAGCTTTCAGGAGGTGTATGTGAATGGCTGCAGTTCCCCCCCCCCTTCATTGCACTGGAGAAGGACAGCTCCCACAGCCTTGTCACTGGCATTTGCCTGAATCACGAAAGGTTCCTCTGGGTTAGGGTGCTTCAGCATTGGTTCAGCGGTGAATAGTCCCTTCAATTTCTTGAATGCCGCTTGGCATTCCATTGTTCGGTTCAAGGGTGGATTTGGCCAAGATTTCTATTCCCCCCCTTCCCAGTCTTTAACAGCTCAGTGATCGGCAGAGCAATCTTGACAAAAGAGGGGGTGAATTATCGGTAGAAGTTTGCAAACTCCGGGAAACTTTGCAGCTGCTTACAGGTGTGAGGTGCATGCCACTCCAAGATGGATTTCACCTTCCCCAGGTACTTCTCTATTCCATCACACGTAGCCCAAGTAATCCAGTTTAGATTTGTGAAACTCGCATCACTTTGAAATGGTAGCTCCCCAAGGGGGAATTGAATGCCATTTTCCACTCATCGCTTTCTTTAATTCTCACTCTGTAGTACACCTCCCTCAGGTCTAGTTTCATGAATATCTTCCTCTTGGCTAAGTGGCCTAGCATGTCCTTCATGAGGGGGAGGGGGTACATGTTTTCCACTCACACTCCGTTAATTCTGCAAAAATCCATGCGCAATCTAAGTGATCCATCTTTATTTTCTTTAAAGAGTACCGGGGCCATGACTCAAGATTTTGCGGTTTGAATAAACCCCCTCACTAAGTTCTGGTCAATGTACTCCCTCAGCTCCTTCAATTCCTTTGGAGTCATGGAATACAACTTTGGTTTGGGGAGTTTTGCCCTGGACAGGATCTCTATGGCACAGTCTGTGGGGAGGAACAGGACCTCGCATTCCTTCTCGCTGAACACTTCCAGATGGTTTCAGTACTCCCTCAGGATGGATTGCAGTCCCCCCCTTCCTCCAATGCTCCCTTGCTGCGCTCAGGAGCTCTCTTCATCCCCTCTACCTTCCTGGGCATTTCTCCCCATTTTTTGTGGGAGCTTGAGGCATGCTTCCCCATGATCATCTGCCTCATGACCCTCTCCCAATAGATTGGGGTCCCCATTTGGCTAGCCAAGCTAGGCCCAGGATCATGTTGTCTGCCATCTTTGGGGCACCCATGAAGTGAATGGTCTCCTGGTGCTCTCCTAATTCAGTTGCACTGGCTCAGTCAGATGGGAAGCGGCCCTGCCTCCTATCAGCGAACCATCAACATGTTTGAACTTCACAGGTTATTTTAGCCTGTTAAAGTCCACAAGGACTTTAACTACTCCCCTTGCCCCTGAGCGGGATGCTTTGATGCCCAAGCTAACCCCAAAGTCATTAACTGGCCCACTCACCATCGGGTCATGTTGGCCCTCGCTCTTGCTGTCATAAAGGACTATCAGCAGTTCATCTTTGGTTGGAGTTCCATCCAGTCCACTTTCGGGAGGGGAGTCCTCAGTGACTTGAGTTGCAGCCTGTGGAATAGGTCATGGCTCAGCCTCTCTCGAAAGTACTGGGTCAGGAGCTGGTCTGGCCAGTGGCTCAGTCTCCCTGTGATCCGCCTGAAGTCTTGAATGTACTCAACCATGGGTCTGTCCCCTGCTTGACCTTCCAGACTTCCAGCTCGCCTTCTGGGTCTGCATGGGGTCCCCAAACCGGGCTCTGAGGCCACAGAGAAAAACATCTGGGTCTGCCAATTCAGGGGCAGCTTTGTCATGGAAGATAGTCACCCACTCCGCTGCCTCCCCTTCAAGATTTGCCATGACAATATCCACTCAGGCCATGTCATCCAGGTAGTCATCCCCATACTGATCTAGACTTTGTTCAGGAAGAATGCCAGCTTCTCTGAGCTCCCACTGAATGTCACCCTCAGCGGTGGAGGAGGAGGTGGCCTGGGTGCCGGCATTGGTGCTGATGCTGGCTGGGTCTTTGCATCCATGTTCCGCCATTGGTACATCCCTGGTTGGAGCCCATACCTGGGCCCCGGCAGGGGTTGCCAGCCTACTCCTCCATGCTGAGGAAAAAGTTCTGGTGGCGAGCTGTGGGCTCTTCATCCTGAGCTGGGACTAGGCAATGAAGGCAGCCCAGGTGGCAGGCTAACTGTCCCCCCCAAAGTCTTGGATGCTGCTGCCATCGAGTATTGGGGTGAAGAGGCCAGCTCTGGCTTCAGGGTCAGATTTGAACCCACTCGATATCAGGGATCCAGTTGTGGGATCAACTCCCCTCCATGGACCTCCAAGCTGCTGAACTGACACCTCAAATGCTCCACCCATTGACTGTCACACCTGGGCAAGGAGCACTCCTCAGGGGTCTCCCACCCTGGGGCTTCATGCATCCATCACTCGAGCCCCCCTGCCCTCCTCAGCCTGGGGACAGTATGATTGGAGTTCAGCTTCAATGGCTCTCCGTCAGTCCTCTCTCCACTTCTCTACTTCGGGCTGATTGAACATTGCTGCTCCCCCCATCCACTCCGGGGCCAGCTCCCTCCATTCAACTTGCTCCTTGGGTCATGTTGAGGCTGGTGGGGTTATGAAGCCGCCCTTGGTCCCAGCCGGAGTCCCACTGACCGATCCTGACCTGGCTCCGGCTGGCTTCTTCATTTCAGGCATCTTCTTCTGAGTCTTCACCACCCCTCTGGGGCTTTCAGAGGGGCGTAGGGACTCAGGAGCCCTCAATAGAATTGGATTTGTTCAGAGAGCTAGCTTAGTCTCAACCTCCAGCTCAAAAGCCCAACCAAAGCAAAACACCAGAACCATTGCATTCTCTAATGTCTATTTTATTGAGCAAATACAAACCAGCAGGGTTAAAGAAAAGCTAGCTCGGAGGAAATGGTGGGAAGAAGTTAATTTAAAGGGTCAAACTTTCTCTTCTTCTCTGACAGGTTCAGGTCACATTGTCAAATACATTGCTCAGTAATTATTTGGAGAAGAAACTTTAATTTGCCAAAACAACTCTTCAAGAGCTTTGGTTCTCACACTGATAAGGACAACTGTGGATTCAAAATTCTCCCCTCTCTCCCTCCTGCATGGTTAGCAAGTTAGAAGCATGTAGTGGTCCTAAAGACCCTGGGGTTTATAGCTTAACGAGCATTTTTGTAAGTTATGTGATTGGATAATTTTATTTAGTATTGCAAACATATATGCTAAACTAACTTTATGAGTGTTTTTGTTACTTAAAATGAACAAAAATTGACCTAAAATGTTCAATAAAGACTTATTCATTCTAAAGTAGTTATTTATTGTAAAGTAAGCTCCATAGACATCAATAAGGCTTTCCACCAAGTCTGTTGAAGATTGTAGACAAAATTAATAATCTAGTTTTTGAACATTAAGAATCTGTTGGAATTTTTATTCTGGGTAAACATGTATAAGTCGATCCAACCTCATTGAAATTTATTTGATTTATTATATGTAAGAACTTTTAGAATTAGTCATCCTTATTCAGGTAAATGAGGACAGATACAATATTGTTGCCATTATGGAAACTTGGTGGGACGAAACCCACAAAAGGAACACACAGCTAGAGGGATTTAAATTATTTAAAAGAAACAGACCACATAAGAGGAGGTAGAGTTGCTCTCTATATAAGAAATAACTACATCTCTACAAAAATAGAGCACAGCAATGATGAAAACTGTCTCAAATGCATTTGGGTCAATATAAAAAAAGGGGGGAATGACATTGCCATAGGTGAATACTATAGGCCACCCAACCAAACAGAGGAGATAGATGAACTTTTTGCTAGTCAGCTAAGGTATGTAGGAAGCACATCACAATAGTAATGAGGGACTTTAATTACCCTGACATCAACTGGGAGACAAACTCTGTACCAAGTGGAAGATCAAACAGATTCCTGACAAACCTAGCAGACAACTTTTGTCTCCCAAAAAGTAGAGAAGGGAACTAGGGAATCAGCCATATTAGACCTAATTCTCAATAACAGAGATGAAATGATAGAAGGTGTTGAAGCCACAGGAACCTTGGGGGGCAATGATCATGCAATATTGGAATTCAACATTATGCAAGCACAAGGAATAGAACAGAGTCAATCTAGAGTCTTGGACTTCAAGAAAGCTAATTTCAATAAACTTAGAGCTTGGGAAGGATTCCATGGATGACATTCCTCAAGGGAAAACAACTCACGAAGCTTGGGAAATTGTGAAAAGTAAGATTATAAAAGCCCAGTCTAGCACAATACCAACAAAGAAGAAAAATAACAGCTCTCAAAAGAAACCAGAATGGCTGCATAAAGAACACTCTGAAAAATTGAAAGATAAAAAGGACAAATATAAAAAGTGGAAAGAGGGGCACATAACTAAGGCAGAATATCAGCAAATAGCCCGAGCCTGCAAAGATGAAGTGAGGAAAGCTAAGGCTCAAAATGAACTAAGGCTTGTGACAAAAGTCAAAAATAACAAAAAAAGCTTCTTTCAACATGTAAAAAAACAAGAAAAAAATTAAGGAAATGATTGGTTCATTAATGGGAGAAAGTGGCAAGAAGTTAACAAGCAACAGGGAGAAAGCAGAACTATTTGACTCATTTTTTGTATCATCTTTATACAAAGGGAAAAAACAGTCCAACCTATCAAAAACAGTACCATAAAAACAGATTAGAAACACAAGATAGGCAAGAAAATGGTAAGTGAGCACCTATTCACCCTAGATGAGTTCAAATCACCAGGACCAGATGGATTACACTCCAAGGTTCTGAAGGAATTGGCAGATGTGATCTCAGAACTACTGAACTATATTTTTCAGATCCTGGAGCACTGGGGAACTACCAGAGGACTGGAAAAAAGTAATGTAGTTCCTATCTTCAAAAAAGGAAAAAACTGGATCCAGGAAACTACAGACCTATCAGCCTGACCTCAATACCCGGGAAGATTCTGGAAAAGATAATCAAGCAATAAATTAGCGAACACTTAGAGGCAAACAAAGTCATTACCAAAAGCCAACATGGGTTTTTCAAAAACAGATCGTGCCAGACAAATTTTATTTCATTCTTTGACCAAGTGACAAAATTAGTGGACCAGAGGAATGCTGTAGATATAATTTACTTGGACTTCAGTAAGGCATTTGATAAAGTAGACCACAACCTACTACTTGATAAGATATAAATTTGTGGGTTAGACAGCATCACCACCACTACATTTAGGCAAGAAAAACCAAATGCACAGATATAGTATGGTGGTACTTGGTACCTAATATAGGTGGTAACTGTGAGAGGGATCTCGGAGTCCTAGTGGACAATCACTTAAATATGAGCCAGCAGTGTGCTGCAGCTGCCAAAAAAAGCCAACAGAATGTTAGGCTGCATTAATCGAGGGATAGAATCAAGATTACATGAAGTGTTAATATCACTTTACAATGCCTTGGTAAGGCCACACTTGGAATATTGCATCCAGTGTCAAAATCCAGTTATATTTCCTTTCTATCTATCTTCTCTGATATACCCTCTCCTGGATCCTGCCATACTAAGGGGGGGGGTGAGCATGCATGAGGTTTTTATTACTTTCACTTCCTCTATTCACTACAAAGTAATCTTTTGTTTATTCGCCTCGGGTCTGCTAACCATCACAATGTAACCATTAGCCTTTTATCCTATGCCCCTCTGAACTTCTCCTCCTTACCGGCTAGTTAGGGAAAGGGTGGGGGGGTGAAAAGATACAGCCTCCGGAATCTGGCTTATTTATCAATCATCAAAATAAGGTGTGAGGAGCTGTTGAATGATTGTGTACAATGGAGCCAGATTGATGTTATGTTTCCTGGATTTAACACCTAGAAATCTGCCGGTCTGAATCGCCCGAAAGAACTGCGGGGTGGGAACTGCTTAGGGACACTTTAAAACATCGATTTGTAAGGAAATCCCTCAGATCCTGTCCATTATGCCTGCTAGAGATTGTTTCCAAGAGTTCTACTAGACAGCATCACCACCACTACATTTAGGCAAGAAAAACCAAATGCACAGATACAGTATGGTGGTACTTGGTACCTAATATAGGTGGTAACTGTGAGAGGAATCTCGGAGTCCTAGTGGACAATCACTTAAATATGAGCAAGCAGTGTGCTACAGCTGCCCAAAAAGCCAACATAATGTTAGGCTGCATTAACCGAGGGATAAAATCAAGATCACATGAAGTGTTAATACCACTTTACAATGCCTTGGTAAGGCCACACTTGGAATATTGCATCCAATTTTGGTCACCACGATGTAAAAAAGATGTTGAGATTCTAGAAAAGAGTACAGAGAAGAGCAACAAAGATGATTAGGGGACTGGAGGCTAAAACATATAAGGAACGGTTGCTGGAATTGGGTATGTCTAGTTTAATGAAGAGAAGGACGAGGGGGTGACATGATAGCAGTGTTCCAATATCTCAGGGGTTGCCACAAAGATGAGGGTGTCAAGCTATTCTCCAAAGCACCTGAAGGCAGGACAAGAAGCAATGGATGGAAACTAACCAAAGAGAGAAGTAACGTAGAACTAAGAAGAAATTTCCTGACAGTTAGAACAATTAATCAATGGAACAACCTGCCCCCAGAAGCTGTGAATGCTCCAACACTGGAAGTTTTTAAGAAGAGACTGGACAGCCATTTGTCTGAAATGGTATAGGGTTTCCTGCCTGAGCAGAGGGTTACGGTATTATTATTATTATTATTATTATTATTATTATTATCATCATCATCATCATCATCATCATCATCATCATCATCATCATCATCATGCATCACAGATGCATTTTGTGTATGTGTAGAAAATCAATTTAAATCTTTTGTAACTTGGTATTTCCAACCTATTCAACCTTTCTCTGCTGTACAGAGTAAAGTGAATTGCCTTGGGGGAGAAAGAAATGAGAAATCCAGGAAAGGTAAGTATGTGCAATCACTTCCCTAATTTACATGGTTATAAAAGAGACAAAAGGAGGAACACAATCAGACTTGCAAGATTAAATTATATAACATGCCTACAGCAAGTCTTTCATTTTTTCCTCAGATTCTTTTCAAGGCCCACAGCAGTTGGTAATTTCATACATCAGCAATGAGTGGAAATTATTATTATTATTATTATTATTAATAATAATAATAATAATAATAATAGTAATAGAGTTGGAAGGGACCTTGAGATCTTCTAGTCCAATCCCCTGCTCAGGCAGGAAACCCTATACCATTTCAGACAAATGGTTGTCCAGTCTCTTCTTAAAAGCTTCCAGTGTTGGAGCATTCACAGCTTCTGGAGGCAGGTTGTTCCATTGATTAATTGTTCTAACTGTCAGGAAATTTCTCCTAAGTTTTTTTTTAAAATATATTTTATTGATTTTTTACAATAACAGTCTTTAGTGCTTAGTAAACAGCATGTTGTCTGGGTTCATATATTTAAAAAACAATAATAATTAATTTCTATAATTCCATAATCAATATATTAATTAATTATATATTTCCTTGATCTTCTCTTCTTCCAGTAGTATTCTCCTTTTGTCAACATTAAATAAATATAGTTCTTAATACTTTCAATACATACAAAGTTAGATATAAACATTTTTCTTGTGTTTGTACAAATAACAGTAACATCAGCATATAAGATCTTTTCTGATCAGATTATATTTCAATTGTATTTATAAAAGTCATCTTATTAAGTCACTATATGTCCTGTTTTTAAGATTCTTATTTAAGCTTAATTTCCCCTCTGTATCCAGACCATTCTTATCAGTCATAATTTTCTCAGAGTTAATTACCTTTAAATAGCCAAATTTTTCATTCACATACACCATCCCAATATTTTTACATTTCATATATTATAAAAAGTGCTATACTACTTGTATATCTTATCCTTCTTACTGTAGGGCCCCTTTACATCCATAATTTATCTATTCTTTTAACCATATTCAAACCAGTGTTTAATCATATAGTACTCCACCTGGTATGTCGAATCAAATCTCTTACAGTATATCTAACTCTAGCCTTCTTCTTTTGCCAATTAGCTTTCCAAGTCAGTGTGTTCAGCTTGCCAGGGGATTCTTCCTGTATTTTTATAAATGTTGTTGGGAATAAGGAAGACAAGTTAGGTAGGATGTGCATTTTTTGTCTTTCAAACTCTAATGATACTCTTGGCTGCTCTATAATCCATTTTGTTAGATCTTCTTTCCTATCTTCAGGTCTATTTTGAAAGCCTGAAAAATAAAATATCTTTTCCATTTCCATTGTTGTGGCAAAATCTTGCAAGTTTTCTTTTGTTTGTATTAAGCTATGGTTCTCTTCATTTGTAGCTTCCCTCTTTGGGTCACTGTCCTCTGGTTTATGTTCTGTTATCTTGTTTGTTCATTCTTTGTTGTCGTTTTCTGAGAGTTTTTTTTATTGTAAGCTTAGGTTAAAGAGGTGCTCATTTATGACATCAAAGTTGCTTTTAATCTCATCATGATTTGAGACTATTGTCATTTGAATCTGTCGCAGCATTGCATATATTTCCTGCTGGAAAATATTTGTCTTCTCTTGGAGTTTTGCTCCTGCAGAACTCTGATGTTCCAGGCTGGGGCCTTCAGAAGGTGATATTAGATGTGGTTTCCTGCCACTTTTAGATAGGTATGTAATATTCATTTTATCTCCCCTCTCCAGATAGTCTTTCACTGGTACCATAGTCACTGTAATTAGCCTTGTCAAATCAGCCAATCTTAAAGTCCAAACAACCAAATCTTGTATAGTTCTTATCTTTATATATGGTTTTTTTTATAATCCAGTGTATTTCCAATTGTCAAAACACCACTAATAGTAGTATTTTATAACAGTTCTTCAATTCAGGGATCTTACAATTATTAGCCAGTGCTGCAGTCCAGAATATTTAACCACCTAAGAGCTTTCCAGTAAATTCCCCCCTAGAAGATTAGCCAAAAGTCAAGGTTTTTCTTTTTCTGCAAACAACTCTTGAACTTAGAGATCACAGCTCAGTAAGTGTTTATAATTCCAGAAAGTCAGCTGTTTTTAAAACAAGTATAGTTCTCACCCTGTAGTAGATGGCCCAGTGTATTTTCTTTCCTCTGTTCCCTATTTAGCTAGAAGTCACTGAGATTCAAAGAAACAAGTTGTTTTTTGTTTCTGGGCGTCTAGCTAATTTCTGAGTCAATGCAGCTGCTTTTCTATGCTCTAATCCTCCACTAGATGTCAGTAGCTATTCATTTTCCAACTTTATTTTCTTGTAATTTCATCAATACTCTTTCAAATGTGGAATCTTAACAGTTTTCATAATTTTCAGATTTATCCAGACTGTAGTATTATTAACTTCATTTCAATATATTTCTGTCCCCCATAAAATTAAATCGCTGCTTCCATCTATGGAAGGGTGGGGGTGTGGTCCCCTCCCTTCTCAGTTTCAGAGGATTTTTTGCTTCTTGGGGATCTTCTCCAGGAAATCAGTTACAAAATAGAAGAGAGAAGATCGATATTCTCACCCAGTTCCAAGCATGCTGTTCACAGTTGTTTTGGTTAGTGCTTTTGGACTTCGGCTGCCGGTAGCTTGGGCTAGTCACCCAGGTATAGCTAGCCTTTCTCCTGTCGGTTTGGAGGGCTTCCCCTGGATCAAACAGATCGACTGCCATCATTCCACGATCATCGGGGGTCCCCTCCTTTGCCACCTCTCTGGGGCAACTTTAGACCCATTTAGGGTCCCCTGGCAGGGTGAAACCAGCCATGGGGTGTGGAGCCCCACAATCCCTCGGCCGTGTCACTACAACGCAAGACCAGAACTAAGAAATTTCTCCTAAGTTCTAGTTTGGTTCTTTCCTTGATTAGTTTCCATCCATTGCTTCCTGTCCTGCCTTCAGGTGCTTTGGAGAATAGCTTGACTCCCTCTTCTTTGTGGTAACCACTGAGATATTGGAACACTGCTATCATGTCACCCCTCGTCCTTCTCTTCATTAAACTAGACATACCCAATTTCAGCAACCATTCTTTATTTGTTTTAGCCTCCAATCCCCTAATCATCTTTGTTGCTCTTTCTCTGTACTCTTTTTTACATCATGGTGACCAAAACTGGATGCAGTATTCCAAGTGTGGCCTTACCAAGGTGTTATAAAGTGTTATTAACACTTCACATGATCTTGATTCTATCCTTCTGTTAATGCAGCCTAGCACTGTGTTGGCTTTTTGGGCAGCTGCAGCACACTGCTGATTCATATTTAAGTGATTGTCCATTAGGACTCCGATATTCCTCTCACAGTTATCTCTATTGGGCAAGATACCACCTATACTGTACTTGTGCATTTGGTTTTTCTTGCCTAGATGTAGAACCTTACTTTTTTCACCATTGAATTTCATTTTGTTAGATAGCGCCCAGTGTTCAAGATTTGTCAAATTGATCTAGTGAAGAATCAGCATCTACAAAAACAGAAATTTGAAAATTAATCAGTTTTGCTTGACTTAAAACTCATTGCACTCCTGCTACATAGATGTAATTATCAGTATTCTCAGTTTTCTTTGGATGATGGCAGGTAAAAGAAATCTGATGAAGAAACAAAAATTAGGAGTGGAAGTTGCTTGAGCTCATTCCTCATTCCAATATTCAAGTTTGTCAAGATCCTCCTGTATCTTAAAACTATCTTCTGCAGTGTTGGCTATTCTTACCATCTTTTTTCCTCTCTTCCTTTGTCTTTTTTATTTTTCTTATGAATGTTTTTAAAACAGTCATTTGTTCCTTTCTTTCAAAGAGAAACAACAACTGTGGCATTTGCATTCCCCTCTAGGCATTGTTTCACAATGTGCTGTGTGTAGTTGTTCCATCTTCTCATCCATTGATTTTTCTGAGGTGCGTATGACAGACAGTTCCTGAAAAATAGCTTACATTTTCCTTGTTGTTATTTATCTAATTTTTCTACCTTTTTGGTAAAGGGAAGAAATGCTAGTTTTGACAGATATTATCAACTTACTGTAAGCAATGGTTATGTCACTGGTACATATATTCTTTAAATACACTACTTGGAAGAAAAGGTGAAGACCTGAATCCAGAAACTGCTGCATTTGCAGGCCTAAGGAAGTCATAGTTATTGCTTAATAGACATTGTTGCCTTCCAGTAATGAGGCTGTGGACTGATCTACCAGCTCAGTTTGTGGTGGGGTAGAAGCTTGTTCTGAAATCATTTGAATTCCTTTATTTCTAAGGAAGAAAATATCATTATTGCTTCTGTAAGTAGTGGGTTTATGATTGATCTGTGCCATCTCAGTGGAGGGTTTGATAATCTTGTTCTTAGTATTAGAGTAGATATTGTGCATACATTGACGTGGACTTTAGAAGTGTCATTAATTTGAAGTGATGAGATAGGTCTTGATGATGGACTGTTGTGGTAAATTGGCATGTTGTTGAAGTTCAACATTATTAGGTTGAATTTTGTGTATATTGGATCTGGTTTTCTGTAGTGTGGTAGTGGAAAATGACTTCATTGAAAAATGCAAGGGTTTGGGATTGGATGCCAGTTACACAGATCACTTTATGATTTAACACTGGAAATCACCAGACAACACAAGAACTGAATATGGATGTCATCTAAAGACAGTCTATTGAGGATGAGGGACTAGTTGGGGGGGGGGATTTTAGGAATATGCTTTCACTACAGGCATGATTTATCTCATTCTTTCAATGTTAAAAACTGTTGTTTTAATGTGATTTTGGCCTACATGATTGTGGCATCTGTTAGAGGTATCATTGTTACTGTCACATGGTGATTCTTCCAAGTTGAATTCTTTATTATTTCATAACTATAGACAAAATCTTGCCAGACTAAGCACTCGTCTGTCTGCTTCTACAGTATACTTCGAATTATTAGGGAGGGACGGTCTTTACTCTCTGTTTCTCACAGGTAATATCTGGATTGAGCTGCTTCTTACTTCTCTGGAATGCACCCCCCTTCCTGGGAATCCACCTCCTTACTACATTCCATCACAGTTATGTCTACTTGATATTTCTTACTATTAGCATATTAGTATTTTAATTTGTACTTTATTTATTTACACCATTACAGTAATATGGGCAAGCAGAGACTGCCTTTGGTAGAATTGTAAAATCTTCTGTTCCCCCCTTAAAAAGTATCTGCTTGAAAATAAAGTTACTGTTCTATTATATGTATGGTCTCAGTGAGGAATATAGGACAGTACTTGGGGGAGGGGACAGGTCATCAGCATATTCACACAACCTATTCACTTTCCTCTCTATAAATGCTTACTGTGTAAATGCTTCGAATCCTGAATTACTGCTTCAGTCTTAGGAAATTGAAGATAAAGTGTGGACTAAGCTTTAGCATGTATAAAAGGGTAGTTTTCCTTAAAAATAGCTATAAAAGCCGGTACAAAAACCATAAGTGAGTGCACAGATGTCCATTAAAAGAATGACTATTCCAATAAACATCTGCTTTTTTTCATAAAAGTATAGGATTTGGCTCACTACCGGTATATATATCAACATTTTTTCTTGGTATTATTCTTCTATTTTCCTTGCTTTCTTTGTTTTTCTTTTTATAAAAAAATTAAAGTTGATCGCTGTTGACCACTGAATCTAACCTAGTATTATAATTCCTATGGATGTATATTCAAAACTGTAAAATTATTTTTGAATTTTAACACAACTTCACTTTGGTGAAAGGAGAGAAGATGTCATGTGGGAAAGACTAGGGCCATATGTCACATGTTAAGTTCCAATTAAAATGATTTATTGCTCATGCCAATGCAGAGGAATTTATTCTCAACTAACAGAACAACCTTTGGCGCTAGATAAGTGTGAATTCAATTCAAAGAGGGTTGGATGGAATTCAAAAGGGGTTGGACATAGTCTGCTTGTGGCAATGTAGAGACTCTAGGCTGATCCCTCTTTTGACTCTGCTCCCAGGCTCTGCCACTCCTTCTCCTACATCAGATATTTAAGGAATTGTAGCTACCTTGTCATTGTCCTGCTTCCTCTCTCCTTTGACAGCAAGGGCAAGAAGTACCCACATTGCTGTGGAGCTGTGAATAACCACATTTTTTTATTTAAAAACTGAAATCCTGCATTACACAGATGTGAATACATTTAGTTGCTTTTAAAAATGTAAAGAAATCTGAAATTATACATATGACCTTCTACTTTTATTGTAACTGCAGCATGATCCATGTGGCATATGTGCTTTTGTTGTTACATAGATGATAAATATGTATATAACCTTCCAAATTCTTCCTCTTGTTTAATACATTAAACTGTTAATGTACAGCCCGTGATTACATTACACGTAGAGAAAACATCGAACAGTATTAATTAACATGAGACCACAGAGCAGGAATTGTGTATTAAAAAAAGTTAGCATAGCAGGGTCTCAGAAATGAAAGGTATTCCATATAATAGAGAGAAAAAAATCCTGTTAACCTTTAGACATGGGGAAATGGAGCTAATCAGAGCACTAAAACTGAAAAGATAGCAGACTTGGAATGCATACATACTGTATGTGTTAAAGTATTACTTCAGTCTGAAAGAGCAAAGTGCAGGTTTATATTCTTAAAAAAAGATTGTTTATTCTTACTGTTGCATGCTTTTGATCCACAGTTGTCCATGATTCACTTTAAAGATGAAAAAGAAGATTTGTATGTCAAAGCCAGAAAAAAGTTAGATTATAAATAACAGAAATATGAGAATTCAATTGTAGGATGTAAATCCTTAAGTAACATAGTAGAAAGAATAATATAATATGAATGTCTGGAAACTTATACCTTAGCCTGCTTAACTTTGATGGACTGTTCAAAACAAGTCATTACCTTTTAGTAATCTCTTTTTATAGTTAAGTGGCATGGTCGTAAAGTGTGATGTCACATGACCCATTGCACACAGACAGCAATTCCAGATGTCTGCTTGCCAGCATAAAGTAAGGACCTTGCAGTTGATTAAGTGAGGACCTCACATGTTTATGATTTCTTACTTCCTGCTGGCTTCTCCATTGACTTTGTGGGAAGCTGGCAGGGAATTTTGGAAACTGTGAACACATGATCATGGCTTGCTGCAATATCATAATCACAGATTAGATGTTGAGCACAACATCATGATCATCTGAATGCAAGAACATTACAAGAACAAGTCATAAGTGCCATTTGTTTAAAGCTGTTGCAATTTTGAACAGTCACTGAACAAATGGTTGTAACCTGAGGACTACCTTTAATAAAAAGCAGAATCTGTTGCAAGTAGAAGCACAAAGATGTCAGTGCATAGTCAGCCCTTTGAAACAGAGGGTTAATGTATTAACAGAACTGTGTGTTTCTGAATGCAATTCAAATTTGCAGCCTTTACATAACTCAGAGCCCAAGTATTAAGGGAATCCATTACCAGATGCTTTCTGCATGTCCAGTATAGATGACTAAATAATACTTGCTGAAGATCATGTCCTGTATCAGGAGGCCTAGGCATATTTGGTAGAGGGGCTCCTTTTCTGTGGAACTGCTTGCCTCCCAAGCTAATAAAATTTCCCAGGCCCATGATACTTGTAAAAAAGCAGCTGTTCGTTATTTTATTAATATCTTTACGCTGCCCAATATCTAGTTCATAGATTAACACAAGAGAAAAATCAAACTGTAATTTTCAGTCCTAATCTGGAGAGAAATACCATCATTTGTTAACTTCTGTTGTGAGCAGATTATCGCTTTTGTGAAAGTAGAAGTCACTCATTGTGTAAGAAAGAAGAGCTTCATAGAGTTTCTGAGTACAGAACTCATTCATATGTTTCACAAAGACTTTTCAGAATACCTCAGATGCAATTTAATTAATTAATTAGTTAAATGATTGTGGGCACTTTGTGTGTGTGTGTGTGTGTGTGTGTGTGTAACTGCCCAATTTGAACACATAGCAGTACCTCCTCATCAGACTGTAAAGGTCAATTCTAAGGTACAACATGATTCTGTCTGAGCACCTAACTGCATCTAGCAAATCTGAGTAGCTGTTCTGCATTCTCTGTACAGCATGTGAAGCAGATTTCTTTTAGCTAAAGCTGTGAAAAAAGTTTTTTGGCATCCACATAGAATGGGATGTACTGTGAGGCATTGTGTCATCTCTAGACCCATCATTGTTAAGAGGCAGAAATATTTCCAGGGTCCAGTCTCCAAAATTAGACTTTGTTAAGTTGCTCAAGAAGTGTCCATTAATTCTCTTTCATAGTGTGCTACGTTATATAGCAGGGTTTATTCGCTACATGCTCATACTCTCTGTTCTCTGACAGCAACTTACATTTCACTGCAATTACCTTTTTATAGTACAGTGTTATCTTGACACTCAACTGCTTTGAATCTCATCGAATTTGGTACTCAACACATTTTGATGCAAAAATTTTGTCCTGGTACTCATCATTTGTTTGGTACTAAACACACAAGCTAGAACTTGCCATTTTTGACTACTTTGTGACTCACTACATTATTCCTTATGGGAAAACTCATTGTTTTGTACTCATTGTTTTTGATACTCAGTGCGCCTCCTAGAACCAATTAATGATGAGTACTGAGATATCATTGTATAGAATTACTTCTACCTTCTATAATTTAGGTCTGAAGTTCACCTTCTTTGGGAAGATGCATTTGTTTAAAACTTTTATAGGAGATATAAATTAAGATTAAAAGTAAGAGCTCTTTAATTTTAATTTTTAGTTTGATTCTTTTCTTTCCTCTCTGCAACTGACTCAGCCCACTAAAACATATTACATACATAAATCATATTATCAATTTAACTTTAGCAGCACTGCTTACTAAACCTGATTCCTGTTGAGTGCTTTCAGAATAGAACACACCAAAGTTATTACTATGCCTTGGACTTCCAAGGAAGAAATCGTGAAATAGAGATGGCTCCATTAAAAGTAGAGCCAACAACCACAGCGGAATGAAGAGAAAGCAAGTAGCTACAGCCCTAGCGGACCTCTTCCAAGCCGAGGCTGCCCCTCAGCGCAGAAGCACTCCTCTATCCTCTGGAAACAAGCTCCTGTTGCTGCCATTCCAGGGTTCTTTATTTGTGGATGGCAAGATAGGAAAAGGGTTGATGGGATGGGACAACTCCAGCGAGTGGACATTTCAGTCTGCAATCCACAGCTCCTCACTCGAACAGCTGAAGGACTTGAGTGAACAAGAGAGGGGGGAGGGAACGGGGAGGGGAGAGAGAGTTATTAAATGTTTATGCACCCGTCTTCCCCTCGAAGACAACTCTGGAAGGCTTACTGATAACAAAAAGACAAATATATAAGTAATTAAAATACTAAAACTATGCAAATAAAATTATATCCCAGAATACATAGTTACATAAACTAGCATTCAATAAACTCATGAAAATGGTATATAAATCTGTTAAAAAAGTTGTTGGCATCTTTGACTTCACTATAATAATTTCCATAAACTCTAAGATACTAGATGTTTGATATAATGCATATATCCTTCACATGAGTACACTTAATTGCACATGTGGCAGAATTTATCTAAGGTATCAAGACTTTCATGGAATGCTTATGTCAACTTTAAAAATGAGCATGGCTGCGGCCCTCTTCCTTATTCATTTTCAGTTGATACACTGAAAGGAGGGAGGGGGGATTGCCAGGAGTTTCGCTAGTCTAAATAAAAAATTTTCCCATGGGAACCAAGATCATCGGCTGCTCCTGAGACTGCAGGCTGGGCGTTTCGTGAAAAGCCCACCAAGAAGATGTATTGGGGAACGTAGTTGTTTGCATAGGGGTAGGATTTCTTAACTTTGTATTGGGGAATTGTTACATGTATCTTCAGACTTACTTTCACTTTTGATGTGCCAATACTTTGTAACTAATAAACCTGTTCTTTGAGGAATTTCCAAGCCTTGGAGTTCTGCTTTATTTGTCTCTGTCTGTCAGAACCATAATACTAAACTAAGTCTCTTAAAACTTCATTTTCTCGGAGTGCTGGGCTCCGACTGCCTACCTACTCACTTTTGGGAGAATGGTAAAGACTCGGCAAAGACTCGAGATGGAGGAGAAAATTGAAACCACTGCTAGCTGCAATGGGACTCAGACTGTCTGAGCACAGGCTGGCACTCCAGCCACCAAGAAGGTGTCACTGGCAGGGGCTTGGCTGAAAGCTAGGTTAATCCAAGCTGGGAAGCTGGCACTGCTGGAAGGAGCTACAGCCCTAGTGGACCTCTTCCAAGCCGAGGCTGCCCCTCAGCGCAGAAGCACTCCTCTATCCTCTGGAAACGAGCTCCTGTTGCTGCCATTCCAGGGTTCTTTATTTGTGGATGGCAAGATAGGAAAAGGGTTGATGGGATGGGACAACTCCAGCGAGTGGACATTTCAGTCTGCAATCCACAGCTCCTCACTCGAACAGCTGAAGGAGAGGTTCAGCCAGCTGGAGGTGAGGGATACGATTCCTGTTGCCCAGGAGGTGGGTGCCGTGGGGGGAAATGCCAAGAACTACCCATCTCTTCCCCGCCCTCGCCAGCGCTCCAGCCCAGCTACTGGAGTCCGTGCTGCTTCACCCATCCCCCAACTGGCTATGATACCAAGCCCTGTGTCCCATTCACATTTGTTCCACAACCTCGGGATGCCACTCCTGGAGTCCAGTCAAGAGAAGTCCAGAGAGTGGTTCAGCCACTTCCCCAGGACCAGCAAGCCGTCCAAGCCCAGCAAGCCACCCAAGCCCAGCAGTAGGTGCAGGCGGCTCCGCCGAGGTTTGAGCCGCCTCCCATCAAGCCCACCTTTGATGGGGATCCTGAGAAGCTGACCTTCTTCTTAAACCAGATGTGGGCTCATTTAGATCACTACGCTTATGCCTACCTGGATAGAGCTATGATGGTGAATGCTATGGTGGCAAATTTAGAGGGAGAAGCAGTTGACTGGGTGACCAACCTCCATGATGAAGGGGCTCTTGAATTGCACATTAATCTATTCATGGAGGAACTGAGGGATCAGTTCGAAGATGAATCCCTAGTCCTACTGGCCTAGAAAGAAATCCACCGCCTGAAGCAAAGGGGTTGCCCCACAAAGGAGTATGTCCATGAATTCACTAGAGTTGCTAACTGGCTGGGGCAGTGGCCTGAGCAGTCACTGATCAACTACTTCAAACGGGTTAGATCGCAACTTGCTTCAAGCCTGCATTATTCAAAGTCTTCCTAACCTGTTGCATGAGTGGTACCATATGGCAGTGATGCTGGACATCGAGCTGAAAGTCAAGCACCACCAAACCCAAACTGCTACGTGTCCAAGAAAAACACCTCTATGGTCAATGTCTCCAAGCCTCTGCAGCCACCAACATCTCCCAAGCACCAGCCAGGGCTCCAATCAAATGCTGTCGGTGCAGTCAGATGGGTCACTGTGCTGTGGAATGCCCAGCTCCTCACTCTCAACCTAGAAGCGCACCAGTCGCGGCTGTGAAACCACAAAGAGCTTCCAGGGAGGAAGAGAGAAAATCAACTGGGCACGTCAAGGCTTGGGTGTCGAAGCCTCCCCTCCCACCAAGCTTGATGCCAAACCCCAATCTGAGCCACAGCAGATGCTGGCACCGTACAACAGTGACAAGGAAGGTGAGGAGGATCACATGGTGAGTCAGCCCATTCCCTCTTTTGCCATTCCTGCCAGGCTGATAGTGCCCAAAATGGGGGCTCACATGAAGTTGAATGTCCTAATAGACTCAGGTTGCACTCGGTATTTAATTAAGTTGCCCACTGTGCTCAAACTGGGAATTCAGGCCAAGCTATTGCCCTTGCCCATGAGGTTTGAGAGGCCGACAGGTCCCTCATCAGAGGTGCCCCTGCCAGGCACCTAACCGAACCTGTGCATTTGGAAATGGGTTGGCATTGGGAAATCATCCGTTTTGTGGTGGTTCCGAAGATGACCAAAGCTGTAATTTTGGGGCTAGCATGGTTAGATAAATGGCATCTTAACATCTGGTGGAAGGAGGGAATGCAAAAATAAAGACTGGGGACAGGACTCCTCCCACCTGACACTGACAATAAAACAAAGACACTGGCCATCTACGAGATGCAAGAGGAGCCCTATGAAACCCTAAAGACTGTAGCCAAAAGGGTGCAGGGGACTCAACTTGTCCCCACTGAGTACTGTGATTTGCCAGAAGCATTTAGTGAGAAGGGCTGTGCTATTGAAATTCTGCCCGGTGCCAAACTTCCTAAACCAAGGGTGTACTGTATGACACCCAAAGAGATGAAAGAACTGAGAGAATACATCGATAAAAACTTAGCTAGGGATTTCATTCAGCCCGCCAAATCACTTGTGGCTGCTCTCGTGCTTTTCAAGGAAAAGAAAGATGGCTCTCTTAGATTATGCATGGATTTTAAATCTCTCAATGCTGTTAGCATGGAAAATATGTACCCCCTCCCCCTGATGAAGGACATGTTAGCCCACCTGGCTAAAGGAAAAATCTTTACCAAGCTGGATTTAAGAGAGGCTTATTACCGAATCCAAATCAAGGAGATGGATGAGTGGAAAATAGCATCCAATTGCCCATTGGGGAGTTTCCAATTTAAAGTGATGTCTTTTGGACTTCAGGGCCCCCTGCTGTGTTTATACAATTGATAAATCAAGTGCTCCATGACCATTTGTACAAGGGGGTTTGGTTTTATCTTGATGACATCCTTATTTACTTTGAAACCATGGATGAACATATCAAAATGGTCCGTGAGGTGTTAAAGAGACTGTTGAAAGCCAAACTGTATGCAAAACTGTCAAAATGTGAATTTCACCAGACCCGCTTAGATTATCTAGGGTATCAGATTTTGAATGAGGAGGTAGAGATGGACCCTGCCAAAGTTAAAGCAGTACTGGAATGGTAACCCCCACGCAAGCAGCTTCAAAGTTTTCTGGGATTTGCTAACTTTTATCATTAATTTATTCCCTCTTTTGCAAAGATAGCCATGCCAAACACCAGTTTACTCAAAAGAGGCAAAGGTGGGGGAAAACTCCAACCTTGTCAGCCATTGCAATGGTCATTAGAGTGCCAGGCAGCATTAGAAAAACTAAAGAGACTCTTTGCAGCTGAACCAGTTCTTAAACACCCTGACCCTGGACAACAATTCATCGTTCAAGCTGATGCAAGCGACGTGGCTGTGGGGGCCATTCTCCTACAAAAAAAAATCACAGAGGGGAATTACAACCTTGCGTTTACATTTCCTGGAAATTAACTGACACTGAGAGGAGGCGGACTGTTTGGGAGAAAGAGGGTTTTGCAGTTCATTGGGCTTTGCTGACATTGCGTAATTTCTTGGAAGGGGGGGAAATACCTTTTGAGGTATGGACTGATCACAAAAATTTGGAGGCTCTCAAGACCCCATAAATTATCCCCCAAGCAAGTTTGGTGGGCTCAGTACTTCAACTGTTTTAATTTCACTTTAAAATATTTTCCTGGGGGTAAGAACTTTTTGGCTGATGCCTTGTCTAGAATGCCCCAGTTCAAGAGCAATCGAGAGGAAGTAATTAACTCTTATTCCTACATCGCAATCACCTTCTCAAATAACAACCAGATCGCACTCACAGAGACCCCCTACTAGTCCTGACAATTGTTCACTAAAGGAATTGAAGGAGAAATTAGAGACTGATGCTTGGTTTAAAGATAACAAATCTATTTACCTTAAGGGGAGGTCTGGCTTGGAAGGATTCTAAGTTATACCTCCCAAATGGCCTCAGGCTCCAGGCATTGCAACGGAGTCATGACACTAAGCTAGTGGGTATGAAGGCAATTCTGGTGGCCAAGAATGAAAAGGGACATTGAGAGTTATGTTAAGAGTTGTGCCACTTGTGTTACCATGAAGAGTCATCTTGGAAAACCACCAGGTTTATTGCAGCAAGTGGCCGATCCCTCTCAACCTTGGAGGAGATAGCCATGGATTTTATAGTGGAATTTCTTGAGAGCAAGGCAAACACTGTAATATGGACTGTGATTGATCTATTTTCCAAACAGGCGCATTTCATTGCTTGCTCAGGACTTCCCTCTGCCCAGAACCTAATCAAACTATTTTTGAAGCACATATACTAACTCCATGGTCGCCTAAAGTGGATTATTTCTGACAGAGGAATCTAGTTTACTGCAAAATTTTGGAGGTAATTTGTTAAAATGATTGGGTCCTCCCAGGGGCTATCATCAGCTTTTCATCCGAATACTAATGAAGCTGCTGAGAAAGTTATCACAATGGTGGATCAATACCTCACGTGCTATGTAAGTTACCAGCAGTCTAATTGGGCTGACTTCCTGCCTTTTGCAGAAGTAGCCTACAACAATACAGTGCACAGTAGCATTGCAGCCACCCAATTTAAAATAGTAACAGGTCAAGATTTTGTCCCCATGCCTGAGTATTCACAGGAGCTTCCTACTTCCCAGACTCTGGACCAATGACTTCCAGGGGGTTTGGGTGAAATTGAAGAAGGCATTGACCAAGCTACCAAGGTTTACAAAGAGCAAGCAGACAAACGACGTTCCCCTCAGAAACCTTTTCATGTGGGACAATTAGTTTATTTTTCAACTAAATATTTAAGGTTAAAATTGCCTAGTAGAAAATTAGGGCCAAAATTCCTTGGTCCTTTTCCTATCACTAAGATCATTAACCCTGTCACAGTGGAATTGAAACTATCATGATTGTTGGGGAATTTTCGTCCTGTGTTTCATTGCAGTCTATTGAAACCTGTGTCAGAATCATCTTTGAAACCTGTCCCAAAGAAGCCACCGGGTCCAGTGATAGTGGAAGGGGAGACATATTATGAAATAAAACGTATTCTCTATTCTATGTTATACAAGGGAAAATTACAATACCTCTTTCAGTGGAAAGGTTACCTCCTTTCGGAAGCTATATGGATGAAATGTACAAATGTGAAAGCGGATAGATTGATAAAGAAGTTTTATGATAAATACCCTCACAATCCTCGAGGGAATGCTTAACCTGCTTTTTCTTTCCCCTGCAGGAGACTCTTTTTTTCTGATGGGGAGCCAACTGTCAGCTTTAAAAATGAGCATGGCTGTGGCCATTTTCCTTATTCATTTTTGGTTGATGCATTGAAAGGAGGGAGGGAGGATTGCCAGGTGCTTCGCTAGTCTAAATAAACTTTTGTCTCGTGGGAACCAAGGTCATTGGCTGCTCCCGAGACTGCAGGCTGGGCGTTTCATGAAAGGCCCACCAAGAAGATGTATTGGGGAATGTAATTGTTTGCATAGCCTTAGGGGTGGGATTTCTTAACTTTGTATTGGGGAATTATTACGTGTGTCTTGAGACTTGGTTTCACTTTTGACGTGCTGATAGTTTGTAACTAATAAACATGTTCTTTGAGGAATTTCCAGGCCTCAGAGTTCTGTTTTATTTGTCTCTGTCGGTCGGAATCATGACAGCTTACACTTCAAAAGAATATTGTTATTACAAGTATGGGTATTGGCAGCCCACAGGAAAAGAGTTAATGTCTTTCTAAGTAATACTGATGGAACACAAGCAAATTATACCTGTCAAAAAAAATCTTATGCTATTCCCTGTGACATAAATTGATGGTGTGAGATGTGTGCTCTGAATGCTATAATGCAGACATGTCAAACACAAGGCCCGGGGGCTGGATGCGGCCCGCGAAGTGGTTTCATGTGGCCCACAAGCCATCCTGGAAACAGTGAGGGAACGGCCCCCGCTGCCTTGGCCCTGGCTCAGGTTGGCCAGGAGTCAATGTACAATTTTGTGGTGGCCATTTTGGCACTTGCCCCGGTGGACCATGCCTTGGCACTTGCCCCAGTCCCACCCTGTTCTGCCAGAGACCCTCAGATCTGTCCCACTCCTGCCCAGGCCCCGATAGGCACCCTTGATGCGATTGATGTAGAACTGGCCACGCCCACCCAGTAGGCCACACCCATTCCATCCACGCCCACCCAGTAGGCTGCACCCACTCTAGCCACACCCACCCAGCCCCCCAGGGCAACCGAAATGCTGACGCGGCCGTCAATGAAATTGAGCTTGACACCCCTGCTATAATGCATCCAGTTTGCAAAGATTCACATTAAAATAATTTAAAAATTGTAGTGCATTCATCCTCATACCTAGATAATAATAACAAATCTTATTAAAATTACTGAAGAATTATTAATTCTTCACAATTATATATAATTCTTCACAACTGTAACATTGAATATAATTTTTTGCCAGAATTCCTGCACATTCACACAAAAAAAAATTATGTGCATTCACCACTTTATGTCTTGGAAGAATAACATGGAAAGGGATGTGTGCATGTATGTGTGTGCACACATGCAGTTTTAGAGAGGACACATCTTTTAAAACTTACTTTATTTATTGGCACGTAACTTGGCATCAACCTTATTTGATGAAATCAATTACGCATTTCTGGTTTGAAGTGGATAGCTGTGTTTGACCATAGTGAGGTCACTGTCAAAGTGCATTTTCTAGAGTGTCCATTTGGAAAATTTACTTTCCATGGGAAATGCCTGTTTTTGCACTTAGTAGTTTTTCCCATATGGAGCACATTATACTTTGTACTGGCTTTAATGGATTTCCAGATGTAAGCTGTTAGCATGAGCCTATAAATCTTGAAATGGTTTGAGATTAGCAACTATAGAGACCACCTCTGTCACTATGGCACTTTAGTTCAAAATGTACAATTAGGAGCTTGCTAGCAAGGTAGTCTAAGGTTGTATTTATGTATTCGTTCATGAGATGATCCCTAGGTGTTGAAAACACACACCTTGTATAGCTGACATAGAATGAAAGTCAAATCTGTCAGATATTTATTAACTAATACAATCACTCATTTAGCCTAATGTTAACTATTATTATTAGCAGCTTTTTCAGGAAAATAGATAAATATGTGCCAGTTGCCAGGCACCCAGATTTTGATTGTGTGACTGTGGGGAAATGCTGCAATGGTCATAAGTATGAGGACAAGTCATAAGTCACTTTTTTCAGATTTTGACCCATCGCTAAATGAATAGTTGTAAGTTGAGGACTAGCTGTACATGGATAGAAATTGAGAATGTGTCCTTAATTCCTGACAGTTGAGTAATGCTTGGCATTTTCTTGGGGGGGGGGGGAGAGAAACCATATTTGGGTTATATCACTTTGGATAATAGATCCCAACTTTATGTATCTGTGGGTAGTGGAGAAATAGAAATCCAGTTTGTATGAAATTTAGGTTTGTTTATATTTTGCTACAAAATAAAATGCTGAAGGGAAAATATATGTATAATTACAGTAGCATTTCCACCTCATCCTGCTAATACTAACCCAGATGGCCAGATAAAAGTAAAGAAAGAAGAGGAGCCAAACCATCCCATTAACTTTTTCCAACATGTCTCCTCCTCTCCACTCTTTCAAGGTCATTACTATAAACTGGCTTATGGATAGGATCTAACAGTTATTATTTTTGGTTTTAAATGTAATTGTGTTTTTGCATAAAACACCAGACTTTTGCTGACTTATTGCAGTGGACAAAATATGAATTCCATCTGCTCTTTCAAACAATTTTATTCATTGTTTGATGAAGCAGTAAGGACAATGTTGGTACAGTTCATATACACTTTACTATATGTAAAAAGTATGTGAAATATGTAATTTTATTATGTTACATAATTATGTTACATAAATTTTAATTTAATGGACATTATGCTTCCTTTCTTGGTTCATAAAATCAAGCTTTTATTGTATTTGTTGACAGTATCTATAAACCCTTCGATAGGATTTGTTTCCTGAATAGATGGAAAATAAAAAATAAATATTTTTAATGAAGGCTACATCACACAAATTAAAAACAAGTTCTGCATAAATAGATTACATGCTTGGTTACTGCTGTAAATGTTTCCTGGCTGTCCACTTCCATATGTTATTTACAGGCGTTTATCCCACTATGAAGTTCCTTTCTTGTATGTAAAAATAGTTCAGATTTTGAATTCAATATTATTTCTAATCTCCTTTTCTATTTTTCAATCTGTTTTTGTTCTGTTACCATCTCTCAAAAACTTTTCAAAAATTTTGCTAACAATTCTAAAATAGTTAATAGTGTGAATTGGAGTTCACACTAAACAAAATTTGGAAGTCATACAATTTTTCTTCAGTTATTTTAATTATAAGTTATTTTTTTTCTTATCTTATATCCTGAGCATAATGCTTAATGGATTAATGGGATAATTATGATTTTGTTATTACACTATTAACATATATCAATCCCATAATTTAACTAATACAAATAAATATATCTTGATAAGTTATATATTTTTTGTTTAGATGATGTGAGATACCATTATGCATCACTTTCTGCAAATTTTTGATAAGATTGCTGTAAAATTATTTATTTTATTGCATATTCTGGATCTCTAAGGGAGAATGATAATTGCAAACAAAAAGATAAAAAACCTCAGATTTTGGTAATCCTAATACAGCAAACAAGAATAGTATATAGTCAGTTAAATCCAAATTAATCTGTGAGGAAATAAGATACTGATTTTTGAAAAGTTAATTAATTAATTATCTAAGATAATATTTTTAGGATCAAATCTTGGTCAGTTATTGGGATCAGAGGTTTAGTCTTCTGAACTTTTGGACTCATGCTAGAGCCCAGACTCAGAGAACATTCTACCAGAATGTGTGCATTGGGCTATTCTATGCATAATATTTATGTGATGCCTGGTTGTGTGGCTTTTTAGTTGCTGATTGGGATGCTGAATATTTTTAGTTCAGAATCTTTGTAGCTCAGGGTTGAACTGCGTGATCCTTGGTGCTCTCTGAGCTTGTCTATTCTGGCAGACATTTCATTACCAAACTAGGTAATATCATCAGTGTTAAAAAGGACTTGGGTTTGCTCTTACAATGTGTCAGTTGACAAATAATATAATTCCCTCATTTGGGTCTCTTTTTCTCAAATACCTTGCTTAGTTTTCCTTAGAACTACAGGACAGCTTGTTTAGATGATAAATGTGTTTTTACCGATAATTGGTAGTTTAAATATGGACTTTTTCGTGGAATAAACTGATATATTTCCTATTTTGAAGCATTGGCCTATATAATTTGTATTTATCTTTCACTTTGCCAAAGGCAAGAAGGTTAGAAGTTTCTGATTCTATTAACAGCAAACCCAGTTCATCATTTTGCAATCAAGTATGTGCAAATTAGAATTAGATTTCTAATATATTTCTCCTTTGGAATGCTAGCTTGCTCTCAAACTACAATTTGTAGGAAAAATAATCCCCCACCTTTAAATAAAAATCTTTATGATCTTTTAGCTGGACATGTAAGTATGTACTCTCCTGCCCTCATGCACAAAGATGGGAAGGAAAATGTAAGAAAGAAAGGAATTAAATTTAGAGTAAACTATCTAAATTTCCTGTTTTGAAAATAACATAAACACCTTATAAAGGACATGAAAATATTTTGTACTACATGTACAAATGTATTCTGGCCTTTATCATACAGTTGCATTCTATCAGAATCAATAGATGAGTAAATAGGAATGAATCATTTGAAGATGATGGTTGAAAGTGTTGACTTCCAGGTGTTCCGGATTTTAACTTTCAGCCCTAGCCAATTTGGTAATGGGTAAGGATTATAGAAGCTGTAGTGCAAGTTCTGAGATGTTCAGTCCCCAGACTTATTGTGGAATATCAATATTTTTGTTGCTTCTGGAGGCCTCACTTCCTCTAAATAATTGGCGAGTAAGAAAAGCACTGGAACATTTTGTCCTACATACGGAATGTTGACATTTGTTGTAAATACATACTTTTCTGTGGTTTTATCATTTTGAAGAACATTTCTGGCCAGTATAGAAAGACATTTAAAGGTTTTCCTAGTTGAATTTCCTATTACTCAGATTTCTGGGCATCCTGGAAGTACCTTTAGACTGAATCATACATTTTTATACTTTGAGGAAGAGATATAAAAATGCATCTTTCCCCAGAGGACTTTTTGAAAATTGAACAATATTTTGAACAATACATGTTCGCAACTTGGTTTTCAAAAACTACATTATTTTAATACCCATATAATTGAATCAGCCTAATTTTAGGTGCGTGTGTTTGTGTGTGTGTCTGTACACACACACACACACACACACACACATACATATATATACATATACATATACATATGTATGTATGGGAAGGTGGATGAAGATACCCTAAGGAGAATACGCCGTGGGGATTCGGCTATGGCCAGATTCTATGGCCTACCAAAAGTCCACAAAGAAGGGGTCCCCCTCCGCCCCATCATTTCATTTAAAGGAACACCAACATCGGAGTGAGCCAAATGGCTGAGTGGCCGGAACAGCCATTTGGTAGACAACAATGAGACCACAGTAAGATTGGCAGAGGAGTTCCTTGAGAAAATCAGACCCCTAAGGGTGGAGGAAGACAAAGTGATGGTGTCATTTGAGGTCACTCACTCTTCAAGACTTACAAACTGACATGATAACAACGCAACCTGTACGTATTTCCCTCCCATACATTAACAACATATCCGAGGCAACAGCCAGACTGTTAGCCCCCTGTAATGTAAAAGTGGCCCATAAACCAGATCAGACCTTACGCGCCAGGATCATGCATCCTAAGGACCCACTCCCCAACAAAGAAAGATTTTTGGTAGTGTATAAGATCAAATGCAAAGATTGTCCTTGCAACTATGTTGGGGAGACTTCTAAGAGGTTAGAAAAACTAGGGTGCATGAACATGCACTGGCGGTCAAAAGACACGAACAACATTCACAGGTGTGGACCTACATGGCCAATCTTGGCCATGAGTTTGATCTTGCCAATGTGCAAACTATGTCTAGGGATTCCACCAAGGGAGGCCGCCTACTTAAGGAAGCCTGGCTCTCCGACGGGAACTCCATAAACTGCCATATAGAACTCTCCCCAGCATACCAAACGCTGAAAGCATGGGAAAGACAACACCATAATTCCCAACGAAGGCAATTTACCCACCCTTCACAAGGCCAGAAAGATGGAATGATTGAGAGAATAACTTGCCGACGAAACAACGGCCTGGCAACACACCTCACAGGTAGAACAGAAGAAGAGAGACGAGAAACACACCCCACAGATGCTCCAAGCACATGCACCCCAATCCACCCCACAATGATAGGAGAAAGTGAGATGAAAGTGACGCCACACCCCATTGGTGATCTCGCAACGGGTACCCATGAGTGATTGATAGAACATCAGCCCTTGGGAGCTTGCACACGTGCAAGAAAGGCAAGGGAATTGCCAACGGTGGAGTAGAATTAAATGCATGTCTTGCGGATAATCTGCCGATGGAGGTGCAATGGTCGCGAGTGGTGGGAAAGAGGAAAGATGACGAGAGTGAGCAGCTGGAAGGAGATCCCCAGCACACCCAGGTGCATCCCCCAAAAGGGACAGCACTCCCGAACAGAGGAGCAGACGCGGAGACACATTTGTCGGAGACTTCTTGGACGAATGTCTGGACCCACTTGACAGGCTGATCCATGGACGCCCACACACGCGCAGGAGTGATAGGATGGAGGAGCAAGAGGACTGCGCTGAACATACAGCCTGCGTGAAAGTGCTCGGCACAATGTGACAGCTGATGCATATGAGGAAAGGGATTGGGAGGAGGAAGGGGGAAGGGGGAACAGCAACCTTGGAAACCACTAGTGTAGCAGCAAACAGCTAGATGTATATGAGGAAAGGGATTAGGGGAGGAAAGGGGAAAAGGGAACAGCAACTTTGGAAACCACTAATGTAGCAGCAAACACGTGCCTTTTAAAAATAAAACAATTAGAGACGTTGAATGGACCAATGACCAGGTCGAAAAGCCGGGCACAGAACCGACCGGTAATATAAAGAGAACTCCTAGTAACTTGCTTTTATGCTCTGACGATGTCGGCAGTGTTGGCCAATGAAAGCTTAGCACTTGTATTAAACAGTTTTTTGGTTTGATATTTGATATTATCCTGGTGTTCAAACTTACTTATTTTCATTGCATGGCTCTACCCAGGATTTGTATTTTATAGATAGATAGATAGATAGATAGATAGATAGATAGATAGATAGATAGATAGATAGATAGATAGATAGATAGATAGATAGATGGATAGATAGATAGATAGATAGATAGATAGATAGAGATAAATTTATATAAGCATTATAATGAATGTTTGGGTGCTGGCAATAATTCCTCTGATGTCAAGGAAGATATGATATCCAGCCATTTTTGAAAAGTGATATTGTATTAATTGATGTGCTGCAGGATGGGACATGTGACAATTCATCTTCCATGGCATTGAAAGCACTCAAACCATATACTTGGAAATTTTAGTACAAAGGTTGAAAAGATGATCCCCTCTCTCATTTGGAATTTCATACATGATATGGTATTTAGTCTATTTTGTTCAGTAAATAACTGTATGCTGATATTTAGGTAAGATAATACAACCATACTAGTTCTCTTGGATTGTTCAGTGGCTTTTGATACCATCAGCCATGATGGAGTCTGTATTTTCTGGTAAAGTTGGAGCTTAGGAGCACTGTTTTGTTCTGATTCTGATCTTTCCTGGTGAAATGTATTGTTTTGTTATTTATCTGTAATTTTCCTCAGGATTTTACCTTTTTATGTATGCTGTTTAGCATGTACATCAAACTACTAGAATGGGACATTCAGAACTTCCTAGCCTAAAATCCCAGTGGCTTCATGTAAATGTTAAACAGAGTAGGTATTATCTCTTAATTCTTTGGAAGCAATAAGTGTTTCATACACTTGATAGTAATCTACATGAGGAACAGTAAATTGAAATTAAATCTAGACAAATTTCAGTTACTGTTGGTAAAGAAAGGGGGAGGCTAGTCTGGGATTGCGATGAAGTAAGTTCTGGATGGGATTTCATTCCATCCAAAAGACAAGGTTTGCACTTTGGGGTAGCTCCTTGATTTCCACCTGTCACTGGATTTTTGAGTAATAGCTGTGATGAGATGTTTGTAATCCTATCTGCTTTTAAGATTGTGAATTAGCAAAATGGTTTGAGATTGTCAGTCTCAGAGACCATCTCCATCACATGAAATTGTTTTGTGTTTGCTTCCAAAATATGCATTTTAATACAAATCTATTACTAAAAGTCATATAAACATAAATGCAAATCAATATTCTCATTCTCTTTGGAAACATTTTATTTCTCTAGTGGCAGCGGCTGCTTCATAATGCTATTTCCCTATTTTGATTACACTACTATGTAACTCTGTTGGTTTTCCTGAACCATATGATCCACAAATGTCTGTGATGATTTCCTGTCTTATGTAATATCAGTGATACAATTTAGAAAGCCAGTATTGAAAAACAAATGGCTATAAATTAAGACAGTAGGAAGATGGTACAACTCTGGAACAACACAAATAATTTTTAAATGTTTTGAAAAAATATTGTCTCTACTTCCAACAAAAATGACTCCAGCAGGTTCAGTTGTCTCCCTTTTGCAGGCCTATATAATGAAACAGAGTCTTTTTAATTAGTGAAAATATAAATGTATTGTAATACTGAGGAATAACATATTTTATGTAATTTCATAATTTGAGACATATATTAAAGTTGATCCCACTTTTAAATGGACTCACTTTAATGTTATAGAAGAAGGTGTGAAAAACAAGGCTCATACTCAAATTGTTGGAAATAACAAAGTTTTTTATTAGAGCTTTTGCAAAAGCTGGCGGATCTTCAAGCAAACAAGCAAGAGACAGAGACCACACCGGTACAGATCTCAGCATATTTTATACATCCCTATCACCGGCCGCTTGTCCATCCTTCCCAGGCCCAGTTGATAGGCCCAGGTCAGTCACATGCCAATACATCCACCTATTATGTGCCCTCATTCCTAAATGCTTAAGATTAGTTAAGCTCTTCTTGTCATCCAAACATGCTAAGCACTCAGCCCCTTCATTTCTCACCTTATCAGTTCTCTTGTTTATCTATACAATGTAGTACCTGGTACATATCTCACGCCAGAAGCTGTGTATATCATTGCTTAGAAGAGTTCATGCATCGGGTAATAATAATAATAACAACAACAACAACAACAACAACAGCCTTGGAGGTTTTCTAGTCCAACCCCCTGTACAGGCAGGAAACCGTATACCTTCTCCAGCATGAGTGGATGTCGAATCCACTGATGGGTTACTTTAGCCTACTAGCCCTGTGACTAGGTCCGAATTTTAGCCCCGCCTCCGGCCGGAAGTTCCTTCCTCTTCCAGTTTTTTACCTAGTCTTCAGCCCGTAGACATCTTGTCGTGTTGGCTCCGCGAGTTTGTTTATTTGTTGGAGATTGTTCGGATTTGAGACTAAAATTTAGCCTTTTTTTATTGGTCTTAGACTAAATTGGACACTTTAAATTTAAATTAAAGATCGGGATTTTTACTCGAATCGGCGGTAAGGCGGCCCTTGGGAGTTTTTTTCCGGGCCTCAAGGGCTTGGGCTGCTAGAGCCGTAGGGGGAGACGTCCCTCGGCTCTCCTGCCGCTGCCCGAACTCACTCCCCATCTCCGATCGTCTGCCAGAACGGGACAGAGGCTCCTTCCCATCGATCGCCTCGACGGACGAAGCGAGGATAGCGGTCGTCGCTACATCTAATAGCAAGTGGGGAGCGGAGTGGGGAGGAGAACACCGGTTGGCCTGCGAAGGGTGGTGGCCGGCGTGGGTCCCTTTGGAGTCACCGCTTGGCGGTTGAGTTGGGGCCGATTGCAGTAGTGTGAGCCGCGTGGCCACGAGGACGGGCGCCAGGGAAGCATTGGCCGCCATCTTGGTAGGGGCGGCCCGATCTACCGGGCAGACTCAAGGCGCGAAATTTGAAAGTGTGGCTGGGGATTCTCCACCACAGCGGCTTGTCGCTTGCCGCTGACCTCACCCGGCGCTCGGACGGAGGTCCCTCTTTGGGCCGCAATGTGTTTCGGCATTTGGCCTAGTTCCTCATTGCCGTAGTGCCTGCTACAGTCAGGCCGGACCAGGGGAGGTGCTCTTGCAGTTCCGGATTACCCCCGGAGTGAATTTTTCTGGCCGGCAAACGGTCTTTCTGAAGAGGTGTTTCGTTTTCAGAATTTTAGCATTTGGTGGGCGCAGATATAGGGGATTTATTACCGCCTGTTCAACGTACTTGTGACCTTTAGTCACCTGGCCTCACAGACGAATTTAAGTAGTCTGACCGCCTGTAACTGCCAGCGCATCGGTGCAGAAATAGGGCTTACCCCTTACCTGCTGGTTTCAGCGAAGTTCTTGGAAATCTTTCCCCCCCGTTGTTTGGATACCCTTACTGGGACTTCTAGACGGCGATGGCAGACAGTGCTTCGTCTCAGGTGTACCAAGGCTCAGCCCCTCTCCCCTCTTTGCCAAAGCGCAGAGCTATGGAGTCGGAACCGGGGGGGGCAAGAAAAAGGCTAAAACAAAGCATCTGACTAAAGAGCCGTCGAAGGCATCCGAGCGACAGGCCACGAGGAGGTACCAGGCGCTAGAAAAGGAGTTTGCTAAGGCCCAGAGGCTCAGAGCCAGTGGGGCTGAAATGGTTTCCCCCGCCCCACTGGACACACCCATTCCCTTTGAGCCTCCATTAGTATCTGGGCAGCGACCTAGGCAATGGTCTCCTCAGGGGGAAACTGAACAGGTTGGTTCCCCTCACTCTGTCCCATCCTCGCCTGAGCATTTTGGGCCATCCTCGCCTGAGCATTTTGGGCCTGCGACTGGCCAGGTGGAGGCAGGGCCTTCTACCAGGAAACGACCTGGACAGTGGCCTGACCAATTTCATTCTTACATGCAGAAGGCCTTTGACCATTTCATGTCCTCTAAGGGTTCTTCACTTTCTCAGGGGTCTCTCACTCCACCTGCGCTTCCCTACCACAGGGGTCGAGTAGTCATTCAAGCCTCTGACGTGTCCGAGACTTCTTCACAGGTAGCAGAGGAGGAATCTGAAGACTGGGAAATGACTGGTTCTCCGATGTCAGAAGATGAGGACGCGGTTACGCAACAGGCTTCACCGTCAGGTTTATTCAATCCTTCTCACTTTTACTCACTCATGCTCAAGACCTGTTCCACCCTGGGCCTGCCGGCTAAGACTAAGGAGGCCAGGCCCCCCTCCTCGGAGGAGGAGGACGTGGACAATCCTCTCTTGCATTCCCCAGTGTCAGAGGAGATTCAGATCCCTTGTACCAAGGTGTTTCGCACCACGGTGCGGTCCCAGTGGGCCTCACTTGCAACTGTTCCCTCTCCAAACAATATGGAGAAAAAGATATTTAATGTTTCCACACCCTTTGCCTCTCTCTTGGAGGTGCCAACAGTAGACGCGCCTCTAATTTCTCTTTTTTCTTCGTCTGCCATCCCAGGAGACATGGCGGAGTCCATGAAGGCGGAGGATAAGAAACTTGAGTTCTTGCTCTGCAGGGCTCACCACTCCTCGACCTGGGCTATCAGGGCTGCTTCTTCAGCCTCTCTCATTACCAGGGCATCGATTATGTGGCTTCGGGAACTACAGGAAAGTGTTCCACAGGATCAGGTACGTATTCAGCAAACACTGACTAAACTGCTAACGGCCGCAGAGTACACAGCAGATTCTACCTTGTTCGCCTCCCGATATTCAGCCAGATCCATTGGGGCATCGGTAGCCTCCCGGAGGCTCCTCTGGCTCAAAACGTGGAAAACGGACCTGAAGTCGAAGTGGCGATTGGCCACTTCTAAGTACTCTGGTTCTAAGTTATTTGGGGCCATCCTGGATCCGTACGTGATTGAGGATAGGAATAAGAGAAAGATCCTGACTCATCCTTCCAAAAGATCAGACAAGCGGTCTCAAGAATTCCGTAGGCAGGGACCCCGCCAGGGCGGTGCCGGGGAATGGAGGCAGCCCTTTCGTGGGGGGGCAGTCCTGGGATTGGCCCAGAACCTTGCGACCCTTCCCCTACAGACAGGATCGCACCCAGGACCGCCCAATCTCAGGCAGGGGCCAGTTCTCAGAACGTCCCTCCAGAGGGGCGGGAGGTCGGCCCTACAGGCGTTCCAAGTGATGCCTGGGACAGCCCCATCGGGGGTCGTCTGGCTCTGTTCAACGAAGTGTGGCAGACGACCACGACCGATGCTTGGGTAAGAGAGACTGTGACTCACAGCCTAGCCATAGAGTTTTACTCCCTCCCCCCAAGCCACTTCATAAGATGCCCGGTGTCTCGCAACCCCTCAAAGGTGAGGCTATTAAACTCGGCCATAGATTATCTGACAGAGATAAGGGCCATAGAACCGGTTTCTCCAGGTCAGGAAAGAAAGGGTTTCTACTCCATCCTCTTTCTCGTGCCCAAGGCATCGGGGGCTTGGAGAGCAATCCTCGATCTCAAAAGACTAAATCACTACGTAGTATACAGAAAATTCAAGATGCAGTCCCTCAGATCCATTCTGGCCAGCATCTGAAAGGGGGACCTGCTGTCATCCATAGATCTCACAGAGGCATACTTGCACATTCCAATCAGGCAGGAGCACCGACGATTCCTCCGGTTCTATCACAGGAACCGGCACTATCAATACAGGACTCTGCCATTCGGTCTGTCCTCAGCCCCTCGGGTATTCACAAAGGTGCTGGCGGTATTGGGAGTGCAACTGCACATGCTGCTGGCGTGAGTCCAATGCTATCTGGACGACATACTGATCCTTTCAAGCTCTCTTCAGACAGCACAGGCGGACCTTCGGGTCACACTACGCACCCTTCAGGATCATGGTTTCTCCGTAAATCACCAAAAAAGCCAGCTCACACCCTCAACGCGACTGCTACATCTAGGGGCGGTCATAGACTCAGAGCTAGGCATGGTGTATCTCTCCCAAGAGCGGCGGGCAAGCTTACGGAAACTTGCACACCTCGTAGAAAGAAGGAAAATGGTCACTATAGCGCAGTTGTCCCAACTCCTGGGGAAGATGGTGTCATGCATGGGTATCGTCCCATGGGCCAGGCTTCATTCCAGAAGTCTCCAATGGTTCCTCCTTCCCTTCCAAAGGCAAAATCAAAGCGCATCCTGTCGAAAGGTCAGAGTTCCACCCCAGGTTCTAGCATCCCTCAGGTGGTGGACCTCATCCACCCTGTCCAGGGGGACACTGTTCAGAGAACCAGACAGACTCACGGTGACCACCGACGCCAGCCAGTTCGGTTGGGGGGCTCACTTCCAGAATCAGATAGCCCAAGGCAGGTGGCTTCCCCAGGACCTGGCCCACAATATCAACTGGCTCGAGCTAAGGGCCATTCACTTAGCTCTCCTCCACTTCTCAGCCCACCTGACAGGGAGTCATGTTCTGGTCCTCACGGACAATGTAATCGCGAAGGCACACGTGAACAAACAAGGAGGGACCAGGTCGGCGGCTCTCATGCAGGAGGCCCGAGCTCTGGGGCTGTGGGCAGAGTCGCATCTGGGCTCAATCAGAGCAGAACACATATCAGGGGAAGCAAACCACCAAGCGGACTCCCTCAGCAGAGTCACGGTGGATCACGCAGAGTGGAGACTGGACCCGAGTCTGTTCGAGGCAATCTCGGACAGGTTCGGCCGTCCCCTTCTGGATCTCTTCGCGTCTCCAAAAAACACCCAGGTCCCCCAGTTCTTCTCCAGGTTCCCGACTCGGGGACCGGAAGGGACGGACGCCCTCAGATGCCGGTGGCCTCGGGGGCTGCTGTATGCCTTTCGGCCACCTCCGTTGCTGCAAGCAACGATCCGCAAGCTGATCCTGGAAAAGGTGGAGGTGATCTTAATTGCTCCATACTGGCCATGGCGCCCGTGGTTTGCAGACCTTGTGGACCTGTCGCTCTCACCAGTCTGGAGACTCCCTCCGCATCGGGTGGCTCTCAGTCAGGGGAACCTTCAACATCCAGACCCACAGTGGCTACAACTAGTCGCTTGGCACTTGAGCAGGACGGACTAAGTAGACAGTCCTTTTCGAAGGGCATCATATCAATTATCCAGGCTTCCCGTCGCCCTTCCACTAACAGAATATATGACGCCACGTGGAAAAACTTTTCATCCTGGTGCAGTAAGCAGGGGTTAAACCCTCTTGCTGTGACCATTCCCAACATCCTGGATTATCTATTGGAGGGTATGAATAAGGGTCTGGCGCTCAATACCATCCGTAGACAGGTAACAGCCTTACAAACTGTTCTCGTCTGCGATAACCTGGCCCCTTTATCGCAACACCCGGCGGTGAGCGCCTTCCTGAAAGGGGCGGTAACAGTACGACCCCCAGTGGTCCATCGTTTTCTGTCCTAGGATCTTCCCAAGGTCCTGCAGGCTTTAACCTCACCTCCCTTCGAGCCCCTGGGGTCTTGCTCACTCCATTTTCTATCATTAAAGGTAGTCTTTCTTGTGGCCATTACCTCGGCAAGACGGATTTCGGAGCTGGCGGCCCTTTCGGTTTGAACGGATCTCATCACCTTTTCAGAAGACAAGGTTACCTCACATTTAGATCCATCCTTTTTACCTAAGGTTAATTCCTGGTTTCATAGGTCCCAGGACATAGTACTACCTAATTTCTGTCCACATCCCTCACATCGTCTGGAGAGACGATGGCACACCCTGGATGTGTGTAGGGTTCTGCTCCACTACGTCAAAAGGACTGCAGCCTTCCGTAAATCAGAGGCGCTGTTTGTCTCCTTTCAACCATCGTCCAGGGGTCAGAAGGTTTCTGCCTCGACCATTGGCAGGTGGATCAGGGCCTGCATAGCCAGGGCTTATGTTTCACTGTCACTACCGATCCCATCCAATATTACGGCTCACTCCACAAGGAGCGTGGCCACTTCGGCAGCCTGGCCACACAGGCATTGGTGGAGGAGATTTGTAGAGCGGCAACATGGTCCTCTCCGTCCTCCTTTGTTAAACACTACAAAATTGACCGGTTTGCTGTGGCAGAGGCCTCGTTTGGCAGGAGAGTGCTGCAGCAGGTCATTGGTCCTAGTGAGAATCTAGCCTAGACTCCCACCCGAGGGGACAATAGAGGGCTTGGGTATGTCCCATCAGTGGATTCGACATCCACTCATGCTGGAGAAGGGGCATTGTCTTACCTGAACGCCTTTTCTCAGCATGAGGATGTAGAATCCACACCCTCCTCTAATAGTCTAGGCAGATGTATTTCTTACAGGACTGTTGATTGGAGCCACAAGGTCCGACTTTTATCTGGGAAGCTTCGCCTGGTAAAAAAACTGGAAGAGGAAGGAATTTCCGGCCGGAGGCAGGGCTAAAATTCAGACCTAGTCACAGGGCTAGTAGGCTAAAGTAACCCATCAGTGGATTCTACATCCTCATGCTGAGAAAAGGCGTTCAGGTACGACAACACCCCATTTCAGACAAATGATTCTCCAATCACTTTTTTAAAACTTCCAGTGTTGGAGCATTCACAACTTCTGCAAGCAGGTTATTCCACTGATTAATTGTTCTAACTGTCAGGAAATTTCTCCTTAGTTCAAGGTTGCTTCTCTCTTTGATTAATTTCCATCCATTGCTTCCTGTCCTGCCTTCAGGTGCTTTGGAGAATAGCTTGATTCGCTCTTCTTTGTGACAAACCCTGAGATATTGTAACACTGCTATCATGTCACCCCTAGTTCTTCTCTTCATTAAACTAGACATACCCAATTCCAGCAACCGTTCTGTCAGAAATCCTTACTACACCCCTGGCTGCAAGAAGACACGAGTTGATGAGTTCACAGGTGGCTGGATTTAATCAAGGAACGCCTGGCGTGTGTTTAATCAAATAAACAACGAACAAAGTCAGCACTGGGACTGGCCCCACCCCCCACCCCCCACCCACCTAACCAGCATCCGGTATGCACAGTGTTAAGAGCAGTCAGGCAGGACGCGCTGCAGCCTCCCAGCTCTGTGAGAGTCCCTGTGTCATTTGGCTGTGCATCGGGCCACGCTGTCGGCTCTCGGCTCCCTGCTGCTTCCCTGTGCTAAACAGCTGTTCGGTGGCCTAGAAATGGAGCCACCCAGTTGTCCAGCGGGACGACTGCAGAGCCGATGACCGCACTGCCGCGCTCCATCTGTCGACAGGCCAGGTAGAACAGGAAGGTCTGTCGGCACAGGCCACTGGTCTGCACCGCTGCCCTGCATGCCGTTCTCGGTTCCTCCCCCGCCTGTTAGTTTCAAGCCTGCAATGGCTTTACAGGTGGCCCCCTCTATCAGGGCTCCTCCTGGAAGGCAAGGAGAAATGTGGTTAAGCATTGGCCGTGGTGGACGATACAGCCAAACCACCCTTCGGCTTATGAGGGCACTGGCGATGGAAACGCCACAACAACTGGGATGCATTTATGTCTGCTTCCCCCACCCAGGTAGCCTTCGTCATCGGGTATCCCTTCCACCGCACCAAGTACTGTAAATGACCCCAGCAGGTACAGGAGTTGAGCACCTCTTGGATCTCGTAGTGGTCCCCTACAACAGGACCTGGTGGCTGTTTTATGTGTCTAAAGGAGGACCCTGCCACCAGGCTGCTATGGAAGACTGGGTGCACCTTCCCTAGGAGACGGGATAGTTGTAGCCGTACCGCGACCAGGTTAATGATCTGCGTCACCTGGTACGGGCCTATGAATTTAGGCCCTAACTTCTTACAAGGGATTTTTAGATGCAAATACTTGGTTGACAGGTACACCATATCCCCCACCCGAAAGGGCTTTTGTGGTGCCCGTTTCTTATCTCTTCTGCTTTTAACAGGGCTCTCTTTGCAGTATCCCAGAACTCCCGGATGCAGGCCATCCACTCCTAGGGTTGACAAGGGGAGAGGTCCCCCTGAGGGCATTCGGGAATCAGGACAACCTCCACCCCATGTACCACCCGAAAGGGGGTGAATCTGGTACTGCTGTGGACTGCATTATTATATGCTATTCTGGCAAATGGTAGTAGTTCAGCCCAGTCTGTCTGCTGGTAGGAGACATAGCACCTCAGGTACTGTTCTACCATTGCATTGGTACTGGGATGGAAGGCTGAGCTGTGGCCTTCAAAGTCTTTAAATAAACACAGCTGTTTATTTTGCACAGGCATATTATGGCATAGGACCCAGTTATTTACAGGACCGCCTACTGCCAGTAAATACCTCCCACTGACCAGTTCGCTCCCACAGGGAGGGCCTCCTCAGGGTGCCATCGGCTAAGCAATGTCGGCGGGTGGCGCCCAGGGGGAGAGCCTTTTCTGTGGGGGCTCCGATGATGTGGAACGAGCTCCCTCTGGAACTCCAGACATGTCATGATCTCCGCACCTTCAGAAGAGAATTGAAGACCTATCTCTTCAATCAAGCCGGCCTGGCCTAGAGCTCCTCGGGTTTTTTATGTAATTTTAAATTAAGTAGTTAGGGTTTTAGCGTGGGATTTTAATTTGGTTTTAGTACAGCCTAGTTATTTAATTCTGTTTTAAATATTTATTATTGTTACGTTTTTAAATTTGGCTGTAAACCACCCCGAGTCCTACGGGAGAGGGGCAGTATAAAAGTCTTAAATAATAAAAATAATAATAATAATAAATAAAAAGTGAGACCTACAGAAACAATGTATACTTTACAAGAGGAAATATATGATAAGCTGCAATCAATTCAAAGGACAATGATCTCAAACTACAAAGAAATACAAAACAACTTTGAAAGTATAAACCAACTTATTTCCAATTTAATTTCACTCCAAAAAAACCCTCAGGAGAACACAACAGAAATGACTGAATATAAATCCGAGGATAAAGACTTAAAGATGAACTTCCACAAAATAAAAGAGTATGATTTAATTCAAGTGGAAGAAAAGACAACTTACATTTCAACATTACAAAACAAATTTGAAGATAAGAGAAAGGATTGGATGAAGAGACAAAAGGTGATAAAAGAAATGGAGAGAAAAGGAAGGAAAAAGATTCCTAATAAAAAGAAGTGGGCAAATGCCCATGACAAAGACATTGATTTCCTTTCTATATCTACAGCAACACTTATGATCATACGGGGAAACCTTTTGATTCAGCAAAGTACATTGATTAAGATAGATTCTGGGCAAAGAAAAAAGATTAAGATGGAAACTAAGAAAATAGATGATGAGACATATTAGAGAGAATACTTAAAAAAGAAATATGTGTTTGAATATGGTTAAAGAAATAGAAAAATTTTGGAATATACCACTCTAAGAGGGATGAAATATTTTAGATGTGATTGGATTTAAGAAAAGTATACTAAAAAAATATATGCTTTGAATCAGAGTTAAGGGATTAGATGACTAGATCTATTGAATGGAATCTCTAAAGATTAAATATATTCTTAACTATGTTTAAAAAGAATAAGAAATGTGAGGAAATAAATACATATTAACCCAGGAGGGATATATATTCTAAGTAGTATGTTATTTCTTATGTTCCGTTGCTCTTGCTTTCCTTTCTTCTTTTTCATTTTTCATTTCTTTTTTTGTTTTTCTTTTTTGTCCTCTCTTTTTACTCTTTTATCTATTACTTAAGAAATGTAAAAAGGTGAGATGGCTTATATGGAAAAAATAGAATTAAATCTGTTAATGTAAATGTAACTAATCATTGAGAAAACTTTTACTAGTAAGAATATTTAGAATTTGGTGGGAGAAATAAACTAAAACAAGGATTGTAACAGGATTGATGATAAGGCAACCCAAATGACCGAAAAGAAAAGAAATATACTAATATGATGATTATTTTTTAGGATTATTGGAAAAATTATATACCTAATTGTCATTTATTAAAACAATAAGAATTGTATTAACTCAATGTTTGCAAAAAAGGATGTTTTTGGGAAAGAAGAAATCAACTAAAATTAATATATGGAATACAGATTACAGAAATCAATTGTTAAGAAGTGTTTTTACAAATGTTTTTTTTAAATATTTTTATTGATTTTTTATAAGGTTTTTAACAGAAAATGAAATAACAATTCAACTGTAAACAGTTATATACATATACAATTCGCAAACAATCAAACAAAACTGCTCGGTACCCCCTCCCCACCACATCCTCCTAAGACAAAACTAACCCCCTCTTCTTCCCTCTAACAACCTACTTAAACCTTTCTCCAATTCCATCCTCTCCTCCCACCTACATCCTCTCCCTCATACCTTCTTCCTACTTGCCTAACCTTCACTCCTCCTTCTTCTTCCAACCAATGTGGTGCCCAGAGGCCACCCGAGCAACCCCTTGCCACCTAAAAAGAGAGAAAAAAAATCCCCAAAACAGTTGAAAAAATATAAAATAACTATTATTAAAACCCTCCCCCCTCCCCCCCAGGCTTCCCAGAGTGAATACAGGGTAAAAACGCAAGAAACCCCACCAAACTACTTATAGGTAATTATTTAACTATAAAACAAATATAATTCCTTCAATTGATATTTCTTCTGTATATAATCTATCCATTTTTTCCAGTCCATCAAAAATTGTTCATTTGAGTGGTTTTTCAAATATGCAGATATCTTAGCCATTTCAGCCAAGTTCATGACTTTTAATGTCCATTCTTCAATAGATGGTGTTTCCGATGTCTTCCAGTATTGACCCACCAACAGTCTTGCCGCCGTAATCAAATTCAAAATCAATTTAGTCTCTATGGTGGTACAGTCTTTTATAATACCTAATAAAAATAACTGTGGTGAAAATTCAATACGCTTTTTCAATATATTTTGAAGAATCCACCATATTTTTATCCAAAAAGCCTTAATTTTTTTACAAGTCCACCAAATGTGAAAATAAGTAGCGTCCATAAAATCACATCTCCAACATTTAGGTTGCATATTTGGATACATAAGTGATAATTTTTTGGGTCTAAATGCCATCTATAAAACATTTTATAAAAATTTTCTCTTAAATGCTGAGCTTGTGTAAATTTTACATTTTTCACCCATATCCTTTTCCAGATTTCCATCATAATTGGATGTCCAAAGTTACCTTCCCATTTAATCATACAATCTTTAACTAATTCATTTCCAGAATCAATTTCAATTAAAACATCATATATTCTTTTAATATGCATACTTCTTTGATCTCTAACTTGTTGAATTAGTTTTCCATCCTTTAAAGAAAAACCCATTTTAATATCTTTTTGCCATCTAGCCTGAAGTTGCATGTGTGAATACCAGTTATGAGCTATTCCTTCTTCCCTTAATCTATCTAGTGATTTCAGTTCTAAGCTGTTCCCTTCTTTAATTAAAAGCTTCTCATAGGGTACCACATCCTGGATTTGTTGTCTATTTATACTCTCTATTGCATGCCTGGGAACTGTCCATAAAGGAATTTTACCATTTAACTTATAAGAATACTTTTTCCAGACACGCAACAGTGAATTTCTCAATAAATGTTCTTTAAAACCCCTATCCAACTTTTTTTCATAAACTAAATACGCATGAAACCCATACAATAGTCCGTACCCTTCTATATTCAATATTCTTTCATTAGTTACATTAATCCAATCACTTATTGCTACTAAAACTGCTGCATAATAATATAGCTTAAAATTAGGCACTTTCAAACCACCTCTTTCTCTTATATCTTGAATAATTTTTAATTTAACCCTTGGTTTCTTGCCATTCCAAATAAATCTATTAATACCTTTCTGCCACTCCTCCAAATTCCCATCCTTTTTAAGTATTGGTAACATTTGAAATAGAAATAAAAATTTCGGCAATACATTCATTTTAACTGCAGCTATCCTTCCCAACATTGATAATTGTAATTTTTTCCAGTTCTCCAACTCTAATTGTACTTTATTCCATAAAAATTCATAATTATTCTTATACAATTTCCCATTTGACGCTTCAATATAAATTCCTAAATATTTAACTTTCTTAACTATCTCACACCCCGTTATTCTTTCCAAATCCTGTTTTAATTTATCACCTAAATTTTTAACCAGCATTTTTGTCTTGGATATGTTTAGTTTAAAACCTGATACTCTTCCATAGCTTTGTATAATTTCCATCAACCTCTGAGCTGACTGTATTGGTTGCGTTAATGTCACAAGTAAATCATCTGCAAAAGCGCATAATCTATAATCATGTTGCCTAATCTGAACTCCTTTTAAGTCATCTGAAGCTCTGATCTTGTTCAGTAGAACCTCTAAAGTTAACACAAACAGTAAAGGGGATAGGGGACAGCCCTGCCTAGTACCTTTCTCTATATTAAATAAATCTGTTAATTGACCATTCACAATAATTTGCCCTGTTTGTTTCTGATATACTGCTGATATAGAGTTGATAAACTGGTCCCCCATTCCCATCTTGACTACAAGTCTTTTCAAAAATAACCAGTTCAATCTATCGAAGGCTTTTTCCGCATCCAGAAACATAAGAACTGCCGGCACCTGAATATGTTTATCCAGATGTTCTAGTATATTGACAAGTTGTCTAACATTAGTTTTCATCTGTCGCCCTTGTAAAAAATCAGTTTGGTCCGGATGAATTATTTGAGTTAAAACTGTCATTAGTCTATTAGCCAACATTTTTGCAAAAATCTTGTAGTCAGTATTCAACAGAGAAATAGGTCTAAAGTTCTCCACTTTAACATTGTCTTTACCCTCTTTAGGAATCAAGGAGACGTAAGCCGTTTTCCATGAAGGTGGTACCCGACCCCCCTCTTGAATATTTACAAATAACTCTCTCATAGGTTTAACCATTTCTTCCTGTAAAGACTTATAATAAATCGCTGTAAAACCATCAGTTCCAGGAGATTTTCCCATTTTCAGTTGCTTAATTGCAGCAATAATTTCTTCTGATGTGATCAGTGCATTTAATCTGTCTCTTTGATCCAGTGTAACTTTCAAAACATTTTGATTTTCTAAAAAGGCATCTATCTCTTTCTCTTGAACCTTCTCTTCAGAATATAATTTAGTGTAGAACTCTAGGAAAGCTTTTTTAATAATTTCTTGTTGAAATACTTCTTGCCCCTTATATTCTACCTTCTCAATTATACGGGATTTTTGTTTTTTCCTTAATGTATAAGCCAACCATCTGCCAGGTTTATTAGCATTAAAAATGTATTGTGTTTAACATATTGCAAATTCCTGGCAACTTGGTCAGCCATCAACATATCAAATTGTTTCCGTAAAATCTTTAACCCTTCTTTAATATTACTATCATCTGGTTTCTTTATTAATAATAACTCCTTTTTCTTTATTTCCGCTTCTAACACTCTCCTTTTTTCCTCTTGTTTACGTCTATGCCTTGTATTTAATTCAATTAAAATTCCGCGCATATGAGCCTTACTAGAGTCCCACACAGTTTCTATTGCCGTTTCCCTATTCATATTTAACATAAAAAATTCCTTCATAGCCTTTTTACATTCTTCCACATTTGCCTCATATTTAAACAAATTTTCATTAATTCTCCAAGATCTTCTAGTAAACTGACCAGTCTTTAATTCCATCATAACCGGGTTATGATCTGACAACACATTAGGTAAAATTTTTACCTTCTTTAAACTTAATATAAAATCACTAGTAGTTAAAATAGTCTCCGCCACCTCGCACGCCATTCTTGGCCTCTCCCCCCCACCCGTTAGTGTCGAGCCTGCAGGGGCTTGACACGTTCTTTATATGTTTTAGGTTTTAGCTTCCAGTCCTCTAATCACTTTTGTTGCTCTTCTCAGTACTCTTTCTAGAGTCTCAACATCTTTTTTACATTGTGGTGACCAAAACTGGATGCAGTATTCCACGTGTGGCCTTACCAAGGGATTGTAAAGTGGTATTAACACTTCATGTGATCTTGATTCTATCCCTCTGTTAATGCAGCCTAGCACTATGTTGGCTTTTTTGGCAGCTGCAACATACTGCTGGCTCATATTTAAATGATTGTCCACTAGGACTCCAAGATCCCTCTCACAGTTATTACTATTGAGCAAGGTACCACCTATACTGTACCTGTGCATTTGATTTTTCTTGCCTAAATGTAGAACCTTACTTTTTTCACCATTGAATTTCATTTTATTAGATAGCTCCCAATGTTCAAGTCTGTCAAGATCTTTCTGTATTTTAAGCCTATCTTCTGGAGTGTTGGCTGTTCCTGCCAGCTTCGTGTCATCTGCAAATTTGATGATTTTCCCATCTATCCCCTCATCCAAATCATTGATGAAGATGTTGAAGAGCACTGAGCCCAGAACAGAGCCTTGGGGCACCCCACTACACACTTCCCTCCATGTAGATGAAATTCCATTGAGGACCACATGCTGAGTATGGCCGGTCAGCCAGCTACAAATCCATCTGGTGGTGATGATGCTGCCTAACCCATATTTTTCTATCTTATCAAGTAGTAGCTTGTGGTCTACTTTATTAAATGCCTTATTAAAGTCCAAGTAAATTATATCCACAGCATTCCTCTGGTCCACTAATTTTGTCACCTGGTCAAAGAATGCAGTAAGATTTGTCTGGCATAATCAGTTTTTGACAAACCCACGTTGGCTTTTGGTAATGACTTTGTTTGCCTCTAGGTGTTCACTGATTCATTGCTTGATTATCTTTTCCAGAATCTTCCTAGGTGTTGAGGTCAGGCTGATAGGTTTGTAGTTTCCTGGATCCATTTTTTTCCTGTTTTGAAGATGGGAACTAAATCATCTTTTTTCCAGTCCTCTGGTAGTTCGCCAGTGCTCCAGGATCTTTGAAAGATATAGTTCAGTAGTTCTGAGATCACATCTTCCAGTTCCTTCAGAACCTTGGGGTGTAATCCATCTGGTCCTGGTGATTTGAATTCGTACATGGCTGGATAAACATGGCTGTGTTTTGAATATGTAGTAGTATGGTTGTACTTTAAAATAGTAACTCTAGATAATCGGAACAGAGAATAAATCTTATCATTCATAAGCTATATGCTATTCTACATTATGGAAAATTACAACTTATTATATCTCAGAATTCACCCTTTTTCTTATAGATACCCATTGGAATTTTCCACAGATCGATATCTTTCAAATTCTTGTAGCATTTTGTTTGCCTTTTCAATATCCTCAGTCCTGGGAGGTTGGCTTATCTGGGTTAGCATCACCTTCATTAATTTAGTTTGACCATTATTCATAATTGCTTCCCTAAAGGATGAAATAAGTAGCGGGATACATTGCATGCAACAACATAAGCTTAAAAGTAATACTATAATGAGGATGCTCAAGCTAAGTAACATCAGCGCCCAAAGACCCAAATTAGGAATCCAGCTGGTTAACCAGCCAAAATCCCCATTATTTTCAGCCCTTATTGGTTCTCATTAATCATTTTTTTCATTGTCTGTATGGTTTCAGTGATATTAGGCTGATAATTACTAATATAGACACAGCAATGGGAGTTTATTAGTGCACATATTCTGCCCTTTGCTGCCAAAAGTATGTCTAAAGCTTGTCTATTCTGAATAACAACTGTTCTTATTTGTCCTTGTTCCTCATTTAGTAATTTTAGAGCTTTAATGGTTTGATTAAATAATCACTCTGTCCAATTGGCTAGTATTGTGATATTACGGCAATTCAAACCCACTCCTACTCCCCTTATAAGCACTGTGACCACACAAAAACCACCAATCGCCTACAGCAAATAGTAATCCTTGGTTAACCTATTCAACCACTTGGTTAACCACCCCATATTTGTAGTAAGTCCAATAATTCTTCTGATGTGAGTTCCAGGGGTTCCCACACAAGACTACCAGACACAATTACAGTGTTTAAATCTGATACCAGAGTGGAACTCTCTAATATTATAAATTCCTCTGCATAAAACATTGGTTTTATATCACTCTTCAATTATTACTATGTCACATGGGACAACACACTCACATACAGGCCCACAATCACAACAATGATAGCAACAACAGCAATCGGTAATACAATTGCAATCACAGAACTAGCACATTTGGCAGTGTTTGGAGTCCTATTTTGGTCTCAGCTGAACTCCTGGGATTTAATAGCATTGGCCAGCAGCTTCTCCTAAAAAGATACAAAGACATATAATGAGAAATATGGTAAATAATACCCAGGTGATTAATTTCCCATTAAACAGTAGTCACATTAGATTCAAGTTATAGTTAATTTTAAACGGTTGTTTCCTTGTTGTACTCTCCACTCCTTAGGTTTTTCTACATGTCCTCTCACTCTGGTGTAATGCGTCCATCCTTTTTCTTTTGTTTGTACTGCTGTTTCAGTTGTCAGGAGGACTTGGTAGGGCCCATCCCAGGCTGGACTCAGCTTTTCGTCTCACCAGATTTTGATCAGAACCCAATTATTAGGCTGGAATTGTGGACAACAAACTCGAGTGGATATGTCTGGGCTAACAATCCGTGGTTCCTGAGAAAAGACAAGGAAGAGGACAGCCCAAGTATATAATTCCTTAATACTTTGTTTTTAGTTAGTTGGGAATTCAGACTCCTTTTCCATATATGGTATACCAAACAGCATTTCATAAGGTGAAAGTTCAATATCTTTTCGGGGTCTGGTTCTAATTCTGAGAACGGCCAGTGGCAATAACATCATCCAGGGTGGTTACAGTTCTATCCTCAATTTGGTTAGGGTGTGTTTAATAGTGACATTAGCGCACTCCACCTTAGCTGAGCTCTGAGCATGATAGATAACTTTATTCGACTCACTGCTTGAACACAATCCGTCCATCCTCGACAGACAGGGTCTAACATTTTAGACAAAAATACCACTGGCTGCCTCTTTCCGTCTCTAATTGCATTACAATTGTTTCAATTTTCTCAGGTATTATCTTTCTATTATTTTCATTAATCAAGTGTCCTAAGTATTTTACCTCTCTTTCTACATATTGTAATTTGTTCTTAGAAATCCAGAGCCCTTTTTCTCCTAGATATTTAAAATCAGTGTGTCCCGCACACTGATATAAAGACATAAAAAAGGTAAAACAAAAAGAGCAACTTCATGGGAGACTTCCGGTTTTGTGCCATAGCGCCCGGTTGCAGGGTCGCGGACCTCCGCACCCCATGGCTAGTTTTGCCCTGCCAGGGGACCCTAAATGGGTTTAAATCATCTCAGAGAGGTGGCAAATAAAAGAAGGGTGCCCCAACAATTCTGGAATGATGGCGGACATTTTGCTCAATTCAGGAGAAGCTTTCTAACCCGACAGGAGAAAGTCTGGTCACACTTTGTTGACCAGCCCAAGTTACTTGCAGCCAAAGTCCAAAGGTACTAACCAGCACAACAGTGAACAGCGTGCTTTAAACTGGGTGAGGAATTTGATCTTCTCTCTCCTATTTTATATCTGATTTCCTGGAAAAGTTCCCCAAGAAGCAAAAAGCCTCCCAAAGTGAGAAGGAAGGGGATTACCCCTCCCCCCGTCTTCTATAGACGGAAGTGGTGAATTAAACCTATCACAAAGAAGAGGGAGTCAAGCTATTCTCCAAAGCACCTGAAGGCAGGACAAGAAGCAACGGATGGAAACTAACGAAAGAGAGAAGCAACCTAGAACTAAGGAGAAATTTTCTGACAGTTAGAACAACCTGCCTCCAGAAGCTGTGAATGCTCCAACGCTGGAAGTTTTTAACAAGAGACTGGACAGCCATTTGTCTGAAATGGTATAGGGCCATGGTGGCAAACCTATGGCATGCGTGCCACAGGTGGCACGCAGAGCCCTCTCTGTGGGCATGCGCGTTGCTGCCCCAGTCCTAGGCCTTCAGTCCCGTGCATGAGTAACCTGCATCAAAATCTCCCTGGGCAAGTGGCTTTTTAAGCTGGATTTTATAAACCCTTTTTGCTTTAGGCCTCCGCCACCGTATGAAAAAAAAATTCAATCAGTTTCAACTTCTTGTGGAAAAAAAAAGATCTCGCAAAGTTGGAATTGATTGATTGAACTTTATTTTTAGTCCCACAGCGGCGGAGGAAGTGACGCATTGGAACTGGAAAGAAGGTGCCACGTGGGGGTGGGGGGAGTGGGGGGAGCAGGGTACTCCATGTGAGGGGTGGGGCGGGGCCTGTTCATGGGATAGAGAAGCAATGCAGCGGCGCTAGCATGGTGGTAGACCAGTTGCTTCCCTCCCCCTGCCAGACACCTTCTGAAGCTGCACAGGGTAAAATTGCTGGGCCCACTCCCACCCAAATGCCCTTGCCTTCCCCAAGGGGTTTTTTTTTACTAACCTGCCTTTCAGCTGCATTCCGTTTCTGTCAGAGAAGAGAACTTCACAGCTCTGCCTACAGAGCCAACAAAGCTGTAGCTGAATGGGGAGATGAGAGGGGAATCTGCCCCATTTGTTCCATGGCCACATTGCAGTGGCATTGGGTGCAATACGCGGCAAACAGCCGTGCCACGCCGAAACCAGTCGTTTGCTGCCTTTTGCACAATGCCGGTGCCATGAGGCTGTGGAACAGGTTGGGCAATGGTAGGAAACCGGTATACCAGTTCCTTACCTTTGCCCGGATTGTTCCGTGGCCTCATGGCAGTGGCATTGAGTGCAACACATGAGGCGGCAAATTGCTGCGGCCTGCAGCAAACAGCCACCTGCTGCTGGAAGGCTGGCCCGGTATTCACATGGGCTGCAGAGCCACAGAGTGCACTGGTCAAGGGGCTGGCAGGATGTGGCTGCTGATGGACACAGTTGGCCCCCATGAGCTCGCTGTGTGTTGGGGCCAATGGTGTTAGGCAGCAGGTGCTCCAGTACTTGCCTTGCCTTGCCTTGCCCTGTGGCAATGGCACCCCTGCCCTGCCTGGTCTCGCCTCATCCTGCAGGGCAAGCTTCCTGCCCACTATCCCACCTGCCAGTGACCCCCTGGATCTCCCCCAACCCTGCCCAGCCCATACAGGCATCACTCCCCATGAGCAACATCGAGATGGTCATGCCCACCCTGGCCATGCCTACCCAGTCTGCCATGACCACTGCAGCCATGCCCACCCAGTGATCACGCCCATCCACTGGGCCACCCCCATCCAGCACCCAATAATAAATAAGTAGAGTTTGGGTTGCAGTTTGGGCACTCAGTCTCTAAAAGGTTCGCCATCACTGGTATAGGGTTTTCTACCTGAGCAGGGGGTTGGACTAGATCGGGGATGTCAAACTCAATTTAACTGAGGGCCGCATCAGCATTGCGGTTGCCCTCGGGGGGCTGGGTGGGTGTGACCACAGTGGGTGTGGCCTGCTGGATGGGCGTGGATGGAGTGGTTGTGGCTAGCTCTAAATTGTTCACGTCAAGGGTGCCTGTGGGGGCCTGGGCAGGAGTGGGACAGATCTGAGGGTCTCTGGCAGAAGGGGGTGGGACCAGGGCAAGTGCCAAGGCATGGTCCACTGGAGGAGCTTCACTGTTCCTCTCAGGCCATGCAGGAGGGGCTGGATGGTGGCACAGGCTGCTTAGAGCCTTGGGCAGCAACGGTCAAATGCCCAGCCTGGCCCTCAAGCACCCGTGGCACCAAGCCCAGCCCCACTTCTCCAAGGGAGCACTCAGCTGCACTTACCTCCTCTTCAAGGCTGCTGCTGCTGTGCTTGCTCTCCTTAGCCAGGTTGCTCATGATAGGTACGAGGGCAAAGTCAGAGGGAGGCCCATTCCCTCTCCATGGGAGGAGACCCAGCTTTGTATCCAAAACTTCCTTAGCAATAGGATGGGAGACCAGGAGGCAAGGGGATGGTGAAAGGGCAGCAGGGAATAAGGCAGGACTTCCCTCAGACCCTCCCTCTCCTTCTTTCCTTTCTTCCTAAGTACAGAGTGGTGGGAAAATATTTGAGATGAGGGAGGGAGAAAACAGGCAAGAAACACAGCTGGGGAGGTGTCACCCTTTGTGAGGAATGAAGAAATGCACCATCGCCTGGAAGTGGCTAGCACATGGCCCTCACCTACTTCACATATCTGGCTTGGTGGGTTCTGGGAGAGGGGATGTCACGAGCAACGTGAGAGTCAACATTACCTCCGCAATGCCGCCCAGCCCCCAGCCTGCCCGGTTTCAGCAGGCAGCGGGGCACTCTCCTCACGGTGCCGAGAGGTTGAGCTGGGCGATGTGAAGTTCACCAGCTTTGCACCTTGCTGCCTGCTGAAACTGGGCAAGCTGGGGGCTAGGCAGCATTGCACTTCTCATCAGCTTTGTGCCACCCAGCTCAGCTCTTGGCGCTGTGAGGAGAGTGCCCCGCTGCCTGCTGAAACCAGGCAGGCTGGGAGCTGGGCGGCCTCGCATTTCTTTTTGGATTTGCGCCACCTCACTCAGCCTCTCGGCACTGTGAGGAGAGCACCCCACTGCCTGCCAAAACCCCTCCCCCAGAGTCCATCAAGCCGGATATGTGAAGTAGGCGAGGGCCATTTGCTGGCCACTTCCAGGCGATGGTGCATTTTTTCATTCCTCACAAAGGGTGACACCTCCCCAGCATGCACCCAGGGGGTGGGGCTGACATGGCAGAGGCTGGTTCCTCGCTGTTTCCAGACGGCCTTGTGGAGCTAAAACTGAATGTGTTTCAGCATAGATGGCCACCACAAAATTGTACATTGGCTCCCGGGTAGCCTGGGCCAGGGCTAAGGCAGTGGGAGCTGTTCCCTCACTGTTTCCAGGATGGCTTCATGGGCCACATGAAACCATGTCGCGGCCCGCATCCAGCCCCCGGGCCTTGTGTTTGACATGTCTGGACTAGATGACCTGCAAGGTCCCTTCCATCTTTATCATCATCATCATCATCATCATCATCATCATCATCATTATTATTATTATATCAGGCTGTTTGGATTTTAAGATGGGCTGGCTTGATAAAGCTAATTAAAAAGATTATGACACCAATGAAAAACTACTTAGAGGAGAGAGATAAAACGGCTATTATATACACCTATCTAAAAGTAATAGAAAACCATACCCAATACCTTCTCCTGAAGACCCTAGTTTAGAGTTTCAAAGATCTGCAGGAACAATGACTCAAGACAAAACCAATACATTCCAGGAGAAAATATACACAATGCTGCAACAGATTCAAATGATAATTGTTTCAAACCATGATGACATTAGAAATAAGTTTGACAATATAAACAAATATATCTCTAACTTAAACCTACAACTAAATAACACTCAAAAAATGACAACAAAGAATGAACAAACAAATCAGACAACAGAACATAAATTAAATGAAAGTGACTTAAATAGAAAAGCAACAAATGAAGAAAACTACAATTTAATACAAAAAAAAAAACACAGCAAAACCTCACTATAATAAAGAAGACAAAAAAAGATGCTTTATCCTCCAGGACTTCAAAACAAATTTGAGGATAAAAAAGAAGAACTAATAAAATGGATTAAAGACCTGTCAGAAGAATCATTAAAATGTGGGAGACAAAAAACTGATAGTTTACTTGATTTGTCTTTTTTGTCCCGAACAACACTTACATAAATACAACCTGGCATGCCAAACTTACTGATTTGGAAAGCGACTTGGCAAAAGAAGAAGTTTAGAGTTGGAGTCAAGAGATGTGATTCAACCTATCAGATGGAATAGTATATGACTAAACAATTGTTTGAATACGGTGTGTGCGTGTGTGTGTGTGTGTGTGTGTGTGTGTGTGTGTGTGTGTGTGTGTGTGTGAAGAACCATTTTAAAAATCTGAGTCCCAGGTGTATTTATTTGTAAAAAAGAGGACATATTGATCTCCGGGACAGAAAGTATATTTCGCACTGAGTCGCCTATTGAAGGAAGCCTGGTTGTCTGATCAGAACTCGATTAACCGGCACATTGATCTGCTACCCACCTATCAGGCACTACGACACCATGGAAAATCGCATAGGAGGCCAGAACATGAGAATCAACAACTGCCCCCCTCTTTCCCACTCCCTCTCTTGTGCACACTCAGGACGGCCTGATGAACCACAGAGAGATGGCGAAGGATTGTTGCCATGGATTGACTGATACACCTGAACAACTGGGGACCGTGACATTCAGTGACACAGAGGGACAGATCGGACTGGCTACGAGATCAAAGCAAACAAGCATGACTGATGCTGCAAATGTGACCAGGAGGTCACTAATTGGATCGACTGCACGAGGTGGCAATGACACAGCGGACTGTAAAGGGGAGGGCAGTTGTGGGATAATACCTGACAGTTTGACATCACGGGATAAATGCACACAGCTTGGGAGGCGGGCGAGATGGCGAAGGAATCTTGCCATGGATTGACTGATACAGCTGAACAACATGACAATCAGTGACACAGAGGGAAAGATCAGACTGGCTATGAGATCAAAGCAAACAAGCACGACTGATGCTGCAAATGCGACCAGGAGGCCACTAATTGGATCGACTGCACAAGGTGGCAATGACACACCGGACTGTAATGGGGAGGGCGGTTGTGGGATAATATCCAACAGTTTGACATCATGGGATAAGTGCACACAGCTTGGGAGGTGGGCGGTGGGAAGCAGGGCGATGAGAGCTATGCATATATCAACCAATACGGCTGAGCCGGATGTGACGCATCCAATTATATGCTGATGGTGAACTGACGCGTTCAGTGGCTAAATTATTGATAGTTAAAGGGCTATAAAAACAATGTCTCACTAATGTTGGCTTACTCTTTGATAATGTTAGCAGCGGCTAACGAAAGCTCAGTGTGAAATATACTTTCTGTCCCGGAGATCAATATGTCTTCTTTTTTACACACACATACACACACACACAAACACACACACGTATATGTGTGTGTGTGTGTGTGTGTGTATGTAGGTAGGTAGGTATATATGTATATGTATATACATGCATTAACAGAGGGATAGAATCAAGATCTCATGAAGTATTAATACCACTTTACAATGCCTTGGTAAGGCCACACTTGAATACTGCATCCAGTTTTGGTCACCACAATGTAAAAAAGACGTTGAAACTCTAGAAAAGTACAGAGAAGAGCAACAAAGATGATTAGAGGTCTGGAGGCGAAAACATATAAGAAACAGTTGCTGGAATTGGGTATGTCTAGTTTAATGAAGAGAAGGACAAGGGGGGACATGATAGTAGTGTTCCAATATCTCAGGGGCTGCCACAAAGAAGAGGGGGTCAAGCTATTCTCCAAAGCTCTGGAAGGCAGGACAAGACGCAACGGATGGAAACTAATCAAGGAGAGAAGCAACCTAGAACTAAGGAGAAACTTCCTGACAGTTAGAACAATTAATCAGTGGAATAACCTGCTTGCAGAAGTTGTGAATGCTCCAACACTGGAAGTTTTAAATAAAAGATTGGAGAATCATTTGTCTGAAATGGTATAGGGTTTCCTGCCTGAGCAGGAGGTTGGACTAGATGACCCCTCTGCTTTTAATAAAAATCAGATTCCATTCAGATGTGAGCAAATTCCCATTAAGTGGGTTAAAACCATTTATAAATCTGTCTTCCAGGAAGACGGCAAACTGAGTGGCACGTCTGGGGAGAGATCTCTGAAGGATTTCTTCCTGGGGTGCAGCTCTTCAACTTTTTAATCTGAAGGGACTGGTATTCCTTCAGTTTTTAAGACCCACCTGGTCAGTGTGGGTTGAAGAACTTTTCCTCAGAACCCTCCAAAACATCTGCAAGCCGGCAGATGGCTTCTGGAGTGCATCCAAAGCAATCTGCATGCCAAAAGCTGGGGGGAGGGGCTGTAATCTGTTGAGTTTGAAGAAGCCAATGTTTGAAATCCACCTATTAATGTTTTATGTGTGTATGTGTGTGTGTGTGTATTCAGATTTCTTTTTGCTGACAAGAGTTAAAGGTTTAAGTGGGAGACTAGTATAGCTATTTCGGATTCATTTGATGAGGATAAATGAATCCGAAATAGCTATACTAGTCTCCCACTTAAATCTTTAACTCTTGTCAGCAAAAAGAAATCTGAATTTGTAATCTATCGCACTTGCGACTTGAGCCTGCTTAACGCCCCTAGTTGGGGGGCTGCAAGGCAAAAGAGATTATTAAAAAAAAGTAGAACTGCAGTATAACAGTCAAAATGCCAAGGTGCAATCAATCAGACCGGTCTGTCTGGAAAACTTTCTGTATATATATACATATATAACATCAAGAAAACAGCCAATACACAGTTTAATCAATTAGGACCATTGAGTGGACCAGTGACGAGGTCCAGGAGCCGTGCGCAAAAACTGGCCAACACTCTAAAGGAGACTCACATTGACCTGCTTTAAGCCCTCATGCTGTCGATAGTTGACCGACAAAAGCTTGGCATTAGATTAAGCGTTTTTAGTTTAATTTTTTCCCTGGTGTTTGTGTTTATTTGTTTTTATAATACATATATACATATATGTAGGTCTTTGGTTATTCGGGTTTTCTCCCATGTCAAATTGGAAGTGTCTTGGCGACGTTTCGACGAAGTCCCATTCATCATCTTCAGGCTGGTGTTTTCGGCTTCATGCTTCTAGGAGCAATGTGTGATCGTAGCTGTTTCTTCCTTTTAACTGCCAGTGGGGGTATGAACTGATTGGATGGGAGCTTGGCTGTGTTCTAATTGGGTGGAGATGTGTTCTGATTGGTTAGGGGCTTGGCTGTGCTCTGATTTCAGGGGGGCTGGCTGTGCTCTGATTGGCTGTGGGAGTGTTCTGTTTGGGTGGGGGCTTTGTTGTGCTCAGGTTAGTCTGAGTTGCAGGGGGATTTGAGATGGTGAGCTGCATTGCTGTTGTTTGGCTTCACATTTGTGGTCGTGCCTCATCTTCATGGTGGGTGTCAGTTTGCTTTATGTATGGATTGGAGGGGTTTAAAGTGGCTAATGATGCAGCTGTGGTCTGGCTTCTGGTTTGTGGTCGTGCCTCATCATTGGTGTGGGTTTGGTTTTACTTTTTGCGTGGATGTGTGGTGGTGACATCCTGTGTGGTTTTTGTGAGTGTGGGTCTGGTGTCATTCTTTGTGTTAGGGACTCATTTGTCAATAAGGGCGGGTTTCCAAATGGCTGGTAGGCGGGAGGTGTCATCTCGTTTGTTCATGCTGTGTGGGCGTTTTTCTATCTTGATGGCTTCTCTGATTATTCTGTTATTAAAGTGTTCAGTTTTGGCGATAGTTCTGGTCTTTTTAAAGTCAATTTCATGTCCTGTGGCTTTAAGGTGTTGGACCAGGGAAGAGGTTGGTTCCTCTTTTTTGACTGAGTTCTTATGTTCTTCAATGCGTGCACTTATTCTTCTGTTGGTTTATCCGATGTATGTGGTGGGACAAGCGGTGCATGTGATTTCATATATGACGCAGGAGAAAACCAGAATAACCAAAGACCTACATACAAACACCTGTGAAAACCTCAGAAAATACACACACACACACACACACACACACACACAAACATATATATGCTTAAGTAACTTTTAAAATAGGGAAATGTTATTGAAAATCTATTTGAGAGTACTCATATTGAATTGGATCTAGGATGAATTTTTCTTTGTTTGATACTTATAACCGAATGAGTTTTAATCAAAACTTTGAAAATGATTTTTTATTATATAACTTATGTTAAGAGAAAACTAAAGAAAATGATGTACTAGTTTAAAGAAAACTTTGCATTCTAAAAAGGATGTTTATAAAAGGAAGAAAAAAAGATATTATTCTATAAGGATAATTTGAAGGGTGGGAGCTAAATTCAGTATTGAAATTCAAAGCCTGAGTATTAAGCTAAAGGAAAAAAAGTATTAGAAAGTTTTGATTTTAGAAAAGTAAAGAAAGTTTTGCATTTTTCTTTAAAAAGGGGGGTGAGTATTTTTCCCAGTAAGCTCAAAGAATTTGAGAAAGTATAAGTCAACATTGTTAATAGAAATGGTGATAGTTTACAAAGATTAGTAGGGGGAAATAGAAACATATACTATTTCCATAGCAAGGTAAAGCAGGAATGGTTAAATTGATCATTCCATTTAAAGAAGAGAATATACTTGAGTATGTTTTTCATTTGGATACCACTTCTGGATTTTGTTCTTGTGATAAAAATGTATTTTTGAATTTGGTTTTGTCAATTAGATAGATTTGCTGTTATAGAAATGGCTAGTTATATAATCAAGTGTAAAAACAAAAAGTTGAGGCTAGAGTGCTTTTACTTTGTACTGTTCTAAAAAGAGTCGGAATTCAACACCTTTTTTCTTTTCCCTTGTACCTCACACCTTCTCTTCCCCTTTCCTTTTCCCTTCCTTCATCCCCTATTTCTATTTTTCTTTGTATTTTATATTTTATGTATTAAATAAAAAATATTAATATGAAAAACATTTACAAATCTAAGTAAAACTGTTCAGAGTAATTTTTTTAGGTTGATGTATACAAAGGTTTAACTAAAAAATTTAAACCTCAAAGATTTCCAGAAAAAAAATTAAAATTGTATCCCAATGTCAAGTTTTTTCCTCATAGCTCATTTATTTGCAAATAACATTATTTCTTGCTCAATTAAGACTTATTTTGTCTAGCAATACAATTATCTCTACTGCCTCCTCTCCCCATCTTCCGAGTTGAACAAAATACTTGCCTACTTCTTCCAACTGCCTTATTGCAAACTATCTTTCCTTAAATTTTTTGTAAGTAAATTCCACTCACTCGGACAGGAGTGTCAAACTCAATTTCATTGAGGGCCACATCAGCATTGCAGTTGCCCTCAGGGGGCTGGGTGAGCGTGGATGGAGTGGGTGTGGCCTACTGGGTGGGTGTGGCCAGCTCTACTTCGTTTGTGTCAAGGGTGCCTGTGGGGGCCTAGTTCCTTGCTGTTTCCAGACGGCCTTGTGGAGCTAAGACTGAATGTGTTTCAGCATAGATGGCCCCCATAAAATTATACATTGGCTCCCGGCCAGCCTGGGCCAGGGCCAAGGCAATGGGGGCCATTCCCTCACTGTTTCCAGGATGGCTTCGTGGGCCGCATCTGGCCCCCGGGCCTTGTGTTTGACATGTCTTTACTAGGAGATAGGCATCCCAGTTGATTTTCTAACTTGCGTTGTAATGATCAGAACAGACATATGCAGACCAAAAGTAGTGCAAATTGAAACTGCAAAAGCAAGTATCAGATTTCACATTTACTCTACCTTTCTCAGGTAAGAGCTCAATGTTTTAACTAAGCAGGAAAAAAATGGTTAAAAGGAACAGACCCCCTCCTCCCCTGCTTCTCTTGCTCTTCCAAAGTCCTTGAGTAAAAGAAAGAAGTAACAACCAGCTAAAGAGGAGACAGGAACAAAATGTTTAAAAGACTACACAGAAATCTCACCCCCTCCTTCGTACTCAGCATTCTTTTAACAAAATAGTTATTTCTCTTTCTCTCTTTTCAGTAAATCACACACATTTTAACATGAACTTCTCTCCATCCTCCATGGGACTTTTCTCATTTCTTTTTCTTATTTCCTTGCAAACACTTGTTATTGCCTTTCCACTTACTTCACAACAACAAAAAAATCTGCAACATTGTTTTCTTTCACAGTCTGCGGTTTGGGGGTTCAACACACACAGGCATTTACACATCAGCATACTCACACATTTATCCTCCATTCAGACTGCTTGCATAAACAATTTCACATACAAAAATTTCATTTCAAGCTTTCTTCAGGCAAACCAATTATTATTATTATTTCAGGAAGATTTTCACAAGCCATTGAGCTCCATTTTTCCAAATCTCCTTTTTAAAAAAAAAGGCCTTTTTGTTTATTGTTATTAGAGGCTCTTATCCCTCTCCAGTCTTGGAAATGACACAACATAACACATATACACTACTTTCACACTTCTCTAACAAAAATGGACTACTTTTAATAGTGCTTTTTTTCTTAAAAAAAAAAAAAGGTGCTGGAACTCACACACATCATACAACCCGCCTTGCCTACCCTAGAAGGTTCCATCCAAAAAAGGTGCCAGAACTTCGTTCTGGGCGTTCTATGAGAAAAAAAGTCCTGATTTTTAACTACAAATATACTACTTGGGATCTAAAAGCATATAACCTCTATTGTTAACATATATGTTTAATGTTTGACATAACCAATCTTCAAACCTTCCATATTTTGGGCAAAATACACTAGTGCCCTTAATAGGATTTCTTAGTCCATCCCATCCTGCTAGCATTTGTCCCAATGGGCTTTCTGGGGGAATCCGTATATTCACCTCATCGGTCCCCTCACTCAAAAGTTTACTTTTCCTGTTTCCCATGACTGGTCTTTCCCTGTATATGAGACCTCCGTTCACTCCAAATTAACCAAACCATTTCATTTCACCTTTCTCTGACCGATCTCCTCATGGAGGTACGGAACTGCAGATCAGGGCTCCGCAATTGTTTTGCATTTCCAGGATCCTATTGATCCCTAATGCGTCTCACATATCCTGTCAACCAAATGTCAGACACATACCAATCCTACCTGACTACCCAAATAATACTTCCCCAATCACTTGTTGAATTTTCTTACCTAGGTCCATGCATTGAGTTACCTGATCACGGCTGATCTCAGCCCGTTTTCCTATTTCTTTTCTCCAGCATGGGTGGATTGTCGAATCCACCGATGGGTTAACATAGCCTATTTGCCCATTTGATTGACTAGGTCCAAATTTTAGCCCCGCCTCTGGCCGGAAGTTCCTCTCCTTCCCAGTTTTTACCTAGTCTTGAAGCCCGAAGCATCTTGTTGTGGTAGCTCCGCGAGTTAGTGCTTTTTCGTTGGTGAAGATTTGGTTAAAGCCTTTTTCTTGGTTTTTAGGAGTGTTAGTTTGATTGGAAAAGGCTAAATTTAGAAAAAAAAGTTTTTTTCTTTATTTTAATTTTATTTTTCCCTCCTCCACTACTCCGTCGGGATCACGGCGGCAAGGCCGCCCCGGGCCTAGGGCCCTTGGGAGAGCGGGAGCCGCAGGGGGAAGCATCCCTGGGTTCCCAGCCACTGCCGGATCGCGTTCCGATATTCCCTGGTAGTCGCAGGCGTCGAGCGGAGAGGTCGGCGGAAGGAATCCATCAGCCACACCAGACCGGTCGACATGCAGATAGCGGAGGACCGCTACAACTAACCGCAAGTGGGGAAAGGAGTCGGGAGGAGACCGCCGGGCTACCGAAGGGGTGGAAATCGGCGGGAGTCGTTTTCCCACCGGGCGGGTAGACCCAGGGCCGTTGGCAGTAGGTACCGCGTGGCCAGGAGACCGGGAGATCGAGCCGAAAATTTGGCGTGGCAGCCATCTTGGAAAAGGGGCGGTCCTTTCTTTACACGTTTCTCTGGCGCGAAACGCCATCTTGGGAAGGGGGCGGTCCTTCCCTCCTACGCTCTCTGGTTGGGTACTCGCTCTGGCGCGAAAACCCACTTTGGAAAGGGGGCGGTAAATTTCCTTTGTTCCTGCTGGCGCGAAGGCCCAGGGAAGGAAGGATCTGCCGGCAAAGGCAGCGTTTTTGTGTTACCGGTTCAGATTCAGATCAGCGATCATTGAGAGCCGGGTAAAGGAAGGAGAGGTTTCCCGGATGGGTGTTTCCCTTCTTTTCGGAATTTTAGCAGCTGGTCGAGCACCGTAACGACTGATCCACCGGCCCTAGTGGAGTTAAGGAGGGCGGAACGTCATCAAACAGATCAGGGATTCAAATCCCTTGACTGCAGGCCTACGTAACCACTAGCCGCCAACGCCGCGCAGGTTAGGGAGAAAATCCCCTTTCTCCTGTCTTTGTAATCTTTCCAACATATTTTGTTTATGTAGACCTCAGGCCCCCATGTGGGTCAGATCTTCAGGCTGCTGAAATCAGCAGGGCATGCCCCCTGAATTCCACCAGAGCCAGCTAGGGGATTCCCGAGAATTACTCGAGTCCCACATTGGGCACCAATTGTGAGAAACCAGGTTCATGCTGGAAATAACAAAGTGTTTTATTAGAGCTTTTGCAAAAGCTAGTGAATCTCCAAGCGTACAAGCAAGAGAGAACACACCGTTACAGATCTCAGCATGTTTTATACATCCCTATCGCTGGCCGCTTGTCCATCCTTCCCAGGCCCAGGTCAGTCACATGCTAACAGTCCACCTATAATTTGCCATCATACCTAAATGCTTAAGATTAGTTAAGCCCTTCTTGTCATCCAAACTTGCTAAACACTCAGCCCATTCATTTCTCACCTGTTTGGTATTCCCTTATCAATTCTCTTATTTATCAGTACAATGTAGTACCTGGTACATATTTCAAGCCAGAAGCTGTGTATGTCATTGCTTAGCAGAGTTCATGCATTGTGTAAACATGGCTGTGCTTTGGATATGTAGTAGTATAGTTATATTTTAAAATACTAACTCTAGGTAGTCTGAACAGAGAATAAACCTTACCATTCATAAGCTATATGTTAGTCTACATTATGGAAAATTACAACTTATCATATTGTATCTCACAAAGGGGAAAGAAGCTTGTTCTGGGCCATAGTGGAGCAAAAACCTATTCATGGAGAACATTAAGAAGTGAATAGGCAGGCTTTCCACCATATTTTTAAACAAAATGCTAAAAGCAGTGATCAGAGTATAGACACATTTCCAACCCATTGTCATCTCATTCATACAACGTGATCTGCATAATAATTTAACCATCATTTTTTCTATTTCTTTCTGTAATTGTCAAATATTCTAACATGTTGATGTGATATTGCTAATTCAAAATGACAACTGTATAAAAGATAAAAACAAAATATTCCTGAAACATCTTTGAACAGAATTCCACTAAAGATGTCAACGTTTGGAAACCAACCCACAAGCTCGGAGAACGAAACTTCACCCTCAGAATGTAATATTTCCTGTTACATTGTTGGCAACCTTAAAACAAAATGGCATTTGCAAAAAGTGTGGAAAACTTATTGCTTTCCAAACATTAATGATGAATTAGTCAACCTTGTACAATTGGTGGTCAGAGGCAGGAGATGATTAAAGCTAACTGCAGTTGGCCATAGATTTTTAATCTGTCCTTTAGAATAAACAAACAATTTTCATCTTCCTAATTTGGAAAACAAAACAAAAAGATTAGACCTCAGAATTTTTTGGGGCAACTATCAAAGCTTGCAAAACCAAATCAAATGAAAAAAATCCCACCAGACATTATAGCTCTTTTATATTCAGAATGATATACAGGTAGTCCTCGACTTACAACAATCCATTTACTGACCGTTCAAAGTTACTACAGCACTGAAAAAAGTGACTTATGACCATTTTTCACACTTACGACCATTGCAGCATCACCATGATCATATGATTTACTTTCGGATGCTTGACAACTGACTCATATTTATGATGGTTGCAGTGTCATAATGGAGTCATGTGATCACCTTTTGCGACTTTCTGACAAGCAAAGTCAGTGGGGAAGCCAGATTCACTTAACAACCATGTTACTAATTTAACAATTGCAGTGATTCACTTAACAACTGTAGCAAGAAAAGTCGTAAAATGGGGCAAAACTCACTTAACACATTTCTTACTTAGCAACAATTGTGAATCACCTGTAGTAGAAATATGTTGAATCAGTCTAGATCAGACAAATTAATATATAAAATGTTCTCCACTGGTAAGATAGTTTCAATAACTTTTTATAGGCAAAAGAATAGAATAGTTTTATTAAAAAAGTTAAATTTTCATAGCATGAATTACACTTTAGATTATGGGCAGATGGCAATTGTAGAAATTATTCAGTCATTTTTAAGTAGTTATTTATGAAATGGATTCAGTAGTCACTGAATCATTTGAACTTTCCCCCCAGTGATCATTTTACATTCCATATGAGTAAACTCATAAAATATTTGTCTGTTTAAACAGTGCCTCAATCAGCATATGTTCAAATTACACCCAGAATTTATTTGAAAGCTGTACCTGTTTTTAGCTTTCCTTTCAGGCATATTGAGCATAAAAATAATTAATTGTTCAAAGTTCCATGTAAAATAATCTGGTTTCACAAGAGAGTTTTAAATGAAAACCAAGACTAAGCTGGTGGCTATATTATAGCCAGAATTTTTGGCAGTTCCATCTTCCATTCCAGATCTAGGGAAATATTAATAGGTTGGTATTGGTGCACTCAGTTTTCCACTAAGATCTAGCTGGCCTCTATTGGAACAAAATACTCCTTAGATAACCTTGTGGTTGGATCTAGCACATCTCTTAATTTTTCTGATTCTGGTTTTCAACTATACAAAGATTATCACTACAAGCTATTTATGTATTTGTCACAATAGGCAACATAGCTAAGTTCTTCCAAACATAAAATATGTTAAGTTTTAAACTTTTGTTATGTTAATCCATGGTAAATTATTCTTTTTATTTGAACAGTTCCATTTTAAGCTTTGTTTAGAAAAGGTCTAACTTGTCCTTCTGATGGTGGGTGTGCAAATAACAGTATAATGGATAACTCAGAGAGCTGGAACCACAACTAAAAAGAACCTGTTGTGAATTATGCGTACAGTTGGTAAAAATGCATTCTGTGCCACTATTGTATCTGAAATAATGGGCCAATTCAACAGATTTCTGCCTAATTTTAATTATTTTTATTTGTTTCTTAACAAATGTAATAGAAAATACAAAAAAGAAAGAAATATGCAAAAAAATTACAAAATTATAAAAAATAAAACAAATTTTCACATATTTCTTTTTTACCTTGTAATTTTCTATAAAATTTGCTAATAAATAATTAACATAAATTATTTAAAAAATAGATATTTGGTCCATGAAGGAGAGTACGAAGTTCAGTCCTTTTTCTAACCAAGTGTGGATTATTGTCCAATATCTCCTTGCTTTAACACATGTCCACCACATATGATAATAAGTACCTGGTTTGTGTTTACATTTCCAACATTTCTCTGACATATTTTTAAACATTTTTGCTAATATTGTTTCTTCATATGAAGCTGATATTGTCAATTTATAGTTTCTTTCCCATAAACTTTCCCACTTCTCTAAGTCTATGTTATATCCAAAATTCTTTACCCATGCTATTATTGTCTCTTTTACTTGTTCATCTTCCATTTTGAAATGTAATAAGAAATTGTACATTTTTTAAATTAACTTTTCATTGGAACTTAATAATGTCTGATCAAACATAGTCTGCTCTTTATATAATCCATACTGTTTAATATCTTTATCATATCTGACTTGTGTTTGTAAATATGACCAACATGTTAAATCGATGCCATGATTTTCCATCTCTTGCCTGAATTTTAAGTTCCCTTCAGAATTTAGAATATCTTTGTATGTCCATATTTTGTTGAGACTGACTAGATTTGGATGTACAAATGGTTCCATTGTTGAAAGCCATCCTGCAATTTTCAAATAAATTTTACATTTTATTTTTCCCCAAGTTAATAATAGTGCATTTCTAATGTAGTGGTTTTGGAAGTATTTATGTATTTTATTTTTTCCATGCCACAAAAAAACATGCCAACCAAGTTGCAGATCATGTCCCTCCAAATACAGCAATCTTTTATTTCTAAGAGTTATCCATTCTTTTATCCATGTTAACACTGATGCTTGATAATATAAAACCCCATCTGGTAAGCCAAAACCTCCATTTCCCTTGGCTTCTTGTAACATTTTCAGTTTAATTCTAGCTTTCTTTCCTTGCCAAATAAATTTTTGAATTAAAGAGTTTAAATCTTCAAAAAAAATTCTCCAATTTTATAGGTATCATTTGAAATAAAAATAGTGTTTTTGGTAATATATTCATTTTTGCTGTAGCAATTCTTCCTAACATCGACAATTGAAGATTCTTCCATTTTTCCAAATCAAGCTTTATTTGATTTAACAATTTAATGTAATTATCTTCTTTTATTGTTGAACATCTTGCTGTCAAATATATTCCCAAGTATTTGACCTTTTTGACTATTTGCAATTCTATTTTTCCTGATAATTGCTTTTTTGTTTATCACTTTACTATCACTTTAGTTTTTTCTCTATTTATCTTTAATCCTGCTATCTCTCCAAATTGTTCTGTCTTTTCAAACAATTTAGGAATCGTCTCTAAAGGTTCCTCTAGAATGAATACCAAATCATCTGCAAAGCTTGCAGTTTGTAGATTTCACCTTTTATTTTCAATCCTTTAATTTCTGGATCTTGCCTAATGTTTCTATTTAAAACTTCCAAAGTTAAGATAAATAGCAATGTGGATAATGGACATCCTTGTCTTGTGCCTTTGCGTATATCAAAATTCTCTGTATAATCCCCATTTACAATCACTTTTGCTGATTGTTTCTGATATATTGTCTGAATCGTATTTATAAAGTTTTGACTCAGGTGCATTGTTTTTAGTTGTTGAATCATAAATTGCCAAGAAACATTATCAAATGCCTTTTGGGTGTCTAAAAATACTAGTGCCAGTTGTTTCCCTGGATGGAATTCATAATATTCCAATATATCTAGTATTACCCTCAAATTATTTTTTATTTGTCTCTTTGGCAAAAATCCATTTTGATCTGGGTGTATAAATTCAGTCAAAAATCTTTTCAGCCTCTCAGCTATTATTGAAGTGAAGATTTTATAGTTCACATTCAATAGTGATATCGATCTATAGTTTTTGATCTGGGTCAGATCTGAGTCCTCTTTTGGTATTAAAGTAACATTGGCTTCTGTCCATGTTTTTGGGAGTTTTGCCTCCAATTAAAGTTCATTACATACATTTTTCAATGGTGAATTTAATATATCTTGTAAACATTTATAAAACTCTGCCAGGAGTCCATCTGGTCCCGGTGTTTTTTCATTTTTTTTTTTGTCTTTTTTTGCCTCTGTCAATTCCATCATTGTTATTTTTTCATTTAACCTAGTCTTAAAGTTTTCTAGAATTTTTGGTAAATTATTTTCTTCCATATATTGAGTCATTTTCTCCCATGGAGTTTCTTCCTTGTCATATAGTTTCTCATAGTATTCTTTAATTATATTTTTATTGCTTCATTTTTAAATTGTAAACAGCCTTTTCATCTACTAAATTGTTTATCATTTTTTTCTCCTTCTGTTTTTTAAGTTTATAAGCTAACCATCTTCCTATTTTGTTTGCATTTTCAAAAAAGTTTTGCTTTGCCCTTTTAATTTGTTGTACCAATTTTTTTGATTCTATTAAATTTAATTTATGTTTTATTATTTCCCTTTGTCTTTTCAATATTTTCTTTTCTGGGTTTATTTGTAGTTTAAGTTCTAATTTTTTTAATTCTTCTCTTAACAACTGATATTGTTGTCCCTTTTCTTTATTTTTTTTTTCACCATGTATGTTATTGCTACGCCTTGAAAATATGTTTTGGCTGTATCCCATACATTTTGTAATGTTGTATCTTTTTTATTTTCTTTGAAGAAAAATTCCATTTCTTTTGTTGCTAAGTCTATAAATTCTTTCTCTTTTAATATAGATTGATTCAAAGTCCATCTTAATTTTTTCTGCATTCCTTTCCACACCATTTTTAAGGGATTGTGATCTGCCTAGGTACCTAATTCTATTTCAATTTCCTGCATATTAATCCTTAATTTAGGCATCATCCAAATCATATCAATTCTGGACCAAGATTTATGACTATTAGAATAAAATGTGTATTGTGATTTTCCTGGGTTCGTTTCTCTCCAGATATCTTGTATACCAATTTCCTCTATCATGTTGAAAAAAGTTTAGGTAATCTTTTTCTTCCTTGTTTCCCTGATTTACTGCTTTTATAGTCTAATGTACTATTGCATTGAAATCCCCAATTAAGCATATATTTTGATATTCCATTTCTACTATTTTCCTGTGAAGGTTTTGATAAAATTCTTCTTGTTTGTTATTTGGTGCATATATTGCTATCAAAAGTATCTGTTTTTTATTTAAAAATGTTTCTACCATTAATATTCTTCCTTTTTCATTTGCATGAATCATTTTAGAATCTATTGTCTCTTTAACATATATAAGTACTCCTCTTTTTTGTTGAGTTTTCCAAGTTTTGGATTTTCCAAAAATTTATGATGTTGTTTTTTATGTGTTTCTCTTGCAAACAAATTATATCAATGTTTAATAGTTTGAAAAAAATCTTTTTGATGGGGAATTCAATCCATTTATATTCACTGAAAAAATTCCATTTTCCTTCTCCATTTTGATTTACTTATATTTAGGTCTTGTTGATCTCGTAATCCTCTGTTCTTTTACTGTTCCCTCATCTTCTTGGTTCATCTTCTCTATTTCTTCTTTCACCTGTGTAGTTGTTTCCTCTATTGTTTGTTTTGTCTGTTTCTGGCTTTTTCCATCCTCTTGTTGATATTGTGTTCTTTCTCCCAGAAATGCTCTATATCTTTCATCAAAATCCTCTGCCTTCCACACTGAATCCAATAAATATCTTGTATTATTCCAATTGGTTAAAATCCCTTCTGGCATCAGCCATCTAAAATTTACTCCTTTTGCAATCAGCTTTGTAGTCAAGAAATGATATTGTACATAAGAACATAAGAAGAGCCATGCTGAATCAGGCCAAAGCCCATCGAGTCCAGCATTCTGTGTCACACAGTGGCCCACCAATTGTACATGGGGATCTTGAGCAGAAAGAGAAGGCAAAACCCTCCCTTTCCCTTGACCCCCAACAAATGGTACTGAAGGGAATCCTGCCTGCCTCAACCAACATAAAGGCGGCACATGGACATCCGTTTTAATAACCACCGATACACTTGGCATCCATGAATCTATCTAGCCCTGCCTTGAAGCTGTCAAGGCTGACAGCTGTCACGACCCCTTCTGGAAGTGAATTCCATAAATCAACGACCCTCTGGGTGAAGAAATATTTCCCTTTATTTGTCCTCACTTTCTTAGCTATGAGCTTTAGGGAGTGCCCCCTTGTCCTGGTATTGTGTGATAGAGAAAAGAATTTTTCTCTATCCACCTTTTCTATCACATGCATGATTTTATACACTTCGATCAAGTCACCCCTTAAACGCCGTCTTTCAAGGCTGAAGAGACCAAGGCGTTGCAATCTGGTTTCATAAGTGAGGCGCTCCATTTCCTTGATCATTCTTGTTGCCCTTTTTTGCACCTTTTCCAATTTCATTATATCCGTCTTGAGGTGCGGTGACCAGAACTGTACACAGTACTCCAAGTGTGGTCTCACCATCGATTTGTACAGAGGCAATACAACACTTGCTGACTTATTTTCGATTCCCTTCCTAATCATGCCAAGCATGGAATTTGCTTTTTTTACTGCTGCTGCACATTGGGTTGACATCTTCATTGAGCTGTCCACCAAAACCCCAAGATCCCTTTCTTGGGTTGTCTCAGAAAGTTTGGTCCCCATCAGTTGGTAAGTATAATTGGGGTTCTTTGCCCCGATGTGCATAACTTTGCACTTGTTTAGGTTAAAATGCATTTGCCACTTTGTTGCCCACTCACACAATTTCGAGAGATCCTTCTGGAGCTCCCGACAATCAGTTTCACTTTTCACAACCCGGAACAATTTAGTGTCATCAGCAAACTTGGCTACCTCACTATTAACTTCTACATCCAGATCGTTGATGAATAAATTAAAAAGTAAAGGTCCCAAAACTGAACCTTGGGGTACACCTCTTCTCACTTCTTTCCATCCAGAGACTTGTCCATTTATTGCCACCTTTGCTTCCTACAATTTAGCCAGTTACCAATCCAGGACAAGACCTGTCCTCTAATTCCGTGGCTGAAGAGCTTTTTTAGGAGCCTTTGGTGAGGGACTTTGTCAAAAGCCTTTTGAAAGTCAAGATATACAATATCAACTGGGGCCCCTTTATCTATGTATTTATTTACACCCTCAAAAGAATTCTAACAAGTTAGTAAGACATGATTTGCCTTTGCAGAAACCATGTTGATTTTCTTTCAGCAATGCCTGTTTTTCTATGTGCCCTGTAATTTTATCTTTAATAATGGTTTACATCAGTTTGCCTGGAACTGAGGTTAGACTGACTGGTCTATAGTTTCCTGGATCACCTCTGGATCCTTTGATTATTGTCTTTGATTATTCCTTATTCTCTTGGGAATCTGTTTCAGCACTACTGTTTCTTTATCTTTATATTGTAATGGATCATCTCTAACTCTTCTTAATATCTCATCCCTTGTTGTTTTCTTCATAAATCTTACATGGACGTCTCTAGACAATTTGTGTTTCCGCGCGTAACTTGAATTAATTCTAAATATTTCATCCACTTCTTGCTGCATCTCTGGTCTTTCCATTTCTAGGGCCTCTGCTAATAGATTAATAATTACTTCTGCTATATTTTCCTCTTTATCTTTGGGTATGTTCTGGAATCTCAAATAGTGTACTGCTTTCTCCATTGCCAAAGCAGCGACTGCTCCTTCTAAGTTTTGATTTGCTTGTTGTAATTTTTCATTCTCTGTCAGTGGTTCAATTTTTCCCCCAATATCTTCTGATTGATCTTCCACCTTCTGAATTCTTTGTTCATTTTTAAGAATCATTTGTTGGTGAACTTCAAATTGTGTCTTTATGTCAAGCATCCGTTCATTTAGTTTATTAAGATTGCTTTTTGTTTCTTGGTGATTCTTCTGGTGATCATTTCTTGCATTAGTTGTAAAGTTGCATGTATCTCTCTTTGGAGATTGTTTGCCTTCTCTCATTGTAACATTGCTTCAATAGATCCCTGACTTGCTGGACTAGATATTCCAAAAGGGAGTGCAGAAGCAGGTTTTTTTTTGTAATCTTAGTGAGGTTTGGTGCACTCATTGTTCAATCTGGCAAATTTTGTAAATCCACAGGGAGAAGAAAAAAAAGAAGAAGAAAGAAGAGAGAGAAAAAAAACAAGCCAGCTGCCTTGGCTATAATCCAACTTTAAAAAGAGCCAACTATTTTAGGCTATAATCCCACTTTTAAAAGGAAATCAACTGTTTTAGGCTGTTTTTTTAAAAAGCCAACTGGTTTAAGATGCAATGCATAAAAAAACCAAAAAAAATGCCAACTGTATAAATCTAATCCAGATATTTCTGTCAGTTCAAAGATATTTACAAAAGGAAGAAAAAAAACAAAGAAAAGAACACCTGTCTCTAAATAGTTTCTATATTAGGTATGTCTAAAGTAAAAAGATGTAATTAAAAAAAAATCTTTGTTTTTTCTTTTGTAGAGACACTGAATATTCTTTGTTTAGCACAGATGTTGTTTCAAGGTCATCACTCCTCTGATTCTTTTTGTATTATTGTAGTATCTTCCTTCACCACTAGATGTCCTCATTAATTATATTGTCTTTAACCAGTAATAAAACTTTTATTTAAAATGCTCTTTCACAACAAAGTAAAAAAATCTTCCCAAATCAAAAAAGTTAGCCAACAAAAGTTTATCATTTTTTAAATCAGTCTCAAATCTTTTCTGCGTATTTTTTATATTTCTTAATTTTGTCCCCCCATTTCAGATTTCTCGCCACTTTTAACTCTCTTCTTCCCAAGTCTTCCTGGGGTTTTTACTTTTAAAAATTATCCAGTTCAGGTATTTATATTTTAAAAGTCCATAGGGAAGAGAAATAAAGAACAATCTCATCCAGATCAAACACATTGTTGACAGTCAGCTGTTCAGTGGTCCTGCTACAGCTCGCTTCTTTCCCGGCTATCTATGGCTTGGGCTGACTGCGTATTTGCCGGCAGCCTTTCTCCTGCTATTTAAAGAGTTTCCTCGGTCCGTTTGGGCCAACCGCCATTGGCTCCGAACTCCCAAGCTTTCCCTTCCTCCTCGTTGCCTCTCCAGGGCGACTTTCCGACCTCTCTGGGTCTCCAGATGAAGTGAAATCGGACTAGGAAACAGGAGCTCCAGTTTCTTTCATCCGTGTTGTCATGACACCCAGGGTGAACTCCCACAAGTGCTTAAAATATTATCAGCAACATATTGTCTGGCTTTCAATGTCTAGCTTACTAATACATATCAAGTTCCTTTCTCTCTATCTTGTTTTTCTAGCCAATTATAAAAAGTATCGCGTGTTCTAAAATAAGCTGAATCTTCTTTCTCTTTCATTTTCAATGTCAATCTATCCATTTCTGCACACTCTTAAGATTTTCTTAATTAACATTTTCTCTGCTGGTAGATCTTTATTTTTCCAATATTGAGCAAATACAATTTTTGCTGCAGTTAATATATGTAAAATTAAATATATACACTCTTTCTCATAATTACCTACAATTATGCCTAACAAAAATAATTCTGGCTTAAAATCTATATGTTTTTTTTGTCATTTTCTCTAACCATGTATGTATTCTTAACCAAAATCTTTTAGTTTTAGAGCATGTCCACCAAATATGGTAATATGTGCCTGTTTTTTGTTTACATTTCCAACAATTATTTGATACCACCTTTAAACATTTTTGCTAACCTCACAGGTGTTAAATGCCACCTATAAAACATTTTATATCAATTTTCTTTGTACACTACTGCGTTTGTTATTTTCAAATTTCTTTCCCAAAGGCTTTGCCATTTTTCTAGTTCTATGTTATGTCCAAAGTTCTTTGCCCATGTTATCATTGTTTCTTTAATTTGTTCCTCTACCATCTTTAAGTTTAGCATATATTTATAAAGTTTTTTTATCAATTTTTCATCTGATGTCAGTAATATCTTATCAAATTCTATTTTAACATCTTTTTCATATCTCGTTTGAATTTGCAGATATGGCCACCATGATAAATCAATACCCTATTCTTCTAGTTCTTGTCTATGTTTTAATTTTCCTTCTTTATTCAAAATGTCTTTATAAGTCACAATTTTCTCATAGTTTATTAAATTTGGGCGAATAAACGCTTCCATTGTCGAAAGCCATCCAGGTATTTTCATATATCCAGGTATTTTTGCTTTTATTTTTTCCCATTTTAACAGAAGTGCATTTCTTATGTAGTAATATTGAAAGTATCTGTGAATTTTATTTTTTCCATACCATAGAAAGGCATGCCATCCAAGTTGTAGGTTGTGTCCCTCTAGGTATAATAATCTTCTATCTCTAAGAGTTATCCATTCTTTTAGCCATATTAAAACGGCTGCTTGGTAATATAGATTCCAGTGTGGCTGTCCAAATCCTCCATTTTCTTTTGCTTCTTAAAACATTTTCAATTTTATTCTAGCTTTTTTTCTTGCCAAATAAATTTCAATATTGATTTGTTTAGTTCATCAAAGAAGTTTCCCCCCACTTTTATAAGTGTAGTTTGAAACAAAAAGAGTATTTTTGGTAGAATACAACACAAGCTACTAGTCCTCAAAGTTGCACAAGCTGTGGTGGCCAACACAAAAGGACTGAGTGCAGGTTTCGCACAACAGTGTGCCGTGCCTGTGGAAAACTTGACCACATCACCAGAGCCTGTAGAGGTTGCCAGAGAGTTGCTCAGACTGCAGATGCCCAGCAGAAAGGTAAATGGGTCCCGGGGCAGAATAGGGTTGGATACTGTTCGGGAAGGAGAAGCATCCTGAGAATGGGAGCCCAACACCCTCTGAAAGAGAAGCTGAGACTTAAAGTCAAAATACAAGGAGTTCCATGCTCCATGGAACTCGACACAGGGTCAGCTCTGTCTATTATCTCATATAAGACTTTCAGTTATATCTGCAGACCGGGCAAGAAGTGAGTTCAACTCAAACCGTCAATCCTTGTTCTGACAGATTTTCAAAATGCCGCATTGCACTAAAAGGCAAAGCCACTGTGAGAGTCAGATTCAAAGAGTTCGAGGGACCCCTTAATGTTGTGATCGTTGAAGGACAACGTACAAATCTAATAGGATTAGACTGGTTCGAGGCCCTGGGCACCCGAGTAAGTGGCATAAATCGCACTCAGACGGATGACCTGGCAGCAGTATGCCAAGAGTACGCCAATGTGTTCAGTCCTAACTTAGGTCAATATAAGGGGGCACCCATATCACTTCATCTTGATCCGGCTGTCACGCCAATCAGGATCAAACCGCGCAGAGTACCGTTTGCGCTTAAACCAAAAATTCATGCAGAATTGGACAAATTAGTGTAACAAGGAGTGCTCCACCAGTGGACAGTAGCCTGTGGGAGACTCCCATAGTGATCCCTGTAAAGTCAAATGGGAGCGTCCGTATTTGTGCCGATCATAAGTGTACAATCAATAAGGCGCTATAGCAACACACTTATCCGTGCCAATGGTTAGTCACATCCTTGCATCATTTCAAGGAGTTCGCGTGTTCGCCAAACTCGACCTCGCGCAAGCCTACCAACAACTGCCAGTTGACAATGCCACAGCTGAGGCATAGACAATCATCACTCACAGAGGGGCATTCAGAGTTCATCCCTTGCAGTTTAGGGTAGGTTTTGCCCCAGGATTGTTCCAAAGTATAATGGAACGAACACTTAAAAATATACCAGGCGTCTGCCCCTACTTTGATGACGTCCTGATTGCAGGTGAATCAGCAGCAGTACTAGCCAATTGCCTCAGAACTGTACTTCAGCGATTTTGTGAAGCAGGGTTGAAGCTAAAGAAGAAAACGTGTCAGATAGGAGTGGACTCTACTGATTTCTTGGGATTTCAAATAGATTCCGCAGGAATTCACCTATCAGAAACTAAGATAAAAGCTATCCAACAAGCCCCAAGACCTAAGTAAAAAGGGGAATTACAGGCATTCCTGGGACTTTTAAATTTCTATCACTCGTTCCTGCTACACAAAGCAGCATTGGCCGAGCCACTCCATCAGCTCTTAGATAAGAAAGCACCCTGTGTTTGGGCAAGCACCCATGACAAAGCATTCAGAGCAGTCAAATCACTGCTATCGTCTAACTTTGTGCTAGCACATTTTAATGAGAAACTGCCCGTGATGTTAGCATGTGATGCATCACTGAATGGCATCAGAGCAGTGCTAAGTAATAAAATGGCAGATGGCTGTGAAGCTCCCATAGCTTATTATTCTAGAACATTATCCACTGCAGAGAGAAATTATGCGCAGATAGACAAGGAAGCTGTCGCTATTGTAGCAGGAATTAAGAAATTCCACGATTTTCTTTATGGGCAACCCTTCACCATTTTCACTGATCACAAGCCATTGCTCGGCCTCTTTACTGCAGACAGGCAAACTCCGCAGATCCTATCACCGAGGATGCTGCGTTGGTCAATTTTTATGGCTGCCTATTCATACAGGCTAATTCACAAACCTGGCAAGCAAATGGGCCATGGTGATGCACTCAGCTGACTGCCCCTACCTCAAACAGATCCAGCCTCAGCCCCAGCAGCTCGCATCCTGGCAATCCAGGACCTTCCTGAAACGCCCCACAATATGCAATGTAGGTGGAACAATCAGCCTGCAATGCGAGCCAGAGTATTAGAATCTCTGCATGAATCTCTGGCATCGTCAGAATGAAGGCACTTGCATGAAGCTACTTATGGTGGCCAGGGTTGGATAAAGACATTGAGACTCAAGTCAGGAGCTGCAAGGTTTGCCAAGAAACCCGGCCAGAAATGCCTCAAGCACCAGTGCACCACTGGAAGACCACACAAAGTCCCTGGTCTCACGTGCACATCGATTTTGCAGGTCCATTTCAAGGACAGGTATTCCTCATTGTCATGGACAGCTATTCAAAATGGCTAGAGGTAGTACCTGTCCAATCTATGACTACAGCCAGGACCATCTAGGAGCTGCGCAGTGTTTTCGCTACACATGGTCTGCTGGACGTCATTGTGTCAGACCATGGGACACAATTCATGGCAGCAGAGTTCCAGTCCTTCCTGAGAGCCAATATGATTAAGCACACCACTTCAGCCCCATTCCATCCAGCCTCCAATGGCCAAGCCGAACGGATGGTGAGATCCACTAAAGAGTCTCTTAAAAGACTAATGACTGGAGACTGGCATCATTGCCTGGCCAATTTCCTATTATTCCAGCACACAACGCTGAGTACCGCTATAGGTTGCAGCCCAGCAGAGTTGAGATGGGTTGTCGAGTAATGACAAAGTTGGACCATATCCATCCTGACAGAGCAGCTGCTGAAATGTCACAACCCAAGCCTCCGAGGAATTTATGTTTGAGTGAGCCTGTTTGGGCAAGAAATTATGGGCAGGGGGCACCTTGGGTGGTTGTTATTATGAAAAGGGTGTCAGGGCCACTATCCTACGAGATGGCCCTGGACGATGGTCATGTGGTCCAACACCACATTGACCAATTGCGGTGCCGGCTGGCAAGTCAGAGTCCAGGTGCAGAGGATGAGAGAACTATAGACTTTCATAGGGAGGTGGACATTCCCGAATCGGTCAGACCCACAGAGACTGTACGAGTAGATCCAGAATTTTCGCAGAACAGTGAACCGTGTTTGCCGGCAATTGAAGTGAGTGGAAACAGTCTACTCGGGTTGGCCGAAAGCAGTGGCACCAGTCTACCTGGTGCAGACAGACTTAGCGGCACGGGCCAACTGGGTAAGGCCAAACATTAAGTTGATCGGGAGCCCCAAACGGTTTTACGGTGCTCCGAAAGAACCCGAAATCCACCAGCATACTGAAATGATTATGTACATAAAATGTACTGGGATTGATTTGTCCAGGGTGAAGGGGTGTTATGTATTGTAATTGACTGTTAATATGTTTAGTTTTTTCTTTTATTTTTTTATTTTTTTTATAAATATTTTATTAATTTTATAATTATAAATATAATTTTTACAATTTTTTTCAACACAAAACAAAGCATAAAAACATACATGGAATAGATAAAATAACTATAAGTTGCTCAGCAGCACCCCCTCCACCACATCCCCCTCTTCCTTCCTCCCTACCTCCTACTTCTATCCCCCCACCCTCTCTCCCTCCCTCTCTCTCCGCCCTCCTCCTACAACCTCCCTACTTCCCTCCAATCCTTCACTCCTCAATCTCCACCCCCTCCAGATGTGGTTCCGAGGTACTGTCCGAGCAACCCCACTTTTATCAAAAAGTATATCATGCTTATAAAATACCAATATTTCAGTTGCATACATTGTAACACCACCCCCCAGCCCCCCCCCCGACTTCCCAAAGTGAATACAGGGTAAAACACAAGAAAACCCACTAAACTAAACCAAATTGTTATATAAATCCTAATAAGAATTTAACTATATTTTTCAATCCCACATGTAAAAATTTAACTATATGCTAAGTACAATTTCTTAAATTGATATTTCCCTTGTATATACTCTATCCATTTTTTTCCAGTCCAACATATATTTTTCATTTGAATGGTCCTTCAAATATGCGGATATTTTAGCCATTTCTGCCAAATTTATAACTTTCAAAGTCCATTCTTCGATAGATGGTAATTCTAGTTTCTTCCAGTATTGTCCCACCAACAGTCTTGCTGCTGTAATCAAGTTCAAAATTAAGTTCGTCTCTGTGGTGGTGCAGTCTTTTATAATGCCTAACAAAAACAACTGTGGTGAAAATTCAATACGTTTTTTCAAAATATTTTGAAGTATCCACCATACTTTTATCCAAAAGGCTTTGATTTTTCTACAAGTCCACCATACATGAAAATAAGTAGCATCCATACATTCACATCTCCAACACTTAGGTTGTAAATCAGGGTACATATATGATAATTTTTTCGGATCCAAATGCCATCTATAAAACATTTTATAAAAATTTTCTCTTAAATGTTGCGCTTGTGTAAATCTTACATTTTTCACCCAGATCCTCTCCCAAGTTTCCATCATGATTGGTTGTCCAAAATTTTGTCCCCACTTTATCATACAATCCTTAACTAATTCAGTTTCAGAATCAATTTCTATCAATACGTTATACAATCTTTTAATATGCATAGACCTTTGGTCTCTAACTTGTTTAATTAAATTTTCATCTGTTTGAGATAAACCCATCTTCAAATCTTTTTTCCATCTAGTCTGCAGTTGTAAATATGAAAACCAAGTATGGACTATTCCTTCCTCACTTAACATATTCAAGGACTTTAATAATAACGAATTCCCTTCTTTAATTAGGAGTTTCTCGTAGGGCACCACATCTTGAACTTGTACTCTATTTATATTCTCTATTGCGTGTCTGGGGACCGTCCAGACAGGAATCTTTTCATTTAATATATACTGATACTTTTTCCAAACACGCAACAGAGCACTTCTCAATAGGTGCTCTTTGAAACTCCTATCCACATCATAAACTAAATATGCATGCCAACCATATAATAAGCCATACCCTTCAATATTCAATTTTCTATCATTAGTTAAATTAACCCAATCACTTATCACTACTAAAACAGCAGCGTGGTAATATAACTTAAAATTAGGCATTTTCAAACCACCTCTTTCCCTTATATCCTGAATAATTTTTAATTTGACCCTCGGTTTCTTGCCATTCCAAATAAATCTATTAATACCCTTCTGCCACTCTTCCAAATTCGCATCTTTTTTAAGTATAGGTAACATTTGAAAAATAAATAAAAATGTTGGCAATACATTCATTTTAACTGCCGCTATCCTACCCAGCATAGATAATTGTAATTTTTTTCCATTTCTCCAATTCTATTTGTATCTTATTCCACAAAACTTCATAATTATTTTTATATAACTTCCCATTAGAGGCTTCAATATCAATTCCTAAATATTTAACTTTCTTAACTATCTCACAACCCGTTATTCTTTCCAAATCCTGTTTTGAATTAATGTCTAAATTTTAACTAACATCTTTGTCTTAGATATATTTAATTTAAAGCCTGATACCCTACCATAATTTTTAATTATCTCCATCAAACTCTGAGCTGACTGTGTTGGTTGAGTCAGTGTCACAAGTAAATCATCAGCAAAAGCACATAATCTGTAATGTTGCCTAATCTGTATACCTTTTAAATCATCTGCAGCTCTTATCCTATTCAATAAAACCTCTAAAGTTAAAACAAACAACAAAGGGGATAAAGGACATCCCTGTCTAGTCCCTTTCTCTATATTAAATGAATCTGTTAAATCTCCATTCACAATGATCTGACCTGTTTGTTTCTGATAAACTGCCAGTATAGAATTAATAAACTGATCCCCCATTCCCATCCTAACAATTAATTTTTTCAAAAACGACCAATTCAGTCTGTCAAAGGCTTTTTCCGCATCCAAAAACATAACTGCGGGTACCTGAATATGCTTGTCCAAATATTCTATTATATTAATGAGTTGTCTAACATTAGTTTTCATCTGTCTCCCTTGTAAAAAACCAGTTTGGTCAGAATTAATTATTTGTTGTAGAACTGTCATTAATCTATTAGCCATAATTTTAGCAAAAATCTTATAATCCGTATTCAACAATGAAATAGGTCTAAAATTTTCTGGTTGAACATTGTCTCTTCCCTCTTTAGGAATTAAAGAAACATAGGCTGTTTTCCATGTTTAGTTTTAAATGTGTCTCCAACCGTTCTGGAGGGAAACTGAAGTTCATATTTGAGCGGGCAAAACCGTTTGAATCTGATTGGTCGCTGCCTAGTGGCAGCATATATAAATATCTGTCAGTTTGTCCGTTGAGTTCAGTTCTGTTATTCTTACGATAAAGCAATAAAGCATGTTGCATTATATCAGTCTGGTCCATGCCTGCAAGAACCTATTATTTAACAGTTTGGTTAAAGCCTTTACTGATTCTTCTTCAGTTTCTTGCCCAATTCCTCTAACTTTAAAATTTATTTTCTAGTATAAATAAGAAGGGAATATCTTCTAAGGTATCTTGGATGTTGATATCTCTATTGTATTTTTAGCACATTCTTTAGTATACCAATTCCAAGGTTGAAAGTTCCTTCTGAATTTAGAGATCTTCTCATACTTTCCTTATTTTTCCACTTCTTTTTCCATCTTCAGTGTCTTTGTAGATATAATACTGCTTCCTGTTTCTTTTAACAGCTTTTTGAAATTTTTAAAAGTTTCTTTCTGATTTTTTTTTGTCTTTCTTGGCAATTTCCATTGTCTGTCCTGATATCCAAGTTTCTTTCCTCTGTTTCATGGTCTCTGGCATTCTGTTCTACATTCATTTTTACAACATCTTTGATTTTATTCCACACTTTCTTTGGTTTTCTATCAATGAAGTTCAGGACTTCACATTGATTCTTGATGTTGAAAACGATGGGCATATGCTCAAGATCATATAATGTATATAAATTAAACTTAAAGAGAAAAATAGAAAAAGAATAGTATAACAAAAAGAGGGGAAAAGAAAGAGAAAAGCAAGAATATAATAAAAAAGAGAAATATATATATATATATAAAGAAGTGATTCCCAAACTTTTAAATAACAAATGTAACAAATTTAGTAACTCTACATTCCCTTCAAGATTATGATTAGTTCTTCATCCCCTTATCTATAGACAAATGCATAAAACATTAAAATTTCAGTCCCAGTGTCAGCAAAATGTCCATAAAGTATAGCAACAACATAGCTTATTTTAACCATGATCAAATAAATCAACTTTATATTCCTTCCTTTTACTTCTAACAGCCTTAATCTTTAGTTCATTCAAGTATTATTGTAGGATTTTATTTCTTTTCATTTTTCATTATTCCATTGCACATAGTATTTCAAGATTTTAAACAAGCTACTTTTGTAAATTCGGTCAGAAAAAAATAGATCACTTTCTTGGTTAATCTTTTTCTAAATTGTTTTCTTGGCCTACATCATCATCATCATCATCATCATCATCATTATTATTATTATTATTATTATTATTATTATTATTATTATGGAAGGGACCTTGGAGGTCATCAAGTCCAACCCCCTGCTCAGGCAGGTAACCCTATAGACAAATGGCTGTCCAGTCTCTTCTTAAAAACTTCCAGTGTTGGAGCATTCACCACTTCTGGAGGCAGGTTGTTCCACTGGTTAATTGTTCTAACTGTCAAGAAGTTTCTCCTTAGTTCTAGGTTGCTTCTCTCCTTGATTAGTTTCCATCCGTTGCTTCTTGTCCTGCCTTCAGGCGCTTTGGAAAATAGCTTGATTCCCTCTTCTTTGTGGCAGCCCCTGAGATATTGGAACACTGCTATCATGTCCCCCCTAGTCCTTCTCTTCGTTAAAGTAGACATACCCAATTCCAGCAACCATTCCTTATATGTTTTAGCCTCCAGACCTCTAATCATCTTTGTTGCTCTTCTTTGTACTCTTTCTAGAGTCTCAACATCTTTTTTACATCATGGTGACCAAAACTGGATGCAGTGGCCTTACCAAAGCATTGTAAAGTAGTATTAATACTTCATGTGATCTTGATTCTATCCCTCTGTTAATGCAGCCTAGCACTGTGTTGGCTTTTTTGGCAGCTGCAGCACACTGCTGGCTCATATTTAAATGATTGTCCATTAGGACTCCAAGATCCCTCTCACAGTTACTACTATTGAGCAAGGTATCCCCTATACCAGTGATGACGAGCCTTTTAGAGACCGAATGCCCGAAAACTGGCCCTGCCCCCACTCCGCCCCCGCTCCGCCTGCCCGCAGGGCCACTCACCACCTCCAGGGCCCGCTGCAGATCTCCCAACAGTGCCATGGCAGCCACACCCTATGCCCACACCCCACAGCATCAACTGTGTGCAATGGGGCATAAGGGCAGAGTCTTGTCTACGCTGCCTGGCTCCCATGTCCTTGACTGCACTGCTTCGCATGGGCCACGCTCGGGGGCAACCCTTCTCCAGTAGGGCTGCTTGTGAGGAGGGTGTCATAGGGAGAGGCAAGGCTGGGGCAATGGCACGTGTGCCCACAGAGAGGACTCCGAGTGCCACCTCTGGCACCCGTGCCACTGCCCTATACTATACCTGTACATTTGGTTTTTCTTGCCTAAATGTAGATTCTTACTTTTTTTCACCATTGAATTTCATTTTGTTAGATAGTGCCCAGTGTTCAAGTCTGTCCAGATCCTCCTGTATCTTAAGCCTGTCTTCTGGAGTGTTGGCGATTCCTGCCACCTTGGTGTTATCTGCAAATTTCATGAGTTCCCCATCTATCCCCTCATCCAAATCATTGATGAAGATGTTGAAGAGCACTGGGCCCAGAACAGAGCCCTGGGGCACCCCACTACACACTTTCCTCCGTGTAGATGGGGTTCCATTGAGGACCACATGCTGAGTACAGCCAGTTAGCCAGCTACGAATCCATCTGGTGGTGATGCTGTCTAATCCATCTTTTTCTATCTTATCAAGTAGTAGGTTGTGAACTACTTTGTCAAATGCCTTACTGAAGTCCAAGTAAATTATATCCACAGCATTCCTCTGATCCACTAATTTTGTCACTTGGTCAAAGAATGCGATAAGATTTGTCTGGCATGATCTGTTTTTGACAAACCCATGTTGGCTTTTAGTAATGACTTTGTTTGCCTCTAGGTGTTTGTGGTTCGTTGTTTGATTATCTTTTCCAGAATCTTCCCAGGTATTGAGGTCACGCTGATAGGTCTGTAATTTCCTGGATCCATTTTTTCCCCCTTTTTTGAAGATGGGAACTACATAAGCTCTTTTCCAGTCCTTTGGTAGTTCTCCAGTGCTCCAGGATCTTTGAAAAATATAGTTCAGTGGTTCTGAGATCACATCTGCCAGTTCCTTAAGAACCTTGGGGTGTAATCCATCTGGTCCTGGTGATTTGAACTCGTCTAGCCTCGACAGGACTTACCATTTTCTTGCCTATCTTAACTTGTTTTTCTAATCTGTTTTTATGACACTATTTTTGATTGGTTGGACTGTTTTTTCCCTTTGTGTAAAGACAGATGCAAAAAACGAGTTAAATAGTTCTGCTTTCTCCCTGTTGCTTGTCACCTTCTTGCCACTTTCACCCACTAATGGACCAATCATTTCCTTTACTTTTTTCTTGTTTTTTACATGTTGAAAGAAGCTTTTTTTGTTATTTTTGACTTTGGTTGCAAGCCTTAGTTCATTTTGAGCCTTAGCTTTCCTCACTTCATCTTTGCAGGCTGGGGCTATTTGCTGATATTCTGACTTAGTTATGTGTTCCTCTTTCCACTTTCTATACTTGTCCTTTTTATCTTTCAATTTATCAGAGAGTTTTTTATGCAGCCATGCTGGTTTCTTTTGAGAGCTGTTATTTTTCCTCTTTGTTGGTATTGTACTAGACTGGGCTTTTATTATCTCACTTTTCAAAATTTCCCAAGCTTCTTGAGTTCTTTTCCCCTCGATTCTCATCCATGGAATCCTTCCCAAGCCCTCTCTAAGTTTATTGAAATTAGCTTTCTTGAAGTCCAAGACTCTAGTTTGACTGTGTTCTATTGCTTGTGCTTCGGCGAGGGGTCGGCGAGGCCGCTGAGAACTGTTGGGATCCACCGGGAGCCGCTGGGAATCGCTGGGAACTGCTAGGAATCGCTGAGCCTCCAATGGCCAGCTGGGAGTCGAGTCGGCGTGCATAGGTCAGTTAGGAGTTGGTGGAAGTGGCAAGTACTCGGGAGTTGTTTTTTTTCTTTCCGTTGTTGCCGCCATTATGTCGGCGGGCTTTCCCTTCTCCGTCGCTGCCACCATTATGTCGGCGGGCGCCTTCTTTAGAGCCGGCTTGTTGGCTTTTACTATGTTGGGTTTAACAGCTACAGCTGCAGCTACAGCTACTGTTTTTATAACTACTGCTTTTACAACTACTTCTGCTTCTACAACTACTACTGCTTTTACAATTACAACTGCGTTTACAACTACTCCTATTGTGGGCTTTGGTTTTGGACTTTTTAGTTCAAAGCCTACTACACGTTCTATTTTAGGAGGGATTAATATGGGACCTGCTGGATTAGCTATCCCAATTGTTCCAGCTTTTATTTTAGCTTTTTCATTCATACCTCTTCTGGACTTCCATTGTTTTTGCTTTTATTTTTGTTTCAATAGCTGTTTTTTTTCTGGTTTATATTAAACCAGGTTTATATGAACCACGGCTCCAGCTATAACATTTATAGCTACATACATAGGACTGGTTTAGGAGGGATATGTTTTTAATTTTATGTAAATTTGAATTATTAATGTTTAATATTGTTATTAATGTTTTAATACTGCTATTTTTAATACTGCTTAGTTTTTATCTTAACTTATGAATTAATGTGGGGGGGTGAATGCTTGTGGAATGAATCTGGTTGAATGGATGGGTGGTTGTGGATTTGATGAATGGACAGGCCTGCCAGGCTTAAGGGAGGCCGGGGACTGGGGGGATGCGGACTCGGGAGTCACAGAGGGTTGGAGTATACCGGTCATTCAGGGAAGAGGCAGATATGGCGGGAGCAGGAGGGTAGGCCGCACTGGGAGAACTCGGTCCTGTTGTCTCATAGCAGTTCCTTGTTCTGGCCCTTCTGATAAATCTAGCTCACCCCACGATTCTGGTGATGGGTGTAGCTCAGGCCCTGGGCTCGGGCTGTTGCTACTTAACGCCAGGTCGGTTAATAATAAGGCCCCCCTCATTCATGATCTTCTCATGGATGAGGAGACCGACTTGGCGTGTGTGACTGAGACCTGGTTGGGCCCTGAGGGGGGAGTTCCCCTCACAGGTATATGCCCACCAGGTTATCAGGTATGGCATCAGCCGCGGGCCCAGGGAAGGGGGCTAGGAGTGGCTATTTTGGCTCGGGAGAACCTCAGTCTACGCAGGCTCACTGTTTCCAAAATTCCGGGTTGCGAGTCCATCTTTATGATGCTGGACCTAGGGGTTCAGGTGGGTTTATTGCTTGCGTACCTGCCTCCCAGCTGCGTGACATCAGCCCTGCCTGTGCTTCTCGAGGAGGTTGCTGGGCTGGCGGTGGAGTTCCCCAGGCTTATGGTCTTGGGGGACTTTAATCTGCCGTCACTTGGCGAATCCTTGGGGTTGGCACAGGAGTTCATGGCCGCCATGACAACCATGGACCTGACCCAAGTAGTATCGGGTCCGACGCATGAGGGTGGACACGCCCCGGATATGATTTTTCTTTCGGAACAGTTGGGTAATGATCTGGTTTTAAGGGGCTTAGATACTCTGCCTTTGTCATGGACCGATCATTTTCTGCTTCGACTGAATTTTATGGCCCCAATCCTTCCCTGCAGGAAGGCGGAACCGATTAGGTGGTTCCGCCCCAGACACCTGATGGATCCAGTTGGTTTCCAGATGGCGCTTGGGGAATTACCAAGGTCCCTCATTCACAATTCAGCGGAGTCCTTGGTAGCGGCATGGAATATGGCCGCAAAGGGGGCTATTGACCGGATTGCGCCTTTGCAACCTCTCCGTGGTACTGGCCCCAGGAGGTCTCCTTGGTTTACCGAGGAGCTCAGGGGGATGAAGCACCATAAGAGACGTCTAGAGAAGCGATGGAGATGAAGTAAGTCCGGATCTGATCGAACCAGACTGAGCTTATTTATTAGAGCCTATCTGAAGGCGATTAAAGCGGCAAGATCTTCGTATCTTTCTGCTTTGATCGCGTCTGCGGAATCTCACCCGGCCACCCTGTTTAGGGTGACCCGGTCCCTCCTTAACCCGAGGGGTCCGGGGCCTCCCTTGCAGGGTAGTGCCGAGGACTTTAACAACTGTTTTGCAGACAAAGTAGCTCAGATCCAGGCCGACCTAGACTCCAATTGTGTAGCAGAGTCGACTGATAATGATTCAGTTGAGGGGACAGGGGCATGTTCTTGTCAGATCATCTGGGACGAGTTTGAGGCTGTTACACCTGATGAAGTGGACAGGGCCATTGGAGCTGTGAGTTCCGCCACCTGTTTGTTGGACCCGTGTCCCTCCTGGCTAGTTTCTGCCAGTAGGGAGGTGACACGTACCTGGATCCAGGAGATTGTCAATGCTTCTTTGAGGGAGGGGTCCTTCCCGGCTCCTTTAAAGGAGGCACTTGTGCGCCCCCTCCTCAAGAAGCCTTCCCTGGATCCAGCAATTATGACCAACTATCATCCGGTCTCCAACCTCCCCTTTGTGGGGAAAGTTGTTGAGAAGGTGGTGGCACTCCAGCTCCAGCGGTCTCTGGAGGAAGCTGATTATCTGGGCCCTCTGCAGTCTGGGTTCAGGCCCGGCTACTCCACCAAAACTGCTTTGGTTGCTCTGATGGATGATCTCTGGCGGGCCTGGGATAGAGGCCAGTCCTCTTTCCTGATGCTTCTTGACCTCTCAGCGGCATTTGATATCATCGACCATGGTATCCTTCTGCGCCGGCTGGGGGGTTTGGGAGTGGGGGGCACCGTGCTGCGGTGGTTCTCCTATCTCTCTGGTCGGTCGCAGTCGGTGTTTGTGGGGGATCGAAGGTCCACCTCTAGGTTACTCCCATGTGGGGTACCTCTGGGGTCGGTTCTCTGCCCCCTACTTTTTAACATTTACATGAAGCCACTGGGTGAGATCATCCACCAGCACAGAGTGAGATACCATCAGTACGCTGATGATACTCAGCTGTACATTTCCACTCCTGGCCATATCAGTGAAGCGGTTGAGGTGATGTGCCAGTGTCTGGAGGCTGTGAGGGTCTGGATGGGCGTTAGCAGATTAAAGCTCAAGCCTGACAAGACAGAGTGGCTGTGGGTGATGCCTCCCAAGGACATTTCAATCTGTCCTTCCATCACTCTGGTGGGTGAATCTATAGTCCCCTCGGAGAAGGCCCGCAACTTGGGAGTCCTCCTCGATCCACAGCTGACATTGGATCATCACTTGTCAGCTGTGGCGAGGGGGGCATATGCCCAGGTTCACCTGGTGCACCAGTTGTGCCCTTACTTGGATTGGGAGTCTCTCCTCACAGTCACACATGCCCTTGTCACCTCGAGGATCGACTACTGCAACGCTCTCTACATGGGGCTACCCTTGAAGAGTGTTCGGAGACTACAATTAGTGCAGAATGCAGCTGCGCGAGCGGTTGTGGGCCTGCCTCGTCGTGCCCACATTTTGTCAACTCTCCGCATGCTGCATTGGCTGCCTATTGGTCTCCGAGCGCAATTCAAAGTGTTGGTTATTACCTATAAAGCCCTTTATGGCAAGGGACCAGGATACTTACGGGACCGTCTTCTGCCACATACTTCCCTACGACCGGTGAGAGCACACAGGGTCGGCCTCCTCCGGGTCCCGTCAGCGAAACAATGTCGGCTGGCGGGCCCTAGGGGGAGGGCTTTCTCTGTTGTGGCGCCCGCCCTCTGGAACCAACTACCTCCTGAAGTCCGCGTTTCTCCCACGCTCCTGGCCTTCCGTAAAAACCTTAAAACTTACCTCTGCCGGCAGGCCTGGGGATGATTGTGGATTGAATGGTGAATATGAGTGGGTGTTAGTTTGTTTTTTTTAGATATTTTTATTTGGACTTGTATTGAAATTTGATGTTTTATATACATGTTGTTAGCTGCTCCGAGTCTCCGGAGAGGAGCGGCATACAAGACCGAATAAAAATAAATAAATAAATAAATAAAATAATGTTAACTTCCAATATTGCATGATCACTTCCTCCCAAGGTTCCTATGGCTTCAACATCTTCTATCATTTCATCTGTTAGTGAGAATTAGATCCAAAATGGCTAATCCCCTAGTTCAGTGGTGGCAAACCTATGGCACATGTGCCAGAGGCGGCACTCAAAGCTCTTTCTGTTGGCACATGCGCCACCACCACCAGCAGCAGGTCCATCAGGCCGCCGCTGCCCAGAGCAGAAGCCCCACCCAGCACAAAGGAAGTGAAGCGGCCGACTAGCAAGCTCAAGTAGAGGTGGTAGAGCAGAGATCACCAACCATTGTTGATTGGTGGACTGGAAGAAAAGGGAGGGGGAAACATTTTACATGCATGCATACATGCATGGGGCCACAAGCAAGCACCTGCTGCAAATGGGATGGGGCTAGTGCCTGCATGATACTCACTAGCCCTGCCCCATTCTTACATGGTGCAGTGCCTTGTATCTGCACCCCGCGGTGCGGCGGTGGCCATTTTTGCACCTTGCAGCACAGTGACCCATTTTTTGTTCCCCCAGTTTTTGCGTGCCAGAGGCGGCACTCAGAGGTGCCTCCCTGCCCCCCCCCCAGGGCATCACAATGCTGATGCGTCCCTGGCACTTTGCAATAACTAGGTGGGTTTTGGGTTGCGGTTTAGGCACTTGGTCTCTAAAAGGTTCTCCTTCACTGCCCTAGTTCCCTTCTCTACCTTTTGGGGGACAAAGTTGTCTGCTAGGTTTTTCAGGAATCTGTTTGATCTTCTATTTGGTGCAGAGTTTGTCTCCCAGTTGATGTCAGAGTAGTTAAAGTCCCCCATTACTGTTGTGATGTGCTTCCTACATACCTTAGTTAGCTGACTAGCAAAACGTTCGTCTATTTCCTTTGTTTGGTTGGGTGGCCTATAGTATATACCTATGGCAATGTCATTCCCCCCCCCTTTATATTGACCCAAATGCATTCAAAGACAGTTTTCATCATTGTTGTGCTCTATTTCTGTAGAGATGTAGTTATTTCTTATATAGAGAGCAACTCCCCCTCCTCTTTTATTTGGTCTGTTTCTTTTAAATAATTTAAATCCCTCTAGCTGTGTGTTCCATTTATGGGTTTCATCCCACCATGTTTCCGTAATGGCAACAATATCGTATCTGCCCTCATTAACCTGAATTTCTAGTTCACCCTGTTTGCATACTCTGTGCATTGGTTTATAGACATTTGAGTCCTTTATGACCAACCCTGTGTTTACTTTCTACATAACCTTTGTAAATCAACTTTCAGTGCCATCTCTATCTTGTCAAATATAATTTATTTCATATAAGTCACTTCTTCAATAACATTTTTTGAATATAGTCTATCCACAGAGGCAAATATCATTAATAGCGTGCCTGCTACTTTCTGCCTCCATTCTTCAAAAGTTTGTTTTAGTATTTTCAATGTCAAAATGTTTTTCATTATTCTATCGATCCCAGTTAATTAACATAAAAAGTAGGCTTGTATTTCCCCCCTCAGCCTAGAATTTTAATCACCTCTAGTACCCAGTTTTTAATATCATAAAATGTCTTGTCTTCATTGTGTATTGCAAAAAAAAAAAAGATTTATTTGCCATGATTTATTTTCTCAGAGTTTGTCTAGTTGAACAACCAGCTAACAGTAAACAACAGACTAATCAGCTAACCACCAAGACCACTCCCACCAATACTGACAGGGCAAGCCATTAGTATTTAAAATGAGAGCAAACTCCATTCTCTCCTAGCACTGATGATGTTACCTAGTTTAGTAATAAAACATCTGTAAAATAACCAAGCTCAGAGAGCATCAAGGACCTCTCAGTTCAACTCTGAGCTACAAATATTCTGTATTATATTTTTAATCCTTTTGCCATTTTTATTGAGTTATAAAAAACAGAAGCATTGTTTTATACACTATTGCCTGCTAATTTATATCTTTATTTCATATGTGTATTTTCATAAATGTTTTTCACATCTTAAACCTTTTATGTTGATTTAAAATGAAATTGTTAGGGAATATTCATAATAAATTTCCTTCTTTTTGGTGGGGAACATTAAAAAATCTTCAGAAACATACAGAAATAAACATAGAAAAATGCATTTTTCCCTCATTTTTTTTCTAAGGCTTCATAACTCTGTACTGGAGGAAATAACCATGAATGTACTGGAAGAAATAACAAAAATTGTGCATGTATTATTGATTAAGGGGAATATATGCTGAAAATAATTTAAAGAAAGATATTTTCATTTGAAATAACTTAATTTTTCACTTTGTGTAACAAAGTGAGATGTGGCTTCATAAAATGTAAAATTTATTTCAAAATTTAATATGCAATATGAATAATGCAATAAAGTATAAGCATTCTAATTAATTCTCACTTATCCATAATTAGGAATATGCTTTTTTCAGTTACTTATTTACTATTTTTTTCCTGTATGTATTATTTGAACCTTCTTGTTTCTTACATGGTTGAGATTAAGACTGACAATTTTTGATTAATCATATTTTAATTTAAATACAAAAATTCAGTAAAGAAATTAAAATGGATATTGAAAGAAGTAATAGTCGGTAAAGGTGTAAAGTATATCTTCATTATTCAAGAATAAAGAATAAATTAGCTTATCATTAGTAGATGCTTTGTGGATGGATGGTCTTTACTGCTCCTGTTAATTCATAATACCTACCAGTTTATTTGAGTTTAGTAGCTAATGTTAATGCAACAGATTGTGCACAGATGACAAAATCTGTTCATTCCCAGAGAATTTTGAAACATGACTGCAAAAAGTGTTGCCCCTACTAAGAAAAATTAAAACAATGTATTAAAAAAAATTACTAATGTCCTTCCCTTGAATAACAAATTAGACTCAGCCACAATAAATGTAGTGATAAAAATATAGTGAACATTAGAAAAAGATGCTCTCTTGTTACTCAACTATAAATGGAAACAAGCTGAACTCTCTTTTCTATTTCTTCTATATGAGCCACAAAGTTTGCCAATATGCTATCAAAGCAAAACAATAGCTGGAAATGGAAAAAAAATTCTTCCTGTTGAATGCAAACATTTATCTAGTTTATAGCTAACATAAACTTCAAAGCTTTTTACTCATCTATTCTAAATTGTTTTACAACAGTCAAACAAAATTTTACCCCAGATAGTTTGTGTGCTTGGAAGAAAGGATAAACTGCTGCATAGATAGTTCTTAACTTACAACCATTTGTTCAGCCAGTGTTCAAAGTTATGACCGCACTAAATATTGGGACTTAAAACCAGTCCCCAAAGTTACAATTCTTGCAGTGCTTTCATGGTCATGTGATCAAAGTTCAGTTGCTTGCCAGTCTACCCACATTTATAACCTCAGGGGTGCTTTGCTGTGTGCTTATAGCTCAAAGCATTGTTAGAGACTCCACACACCCACTTTACGGCCTGTTTCTGTTATTCTCCTCTGGGAGGAGATTTTGGTAGGACTACCGTACCAGATTCTGTAACAGCTTTGTTCCCTATGCCATCCATCTAGTAAACTCGCAAGATTCATTTTTCTTGCCACATATATGTATACATCTGAACTAGACTGTGTTGTTTCTCTGGGCCACATTTGTGTGTCTATATGTGGGTATATGCATAATTTATTTTATTTACTTTTGTCACGTTTATGCAGTTACCCTTTGAGAGCTGTATGCAACAAAATCTCATTTTAATGTATGCTGATTAGTGTACATTTAAAGTGACAATAAAATTATTGTCCTGTCCTGTCCTGTCCTATCCTATCCTATCCTATCCTATCCTATCCTATCCTATCCTATCCTATCCCATTCCATTCCATTCCACTCCCCCACCTACCTACCTTTCATCTCTGCTTTTTGGGTGCCCTACACTCCACTACATGCCCCTCCTGCCAATAACACTATCCCCAGGTAAACTTCATTGTCTTCTTCTGCTGGTTACCCAGATCTATGTGTTAAGCAAGGTGACTCAGATCTATGTGTTAAGCATGCAGCAGGGTAGCAGAGCCTTGTCTGCCAAAGGGAGCTTGCCAGGCCGGGCCATAAAGGAGACAATGGAACAGTGAGATGTAGTACTCACTTTTACTGGGTGGGGAAGCATAGCTGGCTGCGGCTTCTTGGGCAAAGGTGAAAGCTACGTGACAGGTACTGTTTGGGGTGGTAGCAGAACGGAGGGACATGCCCCAGCAGAATCAGTCTCAGGCTTTAGCGTATTGGAAGTTACTGATGGTTTATGTGGCTTTGCAGGAGTAAAGCTGGAATGAGACTGAGCACAGGGCCTGTAGGTAGGGTCTGCTGGTGTTGAGCTCACCTTCACCCCTCACTGAAGTCCATAGGCCACTTTTCCATAAGCACTTCCAACACAAGCTGCAGAGTATGTGCTGCACCTCTGCAAAGCCTGCATCCCTCTCCTGACTTGCTCAGCAATGGGGAGTGCTATGCCTTCCTGTCTCTGCCTCCACCCTGGCCAGGCCTGGTAAACTCCCTTTGGCAGATGAGACTCCACATGGCCTATCTGGTTCACCATGTGCATCCCTTGCCCATTACCTGGTTCCTGGTCCAGCTGCAGGAAGTGAAAGTCACCTATGGGCAGCAGGGGTGGCAAGGGTAAGCAACAGAGTGCAGGGCAATCAAAAGGACACAGATCAGGGACGATTGGGGGATTGGGGGAACTGATCAAAGGTGAGCATAGCAGGACATAAGTGTGAAGTCCTCATCTAACGATAGCACTTTCATAAACTAACAATTGCAACTGGAACTGACATCACTAAGCAGTGCAGTTACGTGGTTGCCTAACAACTACATCACTTGGTGATGAAAATTCTGGTCCCAGATGTAGTTGTAAGTCAAGGACTATCTATAGTACTTATTTTGACTATAGGAGATTTCAGCTGTATGTCAGAAAACATGCTAACCAGATATACGCTCTCTTTTAAGAATTTCTTGCACTAAAATAAACTAGAAAAAGAATATAAGGATTGAAATTAGCTTACAGTGGCATTACAGTTACACAATTCAGGAATCTGCTTAAAAATATTACTTGGGTTTTTTTTTTTCCTCCTGTTCTCAAATACAAGGGGAAAACAGAGGAAGGAAGTCTGATATTTTATAAATTCTTGCTAATGTGCATATTTAGTGAATCCTGGCATTACATTTTGTGCAAAAAAATTAAAACTTTTAAAGGGGTTGTCTAATGCCACAAAAAGCACAAAACGTAGGCTATCACCTAAATTGAGTGTCATAATTTAGAAGGCCTTCTTTGTAAATGCTACCCATCTTTTTAAATTACAGGACTTTGAAAAGGGAATGTAGATAGATGGGAAGCTGATGAAGATTCTAAATTCAGGCACATATTTAAGAAAAGGGTGTGATATTGAGATGCCTTGGCTTCATGCAATTGGGGCCTTTATGGTTTAATATCAGTACTACAAACTGGGCTCAAAAATTTATTGAAAGCCTGTGTATAATATGATAATAGCTACTAAAACCCATTAAAATCATACTATTTATTTTGAACCACCAAGAGTTTCTGGATCTTGTTCAAAGACTGCCTCATCTCTAAAGCATGTCAGTAAGCCAACAATATTTCATTGCAACTAAAAAGCTCCTCATAAGGTCATAGCTGGGACAACAGCCACCTGTGGACCAAATTTCAGCTTGAGACACAGCTAACCTCTCCATGATTAGCTCCAAATTGGTAAGGCAGACAAACAGCAGTTTGTAATAGTAGATGAAACAAAACAATGTCTAGCCTCATTGTGTTCAAAAAGAAGAGTCATATCTTTTGTTCAATGTAGGCATATATTAAAAAACAAATCAGAAAACAAATATTAAAAAAACATATACATTTCAAAATGATAGTGTCTTAATATGTGATTAATATGAGTTTTGATTTTGGTGTCTTTCATTTTATAAACTTTCATATTATATACTGTATAGGCTGACTTAAACACTTTTTTACCTTGGATAGGATCTGTCTACATGTTGCTATGATACACAACCTTCCCATGAGAGCAGTTGTGCATCACAGATGTTCATTTGAATACTATACTTCTAGTCCTTTTCTCCCCTGGGAAATATGCTAAGAAAGAATTTTATGAAACTGATGGGGAAAAAACTTATGCCATTTTGTAGGGCATTTGTAGCAGGAGCAGCTGATCACTGAAATTGGTGAATTTAAAAGAAAAAAAACTTGATAAAAGACCTATTTTCCATTATTACACAGGCCTTAGACCAGGGGTTCTCAACCTTGGCAACTTTAAGACTTGTGGACTTCAACTCCCAGAATTCCTCAGGCAGCAAAGCTGGCTGAGGAATTCTGGGAATTGAAGTCCACAAGTCTTAAAGTTGCCAAGGTTGAGAACCCCTGCCTTAGACCCTAAGCAATTAAATATGGGAGAAGAAGGGAACCCATTTTATATTCTCTCTGTATGTGAGCTCACCTACACATATAAACACTTTTTTTTAATCCACCATTGTGAGAGCAATTACATGTTTCTCTCCGAAATCATTTTATGAACTGAGAAAATTATCTTGTGATAAGATTGAAGGAAGCTTTTGAAAACAAAAGAAGGATTAGCCCTTGCACTCTCTCTCTCTCTCTCTTAGTTTGTTGTAATTGTTTCTGAAACACCATAAAGAACATTTTCCTTACATCTCTTCTACCTCATCTCATCCAGTTAATTTCCATTTTCTCTTCCCTTCCCTAGGCATCTTCCCCTTCCCCTTGAAGAAACTCAATGCCATTTTTGATGTTTCTTTATGAAAGAGGGAGGGAAATCTGGTTGTGTGAGAAAGATTTATATTGTTTGGCCTATTGATGTGGGATTAATTTTATAGTATGGGGCATATTATTTTACAGCAATTCATTCTTAATCAATATATATTAATTCAATTATTATTCTTTGGCAGAATGTCCTAGCTCTAAACTTTTTTTTTTAACTCTTGCAGGTTCATTTTTTTTCAATTTTTTTTATTATGTAGACTCTTGCAGGTTCATATATGCATGTAAATATAGGCATATATATGCATGCAGACACACATTTAATGGGAAGTGAAAGATTTTCAGGATTGTTTGCAGTTGGTGTTGGCAATCCTAAACTGAATAAGTATGAAAGCTGTACTGAAGATGGTTTTTGTCTTTGTTTATATGTATATTTATTTGTCAATCAAATTTATTCTTTTCCCTGTTTTGTGGGGCTGGGAAGGTTGTCTTAAATTGAAATTCTTCTTTCTAGTAAATGTGATAATTGCATGAATTTAATTCAGTTCTGATTTTTCCACAAATAGCTGTCTGTAAACAGGGAGGGAGGGGGTAACATCTTTTCTTTTTACAAAGAAGCTTCAAGCAAAGAATGCAAAATTTAAGCAAATAAGGAAAGAGGGTAGTAATAAGACACCACTCTTTTCAGCTTAGGTCTCTGAATTCAAATGGGTTTATATTTCCAGAAAGCAGAAATTATTACCATATGGATACTATTCCATTGTCTTAGACCTAGAGGGCATTAAGATGGTCAGCTAGGCACCATCCTGAGAGCACCTAAATGAGATTCTAAAAGGTGCAAAAGAATCATACTTCTTTTGCAGGGATGGTGAACTGTGCAATAACGTGTTGTTGGGGGTTTTTTTGAACACAGTTCTGTAATCTTGGCTAAAATCAATGACGACAATGATGATAATGATGATGATTTTTATGTCTCACTTTTCTTTCATAAGCTCAGGATAGCTTAGATGGAGATATCCTCTCACTCTATCCCTTCAACTTTGTGTGGTTGAGTTGGCAGAGATTTGAGTAGCCCTAAGTCATTCATTGAATTTCCATGGCTGAGAGGGACTTTTATCTGGGTTAATCTAACATTTTAATCATGATACAATATTTACTCTTAAGACTTTCTGTGGGGTAGTATATTGTTTCTACCAGAGAATTCAGTCTCTCCAGAAAGAAGAGTTTTAAAGCGACCTAGGAAGTTTCTTATATGACAGTGGACATGCCTTTAGTTCATTTGACTTCATTTATATGCTAAAGTGAACTAGACAATTTTAAGTGTTATTATTTTTTAAAAAGGAAAGGTTAAGGATAAGCCTTTAATTGGAGCAAGAACACTCCACGTTATATAATAAGTTTTGCTCTCATCCACTCACTTCCCAGATAATAATAGATTGTTCCTACCATTTAAAAGAACTTGCTAAGGCTGTCCAAGATCCTACTCCTATGCCAACCTAAAGTGTGGTGGCTGAGTTAAGATACAGAGCTTATCAACCAGAAAGTTGGCAGTTTAAGACCTAAGTATTGCGTGACGGAGTGAGCTCCCATTACTTGCCCCAGTTCCTGCCAACCTAACAGCTTGAAAGTATGTAAATACAAGTAGATAAATAGGTACTATTTCGGTGGGAAGGTAACTGCATTCCATGCACTTTCAGCGTATAGTCATGCTGCTCACATGACCACAAAAACATCTTTGGACAATGCTGGTTGTTCAGAGATGAGCATCGTCCCTCTAGAGTTGGACAAAACCAACAGAGGACCTTTTACTTTTACTTAATATTTTTCTTAGGCTGGATTATGTGGAATGTGTAAAATTAAGTGTGATATTATCTTTGCTGTTGTTAAAATATGTTTTAACTAGAGATAGCCATAGCCAAATGCCTCCCCCAGCTGTTTTAGAGTAGTAATCCTATACATTATCAGTGTCAATTGACTTTATTTATTAAACATGAGAGTGCATCATGCTACATCAACAGTTACATTTTAATTATATTTGAACTATATCCTTGGGAGGAATGGGTAGGAAAATCTCCTATTTGGCTGTTTAGGCCATTTTGCTCAGCATTTTGCCAACAAAATTGCTCAGATTAATCAAAGCCTTGATCCTTCTGGCTGAATCTAATGAGGTGACTGAGTCATCATTTATTTCTCTTATAATAGACTATTTTGGCTGCTTAGGGTGATTTCTGCCTCCCCTGGCTCTTGAGTAAAGCTAGGGAATATTTTCATTTAGATTAGAAAGATGGTCAATACTGGGCTTCCGGTTTGTGATCGCAGCACCAGCAGGCAGGTGAGGAGACTGCTCTCTCCGCTGTCTGGTTTTTCTCCGTCGGAAGACCCTGGAAAGGGTCGAAAGTCACCCTGAAGGGGTGACCACTGCTTAGGAGGACTCTTGATTGATCGCAGAAGGACAGCAGCACTTCTGTTGGATCCGAGGCAGCTCCTTTGGGCTGACGAAGAAAAGATCAGCCGAAAGCCAAAAGCACTACTAAGCACGATGAAAGCAACGTGGAGGAATTGGGTGAGACCTTACCTTACCTTTCCTGCTTCCCAACTACTTTCCTGTAAAAGCCTTTGGAAATACCTTTTTCTCTCTTCTCAATTCTGCAGCTCCTGCCTATTCTGGGAATATAAAGCTAAGGGAAAAAAAGAACAACTAGATTAAACGACTAAATATCTGGACTTGTAATTTCTGGATACCTGGGCTCCCAAAAGGTTCTTTATTCTTACAGAGACTTATTGTTTTGTTTGTTTGCTAAGCTGGAAAAAAAGGAATATTTCTTTCTTCCTTTTTTGAACTGGATAAAAGCTTAACTTTGCATGTTACTGGGGACATCTTGTGGCGAAATTTGGTACAGCAAATGCTTTTTTTTTTGACTGGGAGACTTGTGAGACTAAAATTTGTCCTTGACATTATCAAAAAAGATAAGAACTTGAAACAGTTGGGTGGTGAAAATAATTCTCTATAGTGGAGGTGGATATTTATTGACTTTTATTAAAGACTATCTGTAAATACCACAGAAATGGAAGAATACCACCCACAGCTTAACTACAAACTTATACTTGAAAAAATCTTAGAGACTACTGAGCTAATGAATTTCAGACTGAAAGATATACTACCACCTTAAAGCTACAAAACGCAGCCCTGATTTCAACAGATGAACTTACAACCAAAAAGCAACAGAAGAAGAAGGAATTAACACTAAAGTGGACTTTAAAGAATACCAGCTGCAATCTACTCAGAACTCTGATACCCAAACTTTGATTTCATCTAAAGAATCCGCAATTTCAACAGCAACCAACAGAAACTGAAGAAAGCAACACTAAGACGGAAAGTGCTGAAGACTTACATACACAGTACACTGAGAATTCAGATAACCCAGATGACCAAATAACAACTATAACATTGAATATGACTTTTTATCTAAATCAGCTGAAACCAGAAGAAGAAGATCAGCCTGAACTCACAACAAATATACTAAACCAAATATGGAGACTCAAACTATCAGGCTAACAATCTAATGACTATGAAGGGACTAGCTTCCTTGACAAATTGATAACTGGATGGTCTCCCTTGATTCAAATGACATATGCAGGAATGAAGGGAGATCCACCCGAGGATTTAAAGGCTCTGCTATGGAAGTCTGTTTGGCACAAAAGGAAGGCCAGAGTTAGACTTTAAAAATAGTTTTCTTTATGTGATCTTTAATGGAAGAGCCTAAAATCTCACTTAATGGGCTAAGGAGATTTTAAAAGACATTAATTGATTTAATATTCAGGATTTAGACCTATAAGGGAAATAAATTAGTTACTAGAATAATAGTTTTGAATTATAATATAGAAGATGGATTCAGAGGACAAAGGTTATTTTATTAGTAAGTGATGATATTAGAATGAGAAGTAGAATATGATTGTGAAATAAACTAAAAATTTATTTGAATAAATAATAAGTGTATTTTAGACATGATAACTATTTTGTAATGAACTAAGGCAGTGGTGGCGAACCTATGGCACGGGTACCAGAGGTGGCACTCGGAGCCCTCTCTGTGAGCACACATGCCATTGCCCCAGCCTTGCCTCCCCCCGTGAACCCTCCTCACCAGCAGCCCTCCTGGAGAAGAGTCGCCCCCGAGCGTGGCCCACGCGGAACAGTGCAGCCAAGGACATGGCAGCCAGGCAGCATAGACAAGATTCTGCCCTCATGCCCCATCATGCACAGTTGATGCTGCGGGGCGCGGGTAAAGGGCATGGCTGCCATGGCGCTGCTGGGCGATCTGCAGTGGGCCCTGGAGGCGGTGAGTGGCCCTGCGGACAGGTGGGGTGGGGGCAGGGCAGGGGATGGAAAGGGGGTGGGGCCAGTTTTTGGGCACTCAGTCTCTAAAAGGTTTGCCATCTCTGAATTAAGGGAACCGTGGGCTATCCGAAATCTAAATACTATGGACATTAAGCCAACTGGAATACTGTAATTGAAATCAGAGAAAAGTTAAAAACAGGATCTGGAGGCATATAAGTCAAAAGTTATTGATAAATGTTTCAAATGATTGAGTTATAACTAGCAATGTATTAATTTGGATGTGGAGAGGAGCGGCATATAAGTTCGAACAAAATAGAAATAGAAATAGAAAATAATAACTAAGGGAAACAGAGAGGAAATTTTTGATGATGTAAATTGACATATGTTTGGAAAAGCTTGTTATTGGACTATGAATTACCCAACCACCATGTTTCTTCCCTAATACTTGAAGCTTTGTAAAAATGGAAAATTAATAAAACTTGTTTAAAAAAGAAAAAAAGATGGTCAATACCTCTTTGCAGACATAATATAAGGAGTCTGGAAGGAAGTTATAATGTGCTGCCTTTTATGAAACCTTTATAGATCCATCATTGGGTGACAAATTTTGACAAATCTCCAGCCTTCCTTGGGGAGGCACATAATACAAATCCAACTTTAAAATATGCTAGAGAGACAGCAGACTGGCAAGAGGGAGAGGGGATGGTTCTATGCAAGTGGCATGCATGTGTGTGCGCGATTCCATTCGCATGAGCAGTAGGCACGCATGTGCGCTGCTTCCACAAATGGAGCTTCACGCATGCACATGCCCGACCACTACTCGTACATGTGTAGCTATATGCACATGCACACTCAACTGCTACTTCCGTGGCCCAATTCCAAACAGGCTGCAGCCCAGTACTAGGGGTGGGGGCCCCCTGTGCTAGACGAAATAGATTATCTATATCCTTTTCTGTTAGAGTTCAGACTTGGATGCCAAGCTTATCAACTGAAAAGCTGACTGCCTGGATTTGAGATTCAAGTGTTACGCAATGGGGTAAGATCCTGTTACTTGCCCCAGTTCCTGTCAACCTAGCAGTTTGAAAGCATGCAAATGTAAGTACATAAATAGATACCACTACAGCGGGAAGGTAACAGCATTCTTGGCGTATATTCATGCTGGCCACATGACCGTGGAATTGTCTTCAGCCAACACTGGCTCCTTCAGCTAAGAACTGAGATGAAAGTAAAATACGACTGGACAGAGGAAATCTTTATCTTTACCTTTATCTAGTAGAAACTTTGTCAGAGCCTTTATGAAAATGGCATACCCTCAGTGGCTTTTGTTATCATGTACCCCAGAATCCTTTGTTGGAGACTTGGGCAGCACTATTCTACAATAGTTCCTCTCTTATTTCAATGGGTATTTTATGATAAGGCAGACTCTTATGTGGTGCACCACTGGGTTCTTCATTTTTATATGAAACTGATGGGAGAATTCATGTGGTGATTCAGGGTGCAATGCCATCAATATACTGATGAAAGTCATCTTTATATTAGTAACCAAGACCCAGATGAAACAGCTATTGAAAGCCTGTCACATGTCTTGGAAGCTGTCAGGTACAAAAGAGGCTAAAGTTGAGTGATACCAATATTGTCTCTGAGAGAGATACAACTTGAGTCATGATTACTGCTGGATGGACATCTGGATGCTGTGATCAAGAGGGTTTTTACTCTACTGATGTGATTGAATTGCATTATTTTCTAGAATGGAGAAATGGGTTACCATGACTCATTATCACTACAAAGTTAGTGCCTGTAGTGCACTCTAATGTTTGTTTGAAGAACACTCAAAAGCTACAAATAGCACTTGTTGCTATGATGAAATTATTCCTATCATGAGGTCTTGCATTGGTTAACCATAGATTTCCAGGTCACATTAAAGTGATGGCTTTCATTTATAAAAGCTTATATGGTTTGGTACCAAGGAATTCCTGCTGAAATCAATAGAGAGGACCTAGACATGCCCACTCTGTTAGATCTGTGGTAAACTAAATAATTGAAAATAAGTGGTCTTCAAGTTAGATCTCTCCCTCTATTAAATTAAACAATAATTACATGCATCATCTAATGATAATTTAATTCAGGGGTCCCCAAACCCCGGTCTGTTGACCAGTCCAGTCCGCAGCATGCCAGCAACTGGTCCGCACAAACAAGCAAAGCCCCATCCGCGAGATGCAGGCAGCACACAAAACCACACACCCTCCGGTCCACGGAAAAACCTCTCTCCACGGAACATGTCCTTGGTGCCCAAAAGGTTGGGGAGCTCTGATTTAATTCATTTAACAAAATGTGGAAAACATATTATAAAAAGTTATAAAACCATCTGATACTGATGTTTGGAGCTATAAAGTACTTCTGAACCATAATTGATCTATTTAAAATAAAATCAACATATTAACAGCCAAACATAACAATAAAAAATAAAGATTTATGATAGTCCCATGAGAATTTTCATATATAATTAGGAATTGTTTGGCCATGAAACATATGATGCCATCAACCAGCCTCCCATAAACTGGTGCCCTCTGGATGAACTACAGCTAACTATAACCAATATCAAGGAGACTCATAAAATCATTAATGGGTACCCACTTTTCCAAAAGATAAAACTGAAACATAGTTAAGACCATATTTTTCTGCAAAATAATTCTTCCTGAATTCCAAAATATTTGCTGCATTCAAATCATTGGATGTTTAGCATTCGATTATTTATTCTCTTGCTCTCTGGACAAAATAATAACATAAAGATTCTCAAGAAGTATCTATTTTTGATATGTTTGAAATATCAAACTAATCCATTAAGTATGTTTGGCATTTTTAATGGTGGTTAGTTTGTGTATTAGTTAGTATATTACAAATCACCCAGCCAGTCAGAAGAAATAGATGAACTCTTTGTCAACCAGTTAAAAAATGTGTATAGGAAGCATACCACAGTAGTAATGGGTGTGTCATGCCCCTGTTGGAGCCTGAATCTGCTGAGGAAAATGAGCTGGAACTGGAGCCAATGGAGGTCGAGGGAGGGGTGTCTGTGGCTTCAGAGGAATGTGGGGAAGAACAGGCTGAGGTAGGCCAGGGCCTTTCAGGATTGGGACAGGATGAACATGAGACACAGAGCTCAGATGATGAGCAAGGGCCACCCCCTCCTGATCCTAGAGCACAGAGAGTGGAGAGAAGGAGGGAACAACACAGTCAGGCTCAACTACTCGGGAGGAGAGTGCCCCACCCCTCTCCACAAGGCACACCTGGAGATTGAGACTTAAAGAGATGCTGTGGGAAGGGGCATTTGTTGGGAACAAATGCTGAATGCTTGGAGTTTTGTGTGCTGTTGCTGATCTTGGAAACAATCTCTGATCTCTTGTTCTGTGTTGTGATTTCTGCTTGGAAACCCTGAAACGCTGACCATTGGACTGGCTGACAAACTTGATTTGGTGTTCAAAGACCTCGGATTGAATTTTGGCTTCTCTTCTGAAACTGCTCAGGCAAGCTTGTATTTTCACAGACTCGTTAGGTTTTCGATGTATGTTTCTTTCCTTGTTATCTACATGGCCTTGAGTAAATTACTCTTCTAATCTAACTGTGAGTCGAAACCTGAAGGAGGACAGCTTGTTCCATACACACACTTTCCCTGCCTGAAGAGTAAAAAACTTGTGAAACTACTTGCAGCCAGAGGCTGCTGAAGGTGTGTGTGTCTTTGTTCTGCGGCTTGCCAGACACGTGGGAGCATTTGGGGAAAATTGGAGCAAATAAAGGGCGGTTTGAACTGCCAGTTGACTGTTTTTCCTCTGTGCAGTGCCCTGGGTCATCATAGGGTGACTTCAACTATCCAGATATCAACTGGGAGACAAATTCTGCAAGTGAGTGGTAGATCAAACAAATTCCTAACCAACCTAGCTGACAACTGTGTCATCCAAAAGGTGGAGGAGGGAACTAGACGTACAGCCATACTGGACTTAATTCTTACTAATAGACAAGAAGTGATAGATGGAGTTGAAGTTACCAGAACCTTGGATGAAGAGACCATGTCATACTGGAATTTAATATAACACAAACACTAACAACGGAAAACAATCCAAACAGGGTCTTAAACTTCAAAAAAGCTGACTTTAACAAACTCAGAGAGAACCTAGGAAAGATGCCATGGATGAAAATCCTAAAGGGGAAAACAACTCAAGAAGTGTGCAAAACCCTGAATGCGATCATAAAAGCCCAATCCAGCACAATACCACTGGGGGAAAAAACAAGAAATTCAAGAAGAAACCAGCATGGCTGCACAAAGATCTCTCTGACAAACTGAAAGACAAAAAGGACAAATTTATTTATTTGTTTGTTTGTTTAAACTTATATGCGACCCTTCTCCTAAGACCCAGGGTGGCTCACAATAACAATACAATACAAATACAAAAAATGGAAAGAGGGTCAAAGAACTAAAGCCAATTATCAGCAGACAGCCAGAACATGCAAATATGAAGTCAGGAAAGCAAAGACTCAGAACAAACAAAGACTTGCAACAGAAATCAAGGATAATAAAAAAAAGTTTCTTCAATAATCAGGAAGATTTTGGAATGTGCAGAGATAGACAGATTAACTATGAGGCTGAAAGACAAAGAAGATACAGACTATTATCAAATTTGGAATTTATTTTATTCTTGGTTAGAGAAAAGAAGGAAGGATTAGGAATTGAACATGTATTAGTTTAGCAAATTTCAGACAACTTGTTGATTGGAAAAATTAACATATATTGACGAAAAAAAATTAATAAAAAAGATTGAAAAAAAATAAAAAAAATAAAAAAAGTTTCTTCCAATATATTAGCAACAAGAAAAAAGTCAAGGAAACTGTAGGTCCACTAAAGAGAGAAGATGGCAAGGAAATAACAGGCAACAGGGAGAAAACAGAATGCCTTAACTTATACTTTGCATCAGTCTTCACACAAAAAGAAACCATAGCACAAGATACCCAAAAAAAAACCACTGCAAAAAACAAACTAGAAATAAAAATAAAAATAAGCAAGAAAATGATAAGAGAACACCTATCCGACCTTGACGAATATAAATCACCAGGACCCGACAGATTACATCCCAGAGTACTGAAGGAGCTGGCAGATGTTATCTCAGAACCATTGCATCATATCTTTCAAAAATCCTAGAGCACCGGGGAAATACCTGAGGACTGGAAAAGGGCTGATGTGGTTCCCATCTTTAAGAAAGGAAAAAACAGACCCAGGAAACTACAAACCAATCAGTCTAACATCAATACCTGGGAAGATCCTGGAAAACCCACTTATGTATCATCGGGTGCCGGGTGGGCATGGCCAATTGGGTGGGCGTGGCCCATTGGGTGGACATGGCTGTGGTAGTAACGGCAGACTGGGTGGGATTAAAAAGTTCAATCAATCAATTCCAATTTTGCGAGATCTTTTTTTTCCTGCAAGAAGTTGAAATTGATTTGATTGATTGAATCTTTTTTTTTTGCACACAGCAGTGGAGGCCTAAAGCGAAATGGTTTTATAAAACTCAGCTGAAGGCCTAGGACTAGGGCAATGGCACGTGTGCCCACAGAGAGGGCTCTGCATGCCATCTGTGGCATGCATGCCATAGGTTTGCCACCAGGGGCATAGGTTCTCCTGCTTCAGCAGGAGGCTGGACTCGAAGAACTCCAAGGTCCCTTCTAGCTCTATTCCAGTGGTTCTCAACCTGTGGGTCACGACCCCTTTGGGGGTCGAACAACCCTTTCAAAGAGGTCGCCTAAGACCAGGGTTTTTTTTCTCATAGAACGCTCAGAACGGCGTTCCAGCACCTTTTTTGATGGATTTTTTCAACTTTTTCATGAGCTGTGCTACTCCCTCTATTCTATTGGCTTTCGAAAGCCAATAGAATAGACTCTATTCAATAGAGTCTATTGAATAGAGTCTATTCTATTGGCTTTCGAAAGCCAATAGGAATTGTCCAGACCTGGTCGTTAACGGCTGTCTCTGCACTGCTGAACGCACCAAAAGACCCAGCGGCAAATGTTGCACGTGCAAGTTGTCTGCAGCAAAGGCGAGTTGGCAGGAACTTTGCACCCCTCCCTGCTGAGCAATTATGCCATCTCCTACTTGTAAGTAAAAGAGGACCAGGGGTGGGAGGTGGGGAGCAGCTCTTAATTCTGCCCTGCCGAAAAAGTGGAGTCTATGTGCACTCCTGCCTCATGCTCACCCATGTCAGCTAGGCTCTCCATGTCGCGCTGCAGCATGGAGAGCCTGGCACTGAAGCACGGAAAACATGTGCATGCCTGCCTCGTGTTCACCTCATGTCAACCAGGCTGACCACAAGTCAGAAGGAGAAAACGCAGTAGTAAAGAAACCCCCTCCTCAAATAACTTGCATTTGTCAAGTCCACCCTGCCTTCTGTGAAATCCTTGGCCCAATGGGGAAGTGAGGCCTGATGGACACAATTTCCCTCTCCACCTCTTTTTAATGGTAGTCCCGAAGATACCTGGAGGAGACGGAAGCGGCGATGCCATGGTGCTGTGGGACCCACGGGACCTTCTCTACACGGGGCTGTGTGGGGCGGGCGGCACTGGTGGAGTGGCTGCAGGTGCTGGGCATGGAGGTGGCATGTGTGGGGCACGGCGGGTGGCTGACCTTCCACGGGCTGGGCCAGCTGGTGGCCTACCGGGTGCTGGACCTGCAACGCCACTGCCTCATCCTGTGCGCCTACGTGGCCACCCTGGAACACCTGACCCGCAACGCCTGATGCCGCCTCGCCCTGCCTGCTGTCTGCACCCTCCCCCCATCCCGCACTGGCGTCTAGCTCGGCAACTGCAAGCTCTGCGCTATCAGTGTGCATTGCAGCTGCTGCTATGGGAGATGCGGGGCCTACTTGACAGCGGGGCTGCATGAGACAGGCGGAGGTGGTGCTGGCGGGGCAGCGGCATGCGCTGGGTGCAGAGGTGGTGCGTGTGCCTACGGTGCTGGACCTGCGCCGCTGCTGCCTCGCCCTGTGCCCCTACATGGCCGATGCTGTGGGAGCTGCAGGGCCTGCTCTACATGGTGGGGCTGCGTGGGGTGGGTGGCAGGACGGCAGTACTGGTGGGGGTATGGGGGTGGGGGCAGCTGCACCAGCTGCTCTGGCTCTGGGGGAGCAGCCCACCACCGGTGCCTCTGACCATAGCAGTGCCACTGCTCCCGCCTCCTGCACCCGCAGCCACTCCGCCAGCAACGCCCGGCCCAGCCACACAAGTCAGTTCATCTGACATCAGAAAAGAAGACAAAAAAGCCCCCAAAGTCGACCGGGGAGAGGCAAAATGATTGGGAAGCAGCCTGGAAAAGCCGAACACACTCTGCTTTCTCTGAGAGCGGCCACTTCTCAGGTCTCCCCCAGTATGGAGTTCCCGCCTAACTCCGGCTGCAAATGAGAAAGGTCTTCATCAGGTTCATACCTTGTATTTATCCTGGACCCTGAAGGAGGTGTTTGAATGGATTGGCGACTTGGGGTTTCCTCAGTACAAGTTAAGATCAGGTTTCCTTGCAAGCAGAAGGGGAGGATATTCTATATAAGTTCACACATCATATTATTAGGCCATAGTTTCCTGAGTATGCCCCAAACTGACATTTAGGACATACACTGTGTCATAAATGTTGCTTTGCAATGACTGGGTTCAAACATCACTTTAATAAGCATGCATTTTGGGTTATAGGAGCATCTCATTCACTTGAACCAATGTGATCATATCTTTAAAATGATACACCATCAATAATGTGGTTGCTAATATAGGTAGGTCCGGCTTATGAGCTGTTTGTGTTTAAGGAGATGCTCACAAAAAATTCTAGTTTATTTGGTGAATGCCTGAAACATTCATTACTTCATCTAAGATTCTAAGCCAAAAACAGATGAAATGACAGGTGTATGTGACAGGGTTGGCGCCATAATGTCTGTACCATGGGAACTTAATCTGGATGCTGATCAGTCTTTTTATATTCAGCTGTGGTTAATGTGAATACTGCCCCCTTGTGATAGTAACAGGTATGTAAAAAAAACAACACAGAGAATGGTAAATCATAGGAAAGTTTAATGAACTGTATTGACTAAACTATGCCATGTATCATCTTTTGTATTATTAAAGCTATTGTTATATATTATTTTCATTAGCAAACCATCCCATGACAATGGATCGTGTAGAGAAGAATGGTAAGAAAAGAAAATATAGTGAGGATTTTTTACAATATGGTTTTACCTCAATAATTACAGCAAGAATTGAGAAACCACAATGTGTTATTTTTTGTGAAGTTCTATCAGCCGAATCTATGAAACCGAACAAACTAAAATGCCATTTTGATAGCAAGCATCTGAGCTTTGCCATCAAGGATACCAACTATTTTCGAAGCAAAGCTGAAGGACTCAAGAAAGCCAGACTTGTGACTTCCGGTTCTGGGTCGTGGCATCGCTAGTCAAGCGGGGAGATTGCTCTCCTCGCCTAGTTTTCCCTTCGTCGGCAGACCCTTATGCGGGTCCAAAGTCGCCCTGGAGGGTGCGACTTTCCTATGAGGAGGCAGCGTTCCAGCAGCGGAGGAGCGGCGGCTCCTCCAGCTGTGTGGACGGAACTCCGAGGGCCGACGGAGAAGAAGATCGGCCAGTAAAATGGCCTATCGCTCTGCTGCAAGAAACCGCAAGTCAAAAGAACATCTAAGCTTCAGACCCACCGTGGTGAATCCGGGTGAGACCTTTCCTTTTTTTTCCCTCTCTTTGTTTTTGTTTGTTTGTTTGTTTGTTGCCTGTAAGAGCTGTGTTAGAAAGATTTTCCTAGCTTGAAAAGGTAGCTTTTACTCATTGGGGAAGAAAGGCGAACAAAGGAATAAAGTAAAGCTTTAGAAATTATGTTGTTGTTTTTTTTGTTTGTTTGTTTTCTATAAGTACGTTTTGGGGTACCGGAAAAAAATTTTTTTTAAGAACTTTATTATTAGCCTATGTTGTTTTCTTTTGAGTAAAGAAAGAAGAATGAAAAATGAAATAACTCTTGGGGGAAAATGGATTTTTTTAGCTTATTGAGGACATCTACTGGTTAAAAAGTGATATTGCAACTGGAGAGGAGATGATCTCTTTATATGAAAGTTAACTGGACGTTTGAATTTTTTTCTAAAATGGAGCTGTACTCACATTTAAACTGTAAACTTATTCTGGAAAAAAATCTATGAGACTAAAGAGGAAATATGTGCTACAATGAAAGAGTTTACTACAGAACTAAGAGCCAGAATCTCTTCCTCAAACTTTAAAACTGACTTTCAGATTGCACCTGATTCTTCTATCAAACAGATTCTACAAGAAGAGGACTTAACTGAGAACAAAGAGAAATTGACTCTGCCTTATATGCAACTCAGTTATGGCATTGAGAACCAGGAAAAGCAAAGACTGGGACTTGGAACTCTAAAGCAATGAGACTTTATGCAAAAAAAAAAATCAGAAGGCCAATTCAGAGGTCAAGATGGTTCTTATTGATTCAAAAGATATTACAAGCAATAAAGAGAGACCTATCTGTTGGAAAGGAAGCTTTGCTATGGAAACCTACTTGGCATTTGAAAAAACCTAGAATAAGATTTTTAAAAAAATGAAAGTTAAAGTTTTGAGTAATGGACTAAAGGCAATCTAGAACTATGGACTGACTTAAGGACCAAGATTATAAATTAGATGTAAGAAAAATGGGATTAATGGAAGATATAAAATTTATCTATATGGAAATTACTGATGATTTATTTGTTTGATGATTAATGAATTGAAATATATTAAAGTTTGATGTTATCTTGCTAGTTTAAAGTTGATTGATGGTTTATATAGCTTTAGGATAGATTAATACTTTAGCCTAAAAAAGAGATATTGGGAGATAATGGGTTAAAGGCAATTTAGATTAATCATTTGATTTTAGGATTAAGATTAAGATTATGAGTTACAAGTAAGAGAAAAAAGGAGTGACTAATGAAATATATATTAAATCCTTTAAGAATGTGTTTGTTTGTTTTTCTTTTTTTTCTTTTTTTTGTGTAGGAAATAGGGTTATTTGCAAGAAAATTATTATGTAATCTTGAACTAATCTAATAAGATGATTTCTGATTGATAAGATTGATGCTATTGGTTATGACAATTTAATTGGATATGAACTGAATTATGTTTAATGGATTGAAAAAAATTTTAAGATTTGATTTTATCTGTTAGCTATAAGAGATTGATTAGTTGATAGATTAGATATATATAGGATAGATTAATGCTTTATTTTAATTAAGGGATATTAGTGGAAGAAGAAATAAATAAAATTTACAATAAAAACTAAGGTACCAGAATATATTTGGAAGGAATACCTGAACTGATAGAGTTTGTATTTAAAGTTAATTTGATTATGGTTGTATAAATTTTTTTTAAGTGTTAGAAACAGGTACAGGTTGACTAAATTTAAACTAGATTGACCTATCTTAAATAAACTATGTTAGGTAAGGGGAAAGAGAGGGAATACTAGAGGTATTGACTGAAGTATGTATAAATGTTTTGCTTTTGGATGATTGTTTACCCTAACACCACGGTGTGCTTTGAGCATTTTCTTGTAAAATTAAAAAAAACAATAAAATTTTTGTAAAAAAAAGAAAGAAAGAAAGAAAGCCAGACTTGACACTGGTGGCAAGTACTACAAACAAAACGTAGCAGCCCTTGAAGCTTCATATTTGGTGGCACACAGAATAGCCAGAGCTATGAAACCTCACACTATTGCTGAGGATTTACTGTTGCCAGCGGCCAAAGTTTGAGTTATGATCGGAGACGAATTTCTTATGAAATTGAGTGCAATTTCCTTATCTAACGACACTGTCTGCAGAAGAATAGATGACATGTCTGCTGATATTCTTGATCAGGTAATCCAAGAAATTAAATATGCTCCACTTCCAATATTTAGTATCCAACTTGATGAATCTACAGACATTGCAAACTGTGCATAGTTACTGGTTTACGTGAGGTATATTAATGATGGTGACTTTAAAGATGAGTTTCTTTTTTCCAAACCTCTTGAAACGACAAGTACTGCACATGATGTATTTGACACAGTTGGTTCATTTCTGAAAGAGCATAATATCTCTTGGGAAAAGGTTTGTGGTGTTTGCACAGATGGTGCTCCAGCTATGCTAGGATGTCGATCTGGATTTCAACGTTTGGTACTGAATGAGTCACCAAAAGTCATCGGAACTCACTGTATGATTCATCGGCAAATATTAGCAACAAAGATGCTGCCACAAGAGTTACAAGAAGTAATGAAAAGCGTCATAAGTTCTGTCAATTTTGTAAAGGTGAGCAGTTTAAGCAGTTGACTGTTTTCGCAATTGTGCAACAAGTTAGATGCGCCGAACAATGCTCTGCTATTTCACACTGAAGTGAGATGGTTGTCGAGAGGAAAAGTTTTAAAACGTGTTTTTGAGCTTTGTGATGAATTCAAAACGTTTTTTAATCAGAAAGCAAGACCGCAGTTCGAAGCACTTTTCAGCGATAAAAGTGAACTGCAGAAAATAGCTTACTTGGTTGACATCTTTGCCATCTTGAATGAGTTAAATTTATCACTGCAAGGACCAAATGCAACGTCCCTCGATTTGTCTGAAAAGATCCGAGCATTCCAAATGAAACTTCAACTTTGGCAAATAAAATTGGATGAAAATAAAATTTACATGTTGCCTACCTTATCTGCTTTCTTTGAGGAACTTGACATTGAACCAGACAAAAGGATTACGATGATAATTTCTGTGAAAGAACACTTGCACATGCTTGCAGACGAAATTTCATCATACTTTCCAAATCTACCTGACACCCCATTTGCACTTGCCAGAAGCCCATTCACAGTCAAAGTTGAAAATGTTCCTGAGACAGCACAAGAGGAGTTCATTGAACTTATTAACAGCGATGCAGCGAGAACTGATTTCTCTACAATGCCAGTTACAAAATTCTGGATCAAGTGTTTGCAGTCATATCCTGTTCTGTCTGAGACTGTGTTGCGCCTTCTTCTTCCATTTCCAACAATGTATCTTTGTGAAACAAGGTTTTCCAGCTAGTTGGTTATCAAGTCTAAATACAGAAGTAGACTTGTTGTGGAAGATGATCTTCATTGTGCTCTTGCAAAGACTGTCCCGAGAATTTCTGATTTGGTGAGAAAGAAGCAATCTCAACCTTCGCACTGACGTTGGCTTTTTACGCATACTGTCGCAAAATGTAGCAATGTAGTTTACTGTTGTTCTATTAAGCTTGTTACCCATGCTACACCATGCTTCAAGACAAAATTTCATTTATTTGTAATTAGAAACAAATATTTCACAATATATAATTACATATTGTTTTGTGATTAATCACTATGCTTTAATTATGTTCAATTTGTAACAATGAAAATACATCCTGCATATCAGATATTTACATTACGATTCATAACATTAGCAAAATTACAGTTATGAAGTAGCAACAAAAATAATTTTATGGTTGGGGGTCACCACAACATGAGGAACTGTATTAAAGGGTCGCGGCATTATGAAGGTTGAGATCCACTGCTCTATTCTATATTGACTGGTTATACTTGCTCATCATTTTTATTGGAAGAAAGCTGGACAGCTCAACTATATTGTAAATGCAGTTGAAAATAATAATTCTTTATTGGAATATTTGTTTTTCTACAATTAAAATTAATTGTTATTTTATAATATTGGAATTACAAAAGTGTTTAAAAGTTTGTGAAACCTTTTGAATTTTCAATATTTCTGCATAAATATGACATAAAATGTTATATGTTCTCCACACAAATCAAAGCTAGACAAAGGGAACTTAATTACACATGGTCAAAAATGTTATATGTGTTCATTTATTTATTGAAGAAAATGATCCAAAGTTACACCTCATAATGTAAAAGAAAATTAATATAAAATGGTTTATAGATGATATACAATTCCATCAATAATATCTGAGATAGACAAATCTTATGATATTAAATGTCTTATCACATGTGATGAATATATAAAAAAGAATGTCTGATCACATGTGATGAATATATAAAAATAGTATTGAGAAGATATACATCATATGATGCAGAAAATCATAGAATTTAAATTTGAAATTTAGCCACAACTTTTCTTAGTTATAATGTCAGAAAAAATCAACAAGAAATATAATAATTTAATGAGATTTATGCTTACAGCAGTAAGAATAATCTTTGTTCAGCTCTGGAACAAAGACACAATTCCAACAATACACAACAGTGGGATAGATTGGCCAAAATGAAGATCCTAAAAACATAGTTGTCAACGCTGTGACAATGAATGTCTTCATTCTGACAACTGAGAACCAGCAGCATGTACAGAGCCGTTAGGCTCTGTTAACCTGGCGGCACTACCTAGAAGGGAGCAAAGTGCCTTTTTATTGGCAATTCATTCCTTCCTTTGCTGAAATTGCTTTACCTCTCACAGACTTATTGAAAATGGGTCAAGATGGGGGAAAGCCATGACCAGACCAACCGTTAGCATGGACTGTGAACTGTCAAACCGCCTTTGAGAGCTTAAAGAGACTGTTTGCAGTTGAGCCAATCTTAAAGCACCCCTGCCTGGGGGAACCATTTGTAATTTGTGCCGATGCTAGTGATGTAGCAGTCAGAGCAGTACTTTTGCAAAAGAAGCGTGCAGGAGTCCTACAACCCTGCGCCTACACCTCAAAAAAATTCACCGAGTGCAAGAGGAGGTGGGCAGTGTGGGAGAAAGAAGCCTTCACAATCCATTGGGCTCTGCAACCTGGTGGCACTACCTAAAAGGTGGCAAAGTGCCTATCGAAGTATGGACTGATCACAAAAACTTAGAGGCATTAAAAACCCCGCACAAACTTTCCCCTAAACAAGTACGATGGTCGCAGTATTTTAACCAGTTTAATTTTGCCCTAAAATACATACAGGAGGAAAGAATTTTTAGCTGATGCTCTATCCAGATTACCTCAGTATAAGAGCCAGCGAGAACAAGTCAATGAATCGATCATGCCTACTCCACAGATTGTGTCTCAATTAACACCACAGAGAATCCAGCCGACGAAAAAAAACAACCCCCGATGATTCTGTGACAAGAAAGCTGAAGCAAGAACTCCTCGATCAAAGGTTTAAAGACAATCAAGCATCCCTAGCCTGTAGGGATAGATTAGCCTACAAAGGGGGAAAATTATATTTGCCTGAGACCGATCGCCTCCGCACACTCCAGCACAGTCATGATGTGAAACAAGCCGGACACTTTGGCTATTTGAAAATGCTACACTTGATTTGCTGGCAATTTTGGTGGCCATGTTTGAAAAAGGATGTGGAAAACTATGTCAAAAGCTGTGCAATATGTGCCACCATGAAAAGAATTCCAGGGAACCCCCCTGGACTATTGCAGCCCATTACGGATCCTTCCCAGCCATGGAAAGAGATTGCCATGGATTTTATAGTTGAGTTGCCTGAAAGCAGAGGAAATACGGTAATATGGACTGTAATTGGTCTTTTTTCGAAGCAGGCTCATTTTATCGCCTGCAAGGGACTCCTGTCGGCCCACAAACTGGCCAAAATGTTTCTTAAGCACATTTATAGATTGCATGGCTCACCAAAACGTATAATCTCTGACGGGGGTGCAGTTTATGGCTAGGTTTTGGAGAGGGGTTTTGGCAATAATTGGCTCATCGCAGGGGTTGTCGTCGGCTTTCCATCCATCTACGAATGGAGTGGCTGGTGGTGGAGCAATACCTTATGCTATGTGGACTATCCACGAATGAACTGGACTGACCTCCTCCTTTTGCTAAGGTGGCTTACAACAACATCGTTCATAGCAGCACACTAAAAGACAGCTGGAACCCCTTGTAGTCCAAATGGCATGACTTTGAACTGATAACTTCCCATAGGGCAGTTAAACGCAGTTTTCCATTCATCTCCTTTTGTTCTTACTCAGTAGTACACTTCCCTTAGATCTAGTTTGGTGAACATACGCCCCTTCACTAGATGGGTTGGTAGGTCTTTTAGGAGCGGGAGGGGGTACTTATTCTCCACACTCACACAGTTTAACCCTTTATAATCAATGTAGGGCCTCAATGACCCATCCTTTTTTCCTTAAATAAAATCGGAGCCCCCACTTGGGATTTTGCTGGGTCAATGAAGCTTCTGGCTAGGTTTTTATTCACATACTGCTGTAGTTCCTCCATTTTGAGAGGGGACATAGCATACATTTTTGGTTTAGGGAGCTTGGCCCCCAATAATATCTCAATGGCACAGTCATTTGGTCGGTGTGGTGGTAGAACATCACATTCTTTCTCACTAAACGCCTCTACTAAATCCTGGCACTTGCTGGGGATAAGTGGCTCATCGGGCAGGGGAATGGTGGCCACTTTTACTGTTTCTACTGATGGATCAGGTTCTCCGGTAACGTCAAAAGAATCGGCCTCAGGGAATGTGGTAGAGCTGATACAGTGGTTGTACTGAGTGTTGTTTAAAGCTGTGAATTTTTGTATTGTTTTGTAATATTTTTGTGTTTTTTATTTTAGATTGATTTGTATTATTGTAACTTTGTATAAGCTGCTATGTGAGAGGGCAATTATATAAATTGAAATAATAAATGAATGAATGTAGAAAGAAAGAAAGAAAGAAAGAAAGAAAGAAAGAAAGAAAGAAAGAAAGAAAGAAAGAAAGAAAAGAAAGAAAAAGTATTTTTCAATACCAATTTGGTTAGTCTCTTTTAATTGCTTGAATGGGTTCCTTGAATGAACTTTTTATGAGAGTGCACTTGAATTTGTAAAGAGTATCCTTACAAATAATTTTGAGGTGTATTGTTTTCCATAATGTTATTCCCTCCAAAAGGTGCATACATATTATAATATATTGTAATTCAGGGGTCCCTAAAATGCTAGCATAACTTCCGAGCTTTGCCCAGAAATGTCACATATTAATTGACCAAACAATGGTATATTCCCATTGTACAACTCCAGACATTATAGCAATAGCACTTAGATTTATATACCATTTCACAGTGCTTTACAGCCTTCTCTAAGTGGTTTACAGAGTCAGCATATTGCCTCCAACAATCTGGGTCCTCATTTTACCGACCTTGGAAGGATGGAAGGCTGAATCAATCTTGAGCCAGTCAGAATCAAATTCCGGCTGTGGGCAGAGTCAGCCTGCAATACTGCATTCTAACCACTGCGCCACCATGGCTCTTCCCATCTTATGGTGAAATTTCCTACAAAAATAGGAAGAAGTCATTTCATATACTCACAAAGATAAGTTGGGCAATCCTTTTATATCATTTGCATTAATTAAAACCTAGAAAATAATGCAAAGTAGAATGAAAATATAGAAAAATCTCATTCACAATATATTCTGCTTGCTTGTGATGCTTTATGAATACTAGGTTGGGTATTAAACTGAAAAAATAGAATTTAAGCAGAAATTACAACTACTTGTTCCAGAAACCAGGGCTTTTTTAAGAAATAGAAATAAAAGTAATTGTGACATACTAAATGGCTGGAATACATTTCTTAGCTACCCCTATCTTTTATACATCTTTTGCTAAATACGGTATTATACCCAGTCTGTAAGCTGAGGTTAAAAAAGACTGACTACATGTTTAAACTTTTTGGAATTCTGAATAAAGCCAGTTGGTTTTAATTACAGCTATGCAGAACAAAACACTATCATTCTAGAATGATTTTGCAATTGGGAATTCTGACATCCAGTTCCATTTTGGTGTAGCTCCTGTTACAATCTGGTGTAAAATGCAAGTGATTTACTTCATCAGATAAATGAAAATAATCAGCAGAAAGATCAACAATTCAGTCTTTAGGGCAAGAGAATTTTAAGTAGTGGATTGCTTTTTTGAAGTTCCCTATTATATGGATGCTATTGCATGTATAATATTACGCTCATGCTTACAAATTTAAACAGGGAAGATGAAGATTAAAGACTGATGTTTTACAATTTGTAGCTGTTTAATTTTCTCTTGAAGGAAAAATACTACTCTAAAATCCAAATCCAAAACAGATTATGGAGGAGATTTGAGTAACCTCCTTTGATTTAAGATACATTACCATACCCACTAATGCTTTTGATTTGCTAGTCCAGTGATGGCAAACCTTTTAGAGACCGAATGCCCAAACTGCAACCCAAAACCCACTTATGCATCGTCGGGTGCCAGGTGGGCGTGGCCCATTGGGTGGGCATGGCTGTGGTGGTAACAGCAGACTGGGTGGGACTAAAAAGTTCAATCAATCAATTCCAACTTCGCAAGATCTTTTTTTTTTCAGCGAGAAGTTGAAATTGACTAATTGATTGAAACTTTTTTTTTTGTACACGGCGGCAGAGGCCTAAAATGAAAAGGTTTTATAAAACCCATCTGAGGGCCTAGGACTGGGGCGACGGCGCGTGTGCCCACAGAGAGGGCTCTGAGTGCCACCTCTGGCACCCATGCCATAGGTTCACCACCACTGTGCTAATCCTTAGCATGCATATGTGAATAAACTGTTTTAAAGCATCTTGGGAATGTTCTCCTCATTCATTTTATGGACTTTGGCATTCAGGAGATATAGTTTCTGTTTCCAAAATGTAATAATAAGGAATGATGTTATGTTTGAAATGCATTATAAAATATCTTTATATTATTTGCTCAATAATACTATTGTAACTGGATGTTTATGAGCAATGCAGTGTCTGGAAAAGGCCCATTCTCAATGCTCTAAAGATCCTTTGTCATAACTTGTCTTTTTTCATTTCTATCTATATCTCATATTCCTATGCCAACTTTTGTCTAGTTTTGGAATAAGTTCTGGAATGTCCAGTTTTGGAACTAAGTCACAAGTAACTGGTCTCACTTTCCCTTTTAAATTGCTGAGCATTAATGATTTATTATTCCATACCTGAAAATGCAAAATAGCTAGGATGAAAAGATTTTGGGCTGTCCTTCACAAAATTAGAGTACTTGCTAATTTCAAGTATTTTTCTGTTTATTCATAATAGTTTTGTAGCAGCAGCAGCAACAACAACAACAACAATAATAGAGTTGGAAGGGACCTTGGAGGTCTTCTAGTCCAGCCCCCTGATCAGGAAGGAAACCCTATATCATTTCAGACAAATGGTTGTCCAGTCTCTTCTTAAAAACTTACAGTGTTGGAGCATTCCCAACTTCTGGAGGCAGGTTGTTCCACTGATTAATTGTTCTAACTGTCAGGAAATTTCTCCTTAGTTCGAGGTTGCTTCTCTGATTAGTTTCCATCCATTGCTTCTTGTCTGGCTTTCAGGTACTTTGGAGAATAGCTTGACTTCCTCTTATTTGTGGCAACCCCTGAGCTATTGGAACACTGCTATCATGCCACCTCTCATCCTTCTCTTCATTAAACTAGACATATCCAACTCCAGCAACTGTTTTTTATATGTTTTAGCCTCCAGTCCCCTAATCATCTTTGTTGCTCTTCTCTGTATTCTTTTTAGAGTCTCAACATCTTTTTTACATCGTTGTGACCAAAACTGGATGCAGTATTCCAAGTATGGCTTTACCAAGGCATTATAAAGTGGTATTAACACTTCACGTGATCTTGATTCTATCCCTGTGTTAATGGATCCTAGAGCTGTGTTGGCTTTTTTTGCAGCTGCAGCACACTCCTGGCTCATATTTAAGTGATTGTCCACTAGGACTCCGAGATCCATCTCACGGTTACCTCTGTTGAGCAAGGTACCACCTATACTGTACTTGTGCATTTGGTTTTTCTTGCCTAAATGTCGAACCTTACATTTTTTTCACCATTCAATTTCATTTTGTTAGATAGCGCTCAATGTTCAAGTCGTCAAGATCCTCCTGTATTTTAAACCTATCTTCTGGAGTGTTGGCTATTCCTGCCAGCTTGGTGTCATCTGAACATTTGATGAGTTCCCCATCTATCCCCTCATCCAAATCATTGATGAAGATGTTGAAGAGCACTGGGCCCAGAATAGAGCTCTGGGGCACCCCACTACACACTTTCCTCCATGTAGATGCAGTTCCATTGAGGACCACATGCTGAGTATGGCCAGTCAGCCAGCTACGAATCCATCTGGTGGTGATGCTGTCTAACTCACATTTTTCTATCTTATCCAGTAGTAGGTTGTGGTCTACTTTATCAAACAACATGTTTGGTAAAATATATTTTTTTCTTTCTAAACCCAACAAACTGCTTTTTAGAGCCCAGATATATCTCAATAATGAGCCACATGCAGATCCAGATCATACAAGCCCGTTTGCCTCTTGCCTCTCTCTCCTGTTGATTACACTTGTACACATGTTTACTCCAAAACCACATCAAGCCCATGTACATTCTTGTAGGCTAACTGGTTTCTACTTTGCAGTGCTCAGAAATCCCCTTTTTCTTGGCAGTTTTCCTGGCATTCATGTGACTGCTGCACACTGCAACTGAATGAAATCCTCTGAAACAGCTGCCAACTCACCAAATGTTCCATGAATTAGGTCCTGACACTTCAATGAGAGGAAGGACAATGTTTGAAATAAGGCCAGCTCTGGCTTACTGCCTAGTATGTGTCACATAATTCTACCAGCTGCCCTTCCACACAACTCTTCATACTTTACAGACCACCAAGCAGATCCTTGAATACTTAAATGCTGTTTAGGCTTGGAGCTGCCAGTATGTTTTCTCAGCCTCTGGCACCCACTGGCTCTAGACTGGGCTCAGAAAGTTTTTGTAGGCGTTTGTTTTGTTTTGTTTTTATTTTTATGAATGACTGCAGAAGAGTAGTCTGCCAGAACTGAGGCACAATACTGCAGCCATTCATGGAAAAAAAGCAAAAGGAAACATTGTACTTTGGATGCAGACCAAAGTTTAGAGGAATCTTACTCATGCAGGGCTTTTCCTAACAACTCTGATAACAGCTTTGCCAACTAGATTACTGTTTGTGATTTAGAAAGCATAGAATTGTGATTGGAGATGGTTTGGTTATTCTTCTATAAAGTAGTTCTGCCTTCTTCCCCCTCTCCCCCACTGTTTGCATTTTTATTCCTTATCCTGCTCATTTTGAGAAAAGCTCACTTTTTTTACAATTTCATTTTTATATTTTCAGCAAGCTGATCCAGGTTTTGTGTATGTGCTGGGGAGGGGGTAAATAAGTTTCTAAATTTAGATTACGTATATTCTATCTAATTTTACAAAGAAAAATGGGGTCTATCATACAAGGGGAAATTGTTTAGCTGCTACTGCTGATACATAATAATAGAAATTTTAGTCTTTGATAACATTATGATCAAAAATCCATTGTAAAAATTGGAAATGAGGGATTATATAGACCTTGGTTGCATATTAACTGCTAAAGCAAATTTGCCATGAACAAATGAGAGCTTGGCAGTTCTCAAACATTTCTTTTTATGATGGCAGTGAATGCTTATTCCTTGTGCGTATTCCCATACCTTAATTCATTGTATCCTAAACTTTCCACTAACAACTTAGGCATTCATACAGAAGAAATCAATACACACTTTTATGAGATTTGGCAGTATTCAGAGAGATTGTATTAAAAAATAGTTCACTATTTTGATATTCCCAGCATAAATGTGGTAAATAGTATCAGCTGTATCTCTATAGAGATCTATCTGACTAATTCATGAACTTGACATATACAGAACACCTTGCTTGATGCTCAAGCCTGAGGCTTAATCAGTAGCAAGTTAGTGAGAGCTAAACAACAAAACAAAAATGAACTGATCAACACTTATCAACCTGGTGCTTTGATATTATGTCCCAGAATTTCCAGCCAGCCAGAGAGTACTCAGCTGGGGTAGGAGATACACAATTACTCAGTGACAGTCTCAGCTTCAATAGGAAATACTTTTTAGCCATTCATATGGGATATCTAGCATGATTTCTCAATCTTAGCAACTTTAAGATACCTGGATTTCAGCTCCCAGAATTACCCAGTCAGAATGCTGGCTGGAGAATTCTGGGAGTTGAAGTCCAAACTTCTTAAAGTTGCCAACATTGCTCTAGGACAGGAGTCCACAAACACCGGGCCATGGCCCGGTACCGGGCCATGGCTTGTTAGGAACCAGGCTGCACAGCTGGAGGTGAGTGGCGGGTGAGTGAGCAAATTCAAAACCATCCCTCCACGAAACCAGTTCCTGGTGCCAATGGGGAGGGGGCACTGCTCTAGAAGATACTTCAACTATAGATCTGGTAACCCTTTTATAAAATAGCTACTCATGAAGCTGAAAGTTGCTGATTTCAGCCCAAATGTTTCTGACATGGGCATCCACTCTTAGGTTCCAAGTAGATTTAGACAAATCTTAAGGAAGACTCAGAATGATAAGTCACATAAAGATTTACATCTGTTCCTGATACTTGATCAAAACCAAAAGGAATTGAATTAGAGATTTTGAGTCCAAAATTAACTTCTCCCACATCACCCTGTGATATTATCTTTTCAGACTACCAAATATTTCAAAATTTATTTATTTATTTGGGCTTGTATGCCGCTCCTCTCCGGGGACTCAGAGCAGCTAACAACATATATATAACAAAATTGGAAGTGTCTTCGTGACATTTCGACAAAGTCCCATTCGTCATCTTCAGGCTGGTATTTTCAGCTTCGTGCTTCTAGGAGCAATGTGTGGTCATAGCTGTTTCTTCCTTTTAACTGCCAGTGGGGGTATGAACTAATTGGGTGGAGGTGTGTTCTGATTGGTTAGGGGCTTGGCTGTGCTCTGATTGGATGGGAGGTTGGCTGTGCTCTGATTGGATGGGGGAGTGTTCTGTTTGGGTGGGGGCTTTGTTGTGCTCAGGTTAGTCTGAGTTGCAGGGGGATTTGAGATGGAAAGCTGCCTTGCTGTTGTTTGGCTTCATGCTCATGGTCGTGCCTCATCTTCATGGGGGGTGTCAGTTGCTTCATGTATGGATTGGAGGGGTTTAAAGTGGCTAATGATGCAGCTGTGGTCTGGCTTCTGGTTTGTGGTCATGCCTCATCATCGGTGTGGGTTTGGGTTTACTTTTGCGTGGATGTGTGGTGGTGACATCCTGTGGTTTTCGTGAGTGTGGGCCTGGTGTCATTCTGTGTGTTAGGGACTCATTTGTCAATAAGGGCGGGTTTCCAAATGGGAGGTATCATCTTGTTTGTTCATGCTGTGTGGGCATTTTTCTATCTCGATGGCTTCTCTGATTATTCTGTTATTAAAGTGTTCAGTTTTGGCGATATATACTCAATTTTCTAACTCAGTTTTGTCTTTGGGGTTTCTTAGGATGGTGGATATTTTTCTGTTTGTGCAGAATGCTGTCTTTGTGTTGTGTTTGTGGAGGATCTTGCTGATTCTGTCTGTGGTGCCTTTTATGTATGGGAGGAGGGCTTTGCCGTTTTCTTGTCCTCTGTCTTGGATTTTAGTGGGGGTTTCTTTTTGGATTAGGTTTGTAATATTATTTCTTTGGAATCCATTGGATGTTAGTACATTAGTGAGAGTGTGTAGTTCGGTTTTTAGGTGTTGTTCATCAGCTAAGCATTTTGTTCTGGAGATGAGTGTCTTGGCTACGGAGTTGATCTGTGCTGGGTGGTGGTGTGAGAGAGCATGCAGATACCGGTTCGTGCGTGTTTTCTTCTGGTAGATGGTGTGTCCTATTCTTCTGCACGCTCTCTCACACCTCCATACAAACATCCGCAAAAACCTCAGAAAACAAATATTGTACCTCTACGGGGAGGAAATCCACCATCTGACCAGGACCTATGAAAGAGCTTCCATTTTATGTGACCTCGCATTCCTACGCAACTGCCGAGATCAAAATTTAATCCCCACATGCTTCCAATTGAAATTCCACTCCAACTCTGCAGCCACCAAATGCATCCTGAAAAGAACAGAATTGGCCCTAATCAGAAATGAACTTCACACAAAAAGATTCCTCCTAAACCAAATCAACAAAGATCTCCTCACACTTCACCTCAAACTCAGCAACAACATCCACCCCGCACTTTGGGACAAATCCAAACAACTCATCATCTGGAGAGCCGAAACACAGACCACCCTCAAGACAGACACACACACCAACAAACTCCGAAGACTAGAAGAACGCCAGAAACAAACCCCTCCTCCCTCACAGCCACACATGAAACAAACAGTGCATAACATCTCAGATAGGATCCTCACCAAAGCCAAAACCAATGTCCTTTCCAAAGGATTCAACTTTGCAGTCGCTCCCAAACACATCCCCACTGAAACCATTATATGCGGAGTTGAAACCAGCCTGACCAAAATCACCCCTGATGACGCTAACAGAATCAGATTCAAAATCACCAACATCCACCCAAGCCACCCAAAAGCAACTTACCCAAAGAGGAACAGACAGCACTACTTAACCTGAAAGAAGACACCAGCATAATAATCGTACCAGCAGACAAGGGCAACGCCACGGTGGTTATGAACACATCTGACTACCAAACCAAATTAACCAACCTACTCCAAGACTCCACATACAAACCCTAAACACAGATACCACCACCTACCTGGAAAAAACACCAGATCCAAAATAAAAGCCTCCCCCATTAGTGAAGAGATCCAGCAAAGAATCATTCCCAGAGAGAAATCATCCAGATGCCCTAAACTCTATGGTCTCCCCAAGATACACAAAGAAGGAACCCCACTTAGACCCATAGTCAGCTCCATAGGCTCACCTCTACAAAACCCAGCCAAATTTCTCGCCAAACAACTACAGCCCTATGCAGAATCCATCACCTCACACGTAAAAAAACTCATTCCGGTTCATAGAAATCATAAAGAAGGAGCACCCATGGGATCACCTCTCTCACCTGTCATTGCAAAACTCTACATGGAACACTTTGAAACCCAAGCTCTAGAAAAATCTGATCACAAACCCAAACTCTGGCTCAGATACGTAGACGACACCTTCATTATCTGGCCACATGGGAAAGAAAAACTGGACAACTTCCTCACACACCTCAATAGTCTACACTCCAAAATACAGTTCACCATGGAAACAGAAGCTAATAACCAACTTCCCTTCCTGGATGTCTTAGTCTACAAGAAATCCAATGGCTCCCTAGGACACACTATCTACCAGAAGAAAACACACACAAACCGCTATCTGCACGCTCTCTCACACCACCACCCAGCACAGATCGACTCTGTAGCCAAGACACTCATCTCCAGAACAAAACGCTTAGCTGATGAACAACACCTAAAAACCGAACTACACACTCTTACTAATGTGCTAACATCCAATGGATTCCAAAGAAATAAGATTACAAACCTAATCCAAAAAGAAACCCCCACTAAAATCCAAGACAGAGAACAAGAAAACGGCAAAGCCCTCCTCCCATACATAAAAGGCACCACAGACAGACTCAGCAAGATCCTCCACCAACACAACATCAAGACAGCATTCTGCACAAACAGAAAAATATCCACCATCCTAAGAAACCCCAAAGACAAAACTGAGTTAGAAAATTGAGGAGTATATATCGCCAAAACTGAACACTTTAATAACAGAATAATCAGAGAAGCCATCGAGATAGAAAAACGCCCACACAGCATGAACAAACAAGATGATACCTCCCATTTGGAAACCCGCCCTTATTGACAAATGAGTCCCTAACACAAAGAATGACACCAGACCCACACTCACGAAAACCACACAGGATGTCACCACCACACATCCACGCAAAAAGTAAAACCAAACCCACACCAATGATGAGGCACGACCACAAACCAGAAGCCAGACCACAGCTGCATCATTAGCCACTTTAAACCCCTCCAATCCATACATGAAGCAAACTGACACCCCCCATGAAGATGAGGCACGACCATGAACGCGAAACCAAACAGCGGCAAGGCAGCTCACCATCTCAAATCCCCCTGCAACTCAGACTAACCTGAGCACAACAAAGCCCCCACCCAAAGAGAATACTCCCCCATCCAATCAGAGCACAGCCAGCCCCCATCCAATCAGAGCATAGCCAAGCCCCTAACCAATCAGAACACACCTCCACCCAATCAGTACACAGCCAAGCTCCCACCCAATCAGTTCATACCTCCACTGGCAGTTAAAAGGAAGAAACAGCTACGACCACACATTGCTCCTAGAAGCACGAAGCCAAAAACACCAGCCTGAAGATGACGAATGGGACTTCGTCGAAACGTCACCAAGATACTTCCAATTTTACATGGGAGAAAACCCAAATAACCAAAGACATACATACATACATACATACATACATACATACCGTACATACATACATACATACATATAAAGTTATATGTTTAAAGCTAAATTAGACATGATTTAGAATATGCAAATTACCTGCCATTCTATATAAACCTCAGTACTGTAAATGCATGAATCAGATTATTAACATAGTTGTAAGCAAGGATAAATATGCCATCTTGCATATTATGCTAAAATAGCATTTTTCTAGATATGTTACATTAAAAAATATAGCAAGTTTTATTTATGTAAATTGTTTAAATGATATTTTAATATACACATATATATCATCCGGTTTTATTTTTGTTTTGTTTTTTTGCAGCCACAGCAAGTGGTCCAGAAGAAGCCAACTAAGGTAAAAATTATTATTAATTCAATTCCTTGTAATAGTTTGTCGTGCTTCTTTACTTGAATCATTACTATAAAATGAATGGAAATATACATTTTACAAGTACTTACAACAGAATGACCAAATACCATATTTTCCGGCGTATAAGACGACTGGGCAAATAAGACGACCCCCGACTTTTGAGAAGATTTTCATGGTTTAGAACAGTGGTTCTCAACCTTCCTAATGCCGCAACCCTTTAATACAGTTCCTCATGTTGTGGTGACCCCCAACCATAAAATTATTTTTGTTGCTACTTCATAACTAATTTTGCTACTGTTACAAATCGTAATGTAAATATCTGATATGCAGGATGTATTTTCATTGTTAAAATTAAACATAATTAAATTCTATTCTATTCTACTCTACTCTACGCTACACTACGCTACTCTACTCTATTCCATATTGTCTATTCTATTCTCTCTTCCATATTGTCTATTCTATTCTTCTCTACTCTACTCTGGTCTGGTCTATATTCTATTCTATTCTACTCTATTCTATTCTACTCGACTCGACTCTAATCTACTCTATTCTACTCTACTCTATTCTGGTCTGGTCTATATTCTATTCTATTCTACTCTACTGTACTCTACTCTACTCTATACTCTACTTTATTCTGGTCTGGTCTATATTCTATTCTACTCTGCTCTGGTCTACTATTCTATTCTACTCTACTCTATTCCATATTGTCTATTCTCTCTTCCATATTGTCTAGTCTATTCTATTCTATTCTACTCTACTCTACTGTACTCTGGTCTGGTCTATATTCTATTCTATTCTATTCTATAATTAGACAATTTAGGATCGTCTTCTTCCTGGTTATTCAAAAAAGATTCAGTTATAGAAATGACAACCTTCCGATCATTCTCTACATCTCCCAGCTTTGCATTTGGAGTGAAATGAATCCCAAATTGCCCTTAGTATATTTTATTATTTTATTTCAAAATGGTCAGAGAGGAGGGTAATTTCCCTAAGAACCACGTGCCATGGCGCTCGAGGAGCTCCTGTCTCTCAGCCCCACCCCTTTTGAAGAGGAGAGTTTGGGTGGGGGGGAGCAGAGGGAAAGCATTCTCTTCTCATGGAGGAAATTGGCCTCGGTGGCTCGCCGTACGCAAAGCCTTAAGCAGCGTGAGAGTTGGAAGAGCGAGGGGTTCCCCTTTCCATCCCTGCTGTGGCGCTTGCAGCTTTGTGGGTTGATACTTTCACGCTCGTGGGATTCGAAACGTCACAATGGCTCAGAACATTCAGAGTGTTACATTGTCTCTCACGCTGCCCATCACTTGCCACATTTGCCTGGGGAACCGCGCGGAGTGAAAGGTGTTCGACGCCGATGCTCCACTCCTTGCAAAATGCGTGTGAGATGCAGGAAAAAGCCCCCTTTGTGGGGGAGAAGAGGAAAAGCGCTTTTAATTCCACACGTTCTTCTTTTTCTCCCCCCCCCATTTCTTTCATGGCTTTAAATGGGCAATTATTTCTGAATTCTAGCTTTGTCCCTAGCTTTGGAAACGGCTCACTGAAAACTTTATAAGTGGTGTGTCAAGCCTCTGGGCTTGACATGAACCAGTGGGGGACAGAGAAGGAGCAGCCAGCGGCCAGGCAATGTCCATATGCCGCCCCGGGGTGCTGCCCAACTTCCGAGGACTAGCTGTGAGTTGGCGAGGCCACCATGCACTGCAGCCACCTCCCTCCATTAACACGGATGTCAGGGAAGTCCCTACCACTGGCTGGGCATCAGAGGCATGCCAGCCAGACGCCGGAGGGACCGCCTCTTCAGCCGCCCCTCGCGGCAATCGCGGAGCAAGACACCCCTTTGATGCGGCGGCAGGCAGGCCCAGGCGGTCCTGGGCAGCCATGGCCAGTGACAGCGCAGGCTGACCACCAGCTGGGCCACCAGCTGGCCCAGCCCAAAGGAGGTAAGCAACCCGCCGGACCCCATACACACCAGCTACCCTCCCAGCGCCCACTGCTGCCCTGCTAGCCTCACCATGGCCACCGCCTGTTTGGTGCGGTGGCAGGCAGGCCCAGGCGCTCCTGGGTGGCCCTCCCACCCCTGGCCCTCTTTTACTTACATTTAGTAGTTGCTCAGCAGGGAGGGGTGGAAACTTCCAGAAAGCTCGCCTTAGCTGCAGACAACTTGCAACAACGTTTGCCGACTGGGACTTTTGGCGGGCTCAGGAGGGCAGAGACAGCCTGGACAATTCCTATTGGCTTTTGAAAGCCAATAGAATTAGACTCTATTCAAGAGAGTCTATTCTATTGGCATTTGAAAGCAATAGAATCTATTGGCTTTCTAACACCAATAGAATAGACTCTCTTGAATAGAATCTATTCTTTTGGCTTTCAAAAGCCAATAGAATAAGAGGGAGTAGCACAGCTCATCAAAAAGGGGAGAAAAACAAAAAAAAATGCCGGACTGTGTTTCATAAGGATTCTATGAGGAAAAACTCCAGGACTTTGGCCACCCCTGTGAAATGGTAGTTCGACCCCAAAAGGGGTCGCGACCCACAGGTTGCGAACCGCTGGTTTAGAAAGTCGTCTTATACACTGGAAAATATGGTATTTTCCAGCATATAAGACGACTGGGCATATAAGACGACCCCCGACTTTTGAGAAGATTTTCATGGTTTAGAAAGTCGTCTTATACACCAGAAAATATGGTAATTATATGCATATTTTTTAAAAAACATCTTTTGCAAAGACTAAAAATATACCATGACATATCATTTTATCAATTTATCAATTTAGATTCCCACTGGCTTCTTTTTGCTGCATTTCAAACAATATGCAAGAAATGCTCTGATCTGTTTAATTGTTTTGAAATACAGAAGCAGCTTATGGTTACTTTAGTTTGATTATCTTAAAGTACAATTGCAGACTTTTTTACATGAATAGGGAAGAGAAGCTCAAAATCAAGTTCCATTTCCAGGGGCAATGAGAAATCAGAAAACTCAAAACTGTTATCACCTCCAAAATAAATATAATTTAATTGCCAGTCAGCATGTGAACCTTCTCTGGCCATTTACTAACATGGCATAATATCATGAAATCTTACACTTTTGTGCAAAGTTTTCACTTTACTGAAAATTAGAATAGAAAAATATTAGATATGTGTGCATTTGAAGTAAAGTTAATGAGAAGGGCATAGGATAGAATATAAGTTAGAATATTAGTAATTAATTGTAAGTGAGCAACCTCCTTGATAAAGCTTAGCTTGGGGATGAAATAAAGCTGCTAAAATGAAAAAAAAAGATAACGTTTTGGATGAAATATTGATAGCCATTTCCGTACTAGCAGTGGTGAAATGCTAAGAAAGATAGAGCTCTCAGTGAAATAATTTTATGAAATTTCATTGATTAATTTTGTGATATTATATAGTTGACTGGTGAATATTATTTAAATCCTGCTAGCAACTTCAATTCCCAGGAAAAAAAAATGTGAGTGTTGTGTCCTGAATTGGTCCTGGGCATTCCAAAAGCAGCCCGGGACCAGACAGAGCGGCACCAGCAAGGCGCAAAAACGCTCTGTTCCTATTGGTTGACATTGTCCAGGTGTCTGGCCATATAAAAAGGCCTGCATGCCTTTTGCTTTTGCTTGGTTGTTGTAGAAGGTGAATAAAGCGTTTGTTCAGCATCGCCATGTGTCTTTATTGTTCTCACGTGAACGAAGTATACAACACTGGCGACGAGGGTGGGATCTTTTGCAAGCTGGAACAAAAGAGTTGAGGACTTACCCAGGAAGTCCTGAAGAGGGGAAGACGGCGTCTGAATCAGCATCCCAGCCTGCCAGTACAGCATCGCTGGAGGTTGAGCTCAGCTAAAGGACCCTTTCCCCAACAGCAGCTTGTAGAGGAAGCGAGTGGTGAAGGTCGTAAAGCTTACGATATCGAAGATTGACCGATTGACTGATTTCGATGTCTCCCACCCAGAGAGATGGAATTCCTACATAGCACAGGTAGAGAATTACTTCCAAGTAAATCAGATTAGAGAAGACGGCCTGAAGGCAGCAACTCTTTTGTGTGCCTGTAGACAAGAAGCTTTTGACATTGCAGAAAATCTGGTGGCCCCTGCACCTCTGGAGTCAGTAACATATGCTGACTTGAAGAAAATGTTCAAGGAACATTTCCAGCTGAAGTTATCCATCATTGCGTGGAGGCACGCATTCGAGCAGAGAGACCAGAGGCCAGGTGAATCTGCTGCGGACTTTATTGTGGCCGTAAGGCAAGCAGCCAGACCTTGTGAGTTCAAGGAGCTGGAAGAGAGGCTGCGAGATTGTTTTGTCTGTGGCTTAAGGAGCAGAGACTTACAACAAAAGATTTTTGCAAAAGAAGATGTCTCCTTCTGAGATGCGTTGCGAGAGGTGGCAGCTGAGGAAGCAGCAGGTGGAGCTGTGAAGGCCTTGCGCCTCTCCAGGAATCCTCCAGACACAGCTACAGTCCATCAAGAGGACACTCGAGAAGGATCAGAAGAGGATCCTGAAGAGGAGGTTGACAGACTTCACCAGCCAGCTGAGAGGAGGCAGAAGGGATGTCCGGTCAAGGCCCCAGCATTGCTTCAATGCTTTGGATGCGGAGGACGCCACAAGCGAGCTGACTGCAGGTTTCGCTCCGCCATTTGCAGGGCGTGTGGCAGGCAGGGCCACATTGCATCCGTCTGTTTGGGTCGCCAGAAGGTTCAACCTCTGGAAGAATTGCTTCAGAAAGGTACCAGGGTCCCCAGCCAAAACAGGGTGGGTTTCTGCGCATCGCACATTCAGAGCTAGGATCCCACAAGGGGCCTCCCATTTCGCTACAGTTAGACCCAACCATCACGCCCATCAGGGTTAAGCCTAGGAGGGTACATTTTGCCCTCAAAGGTAAGATTGATGCTGAGCTGGACAAATTGCTCCAGCAGGGCATTCTAGAACCTGTGGATTCAAGTCCACGGGAAACCTCCATAGTAACGCCTCTAAAGGCTAATGGGGACATACGTATATGTGCAGACTATAAATGCACACTGAATAAGGTGCTGCAGCAGCACGCTTATCCAGTACCTGTGGTTAGTCACATCCTGGCCTCCCTCAAGGGGGGGCGCATTTTTGCGAAGCTTGACCTGGCACAGGCCTATCAACAGTTACCTGTTAATGAGGCAGATGCAGAGGCCCAGACTATTGTAACTCACAGGGGGGCCTTCAAGGTCAAGAGACTGCAATTTGGAGTAAATGTAGCCCCTGGCATATTCCAAAGTGTCATGGAGAGCACACTTCGAGGTATTCCTGGGGTCTCTCCCTACTTTGATGATGTCCTCATTGCTGGGGAGTCATCTCAAAATTTAGCAGAAAGATTAAGGGCTGTCTTGCTTCATTTTCGAAAAGCAGGCCTTAAACTAAAGAAGGATAAATATAAGATAGGAGTCACTTCTACTGACTTCTTAGGATTCAGGATAGATGCTCAAGGCATTCACCCTGCTGAAACTAAATTGCAAGCTATCCAGCAGGCCCCAAGCCCTACCTCTAAGAGTGAGCTGCAAACCTTCTTGGGTCTATTAAATTTTTACCATGCATTTCTCCCACATAAAGCTGCAGTGGCAGAGCCATTACACAGGCTCTTAGACAAGCAGGCTCCTTGGCAGTGGACTAAAGTCCATGACAAGAGTTTCAATGAGGTTAAGGCCTTGCTCACTTCTAATGCTGTTTTAGCGCATTTCAATGAGCAACTGTCTGTTTGCATCGCATGCAATGCATCTCCTTATGGGGTGGGAGCTGTACTTAGCCATCTGAAGGCTGATGGGACACAGGTCCCTGTGGCTATTATTCAAGGACTCTGTCTTCTGCAGAACGGAATTACTCTCAAATTGACAGAGAAGCCTTGGCCATAGTGGCTGGCATTAAGAAATTTCATGATTTCTTATATGGCCGCCATTTCACAGTCTATACTGACTATAAGCCTCTGCTGGATTTGTTTACCACTAACAAACAGACCCCACATATAATTTCTCCTCATATGCTGAGATGGTCCATTTTCCTTTTTTTTTTTTTTTTTTTTTACAAAAAATTTTACAAAATTTTAACAACAAAAGAAAAATAACAACTCAACTGTTAAACATTCATATATTATTCCCAAACAATCATAAAAAAAAAATAACTGCTCGGTACCCCTTCCCCACCACATCCCCCTAAAACACAACTAACCCCCTCTCTTACCCTCTATCAACCTACTTAATCTTTCTACACTTCCATCCATCCCTTCCTCCCACCTCTATCCCCTATCCTCTCCCTCATCTTTCTTCCTACTTACCTAACCCTCACTCCTCCTTCTTCTTCCCAACCGATGTGGTGCACAGAGGCCACCCGAGCAACCCCTTACTACCTAATAAGAAAAAAAAGGGGTAAAAAAAAATACCCCCAAAACAGCTGAGAAACATAAAATCATAATTATCAAAACCCTCCCACCTCCCCCCCAGGCTTCCCAGAATGAATACGGGGTAGCAAAAAGAAAACCCCACTACATCAAACAAAATTATTATATAATCTTAACAAGAATTTTAAACTATATAATATATACATTCTCTAAATCAAAACAATCCATTAAACAAAACAAAACAAAAACAAAAAAAACTCATCTTATTAAAATTAAACAGATAATATTAATAACAATACAATATCAATACATCCCTCAATTAAAAAAAAAGAAAATAATAATAATAATAATTACATTCTTAATCAATTTAATTTGTCATAATATATCTTAATATATCTTCATTTAAACATCCTCACCTAAACCTTACTTATAATATTTATCTTTAATTCAACCCATAATCTTAAATTAACCTTAATTCCTTATTAAACAATCAACTCATCTTGTTAAGAATAATATTTATCATTTACATCTAAACCGTCAATCTATGTCAAATCTAATAAATTTAATTTGTAGTGATATATCTTAATATATCCTTTAAACATCCTATCTTAAAACTTACTTATAATCTTAATCTTTAATTCAACCCATAGTCTTAGATTGACCTTAGTTCCTCTCATTTAACTATAAATTTCATTTAATCAATCAACTTCTGGGCTCTCTCACCTAACAAATAAACCTCCATAATAAAAACAAACTATTTATACCATTTCTAACTTACATTACTTCAACTTTATCCCATCAGTTAATGCTTATCTATCTCGTCATTAAATCAATCTAATGTCAAACCTAGATCATCAAAACAAATACATCCTTCATCAATTTAATTATGTCAACCATTAATCATCTTCTCTTACATCTTACTCATAATCTTGGTCCTCAATTCAGTCCATAATTTTAAATTACCCATAATTCCTTACATACAATTTTAAATTTCATTACTTCAAACGAATTCTAGGTTTTTTTCTTAACCAAATAAACCGCCATAACAGGGCCTCCCTTCCAAATAATAAGTCTCTCTTCATTATTTCTTCAGCCCCGTAAATAAATTGCTTCTTAAACTGAGTCTTCCTTTCTTGAATCAGATCCTCTTGCTTTCCATAAATAAACTGTTCATCAAACAGAGTCCATTTCACTTTATAGTCTGATTGCTTCTTAAAGTGAAACAATGTCTCTATTTTGTCAATTAAATCCTCTTCTTGCTGGTTAGCTGGATAGAATTCCTTTTCTTGAAACAAAACCTCTTCCTCTCCATAAGTAAACTTTTCATCAAGCAAAATCCAGTTATAGTCTTTATTCTCAAAACTATCTTCTTCTTTTCCCTGTTGATCTTCTAATTTCTCTTGTGTTGTATAATACTCAGCAGACAATTGTAAATCAATTTCATTTGAAGAAAAGATTCCAGTTGAATATTCTAACTCTTCTCCATGTTCAGATTGTAATATAAATTGTTCAGCAGTCGGTTGTAGATCAACTTCATTTAGAAAAAGGAATTTAGTAAATATTTCTGTAAAAGCCTCTTTCAAAAGTGCTTTAATCTCTTTAAAGTCTTGCGTAAAAATCTTCTGTGTATCAGGTCTTTTTTCATAAAATTCATCAGTACAATCCAACATAGGTTTAGCATTTGACTGTAAATTCCACTCCATTTTAAATTTCAAATAATCACAGCCGTCTCTCTAGCTGCACTTGAAGAAACAGGGAGTGAGAAGTAACAAATCCACTTTCACTATCCAGCACTTTCCCTAGCAATGAAAACAGTGAAAGCTAAGCGCCATTTTGAAGCATTATGTTGATTGTAAACGTTAGAAATGTATAGCCAAAAAAAAACAATAAAAATACTTGCAATCCATTTAAAACTCCTGTAATCATTCAGCCTGCTTACAGTCTCTCCAGTGTTAAATTTTTAAAGAAGCAGAAGTGGTTGCGGCGTCTTTCTCTGTCCGAAGACAGGAGCGTCCCTGGAAAGGAGCGTTCTCCGGAGCTATAGGGAGCTCACTCTTAATCCCTGAAAACTTATTTTCCAGGGATTTAAGAAGGCTCAACCTTGCTCCCGAAGCTCTACACCTCTCCTTTGCCCGGAGAGGGGATTTTCCACCGCGAAAAAACAGCTGGTGTGCGCTGTTTTTCGCGGCTTTACAAATCCAGAGGACGGAGTCTCACAGAGGAGACCCTAGCGGCGCTGGCGGAGCCACCGGAAGCCTCGAGATGGTCCATTTTCCTGTCAGCATATGACTATACATTAGTTCACAAACCAGGAAAAGAAATGGGTCATGCAGATGGCCTGAGCAGATTACCCCTGAACCAATTAGAGCCAGATCCTGCTCCAGCCATTAATATTCTGTCCATTCAAGAGTTGCCTGAGTCTCCCCTCAATGCTAGGGACGTGGCTGCTGAAACTGCCACTGATCACATGCTTACACGTGTGCTGACATGGGTGTTGTCAGGATGGCCTGACAAGTGCCCAGATACTGAGTTCCAAAGCTTCTGGCACAAGAAGCATGAGTTTTCCACTTTCAAGGGTTGCCTGTTATGGGGTAGCAGGGTAGTGATCCCAGCCTCATTGAGGTCTAGAATATTGATCTCTCTGCATGAGGGACATCCTGGTATAGTCAGGATGAAAGCGCTTGCGCGCAGTCATGTTTGGTGGCCTGGGCTCAATAAAGCCATCGAGGCCCAGGTGCATGGGTGCCAAGTGTGCCAACGGTCTCAGCCTGAAATGCCTCAGGCCCCAGTACATAGGTGGGAGGAAACTCAAACCCCATGGTCTAGGGTGCATATAGATTGTGCTGGGCCCTTTCAGGGGCAATTCTTTCTGGTTGTTGTTGATAGCCATTCCAAGTGGCTAGAGGTTGTTCCTGTTTCCTCCACTACTACTGCCAGGACCATCCAGGTGTTGAGAGGAATTTTTGCATCACACGGTCTTCCAGATGTGCTGGTTTCAGATAATGGCCCTCAATTTACGTCTTCTGGGTTCCAGGCTTTTCTTCAGGCCAACCTGATCCGGCATGCACCATCGGCTCCCTTCCATCCATCCTCCAACGGCCTGGCAGAGAGAATGGTGCGCACCACCAAAGATGCCCTCAAGAAACTGACTTACGGTAACTGGCATCACAGGTTAGCAGATTTCCTTCTTGCACACCGCACCACACCATGTACAGCCACAGGGAAGAGCCCTGCTGAACTCCGCTGGGGTCGCTGCCTCATCACTAAACTGGATAGGCTGCACCCTGACAGGCTTCACAGATGTCACAACTGCAGGCACCTAGGAGACTCCAGGTGGGCAATCCGGTTTGGGCAAAAAACTATGGGCCTGGACATCTCTGGGTCACAGCTGTGGTCTGCAAGGTCTCTGGGCCGTTGTCATACGAAGTTGCCTTGGGTGACGGCTGCGTTCTTCGCAGACACATAGACCAACTGCGTTGGACTTTCACCCTTCCACTCCTGGCTCTGCTCTGGGGGGGGGGAGGACCATAATATGCATTCTGGGTCACAGTTTCCCAGGACTAACAGGCCCTCACTAGCTGCTACTGAGGCTGGGATTCATCCCAAAGTTCCGCGAGTGCTCCTAACAGGAATTCATTGGATAGGGGATCATCCCACACATCCATAATTACTCCAGACAGGGAGTCACACCGGGGGTATCCACAGTATTCACATATGTCAGATAGTGCTCTAGACAGGGAGACTGATCAGGGGTATCCACACAAATCACAAGCAGCAAGAGAAAAGGAATTCTATCAGGGGAGCTTGCCAAATTCCGCAATTGCTCCCAAAAGAAGGTCTCCAGCAAAGGGGGTTGCCATGGAGGCGACTCCTGACTCTGGCACCTCGGACACGTGCTTGGGGGCCACAGAGTACTGGGGCACTTCCGCTACCCAGCCCTCTCCATCTGCTGGCCTTGGGCTTGAGGGACAGTATTCCCAAGAGGGGTCCATTGTGGACTCAGGTATGCTGGCTTGGACTTAGAGGGTCCAGCCAGCCAGCAGCTGGGCGGGTCAACCGGGTATTTGGGGCAGCAACGTCCTGGCCTGCCTAGCCTGGTAGGCGAGCAGGTAGGCCAGGCACCCTCACCAGAGTCACCTGGGGATTTAGGGCAGCAACACCCTGGCCTGCCTAGCCTGGTAGGCGAGCAGGTGGGCCAGGCAATCTCTCCGGGCCTTAGAAGGTCGCAGCGGGACAAGTGCCCACCCAAACATCTGAGAGACTTTGTGAAGTTGCTGTCAAATCATGAGGGTCCTGTTCATGAGGCCCCTGAATAACGGGAGCAACTCGTGGGTAGATTATTTTGTTTTGTTTTTTTTATTTCAGATACATTTATTGTATTAATATTGTAGAGGGTTTGCCTGAGGGCAGACTCAAGTACTCCACACTCCTTGTATTTGAATAATGCAACTGTATGCCACTCTTCCCAATGCATGGCGTATATGAATGTACGCGAAGTATATTCCATCTAGGGGGGAGGGGTGTTGTGTCCTGAGCCTGCAAAAGCAGGCTCGGGACGTTGCATTGGTCCCGGGCATTCCAAAAGCTGCCTGGGACCAGACAGAGCAGCACCAGCCTTGTGCACATGCGCAAGGCGTGAAAATGCTCTGTTCCTATTGGTTGACATTGTCCAGGTTTCTGGCCATATAAAAAGGCCTGCATGCCTTTAGCTTTTGCTTGGTTGTTGTAGAAGGTGAATAAAGTGTTTGTTCAGCATCGCCATGTGTCTTCATCATTCGCACGCGAACGAAATACACAACAATGAGGAATTCAAAATTCAGTCTGCTAAGGAATCTATAAAGCACGGGTGTCAAACTCGCCACGTGACGTGTCACAACGTATTGTGACTTTTTTTGCATTGCAGGAGCTGGGGTGGGTACAGCGTCTGCATGATGCAACTGGCCTGCAGGCCAGCAGTTTGACACCCCTGTGTATAAAGCTTTCCTTCATTGCATTTGCCAGGTACTTTGTAGATTGCTCCCACTTCAGCAGACGTTTGGCAGAATCTCAATGGTGTAGTGATAGGGACCTCACATTTCCATTCACATTCTCAGTTGTGGCTAGTTCTTTTGCTGGACAAACTGAGAGGAAGCCTGGATTTTAGGACATAATTCTAGTACATTCAACATGTATTTCTATAGTTTAGCACCCTGAGGGATCTCCTCTGATATTCATGGGTCAGCTATTTGCACTTTTTGGGTGGGTCCCTAACTAGGTTATTTCCTGATCCCACTTCAAACACAAGTATGGCAAAATTTGTAGACAGAAAAATGGGGAGCAAATAACAAAAAGCAAACACAATATAGAGAACTTGTTGAAGTTTATTCTCCCTACTCTGTTGAGCATTCAGGGAATGGGTCTGAAAATAAAAACAGGTTGTTGGAATCTCCTAAATCCAAACTAAGAACTCAAAATAAAGTTCAAAATAAAATGCCTAACCAGGAAAGTAAACCCCTCTGGAGTAGCAGTTTGGAACTTGTTCTCCTGCTCCATCTGCAGCAATCAAAAAATAAGCCCTCTAGCTTCAGCTGTGGGTATATAAGTAGCTTCTGACTTGTGTAGACTCTGGTCCTCTTTTCTCGGAGGAAGACCTTGAGGAAACAACTTTCTTCTCTGCCTGGACAATGAGCTGAGACCAGGCCAAGCAACATAGAAAGGTGGGGGTGGGGTGGGGGTGGTTGTACAGGCCTGATAAGGATAATCCAACAGGTGTTTTCTTGTGTAGAAATTTCCTTTCTTGTCCTCTAGCACTTTCCCTCTCCTTCTCCAGCTCCACACCAGCTCCTTCATCAGAACAGTCTTATGCTTAACATAAGACTAACCTAACCCTAACTATATATATAGTTAAGTTAGCTTAGTTAGTTAGTATCCCATCTCTTATTATTTTTAGAAACAACTCAGGATGACAAACATCCAACATATATTCCTCCTCCAATTTTTCCCACAACAACCCTGTGAGATGGGTTGGGCTGACAGAGAGTGACTTGCCCAAAGCCACCAGCTGACTTTCAGGACTTGAACTCAACTTTTCCCACTTTCTAACCTGGTATCTTAACCACGAGACCCATGGTGGTGAACTTATGGCATGAGTGCCACAGGCGGCATGCAGAGCCATCCCTGTGGGCATGTGCTCCACTGCCCCAGAGGGAGGCAGGGTCAGGCTGCTCCCCTCTGCCTCTCTATGTGTGCCTGCATGCTCTCTCTCTCTGCACTGTGAGTCAGAGCAGCTGCAAGAGCTGGGCAGATCCAGGCTGGATGGTGGAGGCAGCTGCCAGCATGAGTCCAGGGAAGCCTGCAGAGCAATTTTGCGCCCCACCCCCATGGCTGATCCGGGCGGCAGAGGCCTTTTCCAAGCCTCTGAAGCTTGGATCGGGCCGCTGGGGTGCTGTAAAATTGCCCAGCAGCCATGGATTCAAGCTCCGGAAGCTTGGAAAAGGCCTCTGCTGCCCGGATCAGCCAGGAGGGGCATGAAATCACTCTGCAGCCATAGATCTGGGCAGCAGAGGACTTTTCCAAGTGGCAGCGGTGGCAGGGCAATCCGTGCAGGGGGTGGGGGGGAAAGGGTGGCAGCAGAGCGATCCATGCAATGGGAAACGGTAGTGGCAGGGCGATCCGTGCGGTGGCTCAGCCAGGGCTCAGGGGACTGTTCGCGCCACTCTTTCCATTCCTTGGGGCACCAATCATCCCTCCCCCCTGGGAGTCAAAATCTGACTGTGACCACCTCAACCCAATCAGAAGGCGCCGGCCACAGGGGCAGACAGAGGTTCTGCTCTCCCAAAAGGCTGCCAAATCCTGGCTGGCAACCTGCCCGGCGGCCCCGCCCTATCAGCACCTAGTCAGGGTTGGAAGCGGAGAGGCCACGCCAGGGATCCAGCCATCACCGCCCAGGCCTTGCTCTGCACAGAGGACAGAGCCTTCATAACCGAGGCTGCGGAGGGGCACCCAGCAGGGCAGGGCAGCCGCCCATGTCCGGAACCCCTGGCCAGCCACCGGTTGATGGCGAAGAGACAGCCTGGCTTCCCGTCACTGCTGGCCATCTGGGTTCTGCGGCCCAGTGCCCCTCTCCCCCATGGCTCATAAGGCCGGGATTGAGGCCGGAGCCCAGGCGTGGCCAGAGCTGCTTGGCCCTCCGGCTGCCTCCTCCCGGCTATGTGGTAGACCCAGCAGCGCCGCCTGTCACTTTAAGGGGAGTGGCTGTGAGGGAGGCACCTGGCGCCTGGCGCAGGACTCTGGGTGAAGAAAGGGCAGCCCTCTGGGGAGGGATCAAAGCTGCCCCTGCCCACCCTCTCTTCCAACCGGATGTCCTGCTCACTTCTTTCAGAGCCTGCCCGGCTGCAGCCGCCGAAGCACTGCCTGCCTTGGCCGGAGCTGCCCCCAACTGCCACCTCGGCTCCTCCACTGCAGGGCGATCCATGCAGCAGGTGGGGGGGAAACCTGGCCCCCTTGTTCCACTGTCGCTTTTGGCTGAGCCACGTTGCAGTAGCATTGGGCGCAATATGCGAGGTGGCAAACAGCTGTGTCACGCCTAAACCGGCCTTTTGCTGCCTCCTGCCCAGTGCCGTTGCCATGAGGCCATGGAACAAGCCAGGCGGAGGTAAGGAACTGGATTGGGGCTCTGCGAGGGTTGGGTCAGAAGCATGTGGGGCTGCTGCCTTGCTTTCCATGCTGTGCCAGGGCTGGGCTTGACTGGGCACGGGGCCTCCTCACCGCTTCTTCCCCCGTGGACATTGGGAGCGCCCACTCCACCTACCGCTCATCCCAGGGCACCTACTGCCGTCCTGTGTTCTCCAGCCCATTGCTGGCTAGCCAGGCGCACTGAGCTCGGGCCTCAGGCAATTGGAGGCTGGAGGGAAGCAAGAACTGTGGCTGCCTGGCTCCTCCGCCTGAGGGAGAGGTTCCGCCCGGCTCGATAAGCCATGGTCTACCCGCAGAAGGACCAGGAGGATGGAGGAGGAGGGCTGGCCGGGGACGGGCTGGAGAGCGCGGGATGGCGGCAGTTGCCCTGGGACGAGCAGTAGGTGGAGTGGGTGCTCCCAATGTCTGCGGAGAAAGAAGCCGCGAGGAGGCTCTGCACCCAGTCCAGCTCTGTACCGGCATGGCACGTAAAGTGAGGCAACAGCCCCCTGTGCGTCCCCATGCTCAAGCATGCCCCCGCTCCAGGCAAGTGGAGCCGTGTCATCTGCGGCAGAAGAGCGCAGGCGGGCAGTGGAAGGCACGAGAAGCCCCAATCCCAGCACAGCCCCTCCCCACTCTCCTTCTCCTCCTCTCGGAAGAGCTGCGGGGCTCAGGAGCCTCCCCCCATGCCCCCGCACCAACCCAGGGAAGAAAACCATCATGAGACACTCTTCTGTTTTAACTTTTTTTCATCCTGCTCTGGTGTACTCACAAGGAGGCTGGAGGTTTCCTTTCACCACACACTCTCCTTTCAAGCAAAACATTTTCAAAAACTAACAAATTTCAATTTGTCACAAGCTGTTTTTTTTAATAATTTGGTACAAAAATAATGATGGAATTGTCTGTACTATTTGTTTAGTAATGATAGGGCAGTTTTATTGAAAACTGAGTGATTATCCTTTCTCCAAAACAGTTCTAGTTATTTATGACCAAGCACATTCCCTATTTTGTTTGAGAACTGAAATGTCAATTCTACTCACAATTACTAGTAATAGAAAACCTTTTGACAAAATATCAGACCATAGAATCTAATCCAAAATATCAAGTTTGAAACTATTTCTCAGTATTTTTTAAAAAGATTAATCTCAGAGCAAAGTATCAAAAGGCAAGGGACATTTTCACTTCCTCCTTTCTTCCCCATTTTTCATTACATATTCTGTCTGTAAAAAAACTATAAGAAAAACACTAAGAACCGAAGTCCAACATATTCAAGATGGTGGAACTGCGCTCTAGACTATTCTAGGCCACTAATTCAAAGGGCAAAAAAACATTATGGGTATGAAAGCTGGGTATAACATCTCAAAGCCTCATTGATCTCAACTCATTTGCGGGGAGTTTTCAGTGCTTCTAGATTTTTGTGATCTGTCCATACTTCAAATGGCACCTTGCTCCCTTCTAGATAATGTTGCCAGTTTAATAGCGCCCACCTAATCGTGAAGGCCTCTTTCTCCCAGATTGCCCATCTCCGCTTGCTTTCAGTAAATTTCTTAGAGGTGTAGGTGCAGGGTTGCAGGACCCCACTTTTGTTCTTTTGTAGTAACACAGCTCCAACTGTCACATTGCTGGCATCGGCTTGAATCACAAAGGGCTCCCCTGGGCAGGGGTGCTTTAGGACCGGTTCAGCAGCAAATAGTCTCTTTAAATTCTCAAAAGCTGTTTGACAGCCCATCATCCATGCTAGTGGTTGGCCCGGTCGTGGCTTCCCTCCTCCTTTGCCTGTTTTGAGTAGTTCTGTAAGGGGTAGGGCAATCTCGGCAAAAGAGGGGATGAATTGACGATAAAAAACCCAGAAAGCTCTGGAGATGTTTGCGAGTCTTTGGGGCTGCCATTCGATTATAGCTTTCACCTTGGCTGGATCCATTTCAATACCCTCGTTGGAAATTCTGTAGCCAATATGATCTAATCGGGTCTGGTGAAATTCACATTTTGACAATTTGGCATAAAGCTTGGCATTCAATAGCTTCTTTAACACTTCTCTCACCAGCTTTATGTGATCAGTCATATTCATGCTGTATATCAGGATATCATCAAGATACACCAAAACCCCTTTGTACAAGTGATCATGTAGGACCTCATTAATCAACTGCATAAATACAGCTGGGGCCCCCTGTAGTCCAAATGGCATTACTTTGAACTGATAGCTCCCCATAGGACAGTTGAAGGCAGTTTTCCACTCGTCTCTCTCTTTTATTCTCACCCAGTAATATGCCTCTCTCAGGTCTAATTTAGTGAAGACACTCCCCTTAGCCAGATTTATTTATTTATTTATTTATTTTACGATTTTTATATCGCCCCCCTCCCGAAGGACTCGGGGCAGTGTACAGCCCAATTAAAAACGACAACATACAAAAATTAAAATTAATAAGTCCTTTAGAAGGGGGAGGGGATATTTATTTTCCACAGTCACAGTGTTGAGACCCTTATAGTTTACACAGAGACAAAGAGATCCATCTTTTTTCTCTTTGAAGAACACAGGGGCTCCCACGGTAGATTTGGCCTGTTCGATGAACCCCCTTGCTAGGTTTTTGTTCATGTATCACTGCATCTCCTCCATTTTGAGGGGGGACATAGCATACATTCTCGGGTGTGGAAGTTTGGCTCCTGGCACCATTTCAATGGAGCAGTCATTGGGTCTGTGAGGGGGCAGGGCATCACATTCTTTTTCACTAAATGCCTCCACCAGGTCCCAGTATTCATTGGGGATGAGTGGTTCGTTCAGCGGTGGTGAGGCAGCCATGTGCGCTTGCTTATTGGGTGGCCTAAGGTGTCCTGCAACATTGGTTGAATCAGCGGGAGGTTTAGGCCCTATAGGTAGTCTCACAGTTCTCATTCCTTTCTCCCACCAGATAAATGGCTTCCATTTGTCCAACCAGACTAGCCCTAGGATCACAGTCTCAGTCCTTTTTGGAGCAACTAGGAAGTGAATAAATTCCCAGTGCACACCTATTTCTAGGCGTAAGGGCTCAGTTAATTGTGTGACAAGAGTCCCTCCCATCAGGGAGCCATCGGCTTGCTCAAACCTCACAGGTTTGGAAAACTGTTTTGCCCGTATGCCCATTTTCATGGCAAATGGCTGACTATTTATTTATTTATTTATTTATTTATTCGGATTTGTATGTCGCTCCTCTCCGAAGACTCGGAGCGGCTTACAACATATATATATATATAAAAACAATTGAACAAATCCGAACAACATTAAAAATACAAACCCCATACATACTCATCAATCACACCACAATCAACAATCATCCCCAGGCCTGCCGGCAGAGGTAGGTTTTTAAATTCTTTCGGAAGGCCAGGAGGGTCGGAGAAACACGGACTTCAGGAGGTAGTTGGTTCCAGAGGGTGGGCGCCGCAACAGAGAAAGCCCTCCCCCTAGGGCCCGCCAGACGACATTGTTTCGTTGACGGGACCTGGAGGAGGCCGACCCTGTGCGCTCTCACCAGTCATAGAGAAGTATGTGGCAGAAGGCGGTCCCGTAAGTATCCTGGTCCCAAGCCATGAAGGGCTTTATAGGTAATAACCAACACCTTGAATTGGGCTCGGAGACCAATAGGCAACCAATGCAGCGTGCGGAGAGTTGATGAAATGTGGGCACAACGAGGAAGACCCACAACTGCTCGCGCAGCTGCATTTTGCACTAATTGTAGTCTCCGAACACTCTTCAAGGGTAGCCCCATGTAGAGAGCGTTGCAGTAGTCGATCCTCGAGGTGACAAGGGCATGTGTGACTGTGAGGAGTGACTCCCGATCCAAGTAAGGACGCAACTGGCGCACCAGGCGAACCTGGGCAAATGCCCCCCTCGCCACTGCCGACAAATGATGATCCAATGTCAGCTGTGGGTCAAGGAGGACTCCCAAGTTGCGAACCTTCTCTGAGGGGTTTATAGATTCACCCCCAGGATAATCGAAGGACAGATAGAACTGTCCTTGGGAGGCATCACCCACAGCCACTCTGTCTTATCGGGGTTCAGCCTTAATCTGTTAACACCCATCCAGACCCTCACAGCCTCCAGACACCGGCACATCACCTCAACCGCTTCACTGATATGGCCAGGAGTGGAAATGTACAGCTGAGTATCATCAGCGTACTGATGGTATCTCACTCCGTGGCAGTGGATGATCTCACCCAGTGGCTTCATGTAAATGTTAAAAAGTAGGGGGGAGAGAACCGACCCCTGAGGCACCCCACATGGGAGTAACCTAGAGGTGGACCTTCGATCCCCCACAAACACCGACTGCGACCGATCAGTGAGATAGGAGGAGAACCACCGCAATACAGTGTCCCCCACTCCCAACCCCTCCAGCCGGCGCAGAAGGATACCGTGGTCAATGGTATCGAACGCCGCTGAGAGGTCAAGAAGCACCAGGACAGAGGACTGGCCTCTATCCCGGGCTCGCCAGAGATCATCCATCAGCGACCAAAGCAGTTTCGATGCTGTAGCCAGGCCTGAATCCCGACTGCAGAGGGCCCAGATAATCAGCTTCCTCCAGAGACCGCTGGAGCTGATGCGCCACCACCTTCTCGACAACCTTCCCCACAAAGGGAAGGTTGGAGACCGGACGATAGTTGGTCAAAATTTCTGGATCCAGGGAAGGCTTCTTGAGGAGGGGGCGCACAAGTGCCTCCTTTAAGGGAGCCGGAAAGGACCCCTCCCTCAAAGAAGCGTTGACAATCTCCTGGATCCAGGTACGTGTCACCACCCTACTGGCCGAAACCAGCCAGGAGGGACACGGGTCCAACAAACAGGTGGCAGAACATACAGATCCAATGGCCCTGTCCACTTCCTCAGGCGTAACAGCCTCAAACTCTCCCCAGATGACCGGACAAGAACATGCCCCTGTCCCCTCAACTGAATCATTATCAGTCGACTCTGCTACACAATTGGAGTCTAGGTCGGCCCGGATCTGAGCCACTTTGTCTGCGAAACAGTTATTAAAGTCCTCGGCACTACCCTGCAAGGGAGGCCCCGGACCCCTTGGGTTAATAAGGGGTCGGGTCACCCTAAACAGGGCGGCCGGACGAGATTCCGCAGACGCGATCAAAGCAGAAAGATACAAAGATCTTGCCGCCTTAATCACCTTCAGATAGGCTTTAATAAATAAGCTCAATCTGGTTCGGTCAGATCCGGACTTACTTTGTCTCCATCGCTTCTCTAGACGTCTCTTATGGCGCTTCATCCCCCTGAGCTCCTCAGTAAACCAAGGAGACCTCCTGGGGCCAGCACCACGGAGAGGTCGCAAAGGCGCAATCCGGTCAATAGCCCCCTTCGCGGCCGTATTCCATGCCGCTACCAGGGACTCCGCCGGACTGTGAATGAGGGAGCTCGGTAATTCCCCAAGCGCCGTCTGAAAGCCAATTGGATCCATCAGGCGTCTGGGGCGGAACCACCTAATTGGTTCCGCCTCCCTGCGGGGAAGGATTGGGGCCGTAAAATTCAGTCGAAGGGGAAAATGATCAGTCCATGACAAAGGCATGATATCTAAGCCCCTTAAAACCAGATCATTACCCAACTGCTCCGAAAGGAAAATCATATCCGGGGCGTGTCCACCCTCATGCGTCAGGCCCTGCACTACTTGGGTCAGGTCCATGGTTGTCATGGCGGCCATGAACTCCTGTGCCAATCCCGAGGATTCGCCAAGCGACGGCAGATTGAAGTCCCCCAGGACTATAAGCCTGGGGAACTCCACCGCCAGCCCAGCAACCTCCTCGAGTAGCACAGGCAGGGCTGATGCCACGCAGCTGGGAGGCAGGTACGTAAGCAATAAGCCCACCTGGACCCCTAGGTCCAGCGTCATAAGGATGGACTCGCAACCCGGAATTTCGGAAACAGTGAGTCTACGTAGACTGAAGTTCTCCCTGGCCAAAATAACCACTCCTCACCCCCTTCCCTGGGGTCGCGGCTGATGCCATACCTGATAACCTGATGGGCACATGCCCGTGAGGGGAACTCCCCCCTCAGGGCCCAACCAGGTCTCAGTCACACACGCCAAGTCGGTCTCCTCATCCATGAGAAGATCATGAATGAGGGGAGCCTTATTGTTAACCGACCTGGCGTTAAGCAGCAATAGCCTGAGCCCAGGGCCCGAGCTACACGCATCACCAGAATCGTGGGGAGAGCAAGTTTTTTCAGAAGGGCCAGAACAAGGAACTGCTACGAGACAGCAGGACCGAGTTCCCCGTGTGCGGCCTACCCTCCTGCTCCCGCCATACCTGCTTCTTCCCTGAATGACCGGTATATTCCAACCCTCATTGTCTCCAGAGTCCGCATCTCCCCAGTCCCCGGCCTCCCTCAAGCTCGGCAGGCCTGTCCATTTATCTATCATACATTCTTCAAACATGTCCCCGTCCCATACATACATCACTCACCCCCCCCAATTTGATAAAAATTAAAAATTTAAATTTAAAAGTTTAAAAATTTAAAAACAGACGTATAAACATATTAAATTTTAAAAACCACAGTATAAAACATATTAATTAAAAGAACCACAAGCAGAGATACAAGAAATAAACCAGTCGCCCCAAAATGCCTCATCAGGGGCACAGACTGAGCTTGAAGGTCAGCTAAAAATGTTCACTAAAAGTTGCTCTCGGGAACTCCACAGCCATGTCCCACAACATCTTCTCTTCCACTGTAAAAAGGCTCTCGAGTGGGGGCAGCAACCAGTGGACATAATCAAGCCCCCCGACCAAAGCTGTACAAGTTCCCAGTTCCTCATCCTTATCATAAATAGTATCTTGGTTATTGTCCCCTGACAACCAGCATACACTTCCAACGACAAGCCAGCATTGGGGCCAAAACTCGGCAAAATAGAGGCCGAGAAACAATTGGTGGCAAAAAGCAGGGAAACCAAAAAGCTCTCCTGTTTGAAAATCCCCAAAAAGCCACATAAAGCCAGACAGCAATGGCAGAAGCAGGGCGAACCAGTGAAGGACAAGATGGACACCTCTGACAGGCGAGCCGGCTCCAAGCCCCCCTGGACTTGCTGGTCGCCAGTCGCTGGTCACTGGCCGCTGGTCACCGGTTGCTGGCCGCAGGCTGCCGGTTGCAGGTTGCAGGCTGCTAGTTGCAGGTTGCAGACTGCTAGTTGATAGCTGTTGGTTTACTGAATGCTGGTGCACCGGTCCGGCTGCTGCTGCTGCCTTTCGGCTGTAAGTTGTTGCTCTGCTGCTTTTTGGCTGTAAGTTGTTGCTGCTGCTTTACTGCTTTTGGTTTACTGAATGCTGGTTTACTTTGCTTGTTCTGTGGCCAAATCGCTCTAATAATGCAGCGGGTGCATCTAGAATCAATTAGCATGTTTAAGTACATTTGTGCCCCAGACTTAGGGATTATAAGTTTGGTGGCCAGTGAAAAAGGCGGGATTTGTCGACTCACCATCGGGTCGTTCTCTCCTTCATCGTCGCTGTCAAAGGAGGGTAGAGCAGGGGCGGGTCCACCCGGAGTCCCGGAGTCCTCCTGTGTGGGGAGTGTAATCTGGGCAACAGGTTCTTGCATGACCCGGTTGGATTTTTCTCTCGTTAGCCACTGGGCAGGTTTCCTTCTCGTCGCTGGTTCCAGTCTGCTCTGCAGTCGAGGGTAGGGGACTGGACAGGTTGCCGCTCAATATCCCTCTTGTCCACACCAAAAACACTTATTTGACGGGCCTGCAGGTGGTCTGGGTCTCTCAGCCATCACAATAGTTGGAGGTTTTCGTGGGGGTGATTGCTGTCCGGGTTGCTCTGGTGGCTGCTCAGATTCAGGTGGGCGAGGCTTCTTATAGCGGGCGAGCTGAACGTCTAGCTTCACTGCTGCCTGGTACCATTCTTGCAGTTGATCAGGTACTGTTCGATAGATGCAGGCCTGAGAGAGGTAATCGTCTAATCCCTCAATGAAGTGATGGATTAGGGATTGTTCAAGCCACCCCTCTATTCGACCTGCTATTTTGTGAAATTCCCACAGGTACTCCAGGGCAGGCCTGCCAGCTTGTTTTATTTTGTGGATTTGTTCTCTTGCTTTAAGACCAATAGATGGTCCTCAAATCTTTTTCTTAGCCCTAGGAGGAAGAGGTGGGTCCTCCAGTTCGGGGGCTTGCTCATTATATAAATTGTTCAGCCATTCGGATGCTTCTCCCTCTAGGCTGGACGCAATCACATCGACCATGGCCCCCCCGGGTCCGGGTAGAGAGAGAGGCCCAACAATTCAAATGAGAACGCACTTGGTTGAGGAAAAAAACCAGCTTCTCTGGGTCCCCATCGAAGGTTGCTCTGAAAAGTGGTGCAATTATAGGTTGTTGGGGCCCCCACTGTGGCTGTTGCTGCTGGCCCCATCCTGGCTGCAGATTTATGCCCAGGGGTTGCACGTTTGGGGGCTGTGGCCAATCTCCCTACTGTGGTCGGTCTCCCACCAGCTGCTGATTTCCTTGTTTCTGCACCACCCCAAGCTGTTGCAAGGCCTCTATTAACTGTGGCAAGCTCAGAGATCACTGACCATCCATCTGCTGGGGAACCCAATCTCCCCATTGCTGCAGATGCCTCAGACTGTATTTCCCTTTCTCTTCAGGGTTGGGGTCCCTGGCAGAGGGAGACAGGATCTGAAAGGCTTTCTGATGTGCAATGGGAGGGGTATAGGCTCCTCTCTCCAGGAATTGATTTCTGCTTTTCACCTCTGGGTTTTGAAATCTTCCCAGTGACTCACCCAAAACTTCGTTATCTCTCCATTCTGCTTTTGAAGTCTTTGCTCCCAGCTGGGAGATCTGCCAGAGTTCTTTCTCCCCCGGCTGGCTGGCTGCCGCTGGGGAAGCTGCTGCTGCTGCCGTTCCCCTCCCTGGGGAAGCTGCTGCTGCCGAAGTGCTGGCCTCAAGCCATCTTTCTCCTTCCATAATGAGATCTTTCCTGAATCTTTGTCAGTCTATCCCTTTAGTTTAGGAATAGTGACCGGGATCCGGGACCCCTTAATTGGTTTAAAAAAATTGTAGACCTTGGCATGATGTCATGTGTCTGACTAATGAAACACTTCAAAGAACTTTCAGGCATTTTTTAACCTAAAAAGCCTTTATTAGTGTAAAGGAGTGTCAGCACGGCATGGAGAATGCCAAGATCTGAATTTCCCTTCCTTTGCACATACATTCCAGGCATTTCCCCTCCCCTATTTTGTAGTGACACTACAAGCAACAAAAAGAGACATATTATTTGGAAGGGAAGCCCTGTTATGGAAACCTACCTGACAAAAGAGGAAAGCTAGAATAAGATTGAAAAATGAAATTTAAAATTTCTTAAATTGGGTTAAAGGCAACCTAGGGGCATTCCGCCCCCTATTTTGGGGTCATGATTCACATCTTCCAATTAACCTGGAGGGCAAAGATTCACTTCCGTTCCCTTCCGCGTGCTTTTCTCTCCTCATTCTCATCTGAATTAGCTCTAAAAGTACCAGGCAGTTCTGCATATTTTGTCAAAGCAAGAATATTCAATATTAGCAGCGTTGACATATATTTAACAATCTCTCTTTTGATAAACGCTATCTATATATCATTTTATAGAAATGTTCTTTAGAGTTTAACAAACTATAAATTTCAACCTTTTTGTCCCCATATTTTCCTGTTGCTGCATTTATTTATTATATCCAAAAATTTTAGCTTTATTTTATCATACAGTTTTAACTTGTTCATTTTCTATGTCTAATCTTAACAGAAACATTCATTTTAGCTATAAGATATTTGCCATTAGTACATAACTCAATTTCAAATATAGTTTTATCATGTTCAAAATCAGAAATATTATCAAATTTAAATCTTTCTGAGGGTTGCATATATGTAAATCATTGACATTTATATCATAAAATCCTCTATCTGAATGTATGTGAATCCAATTTTTTTCAACTTTTTTATATGTCCACCAAGCATGATAAAATATTGCTTATGTTGTTCACATTTCCAACATACATATGAAATGCCTTTATACCTTTCAGATCTTACATTTCAGTTTTCACACGCAGAAAGCAAATGCATTCACTAAATCCTACTTTAGGGGCATATGCTTTTTTATTTAAAGTTATGGAAATTTTATATTAAATATATTATATATTATATTAAATATATTTTATATTAAATCCCAAACAATCTTACAGAACCCTGAAGATTTCCTGCCTTGTAGCTGGAGAATTTCATAATAGTTCTCCTTATCTGTATTAATACAAACTGTTAAATTATATTACATCCACATGAAAGCTGAGGAATGATTTAGAATGACAGAAGAATAGCACTGAGCTTATGTTAGAAAATATACCATATCATCTTGTAAGCCACTAGTAAGTAAGATACTTTTTTCTATCTGGACGAACTTATTTTGGGATTTAGAGCAGGAAATATCCATATCATTGTTCTCAGTCACTAAAATTAAACTGATACTATCAAGTGAATTCTATAGTTATTTCTTGGTTAAATTATAAACAAAGAGAAAATAATGTCAGTTTGCTCATTTGCAAACAACTTACAACAGCTGTGTTCCATATGCAATGTGCTATACTATATGGGTGAATTACATTGTAAAATAATACAAAGGTTTAATGGTTGTTTAGAGAAACATGGTGATTAACAAAGTGATAATTTTTAAAACTTCTAAAGCTTTAAAATGTGCATTTAAGAATTCTTTAGGATAGTTTGAGGTCCGATGCAGAAGAAGGGCTGAAAGTCTTTAGAATGCCAAATGGTAATTTTGTGTGTGTGTAATGCCTCCCCCAAGTGTTTTTTTTACTAACCTGCCTTTCAGCTGCATTCCGTTTCTCCGTTCGCTTCTCAGCCTTCGCCACGTGTTTGTGGGACTATCGGTAAAAAAAAAAAAAAGTTCCATCGGACTTTCTAACTTCTTGTGAGATCTCAAGGTAGAAAGTCTGATGAAACTTTTTTTTCTCACGAAGGAGAAATGGCACGGGGCTGGGAGCCAGGTAAGGAAAGAAAGGCAATTTCTGGATGAGGATTTCTTTCCTTACCTGCCCCACTTGTTCCGAGACCGCTTTCTGCTCAGATACGTTGCTCTTGCCAATGGCCCGACCGCCCACTTCAGCGCCTTCCCTCCCTGAGCCTCCAGTGCTCCACCTGCTGCTTTGGTGGCTCTGTTGTCAGAGAAGAGAACTTTGCAGCTCTGCCTACAGAGCCACAAAGCTGTAGCTCAGGGGTCCTCAAACTATGGCCCGACGTGTCTTTTTTTTTAAACAAATTTTATTGGTTTTTTAAGTTTTAAAGCAACATGTTCAGGACACACCGTGGTGCTGGGGTAATCAAACATCTTAAAACAAGACATATATACATAATATAATCAATACATCAAATATTCCCTCTCTTTTTCCCTCAAATAGCATAGTTTATTTAGAATATCCAATTCTAGCTTAAATGTATTCAACCTGAACCTGTTTTTAAGCTTCATCAATTTCTACCATAATCAAATTAACTTTAAATAAAAACATTTTCAATTCAAATATCCCTTCCACATATGTTCTACTTTTCTTAATTTTATCAAAATCTTATTTGTTTCTTCTTCCATTAATCTCCCTTATTTAGAGTAAAATATTAATCTATCCTGTACCTATCAAATCTATCAATTGATCTATCTCTTCAAGCTAAAAAAAATAATATCATACCTTAAATCAGCGGTTCTCAACCTATGGGTCGCGACCCCATTTGGGGTCGAACGACCGTTTTGCGGGGGTCGCCAGACACTGCTGTCCGCTATTTTGTTTTTTTTTGTTTTTTTCGTTGCACCCGCGCCGCGCATGCGCGGATCAGCCCATCGCGGTCTGCCATTTTGTGTTTTTTTGTTTGTTTTTTCGTCACGTGTGCGCCGCACATGCACGGTTTGGGCCGTTGCGCATGCGCCACGCATGCACAGTTTGGTCCGTCGCACACGCGCCGCGCATGCGCAGTTTGGGCCGTCATGCGCGCGCCGCGCATGCGCGGATTGGCCCGTCGCGGTCTGCCATTTTGTGTTTTTTGTGTTTTTTTTGTCATGCACGCTGTGCATGCGCGGATCGGCCCATCGCGCGCGCGCACGTGCCCGGGTCGGGGTCGCGGCGTGCATGGGCGGTGCAAGTGGGGTCTCAACCTGAAAAAGGTTGAGAACCACTGCCTTAAATCATGTCATTCCATTAAACAAAATTCAAGTCTCTAAATAATTATCATAACTAATAATGTCCATATCATCAGAAAATCATCTTATTAAATTTCGATTAACTATTAGTTCACTTCAAATCTGAAACATCTCTTCAATTTTCGTCATTCCATTACAACATAATTTTCATAGAAATAAACCTAACATTCTAAAAAGAACATTCCTAGTATTCTAAATTGTCTTTAATCCCTTATATAGAAAGATAGCTCGTTTTAAACAAAAATATTAATCTATCCTAAACACATCTAAATGTATGTATTTATCAAACTATTCTATAGATATCTAATCCTTCACTTAATCAATCTCTTTGAGTTAACAGATTAATATCAAATCTTAAATCATTTCAATCCTTTAAGTAAAGTTTAAATTTCACATGTTATAGGACAAACAAGTCATCTTATTTAATTAACATTCAATTAGTTATTGGTTCACTCCAACTCTAAGACATCTTTTTACTTCAAACTCAAAATCTCAGTCCTTACATCAGTCCATAGTTCTAGGTTGCGTTTAATCCAATTTAAGAAATTTTAAATTTCATTTTTCAATCTTATTCTAGCTTTCCTCTTTTGCCAGATAGGTTTCCATAACAGGGCTTCTCTTCCAAATAATAGGTCTCTTTTTGTTGCTTGTAGTGTCACTTAATTCAATACAGACCTTTTTGATCTCTGATTTAATCATCTGTTTCTCTTGTCCATAAAGCCTCATTGCTTCAGAAGTCCAAAGTTCGGTCTTTGCTTTTCCTGGTCTTGCTTTTAAGGCAAAATAAGATTCTCCTTATCCTCAGTTAAAACCTCTTCTTGTATAATCTGTTTTGTAGAGTAGTCTAGTGTAATCTGGGAGTCAGTTTTAAGTTTTAAAGTAGAGATTCTGGCTCTTAGTTCTGTAGTAGCCTCTTTTATTGTAGTACATATTTCTTCTTTTGCCTCATAGATCTTTTCCAGTATAAGTTTACAGTTTAAATGTGATTGAGGCTTCTCCATTTTAGCAATAGCTGAAGAAGAATCCTTTTCCTTTTTAATGAAGGTTACAGTTGAACATTATCCACCCCCACAGATCACACAGCAAGCTCAACTTATCTTTTTTCTTGAAAAGCAGTTTGAAGGCCAAAGCTCTCTCATCTCCAAATAAACAACAATCCAATATTAACTTTTGACCAGTAGGTGTCCTCAGTGAGCTAAAAAGACTTCTTCAAACTCCATTTTTTCACTTTTTTTCTATCTTATAAAGGGAGAATAGAAAAAGAAATACTCTGCCGATATAATACCGCTCCAAAAAAGCACAAAAAACAGTTTTTTCTACAGCACAATGTAAGTAGGAATAGAATATAGTCTTTAAATGAATATTTATTTATTTATTCTGTCCTTTTTGTAAAACGCGTTTGTTCCCACGATTACTAAAGCCGCTTTCTTCAGATGGGGAAATAATAGCACAAACAGCTTCTACAGGCAAAAACAGCAGGAGTATGGAGAGGAATCATCTGCGGATCATCCGCGGTGGGTCTTTAACGCTTAGATGATGATGTGACTTTCGGCTGGTGCAGCAGGGTGATCGGCCATCTTGCAGGCCAATCTTTGCTCCGTTGGCCCTAAGGAGAAGCTGGAGACTTGGGGGAAGCTGCCGCCCTCCCCTATCTACCAGCTGGCCTCCTCCTTGGTGGTCGCCCCTCCAGGGCAACTTTTGACCCCCTAGGGGGTCTACCGGCAAAGGAAACTCCAGATGGCCTGGAGAGAACTTTCCAGGCATGACCGGCATCGCCGTGTTACGGAACTGGAAGTCGGCCCGACCTGTCTTTTTATCCAGCCTGCCTCAACCTCCCGGACAAGCTGTCCAATCACAAGTAGAGGGTGGGTGGATGGTGGTGAGAGCCCTGACCAGTGGTGGGACGGCAAGTTGGTGGGAGAAGGTTTTTTCCCAGTTTCTCCTTTGCCGGCCCAAGGGTGCGCTTGTGCTTTGGCCATGCCCCCTTCCTCTCATTTGCATTTTTATCTTAGGGCCAGGCTGAGAGGTTTAGGCCTCGCTTGCAGCCTTTGCCTCGCTTAGGGCAGCCAAGCCTGATGATGATGATGATGATGATGATGCTTCTGAGGCAGGTCCCTCACTAGGTGCAACGGAATGCGAGCCCCAGCCTCTGCCATTGCTGCTGCTTCCACCATGCCAGCCAAAAGGAAACTGGTGCCGCCGGCCCTCAACATCATCCCCACCATCACCTCAGACCCATAACTGGCGGTTGGAGTGGGGCGCCGATTATGGGTCTGAGGGGAGCAGGCGAAGGGCGAGGTATTTGTGAGGGGTGGCCGGGGTGAGTGAGAAAAAAGGAGAATTTGCTCCTGGAAGGTTATTTTGGGGTTGTGAGGGATTGTGTGGAGCTGAAGCGATGAAAGGTCAGGGGAGCCGCGGGGAGGGAGGATGCGGTCGGCCTTTGCAGGAGCATCCCAATCCACGAATGGGGGTGGTGGTGCCCTGTCCAGATGAAGCCCCGAGAGGTAGGCAAAGCTGGAGGTGGTGGAGTAGCTTGAAGGAACTGGGAGTACCAGTGCTGGTGGTTGAAACTTCATTGGCCTTTAGGGTCCAGAAAATGGTGGAGGAAGGATGGGGGCATTGGGATGTGCCCCATAGGAAAGAGGAATGAGGTCCTGCCAGGCAAGTTCTTCTACTCTGAGACGATCCGGAATGCCAGTCAAGGAGAATATTTCTGGCTCAGAGTTAAAATGAAAGGTCCTTGGGGGGGGTGTCTCTGAGGATGGTGGTTTTCTTAAAGATGTTTCAGGACCCAAAGTGGGATAATAAGTGAACTAATGATGTTACCTAGTTTGGGTCATGAGACATCTACAAGAAAGCCACAAAGCTCAGAGAGGACCAAGGAACCCACAACCGCCCTCCTCTCCTTTTCTTCTCCTCCACTCCACAAACCCCATTCTCTTTTGGCACTGCTGATGTTACCTAGTTTGGGTCATGAGTAGTCTGCAAGAAATGCTGAATGGAAATGGCACCCAGCCCTGCCTCGCCTCACCTCACCCCGCAGGATGAGCCTCCTGCCCACCATCCCACCTGCCAGAGACCCCCTGGATCTCCCCCAACCATGCCCAGTCCCCACAGGCGTCCTTCCCCGCAAGAAACATCAAGGTGGCCACGCCCACCCAGTCTGCCATGACCACTGCAGCCATGACCACCCAGTGACCACACCCACCCGGCACCCGACAATAAATAAGTGGGGTTTGGGTTGCAGTTTGGGCACTTGGTCTCTAAAAGGTTCGCCATCACTGTCCTAGCTGCTGCAAGAAAGTGCTTGTGAGCAAAGGTGCTGACTTCATTTTATAAACAGAAAAGATCTGTCTCTGTAAAGACTTGAATACAGTCAAATCTTTTAAGAATTTTACTTGGTGCTTAATGCACTTACCTGCTTGGAATTTGGTTTTGCCTCTGTTAAGGTTTGCATGAGGATCTGTCATTAAAATGTTGAATACAACTAGTCTTTGGGGTGGGCTCTTGGCTCAATCTGTTTTGTTGTTGTTGTTAGCTGTATTGTGGCAAACAGGTATAGCCAATAATTTTGCCTATTGTGGCTTCTCTGCAGAATTTCTCATCATATTGCCCTTCCTAGGCCTTAATGGAGGCTAAATAGTCCTTGACTTGGATTTGCAAAAAGGCAGGCATAAGGCCTAAAGCCATTGCAACAAAGACCTCTTTTGCAGGCCTTTCTCTATACACACACACACAAAGAGAGAGATAGACAGACACCTTACAAGAGTGCTTTTATTATAGTAATTGTTAATGTCTTGCTCTCTGGGATGCTGGAGGGAAGAAGTATAATGCTCCAGGTTGGAACATTTATGCCTGTGCCTAGATAATGCTATAGTAGCAGTTTTTCATCTATTGCAGTGTTATCCCCTTTATAGTAGCTTGAGCTCCAAACTACTATATTCCCTCCTAAATATTTAGGTGTAGAGTAGAATAGAATAGAATAGAATAGAATAGAATAGAATAGAATAGAATAGAATAGAATAGAATAGAATAGAATAGAATAGAATAGAATAGAATACTTTATTGGCCAAGTGTAGTTGGTCACACAAGGAATTTGTCTCCGGTTTATTTATTTTATTTATATATTTATATAAATATAAATAATAACACTTCAATATAAAAAGAAGGTAACATAATTTCTATTACACAATTGGTTTGTTCTTATTCTCACTAGGGCTAAATTCTGTTATAACGGAATTTCCATCAGGAAGAACTAGATTTCTACTGGTGATTCCAATTTATTTTATTATGCATTTTTAAAGAAGACTTATCTTTATCATTTAGGTACTGTATTATTTCAATGTTTTGATATGTGGATGTAAATAGATGACTATTCTTAATTATCTGGAAGAATAAAATCATAATTTAGTATACATCAAAACATTTATGAATATTGATGATTAGGTGTTTTGATTTCTTCTGTAGTTATTCTGAAAACTCCATTAGTGATAAAAAGCACTACTACTCTGAGTAGTATTCAGTGAACTGAAAGCTGCCAACCAGTTGACACTGCTATTTTTACTCTTTCCAACTGAACAAACTATTGGAAGGGAATTATGTAAAAGAGTGGGCTGCCTTTCTGCCCATCAGCAATAATTTAAAGTGAAGAGCTGATACGTAGCTCTGGGACATTATTTGCTTTGTAGATAAATGGACTCAAGTTCAGGCCCCAGCATCTTTTCACACAGGATCATCTAGTAGGCACTGGAAAATATTGTATCCCTTTTCTTGTTACAACACTTTATATAAAAAAAAGTAGATAGTGCTTTGCTAGTGGGCCAATGGTGTAACTTAGCAAATGTTTATGCTTCACCTTAGTTTATACCGGTATAGGACAAAAACATACTTTTGGTGCTTTTTCCTGTTGGTCCATATGTCAGTGGGACAAATGACAAAGGTAGTCAGCTATTTTAAAAAGCATTCAGGGATCTGTAGGAGTGGTGAATAACAATACATACATAATGATATCACTTATATGCAACAGATTGTGTACTTGTTTCATTCTTTATGATCAAAATACTTAATTGTAGTGTTTACACAAGGATATCTCACATGTTTGTTATTATTCTTATTGTGATTTGTTGTAGTGCTTATATTGTATGCTTTTTTAACTTCAAAAAAACCGCCCCCCCCCAAATGGAAATACCACAACACACTATTCAAATTCTTCATGAACATGTCACTCCAGGCAGTCTTGGACCTTGGATATATCTTTCCCCTGAGCATTCTTCAAGCAGTTTGTAGCTATGGTTATAATTTATAACATCAAAAGTAATTCAATATACAAACAGGAACATTTTTACTGCACTCGCTTAAAAACAGAGTATCTCTCATTCAACTAGCAAGAATGTGATTATAGCCTATAATAGCAATTCTTAATTTTCATCTGTTAAGTAGACTATGTAATGTTGTGAGCTGTTCAATATTAGGAAATTTTTCTTGACTAATGCTCACAATAATGTCACTGCATTTCCACTTTGAAAGACTCTTTTATCTACATTTCTGAGCCCTCTTTCCAATGGGTAAGCATGCTTAACCAGGAAGGGACAGCTTCGTCTTCACATAGCTAGGTCCTAATGATGTGTGCACAGTTTTTGGCTTTAGGTGTTCAATCCCTTTCTCTTTTACTTCAAAGCAATTCCTTTAATATTTGACGAGAGATATATAGTGAGTTTTAGTGCATAAAATGTGCCTCCCACCTCTTTCATACATGCAGCGCAGCATTCAAATCCAGTTCTAAGTATATTTACTCTCAAGTAAATAGTTGGAGTTCAGCAAATCTTTCTCCTAGCCATATAGCCACAGGAGCAGTAACTACCATTGTATCCTTTTCTTCCATCTAGTCCAGGGGTGTCAAACTGCCGGCCCATGGGCCGGATGCATCATAGAGAAACTGCGCCCACCCCATTGCCAGCAATGGAAAAAAGTCACGATACGTCACGACATGTCACATGATGTTGCGAGTTTGACGCCCCTGATCTAGTCTGACCGTTGATCACAAGAAATATCTTTCCAAAGGCCCCGTTTTGTTGTATAATTCTGCAGCAACCATATTGAGAGCAGATGTGGTAAGAACAAATTACAAACATCTACTTTCTAAAGATAGCTGCAGCAGCTAATAATTAAAGGGAATCCCACACAGAGATGTTAATCCATGGTCAAGCTTTATTTTGGGATGGAAGTAAGCTTGGTTGCCCTAGTATTTGTGTTGAGGATTAGATAGGCAGAGTGCAAATGTGTTTATTCTTCTTGACCTCAGGGCAACTTTCAGACATATAGTCCTCCTGAATCATTTATTTGAATTGGTTTTAGGTATTATACAGTTTCAAAGAATTGTACAATTCAAAAAAGACTGTTTATGCTATTGAGTCCAATATCCTATCACCACCCTTTTGATGCATGACCCTCTTTCCTAATGAAGCAATGTGAAAACCTTGATAATTTGCATAGTTTTAGATACCTACAAGCTGATATGACAAAATTAGACTACAGTTTCCATTCATGGATTGTATTTGAGATGGCACAGATTGCAATTTGAATCTATATCAGGTCATGCAAAGGTTGTTTGTTGTTGTTGCAAACAGCAATGTGAAAATGTGGTTGTCTACAGACAGGCTTAAATCCCCTGTTTTCCCATTCACATGAATAATACATAAAAGAACTAACTCCTGAAACGAAAACAATACCACTAATACCACTACTACCCGTGTTTCCCTGATAGTAAGACACCCCCGATAGTAAGACACCCCCGATTGTAAGACGTATCGGGGGTGTCAGGGGGGCCGGCTAACGTAAGCCGTACCCCGAAAGTAAGACGTATATCTTACTTTCGGGGAAACACGGGGGCGGAGGGGAGGGAAGATGGACGCGCACACCCGGTGGAAACGGCGGGGCTGGGGAAGAGACGCCGAGGGGGGCAGCCGGACCTCCCCACGCAAGCCGAGCCCCGAGCCTCTCCAGCCGCACGCCGGGCCAGCAGGCTACGCAGGGAGAGCCGCCCCAGCCGCCCCAGCCGCCGCGGGCGAGGCTGGCTCGCCAAGCTCGGAGGGAAGGAGGCTCCCTCGCTTGCTCCGCACAGCCCCGCCGCCCTCTCGGCCCAGCGCGATGGGAAGCGGCGGGGCAAAGTAGTGGGCGTCGCTGCCGTGGGGGAAGGAGCCGGTGGAGGTGATGGGGCTGGCGTGGTGGGGGGAGCGGAATCCAGAGCTTTGCGCCGCTCCCCTCCCTTCCCCACCCCGCCGCCGCCGCTCACTCACTCACCCCGCCGCAGGGGGACGAGGGGAGGCGCACCGGGAACCTCTCCTTGGCGCAGGGAGCTTCCTTCTGGCTGGGGCAGCAAGAGACCGGGAAGAAAACCCGCCCCTCCAGCTCGCTCACTCACTCACCCGCCGCTTCGCTCACGCTCCCTTTTCCGGCGACCAACCTCCCTTTCTTTTTTTTTCTTTTCCAATTGCAAAGTTAAAAGAAAGGGAGGTTGGTCGGCGGAAAAGGGAGCGCGAGCGAAGCGGCGGGTGAGTGAGTGAGCGAGCTGGAGGGGCGGGTTTTCTTCCTGGTCTCTTGCTGCCCCAGCCAGAAGGAAGCTCCCTGCGCCAAGGAGAGGTTCCCGGTGCGCCTCCCCTCGTCCCCCTGCGGCGGGGTGAGTGAATGAGCGGCGGCGGGGCGGGGAAGGGAGGGGAGGGGAGGGGAGCGGTGCAAAGCTCTGTATTCCGCTCCCCCCCACCACACCAGCCCCATCGCCTCCACCGGCTCCTTCCCCCGCGGCAGCGACGCCCGCTACTTCGCCCCACCACTTCCCATCGCACTGGGCCGAGAGGGTGGCGGGGCTGTGCGGAGCAAGCGAGGGAGCCTCCTTCCCTCCGAGCTGGAGAGGCTCGGGGCTCGGCTTGTGCGTGGAGGTCCGGCTGCCCCCCTCGGCGTCTCTTCCCCGCCTCCTTCCCGACTCCCTCGGCCGACCTTCTTCCGGGGTGCCGCTCGCCAAAGTGCGCTCGCCCCGCTTTCCTGCCCCGCGAAAAGGCCGGAGCAAAGAGCTCGCGTGGCCGCCAGCCCCGTTAGCCCAGGGCCCGCCGGGGAATCGCCACAGGTACATTGCGCCGATGCGAGCGTTTGGAAAGAGTTGCCTCGCTTGCCCCGCCGCTTAGCCGAAAAGGCGCTGCAAGAGCGGCCGGCGCTCCCCTCCCTTCCCCGCCGCCGCCGCCGCCGCCAGCCCAGAGCATGCCTGCGCGCCGCCCCAGACCCGCGCCAGTCCCGCGCGCTCTGCGGGCGGATTTTAGGCGGCGGCGGCCACCTCCGTATAATTGGAGGTGTAATTCGAGAGGGGATTGTGGCGGACTCCGCGCGCGTGTGCCAAAGCCGGCTCCAATATAAGCCGTACCCCGAAAGTAAGACGTAGTGGGGTTTTTGGGGATAAAAAGAAAGTAAGACGCTGTCTTACTTTCGGGGAAACACGGGTACTAGTTGCCAGTTGTTTCTGCTTCACCTGCATGTGGGGAAGTTGAGGAATTTCAAATTTATTTCAAGAATTGTTAAACCACTCATATTGTGAGTTTTGAGATTCCCTGTATACTAGTTAAAATGTTTATTAGTGCTACAATATGACCCCAGAAGAACTAGTATGTGAACAACTGCCTGCACAGATTTTTGTCACCTAAGTTTTTTTAGATTCTGCACACAAGATAAATGGACTGAAAGACTTGTTGCATGTATTTGAAAATCGATAATAGAAAGTGCAGTAGGTTTGGATGCTAGTGACCATTCATAGGGCTAGGAATTCTGGATTGCAAATATCTGGAAGATCACTAATTGGTATCAAAGAGACACAGAAATGTCTAACTTCCTGCCCCCATTTAGCCATGATCTTTTTTTTTTTTTGTAGGCCAGATCCAATAACAGTAATCCAATGGCTAAACATAAGATGTCACTTCCATTGATGATGTCCGGAGGCAGTTGTAAAGATCAGAAGAGCTGAAACAGAAACACACAATAGAACAGCTAGCTACCGGTAGCAGTGTCATCAGAAAAAGCAAGAGGAAGTAATGTGTCAGAGTAATTTAGTTTCAGATGTACTTGATATTAAATTATACCATGGCAAGTCAAAAGTTCCTGACTTAATGCTTTGGACAACAGTTGTGAAATATTTTGAAAAGTCTAGAAAATAAGTTGAAATAATAAACAGTAACTCACAAGGACTAGGTAACATTCATGCCAACCACAGTTTCTGTCTATGTATTCATACATCCTCTGTGATTGTGTAACCTGGGAGTATGAAGGTGACTGGAAATGAGATTGTGGAAAATGTTATATCTTTGTAATAGTTGAGTGCCTTTTTGTAATTTAAATATTAATTGAAAAAATAAGGCCAGGGGTTAGTTGACACTTGGCTTCCCTCTCTTTTGCCTTTCCATGGCTTTGATCATGCTACATCTATCTTTGTGCCTCATTCTCCAGAGACCATCTTGGGGTCATGGCCTGTTTCCTAGTCAAGAGGTATAAACCTACTGGCTTAAATATTTGAGGCCCACAGTTTAGCAGGGGGGCCTTTTTGCTTCATGCTTTCCCCATTTCCCACATAACCCAGAGCAGACTAAACAAAACCAGTGTGAAATCTCATGACTTGATGCTGCTATGGTTATATTTTTTAAGCTGTCATCCATTCATTTATACTTGTGTTTATTCCCTGGATTTACAGCTTTTTTCAAGCCTTTTTGGGGGGTGAATGTTTGAAACCTTTTGAAAAAGGATTGCAGAAAGCAGTGGCCAATGATTAAAGCCTACTGTTGTTTTTTTTCTCGCCATGCTGCTCTTGTGCAGTAGTGCCACACATGGTAGCATTTAGCATCCCCTTCACAGCTGAAGTGTTTCAAACACTAATGAATGGAAGTTTGGTCACATAATGCAGACAAGCTGTATCACAGGCTTTGCTGAGTGGTGTATGGCAGTGGCCTGGGAAAGGAAGAGAGTTATAAATTGTGTCAGCTATAGCTACCCAGACAAAATGAAGCCATGTGGAAAATCAAATCTATTAAAATATGAAGACTGTTATAAGCTGGTCATTCTTAAAAGGTCTCCGTTTGCTATATGGGTAAATGTTTACCTATTCATCCTAGATCTTTTTCACATGCTGTCTTACAAGATGATGTGCAGGATTTGATAAAAATCAACTTCCCTCTAACAGCCCCTTTTATCAGCAGTGTTTATTGTCTCCAGTTTACCACCCATATCCTGAAAGGTACTGCACATTAATTGAATGAGTGTAAAAAGAATGGCTCAGTGGAGCAAGGTCAAAGATAGCCCTACATATTTTAAGACCAAAGGAAAAGGGTAGGGGTGGAGACTGGGACTAAGAATGAAAGAAACAGCAAAACAGCCCTCTGACAGTTTCTGGTTTTGTATTGTTAACCTAGATTTTAGACATTGTCTCCAAAAACAGGGTTATGCTTACATGTGTTTTAAGCTTCAGGCAGAGGGTTAGCATGGTGTTTGGTTAAAAATTTCAGTAATAGCTGAACTGTAAGATTGTTGTGCTGTCATGTGTGGTGTGATAGGTTGGGATATGAGAGGCCAAAGTTCACATCCACACTTAGCTCTGAAGCTTGTTGGGTGGCCTTGGGCAGCTTTCCATTTTCCAGCGTAACCTGCTTCCCAAGACTGAGTGGATAAATGAGATAAGCCCATAAAGTATTTTGTATGTTGAAAAGTCCTGAAGATGTGATTAATATCAAGAGAACAATGCACATGAGATGCACATGCCTTTTCTTTAACCTAAAAACTGAAGTCTTTTATACAGTCATTTTTGCCACCTATATTTCTCTGTGAGCTTGTTCTTAGGCATATCTGCATACCATATTTAGATTCACAAATATCTTTAAAAAGAGCAATATGGGAATGGTATGACCTAAAGTTTACAATTGAAACAGCACTTCTGATAGTTGCTTTAGTTGCAGAAATTAATTGTGAAAGATATCTCTCTAAGTCCTGGTACTTATGGAAAACAGCTTAAAAACAGTATAAACCTGTTTCTAATGAGTTAAGATGTTAATGACTTTGTGGGGGCCCTTGATTTGTGTAACACGGGCAAAGGAAGTAATCCAATCACAGTTTCCTTCCACACACACACCCCAAGAGGGAACCCATTGTTAGCAGTTCCAGTTTAGCTCACATCTTAAAATGTAGCCACATTTCCTATTTCTTGTTCATCCACAATGCAATTTGTCAATCTTAATGCAGTGCTTTACATGAATTCAGTCATTGTGATTCCTTCAACAAGCTAAGACAAATCATGTTTGTGTGAACTCAGTTATCCTTTGAAACTTGACTACTACATTCTGAGTAAGTCTGAGTAATTCTGAGAAAGTTATTAATAATGAATGCCTGGTTTATATTTCATACTGCAAAGCAAGAAAGGAAGCATATATGGACATACGTTCTGAGACTATCTCACTCTTATTAAGCTAAAATACAGTTGTTTGAACTGGCTCAGTTATTCACTTCAACTTAAAGTATTTTTAATAGTTGTATAATTAATTTACTACTCTGATTGCTTATTCCAGGATCAGCCTGAAGAGACATCCTCACAAGAATCAGCAGAAGATGATTAGAAAACCACACTTTTCTATTTCTACCTCATCAGCAGTTGGATCTTTTGAAGGGAGAAGATACTGCCATGACCACTTACTTCTGTTTCCACAATCTTCTACTTTGGGAGGAGGAAAGGAATCCACATAACCTTAAAAAGGACTTATTAATAATTATTACAATCCCTTCATTGTCCCAGGTTTCGTGAAACTGCTGTAACACAGGGGGACACAGATTAACAACGCAACATATACTTACTGTTTTCTCTTATTTTTCTTATTAATAGTTTGAGCTGCTAAGTAAGGGTGAATGGGTCAGTAAATCTCAGAAGCAGGTTTCAAGTTGTTCACTGCACTGCCTATATATGACTATTTTAAAATATTGATTACCATGGGCATTTAAATTGGAAGGACTGGTGTTTGACACTAATTCTTACAACATCTCTGACAACCCACTCCCTGGCTTAGTGAATTCCCTCTTTAGAACACCAAAGATAAGGATGTAAATGCTAGGATTGTATATGCTTCAGGATGATTCAGGAGGGTTTCACTTCTCATGCAAGCACAGCACCTCTCTGCTGTTCATTAAAGCAACCTGAAAGAAAAATGCAAATGCCTTTAATGACTACCCAGTTAGTGTTGTGCTTGTCTCACATTAATTTCAATGAGTCAGGTCTTTAAAGCAGCTGCATAATTTTTTAGGCTTGAGTAGACATTTGCAAAAAGAAATAGATAACTTTAGTGAACAGCAGAGAGTTTATTTTTGGAAGGTCAGAAGTGCTTCTTTGAAATAATTGTTGAAGTATGCACAGCCCTTTTAGATACTATTTTGATAGCCTTGGACTAGATTTGTTCTTATTTGTTTCTCATGTTATTGTTCTTTTGAGACACATCAAAGGTTAATTTCTTTCAGTTAGTTCAGCTGATAATCAGGAAGGAAAAGTCAAAAGAAAAAAGGTACTTTGCAACAAAAGGGAAAAATGACATAGTATAATAGTAATACACATATCTGCTGAAGTAATATCAAATGGAACTCAACAGTACCCTCTTTGGAAACATGTTCATAGACCCTGAAGTGGAATCTGCTTTCTAGGATTATCATGTTGTTTAGAAATGACTTACATCAGACTTTCAGGACTGAAATTTAGCAACTAAAATTTGGATTTTAGTGAATTTTAAACAATACCTCAGAATGATTTTAAATCATACCATACTGGAACCAAGGGAAATAACTTAGATATTTAGTTTGATTTGTTACTGTGCTGCCAGCCCATTCCACTCCTTCAGAAGAATGGCCTTATCATCTTCACTAATACATCTCCATTCAAGAGCCAATACTATGTACCTCAAGTGGGCTTATTATTTTTAAGTAATATACATTTACATAGGATATTTATCTGGACAGTTTGGTCCAGTTATATGTCCCCATTTTTTTTACTAAAAAGCAGCACTTTTAACAACTGCAATATTACCCCACTTTTCAGTACTACCTCTGTTATTTACATTGAACTCAACAATCATATAAACATTTGCTGCTATGAGCATACAATGCAAGACATTGTTATTGGATAAATTCTGCATTCCCCCAATCTTTTTTTTACTTTGTCAACTTCATTGCAGTTAAGAACACAATACTGTTAATGTTTTCCAGCGTTACAATATTTTTTCTTTTTAAAGTATGCTATGCCTTTCTCTGCTAAATTTCTATATAATGTACCATTAACTTGAATATATTTTTGTACCAAATTGCTCATAAGGTTTGTAATGATAATTTTCTTCATTGACACTACATGACATAAAAATAATTAACTGCAGTGTTTAACTATTATTGTCCATGTTTGTACCTCAATTGACTTTTTTTAAAAAAGAAATGGATTAGTCAATTGACAAGACCTACCTCCAGACTATTAATGGATGAACTTGCTGTTTCTTTCAACATTTGTTTTTCAGAAGAAATACTTTTGTCTTCCCAAAAACAAAAGCAAGGAAAACCCCAAATTAGAACTATTTTTGTAAAGGAGCTTTGTGAGAAATGAACACATATTAATTTGTTTCATCTTAAAACCACCCCTCAAAGAAACTTGAATCTTTGTAGGTTGGACGCAACAAGCTCAGCTTTTTGCATAATGCAATCACAAATAAGTGTGTGTATGTTTCTGTGTGTTTGTGTGTGTGTAAAAACTAGTAGATTATATGAGAATACTCATCAAGTATTTTCATTTTTTTCACAAATGTGATTTTTTTTGTAATAAGTGTCAACCAGATTTATTTTAAATGCTTCCTATGTAGAGATTAATACTTTGACTTCTTTGATTTCTTCCTTTTTATTTCCTCTCTTTGTCTGCCTGTCTTACCCTCAGTGGAAATATCTGTTGATAACCTTGTTTCATTATTTGGGCTGGGGTAGATTCTCAGGAAAACATTCTTCGATATGGCTTTAGTGTTAGTCAAAGCAACTAAGGAGAGCTACTTACTGGCTGCTTCACAAGATTGACTGTTAAGAACAAACACCTGCTCTGGTGACATGAGTGCCTTGCATTAGGGATCAATAAAAATGAGCATATAAGAAAAATGTATTTTAGGTGTTTTAATGTTCCCTAATTTGTAAATAATTGTACAATAACTGCATATGGGACTTAGTCATGACTATTCAAGCTGTGGCCTAAAAGACAAACTACAATGCAAATACACAGATTTCTCCTCGTGGGTGCAGCCAACTGACCCCCTCCCCCTCCAAACAAATTCCTTAGAATGAGACATAAGGAATATTACTGGAAATAAGCCATTTAGTAACTGATGAGGAACACTTGCTCAAGACTCCAAAAATGCCTTGCTTCTTTAGACTTTGGGTTTTAATAGCATAGGGCAGTGTTTCTCAACCTTGGAAATTTACCATGTGCAGAGTTGCAGTCTGCACATGGAAAGTCACCAAGACTGAGAAACACTGGTATAGGCCACACTTCCTAATTCCATGATTCTAGTATGTACAAAAGCTCCATCCAGGAAAAGGGATGTATTATTTTTAATCTTAAGAAATGGTGTGGGTACAATAGGAAATCCCTATTTTGCACATGGGAATATACCATGAATTACTGAAGAACATCGAGTAAACTTTATCTATATGGAGGTCTGTGTGAGCATCAGTATCCTTATACTGGAGTTTCTGAATCTGCTTAACAGTGTGAGATGAACTAAATATTATTGACAAGTGGGGGCAGGCATCATATTCCTAAGGTCTTATAGCTTTGATCAAATCTTACATTTTCTGAATATTGTAGAACAATCAAAACACATTACTACCTCTCAGGGTCTTCTATACCTCATTTTCAGATTGAAAATAACCTTGTGGCCATTGAAACAGAAGGATCATCATAAAATTTTTATATATATATAGTTTATTTTTATGGGAGATAAATTTTATAGGACTGTTCTTTGCTGTCATTGGTCACTCCTAGATAAGACTGGATATTATTTTTTTCTGCCATTTCTGCACAATTGATATGCTTGCAAAAACGTACAGTTCTTTTTCTATTTTCCTCAACTGTTTTCTAGTTTGTTGCTTTGTTATTCATTTAGAGTTGCTGTCTATGATTTTGAATTGCTTGCTTGTTACTTTGCTGGATTATCACAGGTTGTTCAGCACAATAAACTCATAGTTTATGTAATCTTCATGTTCAATTGCTAGTATTTTGTCACTACTTCATAATTAAGCAATAAAGTTTGGTCTTAGTGAGTCAAGTTTACAAAAAAAACTTAAAATGCTGTACAAATGTCACTGTATTCAAACCATATACTGTACATGATACATGAAAGGGAGATCCAATTGGCAGTTAAGGCACCAAGCTAGAAACCAGGAGACTGAATTCTAATATATATTTAAGTACATATGATAACCATTGTGAGCAGATATATACCTTCCGTTGTACTTGCTGCTGTTTCTAAATTATCTGATATAATGGTCAAACTATAGCAAAAAGTGGAAACCAAAAATGCCATGAACTGCCATATACAAATACTTGACATGGTTATATTTAGCCTTCATTGTTATGAAAAGGAAATTGCTGTGTCCTCATTGAAAGTACTCAATCAGACTTGGAAGCAAGGCAATTGGCAAATATATAGAAAAATAACTAGCAATTACATGAATTTATAGGTTCTTCTATCTTACTTCTAGAACAGTGGTTCTCAACCAAAAAAAATTTAAATTTTTTTTTTAAAAATAAAAAAAACAAACAAAAACAAAATGGCGGCCGCGACGGGTGGATCTGCACATGCGCAGATCGGCCCGTCGCACGTGCCATGCATGCGTGCATCCGCCCGTCACGGGCCGCCATTTTGTTTTTTTAAATTTTTTTTAAAAAAATTAAAAAAAACAAAAAAACAAAATGGCGGCCGCGATGGGCGGATCTGCGCATGCACAGATTGGCCCGTCGCATGCGCCACACATGCGCACATCCGCCCATTGCGGGCCGCCATTTTGTTTTTTTTATTTTTTATTTAAAAAATTTTTTTAAAAATTTTTAAAAAAAACAAAATGGTGGCCACGATGGGCGGATCTGCGCCTGTGTGGATCGGCCCGTCGCACATGCCACGCATGCGCAGATCCGCCCATTGCGGTCCGCCATTTTGTTTTTATTTTATTTTTATTTTTTTAATTTTTTTAAAAAAAATTTCCGGTGCGACGGGCGGATCTGAGCGTGCGCACGCCCAAAAAAATTAAAAAAATTAAAAAAATTTTTAAAAAAATTAAAAAAAAATTTAAAAAAATAAAAATAAAAAAAACAAAATGGCGGCCGGCGGTGCCCGGCGACCCCCGCGAAATGGTCTCGCGACCCCAAAATGGGTCGCGACCCCAAGGTTGAGAACCACTGTTCTAGAAGAAGTGTTATGTGATACATACAGGTTTTCAGTGAAATTGGATTACTTGCTGGCAAAATGTTAAACTCCAGAGCCATAAACTTGTATTTCAGTTTTAGGGTTTTGGTTTTTTTAAATGGCTGCTGAAAATTAGTGAGTTAAATATTATGCATTTATCCTATTCATATCAGTACAGAGAAAATAATTTATTACACTAATCTTGCCTTCTATTTACATAAAGGTAAAGGACATTAATTGTGAAATCTCAAATGAGTAGATGGTAATTTTTTCAGCCTGGCTTTCAAAAATGGCAGTAAGGATCTCTAACCTTAAGTGTATTAAACAATAGATAACATGAATGATATGATTAGGGAATTGCAGAGCACCTGTAGACAATTAATTTCTAATCTTTGAGTAAATTTTACTCATTTCCTCAGCCTAACTTATCTCACAAAACTGAAGTAATGATAAAAGTGAGGCAGCAGTTCAGACTTTTCTGAACTGTTTCAAGAAAGAACAAGATAAAAATAACAAAATAGTTAAGCAGAGATATTGATACCAGCAATTCAAAGCCTTCAATAGTAAAGTTAACTGGAAAATGACTATAAATCACATTTTAATAATGTAATTGTGTTTTTGTTCTTCAATCAAAATGTAATTTTTATAAGGAATTACACTCCCAAATGATGAGTTTATTTTTATTTCAACTAAATAATATAAACATTCAGATAGTGGCTAAAGAAAAATACAGATACGCAGAACTGAAAATATTTCATATGCATATACATTATCTGTAGAATAATCAGAAAATCAGATTTAAAAAGCATAAAGCAAGGTAATGTACAAATGCTATATATACACAATATACATAAATATCTTTAGCATTTTATTTTATTCAGGGCAGAAAGTACATTCACAAGGAAGACGTTTAAAGTATTTTACCTTATTGATAGCAATTGGCTGACTTCTTCTGGACTTCTTTTTTTTTTTATAAAGATTTTATTGATTTTCTTTTACATACATGTGTTAATTTTTTAACCAGCGAGCAGTCTGGGCTCAGCTATGCTAATATATATTCAATTCCTAACCCTTCATTTTCTCCTCTAGCCAACAATAAAATAAGTCCCAAGTTTGGTTGTAATCTGTGTCTTCTTTATCTTTCAACCTCATGGTTAATCTGTCCATCTCTGCGCATTCTAATATTTTTCTGATTATTTCTTCCTCTGATGGTAGTTCTTCATTCTTCCAATATTGCGCAAAGATTATTCTTGCTGCTGTGGTGATGTGTAAAATCAAATATAGACTTTGCTTATTAATCTTTTCAGGCATTATACCTAGTAAGAAAAGTTCAGGTTTAAAATCAACATGTTCATCTAATATTTTTTCTAACCACGCATGTATCTTTTTCCAATAAGCCTTTGCTTTGCCACATGTCCACCAAATGTGATAATATGTGACTGAATTGTGCTTAGATTTCCATCTATCTGACATATTTTTAAACATTTTTGCTAATCTTGCTGGTGGCAAGTGCCATCTATAAAACATTTTATATAAGTTTTCTTTATATGAAGTTGACATTGTTAATTTGTAATTTCTCTCCCATAGCTTTTGCCATTTTTCTAGTTCTATATTGTAGCCAAAGTTTTTTGCCCATCTTATCATTGTTTCTTTAATTTGTTCACTTTACATTTCCAAAATTAACAAAAAAATATACACTTCCTTAGTTAATTTCTCATCTGAGGTTAACAAAATCTTATAAAATGCAGTCTGATCTTTATAGAATCCATACATTTTCACGTCTTTTTCATATCTATTTTGCATCTGTAAATATGCCCACCAAGACAGGTTGATCCCCTGATTTTCCAGTTCTTGCTTAGATTTTAAATTCTCATCAATATTTAAAATATCTCTATATGCCCATATTTTTTCAAAATCTACCAAGTTCGGATGTATAAATGCCTCCATCGTTGATAGCCACCCTGGAATTTTTAAGTATATTTTAACTTTGATTTTTTTCCCCCCATACTATTTATTAACAAAGCATTTCTTACATAGTGATTTTGGAAATACTTATGAGCTCTGTTTTTTCCATACCATAAGAAAGGGTGCCAACCCAATTGTAAATCATGCCCCTCTAAATATAACAACCTTTTATTTCTAAGCATTATCCATTCTTTCACCCATGTTAAGACAGTTGCTTGATAATACAACGCCCATTCCGGCAACCCAAATCCTCCATTTTCCTTAGCGTCTTGTAATGTTTTCATCTTAATTCTAGCTTTCTTCCCCTGCCAAAGTTCAAAATTAATGAGTTTAAATCTTGGAAGAATTTTTTCTCAAGTTTTATCATAATTGTTTGAAATAAAAATAAAATCTTTGGCAATACGTTCATTTTTACTGTAGTAATTCTCCCAAAGAGAGAAACATCCCAGAAAATTATGTTGGCATAGCATTTCTATATTGCTGCTAAGAAAACTGAATGGATATATTAATGAAATCACCAAAACTAATTCACGGAGTGGAAATTTTACTTAAAGCACCCTAATTTGGATCAGGACAGAAAAACTTGCAATTGCTTATTCTGTGAAATGCAATTTTATCCATTCTGATACACAAGAAAGTAATAGCAATTAGAATGCAAGGACCATAAAACCACCTTAGAATAATTTCTATCATAATTAAAAGTGCATTCATTTTTTTAAAAAAAATAAGATAAATATACTTAGTTATTAACAGCATTTCCAAGCAAAACCTGTGAAGTTTCACTAACAAGGATAAGCCAAACTCAAGAAAGCATGTAATACTCCATGACTTCAGAATGTACAAAAATTAAAAGTGTCCAGTCCATAACAACGTGGATATACTAGATATACTGGCATCAGCACAATAGAAGTTTATTACATATTATCTAGTATTTCAAACACAAATCATAGTGGGCATTTAAGGTTTCAAGCTGCTACATTCCAGAACTTAGACTGAATTTTTGAATGAAACTAAGTGGATGCAAGAGTGCCACCATCACCACCTCAAGATAAAAATTATTCCCCCCCCCAATGCTTGAGCATATTCAGAGAATCTACCAATTCGACATTCTAATTCAGCGGTTCTCAACCTGTGGGTCGCGACCCCATTTGGGGTCGAACGACCATTTTATGGGGGTCGCCAAACAACGCAGTCTGCCATTTTCCCCCCTTTCCCCTCGGCCGGCGCAGGGGGTAGCACCGCGCATGCGCGGTGCAGGTCGGGGTCACAGCTGTTCTAATTGCTGTTCTAATTGCTGTTCTAATTGCTAATCCTGTCATTCAGAACTGTCATATTAAGTCATGATCTAGGGGGAGAAAAATAATACTGCGCACATATCTCTGAGGAAGATGGGCAGTTCAAAATGTGAAAAATAAATATGTCAATTATCAGTTTCCTATATTCCATCATAAAGTGTATAAGTACAGAGCACTGGATTAGCCAAACCATTAATGCAACACCAAATCATTATACTTTTATGATTCCATCAATTCATCAGACCCTGGGACAAATATTCAGATATATCCTCCATTCTATAACTATGATTCTAGCTTGTAGGCTTTCTCAAAAAGTAGACTAGGATAAATATTAAAGTTCTTCAGGACAACCACTCTTTAAATCCCTAACACCACATGAGATCACCTTCATCAAATTAAAGAGTTTTCACATTCTCAGTACTAGGCACAGAAAATCACAACTGTTTTGTGTGTCCATTTGAACAGAGAAATGGGATGTAATTTTGATTTTAATGATAATTTGATCATGTATGTGGGCAGGGTCATTGAGGTGTTGAGTTTTTGAGTTTGGCTGCTACCCTTATTTTATTTCCATTAAACTTTGTTTTGATTGTTCCTGTTTGAAAACATGCTTCTAATGTCTAGCCACCCAATTTGAATTGCAAGATCTCACAGGGCTCTGGAGGCTGCGAAAAGGGTGTTCAGGGGCTGCCTGTAGACTGTAGCCCAGGAAGGATGTCCAGGAGTGTTTATAGACCAAAACCATTTGTTTTCCTCTTCCTTGTGTCAAAGACACATGTGAAAGATGTTATTCTTTTTCCTAACATTTCTTACACAGTTTAGATGATATGCTCTTTCAAAACCAAATTGGAAATAATACAATTATGCAATTATTTATTCAGTCTTTCCATTCCATTTCTATACTGCAAGAACATGTGCAGAGAAGTAAAACAAAACAGGTGACATGTAATAAAGCCCCCTTCTTTGTTGCATGCATGAATGTCTAAGCAGCATTCTGAGCCAACAGGTTTCTGAATTATAAGCCTGCTGCATAAAAACACAATTTGATTGTCTACTTGCAAGATTATTAGCTGAGGCACCTTTATTCTAAATCTACTATCATCAAAGAATATGTGGAGTTTTCAAATTAATTACAGATAGCAAAAATATTTCTGAGCGTTGTTGTCAAAGCAGGTGAAAAAGATAATGTTGGGTATAGCTGAAGTATTTCCTCTAGGACCATTTGAAGTTGATTAGCCAACATCTTATTACCTTTTCTGAAGATAGGAAGATGGAGATGACTTATAATGATCTAATACCAAGAGATACAGGTTAAACCTCTTAAGAAGAGGCCCAACTATTGTCTCTTTAACTCATGTTAACTCTGTCCTCCCTCACTGAGAAATTAATGACAATTAGATCAGTTCCAAATAAAGCCAACTATTTTTTTTTAACAATGATCGAAAGAAGGAGTGATGACTATACTTCCCCAAGCAATATCATGGCTGGTTAGAGATGATCCAGGAAGGAAAAAGAAGGACATGAAGTATCTGTACCAGGTTTTCTTCAACAAGTGTTATTGCTTTGCATTGCCATCTGTAGTTGGCACTTAATGGTGGTCTCATCTTCTGTTTCCAAATTCCTAAATCCTAGAATAGGCCATACTTAATCAAAGACTAATGGCTGAACACAAATTATTCTTAATAACTCTCAGAAAAATGACCATATTGTCTCAATAATTGCTGTGGGTTGATTTTTACAGTAGCATCAATATGAGAACATGATGATGAATAATGTTTCCAAAGTAAAGTTGTTTTGTGGCTTCTAAACATTTTGGCTCCTACTGCGTTTACTATTGTTGGCTAATACATTGGCTGGACATGCTCTCTATAGTGGGGAGAAGATTTCAGGACATCCACTGAACATTTTTTAAATTCTCACCACAGGCTGAAAATTCTTGATCTTTGTAAAGACATCTGTTTTATATACCTGGAGAGGATGGATTACAAAATAAATTCAGTTTAGGGATCCAAATGCATTGCAGTTTGTCTCTCTAACTTATTAACAGCTAAACATAATGAGTGAATCAATTTTTAACTAGACTGTAAGAAAGTGAATAGCTTACTGTCTTTCATCACTGTCACAGCCTCTTATCTTTGCTTGTCATCAGTCTATTGGAATTTTGGAACTGTGACAATGAAGTGGGGCTCTCCTGTTAGTCTATACAGTCTATCACATGACAGACTTATATAGGATACAAACATTCTACCAACTAACCAAAGACCCTCCATTTTTCCCCCCTATAAAATATTTAGGAGAGGAAAGTACAGATACTAGCCGTCCCACAATGACAGAGCCAAGGTTGTAAGTCAGAGTTCTGCCCCTCACCCCATTAATCTATTTTTATCTTGAGATATTTTGATAATACTCCAGGATGGTTAGTACTAAATTCTTATTATCTATCGGAATAGTATGGGCACTTGGCTAACCTGCTTTATTATTTAGATGTTCACTGAGTTCACAACCCATATCTAAGTAACATTCATCTTCATTGGCATCTCTTTGTAAGAGTTTCGCCAGTTTCTGAATAGCTTGATTTCTACTCACTATCTGATCCAGCTCCCTGCAACCCAAGAGCTGTTCACTTGATACCTGATGACTGGTGCCTGATGACTCTGGCTTCGGCTAGGAATTAGTCAAGGCCTGCTCAGCACCACATAGACTCTCAGCCCAGATAGTACAAACATAAGCAAGGAAAGGAAGGTTCCATTTACAACTATTTATGCCACAGAAAAACCAATCCAGTGGTCTGAAATCAAATGTTGCCACTTTGTTGCCTAAGGCAATTGTAAACTATTTACTGGCACAAAGAAAAAGCCAGTTTTCAATGTATGTCAGAAACAGCACAATTATACACATAAGAGTATTTAATAATGCTTTAAAAATATTGTTACCATAAATTTCAATAGTGGTGATAATGCTATTTTTTTCCCATGACAGCCCTGTACCAAAGCTTTTTCTACACTCATTTTGTACAGTTTAATTGATTCTGTGTTGATCGTAATCAAAGGAGAGAGAGTGGGAATGATAAATGATAGACAGGTGTAGTTAAATTAGTAGCTCATTATTCTTTCATGGAACTCCAAACAATATACATTGACTTTCCACTCAGTCTACCATCTAGGTGAAGGGTGTCCAACCTTGGCAACTTTAAGACTTGTAGACTTTAACTCCCAGAATTCCCCAGCCAATCACTAACTATTCTTAGCTGTTTGTGAATTTTAAATCACAAGTAGAATTATCTGACTTTCTAAACTTTCTCATCGATCAAATAGTTCACGGCACTACATAAGTGTCCATTCTGATAGAAGAGGAACCCTAATTGTCATCTTACAGAATATTACAGACAGAACCAGTGACCTGACTGGGCTGAACACACTAGTCTTCAGCACTGGCAAACTGCATGGAGCTCCTACCCAAAGCAATATTGCCATGCATGGTTGATTATCAGAAAATGGTGAGTTTCCAGATGCGATCCCTTCGGACATGCGTGGGGCAGCTTCTTCCTGCTGTCTGGTTTCCCTTCATCAGAAGACCCTGGAAAGGATAAAAAGTCACCCTGGAGGGGCAACCACAGTTGGGGAGGACCATCGTAAGATCGCAGAAGGGCGGTAGCCCTTCCGTTTGATCCGAGGCAGCTCCCTAGGACCGATGAAGAAAAGATCACACTTAGTCGCACCAGCCAAAAGTCCCAATAACAGCTAAGCATATGAAGCAGGAGTGGAGGATTTGGGTGAGATCCTTTTTTACCTCTCTTTTTCCCTAATTACTTTCCTGTGAAAGCCTTTTGAAATTCGTTCCCCTGCTCTCAATTCAGCAGCATTTGCATACGTGGGATTTTACAGCTCGGAAAGAAAAGGAAACAACTACCAATTTCAACAACCAAATAATTGGATCTTTGTTTTGTGGATACCTTGGGGGCCCAAATCTTTTTATTATAGAGATTTAGCATTCTTTTAACTTCTTTACTATTAACTTTGCAAAATATCGGCTTTTTGGGGTGTGTTTTATTTATTTATTTATTTCTTAAATTTCTATACCGCCCCTCTCCCGTAGGACTCGGGGTGGTTTACAGCCCAATTAAAACAGATAATAATAAATATTTAAAAATAAATTAAATTAATACATGGCTGTTACCAAAACCTGTTAAAATCCCAATTCTAAAACCCGAACAACCTTGTTTAAAAAATTTACATAGAGATTTACATAAAACCCGAGGAGGTCTAGGCCAGGCTGGCTTGATCAAAGAGATGAGTCTTCAATTCTCTTCTGAAGGTGCGGAGATCATGACACATCCGGAGTTCTGGGGGGAGCTCGTTCCACATCGTCGGTGCCCCCACAGAAAAGGCTCTCCCCCTGGGCACCACCAGCCGACACTGCTTAGCCGATGGCACCCTGAGGAGGCCCTCTCTGTGGGAGCGAACTGGTCGATGGGAGGTATTTACTGGCAGAAGGCGGTCTTGTAAATAACTGGGTCCTATGCCATGAAGCGCTTTAAAGGTGGTAACCAATACCTTGAAGCGCACCCGGAAAGCCACCGGCAACCAGTGCAGCTCGCGCAGGATGGGGGCCATTCGTACCCACCAGGGTGCCCCCACTACCACCCGCGCGGCTGCATTCTGCGCCAGTTGAAGCCTCCATGTGCACTTCAAGGGGAGCCCCATGTAGAGAGCATTACAATAGTTCAGTCTGGAAGTGACGAAGGCATGGGTGACCATGTGTAGCCCGTCCCTATCTAGGAAGGGGCTCAACTGGCGTACCAGATGAATCTGGTAAAACATCCTCCCAGCCACGGCCGTCAGATGGTCCTCAAGGGACAGCCGAGAATCTAGGAGGACTCCCAAGTTGCGAGCCCTTCCCGTGGGGGCCACTGACTCGCCCCCAATAGACAGCGATGGAATCAGCTGATTATACCGGGATGACGGTAACCACAGCCACTCGGTCTTGGAGGGGTTGAGCTTGAGACCGTTCTTCCCCATCCAGATCCGCACGGCCTCCAGGCACTGGGTCAGCACGTCAAGAGCTTCATTTGGGTGGTCCAGAGTGGAAATGTACAGCTGAGTATCATCAGCGTACTGATGGAATTCCACCCCAAAACCTCGGATGATCTCACCCAGCGGCTTCACATAAATGTTGAACAACAAGGGCGAGAGGACCGACCCCTGAGGTACCCCACAGTCAAGGGGCCTCGGGGTCGACCTCTGACCCCCTGTCAACACAAACTGCGTCCGGCCAGAGAGGAAGGAAGAGAACCACCGAATTCACGGTGCCCCCTATACCTAACCCCTCCAACCGGCGCAGCATGATACCATGGTCGATGGTATCAAAAGCCACTGAGAGGTCCAATAGCACCAGGACAGAGGAGCAACCCCTGTCCCAGGCCCGCCAGAGATCATCCACCAATGCGACCAAAGCTGTTTCCGTGCTGTAACCCGGCCTGAAGCCCGACTGGAGCGGGTCCAGATACGACGATTCCTCCAGGTGCTGAGGGAACTGTCGAGCAACCACACTCTCAACAGCCTTCGCAACAAAGCGAAGGTTGGAGACAGGACGATAGTTAGATAAAACAGCCGGGTCTAGGGCTGGCTTCTTGAGGAGGGGTCACACCACCGCCTCTTTCAGGGCGGCGGGGAAGACACCCTCACTCAGCGAAGCATTGATAATCACCTGGCGCCAGCCTCGCGTCACCTCACTGAAGGCCAGTACCAACCAGGAGAGACACGGGTCCAGTAAACATGTGGTTGCTCTAAGACCTCCCAGCAACCTGTCCACGTCGTCAGGTGTCACGGAGTCAAACTCAGCCCAGGTAACAGTCTCAAGACCGGCCTCAGCCACTCCTGCTGGACCTCCTTCATCGAAGTTAAAGCCTTCCCGAATCTGAGCGATTTTGTCATGCAGATATTACACAAAATCCTCAGCTCTTCCCTCCAAGGGATCCCCCCTCACCTCCCGATGAAGGAGGGAGCGGGTCACCCTGAACAGGGAGGCTGGGCGGTTATCTGATGACGCAATAAGGGCAGTGACATAAGAACACTTCTCTGCCCTTATTGCCACTAGGTAAGTCCTAATATGGTCTCTTACTCGTGTTCGGTCAGACTCAGAGCGACTCGCCCTCCAACTGCTCTCTAGGCGTCTTTTCCGGCACTTCATCTCCCTCATCTCCCTGTTAAACCAGGGAGCCAATCGAGAACCATGCCAGTTCAGAGGCTCGCCTTATCCTGCATCCAACACGGGGGAAGGCTCCTCAGCTGTCATTGAGGGAAGGGGGGCCAGCCAGCTCTCCCCCACGAGGCTCTCACCCTCGTCTTCCCATCGCTCCACTACTCCAGGCTCTCCTCCTCTCAAGAGGGGGGAGGAAAGGGGCCAGCCACGAGGCTCCAGCATGTCCTCACCTTGCAACATCCTCAGCTGTCATTGAGGGAGGGGAGGGGCTGGCTCTCTCCCTGCGGGGCTCCTCAGCTATCATTAACAAAACTGTCATTAACAAAAGGGAGGGAGGCCAGCCGGCTCTCCCCCCGGGGAGTTCTTAATCCACCGCAGGTCCGCTACTCCAGATCTTTACAGCCAAGCCAGCTCCCGGCTCCAAATCACAGAATCCTCCAAGGCCTCAGCGTTTCCAAAGACACTGCGCGTGGCTGCCGATGCCTCTGCTCGCCCCAACTCAGTCCGGACTCCTGAAGCCCTGTTTCACCGCCAGATGGTCGGCAGCGTTTTCCGGTAACCACCCAGGGGTGTTTGATGGAAATCTACCCCCTGGGTGGGCTCCTCAAACCTCATCTCCTGGACCCAAGCATCGGACACTCAGAGGCTATTCAGCATTTGGGAAAAGATTTTGTGGTCTGCTGGGGACATCTTGTGGCAAAAGTTGCCATAGCAACTGGAATTTCTTTTTTTCAATTGTGCTTGTTGATTACCTTGATTTGGCCTTCATACTATCAAAAGATATAAGACATAGAAACAGCTGTGGTAACAATAATTCTTACAAATTGTGGAGGTGGACAATAGCTGAGTCTTACTAACCATAGCCTCCACTAAAGGACTATCTTTAATCACCATGGAAATGGATGGATCCTATCCACAACTTAATTACAAATTTATCCTTGAAAAAATCCGTGAAGGAACAGAGCTAATCATTTCAGGATTGAAAGCCAAAGACATTTTTCCAAAACTACAAACTGAACTTCAGACTCAAAATGATCAACCTATAACCCCAAAAATAATAGAAGATGAACAATTTAACATTAAAGAAGACTTCAGACAACATGCACAAGTGGCTGAGAACTTTGATGTGCAATTACTGACTTTAACTACAACACCTGTAACTCCAAAAGCAGAGAACTTAGACGTTTTAGATAACCAAACAACAACCGGATATGACTCTCTATTCTACCCAGATGAATTCGCAAGAAGAAGAAGAGGACCAGACCACTGAACTGACTATAAATACCCTAAACCAGACATGTCAAACACAAGGCCCGGGGGCCGGATGCGGCCCGCGAAGTGGTTTCATGTGGCCCGCGAAGCCATCCTGGAAACAGTGAGGGAATGGCCCTCGCTGCCTTGGCCCTGGCCCAGGCCAGCCAGGAGCCAGTGTACAATTTTGTGGTGGCCATCTATGCTGAAATGCATTCAGTCTTAGCTCCGCAACGCCATCCAGAAACAGCGAGGAACCAGCCCCTGCCGCATTGGCCCTGCCTCCTGGGTGCACACTGGGGAGGTGTCACCCTTTGTGAGGAATGAAGAAATGGACCATGCCTTGGTGCTTGCCTCGGTCCAACCCCCTTCTGCCAGAGACCCTCAGATCTGTCCCACTCCTGCCCTGGCCCCTACAGGCACCCTTGACGCGAATACTGTAGAGCTGGCCATGCCCACCCAGTAGGCCACACCCATTCCATCCACATCCACCCAGTAGGCCACACCCACCCAGTCCCCCAAGGGCAACCGCAATGCTGATGCGGCCCTCAATGAAATTGAGTTTGACACCCCTGCCCTAAACCAAACATGGAGATTTGAATTATTAGGGCAACAACTTAACAATTACAAAGGGGCCAGTTCTTTTGAAAGACTGATAACTGGACATTCTCCCTTGATTCAAACAACAGGTGTAGGAATGAAGGGAGACACATCTGAGGTTTTAGAGGCACTGGCATGGAAACTTACTTGGCACAAAAGGAAAGCCAGATTTAAAAATAGGATTTAGAAATCTACTTAATGGGTAAAGCAGCTTTTTAGAGATAATGTTTTTTTTATATTTAGCACTTAGATTTATAATGGGAGTTAAAACTAACTGTTAGACTATAACTTTATTTTTATTTTTATAAAAATTTTATTGTTGTTTTTTTCATCAACATATGTTATTTTTTCCAATCAACAAGTTGTCTGGAGTTTGCTATGCTAATGCATGTTCAATTCCTAATCCTTCATTCTTTTCTCTAGCGAAGAATAAAATAAGTTCCAAATTTGATAGTAGTCTGTATCTTCTTTATCTTTCAACCTCATAGTTAATCTGTCCATCTCTGCACATTCCAATATTTTCCTGATTATTTCTTCCTCTGATGGCAGTCCTTCATTCTTCCAGTATTGTGCAAAAATTATTCTTGTTGCTGTAGTGATGTGTAAGATTAAATATAATTTCTGCTTATTAGTCTTTTCAGGCATAATACCTAGTAAAAAAAGTTCAGGTTTAAAATCCACTTGTTCACCCAATATTTTTTCTGACCAATAAGCCTTTGCCTTACTACATGTCCACCAAATGTGATAATACGTGCCTATGTTATGTTTACATTTCCAACATCTATCTGACATATTTTTAAACATTTTTGCTAATCTTGCTGGCGATAAGTGCCATTTATAAAACATTTTATACAGATTTTCTTTGTATGAAGTTGACATTGTTAATTTATAGTTTCTCTCCCATAACATTTGCCATTTTTCTAATTCTATATTATAGCCAAAATTTTTTGCCCATCTTGTCATTGTTTTTGCCCATCTTGTCATTGTCATTGTTTCTTTCACTTGTTCACTTTCCATATCTAAAATTAACAAAAAAATATACATTTTCTTGATTAATTTCTCATCTGAGGTTAACAAAATCTTATCAAACACAGTTTGATCCTTGTAAAATCCATACATTTTTACATCTTTTTCATATCTACTTTGTATCTGTAAATTTGTCCACCAGGACAGGTTAATTCCCTGATTTTCCAATTCCTGTTTAGATTTTAATTTCCCATCAATATCTAGAATATGCGTGTCTGGAAGAAGTATCAGTACTTACTACACGAAAAGATTCCCATCTGGACGATCCCCAGACACGCAATAGGGGACATAAACATAGTACAAGGTCAAGATGTGGTGCCCTATAGTAAACTCGTAATGGAAGAAGGAAATGTGTTATCATTAAAGTCATCAAATATGCTAGCAGATGAAGGAATAGTGTGTACCTGGTTTTCATATTTACAACTGCAGTCTAGATGGCAAAAAGACCTGAAGAAGGGTTTATCACTAACAGATGAGAATTTAATTGAACAGGTTAGAGAAAAAGGGCCCATGCATATCAAAAGAGTGTACAGTGTATTGATAGAAATTGACTCTGAAACTGTACTAGTCAAGGATTGTATGATAAAGTGGGAACAAAATTTTGGGCAACCTATCACAATGGAAACGTGGGAGAGAATTTGGGTGAAAAATGTAAAATTTACGCAAGCGCAACATTTAAGAGAGAACTTTTATAAAATGTTTTATAGGTGGCATCTAGATCCGAAAAAACTATCATATATCTACCCTGACATCCAACCTAAATGTTGGAGATGTGATAATATGGAGGCTACATATTTTCATGTATGGTGGACATGTAGAAAAATTAAAGCTTTCTGGAGAAAAATATGGTGGACACTTCAAACCATTTTGAAAAAGCGTATTGAATTTCTACCTCAGTTGTTTTTGCTAGGGATCATAAAAGACTGTACCACCGTAGAGACGAACTTAATTTTGAACCTGATCACAGCAGCGAGACTGCTGGTGGGACAATATTGGAAGAAGCCAGAATTACCATCTATTGAAGAGTGGACTTTGAAAGTTATAAATTTGGCAGAAATGGCTAAAATATCTGCATATTTGAAGGATCATTCAAATGAAAAAATATATGTTGGACTGGAAACATTGGATAGACTACATACAAGAGAAACACCAATCAAAGAAAATGTATCTGGCTTATAGTTAAATCTTGATATACGGAGTGAAGAATGTTTACAAATTTAAATTGATTGTATTAAGTTGAATAGCATTTAACTTGAATTTTTTCTTGGTTTACATGTACAAATATATATCCAACAATAAAAAATGTTATATATAAAAAAACCACAAAAAAAATATCTAGAATATCTTTATATGTCCATATTTTTTCAAAGTCTACCAAGTTTGGATGTATAAATACTTCCATCGTTGATAACCACCCTGGAATTTTTAAATATATTTTAGCTTTAATTTTTTCTCATACTGTTGACAAGGCATTTCTTATAAAATGATTTTGAAACTACTTATTGTTATGTCTGGTCTCTCTCAGCTCATTAAAAGCTACGTAAATGTCTTTAAGAGATTTATTAAACACATTTCAAAAGGATTCATTTCAAAGCAAACTGCTGACATTTTGCTGGCAAAACATCCAAGACTAATTATTTACATTTAGATTACAACAAACTCCTTCCAAACCTCCCAATTACTCACTCTGTCTTTATCACATTGTCCGAGACCTCATTATCCTTCGCTAGGTTTTCAAAACATCAGACTTTCAAAGCATTGCAAAAGTTTCCAAACCTCTCATTGATAAACGTTGCTCGTAACAAGGGCGTATTCTACTTCCCCCCTCTAATATAGTGTCCGATACGTCACTTCCCCCCATTACTTCCTTTTTCCAGTTAACTGACACCTTCGCTTATCAAACCTTCGGAACCTCGGATCAATCCATTTCTCTTCTTGCTCTAAATCTGACTCATCATTTGGAGAGTCTGATTCAGAATGCATACAAAACTCCTCATTATCTGATTCGGCTGCCGGGGGGGGGAAATACCCAGAGGGGCCTGCTTGTGCTTCCTCCCCCTCTGATATGTCATCATCCAGTCGTGAGACACCCACAACACTATCCCCCCCCGCAGGCCCCTCCCCCGGGGGCCGTCGGAAGGGATGCGGTTTGGAGGGAAATGCAGTATGAAAATCCCGCGTTAACTCAGGAGCCTCAATATCCTGAGCATCTACCCAAGAGCCAGCGGCGGGCCCACCCCCGGTCCAATCAACCAAATATTGGAAGCGGTCGTTGAGCCATCGGGAATCTCGGATGCCGGACACCTCCAACCGGGAAACAGGAACTTGAGCACGGCGAGCTGTCGGGCCCGGATCAGGAGGTCGAAGCGGAGAATCAGGGTTGACAGGAACAAGCAAGGAGCGATGAAACACGGGATGTACACGAAAAGACCTAGGCAAAGTCAAACGATAGGTCACCGGATTGATGACCGTCTCCACAGGAAAAGGACCCATGAAACGTTGATCAAGCTTGCGGTGAATTCTCCCTGGAAACAAGTACTTGGTGGAGAGCCAAACCCGATCTCCTACAGCTAACGGCAGCGTGTCGCGACGCGAGCGGTCTGCAACCCGCTTGTAGTCTTCCTTGGCCTTAGTCAAGTGCTGCTTAACCATCTCGTGGACTGACTGCAGTTCGGTTAAATAGTCTTCTGCAACTGGAACTGGAGAATCGAGGAGCGTGAGCGGGAAAAATCTGGGATGATAGCCGTAGTTGGCAAAAAACGGGGTGGTCTGAGTGGAAGTGTGCTGAGAGTTGTTGAAAGCGAATTCGGCCACGGAGAGATATTTGGACCAATCGTTCTGTTGGTCGTTGATGAAACAACGCAAATACTGCTCCAGAATGCCAATCACTTTCTCTGTACCCCCATCAGTCTCTGGGTGATGCGTGGAGGCTAGATTAACTTGGACTTGAAGCGCAGACATGAGTTCTCTCCAGAACTCCGAGGTGAACTGGGTTCCTCGGTCGGACACTATTTTGTCAGGCAAACCGTGTAGCCGGAAGATATGTTGAATGAACAGCTGAGCAGTGACCTTGGCCGTCGGTATTCTTCGGCAAGGAATGAAATGTGCCATTTTGGTCAGCATGTCCACCACTACAAAGACAACGGTGTAGCCGGCAGAAACAGGTAGACAAGTCAAGAAGTCCATGGAAATAGCTCCCCAGGGTCTCTCCGGCGTGGGTAAAGGCTGTAATAATCCCGGAGGGGCTCCTGTGGCATGTTTTGCCTGACGGCACCGTACACAGGAATTCACATAGGATTGCACATCATGGCGAAGTCTGGGCCACCAAAAAGTCCGAGACACTAAGTGAAGAGTCTTAAAGAACCCAAAATGACCTGCCGCAGGGTTATCATGACATTGAGTCAGGATGAGACCCCGGAGTGGGCCTGCTGGAACATATAACAGGTTGCGGAAGTGTAATAGTCCCTCGGACAAGGTCCAAGGTGAGTCGGGACCCACCTCTTGTCTCTTCCGTATTGCAAAGTCATCTAGTTGCTGCGCTTCCCGAATCTGTCGTCGTAGATCTACCGGATCATGCACGGCTGCGATCGATTCGATAGGCAGAATGGTTCGAAGCGGTAAGGGATCCTTGACCTGTAGATACTCAGGTTTACGGGACAGGGCATCTGCTCTTTTGTTGTACCCTTTCGGAATGTAGGTGACTTTGAAGTTGAATCGAGCGAAGAACAAAGACCAACGGATTTGACGTTGATTCAATTTCCTGGCAGATTGCAAAAATTCCAAGTTTTTATGGTCAGTTCGAACTTCAACTTGGTAGCGGGCTCCTTCCAGGTGGTGTCTCCAGGTCTCAAAAGCAGTCTTGATGGCCAATAGTTCCTTTTCCCAAATGGTATAATGGCGTTCGGAGGGACTCAGTTTCCTGGAGTAATAAGCACACGGGAACAGGGGGCCGCCATCTTGGCGTGTTTGAAGTAACACGGCCCCTACTGCAACATCTGAGGCGTCAGCCTCCACTACAAAGGGTCGACAAGGATCTGGATACTTGAGAATGGGTTCCTGAACAAAAGCCTTTTTGAGGGTCTGAAACGCCTGTTGCTCGGCATCGCCCCAGTGGAACTTAACGCCTTTCCGTAACAGTCGAGTAAGGGGCGCAGTCAAGGCAGAAAATCTCGGAATAAATATCCTGTAATAGTTCGCAAATCCCAAAAATCTTTGGACATCTTTTGCTTTACATGGTGGTTGCCAGGTTTGCAAGGCCTCAACCTTGCCAGGGTCCATGGCGATGCCTTGTGGAGAAATCACATGTCCCAGAAACTCAATGGTGGTTTGATAGAATTGACATTTCTCTAACTTGGCGTAAAGGTGATGCTCCCTCAAGCGTTGCAAAACTCTCCGGAGATGCTGAAGATGAGTGGCTCGTGACGGGGAGTAAATCAGGATGTCATCGAGGTAAACCACCACAAATTGATCTAATAAATCCCGGAAGATGTCATTCATGAAATGTTGAAAGACGGCCGGAGCATTGGTGAGTCCAAAGGGCATAACGGTATATTCAAAATGACCATACCTGGTTCCAAACGCGGTCTTCCACTCGTCCCCCTCTCGAATGCGAACCAGGTTGTAAGCACCCCTTAAACCTATCTTGGTGAAGATGGTCGCTGATCGGAGACGGTCCATGAGATCAGGAATCAAAGGCAGAGGGTACCGGTTGCGCACCGTGATGGCATTGAGCTTGCGATAGTCACAGCATAGGCGTAAATCTCCGGTTTTCTTCTTCACGAATAACACAGGAGCTGACAAAGGCGAGGAAGAGGGACGAATGAAACCCCTGGCCAGGTTTTTGTCCACAAAGTCTTTCAATGCGGCCAACTCGGGTTCTGACATGGAGTAAAGGCGTCCCCTTGGAAGCTTGGCATTTGGTAGCAAATCAATGGCACAGTCATATGGTCTATGCGGAGGCAATTGGTCTGCCTCTTTCTCATTGAATATATCTGCAAAGTCCGCTAGATTGGCCGGCAAGGTGATGTCAGGGTGGGATGGTAGCTGAGCTGCACAAACTTGGCGTACGTGGTCTACGCATTGCAAACTGGGAAATGAAACAAAGTTCTGGGACCACACCACACAGGGATCATGGGTTCTCAACCAGGCTAGGCCGAGAACTAAGGGGAAATGAAGTCCCTTGGTAACATAGAATTGGATGGCTTCTTCATGTTGTCCTATGACCAGGCGTATGGGCTGGGTCATAAACTTGATCGGTCCAGACAACAACTCACGACCATCGATTGTCTCAACCAACATAGGTGGCTTCACGGAGCACAAAGGTATGGCATGCTGACGAGCGAAAGCTTCATTCATGAAATTGGTGGTGGCTCCAGAATCCAACAAGGCGTGGGCCGGAATACCCTGGGCATGATTTCCCAGAAGTATATTGGTTGCTAGGATCAGATGTCTCGGAGGACCGGGGTCGTCGTCTGCGGAACTGGAACTGGGTTTGGCGCCTGCCCGACCCAATGTTTCCATTAGGCCGGGCTCTGGCCGTTTCCCGGCAAGGTGGCTTGAAACTGCTGAGTGGGAGGCCGAGCTGGAACAGGAGTAGGACCTGCCGTACCACGTCTTTTCTGGGGGCAGGCCATGACGAAGTGACCCATCTCTCCACAGTATAGGCATAAGCCCTCAGCTCTCCGTCTTGCCTTCTCAGCCTCGGTCAAACGAGATCTGGCTGCACCAAGATCCATGGGCTCATCTCTGGTCATGGGTGCAGGGCGCCTCTCAGTGTAAGCCGGCCATGTTTGGACAATACGTCTGGGTGCCGGGATGGGTGGGGTGATAGGTAGGGTCTGGAATCCTCTGCGTGGTGCAGGAACTGGCTTGGCACTTCCGGTGACTGGAACCATCTGTTTGACCAGGCGGGCATCCATGGCTTGCGTTTGCGCCTCCATAGCCAAACAATGTTGGTATAATGCATCCAGGGTCGCGGGTATTACAGTAGTTTTCAATCCATTCAAGATCTGGGAAGACAGGCCATCTTGAAAGATTTCCATGAGAGCCTCCTCATTCCAATTAATTTCTTGAGCTAGGCGGCGAAAATCTGATATATATTCCGCTACGCAGCGCGATCCTTGACGTAGCTCTCGTATTCGCCGAGTGGCATTTTGTCTACGAAGGGGGTCAACAAATTCTCTTTCCATCAGCTGGCAGAATCCTGCATAATTGCGCAGAACAGGATCTTGTCCATCTATCAGAGGAGACGACCAATCAGCAGCTGGCCCAGACAGTAAACTTAGAATGAACGCTACTTTTGTTTCATCAAGCTGGAAATCTGCTGGAGTTGAGGCAATGAATGTTTTGCATTGGTTTAAAAAAGCTGGAAATTTACTACGCTCTCCAGTAAACTTATCAGGCAAGGCTAAGTAACATCTGTTTCTTCTGGGAGGGGGGGCTGGAGCTGGGGCTGCTGCTGCGGCTTGAATCTGCTGTTGCAAATGTCCAATTTGTTGCTGGAGATTTTGAACTAATAGATGCAGAGCCAGGTTATCAGCAAGGAGTTCCTCCATGACGTCACTGAAAGCTCGGATTAATTTTCGTCTTTTCTGTTTTAAATGTTACGAGCAATCTGTTATGTCTGGTCTCTCTCAGCTCATTAAAAGCTACGTAAATGTCTTTAAGAGATTTATTAAACACATTTCAAAAGGATTCATTTCAAAGCAAACTGCTGACATTTTGCTGGCAAAACATCCAAGACTAATTATTTACATTTAGATTACAACAAACTCCTTCCAAACCTCCCAATTACTCACTCTGTCTTTATCACATTGTCCGAGACCTCATTATCCTTCGCTAGGTTTTCAAAACATCAGACTTTCAAAGCATTGCAAAAGTTTCCAAACCTCTCATTGATAAACGTTGCTCGTAACAAGGGCGTAGTCTACTTCCCCCCTCTAATATAGTGTCCGATACATCACTTCCCCCCATTACTTCCTTTTTCCAGTTAACTGACACCTTCGCTTATCAAACCTTCGGAACCTCGGATCAATCCATTTCTCTTCTTGCTCTAAATCTGACTCATCATTTGGAGAGTCTGATTCAGAATGCATACAAAACTCCTCATTATCTGATTCGGCTGCCGGGGGGGGGGGAAATACCCAGAGGGGCCTGCTTGTGCTTCCTCCCCCTCTGATATGTCATCATCCAGTCGTGAGACACCCACAACACTTATGGACTCTGTTTTTCCCGTACCATAAGAAAGCATGCCACCCCAATTGTAAATCATGTCCCTCTAAATACAGTAGCCTTTTATTTCTAAGTGTTATCCTCTCTTTAACCCAGGTTAACATAGATGCTTGGTAATACAACGTCCATTCCAGCATCCCAAAACCTCCATTTTCCTTAGCATCTTGTAATGTTTTCATCTTAATTCTAGCTTTTTTCCCCTGCCAAATAAAGTTCAAAACCAATGAATTTAAATCTTGAAAGAATTTTCTCTCAAATTTTATCGGAATCGTTTGAAATAAAAATAAAATCTTCGGCAACACATTCATTTTTACTGTAGCAATTCTTCCTAATATTGACAGCTGCAGATCTTTCCTAGTCTAGCTTTATTTGCTTCAATAATTTTGTATAATTGTCTTCTTTTATTGATGAACACTTAGCTGAAAGATGAATACCTAAATATTTAACTTTTTTCACTATTTGTACCTCTGTTTCTCTAGTATTTGCCTTTTTTGTTTATCTGTGAGGTTCTTTACTATTACTTTGGTTTCTTCTTTCTTTATTTTTAGTCCTGCCATTTCTCCATATTCTTCTATCTTTCCCCATAGTTTAGGAATCATCTCTAAAGATTCTTCCAAGATAAACACTAAATCATCAGCAAATGCTTGTAACTTATATGTTTCATCTTTTATTTTCAATCCTTTAATTTCTGTGTCCTATCTTATCCTTCTATTTAGTACTTCCAAAGTAAAGATAAATAATAATGGAGATAGTGGACACCCTTGTCTCGTACCTTTTCTTATCTCAAAGCTCTCAGTATAATCTCCATTCACTATCACTTTTGCTGTCTGGTTGCTATATATTGTTTTTATCATATTTGTAAAATTCTTTCCAAAATCCATTATTTGTAATTGTTGAACCATAAATTGCCAGGAAACATTATCAAATGCTTTTTGGGCATTTAAAAACACTAATGCTAATTGTTTCCCTGGATGTAATTCATAATATTCTAATACGTCCATTATCACCCTTAAATTGTTTTTAATTTGTCTCTTCGGTAAAAAAAACTGTTTTGATCTGGATGTATAAACTCAACTAAGTACTTTTTCAGCCTCTCTGCATTATTGAAGTAAAAATTTTGTAATCCACATTGAGTAATAAAATCGGTCTATAGTTCTTAATATACGTCAAGTCTGAATCTTCTTTTGGTATCAAAGTAATATTTGCTTCTATCCATGTATTTGGAAGTTTGGCCTCTAACAATAATCCATTACAAACATCTTTCAGTGGTTCGCTTAATGTATCTTGTAGATTTTTATAAAGTTCCGCTGGTAGCCCATCTGGGCCTGGTGTTTTCCCACTCTTTTGTCATTTTATAGCCTCTAATATCTCCATCATTGTTATTCTTTCTTCTAACATAGTTTTCAATGTCTCTGGAATCTTTGGCAATTTACTTTCTTCTAAATATTGAGCAATTCTCTCTTTTGCAGCCTCCTCTTTGCCATACAATTCCTTATAATATTTCTTAATTATCTTTTTTATTTCTTCCTTTTTAAATTGTAAACAACTAAGTTATGTATTATTTTCTTCTCTTTCTGTTTTTTGAGCTTATAAGCTAGCCATCTTCCTGGCTTGTTGGCATTTTCAAAGAAATTTTGTTTTGCTCTCTTTATTTGTTCCGCTAATTTTTCTGAGTCCAACAAATTCAGCTTATGTTTTATTATTTCCATTTCTCTTTTCAAAGTCTTTTTCTGTGGATTTTGTTGTAATTATGTCTCTAACTTTCAAAATTTTTCTTTTAATAATAAATATTGCTGTCTTCTCTGTTTATTTTTCTTTGCCATATATGTTATAGCTATACCTCTAAAATACACTTTAGCTGTATCCCATACATTTTGTAGTGATGTGTCTTCTTCTTTATTTTCTTTAAAGAAGAATTCCATTTCTCTTTTCGCCAAGTCTATGAATTCTTTATCTTTTGGTATAGATTGATTTAAAATCCATCTTGGGTTTTTTTGTGTTCCTTTCCATGTCGCTTTTAAAGGGTTATGATCTGCCCATGTGCCTATTTCTATCTCAATTTCCTGTATATCCATCTTTAATTCAGAAGTCATCCAAATCATGTCAATTCTTGACCAAGATTTATGGCTATTTGAGTAAAAGGTATATTGTCAATTTTGAGGATTGATTTCTCTCCAGACATCTTGAATTCCAATTTCTTCTGTCATATCAAAGAATGTCTTGGGTAATCTTCTTACAGATTTTCCTCTTTTGCTACTTTTGTAATCCATTGTTCCATCTACTATTGCATTAAAGTCTCCTATTAAAAAATATTTTGGTATTCCATTTCTATTAATTTCCTGTGTAATCTTTGATAAAATTGTTCTTGACTATCATTTGGGGCATAAATTGCCACTAACAATATTTGTTTTTGATGTAAATATATTTCAACCATTACAATTCTTCCTTTTTCATCTGAATATATTAATTTAGAATCTATTGTCTCTTTAACGTATATCGCCAACCTTCGTTTCTTTTGTTGTGCTAATGTATAATAAAGCTTCCCCATTTTCGGGTATTTCAAGAATTTATAATGTTGTTTTTTTATGTGTGTCTCTTGTAAACAGATTATATCTATATTTAATTTCTGAAGTTTCCTAAAAAAATTATTTCTTTTTATTGGGGAATTTAGTCAATTTACATTTACTGAAAAAATCTCATTTTTTTCTTCATTTCCTCTTTCATTACTTGTATTTTGGTCTAGTCAATCTTGTAGTCCTTTGTTTTCTGGCAGTTCCTTCTCCTCCACCTATTTGTTCACTTTTCTCCTGCTGCTGTTCTGCTTGTGCCGTTGCTCCTTGTGCCGTCTCTCCCATCTGCTTATCCTCTTGTTGTTGCTGCAATCCTTCATCCAAAATTACTCTATTTCTTACTTCAAAGTCCTCTGCTTTCCAAATTGAGTCCAGTCGATATCTTGTATTATTTCAGTTTATTAAAATGCCTTCTGGCATTAGCCATCTGAAATTTATGCCTTTGGCAATCAATTTTGTAGTTAGAAAATGGTAGTGTCTCCATGTAACCCTTACTCTCCTGGGTATCTGTTTTAGGACCACAATTTCTTTATTTTTATGTTGTAAGGGTTCCTCTCTCACTTTTCTCAGTACTTCATCTCTTGTTGATTTCTTCATGAACCTCACATGCACTTCTCTTGGTAATCTGTTTTTTCTTGCATAGCTTGAATTAATACGGAAAATGTGATCCGTCTCATTCTAAATGTCTACTCGGTCTGCATTTAAGAGTTCTGTCAACAGCTCAATAAACACTGTTTGTATATTTTCTTCACTGTCTTCAGGAATATTTTGAAACCTCAAATAATGTTCCGCTTCTCTCATTTCTACCATTGCCATAGTCCGTTCTAGCTCTTGATTTGTTTGTTCCAGTCCTTCATTCTTTTGCAATACTATTTCCACCTTTTTGTCAATGTCTTCAGTTTTATTTTCCACTTCCTGGATTTTCTGTTCATTTTTTATAATCTTTTGATTTTGAGTTTCAAATTGTGCCTTTATATCCGTAATTTCTTCGCTTACTTTCTCCAGCTTACTTTGTGTTTCCTCATGGTTTCTCTGCAAAATTTCTTGGATTAATTTTAAAGAGGCCTGTGTTTCATCTTGAGCCGTGCTTGCTTTTTCATGCTGTAGCAATGTGCCAACAGAACTCTGAGTTGTTGGGCTGGCTTGTCAGACAGAGGGCGCCGAAGAGGTTTTCTTTGCAAGTTTGGAAATATTAGATGTACTCATTTTATTGCTCACAGTCTTAAACTTATATCCAAAGCATAATCTGGAATCAGTTGTTCTGAGGCAAACCTACCTCCCCCAGTCTCTTCTTGGATTTAAAATGTTCTCTTTTCTTTTCCCCAGATAGTGTCTATTTAGTCTTTAGCCAATGTCAACAAGTATAGCTATAAACAGTCTTTCATTTATTATCTCAAACCAAGGCTTTGCTTTGTTCAAGCTTTCCAAGGTCACTGTGTTTTTAATTCTTTAATTCTTATTTTTCGCCAGTAGATGTCCTCGTTGGCTTATTTATCAACTCTCCACACTCTAGTAGTCAGGTAATTTGATATTCATTTAACATTTCCCCTTAATGTTAAATTGCCGCTCCAAAAGTCTCCCTGGGGGTGTTTACTTTTTCAAGTTCTCCCTTTCAGGGTCTCAATATTTTCAAACACAAGGAGAAGGAAAAGATTTCAGCTCACCCAGACATAACTTGTTGTTGGAGAGTACTTCCGGCGAGGGAATGAGATGGCCATAGGAGTCTGGGTCTCCAGCCTGTCAGTCTGGTTTCGCTTCGCCTAGTGTCTCTTAAAGGGATGGAAAGTTGCCCTGGAGGGGCAACGAAGAAAAAGGGATGTTTCAGGAACTTGGATCTGGTGGCAATCAATCTAAGCGTACTGAATGCCCCCTCTAAAGGGACGGAAGAAAGGCTGCCAGGAGAGCCGAGGCAGCCCAAGTTGTCTGTAACAGGAAGGGAAGCTATGAAAAATAGACTATAACTTTAATTGTATATGGAAATAGATTTGTGATAATGAAAGATATTTTGTTATTAAAGGAGGAGTTATTAGAATGAGAATTAGAATACATTTGTCTATAAAGAAGGTAAAATTTGGAATAATATATGTATTTTAGTTATGTTAATTATATTATAATGAAATGAGGGAAATCAAGGTTTTCTGAAGTTTAAACATTGGTTATAAAAGGCTAAATTGGAATATATAAATTGGAATTAAATAAAACCTCTAAACAGGACTTGGATATATATAAGTAAAATACTATTGATAAATGTACTATTGATTGAGTCTAGTTAGAAACTTATTAACATGAATATGATATTATATTTGTGGGAAACAGTGAGGGAGTGTTATTGATGTAACCTGAGATATATATGAATGATTTTGTAATTGATTGATTTCCCTAACACCACGCTGTTTCCTAAGTATCTGGATGTTAAAATTTGAAAAATTAATAAAACTTGTTTTTTTTAAAAAAAGAACCTCTTTGTAGGGCAAAACAGGATTTATCCCATTGAGGGCAATAGCATGGCATGATTTGATGTTTTTCTTACACCTGTAGATACTGTTTAGATGTTCGTCTTATAGCTGTATAATACTTTTAGCCAATTGAATATCTCTCAATGTTTATTACTGTTAGCAATAAAAGTGTTCATGACCAAAAAAAAAGAAAGAAAAGAAAAAGAAAATGGTGAGTTTGACTAATCACGCATCTAAGCACATATTATTCTTATTAAATTGAAATGAATGTTTCCTTTCCCAGCCATTATTATGATAGAGTACATTGATTTTTTTAAGAATAAGATAATTGGTTAGATAATTCTTTTTCTATTTTCATGAGATGAAACCTCACCTTATTTGCTAATGACTCTGCTTAATTTTCTTCTCTAATTTTGATTTTATAGTTATTATTTCTCCTGTACATTTGATGATATACTCTGAATTTTCTTTTGTATTTTTTGTTAATCTGTATTCATCTCTTGGAATTCCTGTCTTTCAACTCTGAAAATATTGTCTTTACGTATATTTAAACCATGATTTGTTACTTATGGTTTATTAAATTAGCCACCAAAAAGATCTGCATTCACAGTGTCATGCAATTTTTTTTATTGTAGCCTAATACAATGTATGAATGCAGCTTCTATTTCATCTAGGACTGTTTGCATTAAGTTTCATGCTTAAATAAAATATTAGAAGTCCCAAACAAAGCCCCATTCATAAGCAATGTCTAGAAAATGCACCACACATGCAATCAAAAGTATAAATGAACCTTTCATTGAAATCAGAAGATTTTTCTTTCAAGTAAATGTGTTTAAATTCAGGTTGTGTTAATAACAATATCCTTAAGCAACTACTTGAGTTCAGTAGGCTTTCCAAAAGCCATATTTTTTTTCCTTAGAAAATAAGTGTAACAAAAATGTAGTTGATATGAAGCCAATCCTTTTCCTTTGCAGACACATAAAGTTATATGATGCATCTCCTGAGTTCCAAAGGAAATATGTTTTAAGACATATAGTGCTTTTTCATTTTTTATAGAACACAGGAAACATTCACACTATTCTATCTGCTTTCCATTAACAACTTCAGAGTTGTTCCCAGTCATTTTAGTAATTATCCTTGACCTGAAAAAAATGACCTTGAGCACTGCATTTTCTTCATTCTCAAAACAATGTATAGTAGGTTTCAGAGTGTAAATATACTCTTTCCATCTTCCAAGCTCTAAATTATAAATATATTCATGGTTCTATATACACCTCAGGAATGCATAGCCCCCGTGGTGGCTTGCTTTGAAAAATAATGGCAATGCCAATTGCACAAATCATTTTGTTACTACATATAAAATATCCTTAATAGATCTTGGAAATATGTGAAATATCTCCAACATTAAAATAGCTAATTGAATAGTAACTGTAAAGCTTTGCTGGCTGAGGAATTCTGGAAGTCCACAAGTCTTAAAGTGGCCAAGGTTGAGAACCCCTGATCTAGGAAGTTATAGTACCATTACAACTGAATGCAAAATCATTTATCTTTTGCTTTTGATATTTTAATAATTTTGTTTTATATTCCCATGTATGCAAAAAATACAAAATTACATAAAATATTTTTCAAATCCACATCTCCAGAATATTTCCATTGATGTGGATCTAGGATTTAATATACCCCCAAATTATAACTTTAATAGCTAAGTGAGGCATCAGAAAGGTTGCTATCGCTCACTAACATTTAGACCAGTGGTTCTCAAGCTGTGGGTCGCGACCCTTTTGTGGGTCGAACGACTCTTTCACAGGGGTTGCCTAAGACCATCGGAAAACACATATTTCCGATGGTCTTAGGAACCGAGACACCGCTCTCTCTGTTGCAGCCTCACTCTCTTCCATCTTCTTTTCCTTCCCACCCTCCTGCGAGCTTGCAATACCCCTCAGGGCCTCACATTACCTCCCGGAGGACTCAGCTGTTCGGCGGCCGGAAGTTGGAGCTGCTCAGCTGTTGGTTGGGATGCCCGTGGAGCTGACCCGCACGTTGTCCTAGACCCCTCCCCTGCCCGTTCATGTCGAGCCCGCGGGGGCTTGACAGGGAGAGAGGGAGGGAAGGAGGAAGGGACTCCTCCTCCTCTCCTAAGGTTCAAAGCAGGATCAGCTTCCCAAGGGCAATCCCAATTCCTGTGTTTCTGCCATACCTCCTCGGCGCTCCCGGGAATGGGGCGGGCGGAAGAAAGCTTGGCTAGGCTAGGCAAAGAAAAGCCACTGAGCCGTGAGCTAAGATCGCAGGCAGGCTGGGGAAGGCGGTAAAGAAGAGGAAGGGGATAGGGAAAGAGGAAACGCCAGGCTTGTCCTCGCCTCTCCCAAGAACCTCCTGCGCCACCTCACAGGAACCTCACCTGGTTTCAGATTTACACCACAAAAGTTTTTCTCGTGCAGAGGAGAGAGGAAAAACAATTGCAGAACACTCGGGAATCCCTTGCAAGGTGCCATGTACCTTGGTGCTTATTTCCTAATACCTTCCCCACCCCCGTGTTTTCTGCTCCACCCCGAATTCGCCTCCCTTCCACTCTCCCATCTATGGTCTTAATACAGCCCTCAGTCTGTCTCCCTTTCAACACCCCCTAAAATTCTTCACTCAGGCAGGCTTCCAGAATTTGGCTGGCAGGATGCAGGTAACCCCTCCCCCTGTCCTGCCACCTCCCACGGCACCGCGTCTCTGTGTCTCAAGCCTCCGTGGCACAGAACTGCTGGCTTTATGCTTGCGCGGAAGATATTTTCTTTTACAGATGGGATGGGTGGGCCCGACATTCGCAGGCAGGCAGGACCCTGCCCGCCGAGCTGCCTCCCCATTGTCCTCCATGCCAGCCGGCTCCATTGCCAGACCTCCCAGCTGACCGGCGCAGGTCCGGAGGTCACCAGCTGACGGGCGCAGGAGTTTGGAGCTCCGCCGCCTCCCCTTCGCCCTCAGCACCGGCCAAAGCTTTGCCTGACGTTCCAGCTGACGGGTGCAGGTCCGGAGGTCACCAGCTGATGGGCGCAGGAGGTCGGCACTCCACCACCTCCCCTTCACCCTCAGCACCGGCCAAAGCGTTGCCTGACATTCCAGCTGATGGGTGCAGGTCCAAGGGTCACCAGCTGACGGGCGCAGGAGGTCAACGCTCCGCCGCCTCCCCTTCACCCTCCATACCGGCCAAAGCGTTGCCGGATGTTCCAGCTGACGGGAGCAGGTCCGGAGGTTGCCAGCTGACAGGTGCAGAGTTCGATGCTCTGCCGCCTCCCCTTCGCCATCAGCACCGGCCAAAGAGTTGCCTGACGTTCCAGCTGACAGGCGCAGGTCCGGAGGTTGCCAGCTGATGGGCGCAGGAGGTCGGCGCCGCGGTGGCCTCCCAACCACCTGCTTCTTCGGCTGGAGCAGTTGCCAGGGCTTGTATGGCCCGCAAGGGCCGCTGACGCGCTCCCTGCAGCCGGCAACCCTGGTAACTGCTTCAGCCAAAGAAGCAGGTGGCTGGGAGGCTGCCGCGGTGCCAACCTCCTGCGCCCGTCAGCTGGCAACCTCCAGACCTGCGCCCGTCAGCTGGAATGTCCGGCAATGCTTTGGCCAGTGAGGAAGGCGAAGGGGAGGCCACTGCAGTGCCGAACTCTGCGCCCATCAGCTGGCGACCCTCAAATTTGGGCTTGTCAGCTGGGAGGTTTGGCAAGGGAGCCAGCTGGCATGGAGGGTGATGGGGAGGTTGCGGCCCAGCAGGTGGGGTCCTGCCTGCCTGCGAATGTCAGGCCCCACCCGCCCCATCTGTAAAAGAAAAAGTCTTCCACCCAAGCATAACTTTTAAGGATTTTAAGGATCTTTGAGAGGGAGAGAGAAATAGAGAGAGGGAGAGAAATAGGGAAAGAGAACTAGAAAGAGGGAGAGAGAGAAAAAGGGAGAGAGAAGAGAGGGAGACAGAGGGAGAGAGAGAGAGAGAAAGAGAGGAAGAGAAAGAGAGAGAAAGGGAGACACAGAGAGAGAAAGAAAGGGAGAAAGAAGGAGAGAGAAAGAGAGACAGGGAGAGAGGGAAAGAGAAAGGGAGAGACAGAGAAAGAGAGGGAGAGAGAGAAAGAAAGAGGGAGAGAGATTAAATTAGTAACATGGTTGTTCAGTGAATCTGGTTTCCCCACTAACTTTGCTTGTCACAAGGTTGCAAAAGGTGATAACATGACCCTGGAATTATTTTATGGTTGGGGGTTACCACAACATGAGGAACTGTATTAAAGGGTCACGGCATTAGGAAGATTGAGAACCACTGATTTAGACTCTATTACTTGAAAATAGAACAAACTTTATTTATGGTCAAAGACAGGTTACAAGACAATTAAAAGAAAGACAAAGTGAAATTTCAAATTTTAGCCAGAATTTTAAATGTCAGAACCTCTTGTAAGCCTCTAGAGAAACTAGTACAGCTTCCAAGAGCAATAAAAATGGAAATATTCCTGGGAACTCAGGGGCATGGTTCTTAAAAATTTTGGCTGTTCCAGTTCCAAAGATCTTGAATCTTTGCAACTACAAGTCTGGAAGCCAGATGACAAATGGCTGATCAGCTTCAAATTAAAATTATTTATATCAGCAGGGACATAACTACCACATCTGCTGATACCAAATAAGTAATAGCATTAACAATTTTGTAGGCCTGATCAACAACAGTTTTTATTTTGTTTTTCAAACAGGAAAAGATTGAAAGTAATTTCAAAATATTTAAATTCCTTAATTTGTTCTTGGCAGATGCTATTAATCTTCCAGCAATGTCTACCTCTTACAGGCCTCTTAGTAAGACACATCACTTTTGTTTTTGTTAGAACTGATAAGTGTTTCCTCTCTCCATAATGTGAGTTGAAGGCTTGAAGACTCCACTTGGATCTATCTATATTGTAGATAGTACGCTTCATCATATACAGTATAGCATTTAAACAGATTTATGTCCCAACTTTGGAGGGTGGAACTCTAATTTTATTAAATGTTGAAAAGAAAGGGGCTAGGATACAACTTGCTTAATTCCTTTTTGAATAGAAAGTGGGATGAAAAGTATGCTAAAATATCATAAGTAACTTTAATGAAATCTCATAATTAGATGTCAATGGCAATAGAAGAGACTACCAATTTCACAAAGAGTCTGTATTTAGAGATGGAGTCAAATACAATTTTTCAATCAATGAAAGTAGCATAAAGAATACTTCTTTTAAGTCAATTTTTCCCCAGTTTCTCCTCATTTATGTCCTTATGAAATCTTCAGACTTATTCTACAGAAGACTTTTTAAGAGAAGGCACCACTCACTGACTTGACACTATAAAAGATGACACTGGGATGACCATGGCATATCTGAGGGAGGCAGTGTGAGACAGAGGGACATGGAAAGTGTTAATCCATAGAGTGGTGGAGGGTCAGACACAACTGAATGGCTGACAATGATGACGGCTTTTCAACTAGAGCGAAGCAAAATAATATACTGAACAAGTTTTGATCACCCTGCCCAAAACCTAATGTCTTCATCAGACAATATGTTGTCCTGTAACAGCTAATCAATAAATGTTCAAGAAAGATGTTTGGAATGAAATGTATTGAAAATAGGAAATTGGATGAAGATTTGCCAGATCAATTTTGTCACTGAAACCAATTAACTGCACTACTTGGGAATCTTGTGATGTAGACCAGACAAGTCTATCTCACAAGGCTGGATGAGCTAATTCTACTTTATAATAATGTTACATTACATGGCCAAATGAACTAATTCTACTCTACATTTAAGAAATAACTACATCGCTACAGAAATAGAGCACAACAATGATGAAAACTGTCTTGAATGCATTTGGGTCAATATAAAAGGGGGTAAAATGGCATTACCATAGGTGTATACTACAGGCCACCCAACCAAACAGAGGAAATAGATGAACTTTTTGCTAGTCAGCTAACTAAGGTATGTAGGAAGCACATCACAATATTAATGGGGGACTTTAACTACCCTGACATCAGCTGGGAGACAAACTCTGCACCAAGTGGAAGATCAAACAGATTCCTTGCAAACCTAGCAGACAATTTTGTCTCCCAAAAAGTAGAGAAGGGAACTAGGGGATTAGCCATTTTGGATCTAATTCTCACTAACAGAGATGAAATGATAGAAGGTGTTGAAGCCATAGGAACCTTGGGAGGAATTGGAATTGGAATTCAACATTATGGAAGCACAAACAATAGAACACAGTCAAACTAGAGTCTTGGACTTCAAAAGAGCTAATTTCAATAAACTTAGAAAGGGCTTGGGAAGGATTCCATGGATGAGAATCCTCGAGGGGAAAACAACTCAAGAAACTTAGGAAATTTTGAAAAGTGAGATAATAAAAGCCCAGTCCAGCACAATACCAACAAAGAGGAAAAATAACAGCTCTCAAAAGAAACCAGCATGGCTGCATAAAGAACTCTCTGATAAATTGAAAGATAAAAAGGACAAGTATAGAAAGTGGAAAGAGGGGCACATAACTAAGTCAGAATATCAACAAATAGCCTGAGCCTGCAAAGATGAAGTGAGGGAAGCTAAGGCTCAAAATGAACTAAGGCTTGCGACCAAAGTCAAAAATAACAAAAAAAGCTTCTTTCAACATGTAAAAAACAAGAAAAAAGTGAAGGAAATGATTGGTCCATTAGTGGGGGAAAGTGGCAAGAAGGTGACAAGCAACAGGGAGAAAGCAGAACTATTTAACTCGTTTTTCGCATCTGTCTTTACACAAAGGGAAAAAACAGACCAACCTACCAAAAATAGTGCCATAAAAAACAGAATAGAAACGCAAGTTAAGATAGGCAAGAAAATGGTAAGTGAGCACCTGTCCAGCCTAGACGAGTTCAAATCACCAGGACCAGATGGATTACACCCCAGGGTTATCAAAGAACTGGCAGATGTGATCTCAGAACGATTGAACTATATTTTTCAAAGATCCTGGACCACTGGGGAACTACCGTAGAACTGGAAAAGAACTGATGTAGTTCCCATCTTCAAAAAAGGGAAAAAAATGGACCCAGGAAATTACAGACCTATCAGCCTGACCTCAATACCTGGGAAGATTCTGGAAAAAATAATCAAACAATGAATCAGCGAACACCTAGAGGCAAACAAAGTCATTACTAAAAGCCAACATGGGTTTGTCAAAAACAGATCATGCCAGACAAATCTTATTGCATTCTTTGACCAAGTGACAAAATCAGTGGATCAGAGGAATGCTGTGGATATAATTTACTTGGACTTCAGTAAGGCATTTGATAAAATAGATCACAACCTACTACTTGATAAGATGTGGGTTAGACAGCATCACCACCAGATGGATCAGTAGCTGGCTGAACGGCTGTACTCAGCGTGTGGTCCTCAATGGAACTGCACCTACATGGAGGAAAGTGTGTAGTGGGGTGCCCCAGGGCTCTGTTCTGGGCCCAGTGCTCTTCAACATCCTCATCAACGATTTGGACGAGGGGATAGATGGGGAAATCATCAAATGTGCAGATGACACTAAGCTGGCAGGAATAGCCAACACTCTAGAAGACAGGCTTAGGATACAGGAGGATCTGGGCAAACTTGAACACTGGGCGCTATCTAACAAAATGAAATTCAATGGTGAAAAAAGTAAGGATCTACATTTAGGCAAGAAAAACCAAATGTACAGGTATAGTATAGGGGGTACCTTGCTCAATAGTAGTAACTGTGAGAGGGAACTCATGGACAATCACTTAAATATGAGCCAACAGTGTGCTGCAGCTGCCAAAAAGACCAACACAGTGCTGGGCTGCATTAACAGAGGGATAGAATCAAGATCACGTGAAGTATTAATACCACTTTACAATGCCTTGGTAAGGCCACATTTGGAATACTGCATCCAGTTTTGGTCACCATGATGTAAAAAAGATGTTGAGACTCTAGAAAGAGTACAGAGAAGAGCAACAAAGATGATTAGGGGACTGGAGGCTAAAGCATATAAGGAAAGGCTGCTGGAATTGGGTATGTCTAGTTTAATGAAGAGAAGGACGAGGGGGGACATGATAGCAGTATTCCAATATCTCAGGGGCTGCCACAAAGAAGAGAGAGTCAAGCTATTTTCCAAGGTGCCTGAAGGCAGGACAAGAAACAATGGGTGGAAACTAAGCAAGGAGAGAAGCAACCTAGAACTAAGGAGAAAGTTCCTGACAGTTAGAACAATTAACCAGTGGAACAACCTGCCTCCAGAAGTGGTGAATGCTCCAACACTGGAAGTTTTTAAGAAGAGACTGGACAGCCATTTGTCTGAAATGGTATAGGGTTTCCTGCCTGAGAAGGGGGTTGGATTAGATGATCTCCAAGGTACCTTCCAACATTATTATTATTATTACTTTATAATAAGGTTACATTAACAAAATCTTGCAAATATGGCAATAAGACATGACTATGTTCACCCCATTTCTCTGGTAGAACTGTTCAATTCAAATAAGTAGTAGTTTTTTCTGGCCAAAAGTTGAAGAATGAAGTATAATTCTTCTACATGTCTATTTGGGCCAGTGTCTACCAACTGTTCAGTTGGGCTTACTATTTTCTTTTTCTTTTTCAGCAATCATAAAGTAGTAGCATTATCTCCATAGATTGTATATGCTTCAGCTATTTTAGCCTGACACCAAGACGTTCTCATTCAAACCAAAGCTTAGTTTTCAACTAAGTTCTAACAATTTTAATTGAATCTTAGGCCACTAGTATCTCCTGAATATTATCAACTGTTTTGAGAAAAATAAACAATGCTTCCATGGCCTTCCTCTCATAAAAATAGATTACTGTAGCTAAGAATTTCCTGATGGTCTCTGATGGTCTCCCTCTCTGAGGAAAATGAACAGTTCAGAAATGCGATAAATACATACCTACATACATATGTACCTACCTACCTACCTACCTACCTAAGCACATACATAAGATATCCCAACTGTCAATGCTGCTAACATCGGATGTTCTTGCTTTGATAATATATGAAGATGCAGCCAATTTCCCCTTAACTTGTGTGTTACTTTTAGAGTTAGAATTAGATGATACTGGGGGGGGGAGGAAGAATGTGTATGGGAATTAGTTAGACATAACAACAACGTAGTAGAGTGTTTTTATGGTTGTCTGAAATAAGAGATGATAAGAAATGGTGGGTAGAAGAACTGGAGGGAAGGTCTGCATTTCAAACTAATTGGAGAATGTGATTTATGACTGTTAATTAGAAGAGGGAATTGTGCTTTGATACTATGTGTTTAGGGGAGGAAAATTCAGATTTTGGCTTCGACCATGTACGTGCCGATGCCATGCAACTTGAATAAAGATTCTTTAAGGTAAACAATGCCTTGAAGTTCTTTGAAGAGTTTCATCTGTCGGACCCATGACATTAAGCCGAAATCTATAAACTTTCCAAACTATCTAGGGGTCTTGAGCCCTAGTCGCTATCCCTAGACTTGGAGGATAAGCTGACAAAGATTCAGAGAAGATTTCATCATGGAGGAAAACAAATTGCTTGAAGCCAGCTTCCTGGCAGCAGCTGCTACCCGAGGGGGGGGGAGCGACAGCCAGTAAGCAAGTGGAGAAAGTGCTTTTACAGGCCTCTCAACTGATATTATTTCAGGATCTTCTTCTAATAATAGGTTGAATCTACTACATGTGGTTCCACTAAACCACATAAGTTTGGGATATAGGTTCAAGTAGGATTTCATCATCTGCCTTAGAAATAAGCACAATATCTTTATGGGCCCTATTTTAACTCTCTTTGCTGCTAGTTTCTGATGGCCAAATGCGTATCCAGTTTGAAAATTTAAATTATTCTCTAAAGAAAGATTTTCTGGACTTTGCTATCTTCTACAAGGATTCAATCCACTTTTCTTTACTCTGCTTTGTTAATTAAACAATGGAGGATTAGATGTAGAATTACCTGTCAAACAAATCTTTTGCAGTCCATAAGAAAAGCCATACAACTTTCTGCTTTGTAATTTTGTGTTTTGCTACATTTGTTCTTCCACATTCCTTGCTTGCGTTCTGAAATGCAGCAAGGTTTTGAGTAGGGTAATGACTATAGAAATGTGAAAGATTATTTTAAATCCTCCAGTCTCCAAACATAATCAGCTTCTTTGTCCTTCAATGATAAATTAAAAGTTCTTTAGCATTTCATCCTCAGGAAGAAACTTTACATAGAGACCATTTTAAGATTATTTGGAGTTCTGCTAATTTTTTTCCCTTCAACGTCTCATCTAACTATAATCAGAATTATTTACCTCTTTATGGGTCATTGAAATCTGCCATTTTTTTTACAGTTTGGATGTGAATGATCTAACACCAATACCTTGGAATACCCAGTTAAATACAATTAAAAGAGCACCAAAATATTTTCATTTTTAAAACATTAGGATATAACTGAACATTTAAACTTCAATAACATTAGGTTGCTATTATTGCACTTGGAAACCATTCCATCTTTTCCAAGTCAACCTGGAACATTTGATAAAGACTGACTTAAGTTAAAAAGTATTGCTTTGTAAGTGAACCAACTTACTTTGTTAATGTTATTATATCTGGGGAAAAAACAATTGCAGACTGAAATACATGAAAATGAGATACCCCTTATATCTGAGTGGCTGGGTGGCCCCTACCCACTTTATCATCAAAGGATCTATTTCTTTGTTGTGACTCAACTTACAATCCTTTCTATGTATCCCCTCTATTTTGTCTTCCATAGTAGCAATTAAAAGAGTGTCGAAGCTTATCTAGCTTTTCTGTGATAACAGATAATTTTTGAAACTGAAATCCCAGTTCCTGCTGTCAGGAGGCACTTTTTGCTATAAAATCAACTGAAATTATTTCTGTTATGGGCTTCTTGGACATAACCTCATGAGCTGATAAATTTGCCATCTATTGTGACTCCATTAATGAGAGTTCATCCCCTTGTGTCAGTAAACCTGGCTGCAATGATTAAAGATGGAGTAATGTGCTCAAGCCCAGATGACTTAAACTGTTTTAATAAATTGTATTTATTATTTAAAGGAATGAATCATTGTCACTTACAGTTGTAAACTCTTGGACTGATAAGAGATTCTCTATCTTCAATTGTTTAGGTACTTTCCTGTCCAGAACCTGTTCTTGATTATTTCTATTAAAACCCATTATCAAGCCAATTATACAACAGAATATATGCCAAGTTCAATCTTGTTGCCACTGTGGATAGCAAAACAATAAACTACAAATCACTCTATATAAAAAAGGTACAGAAGAAGAGTGATTATCTGAGAGTGCACTGCCATGGCTTTCTGTCGAGCAAATTTAAAATAAAATTTCTACCAACAGAGTTCCTGATGTCTGTATTTATCAAACTTATATGCTACCTATTTCCCAACAGCTCTAGGCAGTTCATAACATTCCATACAAGAAAATTACTATATACCAATTAAAGGCAATTACCATATACCAAAAGGTTAAAATACAAAATAGAGAAAAAGGAAGAAAAGAAAAAAAACATCAACTGCAAACAGAGCAACCAAACAATAGCATTAAAAAGTGTGTACAAAAAATAACAAATGACAGTTATATCATTAACATTAAACATAAAATGTCCACCCTGGTTGAATGCTGAAAAATATATCTAAAATATCTGGTACATTCTTCCCCCTCCCTTACATAATGCATCTACAAATAATTATAAACTTTTCCATCTGTATTTAATAAAAATACTATGTTACATAGAAAGATGTCACTGCTGTGGAAATCTATCTGCCAATCAAATCGACCTATATAAAAAGCAGTCAACAGGTAACCCCAAAAGTAAAATTAGTCTTCAAAGCCCTCTGTAATAGCAATAGCACTTAGACTTATATACATGCTTTACAGTCCTCTCTAAGCGGTTTACAGAGTCAGAATATTGCCCCCAACAATCTGGGTCCTCATTTTTACCAACCTTGGAAGGATGGAAAGCTGAGTCAACCTTGAGCCAGTGAGACTTGAACTGCCAAACTGCTGGCAGCCGGCAGTCAGCAGAAGCAGCCTGCAGTACTGCATTCTAACCACTGCACCACCAGGGTGCATCTATTATTGTATTTAACACAAATTACTTCCAATCTCTTATAAACTTGTTTAATTCATTGATTCTAATCAATGTGGTTAATTTTGCCATCTATGCCAGTTCAGTCAATTTTAAAGTCCATTCTTCAACATTGGGCGTCCCCTTTTCTCAATATTTAGAATAAACAATCCTTGTATGTAAAGAAATAATGTCCCAAACTACTTTTCTATTGATTTGTTCGTAATACTAGAAGAAAAGCTTCAGATTTCATTAGTATTTGCATTTTAAATCTTTGCTGGACTGTCTTTATTATATTTATCCAGTCTGATTTAGCATACATACAAGACCACCACATGTGTAAAAGGTACCTGGAGTTCAGTTTCATTTCCAGCACTTAAAGGAAATCCTTCTGTACATTTTTGCTAATTTATCCAAAGTGAAATACCAGTAATACATCATTTTATAGAAGTTTTTTTCAAACTGTAATTTGAAGTATCATTTTTGTCCCTTCTTTGTAGCCTTAACTAACCTGCAACTTTCAAATATATGTGAATTCCCACACAATGACCAAAAGAGAAACATCAATCAGAAATTTTCAGTCCTAGTATCCTAAAAATGACAAGCAGAAGTATACAATTTGTAATATGTTGCCAAGTAGTTTGCACTGGCAGTAGAGATATACCTATCTTTAAAGTGAAAAAGAAAAATACATGGGAAAAACATATATTCCTATATTTCATCTTTTAGATTTCCCAGGTTACAACTACAGGTAGACCTCGATTTACAACAGTTCATTTAGTGTTGATTCAAAGTTACAATGGCACTGAAAAAAGTGACTTATGACCATTTTTCATAGTTACAACCTTTGCAGTATCCCCAATGCTCATGTGATCAAAATTCAGATCCATGGCAATTATTTCATACTTACAACCATTGTAGCATCCTGAGGTCATATTTTCTGGATCCTATTAGATTTTTTTTAAAAAAACCTCTTACAAATGAAGCAATCAAGATGCCAAAGTCACTATTGCCCTAAGTCACTATTGTGAGATCTGCAGAAGGGATAGAAGGGTAGCTGTGATCATGTGATCAAAGCCACAACTTTTTTTTAACATGTATTTCATGCTGCTGTGACTTTCCTGATTTCCCCCACAGATACTCTTGATTGTTGTACTAACTTTTCAATATGAATCTGATATATACATATTAATTTTGAAACTAAACTCAAGAAACATAGCTTTATTTTTAAAGATGACCAGACAGCTATCATGTAAATTAGTTTTGTAGCATATAGACATCTAAACACAATTTCATGAAATGATTTTCAAAACAATGCTGAATTTTAACAAAGAAAACTTAAACATTCTAAAAGCTTCTGCTTGCAGGCAGGGACAAAATTCCAACAGTCTTTATAGTTCATAAAATTACTTTGCAGCAGACGTAGATTTACCATGAGAAGCGGTCTGGAATTTATTATGAAGCAAAAATGCCACTAAACTGACAACTTTGCATAGGAAAAAATGATATTGTTCTTTCAGTCCCATGCATTGGAAATGATGTAATCTAAGTATTTTTATTTGCAACATATTCATACATTATGCAAGCAATTGATCCTCAAGGGATATGTGGTAAAGGGAGAATACCAGTGGCAAATAGAATTTACATCAAAAAATCCTAGAAACTTCAGGCTTCCATTATTCTATTCCTGACCTTTGTTAATGTGCAAGAGACTACTATAAGAGATAATAGTCACACTTATTAAAGCTACTTCTATTTAAATGATTGCTGACAATAATATGAAAAAAGTCTATAAAGAGCATCTTTGTCCTTATAATATGGTATACTCCTATCAAATCACAAATCTTGAGACAGACTGAGATGGCTATTAAAATATTATAAGAATGATATGACCATGATATGATGCACAGGAGTTTTGTTTTACTTAAATAATAAACAAACAAATAAACCCTGTAATAAAAAAGAGCAATCTTAATATACAGTAATCTTAATTGTGCACTCACTAAACTTTTACAGTATTAATATTATGTAAGGGTGAAGGTTTGTTCTCCAAGCTTATGGGTTGGTTTCCGAACATTTCATTACCAGGCTAGGTAACATCTTCAGCAGAGTTTAGGGGGATCAGTATTAATATTATGTGCTTTCCTATAACAATCCAGTAAGAATTAACTTCAAAGCATGATCTATTTGTTTAACATGAAAGGCAGAAAAAGATACAAAAATGATATGAATATATATATGATTGGGAGAATACTATTGTTATTACCTTCCAGAAAGAAAGAAGAAACAAAGATTGTTATTTACTTAATCATTTATTTTATTCAATTTATAAGCTGCTTATTACCAAATCAACTTATTAGAAAAATAAAACACATCATAAAATCAAACAAATTCCCATACTAGGATAGCATAGAAATATTTAAAAAAAACCAGATAGTTTTCATTTAGTAACTGCCTCATTCAGCAAATATTCAGTCACAATGGTGATGAAAAGTAACTTTGTGATCAATCCTCACACTTACAACTTTCACAGATCTACAAAATAAAGGAAAGCTGAAGTACCACAATAAGTACATTCACAGTTTCACTTAGCCTCTACTTTGCTTAACAACTGAATTGCTGGTGCCAAATCTGGTGACCAAACAAAGACAAACTGTATCATCTATCTAAATGTAGGTTCATAAGTCAGTTGCCCTATAAGTCACTCTACTGAAAAGCTAGGTTTTAAAGCTTTCCTAAAAAAACAGCAGGATCAGACCTGTTGTAAGGACCCACTTCAATCCCACATCTTAAGAAAACAGAACTCTTGGAAACAATTTCTTCCAACAGGAACTTATATTAAGAGTAGTTGATAGCAGGCATAATAGACAGGTATAGAGGTTAGTCTGGTTTGTTGGGATATTCTGTATGAAACTTCTTTAGCAGTTTTGTTGCTCTGACGTGACGTTTATGGACCCACTCGTTTTGTGAGGAGGGAAGGTGTTTCCATGCTACTAGGTACTGAGTTGCCCCATGATACTTGCTAGAATCTAGGATTTCTTTTATTTTGAAATGTTGTTCTCCTTCAACCATGATTGAGGGTGGTGGTGGTGGTGGTGGTGGTGGGAATTTTTGGCCGTAAGGGCGATTGTTGTTCTCTTTTCAGCAAGCTGCAGTGAAAAATCGGGTGTATTTGCCTGAGGTTTTTGGGTAGTTCTAATTCTACTGTTACTGGGTTTATGATTCTTTTAATTGGAAAAGGTCCTATATATTCTGGGCCAAGTTTTTTATAGGGCTGTAGGGATTTTAGGTATTTTTTAGACAAATATACCATTTCTCCTACAATGAATGGTATGGGTTCGACTCTCTGCTTGTGCGTTGTATGCTTGCCTAGCTTCATCTAAGGCTTTCCTAACAACTGACCAGGTGTTTTGTAATTGTGCTATCCATTCTTTCAGCAACGGGATTGCCGGTTCGTTTGGGATTAGTTCTGATATAGGGTTGAAACTTTGACCGGTGGCTATTTGAAAGGGAGAATGTAGCCTGTGCTGGAATGGACTGCATTATTGTAAGCAATTTCTGCGAAAGGGAGTAGGTCCCTCCATTTCGTTTGCTGGAAATTAATAAAGCATCTTAAGTATTGCTCAAGTACTGAGTTACAATGTTTTGATTGTCCATGACATTGAGGATGATGACTAGATGACAGTCTCTTAGTAGTTCCTGAGAGGGATAAAATTTCCTTCCAAAGTTCTGATGTAAATTGCACTCCCTATCAGATATGATGCCCCATGCAGTCTGTAGATGTACTGCACAAATAGTTTTGCTAAGGTTTTTGTGGTGGGAATCTTTTGGCAGGGGATAAAGTGCACTTGTTTGGAAAACAAGTCCGTAACCACCCAGATGACAGTGTTTCCATTGCTTTTTGGTAATTCCACTATAAAATCCATGGATATTTGTTTCCAGGGGGCTGAGGGATTCACCACTGGTTGTAGCAGTCCGGGCAATTTCCCTTGCAACCTCTTAGCCATTGTGCACATTGGGCAGCTGGCCACATAACTTTCTATGTTCTTTTTCATGGACAGCCACCAAAATTGTCTTTTAATTAAATGTAATGTTTTTACAAATCCAAAATGCCCTGCTGATTTTGTATCATGGCATAGCTGCATGAAAGTGACCCTCTGGGTGGTTGGTATATATAACTTTTTCCCTACCCATGGCAGTCTGTCCTTGATTGTGCACACGTGTTTATTTTTCTGGAACCATTCATCTGTTTCCAAAGTTTTCTGAAATTCGATTCCAGTTTGGCTACCCAGCTGCGGCTTTAATTTAGCTTGGGCTCTGGTGATTACTGGTGCTGCCAGTTGTGATTCAGGCATGAGTGGTTTAGAATCAGTGGCTCGCGTGCTGTTATATTGGGGCATGCAAGACAGTGCATCTGCCAGGAAGTTCTTTCCCTCCGGCAAGTGCTTGAACGTAAAACAGAATTGGTGAAAATGCTGGGACCAGTGGGCTTGCTTGGGAGTGAGCTTCCTGGGTGTTTTTAAGGCTTCCAGGTTTTTGTGGTCTGCCCATACCTGAAAAGGGATTTTATTCCCTTCAAGGAAATGGCACCACGTAAGTAACGACGCACCCTGTATGCCTCTTTTTCCCACATGGCCCAGCGCTGTTCCATTTTGGTGAGTTTTTTGAATGTATATGCACACGATTGCAATACCCCTTCATTGTTTTCTTGTAATAATACAGCCCCCACTGCCATATCATTTGTGTCCCCCTGTATTATGAAAGGTTTATCCGTATCTGGGTACCTCAGTATGGGTTCAGCAGAAAAAAGTCTCTTTAACCTCTCGAACACCACTTGGCATTCCATTGTCCGTTTTAGTGGCTGGCTAGGTTTCACTGAGGATTCTCCCTTCGTTTTTAGTAAGTTCATGAGGGGCAGGGCTATTTGGGCAAACAAAGGGATGAATTGGCAGTAAAAGTTTGCGAAACCCAGGAAACTTTGCAACTGCTTCCTTGTGCGAGGTGGTGCCCATTCTAGTACTGCTCTGACCTTCTCGGGGTCCATTTCTATGCCCTATGGGGATATGCGATAACCCAGGTAGTCTATTCTTTCCTGGTGTAATTTGCATTTTGATAATTTGGCATATAGGTGGACAGCTCGCAGTTTCTTTAAAACTGCTCTGACTAGGTTGACATGTTCCTCTTTGGATTCGGTGAAGATAAGGATGTCATCTAGATAAACCAGGACTCCCTTAAATAGGTGCTCCCTTAGTACTTCGTTGATTAATTGCATAAATACTGTGGGGGGCCCTTGTAGTTCAAACGGCAAAACTTTGAATTAGTAGCACCCCATTGGGCAATTAAATCCTATTTTCCATTCATCCCCTCCCTTAATCCCAATGCGGTAATACGCTTCCCTTAGGTCTAGTTTAGTGAAAATTCTTCCTTTCAAGATGTGGGATAACATGTGCTTCATGAGGGGTAGGGGGGATAGGTTACTTTCACTGATTGCATTCAGGGCATGGTAATCCACGCACAAGTGCAAAGTGCCGTCCTTCTTTTCTCTAAAGAGGACCGGGGCAGCTACTTTAGGCTTGGCAGGTTTGACAAATCCCCTTTCTAGGTTTTTATTTATGAATCTTTCCATACCCTCCTTCTCCTTAGGGCTCATAGAGTATAGGCTGGGCTTCGGGAGGTTTGCCCCGGGCTTGAATTCTATGGAGCAATCCATGTGTCGATGAAGGGGAAGCTCATCTGCCCGCTCCTCACTGAAAACTTCAGTAAGGTCTTGGTATTCCTCTGGTATTTTGGGTAGCCCCTTTTCCTCTCCCATTGATGCTTTCTCTGTTCCTAAGTCTGGCAGGGCTCCTTGGGGTTTTAAGTTTGCACTATCCCCTTTCGGGAAATTGAGTTCTGCTGTCCTCCAATTTACCCAGGAATTCCATTTCTTTAACCATTCCAGCCCTAGGATCACTGGGCATTCCATGCCTGGGGTCACTACAAATGTTATGTCTTCCTCATGGTTTCCCAGGGATAGGTGGATTGGTAAAGTTGCTAGGGTATCTGGCACCCCCCTGCTATGGACCCATCTAACTGGCCAAATGAGATTGGTTGTTTCAGCCTCCTCACCAAAATGCCCAAGTTCTCCACTAGCATTGGGCTAATGAGGCAGCAGGTGCAGCCAGAGTCTATTAAGGCTTTCACTTTGACAGCTTCGAGCATGGAGGGAGCTAATACAGTCACTGTCTTGAGGATGGGTGTGATGGGTCCACTTACCTGGGGTTCATCCTCCAAGCTGTCATCCGAGGTGTAGGCCGGAGTTCCCACCCCGCACTTAACAGGGATTGGGGACTCCACAACCTCTATCACCCTTGTGGCGGGTTCTTTTGGCTTGGCTGGGGACTTCCCTGGTTTCCTGGCCGGTGATCGGTCTGGGTTGTGCTGAAGGCCTTTCAAGCAGCATTCTACAGCGTGATGCCCATCTCTCCCGCATTTGAAACAGCCCGTTGACTTCTTGGCCATAGCTGGTGGTTTCGCTGGCTCGCGCGTTGGCTCAGGAGGCAAGTGGCCCCAAGGTTTTCTCAGTGGTGCCTCTTTGGTAGGTTGATCTCTGCTTCCTCCACCAGGATGTACCATTCATCAAGTTGGCATGGGTCCCCTTGAGGCAGGCAAGCATCATACAGGCCATCTTTGAAATGGTTAAGGAGGATGTCTTCTGGCCAGTTCAGCTTGTTGGCAATGGCCTGGAATTCTTTGTATATTCGGCTACCAGGTGTCTGCCCTGCCTCACTGTCTTGATTATCTTATGGGCCTTTCGATCAGCCAGGGCAGGGGTTGGCAAGCTGAAACACTGAAAAAGCCACTTGGACCTGTTTTCCTCACAAAAGAAAAAACTGGGAGCCGCATAATATGGGCACGCATGCGCACAGAACAGAAGGCTTTGGATGGATCGATGCCTTCACTGCCGATGGTATTGTGTCCCATCCTGATCGCCATCTGTGGGTCAGCAGGGAGTTGGGGCTGCCGGGGTGGTAGCTTTCAGTGGATGTCCCCGGGACTACAATTTCTGATACCCCCTCAGTGTCTCTCCAGCTGCAGCTCCAGGTGCTGGTGCGGCCATGGGGTTCAGGTTTCTCCTCTCCTAGAGAGCTGAGATTCTTTTCATCAGGTCAATAGCTTTCTCTAAGATCCAGTTCGACTGCTGTGCACAACTTCCTTCCTCTTCGCTAACATGCAGGGATTTCTCCATCTCTTGCTTCCATTTGGGTTCGTGGATCCCCCGTCCCACTCCCACTCTTTTCCCACTCATCTTTCTTGCCAATGCCCATCGACCACTGAGGTTTGTGGTCGCGCATTTCCACCACTTCTCCTGAAGAGTATGACGTCTCAGATCCAAATAGCTGGCAGGATCCCGGTCGGGGAGATGGCTCCTTTTCCACAGAGTTTTCTCCCTTCCCTGCCTCATGGTGTGACATTGTATTTTTTGCAAAGTCCCCCGGTAAAGGTCTTCCTTCCAGGTTGACTATTACTGCAGATACTGTCTAATGTAAGGACCCACTTCAATCCCACATCTTAAGAAAGCAGAACTCTTGGAAACAATTTCTTCCAACAGGAACTTTTATTCAGAATAGTTGATAGCAGGCATAATAGACAGGATCTGAGGGATTCTTTATAGATCGATACTTTAAAAGGTCCCTAAGCAAACCCCACCCCACAATTCATCAGGATGGTTCAGACCGCCCAATCCCCGTGTGTTAAGTCCATCGTGGGAAAGGGAAGATAACATCAGTCCAGCTCCGTTTGTAATACAATGTTCCACAGCTCTTCACACCTCCTTTTGAGACCGGAGAAATAAGCCAGGTTCCAGATTTTTGTATTTCATCCTCCCCCCCCCTTTCCTAACTGCCAGGTTAGAGAGAAGAAAGTTCAGAGAGATGCATAGTGTAGGAGGCAATTTGTTACATTGTAATGGGCAGCAGACCCAGCAGGCAATAAACAAAAGTTTACATTGTAGCAAATAGAGGAAGTGAAAGTCATAACCCGCAGGCATATCCCCCCCCCTTGGGAATATGGCAGAATCCAGGGGAAGATGAGATTTGGTTTTAGATCAGAGGAGATAGATAGAAATGAAATATAAATGGATTCTGACACCTGTACAGACTTCAGGGAGAAAGCTGCTCCAAAGGACAGAATTCTTAATTGTGCTTGACAGGATATTAAGAAATGACAATGAGACAACTTGGAAAGCAGCTTTAAGGAGGCAGGAATTCTGCAAATCAGATTTTTCTTCAGAAAGTTAGATGAATGTGTGAGAAAAGAAGTTTATGTTACCTGTGTTGATTTAGTTACAACTAAACAATTCAGGTCCTGTTGGTTCACCGTTTCAGAGATATTTTCTACCTAAACCAAGAACCAGAATAACCATGGGCAAAAAAGCAATGGGAATGCGAATAACTTCTGACTTCCTGCTGGATTCCCCATTGAATTTCCTTGAGAGAAGCAGGCAGGGACCACCAGAAATCTTCCTTCTTACCTTCTCTCTCACCTTGTCCATCCTTCATTCTTTTCTTCATTCCTTTCTTTCCCATTTTCCCTCCCTTTCCCTGTTTTCCTTCCTTCCTTCCTTCCTTCCTTCCCATGCTGCTTTGAATAGCATGAAAGACCAATTCTTTCAAAGCAACTTCTTTTTTAAGAAGAGACTGGATAGCCACTTGTCTAAATGATACAGGGTCTCCTGATTGAGCAGGGTATTGGATTATACCTCCAAAGTCCCTTCCAGCTCTATTATATTCTTTTTTGCTGAACAATTCTCCAAGCCAATTTCTGGCTCATACGTGTATAAGAACTTGAACAGCAGTTGACAATGGTGATGGTAAGATAGTGGACATGGGGGGGGGGAGAAGGATGAGGAGGGAAAAACCATTGTGAAATGGGATAAAGAGGTGGCTGTTTCTCAGCTGGCAAAACTCTTATTGTTTTGGTTAGCTGTTCTTTGCACTGTTTTTAGTCACCAATCTAGTGTTTTTCAGGAATAACACTAACTTCACATCTTTAAAAAAAACTGATAATCAGCTGTTATTTGACACAAGTGTTTTGCAGACATGCTTTGAAAAAAGTCCAACTGTTAGTTGATATCAACTGTTAGACTTTTTTTTATACACAAGATTAGCAGTATTCCAGAGGAATGCTTTTTCCAGGTCCAAAAGAAGTCTTATCAGCCTGAAACTCAGCAGATGTTAAGACTCACTTTGAATACCTTGGGAAAAATATTTACACTACTAGTCTAGCGATCTATCAAAACTTCCCTCTTCAAACAACCCTTGTGCCACATAAAGGAAAGCAATCAACTGCCAGCTGGTGTCATGTAGGGGCAGAAGCAAAGTTTGGAGAATCTGCCATTCCCTAACCTTAAAGTGTTTATGTAAATCAGGACAGCACCATTTGGCAGAATGGTGTGTGTGACAGAACAGGGATGGTTGGTGGAGTGAACAAATTTTATGCCAATATAGATTTTTTTTCCCTAACTCAAAGACTGATAGCTCTTTAACTCAGCTGTGAGGAAGAGCCCTTAGACAGCTTCCCTGAGTTCAAACTGTTCTTTCCCTATACCATTTCCTTGTCTGAAATGGTACAAGGTTTCCTGCTTGAACAGGGGATTGGACTAGATGACCTCCAAGGTCCCTTCCACCACCACCACCACCATCACCATTATTGATCATCGCACAGTCAGCCAGATGTTCAGATTGGATTTGGCATTTTTGTCTACCTATTGAGTCCTTACCAAGGACCTGGGATAGGCAGATGTGGATGATTGATGGTATTACAGATATCATCACAGGATGGAAGCAGTTCCTAGTAAGGCAAATTTGTCAATGCCAATGGTGTTCAAGTGGTGCTCCAGTTGTTTTAGGATTGCACCCAAGGCGCCTATTACTATTGGTACTACCCTTGCTTGCTTTTGCCACAATCTTTCTATTTCTATTTGTAGGTCTTTGTATTTTGTTATCTTCTCCAGTTCTTTCCCGTCTATTCTGCTGTCTCCAGGCACTGTCACATCCACTATCCAGACTTTTTGTCTTTCTTATCAACAATTGTTAAGTCCGGGGTGTTATGTTGCAGGTGCTTGTCTGTTTGAACTCTGAAGTCCCAGAGCAGTTTAATTTTATCATTTTCTATGACTTTCTCTATTTTATGATCCCACCAGTTCTTGTTTGCAGGCAAATGATATTTCTTGCAGATCATATTGTTGCTACTTTGTCATGCCACTGTTTGTAGTCAGTCTGTGTGATCTTCTTGCAGCAGCTTATCAGTTGGTCCACTGTTTCTTCAGCTTCTTTTTATAGGCGGCACTTACTGTTTGTTGCCATCTTCTCAATTTTGGCTTTGTATGCATTTGTCCTTAAGGCTTGGTTGTGTGCAGCCAGAATTAGTCCCTCGGTCTCTTTCTTCAATTTTCTTGCTCTTTGCCATTGCCAGGTCTTGTTATTATCTGCTTTTCCAGCTATTTTTTTTTTATATACTGGCCATGTAGTGCTTTGTCTTCCCATGCTTCCCATGCTTCTATTATTATTATTATTATTGTTGTTGTTATTGTTATTGTTATTGTTATTGTTATTATTATTATTATAATTATTATTATTATTATTATTATTATTATTATTATTATTATTATTATTATTATTAAGGCACAAAGCACCAATCTGATATATTGTACTTCATAACATAGCTGCTGTACAACAAAGAGAAATACAGGACTTGCTTACCATAAAACACAAAAACAGAACTCAAAAGATCTCTACTAAATCAGGATTATTTTTCCTCCCAAAGTCAAGGTTAAAAGGAGAAGAGCAAGGGTGGCTTTTAACATATATTTACAAAGTACTGATTATCATGTGAATTGGCTCTAAGTAAAGCAATAACTGGACAAGAATCTCATTTTCCACTCAGCTGACATCTCAGTGGGCCATATTTTTTGAGGCTCTAAAATGTTTATGTTGCTGGAAAGAAAACAAAATGTATGACAGGTTTTGAGGATCTGTGCTAAAAGAGGATGGTTGCCTGAAGCTAATTCATTCTTTTCCTTTGGGTTTTATCTAGCCTCTAATTTTCTAGCAGTGTTTTCTAACACTTATTTCACCAGTAACAAGGTGTGAAGCTTTTGCTTCAATAATCATATTGAAATAATTCCTGGGTTATATTTTAATGCTTAATTATATTGCTTTTCAGTGAAAATAATAGATTCATCTATTATGGGGAGGCTGAACAATTGCTATTCCCAAATAAGACCCTCACCACCCATCTTTTGGTCGGCTGTATTAACAAAGGTTTATTTTGGGAAATTAGGTTTGTTTATTAAAAAATGCCAAGAAATGTTACTATGACAAATTAAATGTATATATAGAAAGGTATCAGATAACACTGTATTAAAACATTTACTCATAAATTAAATTTATGGATCAGATAAAATGTTTAAAGTAAGTTCTACACATTTGTCACCAAATTTTCACCTTTAGGATAAAGCAGTCATGCTGCATTTTGGATTAAAAAATATTATACAAAGCATATGGTAAGCAAAATATGTTTGGGCAATTTGATTGTTCTTTCTATCTCTAAAATTAGTTTGAAGTTTGAGCAGTTTGAGTGCCTGAGTGTCTGCTGCTTGCGCAAATGGAGCTGTGCATGCAAGTGCGTGTACCTGCTGTTTGCATGGCCTGGGGCTGAGGAACCCTGAAGTAAATGGTGTACACTGGACATATGGTCAATGGACATTTACTGTATTTAGACATTTGGTATAAATACTCATGTTTCAATTTACAGACTTTCATTGTTTCTTTGCAAGAAACTTTAAGATACAAAAGTCAGTAGTAGATTAGATCACTGTTGTGTAATGGGAACAGCGAAGCATTGAAGACACGGAGTTGAATTAACAGTTCTTTATTCAGTTCTCATAGAAGCAAGCTCCATATTTATATGGACTGCCACTAGGTGGTGGCCAATCAATTTAAAGTACTCATTCCTGCCTAAAATAAAGGCTTAAAGTTATACAGACAGTCTATAATTCAAATAGAACAATCAGTTAACCGTTTTTATAACAGACCTTATGAATTGCTTAATACATAACACCCCTTCCCCCTAGATCAATGCATATCCATAAATTGTACATAGTCATTCAGATAAGTAGGCGGCTTCCACAATTGCTTCAATCGCCACATCTCTGCCAGAGATTCCCTGTCTACCCTCGGTTGGCTGGGTAGACCAGAGTCTTTTTGACAGCTCAGGTTGGGTAGACCAGTCTCTGTTTGCCTTGTCTGGCCAGGTAGACCAGTGTCTGCTTCTCTTTTCTGGCCAGGTAGACTAGTCTCCTTTTGGCTGGTCTGTTCGGGTAGACCTGTACACCTGTCTGTGAGCGTAGCAGTTCCTGAAAGGCTGGGAAATAAGTCCTCCAGCATAGTCTGATCTGCGGGCACTGTTCCTTTGGTCGGTAGCGACGCAATCACAACTGAGTCGTCCAGCATGTCTCCTTGAGTCGCACAGTACTCCGGCGGCTCAGACGCACCATAGCTGTCAGGCCCCCTTGGCTCTCCTTTTGGTCGGTGGCGAGGGTTTGGTTAGTCTGCTGCCGACACAGCTGATCAATGTGGCTGTGCAAAATGCACCCGTCTTGCAGGACCACTTTGTAAGAGAGTGGTCCTGACACCTTACAAACCACAGCTACCACCCACAGTGCCCCTTGACCGTAGTTCCTTGCCCAAACTGGGTCACCGACTCGCAAATTCATCGGGGGCTTTGGCTGCGCTGTTTCTGTTGCAACTTGATCTGGATGGAGACAGTCCAGCTTCATGGTCAGCCAACATCCCCATCTCAGCTCCGCTGGGCTACAACCCATTGATGTGCACAGAGTTGTGTGTTGGCAGAGCAAAAAGTCTGCCAACCTGTGATGCCAATCGCCCTTTGTTATTCTTTTAAGTGCTTCTTTGGTCGTCCTGACCATCCTTTCTGCTTGACCGTTAGAGGCCGGGTGAAACGGGGCAGAGATGGCTTGTCTAATCATATTAAACCTTAGAAATGACTGAAATTCTGCAGCAGTAAATTGTGCTCCATTATCTGATATGATTATATCAGGTAAGCCGTGTGCCCCCTTGTCCTAGTATTGTGTGATAGAGAAAAGAGTTTTTCTCTATCCACCTTTTCTATCCCGTGCATGATTTTATACGCTTCAATCAAGTCACCCCTTAAACGCCGTCTTTCAAGGCTGAAGAGACCAAGGCGTTGCAATCTGGTTTCATAAGGGAGGCGCTCCATTTCCTTGATCATTCTTGTTGCCCTTTTTTGCACCTTTTCCAGTTCCATTATATCCTTCTTGAAGTGCGGTGACCAGAACTGTACGCAGTACTCCAAGTGTGGTCTCACCATCGATTTGTACAGAGGCAATACAACACTTGCTGACTTATTTTCGATTCCCTTCCTAATCATGGCAAGCATAGAATTTGCTTTTTTTTTTACTGCTGCTGCGCATTGGGTTGACATCTTCATCGAGCTGTCCACCAAAACACCAAGATCCCTTTCTTGGGTTGTCTCAGAAAGTATGGTCCCCATCAGTTGGTAAGTATAATTGGGGTTCTTTGCCCCGATGTGCATAACTTTGCACTTGTTTAGGTTAAAATGCATTTGCCACTTTGTTGCCCACTCACACAATTTTGAGAGATTCTTCTGAGCTCCCGACAATCAGTTTCACTTTTCACTACCCGGAACAATTTAGTGTCATCAGCAAACTTTGCTACCTCACTATTTACTTCTACATCCAGATCGTTGATGAATAAATTAAAAAGTAAAGGTCCCAAAACTGAACCTTGGGGTACACCACTTCTCACTTCTTTCCATCCAGAGACTTGTCCATTTATTGCCACCTTTGCTTCCTACAATTTAGCCAGTTACCAATCCAGGACAAGACCTGTCCTCTAATTCCATGGCTGAAGAGCTTTTTTAGGAGCCTTTGGTGAGGGACTTTGTCAAAAGCCTTTTGAAAGTCAAGATATACAATATCAACTGGGGCCCCTTTATCTATGTATTTATTTATACCCTTAAAGAATTCTAACAAGTTAGTATGACATGATTTGCCTTTGCAGAAACCATATTGATTTTCTTTCAGCAATGCCTGTTTTTCTATGTGCCCTGTAATTTTATCTTTAATAATGGTTTCCATCAGTTTGCCTGGAACTGAGGTTAAACTGACTGGTCTATAGTTTCCTGGATCACCTCTGGATCCTTTCTTGAAGATCGGGGTTATATTTGCCTCCCTCCAACCCTCCGGTACAGTGCCTGATCTTAGAGAAAGATTATATATTTTAGCTAGAAGTTCAGCAATTTCAAACTTGAGTTCCTTGAGAACTCTAGGGTGGATGCCATCTGGGCCTGGCGATTTGTTGATGTTTAGTTTAGAACCTCTCTATCAGGTTTAATTCTTCTATTTCCCTCCTTGGGAAAACTAATTCAGTAGCGGGCAAATGCTCTCTATCCTCCTCAGTGAAAACGGAGGCAAAGAAGTCATTTAGCCTCTCAGCAATCTCCTTGTCTTCTCTGATTATCCCCTTCTGACCATTGTCATCGAGTGGCCCAACTGTTTTCCTGGTTGGGTTCCTGCTTCTGATGTACTTAAAGAAGGTTTTGTTATTATTTTTAATATTCTTTGCTATATGCTCCTCAAAGTCTCCCTTGGCTTTCATGACTATCGCCTTGCATTTGGCCTGCCAGAGTTTGTGATCCCTCCTGTTCTCCTTGGTAGGAAGAGCCTTCCATTTCTTAAATGAGTTTTTCTTCTTTCCAATAACCTCCTTTACCTCATTCGTAAGCCATACTGGTATCCTCTTGGACTTTCCAGTCCTCTTTCTTCTTTTAGGAATGCATTTTATTTGAGCCTGTTGTAACATATTTTTAAACAGTTTCCAAGTATTTTGGAGGGATTTGACTTTTTTTTTACTGTTCCTTTTAGTTTCTTCTTTACTATTTTTCTCATTTTGTCAAAATTCCCTCTGTGAAAGTTTAAGGTCTCTGTGTTAGTTTTCACTGACAATTTGCTATCCATGGTTAAGTTGAAGGTTATTGACTCTTTCCCTTAATGTGTGTGGGACTATGACCCTACTCCCCCATAGAATGCATCCTTTGTATGCAGACAGTTCATTTTGTCTTCTAATAAAACTCTGAAACTCTGTTCCAGGACAGGTTACTGGCCACCTCCTCAGCACCCAGTTCAAAACTCAGCTGAGAGTTTTGTTGGAGTCTGTCTCAGCAGCCACATCCCCAGTGGGAAGGGAAGATTCAGGCAAATCCTGAATTGACAGGATGTGTGCAGCAGGTGCGGGGTCTGGTTCTAAATTAGGCAGGGGGAGTCTGCTGAGTGTGTCAGTGTGACCCATTTCCTTACCAGGCTTATGGACTAGCCTGTAATTGTAGGCTGCCATAAAGATTGACCACCTGAGCATCCTCGGAGACAGGATCTGAGGGGTTTGCTTATCTGCAGTAAACAAACCTAGAAGAAGCTTGTGGTCTGTAAAGACCGTAAATGGAAAACCATAAAGGAAATCATGGAATTTCTTTATTCCTGCAACTATGGCTAAAGCCTCCTTATCAATTTGAGCATAATTTCTTTCTATGGAGGAAAGTGTCCTTGAGTAATAAGCTATGGGTGCTTGTTGCCCATTTTCCATTATATGGCTCAAAACTGCTCCTATTCCATATGATGATGCATCACATGCAATACTGATAGGCAGTTTTCCGTTAAAGTGTGTTAACACAGAGTCTGACGACAGCAGTGATTTAACTGCTTTGAAACTGTTTTTGTGGGCATTACTCCACTGCCATGGTGCCCTTTTATCTAAGACCCTGTGTAGAAGCTCTGCTAATCCAGCCTTGTGAGGGAGAAAGCCATGATAAAAGTTAAGTAACCCAAGAAATGCCTGCAGCTCTCCCTTTGACTTTGGTCGGGGAGCCTGCAAAATAGCTTTGAGCTTTGAATCAGCTGGGTGTATTCCGGCAGCATTGATCTGGAAACGGAGGACCTCTGTGGAGTTGACTCCTATTTGACATTTTTCTCTTTTGAGCTTCAGCCCCGCTTTGCGGAAGCCCTTAAACATTCTACAAGTATGTCTGCTGACTCCCCAGCAATTAAAATGTCATCAAAATAAGGACACACACCTGGAATGTTTTTTAACATGCGTTCCATCACACTCTGAAAGAGCCTTGGAGCTACACTGACCCCAAACTGCAGGTGATGAACCTTGAATACTCCTCTATGGGTAACTATTGTTTGAGCCTCAGCAGCGGCATCATCCACAGGCAGTTGCTGATATGCTTATGCCAGGTCCAGCTTTGCAAATAAGCGACCTCCTTGTAAGGATGCCAGAACGTGGCTAACTACAGGTACCAGATACACATGCTGCTGCAGTGCCTTATTAATAGTGCACTTATAATCAGCGCAGATGCACACCTCTCCATTAGGCTTGACCGGTGTAACTATGGGGGTTTCCCACACACAGCTGTCAATGAGTTGCAAGACTCCCTGTTGAATGAACTTATCTAACTCTGCATCAATCTTGGGCTTAAGGGCAAAAGGCACTCTATGAGGCTTTACTCTGATTGGGACTATGGTTGGGTCAAGGTGGAGAGCAATTGGTGCTCCTTTGTATTTCCCTAAATTGGGACTAAATACGTCCACAAACTCCTGGCAGACAGCTACCAAATCTGCTGTTTGGGTTCTGTTGATGCCAGTCACATGGATGCCCAGGGCATCAAACCAATCTAAGCCAATCAGGCTTGTTCGCTGGCCTTCCACCACCATGACACTTAGGGGGACCCTCAAACTCTTTGAATGTCACTTTTATCATAGCTTCTCCTTTAACCGCTATGCGGGAGTTTTGAAAATCTGTCAAAATTAAATCGGCTTGAGTCTGACTTGTTTCCCACCATGTCTGCAAATGTAGTTAAAAGTCCTGTAAGACATTAGATGCAGCTGACCCAGTGTCCAGTTCCATGAAGCATGAAACTCCTTGTAGCTTGACTTTTAGGGAGCAAGTAAGTAAGTAAGTAAGTTCCATTGAGGACCACACGCTGAGTACGGCCGGTCAGCCAGCTACGAATCCATCTGGTGGTGATGCTGTCTAACCCACATTTTTCTATCTTATCGAGTAGTAGGTTGTGATCTACTTTATCAAATGCCTTACTGAAGTCCAAGTAAATTATATCCACAGCATTCCTCTGATCCACTGATTTTGTCACTTGGTCAAAGAATGCAATAAGATTTGTCTGACATGATCTGTTTTTGACAAACCCACGTTGGCTTTTAGTAATGCCTTTGTTTGCCTCTAGGTGTTCGCTGATTCGTTGTTTGATTATCTTTTCCAGAATCTTCCCAGGTATTGAGGTCAGGCTGATAGGTCTGTAATTTCTTGGATCCATTTTTTTCCTTTTTTGAAGGAATTAACAGCTCTTTATTCAGCTCTCACAGAAGCAAGCTCTAGCAGCTGCTTGACTTATATTGATATGGACCGCCACTAGGTGGCGGCCAATCAATTTAAAGCAGGGGTGTCAAACTCAATTTCATTGAGGGCCGCATCAGCATTGCAGTTGCCCTTGGGGGGCTGGGTGGGTGTGGCCAGGGTGGGTGTGGCCTACTGGGTGGACGTGAATGGAGTGGGTATGGCTTACTGGGTGGGCATGGCCAGCTCTACATTGTTTGCGTCAAGGGTGCCCGTGGGGGCCTGGGCAGGAGTGGGACAGATCTGAGGGTCTCTAGCAGAAGGGGGTGGGACTGGGGCAAGTGCCAAGGCATGGTCCATTTCTTCATTCCTCACAAAGGGTGACACCTCCCCAGCATGCACCGAGAGGGCAGGGGCTGGTTCCTCACTGTTTCTGGATGGCCTTGTGGAGCTAAGACTGAATGCATTTCAGCATAGATGGCCACCACAAAATTGGGCCAGGGCCAAGGCAGTGGGGGCCATTCCCTCACTGTTTCCAGGATGGCTTCGTGCGCCACATGAAACCACTTTGCGAGCCACATCCGGCCCCCGGGCCTTCTGTGTGACATGTCTGATTTAAAGTACTCATTCCCGCCTAAAATAAAGGCTTAAAGTTATACAGACAGTCTATAATTCAGATAGAACAGTTAACTGTTTTTTTTGTAACAGACCTTATGAATTGCTTAATACATAACAATCACAATGCAATATATGCTTAGAAATAGATTCCACTGTATTTTACTTACTTCCATAAATGTGTGCACAGGATTGCAAATATATTTCATCCTTATATTGTTATGTTCTTTCATCTCCAGCTACAATCTCGTCTTTTCTCTTTATTCTTTCCTTCCTATTTTTTCTGTTTAACTTTCTAAACAAAAATATTTATATTTTATATTAGTTACTGACAATTTCCAAATTATATTTCAAAAATATATTCCTTGCGATCTCAGTCTCACATAAATAACTCGACTGCAGTGTATTAAATAAATGATACAACAGATCTTGCTTACTGACTGCCTCATTCAGTAAGATAGTTCACAGTTCCAACAATGCTGAAAAAATAACTTTGCAACCAATGCCCACATTTACAACCTTTGCAGTTTTCCTCTTTCATGTGATCATCATTATTCTGTTTGCAAGTCAAAGGCATTGAGATGAAGCAGGAGTAACAAAACAAATCTTCTTTACTCAATTTCACCAACAGAACAGGACAAACAAAATGGTGCAGGGCCTTTTTATACTCCCCTTGCAGGGACAGCATCAGCCAATGCAAAGCATGCGCACAAGGCTGGAGACAGCCTGTCTGGTCCCAGGCAACCACGTGGTCTGCCCGGGCCTTCTGCAGCATCCTGAGTCTGCTGAGTCATTCAGTAGGCCCAGGACATAACAATCATTATAATCAGGAATTGTCCTGTGTCTGATCTATTGTTTTTCTTTTTTTGTTCCCATTGCACAGCAGATAGATTGGAGAGGAAAAGATTATAAGAGAGTAAGTTGCTGCACAATGATAAATACACTGAGCTATATGAATCTTGGTGCTGCTGGTGCCACTAGGTCCCTATATATGCAAGCACAAGAGAGTAGGATGTAACTTTTATACCCAATTGTTCTTTACCCTCTGTTGAAAGAAAAAAAATCATCAGGTCCAGTTCCAAATCGGGAGTAAATAAAATGGAGGCTAAGACGCTGGAAATAAAAATGGAGGCTGCTTAGAAAGAAGTTTCCAGTTTATTGATGAGCAGAACGTGCAACAACATGCAGTTCTGGGACACTGACCAAATGGAGTTGAGAGTGGATGGATTTTTATAGAGCCCTGAGACTTTGAAGTGGGTTGTGCAATGAGGGAGGCTTTTGCTAGTCTGAAGACGGTGTAGGATTAATCCTATTATGTCCTAAAGGTCATAGCCTGTTCTTAGATTTTGGGTGGGGGGAGGAATATAAATTCTTAATCCCATCAGCTGTGGAGACTGAAGGCATTTTGCTTATGAATGGTGTGCCCCAAATCTGCATTTCTAAAAGCTGGCCTCCTGAGTTTCTGCTTGGGGTAGGGGCTGTTTCTGCCTAAGATTTTTTTTCCATTATTCCTTTGGGGAAATTAATATTCTGCCTTTTTTAATATTCCCCCAAAATATTTCCTTCTCTAGGAGGATGGGTGGGTGCTGACTTTCTATACCTCTTATCTGTCACAACTCCTACTCCCAAAGTTCTTCTGAAGGTCTATGGACCTGTTTCAGTGGGGTAATCTGACATTTCCCTGGTAGCAGTCAGGAAAATAGCCAAAAATCAGCAATTTCCCAAAATGGCATTTTCTGTTTTCCAACCAGAAAAGACCAGGTTTCATATACAATTTCATTAGTATGCAGAATAGGAACAAAGTGCATTAGCCCCTTTTCTGTATCAGCTGTCCACAAATTCAGTATAATTTCTTCACTATCCCATTGATCTCTGGATTTAGAAATGGAAAAAAATATTATTAGAGCTACAAATATTTTAATTTTCTTCAAAAGGAAGGGTTTTCCTTTCTTGACACAAAACTTCATGAATGGTTCCTTTTTATGTAGGCTTACCCTGACACAAGTGCATTCAAAACTTTCTCCCACACATGTACACCAACTGCAGGAGAGAGGTTCAAAAGTGTTTTAGCTGCACATGTGAAATTGTTTTGGCTTATGATGGGGAAAAACATTTACAGAATAAGAACTAAGTTTATCTTCTCGCTGACAGGTGGAGACTGACTGAACCTTTCCCCCTTCCTTCCACCCATTCTCTTTTCATTGATATTATATTCATTTCAAATTATTTTTATTTTTTAGTGTTAAAACTCCAGATCAAAGAAACATATGCTTAGCTGGCCAGCCTGAATTGCTACCTTCCTTTTCAAGCATTTGCAGCTTTGATTTTAAAAACTTAACCAACCAGGCTTTTCCTTCCTTTTATTTTTAAAAGTAATTGCAGATAAAATGCCATTTCTTCCTCTCTTGTAAATCAAAAGACCTCTACCGTTGGAATTAACTTCAAATAGTTGGTCTGGACATGAACTTCACATGTCCAAAACCTCCTCCTTTCTGCTGACATATAACCATTAATTTTTTAATTTCTTTTTCATCCATTCATTGCTGATGTCTCTATGAATACTTTTCATCTGCTTTTACTTTGCTTTCTAAGGACAGACTAGTCCTGAACATGTTGTCTTGATTATATTCAAAAGTAAAGGCCTGCAATTTTCTAGGTGGTTGGGGGCAGGAAACAGCTAAAATGTAACATTTGGTCTGCTCTGTCAGAGAGGAGTTTCAATGGGCAAGTTTATCACAATGTCAACAACGTAAATAACCTCATGTCCAAGAAAAGTCCTATGTGTTAAAATTACAAATAACCCTACTAGCAGCCAAACTGAGAGAGGAGGAAGTAACTGGTCAGAAAGAAAAATCAGTTATGTAATCTCAGAAGACCATTTTGTATTTACTCTGACCCTTTTTGTCTATGTAAACTTCTGATTTTGTCCATTTTTTCTCCATTCAGATTACAAATGGCAAGAGCTATTTTTTAAAGAGTTGCTCAAATTTGAGAATATCTCATTGCTGAGCTTTGCTTTCTAATCCATAATATATTTTTTTAAAAAATTCTCTAAAATTGACACAAATATCTGGCACCTACATAGTTTCCTTGAGAATTTTTTTGATTATGTTTTCATTAAATGAATAAAAACTAAAAATTTAATCCAGAATGAGAAACAAATAAGAGATAAAGTTATAAAGAAAAAAAGGAGTAATAATAAAAAAGAGAACTGAAGAAAAGAAACAACAGGAACATACAGGGTAAATATTTACTATACATATACATATGCAAAGTTCATTATAAACTTTTCAATGCATGATAGCCATTTCTCACTGTAATAATCGTAGTTCATCTAAACTGATCAGACTTTCATTAATTTATTTTAATATAATCAGTTCTGCCTTCTCCTGGAGTCATGTTTTTTATCTTTTGTAATGCTGAAGAACAAGTCTTATAAGGAGAGCATGGAAAATATACTTTACTTGTCCAGAAGTCAAGGGTTCCATGTGATATGAAAATAATTCAAAAAAAAATATGATCACCTGAGAATATTAAAACTCATTTCATTTCATCAAATTTCATTTAATACATGTGATAACTGGTTTTCAAATTGTTATAATTATAAGATTATCTGCATATTCCAATGATTTAATTAATCTTACCAGATCTCCAGCATGATCATTTACTCAAGTCTTTTCTATATAAATTCATTAAATATACAGTCAGCAATATTATTATTGTTATTATAATAATAACAATAACAATAATTTGTTGAATAAGATGTAATCTAAGTTCTACTGAGGGTTTTTTTTGGCACTTATCTTCCCATAGCCTAAGCAAAATAGAAACCTATTTCTTTATTCCATTCAGCCATTAAAGATTTCATATCAAATTGATTCATCACCAACCATATTTTATAAAAGGGTAATTGCAGTGGGATGTTGTGTCATAGGATGTCATAATTGCCTGTATCAGATTAAATGTTGCCAAAATAAAAATTCCTGAAGCCAAAATTGGGATGTCAGTGAGACATCGTAAATCATTTTGGATAGAGTAAGGTTTGTCCTTTCATGTGAAACTTAATAAGCAGTCATCATTTTCATTTATTAAATGATCCAATGTACAAATCCTGGTTTCCATTTAAGTATTCCATATAGTAGTTTTACTGACTGAACAGATCAAGAACTAACAAAAGACAGTATAACTAAGTAAATATACAATTCTAAAAGCTCCTGGGATGGAGTTTCAAAAAAGGGAATCCTGCAAAATTTGGAACCAGCCAAATATGCAAAATGGCATAATTCAGTATTTGGAAAACCTTTCTTTAATGAAAATTATGTTTTAAGAATATATTTTATTAATTTAATATTTTTTCAAAACATTACATTACTTATTTAAAAATATCTTGCAGATACATATTACAGATATTTTTCTATGCAAAATGTATATTACCGGTACTCCAGGAAATATGTTCATACTACAAGTCGTTTAACTTTGACCAAAAGATAAAGTTAAAAGATTGCCATCTGCTGAGGTTGAAAGATATCTTACATGTTTTTATTCTTATTTAAAGTGATTATCTTCAAAATATCACACAGAATAAAAGCATAATTATAGGTATTCATAATAAATGCTAAACAGATAACTGCTTAATTAATTAATGAAAGGATTTTTAAAACATTTTAAAAAACTTTAGGAGTGAAGGCATGAAAATCAGACATTAAATAATAAAATGTAATTCGTATAAGCCTAATTTATATCATTATAATTATATAAATATATTGTATATTATTATCTTATTGAGTAGCATGAGCAGGAGGGTTGAAACAAATATTAAAGATCAAAGGGAAAAGTGGGCCTCCTTACCGTTGGAAAAAAATGGATGAAAAATGTACCATTAACTTTTACTTTTGACGTAGGAGCTGAATATAGAATCCAGATCCAATATATAAATTCTTCAGGAAATCCAAACTTAGGTAAAGTAGTAAACATATGCTATTTATAAATTTAGCCAAAGGCTTTTACATCATCTAGTGATATAGCTGCAACTTTTTCCTGACATACAAGTTGAATACTGTCTGATCTGTGACCGCTTTTTACAAAACCATCTTGTTCATTCTTGAAGATACAACATTATGTTTACCCAAGTATTGTATTAATATCCATTGTACAGTACCTCATCAAAGGAGGCCTAGATCACTCTGTTCTGTTTTAGAATTAGAGGCATCGAAGCAAGGCAGGAGTAACAAAACACAACTTCTTTATTGAGATCACAAACAGAACAGAACAGCAAACAAAATGGTGCTAGCCCTTTTATACTCCCTTTGCAGGGACAGCATCAGCCTATCAATGCAAGGCTAGTCTCCCACCTTGCACATGCTCACAAGGCTGGAGACAGCCTGTCTGGTCCCAGGCAACCACATGGTCTGCCCTGGCCTTCTGCAGCCTCCTGAGCCATTCAGCAGGCTCAGGACATAACACCCCTCCCCCCTTGGATAAAACAATAAGTGAATACTTACTGTTTTTATAGCAGCATACATATACATGTGTTCAATTAAGCATGTTGTTATTTCTAACACAGTGATGCCTGCACGCAGGCAGACCCAGTCATGACATTTCTCATATTTACAAGAATACCACATATTGTTTAATACTATCAAACAAAACACCCCAACTCTGAGTGTGCCCTTAGTTCATGAGAACTATTAAGTCTCCCTTACATACATTCTATTTTTTCACAAGACTATTAGGCCTGTCCTGGAATTGACAAGAACCTTACATAGTCTTGTAAATTCTTGGGGGGGGATCCCTTGCTCGCTCTGATCTTCTTAGAGCTGTTGTGGGCGCCTGGCCTGTGAGCTCACTTGCCAAGCTTGGCAGGCCAGGACGTAGATGCCCCCTTAAATCTGGCGACCCTCCATCGTACTGACTGGCCGGAGCCTGTAACCCCAGACCAGAGTTCCTTAGTGGGGTGGAATTCCCCAAGTCCACAATGGACCCCTCTTGGGAGCACTGTCCCGTGAGTCCAAGACCAGCAGATGGAGAAGCCTGTAGTTCCGGTTGACTGGCCAAATCCATAGACCCAGTGCCCAAGTCAGGAGCCGCCTCGTAAGCAGAACCCCCTTCTGGAGCCAGTGTATACCCACTTTCACAGAGAGACTGTGGTCCACGATCGTAATCGTGGTCTTCCTCCCCCCCGAGAGCAGAGCCAGGAGCAGAAGTGTTGCTGGGAAGCCTCCAGCATAGTTGATCGATGTACCGCCTTAACAAACGACCATCATCCAAGGCGACTTCATATGACAGTGGCCCAGAGACCTTGCATGTCTGGGTGCAACCTGTCCAGTTTGGTAATGAGTCTACGACCGCAGCGGAGTTTAGCTGGGCTCTTCCCAGTGGCAGTACAAGGTGTGGTACGGTGGCAAAGAAGAAAGTCAGCTAACCTGTGATGCCAGTTGCCATGAGTGATTCTCTTTAAAGTATGTATGGGGTTTCATTTTTAATGTTTTTGTTTGGATTTACATTGAAATTGTTTTATGTATATGTTGTGAGCCGCTCTGAGTCTTCGGAGAGGAGCGGCATACAAATCCGAACAAAATAAATAAATAAATAAAGCATCTTTGGTAGTACGCACCATACGTTCAACCTGGCTGTTGGAAGCTGGATGGAACGGTGCAGATGTGGCATGCTGGATCATGGTGGCTTGAAGAAAAGCCTGAAACTCAGAAGATGTGAACTGGGGTCTGTTGTCAGAGACAAGAATGTCTGGAAGACCATGTGAGGCGAAGATTCCTCTCAGCACCTGGATGGTCCTAACAGTAGTAGTGGAGGAGACAGGAACAACCTCTAGCCACATGGAATGGCTATCCACGAGGAGAAGGAAGAATTGCCCCTGAAAGGGCCCAGCATAGTTGATGTGTACCCTCGACCAAGAAGTATGTGTCTCCTTCCACCTATGTACAGGGGCCTGGGGCATTTCAGGCCTTGACTGTTGGCACACTTGGCACCCATGAACCTGGGTCTCGATCTCTTTATCGAGCCCAGGCCACCAGAGATGGCTACGTGCAAGTGCCTTCATCCGGACTATTCCCAGTTGTCCCTCATGCAGAGAGAGCAAGACTCTAGACCTCAATGAGGCTGGGATGACTACCCTGCTACCCCACAGGATACACCCCTTGAAGGTGGAAAGCTCATGCTTTCTTTGCCAGAAACTCCAGAATTCTGCACCAGGACACATGTCAGGCCATCCTGACAACACCCATGTCAGCACACGCGTAAGTGTGTGATCAGTGGCAGTTTCTGCAGCCACGTCCCTAGCATTGAGGGGAGATTCAGGCAATTCCTGAATGGAGAGAATGTGCAGAGCAGGATCAGGATCTGCCTCTACCTGCTATAGAGGCAATCTGCTGAGGCCATCTGCATGGCCCATTTCTTTACCTGGTTTGTGGACCAGAGTATAGTCATATGCTGACAGGAAAATTGACCATCTCAGCATTCTAGGGGATATTATATGAGGGGTTTGTTTGTTTGTTGTAAACAAACCCAGCAGAGGCTTATGGTCTGTGTAGACCGTGAAATGGCGGCCATATAAGAAATCATGGAATTTCTTTATGCCAGCCACTATTGCCAAGGCTTCTCTGTCAATCTGCGCATAATTACGCTCTGCAGATGAGAGAGTTTTGGAGTAGTAGGCCACAGGGACTTGCGTCCCATCAGCCTTGATGTGGCTCAGCACAGCCCCAACCCCATAAGGGGATGCATCACAAGCTATGCATATAGGCAAATGCTCATTGAAATGAGCTAACACAGCATTTGAGGAAAGCAAGGCCTTGACCTCTGAAAAGCTCTTTTCATGGACTTGTGTCCACTGCCAAGGAGCCTGTTTATCCAAGAGCCAGTGTAGCAGCTCAGCCACTGCAGCCTTGTGAGGTAGAAATGCATGATAAAAGTTTAACAGTCCCAGAAAAGCCTGAAGTTCGCTTTTGGACTTGGGACTTGAGGCCTGCTGAATTGCTTTGAGCTTGGATTCAGCAGGATGGATGCCTTCAGCATCAATATGGAACCCCAGAAATTCAGTGTAGGTAACTCCAATCTTACATTTGTCTTGCTTCAGCTTCAGCCTTGCTTGGCGGAAACGCAGCAAGACAGCCCTCAGCCTTTCAGCTAAGTTCATAGATGACTTCCCAGCAACGAGGATGTCATCAAAGTAGGGACAGACCCCAGGAATACCACGGAGCGTTTGCTCCATCACACTCTGGAATATTCCAGGGGCCACATTAACCCCAAACTGCAGCCTTTTTACCTTAAAGGCTCCCCCATGCATCATGATTGTTTGGGCCTCAGCTGTTGCCTCATCAACAGGTAGCTGTTGGTAGGCCTGAGCTAAATCAAGCTTTGCAAAGATTTGCCCCCCCCCCCTTGAGTGAGGCCAGAATGTGGCTCACCACAGGCACCGGGTAGGCATGCTGTTGCAATGCCTTATTTAGTGTACATTTATAGTCCGCACAAATTCGGACTTCTCCATTGGCCTTCAGTGGTGTGACTATAGGGGTTTCCCATGGACTAGAGTCCACAGGTTCTAAGATGCCCTGCTGGAGCAGCTTGTCCAGCTCTGCATCTATTTTGTTCTTTAGGGCAAAAGGCACCCTTCGGGGCTTGATCTTGATGAGTGTGATGGCTGGGTCTAAACGTAAAACAATGGGAGGCCCCTTGTATGAGCTAAGCTCTGAACTGAACCCATCAGCAAACTCCTTGCAAACTTCTGCAAGGCCTGACGTTTGCAGACTGTGAAGTCCAGTCACTTGAATCCCAAGGGCCTCGAACCAATCGAGTCCAATAAGACTCCTACAATCACCCCCAACTACCACCACATCTAGCAGCCCTTCAAAACTCCTACACTGCACCTTGAGCATGGCCTCCCCCTTCATGCTGACTCTGGAATTCTGGAAGTCAGTAAGGATTAAATTTGAAGGCCTGAGTTTAACTCGTAGGCTACTTCTGCTGCAAACCTTATTAAAGGTGTCTAAAGAAATGATCGATAGAGCAAACCCTCTGTCCAACTCCATTGACAAGGGAACCCCTTGCAACTTCACATCAATGTGAAGCTTCTTTTTAAGTGCCCTGTGAACCCCGGTTTTGAAAACGGCCCTACGGGACGTGCAGAAGCCCACCCTGTTTTGGCTGGGGACCTTGGTACCTTTCAGAGGCAATTCTTCTGGAGACTGTTCCTTCTGGCGACCCAAACAGATGGAGGCAATGTGACCTTGCCTGCCACATGCCTGGCAGATAGCGGAGCGGAACCGGCAGTCAGAGCGCTTGTGGCGACCTCCACACCCGAAACACCGAGGGACTGAGGTTGTCTGCTGTCTACCTTCCTGAGGCCTTCTTCCTGCTTGCTGCTGAAGCCTGTATACCTCCATCTCTGGCTCCTCTTCGGAATCCTCCCGAGCGACCACTTGATGGACAGTACTAGGCATTGGGGGGTTCTTGGCAAGCCTCAAGGTCTTCACTGGTTGGCAAGCCTCAAGGTCTTCACTGCTCCGCCCCCTGCTTCTTCAGCTGCAATCTCTCTTAACGCATCTTGGAATGACATATCTTCTTTTGCAAAAAGTTTCTGTTGCAGCTCACGACTCCGAAGCCCACAAACAAAACGATCCCAGAGCCTCTCTTCTAGATCCTTGAATGCAATGTGTCTGTGGGCAAGAGACTTTCGATATTGCAGAGAATCTTGTAGCCCAGCACCACTGGAATCAATTGTGTATGCTGACTTAAAGAGGTTGCTGCGAGAGCACTTCGAACCTAAGCTCTCAGTAATTGCATGGAGGCACACCTTCGAGCAGAGGGATCAGAGGCCTAGTGAGTCTGCTGCAAGGTATGAGAAGGGGCCCCACAAAGCCGAGCTCACCTCCAGCGTTCTCGTACTGGCAGGCAATCGCTTCCTCTGGACGCTGAACTTCCCAGCACTTCAGGCCTCCTCTGGTAAGTCAGCCTGGCTTCTCCTGTTGTTCTTCTTGCAGCCCATCCCACCTTCATTGCCAATGTTCTGTTTTAGAATCAGAGACATCGAAGCGAGGCAGGAGTAACAAACCACAACTTCTTTATTGAGATCACAAACAGAACAGAACAGCAAACAAAATGGTGCTGGCCCTTTTATACTCCCTTTGCAGGGACAGCATCAGCCTATCAATGCAAGGCTAGTCTCCCACCTTGCACATGCTCACAAGGCTGGAGACAGCTTGTCTGGTCCCAGGCAACCACGTGGTCTGCCCTGGCCTTCTGCAGCTTCCTGGGCCTGCTGAGTCATTCAGCAGGCCCAGAACATAACACAATCTATTTCTCATTCATATTAATTTAATATGCATTCCCTCATAAGTCTGTTCCATCCTGATTTTGCTTCAATCTGCAATTTCTTCTTTTTTTAAAAAAAGCATCTTGCATTTTAAGTGTAAGTCTTTGTATGAACATTACTTTTAAATATACATTTTGTATAAATAAGGGCATATGTGCGGTTCTATACATATTATTCACAAATACATTTTATTCACAAACACATACACATGCAAACAGAAAATACCTCCAAATTCGGGAAATTATTCAAAGCAAAATTCTGCCCTCATACATATATTAGTCCATAAAGTGCAAATTAGATCAGAGGTCTTTGAAATAGACTAAACCACAGGTTGGCAACCCACTGCTCCGGAGCTGCATGCAGCTCTTTGAGCCACCTCCTGTGGCTCCGGAGCCTCCTCCGCCATTTTGAGAGAGAGAGAGAGACAGAGAGGCACTTGTGCTTCCCTTCTCTCTCTCTCATGCAGATTTGCCCCCTCGCAGAGCTCTTGATTGGCCCTGCAGCCGGGTGCCCTGCCCCCTGGAAGAAGGGTGGCCAGGAAGGGCCTTTCCGGGGCTGGCCCGGTCCGAGGTGCATGTGGCCGGAGAGCCGCATGGGGAAGCCCCGGGATCCATGCTGAGAGCGGCCCAGCAGAGCCTCCGTTGAACGGGCCAGCCCTCCTGCAAGCCGTGACCCTGGTTGGCTAAGGAGTAGCAGAGCTGGAGATGGAGGGTGAGTAGGGGGGAGGGAGGGGGCTTACCTGCACCAGGCGGAGGGGCAGCCGAGCCGGCCTTGTGTCTCCCCGGGCTGGGTGGCAGGTCTGGTGGGGCCGGCGGCCGGCAGGGGCATCGGTTCCTGCCCCTCCCTGGGCCAGGTGGTTGGCCCGGGGGGACAGTAGGTGGCAGGGGCATCGGTTCCTGCCCCTCCCCGGGCCGCTGAGTCAGCCTTGTGTCTCCCCGGGCTGGGCGGCAGGCGGCGGGGGCATTGGTTTCTGGCTGTCCCCGGGCCACTGAGCCGGCCTCATGTTTTCCCGGGCAGCAGGTGGCGGGGACATTAGTTTGTAGCCATCCCCGGGCCGCTGAGCTAGCCTCGTGTTTTCCCAGGCTGAGTGGCAGGCGGCAGGGACTTTAATTTCTAGCCGTCCCCAGGCCCCTGAGCTGGCCTCGTGTTTTCCCAGGCCGGGCGGCAGGTAGTGGGGACATTAGTTTCTATCTGTCCCCGGGCCCCTTTCCCGGCCTCGTGTCTCCCCGGACTGGGCGGCAGGCGGCAGGGGCATTGGTTTGTAGCTGTCCCTGGGCCGCTGAGCAGGCCTCGTGTTTCCCCAGGCCGGGCAGCTGGTGGCGGGGGAATTAGTTTCTAGCCATCCCCGGGCCCCTGAGCCGGCCTTGCATCTCCCTGGGCCAGGCAGCAGGCCCAGCGGACGGTGGGGGCATTGGTTCCTGCCTGTCCCTGGGCTGCTGAGCCGGTAAAATCAACGGACTTGGAGGTGCTGCGGCTGGCTTTTCGAGTAGCCGCGGACCTCCATTGACTTCCATGGGGACTCTTGGCAATGAAGGGGCTGATTGAAATTGCTTCAAGAATCGAGCTGCAGGATGGCTTTCAGTGGCAGAGACACAGAGAGATGCAAACACATCTCCACAGGAGATGCAGCAAGGGCAGGAGATGAGGAAGAGTCAGCTATGTCTGTGCACAAGCCCCGAAAGCTTTCTTCCTCTCCCTGATTTTGCCTTTCTTGCTGGCCCTCTGATGTAAGCATCTGCTGGGTTTCCTCAACCTGCCCCCCATTTTATTTTAATCCCACCATCGCCTCCCTCTTTCGCAAAGTTGACATTCCGGGGACTCGGAGCTCGCTTCGCTCCTGGAGTCACTTGGCAAAGTTTGAAGGAGAGGCCATCTGCTCCCACCTCCCACAGAGCAGAACTGCTGCTTCCTCACCCTCCCAGCAAAAATACCCAAGAGAGCTGGAAGATGTCCTTTCTCCCACTTTCTGCTTCCCATCCTCTCTTTTCCAAGCACCCCTTCCAGAGCGAGTCAGAAGCCTCAACTCCAGCCTCCAGCAGCAGGCTGAGATAGGCGAGCCCGAGTGGCTGTCTGCCGCCGCCTCGGAAGATTCACCACAGGAGCTCTTTCTCCCCGTCGGCCTCCTCCTCCACTCCCTGGGAACCTTTATGCCAAAAGGCGGAAAGAAGAAAGTCCCAGAGAGGGAGAGCACGGGGCGGGGGGATAGCAGTCTTTTCCGAAGGGAGAAGAAGCCAGGACTGCAGAGCCATTCATACCAGAGCTGGATGGGAGGCAGGGCCGGTGCACGTCTCACCTTAAGCTCCACTCTCTAATCAAGCCCTGTGTTCTGTGCGCATGCACGCACATGCACGCGCACATTTTACGGCTCCCAGTTTTTTCTTTTGCGAGGGAAACGGAACCAAGTGGCTCTTTCACTGTTGCAGGTTGCCGACCCCTGGACTAAACAAAGTAGTAAAACATTTATAAGTGCATACATTTTAGTGTGCTTTGTGTATAATTATAAATTGTGATTTAAAGTAATTAACAAACATATCTGAGATTGAAATTAGATTGACACCTAATCCTATGCACACGAATGGAATTGAGTCACACTGAAGACATTGTAATTTCCACCCCCGAAAAAGTGTATTGAATCAGATTGCAAGGTGAGTGTTCCTCTGTGAAATAATATTATTACTGATCCATTGCTACAATTCCATATTTGGATAAACATGTTAATCTCCATTGAGTTGAATGGAGAATCCCTATCTTCATGAAGGTTTTAAAAGCCAAGAATCCAGATGAAGATGTGCAGATGATTTTCAGAGAAGTACTTTAATTCATAAGCCAAAGCTCTAGGGGAATCAGAACATCATTGGTGATGCAATTAAACGACTTAATGTTCCTATATTCAGAGATAGTAATCTTTTATTGGCTGTTAATAGACTTCCCCAACCTAGTGCTCTCCAGATGTGTTCCTAGGATGGCTGAGAATTATAATAGTCCAATACATATGAAAAACACCTGGTTAGGGAATTCTAGGCCATAAGAAAACACATGCTACAATTCACTGGGACATTTTCCTACATGTCCCCACTGAAACAAAGAAAAAGAAAAAAAAACTTCACCGTGCAGCTCCTATTGCTTATGTGAAGCTTTATGCATGATAATTTCAGAGGATTAGAACTCTTTTAAGGAAGCATTCATAATAGCTTGTCAACCATCACTTCAGCAAAGCTGTTGAAGTCTACTATAATAACAGGATGCAACACATCCTTTTTGGACAGTGCACGTGTCATATCTCTCCTGTGAACTTGGCAATGGGTCCCAGCTGATGGTTAGGACTTTCCGGTATATCTGTGTTATCAAATGTGAAACTGGATCCAAAGAATAATTTCTAGGAAGCAGGAATAACTGTATCGTGTAATAGACAAAGGGGAAAAAAAATCAGTTTTTCAGTTTCTAAAAATATTTGATTGTTGTAATTATTTCTACTTCATGAGCTCAGATTTAAAATTAGCAGCAAGAGTTCATCATTTTGAATAAGGAAGTCTAAAAATAATGCCAATAACTCAAACAACCTAGTCCAAGAGGTTAATTACTTTTGATGTGGTGAATTTAACCACAAGTTGAATCCTCCTGCCCTTACCTTTTGTGTGATGAGGCCCAGGTGGCAGGATTCAAAAAGAAATACCCATACAGACATGAAAGATGAAAGAAATTGCCATATAATAGCTAACTCATCAGTATGTTTGTTTCAGTGCAAAGCCTCGGGCAATAACTCCAGTCAGTTTTTCCACGTTTTTAATTATTTTGACGTAAAAGGATAGGGCACTCAAGGAAGTCCGAGTTCTAGTTATTCACTTTGAAGGATACATCAGTATTTACTTCAGAATAGATATGTCTCAGTTACTACTCAAGTTGTTTGTTTAGGTTAAATGATTAGAACAGCTGTCTGGGAAATACTTATGCTTAAACATAACTATTCAATTGTCCTTGAAGTATCTCCATGTGTGACCCTTAGCAATATCTAGGACCTTCAACACTCCAGCTAGCAGGGAGAAGCAAATAGTATGTTGTTGTGGAGAGAAGACCCTGTTTCAAGGTCATTCCCAGCCATAGACACTTTGTAAATTTACTCTTAATGCACAACTATCCAATCTTAAATTATTCTGGTTTTAATTCTTAATTTTATTGATTAAATTGTACACTGTCCAGAGCTCATCTCTGAGGGAGTTGAACAGTTAAGAAATGTGAAATAAAGATAGATAGATAGATAGATAGATAGATAGATAGATAGATAGATAGATAGATAGATAGATAGATAGATAGATAGATGGATGGATGGATGGATGGATGGATGGATGGATGGATGGATGGATGGATGGATGGATGGATGGATGGATGGATGGATGGATGGATAGATAGATAGATAGATAGATAGATAGATAGATAGATAGATAGATAGATAGATAGATAGATAGATAGATGTGGGAAAAATGAAATGATTGCTATATAAATCACACAAAACTCTTGGAAGATGGAGGGAATATTATATTCCTCTAGGTCAACTTTTATGGAAGAAATTCTAGAAATAGCAATTTTCAGTGGTTTGGGGAAATTGGGAGTGCAGGAGCTTTTGAAATGAATCTCCTTTTGGCTGTCATATACTATCTTGACTTCAGAAATTAGCCAGCCTCGGGGTAGTAAGTGCCTGAGAGGCTCTTGATGTCAAGTTTTCCTGCTAGAGTTGGAGACACAGAAACTAAAAGATTTCAACCTGAAGAAATTAATTAAAATCTTTATAAACTTTTAAATGTTCATCAAAAATACCCATAAAGGAACAATAGAGTTTATTCTTTACAATATCATTAATCCATTCCATGATATTTCATTAATAGAACTTCCTATAATAGTCACTACTGTAATCAGCCAGGGGTCCCAAACTATTTTTGACTGGTGGACACATTTGGAGTCTTAGGAACATGTTATGGGCACTCTTAAAATAACTGTTAGATATAAGTTATTTTAATTATTAAACAAATAATGTACAAAGTCACTGAAATTATATAGTAAGTAGAAAGAAGTAAAAAAGATACAAGCTGCAACTTTTAATGTACAGTAAAAACCAACACAGAAGGAGCAGGATGAATGAAACTTGGCAGAATGTAAAAAGTGTTGTAGAAGTGACTTCCGGTTTGCCAACGCAGCCACCATGGATGCCTGCAAGACGAATTCTGTCTTCCACATCCAGTTTTGTATCACTGGGGGACCCTAAAAGGACCGAAAGGTCACCCTGGAGAGGCGACCAGCAAGAAGGGGCTTTCACAAGATTGTGGGAGAATGGCGGCTCTCCTGTCAGTGCTTGTGTTCCCTTCGAACCGGAAGACGAAAGACCGGCCATAGTAATATGGCCGGTCACTAGGCTGCGGACAGCCGAAGTCACACCTACCATCAGGCAACATTAAAGCAGCATGGAAGAGACTGGGTGAGATCTACCTCAATTAAATTCCAACTATCTTTTTCTACCTAAGTAAGCTGCTAAAGAACTTTCCCCCCTGTGGAGAGGGAAGGGGGATTTTAGCCCTCCCTCCAGAAACTGTGGTGATTGAACATACAAGGAAGTTTTAAAAAAATGTTAAAAAAAATAATTGGATCCCAACTGGAACTTTATTTCCTAAAGCTTGTGGATTAAAAGATTTTTGATTATCTACTTTTTACTTCCTATTTTTATGTGAAAGTCTGGGTTTTTTTCCTCATAAAATAGAAGAAAAAACCGAAAGGATTAAAATAATTTTGAGATTTAAAGGAATTTCTCAAACAATGGGGTGACATCTTCTGGCTAAACCTGAAATTGCAACCTGTTATTCTTAAAGAAAAGAGACTTGTCCGACAGTTCAGAAAGCAAGATAAGATTCTTGTAACCTTGAACACCAGCTGTGAGAGTCTTAGCTGTGTTTCTTACTAACTGGGGAAAAAAACTGTAAAAGTTTCCAATTCAACTCATCACTATGGAAGACCAGGAACAGACCTTTCTTATGGAAGAAATGCAAAAAAAATTTTTTGGGTATGTTGAAAATAACCTGCCAAACTCACCAAACTCTTCTTACAGCTGGTGATGAAATAAGAGCTTTTGGAAAAAACCCCAGAAAGCATCTTAGATATGCAAACTCAAACTTTGATTATAACTAAAAAACTATCTATACAGAATACAACAGAAAATTGGACTACCCAACCGGTCATAAGTTGAGGATTATTTCCTTGCCCGGGAGCATCGCGCATGCGTGGTGCTGTCCCCTGTGCTGGCCGAGACGTAGCTGGCAAGGGGCAACGACGGCGCAGGGAGACCACCGGCTGAGCCACCAGCTGGGCCAGCCCAAGGGAGGTAAGGCACCCGCCGGGCCCCATGCGCGCCAGCAACTCTCCCTGTGCCCGTCATTGTCCTGCTAGCCTTACCTTGGCCACCGCCCATTCGGGGTGGCAGCAGGCAGGCCCAGACACTCCTGGGCGGCCGCGGCAAGCGGCAGCGACGGCGCAGGGTGACCACTGACTGGGCCACCAGCTGGCCCAGCCCAAGGGAGGTAAGGCACCCGCTGTGCCCCACGCATGCCAGCAACCCTCCCTGTGTCTGCCGCTGCCCCGCTAGCCTTACCTTGGCCACTGCCCATTTGGGGCGGCGGGAGGCAGGCCCAGGCGCTCCTGGGTGGCCGCGGCAGCGACAGCACAGGGCGACCACCGGGTGGGCCACCAGCTGGCCCAGCCCAAAGGAGGTAAGGCACCCACCGGGCCCCACGAGCACCAGCAACCCTCTCTGTGCCTGCCGGCCTCCCACCTCCCACCCCTGGCCCTCTTTTACTTACATTTTTAGTAGTTGCTCAGCAGGGAGGGGTGGAAACTTCCAGACAGCTCGCCTTCGCTGCAGACAACTTGCAGCACCGTTTGCAGACTGGGACTTTTGGCTGGCTCAGCAGGGCAGAGACAGCCTGGACAATTCCTATTGGCTTTGGAAAGCCAATAGAATTAGACTCTATTCAAGAGAGTCTATACTATTGACTTTCAAAAGCCAATAGAATAAGAGGGAGTAGCACAGCTAAGGAAAAGGGGAAAAATGGCGGACTGCGTTGTTTGGCGACCCCCATGAAATGGTCGTTCGACCCCCCCAAAGAGGTCGCAACCCACAGGTTGAGAACCGCTGACACAGATGGAGGAAAAAACCTGCTTTATAAATCAGAAGGAATTTGAAGATCAAGAAGAGAAACAGATGGAAGAAAAGATAAACAGTTCAGTACAACTACATCAAGAGGAGAAAATAAAGAGATGATCTGGTAGTCCTGCCAGACCCCTCAGCCTTCCAAAAATGGTGACTGGATGGTCATCTCAATATGACATAATACATACAATAATACAAGAAGAATTCTTTGATGACCCTGAAGCAAGGACCATGGAAGACGATTTGGCAAGGAAAAAAAACAAAATAAAACTGAAGAAGAATGGAATGCGGACATATTTAGGAGATTTAAAATAGAATATACTTAAGTAGACAAGACCCGTATTTTGAATATGAGATATTGTTATGATGTGAAGATAAAGAAAAATGTTGGCTAATTAAAACCTAGATGTATAAATTTAACAGTTAAATTGAAATTTTGAGTTGTTTATAAAGGTTAAAGGTGATTAAAATATATACATGTAAGAGTGATGTAACATAATTAACATGTTTCAATGTAGCAATAAGAATAAAAATTATAAGTTTAAATATGAGAAAGTGGACATAAAGAAGAAGAGAGAGGGTGTATTAAATGCTGAAATGGGAGAAATCTTGGTTATTGAATCTATAATATTTGGAAATTATAATGAAAATAAGAATATTATATTGTATTACTAATTTGTTGATATAAAAGTGAGATACATATGTATCCGGAACACTAGACGTTGGGGGGAATTGTGACAAAGGGAATTGGGGTCATTTAAAAACTTGGAAATGATAAATATTAAATGTTAAATCTAAATATTAATGCAAAATTAAAGCTGGGAAAATTCACTAGGTTATTGATGGTCCAAAAGATGGAATGTTAAAATAAATCAGATATATACAATTATTGATAAATGTAAGAAAGCTATTAAGTAGCTGATGGATAGAATAAGAAGTATACTAGTTTAAACAAGAGACAGTATGTATTAAGAGAAAAAAGAGAGAAAATATTGGCTGTAATAGTTGGAGATCTATATTAATAAGATTTGTATGTAATGGAATTATTGTAACTCAGACACCACATTGCTTTTCAAAGATATAATTGTAACATTGGAAAATTATTAAAAAGTTTTTTTAAAAAAAGTGTTGTAGAAGTATCAAGGTCCTTTACACAGATTGGTGGAAGAGCCCGAAGGATGGCAGACAACAAATAGAAAAGTGAATGGCTGGAAAAGCAAAATAATTGAATTACCTGGTTGTAGAGCAAAGACCCTGGTTTGTAATGGTCTATTGCAGGGCTTTTCAACTTTTTCACCCATTGTGCCACTTTTAGGATACAGCAATATCCGAATACTACCAGTCGCCTACCAAGGTGTCAAAAACTTGATGACCCACCCCAAAAAAGGAAAAAGTGATGAAGTAGAGGTAGTCCTCGACTTACAACAGTTTGCTTACTGACTGTTCAAACTTACAATGGCACTGAAAAAGTGTCTCCCAAGGCACAGCCGAGCAAGACACCTGCCTGCCCACCTGGCGGCGTTCTTCCTCCTGTTTGAGGTTTTCATTGTTTGAACATTTCTGTTGGGGATTGACAGCGGGGGTGGGGTGGGGTGTATGTGGTTTTTATTCCCCCTGTCTGCTGGGTGGTTGTAGCAGATTTTGGTCACTTCACATGATCCTGGGACACTGTGACCGTCATAAATATGAATCAGTTGCCACGCATCTGAATGTAAATCACAAAACCCTGGAGATAAGGCAACATTCCAGCTGATTGGTGCTTCTTCAGGGCTCAGCAGAAGCACCAGGATCAGTGCTGAGCTCCAGCTGGTGCCTGGCACTGATCCTGGCGCTTCCGCTGAGTGCTGACAGCCCTGCAGCTCCAGCCATCTCTTGCTCAGGCTTCTACGGTGCTGCCACCGGTTCAGCTCATTCCCCTCCACTGCTACCACTTTTCTAGGATGGTCATGTACCACCTGCCAGGTGCCAATGTACCACAGGTGGTACCCGTACCACTGGTTGAAAAGCCCTGGTCTATTGCTTTGTTTCCAGCCCAACAAGATTGTCATTGGATTTCGATGCAGTATCTGCACAATATGAGTACTTAAGACTTTACTCCAAGATAGTAAGAAAGAAAATAACATCACATGAAACAGCAATCAAAAAATATTTGGGAATACTGAAGAATATACATAACCCAAGACAGCAATTAAAACATCCAAAATACAAAAAATACAAGAATACAATAAAACAAAGACCTTACATCCCTTCTGCCAGTCAGGGAACCCCAGAAAGATGACCGAGGATAGACCTCTTCAAAACCAGCAAACATGTGGCATCCTCCAAGGTAGGTCTGCATCAAACTTTCATATCTTGAGAATTTTGATTAACTTATATAATCTCTAAACTGTAATTAAGCACATCTGCTTTTCAATGGTCTCATCTCACTGGATTGCACCAAGGAGAAGGAGGATAAGTCTATTTTATCTTGGAAGCTTTGCTCTTCTGCCAAGAATGAGACTGTAAAGGCTAAGGAGTCTTTGTTTATACCAGGTGGTGATGAGACCATCTCAAAGTTAAGATGAGATAAAATGCTTCTCAAGGTTAATTGTATTGATGATGAGAAAAATCATCCTACTCTACACAGATGTTTTATCAAGGACAGGACAAAAGAAAGTATAAGTCAAGTAAGTACACACTTTGGTAAAATATTTACTTAACTCTGCACTTCAATACTGAACTATTATGTGAAAGTACTGTATAAAATGATACTGAGTTTTATGTACAGTACACATAGGGAAAGAGGTTCACATTACTATCTGTCTCCTAGTCAATCTCCTAGTAAAACCATCAACAATACAATAGGCCAAACTAAGAATTGTGTAATCTTCTTAGATATTTCAATATTTCAATTCTTATTTGTAGATTGTGATAGTATTAATTATACTAATAAAAGATCAATGAGATCAAAAGGCCAGATATGAGATCAAAAGGCCAGATATGTATTTACCAAAAACAAAATTGGTGAATTGGCTTCCTGCTATTGGCTTCCTAGTTATTGAGACTGATTTAATTTATTCTGCCTTTTGGGAGGGAAAAGGAGCACACTTTCAAAAGAAAACACTGAACTGCAGAGATTACATATTTTATGTTTTAAGAAACTCTCTGGGAACTGAGTGGAGCCAAGAAACATCCTTAGTTATAAAGATTATGCTTGAAACTAGAAGTTTGCTTTGCCACATTTTACTTTCCCTTTTATTTATTTGTAATTAAAGAAAAGTATAAAATAAAATTAAAGCAGGTGTAGCAGAGTGCCTGGAAAGTGTCATCTGGCACTCCAGTGTTGCTATCTATACTAATATTGAATGAACTTATTTATTTTAGCATCATTTGATCACTTATATTATTCCAACTAATTAAAGTATGTATTTGGGCACCTAAGACATAGTAGTTTGCATGTGATAGAATGTATGATAATGGACTTGTGGTCATATTATTGTGCTTTCTTCCAGTCCTTGAGGCAGCAGAAAAATAAGCTGGGTAACTTTGCATTGATCTCATCACTAAGTCCTATTCTGCCCCCCCAAAAGACATCAGGAAGGGGTGCTGTCCTTATAGTTTTAATGTGGGATACATTAAGGAAAGCAATTAGTAGTTTCCCCTGACTTCATTTACCTTCCTACCAAACATCACCATCTGGTTGTGGGGGTGAAGACACAGGGAAGGAAAGATTGGCCAATCATTTTCCTTACTATAGAATGGAGTTAGGGTTGGAAAGGGAGTGAGTTTTAATAGATAGCTAGATTGGTGAGTTCAGCCATCTCTCAAAATTTGATCTGGCTTTTGAACAAGTGTTAACTTCCTTTCTGATATGGATTTAATGCTAATCTATAACAGTACTCTTCCAGAACACTTATCATCTGAAACAGTAGTAAAACCTATGTTTAAAAGAAGCCCCCCAAATTGGTTGACATATGCAAGGATGCAATCAAAACAAAGTGAAGTGGGAAAGATAATTTTATGGGAAGGGGAGGGAACCCAGGTAGATTTCAGTGGATGGAAAAGAAACCCCAATTCAGCTGTTTATAAAGCAAACCGATTGGTTTCCAATTATCATACCTAAGACTAAAAGTGTTGCCTTCTTTGGTGTTTCACTATGTAAATGTTGCCATATTTGATCAATGTAGGTGGGAAAGTATAGTCGACAATGATAAAATGCAGACTATTTTAAGAAATGAGGAAAAGAATATTGATAAAGTACAATATTGATTAATCTTATCAAGATAACATGTTGTGCATGTATTATTCTCTGTGTATTTAAATATATACTTTTTTCTCTTTTAACATGCAAATTAAATGCTAACCCCAACCAAAAAACCATGCTACCGGTAGTTCTGATTTTTAAAGACCTGTGTCAGCTTCTATCAGAAAAGTGATACTGTGCATCATTCAACAATAAGTCAGAAAATATGACAGGCATTACGAGGGCAGATGTCTCTAAAGAAAAAAGTTATGCTGTTTTTATGGGCCACAGAAGAACAAGTCCAGAAATGGAGGGGAAGGGGCATGACCCACTGCAACCTGAAGTGGCCAATAATATTAGACAGGTCACACCTCTTGGCTGCTTTCATAGCCACATCATCAAGAAGGTATAGTAGATTGTGTCCATAGTCAAAATTGTATCAAGGGAAGAGAAAAACACTAAAATTAACAGCTAACCATGAATTTAACCTGCCTTCATTAGTGGACTGGGAATGTGATGAAAACAACATCTTGAGAAGATGTCATTTAAAAATAGTGATCAAGAAAACTTCACATGGTGGTAAAGGGATGTAAGGATGACCCTAATGCCACTTCAGAAGGAAATTAACGTTAATTTGCATTTCTTTTCTTATACATAGATACAGGTAGGCAATTTATTTATTTTATTTTTAGGTAGGCGATATTGTCCAAAGCTCAGAAAACTAGTAAAAGATGATATGTCATAGAACAGTGGTGGTGAACCTTTTAGAGAGCAAGTGCCCAAACTGCAACCCAAAACCCACTTATGTATTGCCGGGTGCTGGGTGGGCGTGGCCTGCTGAGTGGGTGTGGCTACGGTGGTCATGGCAACTGGGTGGATGTGGGCAGGGTGGGCGTGGGCAGCTCGATGTTGGGGAGGGATGTCTATGGGGGCCGGGCAGGGTTGGGGGAGATCCAGGGGGTCTCTGGCAGGTGGGGCAGTGGGAAGAAAAGTGTCTTGCTCAGCTGATGACTTGGGGGGAAGGGGGCAGCTACACCCCCTCCCAAACACTGCCATCTCACAAAAGCAGGATGAAAACTCCAAAAAGCAACAAGGAAAAAAAGTTAAAACAGAAGAGTGTCTCGCAATGGTTTTCTTCCCTGGGGGAGGTGGGGGGACATGGGGAGGCTCCTGAGCCCCACAGCTCTTCTGAGGGGGGAGAAGAGTGGGGAGGGCCTGTGGTGGGATTTGGGCTCCTCGTGCCCTCCACTGGCTGCCTGCGCTCTTCTGCCTCAAATGCCGTGGCTCCGCTTGCCTGGCAGGGGATGCATGTGGGGCAGCTGCCTTACTTGCCTGCTGGGGCTAGGCTGGACTGGGCTGGGTGCAGAGCATCCTCGCTGCTGCTTCTCCCGCAGACATCAGGAGCGCCCACCCCACCTATCTCTCATCCCAGGGCAGCTACTGCTGTCCGGTGCTCTCCAGCCTGTCGCTGGCCAGCCACGCATGCTGGGATGCCTCCCTTCAGGCTCCCTTGGCCTCTCCCTCCCTCCAGGCTGTGGCTGGTCAGATTCCCCCATGGGCAGCACTGCGCCTGTCCCCTGCCCTCCTCCTGCGGGCAGACCACACCTTACTGAGCTGGTTGACACCTCTTCCTGCATGCATCCTCAGAGGAGCCAAGAAGCTGTGGCTCTCACTCCCCTCGGGCCTCCAACTGCCCGAGGCCCGAGTTTGGTGTGCCTGGCTGGCCGACGACAGGCTGGAGAGCACGGGACGGCGGTAGCTGCCCCAGGATGAGAGATAGGTGGGGTGGGTGCTCCTGATGTCTGCAGGGGAAGAAGCAGCCAGGAGGCTCCAAGCGCAGTTCAGCCCAGCCCCGGCATGGCATGGAAAATGAGGCAGCAGCCCCATGTGCGTTGGACCCAACCCATGCAGAGTGCCCTTCTTCCGCCGCCCCGACCTAGTTCCTTACCTCCACCCAGCTTGTTCCATGGCCTCATGGCAGTGGCATTAGGCAGGAGGTGGCAAACAGGGCTTGCTGAGGCTCGAGCTGCATTTGCTACTGCCACCACCGCCGCCCTCAGACCCGGTGATCAGCAGGGCCCTGTCATGGGAGGACTCAGGAGCTCTACAAAGCTCACCTTCTCTCACCCAACTGCCCGGATACACATCCCGTTGTGCAACTTCTGCAGCAGCAGCGGTGGCATGGCCGATGGCGGACTCAGAGCAGGTGCGAGGTGCTGCTCAGGGCCAGAGCAGAGCCAGGTGAGACTGCGGGATGCCTCCAGTGGCAGCACAGAGGCCAATCGCAGGTGTGAGCAAGGCAGCCGCGCAGGGTAGAGGTGCTGCCTGGGACCAGAGCGGAGCTAAGTGGGACTGCGGGGTGCCAGCAGTGGTAGCATGCAGGCCAATCACAGGCATGAGCGAGGCAGCCGTGCAGGGCAGAGGTGCTGCCTGGGGCCAGAGCAGAGCTGAGCGGGACTGCAGGATGCCAGTGGTGGTGTCACGCAGGCCGATTGCAGGCATGAGCGAGGCAGCCGTGCAGGGCAGAGGCGCTGCCTGGGGCCAGAATGGAGCCGGGTGGGACTGTGGGGTGCTGGCAGCGGCGGCTTGGAGGCCGATCGCAGGTGTGAGTGGGACAGCCGCACAGGGCAGAGGCACTGCCTGGGGCCAGAGCACAGCCGGGCGGGACTGTGGGGTGCCAGCAGCACCAGTGGTGCAGAGGTCAATCACGGGAGCAACTGGGACAGCCGCGCAGGGCCAAGGCGATGCCCAGGGCTGGAGCGGGGCAGCGGCATGGCAGTGGTAGAGCCAGGTGTGGCAGCAGCAGTAGCAATGACAGCTGGGTCGCTTTGGCCAAAGCAGGCATGGCGGCAGCGGTGGCAGCGCAGAGGAAGTGAGGAGTGGCGCCCGCAATCTGCCCGGCCTCCCCTCTGCCTGCTTTGAGTAGCTCCTCCGGCCCCCTTGTGCCCACTGTTAACCCTCCCACCACCATACAGGGTTAGGTTGCTGCCCCCCCACCCAGATGCCCACGCCTCCCCCAAGTGTCTTTTTACTAACTTGCCTTTCAGCTGCATTCCGTTTCCCCGTCTGTTTCTCAGCCTTTGCCACGTGTTTGTGGGACTATCGGTTAAAAGAAAAGTTCTCACGAGAAGTTAGAAAGTCTCATGGAATGTTTTTTTTTGTCCCACAAACATATGACGAAGGCTGAGAAGCGAATGGAGAAACGGAATGCAGTTGAAAGGCAGGTTAGTAAAGAAACATTTGGGGGAGGCGAGGGCATCTGGGCAGGGGTGGGGGTGGCAACTATTACCCAGGTAATAGTTCAGATAAACTATTTAGCATAGGTAGTCCTCATTTAGCAACCACAATTGAGACTGCCAGCTCTGTTGTTAAGCAAAGTGACTGCTAAGTGGAAAAATCACATGCTTACAACTGTGCTTTTCTTTTCCCATTCCCTGCCTTTTGGAATCCCCACCCCAGAACTGGGATAGCAAGCTCTACTTGTTCTGTCAATAACTGATAACACTAATCAATTTCACATCTTGAATTTCCCAATTGTGTGCCTGCTTATTCTCATCTAATCTCTGCCTCTCCAAACTCTCTGCTTTGCAAATGGGAGGAAAAAAGAGAAAAACAACACTCAGGCACAGGATAGTGCCTACTGACTGTATCACATAATTGAGGTCCACTGCAAAGGTTATAAATGCAGGCACTGATTATAAAATTATTTTTTCAGCACCATCGTCAAATGATCACTAAAAGAGGCAGTTAGTAAGCAAGGTTTACCCTTATACCTCTCTGCTTCATGCACTACTTTTTGTTCTTTCTCTCTTTCTGATGATCTCATCAATTTCATCTAGTTAAGACTTTCTTATTCTTCCCCCTCCTTTGAATCCATTCACTTTTTCTTCATATAGTTTCTAATTTGATCCTAGTTTATTCTCTTTATACGATCAAACCACAACAACATATTTTTGTGCTGATTACTTACTTTTGTATTAAATCTACAATTATTCCACACCATTCATTTGTGAACCTGTTTTATCCTACACACATCTAAGTACCAAGTTCCATGGCATTTCCCTTACTTTGTTTTTTCTGATATGCTCAACTGTCATTTTCAACAAAATAATCAGGAACGCATTTGTTCACAAAGCGATTTACACTAAGATTATGTTAGCACATTGCATGTACCTCCTAACTGATGGAATGTGTGCAGTATTATGTTGATTTAAAATATGGCATATTAGATTTGATTAAAGTTTCTGATTAAATAAAATTATGTGAACATGCTTGGTTAAATGTGTGCTCTGGTTGTGGTTGTGCTATACTGGCCAAAGTGTGTACAAACTGGTTCCTTACCATGAGCAAGGAATGCTGCAGGTGCCTTATTATGACTAAGGCTAGTAACCTGGTCTCTTATTTCCTATCATAATAAAAAAGTATATAGAAAAACAATGAATATGGCAATTGTAAATGTTTTTTGACATTACTCTGGTTTGCTTGGTTTGAAGTGTTTCATCATCTCATTACTATTATTCTAATATAAACATATACAGGTAGTTTTAGTTGTTATATCTCCCAGACTTAAAATGCTACCATGTTCCAGCTTTGGTTTTTAATATTTTCTATGCTGAGTAATTATCCTAGTTTTGGAAATTATGTTTCTGAAGAGGCTAATAGCATGTAGCTCTCAAGAAAATAACAAACATGAAAGAAGGAGAGAGAGTGAGCTACAATGGAAAAATAGCCACAGGTATTATTCTAGCAATTAAGTGTTTATGTGGGCATAATTCCTAATCGTTATTAGAAAAAGAGAAAAGAGAGTAAAGGAGGGAATCTACAAACATTTAAAATAGATAACCAAGATGCAGTGAAAATCTCTGGTTGATCTGTAATTTTTACAAGTATGGTGATAGAAAAACAGCCACACGCATACTGTACAGGCATAAAATTATTGCTAGTGACTTTAAAAAGTTTTGCACTAAGTGATGATGAAGGGTTCTTTTATCCCAGGCTGTACCAGGTTTTCACACTAATTAAAAATTAAGATCATATTTTTTCTTCTAATTACCAGCATAATCAAACCATATTGTTTCATTTATGTTGTTGATTTTTTAAATTTTAAATTGTTTTTATGTTTTTAATTATTTTAATTACTGTTACATTTTGTAAATCAACAAGAATTTATTGGATTGGGTAGCTATATAAAATTTTAAGTCTAAATAATAAATATTATTACTAGAACATTGGTAAAAATGATAATTTGCAGTGGGAACAAAACTGAAAAAGTAATTGAAAATGAGTAGGTTAAAATATTGTTAAAATATTTATATTCTGAATTTAAACTGATAAAGTCTTCGAACATAACTTTAACTATGGTTGAAAAGAAGAAAATGAAGCTAATTGAAGTGGCAATACTAGGGGATAGTACAATAGAAGACAAAGAATTGGAAAAGATTAGAAAGTATCAAGATCTGAAAATTAAAGTTGGAAACGTAAAGTTGGAAAGACTAAACTGGCTGTGATGGTCCCAGTGGTTATCAGCACACCAGGTGCCATACCAAAAATTCTTGGACAGCACTTAGAAAATCTGCAGAATTGACAGAATTTTCACCTGTGAATTTCAAAACTGCTTGGCTCTGCATAGTATGCCAATTCCTCCCGACATTCTAGGTTCTTGGGAAGAACTTGATGTGTATGAAGACCAACACCAGTTAAAGAACCAACATTGTTGTGTGTAATAGAAATATTAAGAAATAATATCTATCCTCCCTGATTTTTTTAAGATGTAGAAATGTGAATGCCACATATAGCACCCAGCAGAAAAACAGTGATTGGATACCAAATAAAATGAAAAAGTAAAATTTCTCCTTTATCTTCCTAGGAACAATATGATCATCAGATTGCCATATGCTCACTACATAGGTTTTTCATGCATTTTTCATATTGCCGTTACAACATATGTATGCATTTATTCTTTTGAATTCTGTCCTTTTCTTCCAGAATTCACAATCATATGCATAGCTCTGTCTGTTCCAGTTTTTCTGCACAATAGCAACCTCACAAGATAAATGGAAAGAGAGATAGTGAGAAGCTAAGAATGAGTTTCCATGCTGATGTGACTTCAGTTGGCTCCTCAACATTATAAAACACTCTCATTTAGCACCTAAGCCTTGATATGACAGGTTCAAGCTAATAAAAGTCAGTGGAACCTTCTGTATCATAAACTAAATGCAATTTTATGCTTAGCCAAAGTACTATGATATCTTTTCTGTAACTTAAGCATATTATAAAAGAATCTTTTCAGAATTCAGGTAAAAGCCAAAAGTTTGAAGCCAAAGAACATTTAAATTTCAATTAAAAATGTTCTTCTAAAATTGATATTTTACTTAGGTAGTCTGGAGCTCTAGTATGTAAATATAACTTAGAAAGCTACTAGAGGTACATGTGATCCTCAGCAATAGACGCTGTCAAAATTGTTTTAAATAAGAATGAATAGAACATTAGAAGAAAAAAATAACACTTGCTTATTAATCATTTTTTTTCATCAGCTAACCAATTGAGTTGGCAATTGAAATGTGAAGTATTCAAAGTGCTTAAATTTCACTGTAAAGTATTTGGAACAGTACTATAATCTAGATAGTAGAAAACGTGGTTGTTCAAACATTATTACATGGCATTATTACATGAAAATAACAACATAACATAACATAACATAACGTAACACAACACAACAACACAACATACATAACATAACATAACATAACATAACATAACATAACATAACATAACATAACATAACATAACATAACATAACATAACATAACATAACATAACATAACATAACATAACATAACATAACATAACATAACATAACATAACATAACATAACATAACAAGTTCAGTTGAAAGCTGAATATTTAAACTGTTTCAAGTTTATCAGCTGTTTCATAGAATCAGGGCTTTTTTTTCTCATAGAATGCCCAGAATGGAGTTCCGGCACCTTTTTTGGATAGAACCTTATAGGGTAGGCAAGACGGATTGTATGACGTGTGTGAGTTCCGGTACCTTTTTTTTTTTTTTTAGAAAAAAAGTACTGCATAGAATCAAGACTGAATTATTTTGTCTCACCCATTTTGTAGAAATAAACCTAGTACCTAATGAATATTATAAAATTATGATGCCTTTCGTTCTTGAAGATTGCTGAGTTTGTATTTTTAAAGCAAAACACATATTTCATCACTTGCCTCCTCCTGCAGATGCCCATGAATTCAGAACAAAATTCAAGAATATTAACATAAAGTAGTAACATTTTCTATAATTTTGCCATATAATAATATTCAATTCATTGAGAAAAACAAAAGACATGAGCTACCAACATCAGCTGAGGATCAGATTCTATTGACATATTCAGAGACTCTCTCCTCCCTCCCTCCCCCACTCTTTGAGTGAAGACTGGAAGGCTCAATTTTCTGCTGCATCCACCATTTTTTCCAATCTACTTTAATGGTGATAGCTGCTTTTGGTGCAGGGAAACATAGGCATATAGTTTCTGCTAATGTTTCATTTTGCAAAAGGTATTCATTTTGATAGCTAATGAATGCTATAGAAAGACCAATGCTTTATACAAATATGAATTAAATATACTATTTGCTTTTGTAATTCCACCATTGTGATTTTAATATTTTTGACTCATTAAGCTAAACATATCCTCAGTTCTGTGTATATATACTTAGTTTTTCCTCAAGAGACCACCTACTCTGTAGGCAGGGAGGTTAAAGAATTAGGGAATAACATCTGGCAATATAGTGAATTATTTTTTCCCTCACAAATGAAAAACCATATCCTTCATCAAATCACAGCAGGATATAATGCTGTCAGAAGACACAAGAGATTTGTTTTGATTATTGAGGGAGCATAACTAGCTTTCAGTTTTAAGAATATCTATCTCAGTATGGGCGAAGAACTTTGAATATTCTATAGAATTAGAAGATTGGCAAAAATTGTGGGATAAAAATATTAAACTTACTAAAGCAGTAACATATAAAGAAAACTTATATAGGACTTCCGGTGGCTTCATTGGGCGTTGCCACAGCCTCCTTTGGAGGCTCCGTTATCCCGGGATCTGTCAAGCTGCAAAACAGCGATCATCAGCTGTTTTTTGCGGTGGAAAATCCCCCCTTCGGGAGAAGAAGGGGTGAAGAGCATCGGGTGTGGGTCGAGCTCCTCTAAAAAACCCCTGAAAAAGTTTTCAGGGGGAAAGAGTGAGAGCTCCCCAGGCGCTCGAAGACGCTCCAGCCCGGGACGCTTCTGTCAGCAGACAGAAAAAGACGCCGCGACCACCCCTGCGGAAGATAAGTATCTAAGAATCATCTATATGCAGGTGGAGTGAATGCAGGAGTTCGACATTGCAAGTAACTTTTTATATTCTACTTCTGACCACAACTATTCTTACAATCAACATAAAGACTTTAAGATGGCGATCGCTTTCTGACAGCAAAGTGAAAGTGACTTTCTAGAACAAAGGCATAGCGATCGCTCAGATTTAAAGTGTAAAATTCCATAAATTTTAATTAAAATCTAGGATTTGAAAGAAGATAAGAAGGAAATGAAGAGGAGGGGAAAAATTTTGGCAATATATGTGTAAAAATTTTTTTATTTAAAGTAACTTTTTGAGAGTTTTTATAAAAAGCGGATTGATTATAGAATGGCTGCCAGACAAACTAAAATAACATCTGCGAAGGTTGCAGTATCCTCACCGGTTCAGCCCTCTAAATCACAAACATATAGCTTTTCTGCTCCCACGGCTTCAATATCTACACAACCTCAAGCCCCCTTGCCTACTCAATCCCCTCCAGAAATGTTGACTATGAAAGATCTGCAGGCTGCATTATCAACAATGACTGATAATTTAGAGAGAAGTATGGAAAAAATATGGAAAATTTTGGGGATGAATTGGAGAAAAAGATTGCAACTCATGCTGAGGAGCAAATCAAAGGAGTAACTGGGGAATTGGAGAAAATTAAAGAAATAATTGAGACTCATAATACAGTGATAAGAGAAGATATTGTGGAAGCTTTCAGGGGGTTTGGGACTATACTTTGAGGGTGGAGGAGAAAGTGGAAGGGGTAGAGCAACAACTTGAGGAAAAGTTGGAAGAAATTAAAAGTGATATGGAAGATCAAGCTATTATGGTACAATATAATCAGATGATGTGGGCTGTCAGAATAAGAGGGCTGAAAGAAGAAGCAAATCAGAATCAGGAGGATTTGAGAAGGATTTTTGGAGAAGCTCTGGCAGAATTTATAGGTGAGGGGGCACAAGATATGTCTTGGCAGATAGATAGGATCTACAGGGTTAATTCATGGATTGCAAGACAAAGAAATTTACCTAGAGATATTTTGATTTATTTTGTTGCAAGGAGATTTAGAAATCACGTGCTTACAATATCATATAACAAGAAATTAACTGTGGCTGGTCAAGAGGTTGTGATTTTGAAGGAGATTCCTTCGAAGATGTTAAGAGCAAGAAAAGATTATGCATTTTTGGTGGATGAACTTAGAAAACGTGATTTACAATATAGGTGGGAGGCCCCAGCTGGGCTATCATTATCTTACCAGGGTAATAGATACCAATTGAACTCTATTTGGAAAGCAAAAGACTTCTTTGAAAACGTGATGAAGGCTGGTAAACCCCATCTCCAACACCAAAAAGCACAGAATTATATAAAGAAGGAGATAAGGACCAAAAAGTACAACCACAGTTGGAAGAGATACAACCTCTTGGTGCAACAGGAGTTGATAAAGGAGTTCTATTGGAGTTGCCTGAGCAGAGCCTTGATATTTTTCAGCCTTTGGAAGTAGAGATGCCTAAAGATCAAAGGCAAACTCGGGCAACTACTAAACGCAAGGAACAAAAAAAAAGGAACAACAGGAATGGTATACAACTCAACCAGCAGTATCTACTAGTGTGGAAGCCATGGGAGCTCGACCAAAGAAGAAAGATGAAAATTTTGAATTGGTCTTGCAAAGGCTTTCTGGAATTGGTCATGTCAAATAAATTTTTGACATGGAATGTCAATGGTTTAAATTCTCCACAGAAAAGGAAGAAGATATTTCATTATTTGACTCAATGTAAAAACGATGTAACTTGTTTACAAGAAACACATATTAGAACTAGTGATCAGAAATATTTGATAAATAATAAATTAGGCACACATTTTGTCGCAGCGGCTGCTGAGAAGAAGAATGGAATTGTCATCTATGTTAAAAATCATATAAGAACTAAACTAATAGAATCAGATACACAAGGTCGATATTTAGCAATTGAAATTTTAAAAGATGGGAAAAAAGTACTTTTGATGGGAATATATGCGCCAAATCAACAGCAAGGAAAATTTTACAAGTTAATATATAAAAAGTTAATACAATTTGATTACAGGTCTTGTATTATAATGGGGGACTGGAACGGTGTGATAGATATTGGTTTAGATAAAAAGAAGATATTATCAATTCCTCAAACACGTTCTAAGTTGCCTAAATCTTTTTTTGACTTAAAGGATGATTTTGATTTGATAGACATATGGAGAGAAAGAAATGGTAAAGAGCAAGAATTTACTTTTTTTTCTGATAGGCATCAGTCATTTTCTAGAATTGATTTTATACTAATTTCAAGTGATTTTCTTTTTAGTTTAAAGAAGGTGAAGATCCTACCTAAAGTTTTAACCGATCATAATCCGGTTTGGATGGAATTAACGGAAGGACAAAGATCTAAAAGATCTTGGAGACTAAATGAAAATTTGTTTAAATATAATATAAATGTGAATGAATGTAAAAATGTAATGAAAGAATTTTTATGTTAAATATGCATAAGTGTACAACTATAGAAATGGTATGGGATGCAAGTAAAGCGTATATGTGTGGGATTTTAATTGATTTGAATAAAAGGCATAGATGTAAACAGGAGAAAAAAGGAAGGAGCTAGAAGAGGAAATAAGAAAGAAGGAAGTTATTAATAAAGAGACCAGATGATAAAAATATTAAAGAGGGGATTAAGGTCTTACGGAAACAATTTGATTTGTTGATGGCTGACCAAGTTGCTAGGAATATACAATATGCAAAACATAATATGTTTTTTAATTTCAATAAGCCTGGCAGATGGCTGGCCTATACATTAAAGAAAAAACAGAAATCCCGAATAATTGAAAAAAAATAGAGTATAAAGGGAAAGAGGTGTTCCAACAAGAAATTATTAAGAAAGCTTTTTTTGAATTTTATTCTAGGTTATATGCTGAAGAGAAGATACAAGAGAATGATATAGATATTTTTTGCAAAATGAAAATGTATCAGTACTTAACAATGAACAAAGAGATAGATTAAATACATTGATTACTTCAGAAGAAATAATCTCAGTGATTAAACAATTGAAAATGGGAAAATCTCCTGGGACTGATGGGTTAACGGCGGTTTATTATAAGCATCTTCAAATGGAAATGGTGGAACTTCTTAGAGAGTTGTTCGTTAATATACAAAAGAGGGGTCAGGTTCCACCTTCATGGAAAACAGCCTATGTTTCTTTAATTCCCAAAGAGGGAAGAGATAATGTTCAACCAGAAAATTTTAGACCTATTTCATTGTTGAATACGGATTATAAGATTTTTGCAAAAGTGATGGCTAATAGATTAATGACAGTTTTACAGCAAACAATTCATACTGATCAAACCGGTTTTTTACAAGGGAGGCAGATGAAAACTAATGTTAGACAACTTATCAATATAATAGAATATTTGGAGAAGCATACTCAAGTGCCCGCAGTTCTTATGTTTTTGGATGCGGAAAAAGCATTTGATAGATTGAATTGGTTGTTTTTGAAAAAATTGATTGTTAGGATGGAAATGGGGGATCCGTTTATTAATTCTATACAGGCAATTTATCAGAAATAAACAGGGCAGATTATTGTGAATGGGGATTTAACAGATTCATTTAATATAGAGAAAGGTATTAGACAGGGATGTCCATTATCCCCTTTGTTGTTTGTTTTAACTTTAGAGGTTTGATTGAATAGGATAAGAGGAGCAAATGATTTAAAAGATATAGAGATTAGACAACAAGACTATAGATTACGTGCTTTTGCAGATGATTTGGTTGTGACATTGACTCAACCAATACAGTCAGCTAAGAGATTGATGCAAATAATTAAAAATTATGGTAGGGTATCAGGGTTTAAACTAAATATATCTAAGACAAAGATGTTAGTTAAAAATTTAAATATTAATTCAAAACATGAATTGGAAAGAATAACCGGATGTGAGATAGTTAAGAAAATTAAATATCTAGGAATTGATATTGAAGCCTCTAATGGGAAGTTATATAAAAATAATTATGACGTTTTGTGGAAGAAGACACAAATAGAACTGGAAAAATGGAAGAAATTACAATTATCTATGTTGGGTAGGATAGCAGCAGTTAAAATGAATGTATTGCCTAAATTTTTATTTCTTTTTCAAATGTTACCTATACTTAAAAAGGATGCGAATTTGGAGGAGTGGCAGAAGGGTATTAATAGATTTGTTTGGAATGGGAAGAAACCGAGGGTCAAATTAAAAATAATGCAGGATATAAGGGAAAGAGGTGGCTTGAAAATGCCTAATTTCAAGTTATACTATCACGCAGCTGTTTTAGTAGCGATAAGTGATTGGGTCAATTTAACTAATGATAGAATATTGAATTTCAGAAGGGTATGATTTACTATATGGTTGGCATGCATATCTTGTTTATGATAAAAAGGTGGATAGGAGTTTCAAAGAGCACCTATTGAGAAGTGCTCTGTTGCGTGTTTGGAAAAAGTATCAGTATAAATTAAATGATAAGATTCCTGTATGGGCGGTTCCCAGACACGCAATAGAGAATATAAATAGAGAACAATTATATGATGTGGTGCCTTATGAGAAACTCCTGTTTAAAGAAGGGAATGTTTTACAATTGAAGTCCTTGAATATTTTAAGGGAAGAAGGAATAATCCTTACTTGGTTTCAATATTTACAATTGCAGAATAGATGGAAAAAAGATTTAAAGGTGGGTTTATCTCAAATAGATGAAAACTTAATTAAACAAATTAGAGATCAAAGGTTAATGCATATTAAAAGATTGTATAACGCATTGATAGAAATTGATTCGGAAACTGAATTAGTTAAGGATTGTATGATAAAGTGGGGACAAAATTTTGGACAACCAATCATGATGGAAACTTGGGAGAGGATCTGGGTGAAAAATGTAAGATTTACACAAGCGCAACATTTAAGAGAAAACTTTTATAAAATGTTTTATAGGTGGCATTTGGATCCGAAAAAATTATCATGTATGTACCCTAATTTACAATCTAAGTGTTGGAGATGTGAATGTATGGATGCTACTTATTTTCATGTATGGTAGACTTGTAAAAAAATTAAGGCTTTTTGGATAAAAATTTGGTGGATACTTCAAAATATTTTGAAAAAAACGTATTGAATTTTCACCTCAGTTGTTTTTATTAGGTATTACAAAAGACTGTACCACCATAGAGATGAACTTGATTTTGAACTTGATTACAGCTGCGAGACTGTTGGTTGGACAATATTGGAAGAAGGCAGAATTACCATCTATCGAGGAATGGATTTTGAAAGTTATAAATTTGACGGAAATGGCCAAAATATCTGCATATTTGAAAGACTATTCGAATGAAAAATATATGTTAGAATGGAAAAAATGGATAGAGTATATTCAAGGGAAATATCAATCTAAGAAATTGTATTTAGCATATAGTTAAATTTTTATTAGGATTTATATAATAATTTTGTTGCATATAGTGGGGGTTTTTTCTTTTTCTTTTTATACCCTGTATTCACTCTGGGAAGTGGGGGGGTAGGTTGGGGGGGTAATAATGTACTCAAATGTAACATTTGCTATATATAAGAAAGAAATATTTAATGTTAGAAGAGGGGTTGCTCGGACAGTACCTCTGTACTACATCTGGAGGGGGTCGTGAGGGAGGAGTGAAAGAGGGGAAGGAAGTAGGATGATTGGAGGAGAGGAGGGTGGAGAGAGGGAGGGAGAGAGGTGAGGAAGGAAGTAGGAGATAGGGAGGAAAAGAGGGGATGTGGGTAGGGGGGGTACTGCCGAGCAACACCCATAGTTAAAAAGAATGTATGTTGGTTTTTTGTTCAGTGTGGGAGAAAAAAAGAATGTATTAAGTTGAGTTGTATTTAATTTGGTTTTTTCTTTTTGTTGTTTAAAATTATAAAATCAATAAAATATTTAAAAAAGAAAAAAGAAAACTTATATAAAATGTTTTATAGGTGGCATATGACACTAGTTCGTTTAGCAATAATGTTTAAAAATTTATCAGATACATACTGGAAAGGTAAGCAAAAACCGGGTACCAAAAACTGGGTACTTATTATCACGCCTGGTGGACATGTTCTATTGCAAAAAAATATTGGTCTAAGATTCATAGATGGTTAGTAAAGATGATGAAAATTCAGATAGAATTTAAACCAGAACTGTTCTTGTTAGGTATATTAAGACCTAACTATGGTAAAGAAAATGATTATTTAATACTACATGTATTGATAGCTGCAAGAATAGTTTTCGCCTAGTTTTGGAAAAATGAAAACCTACCAGCAGATCAGATTATAATTTTGAAAATTCTAGATTGTGCAGAAATGGACAGATTCAATCTTTTATAAAACCTGGGGAAAATTTTATCAGTGGGTTGAAACACGTTAGAATAAGAAGAGATATTAGAGATTTATTATATTAAGTATTAAGCTTGATGTTTAGAAATAGTTGCTATGCTATTAACTATGCTAATTATCTAAAGCAGCGGTTCTCAACCTTTTTCAGGCCGCGACCCTGACCTGTCAAGCGCCATGCATGCGTGGTGCTACCCCCTGCGCCACGCATGCGTGTTGCTACCCCCTGCACCGTGCCACCACCTTAATTTTTTTACAAGTCACATCTCCAACATTTAGCTTGTAAGTTAGGGTACATACATGATAATTTTTTTTGGATCCAGATGCCACCTGTAAAACATTTTATAAAAATTTTCTCTTAAATGAATCGCTTGTGTAAATTTTACATTTTTCACCCAGATCTTTTCCCAAGTTTCCATCAAAATTGGTTGTCCTAATTTTTTTTCCCATTTTATCATACAATCTTTAACTAGCTCAGTTTCGGAATCAATTTCTATCAATGCATTATACAATCTTTTAATATGCATGGGCCTTTGATCTATAACTTGTTTAATTAAATTTTCATCTATTGAAGATAGGCCCATCTTAGAATCTTTTTTCCATCTAGACTCCAATTGTGCATATAGAAACCAAGTATGAACAAATACTTCATCCTGTAACATATTCAAAGACTTCAGTACTAACAAATTCCCTTCTTTAATTAGGAGTTTTTTATAAGGCACCACGTCTAAAACTTGTGATCTATTTATATTCTCTACTGCGTGTCTGGGAACCGTCCAAAGATTCCTGATCTAAAGGAATATTACTGCTTTACCAAAAGTTTGTTGTAACTATACCGATTTACTTTTATAAATGTTTAGTATTATATAAATAATAATATTCAATATGAAGACCCGGACGACAGCTTGTTCGCTGAATCACATATCTATTGTTACTATCCACACCCGGCTCCCTTTATCTCGGTTTCCCTGTACCCCTCCCGACCCCATCTTTCCCTACCCATATAAAAATCTAATAAAATACATTTATATATATAAAAAAGAATATCTTTCTCAATCCGGAACATATTAACGAAAAATTAACTAAGCAATTTGCAAAAAAATCCTATCTTTTTAAAGTTTAAAAATGAGTTTCTGCTTTAATTTTAAGCACACCTAAATATTGTATTTTGGAAAAGATAGAAAGTTCTGTATTTTCAATATATTATGGTCTCATGCTTCGAAACATATATGCCAATCTTTTGTCTATATCTATATAGACAAAATATAATATTTGTCCATATTATATATAGTATATAATATATGAAATAAACATATAATATTCATTGTACATCTTCTGAGCCATGAATAATCTTGACTCGGGTATATAAATATATTTTCAATGTTTTATATACATACTCACTTATTGACATTTCATTTCTTTTTCATTTTTTCTTAATAATATTAATGATGGAATTAGTCCATTAATACCTGTGCAGCAAAAAATCTAGGAAACCATTACAGCTACATTTTTTCTTTGGTGTTATTTTGTCAGTGTTCAGATATCTGAAGCCTGAATCTTACAACCTGACCTTTGAACATTTTTTCCTAAAAATGAGGTGGTGCAATCTACTCATCCCTGAATTTTTGAAGTCTATACTGGCATAACATTTGCTGTTCTCTTTGCTAATTCTCCTCCTGCTTCTCTGTCTCTGTTGTTTCAAGACACTATAGTTATCTGAGTTGCCTCCAAAGTAGTGACTGACAAGGAGAACAGATTTTGAGGCTGTTCTTGGACTAAAGAGGGAGATACTATTTAACACTAGTAAAGCTAAGGATAGTACAGCTAGTTTGATGCAGTAATTAAGGTACTGGCCTATAAACAGGAGACTGTGAATTCTTGATTCATCTTTGGTACAAAACAGGAAAGGGAATAATAGGCCACAAGATGGATTTGTATGAAAGTTCTGCTGGTCACCGCTGCTACCTAATTCACAAGCAGTAATTAAAAGTCCAGAAAGACCCCAGATTATGTACTAACTCTGTCTAAGGGAGTGGAACCTCAGCCAAAGTCAAAATGGAAATTTCCAGACTCAGTTGAGGGGACCTAAAACCCAAAGCTACTTGATCTTGATAGGGTTGAATTGAGGTGACAAAACGAGGAGATGGAAAGTTTGATCTACATCATTTCACAATTATACTATTTATGCATCACACAAAACACATAATCAGAGCAATCTCATCCAAAGTGATCTGCAACAGACATAATAAAGGCAGAATAGCCATCTATAATAAGGATAGCACATTTCATGATCTCCTGATTCAGCGATGGGTTAATAACATTTTAACTCAAAACTCAGAAAAGGCCTATTCTCTGCTAAATTGAAGCTAGAGAACTAAAGGTTTTCCCTAAAACCAAATTAGATGATATTAGAATTCTGCAATTAGACATCACAGCTCTTTATATTACTTTAACAAGTAATATAGGAAACTCCATTGGATTGCAACCATCATGCTGTAGATTATGTTTTGACTATGTTGTTTACTTTAAATAAATCCAGATCTTTCTTGGAAATTATTTTTTCCCTTAGAGAAGTAATAGATTGTTTACCCACCTTTCCCTAGTGCAGTGGTGGTGAACCTTTTAGAAACCGAGTGCCCAAACTGCAACCCAAAACCCACTTATGTATTGCCAGGTGCTGGGTGGGCGTGGTCCATAGAGTGGATGTGGCCCATTGGGTGGGCGTGGCTACAGTGGCTACAGCTCGATGTTGGGGAGGGATGCCTGTGGGGGCCAGGCAGGTTTGGGGGAGATCCAGGGGGTCTCTGGCAGGTGGGGCAGTGGGCAGGAAAGTGTCTTGCTCAACTGATGGCTTGGGGGGAAGGGGGCAGCTACACCCCCTCCCAATGCTGCCATCTCACGAAAGCAGGATGAAAAATCCAAAAAGCGACAAGGAAAAACAATTAAAACAGAAGAGTTTCTCACGATGGTTTTCTTCCCTGGGGGAGGTGGAGGGACATGGGGGAAGCTCCTGAGCCCCACAGCTCTTCTGAGGGGGGGAGGAGAAGAGTGGGGAGGAGCTGTGGTGGGATTGGGGCTCCTTGTGCCCTCCGCTGCCTGCCTGCACTCTTCTGCCTCAGATGCCGTGGCTCCGCTTGCCTGGCAGGGGATGCACATGGGGCAGCTGCCTCACTTGCCTGCTGGAGCTAGGCTGGACTGGGCTGGGCGCAGAGCATCCTTGCCGCTGCTTCCCCCACAGACATTGGGAGCGCCCACCCCACCTACCCCTTATCCCAGGGCATCTGCTGCTGTCCGGCGCTCTCCAGCCTATTGCCAGCCAGCCGGGCACGCCGAGATGCCTCCCTTCAGGCTCCCTTGGCCTCTCCCCCCTCCAGGCTGGGGCTGGTCAGATTCCCCCCATAGGCAGCACTGTGCCTGTCCCCGGCCAGCTCTCCTCCTCCATCATCATCCTCCTGTGGGCAGACCGCGGCTTACCGAGCCGGTTGGTGCCTCTTCCTGCACGTGTCCTGCCATGGCTCTCACTCTCCTCTGGCTTCCATCTGCCCAATGCCCAGGCTCAGCGTGCCTGGCTGGCCAGTGACAGGCTGGAGAGCATGGGATGGCAGCAGCTGCCCCGAGACGAGGGATAGGCAGGGTGGGCGATCCTGATGTCCGCGGGGGAAGAAGTGGCGAGGAGGCTCTGTGCCCAGCTCAGTCCAGCCTAGCCAAGGCATGAGCGAGGTATCCATGCAGGGCAGAGGCACTGCCTGGGGCCAGAGCAGAGCCGGGCAGGACTGTGGGATGCTGGCAATGGTGGCAGCTCGGAGGCCGATCGCAGGCATGAATGAAGCAGCTGCGCAGGGCAGAGATGCTGCCTGGGGCCAGAGCAGAGCCAGGCAGGACTGTGGGGAGCTAGTGGCACCGGTGGCGCAGAGGTTGATCGCGGCCACGAGTGGGACAGCCGCACAGGGCAGAGGCGATGCCCGGGGCCGGAGGGGGACAGCGGCATGGCAGTGGCAGAGCCGGGTGGGGCAGTGGCAGTGGCAGTGGCAATGACAACTCGGTCGATTTGGCCAAAGCAGGTATGGTGGCAGCAGCGGCAGCACAGCGGCCTCCCCTCTGCCTGCTTTGTGAGCTCCTCCTGGGTCCCCTGCACCCACTGTTAACCCTCCCGCCACCATGCAGGGTAAGGTTGCCACCCCCCCACCCAGATGCCCTCACCTCCCCCAAGTGTGTTTTTACTAACCTGCCTTTCAGCTGCATTCCGTTTCTCCATCCATTTCTCAGCCTTTGCCACGTGTTTGTGGGACTATCAGTAAAAAAAAAAGTTCTCACGAGAAGTTAGAAAGTCTCATGGAACTTTTTTTTTGTCCCACAAACACGTGGTGAAGGCTGAGAAGCAAATGGAGAAACGGAATGCAGCTGAAAGGCAGGTTAGTAAAGAAACATTTGGGGGAGGCGAGGGCATCTAGGCGGGGGCGGCTTTGGCAGGTGTCTGGCAGGGGGAGGGAAGCAACAGGACCCACCCCATCCCTCGCATGGAGCACCCTCCTCCCGCCCCCTCCCGGCACTTTTCCAGATTTGACATGTGACTTCCTCCGCTGCTCTGTGGGACTGAAAATAAAGTTCAATCAAGCAATTCCAACTTTGCGAGATCTTTTTTTTCTCCGAGAAGTTGAAATTGATTGATTAAACCTTTTTTTTTTTTGCACACAGCGGCAGAGGCCTAGGACTGGGGTGACAGTTTGCGTGCCCATAGAGAGGGCTCTGCACGTCACCTGTGGCACGCGTGCCATAGGTTCGCCACCATGGCCCTAGTGCATAATGAGATTCTACTTCAGCTTTCCAAAAATTGCTCAGAGAAAGACAGCTAGTTACAAGAATTCAACATCCTCATTCTGTTTTGTTGCTGGAGGCATGCTGTGTGGTCAACTCAGGAATAGATTAAAAATAATACACATATAGATAGGTTAGTTGTAATCTTTGAATGTATTTACTTGCTGGATATGTGAAAAATATTTCTTATAGATCTGGGCCAATGCCTTAGAAATCATCTTTCCCTTGAGATTTTGGCAGTGGGGTGTATATGTGTGTATGGTTGTTTTTCTCATTTACTATGGTTATACTGGAAAAGATGCAGACCTTTCAAAGATAATCATACTTGGAACTAGTTCAGGAAGAGATTGATCTTTTTTCACAGATGAAAATATAATTTTTACTAAAAAGTTTTATGGAACAAGTTGATATTAATTTCTTTTATTGCTGTATTTCTTCAATATGTATTTATCATAGTTTATACATTTTGATTCAACCCTAAGTTGCTAAAAAGGACTGATATATAAATCAGCATTTAAAAATCAATCAATTAAGGGAATGATCAAAAAGATTTCAGATCAAAGGAAACATTATGATAATCTTAATTCATTTTATTACTGTTTTCTGCTGGAAGTAGTACAACATAGTATAAGAAATCTATAAGTCAGCACAGTTTTCTCAAGAACAAGTCTTGCCAGACTATATCATCTTTTGATCAGATTACTTCCTGTAGTAATCTGGCAAATGCATTAGAGATAATACATCTGAATTTCAGCAAAGCATTTGACAAAAGAACTCATGACCTTCTGATTAGCTGGCTAATTAAATGTAGCTAGGAAGGCATGATAACTAAGTGGATACATACCTGGTTTGAAAACTGTGCTCAAAGTGTGTTCATGGTAAGTAATAGCCCCAGTTTATTCTATGTCAAAATGCCTCCATCTTGCCTCCTGTGTTTACTTATGGACACAACGGTTCATTAAAGATTCAGAAAAACTGCAACATTCTTTCAAGAAGGACAATAACTGCAAAAGATTATGCTATTAAAAACTAAGTATTATAAAGAGAGATTGAAGGAACTGAGAAGGTTTGGCCTTAAGAACGGAAAATGTGAGGGCATTTTTCAAATAGCCAAAAGGAAGTCAAGCACAAGAATATCATTCTTGGTTATCCCAGAGATATGGAATAAGGAATATAAAGTATGGAAGCCAGATTTCAAATGAGTGTTAGAAAAAGTAAGAACAATTTTACCGTGGAACCAACTCCTAAGGAACAATAGCCTCTGTTTAGCTAGATGAATTGAGAGCTGAGGTGGGGAACTATGGCCCCTTGTGGACTTCAACTCCCAGAATTCCTGAGCCAGCATGGAAAGGATAGTTTAATTTCTGCACTGCCTAACTATCTCCATCTCTGTTGTGGAAACTTTACACATAGGGCATTCTTTCCACTTCTTCCCTAGCAAGTAATGATTTCCCTGGGCCAGAGATAAAACATTAAGACTATTGTTCACATTTTCCGCTTTAGTCCTCCAGGGTAAAAATCCTACCACAACTGCCTTTTTTCTTTTTTAATCCCTACATATTTCCTTCCTTGGGATTCTGCACCCACCATTACTTTCATCTACAAAATGCCAAAGGAAATAAAGTATTTCCCCCTCTCTCCTTTAAAAAAAAAAAGCACAAACATTTTACCACAAAAATCACTTGAAGGCTCAGGTTTTACTCTTCATTTACATCCAGATAATTTACAGTAAATAAAAGGTGAAAAAAATTAACACTGAGCCTCAACTAAAAAACACACAGGATGTGGATTCCTTGGATTCACTACAAAGTTCAGCTGTATTTGAGTGTAGGTGTCATTGTTTTGTTTTTTGAAGTTTAATCATATTAAATAGCCAATACATTTTGGAGAACCCTGTGTGGCTGCAATTATAGCTTCTTAAAAAACAAAGTTGGTGGTACATTTTAGCAAACTTTGGTGTGCAGGTGTGCTCAATATACATTTTTAAAAGTTACATTTAGAAAATGGAAATTCTGAAATACAACTCTTGCTGAAAAATACCTGGTTCTCCTCCCAGATGGATAGACCTAACAAAGTGGAGAAGTAAATCCTATTTTTGTGATTGATTACAAAAGCAATAGAAAATCTATAAACAAGAGGAGGAGGGAAAAGATGAAGGAATTAATATTTGCCTCCCTACATGGTGAGGCATAAGTAATGAGACAGCTAGCCAGCCTTTGAAAACCTACCGCACATTTATGGCTTCCAAAAGAGATTGGAAAGTGGCTGAAGAGCAGACTATATTGTCTGCAGCAACTTATGAAAATTGCTGGCAGCAGCTCAGATCCGGTTTAGTGTGGGAATAAATAGCCTTAAGGGTGTGGGCAATGGAGGAGGCAGTTGAGAGTTACTAATGTTTGCTTAAGGTTGATTATAAGCTGAGTTGCAGGTTATTCAGCATTTTTCTCATTTAGAAGCTCCAGGGATTCTGATGACTAACTCACCAATCACTGACTTGGCAGCAAAAAGGTACAAATGTCTCATAACAAGCAGCACTTTGAACAATTACTAATGTTTTTAAAGACAGCGGCATTGGTTTAATTCTGTCTCCTTCTTTCCTGAGTTCAGCCCACAGTTTATGAACTATGCATAAAAATAATAATGAGCCAATTGTGTTTTATTTAGATTTTGACTAGAGTTCTGTTTTAAGTTTAAAACTATTCTGTCAAGAGAAACACAATCCCTTTCCCTTCAGCCGACCATTTTCACCTCTGAAATTTGATTTGATCATTGAAACAGAATTAAAAACAAACCAGAATGTTGTGTGGTTTTTCATGAATCAGATCTCTGCCATCATCAGAATTAGAGAAGGACCACTGTGTAAACCTATAAACAAGAGTATTAATCAGTATGGTTCATTGCCCAAATGCTCTCAGGGCTGGGAATGAGGCCTGATAAGGGTATAAACTATCTCTACCAAGTACAACAGGCACTAAAGGAAAAGCTATCAAGATGCTTTTGTTTGCTGTATTCTGAACAAAGTTGAAGTAATTTTATCCTTCATTTGTAAATCATAAAAATAAATTTGTATTTGGTCTTTTACTGAGGGTATTGCATTTAACTTAAAAAAAGGAAATATTCCAAGGAAATGGGGGTTTCATCTTCCTGTTAAGTTTTTGCTAATCTGAAATCTTTTCCACAAGTAAGAGCTTCTCTTGCCCTGCAATACAGTGAGCTTTGCAAAGTAAAATGATTAATTTCCATCTCAGCTGCTATCCCAGGGGAAAAGCTGAGAAGAGAATCTTCTCCATTAGTAAGATATTCCTCGGACTCTTCTCCAGACTGTGGAGTCCTTGGTGCTCTCCATGCTCGGTTATTTGTTTGCAGACATTTCATTATCCAAGTAGGTAACATCATCAGTGCTCTATCTCCAAGCTTCTGACAATTCCACTTTCCCATTGAAACAATAGTGCTATGATGCCTCCAAATATTTGTAGCTATTTGGGGGGTAGGCGGGAGGCTTTGCTGCTTTCTTTCAGTGACCAGCATTTTTATATGTTCTTCTTTTATTACCATGAGAAACAAATATGAAAGGAAAATGAATCTGAGAACAAGCATCTGATACTTTCTTTTTTTAAATCCCCTTTGGACAGTTGGCTGGAATACAAACCAAATCAAGGGGCACATGGACTGCAAGAAGATTGAAAATGACAATCACATGCTTTATCACTGAATTACTTCCAGTCCTATATCCCATCAGTACATTCTAACTTGATTCAATGAGACACAATGAAGAAAATTATAGGAAATACTTATGTACATTTATATTCAGCCTACTGTTACCTGTACTGAAAATTACTGATAATGTTCATCAACTTGTCAGGCAAGATTTATATAATTTAATGTATATAATTTATATATATTTAATTTATATAAAATTATTTATATAATTTTAATTTAATTTAATGGTTTAAGATAGATTAAGTTTATTCTTCCAAAAGACATATATACTATGCTACACTAAATAAATAATATACTAAATAAATAAATGGACTATAAATCTAAACAACAGAAACACTGGACATAGCCCAAAAACATTTGACTATGCAGAGTACTTACTCCCTTTGAACTAATTCTGAACAAAATAATATTTTGGGTGTTTTTTTACTTTGTTTTATTTTAGTGAGATGGACAAACAAATGTCCACATTATTCAATTAGCAGAATAAATATTCATAATTTGATTAATTTCAGTCATTTGTAATTACTAAATATTTGCAGTGGTCAGTTAATATAGCATTTCATATAGCATTTTTCTGTCTGGTTTCATAGATTATCCTGATGAGAAAATAATGATCCAGGATGAGGTGTAAGTTCCTGGTTCCAGTATGAAACCTATGAGATTAATGCAACTAGAAGTTGTACTAGTTTACTTATTACAGCTAATTTATTTGTTTATTTATTTAATTTAGTTTATATAGCCATCCATCTCAGTTCTGTGAGATGGATTAAACCATGTTAAACTGTGTTAAAACCAAAGACAAAACAATCCCCCTCTCATAAGAACAGAAACTTATCAAAACATTAAAAACTATTTTAAAAAACCTATTTAAAACCCAGAAAAAACATAATTTGCAGGGCAGCATCACAAATTTCTCTAGCAGTGCAACCACTCTGCAGGCTCAATACCACCTTCACTGGATCCCCAGGCCAGATGCCAAAGCAATCTTTTCAGGTTCTTTGGCAAGGCAAATGGGGTTGGGGCCAGCCTATTCTCAGGCGCAACGATGCTCCAGAGACCAGGTGCTGCAGCAGAAAAGATTCTTCCCTTTGTAGACATCAACATGTCCTTTCTTCTGCTCATGATGGGATGGGGTGATGTGACTGGGGAGGCAGTTTCTCAAATAATTGGCCCCTTGTCATTCAGGGCTTTATACTCTAGGTCAGGGGTGTCAAACTCAATTTCATTGAGGGCCGCATCAGCATTGCAGTTGCCCTTGGGGGGCCGGGTGGGTGTGGCCAGAGTGGGTGCGGCCTACTGGGTGGATGTGAATGGAGTGGGTGTGGCCTATTGGGTGGGCATGGCCAGCTCTACATTGTTTGTGTCAATGGTGCCTGTGGGGGCCTGGGCAGGAGTGGGACAGATCTGAGGGTCTCCGGCAGAAGGGGGTGGGACCAGGGCAAGTGCCAAGGCATGATCCACTGGAGGAGCCTCACTGTTCCTCTCAGGCCATGGAGGGGCTGGATGATGGTGTGGGCTGCCCAGAGCCCTGGGCAGTAGAGGTCAAATGCCCAGCCTGGCCCTTGAGCACCCGTGGCACCAAGCCCAGCCCCACTTCCCCAAGGGGGTGCCCAGCTGCACTTACCTCCTCCTCCAGGCTGCTGCTGCTGTGCTTGCTCTCCTTAGCCAGGTTGTTCATGATGGGTACCAGGGCAAAGTCAGGGGGAGACTGAATGCGTTTCAGCATAGATGGCAACCACAAAATTATACATTGGCTCCTGGCCGGCCAGCCTAGGCCAGGGCCAAGGCAGCGGGGAACGTTCCCTCACTGTTTCCAGGATGGCTTCGCGGGCCACATGAAACCACTTTATGGGCTGCATCTGGCCTCCGGGCCTTGTGTTTGACATGTCTGCTCTAGGTCATTACTAGCATATTAAATTGAATCCAATCAATGCTGCTTGCAAAGCAGAGATGTAACGTGCATTGATCTAGGTGTGCACATAACTGCCTGCACCACTGCATTTTGTACTAGCTGGAGAGATGGAAAACTTACATTGGGGAGGGGGATTCCCAGAACGTTATCCAGGATAGTGCTATCATTGGCTTCAAGTATATAAAAGCAGTAGCACACTGATCATATTTTAAAACTGAGCTATCGTATAACATGGGTGCATTAAGTCCGATAGGTTTTAATACCACTATCCCCATTGTTTTTGTTGGAATATTCATGAGCAGGAAGAGTCATGTGGTAACTCAGTCAGCCAATGTGAAGAAAGTGCTACTGAGTCTGTGCAAAAGGTATTGAGTTAGAAGCTGAATTTTCAGTCTCAAGGTTTGTCTCTGTATCTCTCTGTAAGAAGTCTTCAATTGAGCTATGTTGCTGTAAAGAAGAATGTATGGTATTGTAAATATTTTGATATGACTACAAAGAAGTTATTTTGAATCAGCTAAATGCAGTCAACTGTGAGAGCTTCTGATTTATTTTTCACCAATAGAGAAATTAAAATTCTCTAACAGTTTTTATGTCTGAAGAGCAGAAGAACCTCATGAACTAAGACAGGAAGACAGAAGTGTCCCATGTACAAGAAGTGGGATTGAAATTAAAGAAAACATGGACAGAGAGGAGGAAAAAAAAGGGACTTTGACCAATAAAAATGTCTTTGGCTACAGTTAATGTTAGGAGAGCTCAGTAGTCAAGAGAACTTTAGCTTCTCTCAGCCTGACCATCTAATGAGAGAACGATTTCCCTGAAGTCACCCCCTTTTCTCCACAGAGAACGGAATCCCACAAAACCTGTGGCTGATGGCCTTCTGTCTTACAGGCCTCAGAATTGAAGCCTATTTTTTATATTTTAACCAATAATTACCATGTTTCAAAAACATGGAAATACTCCATTTTTGTTTTGTTTTCTTTATCTTCATCCTTAATAATGCCAGGTGATCAAAAACCAATAAAATGTGCAGTCAAACTGCCTAGTTCTAGTTAGCAGTGAAGTTGTTATATAATTGTTTTGCCAAGGAAGCTTCAAACATATTTTTATTTCATAAAAGCCCATAAAGATGCCAGCAACCACAACAATCTCATACACATGGAAAACCATAGCAGATTAAATGAATTGAAAATGTATATTTATACAATCATCTAGTCCAGCGGTTCTCAACGTGTGGGTCGCGACCCCATTTGGGGTCGAACGACCGTTTCACGGGGTCGCCAAACACGGCAGTCCGCCATTTTTTCCCCCCATTTTTCCCCATTTCCCCTCGGCCGTCGCGTGCGCGCCGCGCACGTGCGATTCGGCCCGTCACGCCGCGCATGCGTGGTTTGGGTCGCCGCGCGTGCTGCGCATGCGCAATTCAGCCTGTCGCACCGTGCATACGCGGCTCAGTCCGCCCCGCACACCACGCATGCGCGGTTCTGTCCATCGCGCCACACATGCGCGGTTTGGGCCATCGTGGGCACACCGTGCATGCGCGGTTCGGCCCATCGCATGCGCGCTGCGCATGCGTGATTCGGTTTGTCATGCCACACATGCGCGGTTCGGCCCATCGCGCCACGCATGTGCGGTTTGGGCTGTCGCGCCACGCATGTGCGATTCAGTTTATCGCGCCACGCATGTGCGGTTCGGGCCGTCGCGCCGTGCATGCATGGCGCAGGTCGGTGTCGCGCTGCGCATGGGTGGCGCAGGTGGGGTCTCGGCCTGAAAAAGGTTGAGAACCGCTGATCTAGTCCTTTTTTTTATTTCAACCATAGTCTCAGGAAGGAAGGAAATTTGTTTGAACTCAGCTTTTATTTTAATAAATCAAAGTGTAGCCTGTTTTTTTTCCATGATGCCTTATCAGGGATCTTGGATTTGCAGTTGCGAATGGTAATGCAAACTTCATTATTTATAGTGCGTTCTAATATTTAAGTATTTTATTATAAAAGCCATTACTAGTAGCAATTATGTGATGGATACTGTGAAAACAGTATCACTATGATAATTACAGAATTTTGATTTATAAATATATAATTAGGAAAGCCAGTACTAATTGTGGAATAGATGCTGTGAAAACATACCACTATATTAATTATGCTGCAACAGCATTAAAATATAGCTGGCAAGAGGTTACTAATACAAAGCAACAGTTTTAATATGTAGGATCCATTATTAATATGTAGGATCACTCAGATCCTCCCAAAGGCATCAACATAACAACACAATAAAAATATCTGCTGTTCTTTTCAAATTACAATGTTACATCACATAGGCTGGATTTGAATCTCTCATTCCTTTGAAATGCCATTCCTAAATCATATGATGTGTACTACTATCCTAATTTAAATATGAAAATCAATGAACAGGAGGGCAAGATTTTCTGAGGTATCTAAGATCAGTAATTATTTCAAAAATACAGGTAGTCCTCATTTAGCAACCACAATTGGGACAGCATCTTGGTCATTCAGTGAAACAGTCACTAAATGAAACCAGGACTGTCCTTATGATCTTACTTCAGCTGTCTTTTGCTTTATAGACTTGTAAAAGTAGTAAATGTGAAGATGGATCACAAAGTTACTTCGACATTACTGTCATTGTGAAAATTCCTATATTATGCTGATTTATAGTCGGAGCCATTCCCCTTTTAAATGTATACTCCAGAGATTTTTTAAATTATAATTGATATAGGACCAAACATCCTTGCATTGTAGGAAAAATTCAGTAACTACTTACTACTTAGAACAGAAATGAAAATGTATGGAACTACTAATACTAATTAACAATTTAGGGCAGTTAAAAATAATTTCCTATTTTATATAACCAAACGTTTTCATTGTACAGAAAAGAATTTCATTTTTATAAGAGGACCCATACTGATATCTTTTTTTGTTCAGTTAATGTTTAGGATCATCTGGTTTGCATTTAGCATTCTTATGAGTCATTTTACTTTCATAGGAACACTGTGCTATAGAAAACTGCTTCTAATAATTTAACTTTTAAAGTCAACCACTGACTCATGGATTACCTAAGGAAACTATAGTTGGAATGGCAAATAGACCCCTGATGTTACATGCTGTTGCCTTGTGAAATGAAGATAGCAGTGCAGACATTTTTAATCCATATGTAATCAAATTTTCCATCTTCTTCTATAGAAGGGGTTCTCAACCTTGGCAACTTTAAGACTTGTGGCCTTCAACTCCCAGAATTCCTCAGCCAGCTTTGCTGGCTGAGGAATTCTGGGAATTGAAGTCCACAAGTCTTAAAGTTGCCAAGGTTGAGAACCCCTGTTCTATAGCCTTCCTCAGCATAGTACCCTCCAGATGTGTTGACTAGAATGCTGGGATTAGGGAAGCTGAACAGATTCGTCTTAAAAACATCAGATTGAGGGGTAGATTGTCTTGCTGATCACATCATGTTTCCAAGTTAATTTTTATATTTTAAAATGGAAAGATGAATTATAAAATGCTGTGCTTTCCCTTCCTGCTGTCATATAATTTGGACAAAACAAAATTGTTATATTTGTCTGTCTTTTTAAGTACTTTTCTGCATGCATTTCTTGAAAGTGAAATCATTTCTTAAAAATAAAGCAAAACATCCACTCATAGGAAAGAAACTATTCCTAGATGGGGACTTAAAACAGTTTTTTATGTTCACTTATGTGATTTATATGAAAGAAATGCATTGAGTCACCCATAGTATTCCCACAGTGTCCTAGAATACAAATTTATTTCAAAGTACAATTTTCAAGTAAACAGCTAGAGAGTGTGATTCATCATTGAACCACTATTTGAGACAAAATTGTCCAGTTCCACTTTAAAAAGGAAGCATTTTTGGGGTAATTGGTGCCAATGATATGGAAACATCTTAGAAAGATGACCCTAAGTTGCCTCTGTGGAAGGCAAAATACATTTTAACTGTTGAATTAATGATTTTAGATCATATACGGAGCAATATATTTCAGACAAAAAGATGTCCTAGGGATCAGGAGGAAGCTGAAAAGCCTTTTGCGTGTCTTAGATCTTCCGGAGCAAAATGGGCTGGGTTATACAACAAAGAAATCCAAGGAAGGTAGGATTTATAGGCCAAGACAATCAATTGCCCATCCTTATTTTACAATATAATTTCTCAGGCTGGTGCTGTCCAGATGTCAGCCACATGTAGCTTGCTGGATAGAAACATAGAAAACTGACAGCAGAAAAAGACTCAGTGGTCCATCCACTGTGTCCTTTGAGTTTTTTCTTTTTCTTTTCTTTTTAATTAATTAATTTACTATTTTAAATTATATTTTTATTTATTTATTTATTATTTTATTTTTTTATTTATTAAATTTTGGTCAGATGATAGACATCTTTATCCTAAGCATATTTAAACTCAGTTAAAGTCATCTTTGTTGCTATGCATCTTTAAAAAGAAAAATAATTTGTGGTGACAACTGTGAAAAGAATCACTGGACATGCTGACAGTGAGGATACTGTGACTTACCACTATTCCAGCTTCCTCATTTACTGTACATTCCCAAAAGCAGAAGCAAATTGATTCATTTGCCTATCACTTAAATTTCTAGGATTTTCTTTTAATGGTATATTCCAGCTGCAACTGCTTTGACCAATTGGCCCACGAAGAAGCACATTATCACTGTTAATCAACGAAGTTGAGTCATCCTGAATTCAGTGGTATACAAATGGAATCAATCAGTCTGGAAACCTCCTAAATAAAGGGTTAGACCATACAGCCCACTGTGCACTGCTATCTTTTAATCCGTTTAGTTACGGCATTTAATATATTTAATAGAGCTGCAATGCTTCACCTCAGAAGGGAAGATGCTGCGTTGCCATTCATGGACAGCCCTTATATAGCACCTGTCAGCAACACTTTAAAATAGCTGGCTCATTTTCAAGGATCATGCAGTTGCCTTCCTTGCTGCACCCAGAAATGTTATAACTAAACATATTAAATTGCTGATAGATGCTACATACATCCCTATGTACCCATTCCATTGCAGAGAATGCCATCTATCTGCAAGAGGCCATCCATCAGCTCAACAGAAGTATTTGGTGTTTGGCTTGAAACAAGAAAACTGCAGACTTGCTATCAGAATGTACATGTTCCTCTCTTCCCTCCTTATCCCCCTTTCTTTTGCATTGTATCAATAAATTTCTATGTCTCTGGATATAGCAACAATAATTGAAATTATGTGGGTAGTTATTTTATTGCTTCATCTGTTGAAGGTGTGAAGACCCAGCTTATGTGGCACAATCTAGCCAATCTTGGCTGAGTTCAGAAAGCCAGCCAGCATAAAACCACAGGAAAGACCACTACTTAAGGTTAGATTGGGAAGTCCAAGAAATTGAAGGCAGCAGTGCCAATCCACTTCATGAGCATGCCTATGAAATGCATCTTGAGAGAGATCACAGGCAGTCCTCAACCTACGACCACAAGTGAGCCCAAAATTTATCTTGCTAAGTGAGAAACTTCTTCAGTGAGTTTTGCCCCATTTTACGACATTTCTTGCCACGTTTGTTAAGTGAATCACTTCAGTTGTTAAGTTAGTAACATGGTTAAGTGAATCTGGCTTCTGTATTAACTTTGCTTGTCAGAAGGTTGCAAAGGGTGATCACAAGACCCCGGAACACTGCAACCATCATAAATGTGAGTCAGTTGTCAAGCATCTTAATGTAAATCACATTGCCATGGGGAAGCTGTAATGGTCATAACTGTGAAAAACGGTCATAAGTCACTTTTCAGTGTCGTAACTTTGAACAGTTACTAAGCAAACTGTTGTAAGTCAAGGACTACCTGTATTACCTCTTCCTTGGTAGTACTGAGTATGAACCCTAACCTTAACCTGAAAAAATGGGGGAGTTATGGGAAACTGTCTGCAGGTCATCCTGCCCCACTGCCTTCCATTCTAAAACCCACCACTCCCTCCCAGATGCCATTTTCTCCTTGCACCCACCACTTCCCCTTCTCCTCACCATGGCCAATGCAGTCCCCCCCTTTCCCATTTGGTCTCATCCCATCTTCTTGGGGTGCCTCTCCCCAGTAGTGCCCCAGCCTTCCACAATACAGAGTGCCCTGCGTTGCAGCACAATCTCAATGATGTCCAACTACCAAGGAAATGGAGGTCATCCAGTTGTAATCTTTCTCTTTTAACTCCTTTCTATATGAATTTCCCTTCCCTGAGAAGGTTGGTGCTGCGATGTATTGTCTTCCTTTGTGACTTAGCCAGACTAAGAAAAAGATGCCTTCCCAGCGTGTTTGGCTCTGACAGTATTTTTTTTAACAGTATATGGTCCCAATAATACCGGACGACAGCAGCAATCTTGGCTACGAAATGTGAGACAGAACCGTACCTCAGCTCGCCTTCAGGACTCCCGCCATTCCAGCTAGTCTAGAGTGGCGACTAGGGGCCAGGAGAGAGACACCTAAGCGCCGCTTTCTTCCCACTCGTGACAAAAAAAGGCCACCAGGTTGGCCGGTTCCATAGCTTAGATGTTTGGCTTCCGCTGAGGTCAGCACGAATGAGAGATACCGCTTGCAGCAGCCTGGCCACGTAGCCGGCTGCTTGCCACACAACAGGGGCACAACCTCCTAACTCTCACCTGGCAAAAAGGTCGAAAATGTATGCCTTGTTCTCCACTGTCAAAGTTGGTTGTGAAAACTCTTGCTCCTGGCTTATCCAGGCAGACCGGGATAGGATTGAATACTTCCAAAACTTCACAGGAACAACCGCCCCTTTCAGCCCCCTCCCCGATTTTCTGGCAACCGAGTCCCCCACGTGTTGACCCAGAATTTGAGAAACCTGGCTTAGAAAACTGCTTCAAATATTAGTGTTTGAAACAATTCCGATTTCACTTTTAAAAGGAGACTTTTTAAACAGAAATATTTCTTTTTTTAAAAAATGGATATTTTCTTGCAGTGAGCATGGAGATGTTTATGTATATTATATTTGTATATTTTTAGATGTGTCCATCTATCTCTATCATATAGCAATAGCTATAATCTCAGCAGACTTAACAAAAAAATCAAAAGCCTGAAGTCTACTGACATACTCTTAAGGAAACACTTTCTTGGTGGATATATGGGGCTAATACGAGCACTTTTAGAAAGTATTCGGATTTCTTAGTGATGGCCGGATGCAATCACAAAGCAACCTAAGGAAGAAAATGAACGGATTTCCCACTGAGTCATATTTGGATATGATCCAATTCCCGTTTGAATAAGATTGCTTCATTAAGAAGCACTGACTCCAAGCAAACAATCAAGAAAAAGATTGAAGGGCTGTTTGTAATTGTAATAGGAGTGATAAAGATGTCAAGACCACTCTGTTAGAAATCTAGTAAATAATACCAAACAATAACATTGTTTATCTTGTATAATAACTAGCAGCATAGATGTTTCCACACTCACTATTCACTGTGATTCTAGGCAGAATTTCTGAATTTGTAATTCACAAAAATATTACTACTGCAAAAAAGATACAAGTAGAAAACAACCCATTTTTTTAAAAGTTGAAATTCCTAATGCAGAGCTAGTTATTAACTCAAGTTGCAGAACTAAAAAATATCTCTATCCTCAAAAAAATATATAGATAAATAGCACAATGTGACACAAGGTAGCTGCTATGCTCAGAATGCCCTAAAACTGATTGTAATTAGAAAAAACTGACACGCTGGGCTGTATCTCATAAAATAGTGATCAGTTGTAAGACAATGCCCATTGACCATCAATATTAAGAAAAATGGTTGAAATTATACAAATTTTACAAAGAATGCAAGAATTTAGCTCCTTTTTCCTAATTTTTCAAGTTAAAATATTTTAAAATTATTTTAAATGTAATTTATTTTTAAATTGGCATCTGCAGTCTGAAGTGAAATCATGTAATAAAATGATGACTGCTGCCTAAAATTGCAGAGCAGCTGAAATGAGGCATAGGTTCATGGATAAACTAGCTATAGTCAGACCAGTTGCAAGGCTCAGTAAAGAAGTATCATCAGATATGCTAGTATGCTAGAAGAGGCCAACAGAGCCCTCACAACAATCCCTTTTACCACCATAACTCAAACCAATGAATTGGCATAAACTATAGGCACGGTTATCTTGGATATGCTTGGCTATAGAATCAAGAATAGTAGTACATTGCCCCTGGAAATTAAAGTTACAGGTTAAGATCAAGGCAACTTGGAAAAAGTTAATCAGCTGATGGAATTATGGAAGGGTGTTAAGATTAAGACTCAGCTACTGGAAAAATACAAGGTCTTGATTCCATCTTTATTTAGATTGCTAAATAAAGACCCACAGTACCGGCTATCAGGGAATAGAATAGAATAGAATAGAATAGAATCTGGAAGGGACCTTGGAGGTCTTCTAGTCCAGCCTCCTGCTGAAGCAGGAGAACCTATATCGTTTCAGACAGATGAATGTCTAGTTTCTTCTTAAAAATCTCCAGTGATGGAGCACCCACGATTTCTGGGGGTAAGCTGTTTCACTGGTTGATTGTCCTCACTGTCAGGAAATTTCTCCTTAATTCCAGGTTGCTTCTCTCTTTGATCAGTTTCTAACCATTGTTTCTCATCCTTCCCTCTGGTGCTTTGGTGAATAACCTGCCTCCCTCTGCCTTGTGGCAGCCCCTCAGATACTGGAATACTGCTATCATGTCTCCCCTATTTCTTCTTTTCTTTAGACTAGCCAAACCCAAGTCCCATAGCCATTCTTCGTAGTTTTTAGTCTCTAGGCCAGTGGTTCTCAACCTTCCTAATGCCGCGACCCTTTAATACAGTTCCTCATGTTGTGGTGACCCCCAACCATAACATTATTTTTGTTGCTACTTCATAACTGTAATTTTGCTACTGTTATGAATCGTAATGTAAATATCTGATATGCAGGATGTATTTTCATTGTTACAAATTGAACATAATTAAAAGCATAGTGATTAATCACAAAAACAATATGTAATTATATATTGTGAAATATTTATTTCTAATTACAAATAAATGAAATTTTGTCTTGGGTAACAGGCTTAATAGAACAGTAAACTACATGCTACATTTTGTGACAGTATGCGTAAAAAGCCAACGGCAGTGTGAAGGTTGAGATTGCTTCTTTCTCACCAAACCAGAAATTCTCGAGGCATTCTTTGCAAGAGCACAATGAAGATCATCTTCCACAACAAGTCTACTTCTGTATTTAGACTTGATAACCAACTAGCTGGAAAACCTTGTTTCACAAAGATATGTTGTTGGAAATGGAAGAAGAAGGCGCAACACAGTCTCAGACAGAACAGGATATGACTGCAAACACTTGATCCAGAATTTTGTAACTGGCATTGTAGAGAAATCAGTTCTCGCTGCATCGCTGTTAATAAGTTCAGTGAACTCCTCTTGTGCTGTCTCAGGAACATTTTCAACTTTGACTGTGAATGGGTTTCTGGCAAGTGCAAATGGGGTGTCAGGTAGATTTGGAAAGTACGATGAAATTTCGTCTGCAAGCATGTGCAAGTGTTCTTTCACAGAAATTATCATCGTAATCCTTTTGTCTGGTTCAATGTCATGTTCCTCAAAGAAAGCAGATAAGGTAGGCAACATGTAAATTTTATTTTCATCCAATTTTGTTTGCCAAAGCTGAAGTTTCATTTGGAATGCTTGAATCTTTTCAGACAAATCGAGGCACATTGCATTTGGTCCTTGCAGTGATAAATTTAACTCATTCAAGATGGCAAAGATGTCAACCAAGTAAGCTATTTTCTGCAGTTCACTTTTATTGCTGAAAAATGCTTCAAACTGCAGTCTTGCTTTCTGATTAAAAAACATTTTGAGTTCATCACGAAGCTCAAAAACACGCTTTAAAACTTTTCCTCTCGACAACCATCTCACTTCAGTGTGAAATAGCAGAGCATTGTTCGGCACATCCAACTCGTTGCATAGTTGCGAAAACAGTCAATTGTTTAAACTGCTCGCCTTTACAAAATTGACAGAACTTATGACGCTTTTCATTACTTCTTGTAACTCTTATGGCAGCGTCTTTGTTGCTAATATTTGCCGATGAATCATACAGTGAGTTCCGATGACTTTTGGTGACTCATTCAGTACCAAACGTTGAAATCCAGATCGACATCCTAGCATAGCTGGAGCACCATCTGTGCAAACACCACAAACCTTTTCCCAAGAGATATTATGCTCTTTCAGAAATGAACCAACTGTGTCAAATACATCACGTGCAGTAGTTGTTGTTTCAAGAGGTTTGCAAAAAAGAAACTCATCTTTAAAGTCGCCATCATTAATATACCTCACGTAAACCAGCAACTGTGCACAGTTTGCAACATCTATAGATTCATCAAGCTGGATACTAAATATTGGAAGTGGAGCAGATTTAATTTCTTGGATTACCTGATCAAGAATATAGCAGACATGTCATCTATTCTTCTGCGGACAGTGTCGTTAGATAAGGAAATTGCACTCAATTTCGTAACAAATTCGTCTCCGATCATAACTCGAACAATGTCTTTGGCCGCTGGCAACAGTAAATCTTCAGCAATGGTGTGAGGTTTCATAGTTCTGGCGATTCTGAGTGCCACCAAATATGAAGCTTCAACAGCTGCTACATTTTGTTTGTGGTATTTGCCACCAGTGTCAAGTCTGGTTTTCTTGAGTCCATCAGCTTTGCTTCTAAAATAGTTGGTATCCTTGCCGGCAAAGCTTGGATGCTTGCTATCAAAATGGTGTTTTAGTTTGTTCGGCTTCATAGATTCAGCTGATAGAACTTCACAACAAATAACACATTGCGGTTTCTCAATTCCTGCTGTAATCATTGAGGTAAAACCATATTGTAAAAAATCCTCACTATATTTTCTTTTCTTACCATTCTTCTCTACACGATCCATTTTCATGGGATGGTTTGCTAATGAAAATAATATATAACAATAGCTTTAATAATACAAAAGATGATACATGGTATAGTTCAGTAAATACAGTTCATTAAAGTTTCCTATGATTTACCATTCTCTGTGTTGTTTTTTTACATACCTGTTACTATCACAAGGGGGCAGTATTCACATCAACCACAGCTGAATATAAAAAGACCCATCAGCATCCAGATTAAGTTCCCATGGTACAGCCATTATGGCGCCAACCCTGTCACATACACCTGTTATTTCATCTGTTTTTGGCTTAGAATCTTAGATGAAGTAATGAATGTTTCAGGCATTCACCAAATAAACTAGAATTTGTTGTGAGCATCTCCTTAAACACAAACAGCTCATAAGCCAGACCTATCTATATTAGCAACCCCATTATTGATGGTGTATCATTTTAAAGATATGATCACATTGGTTCAAGTGAATGAGAAGCTCCTATAACCCAAAATGTATGCTTAAAGTGATGTTTGAATCCAGTCATTGCAAAGCAACATTTATGACACAGTGTATGTCCTAAATAAGTCAGTTTGGGGCATACTCAGGAAACTATGTCCTAATAATATGATGTGTGAACTTATATAGAATATCCTCCCCTTCTGCTTGCAAGGAAACCTGATCTTAACTTGTACTGAGAAAAGCCCAAGTTGTCAATCCATTCAGCCACCTCCTTCAGGGTCCAGGATAAATACAAGGGATGAACCTGACGAAGACCTTTCTTGTTTGCAGCCGGAGTTAGGCAGGAACTCTGTACTGGGGGAGGCCTGAGAAGCGGCCGCTCTCAGAGAAAGCAGAGTGTGTTCGGCTTTTCCAGGCTCCTTCCCAATCATTTCGCCTCTCCCCGGTCGACTTTGGGGGCTTTTCTGTCTTCTTTTCTGATGTCAGATGAACCGGCTGGTGCAGCTGGGCCGGGCGTTGCTGTCGGAGTGGCTGTGGGTGCAGGAGGCGGGAGTGGCGGCACTGCTGTGGTCAGAGGCACCGGGTGCATCGGTGGCAGGCTGCCCTCCCAGAGCTGGTGTGGCTGGTGCAGCCACCCCCACCCCCATACCCCCGCCAGTACTGCCGTCCTGCCACCCACCCCGCACAGCCCCATGTAGAGTGGGCCCCGCAGCTCCCACAGCACCGGCCATATAGGCACACAGGGCGAGGCAACGGCGGTGCAGGTCCAGCACCGGGTAGGCCACCACCTGGCACAGGCCCGTGGAAGGTCAGCCACCCGCCGCTGCCCCGCCAGCACCACCTCCGCCTATCCGTGCAGCCTCGCTGTGTCAAGCGGGCCCCGTGGCTCCCACAGCAACAGCTGCAATGCACACTGATGGCGCAGAGCTTGCAGTTGCCGAGTCAGACACCAGTGCGGAGCAGTGGGAGGGTGCGGACGACAGGCAGGCCGAGGCGGCAGCAGGCATTGTGGGCCAGGCGCTCCAGGGTAGCCATGTAGGCGCACAGGGCAAGGCAGCAGTGTTGCAGGTCCAGCACCTGGTAGGCCACCAGCTAGCCCAGCCCATGGAAAGTCAGCCACCTGCCATGCCCCACGCATGCCACCTCCACGCCCAGCGCCCGCAGCCACGCCGCCAGCCCCGCCCGCCCCGCATAGCCCCATGTAGAGAAGGCCCCGTGGCTCCCACAGCACTGTGGCATTGCCGCTTCCGTCTCCTCCAGGTATCTTCTGGACTACCATTAAAAAGAGGTGGAGAAGGAAATTGTGTCCACCAAGCCTCGCTTCCCCATTGGGCCAGGGATCTCGCAGAGGGCAGGGTGGACTTGACAAATGCAAGTTATTTGAGGAGGGGGTTTCTTTACCATTACGTTTTCTCCTTCTGACTTGTGGTCAGCCTGGCTGACACAAGGTGAGCATGAGGCAGGCATGCACATGTGTTCCGTGCTTCAGTGCCAGGCTCTCCATGCTGCAGCGCGATATGGAGAGCCTGGCTGACACGGGTGAGCATGAGGCAGAAGTGCACATGGACTCCGCTTTTTCGGCAGGGCAGAATTAAGAGCTGCTCCCCACCTCCCACTCCTGGTCCTCTTTTACTTACAAGTAGGAGATGGGATAGTTGCTCAGCAGGGAGGGGTCCAAAGTTCCTGTCAACTCACCTTTGCTGCAGACAACTTGCATATGCAACGTTTGCTGCTGGGTCTTTTGGCATGCTCAGCAGTACAGAGACAGACGTTAATGACCAGGTCTGGACAATTCCTATTGGCTTTCAAAAGCCAATAGAATAGACTCTATTCAATAGACTCTATTGAATAGAGTCTATTCTATTGGCTTTTGAAAGCCAATAGAATAGAGGGAGTAGCACAGCTCATGGAAAAGTTGAACAAATCCATCAAAAAAAGGTGCTGGAACGCTGTTCTGAGCGTTCTATGAGAAAAAAAGCTCTGGTCTTAGGCGACCCCTGTGAAAGGGTCGTTCGACTCCCAAAGGGGTCACGACCCACAGGTTGAGAACCGCTTCTCTAGGCATTCGATCATCTTAGTTGGTCTTCTCTGATTTTTTCCCAAACTCTCAACATCTTTTTTGGATATGGTGACCAAAACTGGCTGCAGTATTCCAGGTGTGGTCTTACTGGGGTTTTATAAAGCAGTAATAATACTTTGCATGATCTTGATTCTATGCCTCTGTTTATACAAGCCAGGATTGTATTAGCTTTATTGGTTGCTGCTGCACACTGCTGGCTCATAGTCAAGTGATCTTCCACTAGGACTCCAAGGTCCCTCTCACAGTTGCTGTTTTTAAGCCAGGTCTTGCCCAATCTGTATTTGTACCTTTGGTTTTTCCTGCTTAGATGTAAGACTTTGCTTTTCTCCACATTAAAACTCATTTTGTTGGACAGGGCCCATTGTTCAACTTTGTCAAGATCTTTTTGGATCCTGAGCTTGTCTTCTGGGGTGTTGGCTATTTCTGTCAGCTTGAGCAGAGGCCAAAGAAACTTCAAGAAACACACATTAAGAGACAACATTATAAGTTGTTAGAACAACTGAAAATTGGTAAACTTCACTTTGCATTAGCACTTCAAAAGAAAAGAGGAATGGCTCTATATATTAAAGAAACGATGAACCCGAAACAAATCTATGCGGATGAAGAGGGGTGAATGTGTTGGATCAATGTAACCCTGACCAGAACATATAGATCTGTATGTTAGAATGTTTGGCATTTATAGGGTTAAGTGCTGTCTCCTTAAGAGATGGCTTATGGGTAATGTAGTTTAGCTGTTCAGTGAATCCTATGTTAACAAGTCAGTGGGAGGGGCTACTAAGTTCATCACAGGATATCCTGGCCACGTGCCATTTTGGAATGTCTTTGCCTGAGATGAGCATGGGAATGCAGAAGGACAGACCCTGTCTTAATTCATGCTAGAATTTGATATGGAGGAATTCTTGTTTTTACCGACGTAAATGGGCAAATGTTCGGCTTCTTGACGCATCTTCAGAAATATAAGTTTTTGTTGTTGTTTAAAACCATCTTTGTTGAGTTATCTGTCTGGTCTTGAATTACAAAGCATCTTAGTTCAGGATCCAGAACAGTAAAAACAATAATATTTTTTATATCAGGACTTTTCAACCAGTGGTATGGGTACCACCTGTGGTACATTGAGCCGAACCAGTGGCAGCACTGCACAAGCCTGAGCGAGAGATGGCTGGAGCTGCAGGGCTGTCAGGGCTCAGTGGAAGCACCAGAATCAGTGCCTGGCTCCAGCTGAAGCTTGGTGCTGATCCTGACACTTCTGCTGAGCCCTGAAAAAGCACCAATCAGCTGGAAAGCAGCACTGATCCTGGTGCTTCTGCTGAGCCCAGAAGAGCCGATCAGCTGGAATGTTGCAGCATCTCCAGGGTCTTGTGATTTACATTCAGATGCTTGGCAACTAATTCATAGTTATGATGGTCACAGTGTCCCAGGGTCATGTGAAGTGACCAAAACCTGCTGCAACCACACAGTAGATGGGGGAATAAAAACCAAACACCCCCTCACCCCACCCCCGCTGCCAATCCTCAACAGAAATGCTCACAACAATGAAAACCTCAGACAGAAGGAAGAGTACCGCCAGGTGGGCAGGCAGGTGTCTTGCTCGGCTGTGGCTTGGGGGGCACTTTTTTCAGTGCCATTGTAACTTCAAACAGTCACTAAGTGAACTGTTGTAAGTCGAGGACTACCTGTACTTTATCACTTTTTTTTCCCTTTTTTTGGTCATCAAGTTTTTGTCACCTTGCTAGGTGACTGGTGGTACTCGGATGTTGCCATATCCTAAAAGTGGTACAATGAGTGAAAAGGTTGAAAAGCCCTGCTTTATAGCAGCAGAAACAGCAATGTTCTTTATATACAGTAAAATCATTATTATCTCCGTATCAGCTTTAAAGGAAGAGAAGCAAATTGACATGGCTAATTTTCCTCTAATTGCAAGTTTCATTTGTCTGCATTAGTAAATTTACAAGTCTGTCTCTCTGCTATTGAATTTGTTTGTCAGCCAACGTAGCAAACTAAAGGAAAAGAGTTACATTGGGTGAAGCCTCCCTCCCTCAAAACGTTTCTGCCTACTGCATCGCATGGCCAGAATCCTTGCATTTAAAGACTGTTAAAGATCAGAGAAGCATTGGGGCAGCCACCCCCCCTTTCCCTGCAACTCAAATGTGTATGTGTGTATGTGCCATGCCTGCTTGTAACCTAAGCTAGCCAACTGAATTTGTATTTGAAAATCAGGAATGAATGGAATGCAGCCTTTAACTCTTCGCATAATAGGCTGAAAAGATTTCCTGCAACAAAAGTTCTGCTTTTGCTACTCAGCCAGTCTGTTTGTGAGAGCTAGCATTGATGAGACAATTGTTGCAAACATCTGTGTTTCATACCATCGTTCGTTTGAAAGCAAGAGAAAGAGAAGTTGTTTGTTTGCAAGAAGTTAACTGAAAGGAGAGAGAGAGACTTTGAATGGCTACGAAATCTCTCGTTTGAAACCTCCATTGCTTTGTTTTTTAAAAGATCTTTCTCAGCATTGCTTGAAAACAGGCATTTGCCCAGGCTGGCCCCAAATGCCAAGATAGCCCAAGGCCATAAATCCATCTTGTTGCCAAGGTGAACCAATCTGTTGCCATAGTAATTGAGCATCTGGTGGAACAAACTAACTCACCTCCCCCTCCTCTTGGAATGACAGAATTCGGATGAGGGAAAGGGGGGCTTCTGGTTTCAAAGGCAAACAAACCCCTCTCAAGCATAGGCAACGTAGTAACCCCCTCTAGTGGCAACCTGCAAACAGCTACCCCACATTTGTTAACTGCTAACAAAGCCTGACTTTAATGTTTGCAAACAGAATAAGCCAGCAAATTTATGTGCAAGTTTATTGGCTTTGGGACGCTAATCATTATAACTGCACGTTCTTAAAGACCCAAGTTGGAGTCTAACTTAAGCAAAGTAATTACTAAAAAAATTACACTACAGGCCTTCTGCCTTATAGCCCTGCTGGAAGAGCAGCACCCCCCCACCTTGGTAGCTGATCTGCTAATAGCAGGCTTGCACCAACCCAAGTTAATAGCACCCCTCAGAGGTGAAAGAAGGAACTTCGCTGAAATTTCTAATTATGCAGAGTGTGTCTCTGATGGTCAAAGAGCAAAGTTCCCTGAATTCATCCAAAGTAACCAGCACCCCCTAGTGGGCACAGAGTGAACTTCACCCAAAGTAATCACTCACTCAAGCAGTCACCCCAGTGATGTCTTTGCTGAAAGCAAATTAAGGAGAAAAAAGGCAGCAAATTAACCTTGCTTATTATCACAAAGCTGTAATGACCAGATGGATGTTTATGGGAGCTAGTTGGAGCTCAGTAATTTCCAAATGGTCAACTGCTTGCAACATGGTTCTAAGAAGAAAAAAATTAGCTGGCCTTTCTCCAAACGCACCCTAGTGGTTAAAGAAGGAACTTCACATGAGTCTTTAATCATGCACAGAGGACAAAGGGAGAACCTCAAGGAAGAGCACCCTGGTGGCTGACCAGCAAGCAGCGACCCCTAGTGGTCAAAGGGTGAACTTCACTGAAGTACCCATGGATGCAAGCAGTGACCCCTAGTGGTCAAAGACCACACCATGCTAAGGTTAGAACTCTATGGTACCATAATGGCCATAAAACTCACCAACCTGACAACGAAAATGATAGGCCTTGAGCTACAGTCTACCACCTTCTACACAGACAGCAAGGTGATGTCAAGCTATATCTGCAACCAAAGCAGACACTTCTACGTCTATGTAGACAATAGAATAGATAAGATTGAAACATCTCTAAGCCCTGAACACCGGCAACATGTGCTAACAGATAAGAACCTTGTGGACCAAGTTAACTGGCCCACCCTTGTGACACAGTTGACAGAATTGATCTGGATAAAAGGTACTGAGTCTTTGGCTTGTCCAGACAGCCTGATGCCACAGAGACCAAAACACTACATGCTTCTAGCTCCAGATCAACATGCCAACGTTCAACCTCAGGCACCCAGTAAATTTCTCAGACAGGATGAGAAAACGATCGTCCAGACCACCTGCTTGTCCTCAATGGGCAAAGAGACAGAGAAACCACCTTCTAACCAATTCCTAGAACCAGCCCGCTTCGAACGCTCCTCTAAGTGGAGACACCTGACATTGGGCATAGTATTGATCGTTCTGATCACTTGTCTTAGCATCCCAAGAACTAGCTTTGTAGGAGCCTGCAAGGACTTACAGACTATTGAAGATGTTTGTCATGACTTAGTGATTGACAAATGCCTGAAGACCAAAAATTACCTTCCCCATGCATCTCACATGGGCGAAGCATGGGAGCGCATTATTGGCGTACCCTGCAAAATCATGGACTCTATGTCGACAAAGACACCTCACTACCCTCATGACAACAGTAGTAGCCATCATCAACGCTCCACTGGTGGTTCCAGATCCTGCTGTTCCTGAGTTTCCCACTCCTGCTGTTCCTGAGTTTCCCACTCCTGCTGTTCCTGAGTTTCCTGTGGTTCCAGCTCCTGCTGTTCCTGAGTTTCCTGTGATTCCAGCTCCTGCTTTTACCGAGTTTCCTGTGGTTCCAGTTTCTTCTGTTCCTGAGTATCCTGTGGATCCAGGTTCCCTTGTTCCTGAGAATTTTTGGGTTTCAGTTTTTCTGTTCCAGAAGTTCCTTTGGTTCCAGTTTCTCCTACAGGAAGAAGACCTTGTCTTGCTGAGAGACAAGGATGCATACCAGAACTATTGGCCCATGGGACTTGTGCACCGGGCCCCACCCAGTTCTGATGGACTAGTTCGCCAAGTTGAGGTCCAGATCATGAAGCCACGTGAGCCAGATCGTGACTCAAAAACTCTTGCTAAAAGGTTTTATACCAGGCCAATCACCAACCTGGTCCTTTTGCTGACGAAGACCGAACTGGAAGATTGAACCTCAAACTATGTATTTGTGTACCTCATGATTGCATTGTTTGATGTAACACCTTCTTTATTTCTGTTACAGTTGTGCATGTTTTGTATTTACCTTATAGTTATGCATGTTTTGATACCATGTTTTACCTATTTTAGTTAATAGTAATTGAATTGCATGCTTTAATGCTACGTTTTTGCTTATTTTAGTTAGTTAGTAGTGGAAATTTATATTTCCAAACGGGGAGTGTGCTGGATCAATGTAACCCTGACCAGAGCATATAGATCTGTATGTTAGAATGTTTGACATTTATAGGGTTAAGTGTTGCCTCTTAAAAGATGGCTTATGGGTAATGTAGTTTAGCTGTTCAGTGAATCCTATGTTAACAAGTCAGTGGGAGGGGCTACTAAGTTCATCACAGGATATCCTGGCTATGTGCCAGTTTGGAATGTCTTTGTCTGAGATGAGCATGGGAATGGAGAAGGACAGACCCTGTCTTAATTCATGCTAGAATTTGATATAGAGGAAGTATTGTTTTTACCGATGTAAATGGGCAAATGTTCAGCTTCTGGACGCATCTTCAGAAATGTAAGTTTTTGTTAAAGATTCCCGAATTAAATATTTATTTAAAACCACTTTTGTTGAGTTATCTGTCTGGTCTTGAATTACAAAGCATCTTAGTTCAGGATCCAGAACAGAGAATATTAATGGTGGAAATAATGATGGATCAAAAACAGATACTGATGGTAGCAATATATGCACCAAATGATAAACAAGAACAATTTTACCAAAAACTATATAAAAATATTAGATTTAAACTATCAAAATCTTTGTATAATGGGAGACTTTAATGCAATAATAGATGGAACTTTGGACTACAAAATTGCCAAACAAGGAAGAAAAGGAGGAAATATATTACCTAAAGCGTTTTTAAAAATGACAGAAGAACTCTGTATCCAAGATATACAGAGAGAAAAAAATCCAAAGAAAATACAATATACATTTTACTCAGATAGACGTAAATCATGGTCTAGAATTGATATGATATGGACATCTTTGGAACTTAATACGATGATACAAGAAATTGAGACAGAAACTAATGTTTGAGCAGATCATAACCTAATAAAGATGACTTGGAGAGGAACTAAGAAAAAATTAAGATGGTCCTTGAATAAAGCTATATTGAAAGAAAAAGAATTTTTACAACTAGTGACAAAGGAAATGGATTTTTTTTCTTCAAAATAAACAAGAAAGAAGAAACATCAGTTCAAAATGTGTGGGATATGGCTAAAGCATATTTCAGAGGGTTGGCTATAACTTATATCACTAAAAAGAATAAAGAAAAGAAACAACAACAGTTAAAGTTGAAGGAAGAATTCAGAAAGTTAGAATCAGAGTTATAAATAGATCCACAAAAGAAAATACTTAAAAAACAAATGGAGATAATAAAACATAAAATAAATTTAGCTGAGATGGAAATAATGGCTCAACAGATTAAAAGGGCCAAACAGAACCTCTTTGAAAATGCCAACAAGCCGGGGAGATGGTTAGCATATAGACTGAAAAAAGAAAAAGAGAAAAAATTGATAAACAAGCTGCAAGATCCAAAAGGTGAATTACAATTTCAAAATGATACAATTAAAAACATTATTAAAGATTATTATGAGATACTTTATAAGGCAGAGGAAATTCCAAAAGAAAAAATACAGCAGTACTTTAAAAAAGCAGACTTACTGAAAATTTCAGAGAATATTCGAAACATATTAAATGGAAAAATATCAATGATAGAGATTATAGAGCAGTGGTGGCGAACCTTTTAGAGACCGAGTGCCCAAACTTCAACCTAAAACCCACTTATGCATTGTCAGGTGCCAGGTGGGCATGGGCACCACAGGTGGGTGTGGCTATGGCAGCATGGGTGGGCATGGCCAATTCGATGTCGCTCCTGGGGAGGGATGCCTGTGGCGGCCAGGCAGGGTTGGGGGAGATCCAGGGGGTTCTCTGGTGGGTGGGGCAGTGGTTAGGAGGCTTGTCCTGCAGGGTGAGATGAGGCAAGGGAGGGGACAGGGCAGGGGTGCCATTGCCATGGGCAAGGCAAGGCAGGGGCCGGGGCTGGTTGCAGACAAAGGGGGACTCCAGTGAGGAGGAGGAGGTGGAAGAGCGTTTAAGCAAGCTTAACAACTGGAGTGGGGATCCCCCCAAAAAACAAATGTGCTTCGTGGATAACCTCAAAGCACAACAGAAGAGACCAAAACCTGCTGCAACCACACGGCAGATGGGAGGGGAATAAAAACCAAACAGCCCTCCCCGCCAATGCTATGAAAGCCTCAGACAGGGGGAAGAGCGTGGGCAGGTGGGCATCTTGCGCAGCTGATGGCTTGGAGGAGAAGGGCAGCTAAACCCCCTCCCAAACGCTGCCCTCTCACAAAAGTAGGATGAAAACTCCAAAAAGCGACAAGGAAAAAAAATTAAAACAGAAGAGCGATGGTTTTCTTCCCCACTTCCTTCTAGCTGCAGGTTAAATATGTAAAGACCACGAAAGAAAAAACTTTGCTTTCTCTCGTTTTAATACAGAAGGAAGGAATGGGAGGATTGGGGGGGTTGTTTGTTTCAAAGGAAGGGAAAGAGGGGCTGGGGGAGTACAGCAGGAGAATGGCGATGGTGCAAGGCTTCTGGCTATGCAGGGGGGCATTGGGGCGCGTTCTTTTTCAAAGAGTAAAACGAGGCAAAAAAGTAAAAATCCCCCACTCACTCCACCTCCCAAAAACACAATAACAGAGCTTTCAATGATACAAACAACTTTTTATTGAAAAGTAAAAGTTTACATTTGGCATGCTTTTAAAGAATTAATGTGATTTTTGCTGTTGTATGCCTGCTGATAATTTATCTACCCTTGGCTCATAGTTTGTAAGTTTAAGAGCAACACATGCAGCACTCAGGTCATCTGTTAGTCTGTTTCTGGTGTCAGATTTGATATAATTCAAAGCTGGAAACAGCTGCTCACAAGCGTAAGATGATCCAAAAAAAGTAAGGAAAGCAATCCCAAATGCTTTCATGGATTTAAAATTATCTGGCAGAGAATTCCACACTTTGAGGATTTCATTCTCAGAACTAACTGTGCTGTCCTTTGTCATCCCTTCCATCTTCTCTAGTGTTTAACGCAGGTCACAGAATTTATTTTTCCAGATAGTGTTTTCTTGAAATTCCAGTAGCTCCATTTCCAGATTTCCTAAATCTAACCACTGTAAGCAGGAAAAATTGAGTTCTTCAAATTTGGCTTCATCTGGAGAAGTAAGAAAACACAGGGTTGTCTCCATCTTACAGAACTGTGAAAATCTGTTACTAAAATTTACCTTTGCAGCTGCTATAATGCTAGAAAATTCCTTGTAGATTTCCTGATGGCTTGTAGGATTGTCTGCAAATGTAGAATTTTCTAAATGAACTTTTAGACTAGGAAAATATTTCAGCTGCCCACTTTTAAGGTTTCTTTCAAAAACCTGAAGTTTTCTCTCAAATGTTTTGATATCACAAAACATCCTTTCTGCTGTTTTCCCTGCACCTTGTAATTGTTTATTCAGTAGACTGAAGTGGTGTGTAAAGTCTGTAAAAAACATGAGATTGGTAAACCAGGCCATATCAGTGAGCTGTGGATATTCTTCCTCTTTTTCATGCATAAACAGCTTAATTTCACCAAGCAGGCTACAAATCTCTCCAGGACTCATTCTCTGCTCAGCCACCGGACATTATTGTACATAAATAAACAATCATACTGTGCCTGAACCTTCTCAAGAAGTACTTGAAACTGCCGACAATTCAGAGCACGAGCCATGATGTAATTCACTATTTTTGTGACGTCTTTGAGGACATCGTCAAATTTTTTGTTACTTTCTCTGGCACAAAGAGCTTCCTGGTGTATAATACAATGGAATTGAATTACTTTATGTTTTGTTTCTTGAAGAAACAACTGTATGAAACCATATGTTGCCCCCACCATAGAAGGTGCTCCATCACTTGTAATTAAAACTACCTTTTCTGGTCTTATGTCTTGTGACAAAAAAGCTTCCTTCACAGCATTATAGATATCTACACCTTGTGTTCTTTCAGGCAAAGACATCAGTTTCAGCAGCTATTCTCTCATGATATCACCAACAGCATAACGCAAAATTACTGCCAGCCTTGCATGATTATTGATATCTGTGCTTTCGTCCAAGCACATGGAGTAACAGGCTGCCTTTTATAAGTCAATGGTGAGCTGCTGACTAACATCACTTGCCATGCGCTGGACTCTATCTTTAACAGTATTTCTGCTCAGTGATATCTCAGAGATGCGTTGAATAATTTTATCCTTGTTTGGGAAATCATGAAAAAGAGAATCACTCCCAGACAACATGGCCGTTTTGATAATATCCCCATCAGAGAGGGGCTTACCATGTTTTGCTATGCACAATGAAATTTTAAAACTGGCAGCTGTCAGATGATTTGTTCTGGAAAGATAGTTGGAAAAACTAAGATGCTGGGAATGATAGCTCCTCAATTTCCCTTCAAGAAACTCTTTTCTTTCAGTATCACCAAGTTGGGCAACATTTTTGTGGTTGGTTTCAAAGCGCCGTCTGACACTTGATGTGCGACACACAACACTTTCATTGCATAGAACACATAATGCTTTCCCACTGCATTCAATCACTCCAAATGACTATGTCTCTTGGAATGATCTTCCACTATCTGTTCTTGATTTTTTGGCTGTAGTCATTTTTGGGTGGGTATACAAGTCTTGGAGTCTACAAAAACACAAAATTTAAAAAAAATGAAGCAACCAATACAAACCTATCCCTAAATAACTAACACTATTAGTTAACACTAAAGAAATGGATATTCCCTGAATCAACAATGTAGTAGGGGGGATTAAACAATGAAAGAAGTGTCTTGAATTTTACAGGTTGTTGGAAAAGTACTCATTCATTTTACCAGATAGTGAAAATAACAGAAATCTGAAGCAGAACGCCGGTATTAGCAGATGCAACTGATATAAAATCTGGATGAAGAATGGTCAATAAAGCATTCTTGGTTGTCTATTTTATCTTTCCTAATAAGCTGTAACCAACTTCCTCACTTAACTTTGCAAACCCTGTGGGTCCCACGCCATTCCATATACCTGCCAGAAAGCAGCTGCAATCCGGGTACTCTAACAGGGCTTTTCCAGTCGCCTAGCAAGGTGTCAAAAACTTGATATAAAGTTGATGACCCCCCTCCAAAAGGAAAAAAGTGATAAAGTACAGGAGTCCTCACCTTACAACAGTTCACTTAGTGACTGTTTGAAGTGACAATGGCACTTTAAAAAGTGACTTATGACCGTTTTTCACACCCTGGCACATGCCTACCCCTTGCTGCTGCTACGAGGCTGAGTGTGACTGCTGCCTCATTGGGGCCAGCTGAGGCCAGCGGCCAGTGGCTAGCTGAGGCAGCTTAAGATACCAGGCCACCCCCTGACCATTGCCACTGCCCCACAAGGCTGGGCAGCCAGCTGAGGAAAGGCAGCTTAAGCAAGCAGGCCACCATACCCTCTCCACCACCATTAACACTCTGCTGCCATCGCCACGAGGCCGAGGCAAGGCAAACTCCCCACTGCCTGCCATTACCGCTCTGCTTGTTGCCATCGTGGCACAAGGCTGAGGCAAGGCAGCCACCACCATTACCGCTCTGCTTTCTGGTGTTGCTGAACGAGGCCGAGGCAAGGCAACCGCCGCCCACCATTACCGCTCTGCTTGCTGGTGTCCCTGAAGGAGGCCAAGGCAAGGCAACTGCTGCCCATTGCCACTTTGCTTACTGGCATCGCCGAACGAGACCAAGGCAAGGCAACCCCCCTGCCACCTGCCATTACCGCTCTGCTTGCTGGCGTCGCCGCACGAGGCCGAGGAAGGAAGCCACTGCCCGCCATTACCGCTCTGCTTGCTAGCGTCACCAAACGAGGCTGAGGCAAAGCAACTGCCACCCGCGATTACCACTCTGCTTACTGGGGTCACCGCACAAGGCCGAGGCAAGGCAAGCGCTGCCCGCCATTACCTCTCTTACTGGTGTCGCCAAACGAGGCCGAGGCAAGGCAACCCCCCTGCCGCCCGCCATTACCGCTCTGCTTGCTGACGTTGCCGCATGAGGCCGAGGCAAGGCAACCCTCCCATCACCCGCCATTACCATTCTGCTTGCTGGCATCACCAAATGAGGCTGAGGTAAGGCAACCCCCCTGCCGCCTGCCATTACCGCTCTGCTTGCTGGCATCACTGTACAAAGCTCAGGCAAGACAACCGCCACCCGCCATTATTACTCTCCTTGCTGGCGTTGCCAAACGAGGCTGAGGCAAGGCAAACCCCCCCATTTATTTATTTTATTTATTTATTTGACTTCTATGCTGCCCTATTCCGGAGAACTCAGAATATGCAGGTTCTGAGGTTTTGCTTGCTAAAAAATACAGGAAACCAGAAGTTATCTTTAGGCTTTTACATTTTTATGCAGCTGAACAAAGACGGACTCCTCTAAATGAGAGAAGCCCCGAATGACAAGAAATCCTTGTATTTATTCTTTCTGATTACATAAGCAACCCATCCAGCAAAGCTGACACACATAAGATAGAGATTTCACCCAGTAAGTCTGGCACACTGTAGATAAGAAGGGAGAAAGCAGAAGTAGCTAAATATGTTCCCTTTTTGGTGTTTCCCTAAAGATATCATATGTTCTCAGGTGGGTTAGGACACTGGGTATTTTCCTTGCTGTCCTTTCATGACCCTGAATCCAGGACTCTGCAAGTGACCAGAGAGAGGGGCCATCTGTACGTATTCACAATTGATACTGTCCCCTAAGTCCTGGTCATCAAAATTCCCCCTTTCATGCTTCGAGTAGTGCGCAGGAGCATGACCACCCAACTGAAGAGACAGAGGAAAAGCTTCTGTAGTAGGTAGCCCACATCGTTTAGGACAAGCAGAGGTGATTCGGGGCAAGCAGTGAAGGACACAACAGGAAACAAGAACAAGGAATACTACAAAGAGAAGGTTCCGTAAACCAGGAGTAAGCAACCTTGGCTCAGGAATTCTGGGAGTTGAAGTCCACGAGTCATAAAAGAGCCAAGGTTGCCTACCCCTGCCCTAAACCATCCCCAGTTTGGGAGCCAACTGGTAAGAAATGAGAATATACCGTTGAAGATCCCCCATACAGCATCATTAGAAATCTTCAGATCTGTTGGGTAATTCCTAATTCCTTCCTCTATGAGATACAATGGTATCATTATGTTGGATAATATGAACAGAGGGAAAGATAATCCCTATGGTACGTGTACCAGACCAGTAAGATGGCAAAGACTTATAGGCAAACCGACCACAAAGGAACCACCAGTCCAGGTGGATAGCAAGATAAATGCTTGGTTTGCCTTCCAACCACTCAGGCGTATAAGCTTTAACACCAGACTTATAAGCCATGAGTCCCATTGCTGCAAACAGACTATAAAGAGCAGAGGGGTGCTTCTTGTATTCCAGGCCAAAGGTCTGATGATATCCATGCCAACCATCTCACATGCTAGTACTGCCCTTCCATGAGACTATGCAAGGTGCATAGATCCCTAATTTATATCTGGAAGAAGAATTAAAATGACTAAGGCAAGCTGCTGCAGGGTGCTGTATAGGCACCCCTAGTTTAGCAATCCGCGACTTTCCTGCCCCAAACACAGGAAGTGTCCAGCCCCTTGTTGCATTGTTCATGCTGAACAGAAAGGCTCCTAAGGGTGTAGCTTCCATGGCCAATCCATGTGTACCAATGGGTATAAGTGTGCAGATCCTGCAATCTGTTACATTCAAAAGCTTAACCCATGCTTGCATATTCTGTACATGGGTGTTGGAGCTCCAAGCTCCCAAAGAGGGACTGGGAAATTGGGGACCACCTCAGCCTTCTATTTTACTGGGAATGATGGGGAATGATGTCTGTAATTCCCCAGACAGTTCAGGCACAGACTTAGGATCCCCAGAATCAGAAGGAGGTGGCTGTTGTGCCAAGATATGATCAACTGAAAATGGCAGAACCCCCTCTTGATGTCTGGTTTCTCCCGGAGGCAGCATATCAGACGTCTTACCTTGGGCTTTATCATGCAAAGTACCCTTTTTAGGTCCAACCTCAGCGTTATGGGAAGCATCTGGGTGAAACACGTGACGGGGTCTTTGGGTTTTCCTGGCCCGCATCTAGACTCACCTAACCATGAGTAAGAAGAAACAGTCCTTGCAGAGATATGGGGGGGGGGAAAGCAAAGCAACAGGAGAGTTCATGTTTGGAGGGTGTGTCGGATTGTACATCCCAGTCCACAGCAGCTGTCCCCATAGTCATGTAACATACCTTGACCATGACCAGAACTTGACCACCCTTTCCATAATCCCCCCCATAAGGGTAGATCAGGCTCCACAAAAAAGGAAGAAAGCATGGAGTAGGGAAAGAAAAACAAGACAGAGTAACAAAAAGAAAAGACGAACAACGCAAACAAAAAAAACCAGACATCAGCCAAGAGAGAAAGGAACGACACCTGTGGTGTAAATAAGCAGGAAGCCGATGAGAGGAAACCGCCCTTGTGGAAGCCTGGCGGGCACAGGTAGCACAACGACCAAAATGTCCCGGCATATAGGTCAGTGTTGGCCCTCAAACAGAAGCTTCAGCCCAAGGTCTTCCTCAGCACCAGGGGCCGTAATCCAAGCAACTTGGTCCTCAGCAGTCCCACCAGAGTTGCCAGAAGGTGGTGAAGAAGAGCGAAGGCGAGTGTGATGAAGCCAAGTATGAATCCCAGCAACCTTGACCACCGTGTGGGTAGCAAGAAGAACAATGAAGGGCCCTTCCCAGCATTCAGCTAAAGGGCCAGAATCAGTGCAGGATTTGACAAGCACCCAAACATCAGTCAGGAAATGATGGAGTGGATGATCCACTCCTGGAAGATGGAGGGCCAGAACAACTTGAGAAATGGAAGAAACATCATTAGCAAGAGAGCATATATATTCTCTGAGGGCCAGTTTCCAAAAACAGGTAGGGAAGTGGATAAGGAAGAATGATAAAGAAAGGGCCGACCATATACAATCACAAAGGGGAACAGGCCTTATCCATGTGTGCTGAAGACTGAAGGTTGTAGGCCAAATGAAGCTACCAAACAATACCTGGGTAATGTCAGAGATAAAGTGGGGCCAACATCAGAGCCAACGCCTTGGTATGGGAAGAAAAAAAAGCGGAATAATTTCCTTCAGGAGGGCCTCAACCACTTCACATGCCTTGTTAGTATGACAGGGAAAGGCCTCATTCCATCCAGAGAAAGCATCCACAAAAATGTGCAAGTACTTAAAACCCTGTGTCCATGGCAACCCAGTAAAATCAACCTCCCAAAAACTAGCAGGAGCATGTCCAGCCCTAAGCCTCCCCAAGGGAAACTTAACAGGCCTCTGGATTATTACATTGACAAATGATACATTGCTTGATTGTTGTGAGGGCCTTGTCATATACCTCAGGACAAATATAATCCTTTATAAGAAATTCAGCCATGGCCTTATAACCTCAGTGAGCCCGTAAGAGGGCTCATAATTCATGTTCTGTGAGCCCGTAAGAGGGCCCATAATTCATGTTCTGGGAGAAGGCATTTCCCATCTCTCTCCAGCCATTGTCCCTGATAAACAGCATCCATTTTATAAGCTCTGTGCGTATCCTGTGAAGTATATGTTGGAGCCAGCACAGGCAAAAGTGAAGGTACAAGCGCACCCACACACCAAGTATCATCCTTACCATGGGCCCTTACATGCATGATACCTTATGTGGGAGCAAAACAGCATCCAATAGTCTTAAAATGTCCTGTCCATATTTAATAAGAGCGTTGAGTGAACCACACTGTCCACAATGCCCCATGTGCATGTATAACACAACCCCCCCCCAAAAAAATTACTGTCTATATATATTAACTGCACCATCTGACTTTCCAAGGCCCTCATCAAGGCAATGAGTTCAGCTTTCTGAGCTGAGGTACCTGCAGGGAGAGCTGCTGTTTCCACTACCTGGTCAAATGTAACCATGGCATAGCCAACTAGCCTTTCTCCCTGACTTATAAAACTGCTGCCGTCGGTATACAGATCCCTGTACGCTTCCTCCAATGGCTGGTCAATTAGATCCAACCAGCCAGAAAATACTTCTGTAATAGTCTGTACACAATCATGACCACTATCCTGTTCCTGTTGGGGAAGAAAGGTTGCTGGATTGAACCTGCTACTGCACTTGATGTGAATTTGTGGGTTGTCAAGGAGTGCGACTTGATACCGCTCCAGTCAGGAGGCTGTAGGTCAATGCCCCCCCCTCTGATGCTAACAAATCCTGGGTGGAATGGGGTGATTCCACTGTGATAGGAGCCCCAAAGGTTAATTGTTCAACAGCCTCCAAAAGAAGAATGGAAGCTGCAGCAGCCCAAAGGCATGCTGGCCATCCTTGAGCAACAGGATCCAGTTGTTTGGAAAAATAGGCTAGAGAGCGAGATCAAGTACCAAGGGTTTGAGTAAGGACCCCAGCAGCCACCCCTTTACTTTCAGCCACATACAAGGTGAATGGTTTAGTGACATCAGGAATGCCAAGGACTGGAGCATTGGCTAAAGTAATTTGAATGCTATCAAACGCCACCTGACAATCGTTGGTTCATTCAAAGGGTTCTTTATCTGTGCTTGTAGTGGCCTGATACAACGGCTTAGCCATTAGAGCAAAGATGGTGGCTTGTAACTTAGCAAGCATATCACATCCTAAAAGGGCATACGGCAGTCTGGAAGGTAAAGAAATTGATGAGTAAGGCGAATACCAACCATAAAGCATTCCAAAGAGTTGATTATTGCAGCTGACACAGAATGGCCATTGGCCCCAAAGACCTGGAACGTTTGTGAGGAAGGGTTCCCAAGGGGCTTATTTAATACTGAATGTGATGCTCCTGTACCAATCAAAAAAGGGTATTGTTTTCCTCTGACTTTGAACTGTACCAGGGGTGAAGAGGAAGAATTATCCATAAGGACAGGGAGACAAAGGCCCCCAGCCCCTCACCCCCCACTTATATCTGGAGCATGGCTGTGAAATAGCACCCTATAGGACAGTTAGGAAGTGAACACAAAAGACATTCCCTGCTCTAGTGGCCAAATGTCATGCATATACAACACTGGTCCTGTCTTAGGGCAAAAGGCTGCAATGGATGGTCTGGGGGGGGGGTGCCTGGAATTTGGGTGACATTGTCCTGTTTCTCTCTTGAGGGTGCCCTACCACCTCACCATCCTCTTCCACAAGTCCCACTTCTTCCCCCTTCCACTAGGGGCACCTGTTGCAGAGCTTAAGCCAGAAAAACAATACTGTGTTTTTTTATCCTCTTTAGCCCCCCCTCCCCAGTTATCACTTCTGGTCACGTCATGTAGGCTTTATAAGCTCCTTCCAACAATTTTCTATCATCAGCCAAAGTCCCCTCCATCTTCTGTAATCGCATTTAACATCTGGGGCGCTCAAGGAAGTCACTGGGACTTTCAGCTGGCAACTGATGAACATCATAAATTTTGCCCATATTTTTCTGTTTAGGAGGGCAATCTGCAATGTAGTGACAATAATGTCTTGGAAACCTTTTAAATTGCAGGACAAAGGTCCTTCCTTTCTTTTGAGCAGCATTTCCTACCAGACGCCTTTCCTGTTGTTAGAAAGACATCCAGCATGGCTTGGAGGTCTGCCCAGTTAGTGGTATAAGTTTGAAGAATGGACAGAACCAATTCAGAATATTTGTGTGGGGTTTCAGTGTAAGAACCCAATCGGTCCTCCCATGCATAAAGGTTAGAGGTGGAGAAGGATATCTAACCAGGACCTTATTAGTGTCCCCTTTCAATGGCTACCTACCCTGTGAGGGAGTAGATCCCTTTATAGGGTGGTGAAGCAGAAGCTAAAGAAGGAAAAGGTGGTGCCACGGAAGGTCATCACAACCCACAGTCTTTAAGCACCTGCTTATTCTTGTGTAAGGTCCAAAAAAGTGCATATTAAGTGTGCTGATCATGATCCATGCCTCTTTAAGCATAGTCTCCCATGGTTTCAAAAACTCCAAAATTTATGGATCCCCCTGTGGGGCCACAAGAGATCCACTGACCTTCGGCTAAGATCAGTATCATGCCTAGGCCTGGTCAACAGCGGGAAATATATAAAGAGCAACCACAAACGACTCACAACCTGTTGGAGCACAAGAGTACAAGGTTAACGCCCCTTGCTTTCTAAGTGCCCCCAGCACCCCCAAAATGAGGGGGGCTAGGTGCAGCTGGCGCAAACCCTTCCACCCAGCTCTGGTCAACGGTGGGAAATGATTCAAGGAAATAGACACACTTTTATACACATACACAAACATTCCCCGGGCAAGCCTGTGCAACAAAGCAATATAAGATTACCTTATCTTCAGCCCTCCAGAGTATGAAGGAACCAAGTAAAAGGCAACCAAAAAGAAGAAAAAAAAACCCTGGTTCCTGTTAAAAATTACTGTGAAGAGTCAAGAAGGGGGGCACCTCCAGGAAATCCTAGAGCGCGCTTGGTGCCTTCCCCTTTCCTGAGCCTCCCTAGGACCAACCAAGCCAGACTTGCCAAAAATGATATGCAGGTTCTGAGGTTTTGCTTGACAAAAAATACAGGAAACCAGAAGTTACCTTTAAGCTTTTACATTTTTATTCAGCTGAACAAAGACGGATTCCTCTAAATGAGAGAAGCCCCGAATGTCAAGAAATCCTTGTATTTATTCTTTCTGATTAAGCAACCCATCCAGCAAAGCTGACACACATAAGATAAAGATTTCACCCAGTAAGTCTGGCACACTGTAGATAAGAAGGGAGAAAGCAGAAGTAGCTAAACATGTTCCCTTTTTGGTGTTTCCCTAAAGATATCGTATGTTTTCAGGTGGGTTAGGACATTGGATGTTTTCCTTGCTGTCCCTTCATGACCCTGCATCCAGGACTCTGCTAGTGACCAGATAAAAAGGCCATCTCTACGTATTCACAATTGATACTGTCCCCTAAGTCCTGGTCATCAAAATCCCCCCTTTCATGCTTCGAGCAGTGCACAGGAGCATGAGCACCCAACTGAAGAGACAGAGGATAAGCTTCTGTAGTATGTAGCCCACATCGTTTAGGACAGGGGTAGGCAACCCAAAACACTCAAAGAGCCACTTGGATTCGTTTCCCACTGAAAACAAACTGCTGGGAGCCGCAAAACCCTTTTGATATCTAAAATGAAGTTAACACTGCATATATCCTTTTTACCTTTATTATGTGTGTGTGTGTGTGGGTGGATATCTAAAATAAAGGTAAAAAAGAATATATGCAGTGTTATCTTCATTTTAGATGTGAAAAGGGTCTGTCTGTCTCTCTCTCTTTCCTCTGTCTCTTTCACTCTCTTTCCTCTCTCTCCCTCTCCCTCTTTCTGTTTCCTCTCTCTCTCTTTCTCTTTCCTCTCTATCTTTCCTCTTTCTCTTTCTCTCTCTCTTTTTCCTCTCTCTCTCTCTCTCTTTCCTCTCTCTCTCTCTCTCTTTCTCTCTCTCCAGGTGAGGAGAGAACGAAAGGCAGACAGTGCCAAAGGGACGGGGAGGGGGAGCAGGACAGGAGGCAGCGGCTCCAGTGGCAGCATGGCGGCAGCCACTGCAGCATCGTCGGGGGTCCCCGCTGCCGCTGGCCTGGCTGCTGCCCCCTCCGCATCCTAGGCCATTTCGCTGTGGCAAGAGGAGGGCACCAAGGGGATGCTGCTCTCTCTGCAGCAATAGGGAGTGCCGCCGCGGGGACGAGGGGGGTCCCAACCCACCGCCAGCCTCACAGCCCAAGGTCTCCATCTCCTGCAACACCGAGGACAGCAGCGGATCTCTGAAAGCGGCCGAGAAAGGCGCCACCGATGCGGCCAAGGTGGGCCCGGGTGGTGGAGAGCCCTGTGACAGCGGCGGCAGTGGGAGGATGGCGAAGGGGTGCAGCTGCCCGGTCGCCGCCGCCTCTCCAGTCTCTGTCAGTATGACCGGCAGCGGTGGCATTAGTGGGAGGACGGCAAAGGGGCATGGCTGCCTGGTTGCCGCTGCCTCTCCGTCCTCGCTCAGTGTGAACAGCAGCGGCGGCAGCGGCGGTGACGGCAGCGGGAGGACGGCGAAGGAGCACAGCTGCCCAGTCCCCATCGCCTCTCCAGCCTCGCTCAGTGCGACTGGCAGTGGCGGCAGCGGCAGCACGGCGAAGGAGTGCAGCTGCCCGGTCACCGCTGCCTCTCTGGCCTCACTTAGCGCGACTGGCAGCAGCAGCAGCGGCCGCAGCGGGAGGACAGCAAAGGGGCGCAGCTGCCTGGCCGCCGCCGCCTCTGGCCTTGCTCAGCGGGTAGACGGCAGCGGGTAGACGGCCAAGAGGCGCCGTGCAGCACGTGGGGAAAGGGCCGGGCAGGCGCCGTGGGGGAATCTCTCAAAAGAGGCCACGGAGATCCGCTGCCTGCGAGACAGCCAAAAGGTGCGGGTGGAGAGGGGAAGCTATCAAGACCCCCAGCAACCCCCCAGACTAACAGAGGTGGCAGCAGAACAGGGCAAGGGGAAACCCACTGGGCAGGGAAGAGGCATCCCGAGCCTGGCCACCCGTGGCTCCTTACCCAGGTTCTACCACCTTTCCAGCAATCCGCTCGACTCTTCCTCCACTGCCACCACATGCAATCTGAAGAAAGAAAGAAGTTTGTGGGCAGTCCCACAAACCAAAGAAGTTCAACCAATCAATTCAAACTTCGTGAGAAGTTGGTTGAACTTTTTTAGTCCCACTTTTTTTTTCAGACTGCACATGGCTGAGGACGGGGAGCCGCAGGAGATGGCTGAAAGAGCCGCATGCGGCTCCGGAGCCATGGGTTGCCAGCCCGTGTTTTAGGACAAGCAGAGGTGATTACGGGCAAGCAGTGGAGGACACAAGAGGAAACAAGAAAAAGGAATACTACAAAGAGAAGATTCCCTTAACCATCCCCATCCTGGGAACCAACTGGTAAGAAATGAGAATATACCATTGAAGATCCCCCATACAGAATCAGTAGAAATCTTCAGATCTATAGAGTAATTCCTATTTCCTTCCTTGCTGTCCTTTCATGACCCTGCATCCAGGACTCTGCAAGTGACCAGAAAGAGGGGTCATCCGTATGTATTCACAATTGATACTGTCCCTAAGTCCTGGTCATCACCCCCACTGCCCATTACTGCTCTGCTTCCTGGTGTTGCCGCACAATGCTGAGGCAAGGCAACCATAACTGCTCTGCTTCCTGGCGTCGCCAAACGAGGCCGAGACAAGGCAACCCCCCGCCACCCGCCATTACTGCTCTGCTTGCTGCCATTGCCAAGCAAGGCCGAGGTAAGGCAGCTCCCCCACCCTCCATGGCCATTACTGCTGCTGCTGCCGTCACTGCACAAGGCCGAGGCAAGGCAGCTTAAGCAGGTAGGCCACCCCCCACCCCTTTTGCCACCAATGCCATTGCTACCCCCACCACCCCTCATCCTTCTCCTCCCCTGCATGGCGAGCCACTGAAACTTACCACTCGTGCTCACTCGCTCGCTGTCCGCTCCAACTCATGCTTGCTCGCACACTGTCTGCTCCTACTTGTCCTTCCTCGCTGTCTGCAGCAAATGCTGCTCCCGCCAAAAGTTGTTCCTTTTATAGCCTCTCGCCTATTCCCAGACTGCGCATGTGTGGAGAGCAGCGCATGCTTAGAGAGCTGCGAGCTGCACATGCGCGGGGAGAGCAGCTCGGCCCAGCAATGTCGCGTGTGCCACCAGGCAGCACACATGCCATAGGTTTGCCACCACAGTTATAGAGGCTATAAAAAGGCAAAAAAGGATAAGACTCCTAGCCCAGATGGATTACCTGCAGAGTTTTATAAATCACTACAAGATGTATTAAGTCTGATCCTGAAAGAACTGTGTAATGAAATTCTTCTGGAGGCTAAAATACCAAATTCATGGATTGAAGCCAACATTACTTTAATACCCAAAAAAGACTCTGATTTAATGCAAATAAAAAATTATAGACCAATATCACTATTAAATGTAGATTACAAAATCTTTGCCTCAATAATGGCAGAAAGACTAAAGAAATGTTTGATTTAATTTATACATACAGATCAAAATGGTTTCCTATCTAAAAGACGGATAAAAAATAATTTAAGAATGATTCTTGATTTGTTAGAGTATATGAAATTCATTCAGGGAAACAGATGGCTTTAATATTCCTTGATGCACAGAAAGCATTTGACAGTGTAAACTGGCAATTTATGTTTCAGCAATTTGTAGAAATGGACTTTGGAAAAAACTTTATAAATGTAATCAGAACAATTTATTGTAAACAAACAGCCAAAATAATTGTAAATGGAGATCTTACAGAAAACTTCAATATTAAAAAGGGCACAAGAAACGGATGCCCACTATCTCCATTATTATTTATACTAACATTGGAAGTACTGAATAGAAACATTAGATAAGATATAGAAATTAAAGGACTGGAGATAAAAGATGAAAAATATAAACTACAAGCATTTGCAGATGGTTTGGTTTTCATATTGGAAGATCCATTGGAAGCAAGCATCAAGCTTCTGGAGAAAATAGAAAAATTTGGAGAAGTGGCAGGGTTGACAATAAACAGAGAAAAGACTAAAGTGCTAACAAAGAATCTAACAGAAAAACAAAAAAATCAACTAACAAAAAAAACAAATCTTCAAATAGTTAAAAAAGTTAAATATTTGGTAATTTATCTAACAGCAAGATGTGTAACAATAAAAGAAGATAACTATGTAAGACTACTAAAACAAATAAAATTGGATTTGGAAAAGTGGAAAAACTTCCAACTTTCAATGTTGGGGAGAATAGAAACAGTGAAAATGAATATCTTACCAAAAATACTCTTTTTATTTCAAACAATTCCTGTAAGGCTGGGAAAAGCCTTTTTTTATGAACGGAATACAATAATATTGAAATTTATCTGGCAAGGAAAAAAAGTTAGAATTAAAATGAAAATGCTACAAGAATCGAAAGAAAATGGAGGAGTGGACTGACGGACTGGAGATTATACTACCAAGCAACTATTTTAACATGGCTTAAAGAATGGATAATGCTTAGAGACAAAAGACTATTGTACCTAGAGGGATATGCATACAAATTTGTTGGCATGCCTTTCTGTGATATGGGAAGAATAAAATACATAGATACTTTCAAAACCATTTTATAAGGAATGCACTTCTTTCAGAATGGGAAAAAATAAAAGAAAAAAATTATATTAAAATATCTGAATTCAACAATATTCAACAATGGAAGCTTTTGCTTATCCAAATTTAATTAACTATGATAAAGTTGTGATTTATAAAGATATTTTGGACAATGAAGGAAAATTGAAAGACAGACAAGATTTACAAGAACAAGGTATTGATCTAGCATGGTGGCAATATCTGCAAATTCAAACGAGATATGAAAAAGATGTTAAAACAATGGAATTTTATAAAGAACAGTCAGAATTTGATCAGAAACTGCTAAAACAGATGAAAAGTTGATTAAGAAACTCTATAGATTTCTGTTAAACTTAAAGATGGAGGAAGAACAAGTAAAAGAAACAATGATAACATGGGCAAAGAACTTTGGATATAATATAGAATTAGAAGATTGGCAAAAGTTATGGGAAAAAATATTAAATTAACTAAAGCAGTGGCATATAAAGAAAACTTATATAAAATGTTTTACAGATGGCATATGACACCAGTGAGATTAGCAAAAATGTTTAAAAATACTTAAAACAACTGTTGGAAATGCAAGCAAAGACCAGGTACTTATTATCATATCTAGTGGACATGCCTAAAGCAAAAAGATTTTGGGTTAAAATACATTTATGGATGGAGAAAATGACTAAAAAACAAATAGACTTTAAACCAGAATTATTTTTCTAAGGAATAATAGGAGCTAATTATGAGAAAGATTGCAGATATTTAATACTACATGTACTAACGGCAGCAAGAATTGTATTTGCCTAACATTGGAAAAATGAAAATTTACCAGCTGAAAATTCTAGAGTGTGCAGAAATGGATAGATTGACTTTAACGATAAAAGAGAAAAAAGACTCAATGTACTTTAGAACATGGGATAATTTCTATCAATGGCTAGAAAAACAAGTTAGAGAGAAAGGAATGTGATAAGTAATTTTGAATATATATTAGCAAGAAGAAGGCTATTGAGTGATTAATTAACATATTGTTTATGATAATTAACTATTATCTATTATTGTTTGTTAAACGCATGAACTCAGACATTGTGCTGTTTGCTAAATATTGAGAATGTTATTTGGAAAAACCCCAACCCCAACCCTAACCCTAACCCTAACCCAAATCCCAACCCCAACCCCACCTTATTCCTAATCCTATAAAAACTAATAAAATCTATACAAAAAAAAAGAACATGAAGAGCTAGCTAGACAGTTCCTGGCCCAGACATGATCCACATCTAGTGGCTAAAGAAACACCTAGCAGCACAGATGAATCAACTGCTAGCAGTAGACTCCCACTGACTGGCTAACAGAAGAAAGGACAATGTTAATCATGAAAGACTACAAGAAGGGAACAGCACTACCCAATAACCTACTTCCCCACAATATGGAAAATCCTATCTGGTAGCATAGCTGCCAAGTTATAGGACCCTGAACAGAGCTTAGAGTGTATTGAGAACAACACCAAAACACTAGTTGCTCATAGATAGAATACTCACCCAGGACACAAGCTCTAGGCAGACCAATCTAAGCATAGTCTGGATTGACTATAGGAAGGACTACAGTTGAATTCCACACATATGGATCTGTATATATCTGGCATTATACAAAGTCAACTGGACATTTAAGAACCTTCCTCAAGAACTCAATGGGGCAGTGGAAGAAAAAACTGGAATTCAGCGCAGGACAACTCACACAAGTAGCCATTAGGTTTGGCATATACCAAGGTGATACACTCTCCTGCTGCTCTTCTGCATATGCTTGAACCCACTCAGCCAGATAATCACAGGGACTGGATATAGATACAACTCAAGAATGGAATACTATCAACCACCCCCTCTACATGGATGACATCAAGCTGTATACTAAGAATGAATGAGACACTGACTTGCTAATCCACCTGGCCTGGATCTACAATGAGGACATTAAAATATTTTTTTTATTAATTTTTTTATTTTTTAAACCAACAAAACAAAACAAAACATAACATAACACACATACACATACAGTGTATACTCCTCCCTTTTTTTAACAGCAATTTTGTAACAGTAATCTTCTATTATTTACATTTCCCCCCTTATTCTTCTTTAGAATATTTGTCCTTGTTGCCCCGTTGTTTCTTATTTACATTTTTCTTCCTTCATACTATACTTCATACTAAGAATAATATATATTATTATTACTATACGTTATTATATACACATTTTCCACTTTTGACCTTTCCACATTTATTCTCCTCTATTATTTCTAGTCTCCAACCAGTCATACCACTTGTTCCATATTAGATAGTACTCTGTGTCTTCCTTTTTATATCTCCTTTGTTAATTTGTCCATCTCAGCACAGTCCAGGATTTTTCTTATCACTTCTTCCTCTGATATATTCTCATTTTTCCAGAACTGTGCGTATGCTATTCTCATTTTTCCAGAACTGTGCGTATGCTATTCTTGCTGCCATTGTTATATGTAGAATTAAGTACCGTATTTCTTTACTATATTTTCTGTTTAAAATATCCAGCAAAAAGATCTCTGGTTTCCAGTCTACAGGTTGGTCTATTATTTCTTCGATCCATCTTCTTATTTTAGTCCAGTATTTTTTCACAACTGGGCATGTCCACCATAAATGATAATATGTTCCATGTACTTTTTTACATTTCTAACATGTTGGTGAATTGTTCTGGAACATCTTGGCAAATTTTGCTGGTGGAAGATGCCATCTGTAAAACATCTTCAACTGGTTTTCTTTGAATGCCACTGACATAGTCAATTTTATGTTTATTTCCCATATTTTTTCCCATTTCTCCAATTTTATATTATATCCAAAAAATTTTGCCCATCTAATCATTGTGTCTTTGACAACCTCGTCTTCCATTTTATATCTCAATAGATATTTGTATAAATTGCTAATTAATTTTATTTCTGTTCCATGTATAATTTTATCCAATTCTTGCGGCTCTTTTTGTATTTCATATAATTTTTTGTCCTCTGTATATTTAGATTGAATTTGTGTAAATGTCCACCAGTCAATCTCTCTGCCTATATCTTGTTCCAATACTTGTTTTGTTTTCAGATTTCCCTGTTCATTTACTAATTCCTTGTATCTAATTATCTTATTTATATCCAGTAGATTTGGGTGTTTCAGAGCTTCTATTGGGGATAACCACATTGGAATTCTTTTCTTTTTTTTAAAGTTTTATTATTTTTTTCATTTTACAAACAAGTGCTTACGAAACAACGTGGTGGCAGGGCAATCAATTATCCACACAACAAAGTCATTCATACCCATAAAAATCAGATTAAATCATTAAAAAAGAAAAAAAAAGAAAAAAGAAAAGAAAAAAAACAGAACCCCCTCTCTTTCCCCTCTAATAACATATTATATTCAAACTGATATATTTCAATACAACTAGGTCAATCCTATCAATCCTCAATAACCTTTTATCTAAATAGATCCACAAATCCAACTCCTGTATGAAGTTTACTTATTTCAGTTGCTATATTCCATATTTCTAATCTAAGTACATAATTAACACTTCAGGAGTCTCCCCATTACCTTTTTCCTTAACATATTCAATAAACATTTATTAATATCATTTCTTATTTTTCCCTATTCTTCTTCCATTACAAAGTAACCATCAGTTCTAATGTATATATATAAAAAGTATATTAGTTCATATCAGAAAAAAAGAACAAAGAAAAAGAACAAAGAACAAAACAGAGCAAAGTAAAAAAATACCTTTCTATTTCTATTATACTTTATAATCTAATAATCAATCCCTCAATATCAATATCACATTTCTTTAACCTCCTCAAAGATACTATATCCAAAACATATTAATACATAGATAAACACCTTATTATTAAGTTCAGACCCTTAATTAATTTTTATTCAATCTAACATCTTATTTAACTGTCATAAGCCATAAATCGATCCATATCTAATAAGCCTTTTAAAATCATTACATAAAACCTTCAATCACATTCTTAAATCTTATTCTAGTTTTCCTTTTATGCCAAACAGGTTTCCATAACAAGGCCACTATATCCATAAGCAAGTCATTTTTTTAATCTTGTAGTGTCCTTTGAGTCAAACAGAGACGTCTTCTTTTCTGTTTTAGGAACCTAGCTCCTTTGTAAATAATCCCTTGTTGTTTGTCAAAGTCCAATCTCCACGTTTGAAACTGTTGAGTAGCCGGCTCAATTACGTCCAGTTTTGTACCTAATAGTTGTTTATCCAAGTTAGCATCGTTCTCAGTTTGTTGGGCTTGTCTGTCCATTTCTGTTAATTTTAGGGTTGTAAGTGATTTAATTACAGTTCTTTTTAATTCCTCAGAGAGCTCATCAGCCTGCATATAGAGTAAAGTGGAATCTTCTTTACTTTTAGTTAATCCCGCTTCTGTTATTTCTTGACCCATAGAGTACTCAGACAAAGTCTGGGAGTCAGTTTGGAAGTTCAAAGCAGGATTTCTATTTTTTATTTCCATCGTAAATTCTTTTATTTGCGAACGTATTTCATCAGTAGCTTCATAAAGTTTTTCTAGTATAAGTTTATAGTCAAGGATAATTTCAAAGATAATCAAAAACAGTCTGTATCATTTAGTAAGGGCTATGTTCAGAAAACATTTAATCAATGTCCACCCCCACCAGTACGGCTGTTAATTTTCTTTATATTTTCCCTTTTATGGTAATCTGAAAGTCAAAGTCAGTCCAATCCTCATAAGAGAAAGATGCAATTTTAACTTTTTCCACCAGGTGTCCTCAGTACCATGTAAAATCTTCTCCCAGAAACCAGGAATCTCGTAAACAAGATCAGGAAATACAGAAAAAAGAAGCATTCAAACCCAATAGCAGATTCAATACTGACAAAATTTTCCAAGACCCCGAAGTGAAGGAAAAAAGAGAAAAAAATAGGAAAAAAATCACTTTAAATTAATTCAGTCCAAGCATCTTTTCCCCACACTCACAAACGGCGCCTTCTTAGAGTAGGGACATCATTTCAAAGGTGCTTTTTACAGGCACAAAAAAAAAGAAAAAAAAGAAAAACCAAGAGAGGGAGGGGAAAAAAAGTCTCACCCGGCTCAGCCACAGTAGTTCCTGTGTTTAGATGTTCTTCTGACTTCTGGTTGCAGCAGCTAGATGAACGGCCATTTTACTGGCTGTTCTTTCCACCGTCGGCCCAAAGGCGCAATCTCGGTCCCTGGAAGAAGCTGCCGCTCTCCCAAGGACAACGAGGACCTCCTCAACAGTAGCTGCCCCCACAGGGCAGCTTTTTGACTCAATTAAGGGTCTACCGGCAGCAGAGAATCAGCTGGCAAGGAGAGCCATCTCCTTGCACAGTTGCAAGCGCTACTATCCGGAACCGGAAGTCCACATTGGAATTCTTATATAATGTTTTTTTTTCCCAAGTCTGTAGCAATGCATTCCTAACTATATGCCTTTGAAAGTATCTGTGTATTTTATATTTTTCGTCCCATAGGAATGCATGCCACCCTGCTTGCAAGTCATGTCCTTCTAATGTTAAAACTCTAGCATTTTTCAAATCCATCCAATCTTTTAGCCAAGTTATGCTTGGTAGTATATTTCCCACTCTGGTAACGCCAATCCCCCTTTATCTTTCATATCTTGCAAGAGTTTTAATTTAATCCTGGGTTTTTTCCTTTGCCATATAAATTTAGTGACCTATTTATTTAATTCTTGAAAGAATGTTTTCCCTAATTTTATTGGAATAACTTGGATCAGAAATAATATTTTTGGCAATATATTCATTTTGATCGTAGTGGTCCTCCCTAAAAATGAAATTTGCAGATTTTCCCAATTTTCTAAATCTTTTTTTATCTGGTGTAATATTTCATCATAATTGTCCTCCTTAATTGAGGAACATTTCGCTGTAAGCCAGATCCCTAAATATTTTATTTTCTTGGTTATACTTATCTTTCTTTTATCTTCCAGTTCGCTTTCCTGTGCCTTTGTAAGATTTTTGGTTATTAATTTGGATTTATTCTTATTAATCTTAAGTCCGGCTACTTCACCAAATTCTTCTATTTTTTGAATCAATTTAAAGCCGGTTTCTAATGGATCTTCCAAAATGAATACCAAATCATCAGCGAAGGCCTGGACCTTATATTCTTCCTTCTTAATTTTTAAACCTTTTATTTCTTGGTCCTCTCTGATTTTTATCAGGAGTATTTCTAATGATAAAATAAATAGAAGAGGGGAAAGTGGGCATCCTTGTCTTACTCCTTTGGTTATATCAATTTTTTCTGTCATTTCATCATTTATAATTACCCTAGCTGTTTGTTTAGTATATATTTTCTCAACCATCTTTCCAAATTTTGTCCCAAAATCCATATAATACTATTGTGTTATAATAAACTTCCAATTCAGATTGTCAAATGCCTTCTATATATCCAATATTTCCAAAACATCCACTCATCACTTTACCCAAATATATGTCAGTTAAAGTCCAAATTTCAATGCTATTTGTTCTTCAAAAATAAGTTCCACTAAGTAGTATTAAATTTCTCTGTTGTCTCACTTCACCTTTTAATCCTTTAATCACCTTTCATTTTTCAAAGTCCTTCTTAATCACCCTTTGTTGCCTCCGGCCGTCCTTTCTCCAGTCCTTTCTCTAGTTTCAATCTCTACTTCTTGCAGCTCTTAAATTCCAGTCTTTCATGCTTTATAAACTTTACTGTGGGTTCTCTGCTTCTTCACACTGCTCTTGTTCTGCTCTATCACTCCCTTCTCCGGTCTATTCCAATTCAGTTGCCACTGTGTCTCTCTCCTTATCGCTTTGCTTTTTCTGCGCCTTCTCTCAGCCAAATGTTCACCTCCTGCAGGGGTTTTCCTCGTCTCCCATACGAAACTGTCAGTTCTACTTTTCACTTCCCTCTCAGACTGCCCCCATCGCTCCAGGCCAGCCTTAAAGACCGGCTTCTTCTCCGCCAATTTTAAAAGTGCTGCTCCTGTCTGCTCGGGTGTTTGCTTTCCACCCAGCTTCTCTGAAGCTTCCTCTTTAGTTTACCAATCTCTCTGGGATCGGCAAAGCCCTTGCTGGGCTCTTAGCGAAGATTTTTCGGGATTTAGGAACAGAGGTCTGTTCCTTCACCCGCTCCATGATGATGTCACAGCCGGAAGTCTTGAGGACATTAGAATATTATTTGGATTGGAGAAGTTTGGCAGGATGGTGGACAAGAGAAAGTAGTTAAGACTGATTGAGCGGAACCACCTGTAGGCCACACAGCATATATACAGACCACCTACAAGTACCTTGATATCCCACAGTCACAATGAGGTAAGGAAAACAGCAACATCCAAGTACCACCGAAAGGATAAGACAGGTCCTGAAAAGTGAGCTCAGTGGGAATAACAAGATCCATGCCATCAACATGTACTGTGTTTTCCTGAAGGTAAGGCCTACCCCTAGCTTGATTTTGGGGGCTGGGCCTATTATAAGCCCTACCTCAAAAATAAGCCCTAGTTTTGGGGCGAGACACACACTTAAAAATCAAGCTAGGGTGGGGTAGGGGTGTGGATCTGTCCCATGTGCCCCACACCCACTTACTTGGCAGCCAGGCCTCTCCTTGCCAACCCACTTCTTCTGCAGCGTCTTCTGCAGCCAGGCCTGCATTTCTCAGTCACAGGCCTTTCCGGAAGGCCTGTGCAGCCAAGAACCGAGCTATGGATTGAATCCATACTAAGTACTCAGCTACATAACCTTCTGGAAAGGCTTGACTGCAAAATGCAGGCCGGAATGCAGCTACAGAATGAAGCTGCTCCTTCGGCCCCAGAAGTGGACCTGCTGGGCGGGGCTATCGGTTCTGGAGGTGAGTAAGACATCGTCCGAAAATAAGACCCAGTGCTTCTTTTGGAGGCAAAAATAAAATAAAATAAAATAAGACCAAGTTTTATTTTTGGGGAAACACGGGTATGCCCTGCCAATCACTACCAGTATAGTGAGTTAGTCAAAGAAGGACATGGAAGCTGTTGATGTGAAGAACCAGAAGCTCCTCACAATGTACAGCGATTTCCAGAGGGCTGGTATGGTCTAATGAGTATCAAACCATTGTCCTGGATGAAATGGGGCGTTGTCTTACCTGAACGCCTTTTCTCAGCATGAGGATGTAGAATCCACCAGTGGGTAATCATAGCCAACCTGCTCAGCTTAGACTAAGTCAGAACTTTAGTCCCGCCTCCTTCAGGGAGTGCCTTCTGCTTCCAGTTTTGACGAGGCGAAGCTTCCACGATGAAAGTCTGATACAAAGGCTCCAAACAAAAAAAAACCAAACAAACCAAGACACCTGCGTAGACTGGATAGAGGAGGGTGTGGATTCTACATCCTCATGCTGAGAAAAGGCGTTCAGGTAAGACAAAGCCCCTTCTCCAGCATGAGAGGATGTAGAATCCACCGGTGGGACATACCAAAGCCCTACATGTCCCTACGGGTGGGAGTCTAGGCTAGTGTCTCCCGAGAAGAAACAACCCGCAGCAGCACTCTCCTGCCAAACGAGGCATCAGCCGCTGCAAACCTGTCAATTTCATAATGCTTAACAAATGAAGAGGGAGAAGACCAGGTTGCTGCCCTGCAAATCTCCTCCACGGATGCCTGCGTGAGCCAGGCCACCAAAGTGGCCGCACTCCGCATGGAGTGAGCCGTAATGTTTGATGGAACCGGAAGGGACAAAGAAACATAAGCCTTAGCTATACAGGCCCTGATCCACCTGCCAATGGTCGAAGAAGAAACCTTCTGACCCCTGGACGATGGCTGAAAGGAGACAAACAACGCCTCCAATTTACGGGAAGTCAAAGTCCTCTTGACATAATGGAGCAGGGCCCTATGAACGTCCAAAGTATGCCATCGTCTCTCCAGACGATGAGAAGGACGCGGACAAAAATCGGGGAGTACAAGGTCTTGAGACCTGTGAAACCAGGAGTTAACCTTTGGCACAAAGGGGGGATCCAAACAGAAGGTACCCCATCATCTGAAAAGGTGCACAAGTCCTTGCGAACCGAAAGAGCCACCAGCTCCGAAATCCTCCTACTGTTGCCCCAATTGATCTGGCTGAGTACCTAGTGGCGAATAAGGATGAATCCACCATGTACACTGCCGCAGAGAGTAACTTGCTCAGGTGGGACACTCGATTGGAGCTTCCAAGGCCACATAATTGAGGCCCTGGCGAAAAAGGGAGACCGAGGTGACTGCCCTGATTGACCATGCCGAGAATTGGTGAGCCCGACGAAGAGAAACTTCAGATTCTGTGTCCTCCGCCTTCAGGCCCCCAGCCATGACCCCCATGGGAGGTGGAGATGGAGAAAGGAGATACAAAGGGGATCGTCTACCTACGGTACCTCCCAGAGGGATGTCAAGGAGGAGGAACATTAAACAACCTTTGCTACATATTGTTGAGCTGCTAGGGACGCCCACTGTGTTTGAACCTTGGAGTGAAAAACCTTGAGACAAGGAATCTGTTCCTCCTCTACCACCGTAGAGCTAAAATAGAGGATTGGATTTCTCCTCCTCATCCAAGGAGTCGGGCTTAGTTACCTTGGCGGAGGCAAGGTTAACGTAGCACAGGCTTGAGAAGTAGAGCACGAAAAAATGCGGGAGCAAATAAAACCTGAGGTCGATGCCTGTTCCGGAGCAGCTTCCTCATCCTCAGACATCGAGATGTCAGTCATCTCCAGGTCCACAGATCCCTCCTCTGCAACCTGCAAAGAAATCTCTGAGATGCCAGAAGCCTGGGTTGCGGCCCGTCCTGCACGGGAAGGGAGCACAGGGAAGGCAAGGAGCCTTGTGGAGGAGGATAACCCCTGGAGGAAGACATAAACTGATCAAATGCCTGTTGCATAAATGAGTGGAATTGATCAGACCATTGATTAAGCTGATCCTTAGCACTAGGCCCTGCTTCAACATGGGTGGCTGCACAACCAGGGTGTTCAGGAGAGGGTGAAAAGGAACGAGGGGAACCTACCTGCTCAGTTTCACCCGGAGGAGACCATGTCCTAGGTCGCTGCCCAGATTCCATTGTGGCTCAAATGGTATAGAAGTGTCCAATGGGGCGGGGAAAAACCACTTCAGCCTCACTGGCTCTGAGCCTCTGGGCCTTGGAGAAACTTCTCCAGCGCCTGGAGCCCCCTCGTGGCCTCTCGCTCGGCTGCCTTCGGTGGCTCCTTCATAATCAGGCACTGAGTTTTAGCCTTCTTCTGCCCCACTCCCCCGCATTCAAATCAGTAGATCTGTGTTTTTTCCTTGTAGGAGGGGCGGCTAAGCCTTGGTATGCTTGGGACGAAGCACTGTCTGCCATGCTGTCTGGATAGTCCGGTGAAGGTATCCAAACGAAGGGGGGAGAGTCCAAAGACGCAGATCTTACTGGCAGAGAAGGGAAACCTACCCTAATTCTGCACTGGCGCAATGGCAGTCACAGTCAGACGAATCACTAAATTCGCCAGCAAGGCCAAGTGACAAAAGGTCACAACTAGGAACAGCAGGTGGTATCAAATCCCCTATGGACAGAAAGTAATCGAAATGCACTAGCTAAAGTTCTATACTCTAATGCAAGCAATGACACCCCCTGTGATTAATTGAGAAGTTTCACACTCCGGAAATTTAATCAAGTCGTTCTTTCTCTCACTCCCCCCGGTAAGGCCTGGCTCAGCAGGCACTGCGGCGACAATTTAGGCACAAGACCTGGAACTAGGCCCTCGGCCAGCCACCGATAATTTCCGGCCACACCTTAAACAACAATGGCGGTCTCGCCTCCTGAAAGAGACATTGCGCCTCCTAAAATGGCGGCCGCACCAGGTAGAGGCCACCGGTATTCAAAATGGCGGCCCCGCCCCTCACATGCGGCTACCACAGCCACAAAGGTCCGAAAGAAAAATTGTTTTCGAAACGGCCACACCAAGAGGGGATCAGTCGCGGCGCCCAAACCCTTCCGGGCAACAAGTCTTGCTTTCCCCCACTTCGATTAATGCTTGCTGGCGGCCGCAGCCGTTAGAAGCCACTGGCCTGTTTCCAAAATGGTGGTCGCGCCCAATTCAAAATGGCGGCCGCGACTCTCACCCGCGGCTACAACGGCCGCAAACTCCGAAGAAAACTCGAAACTGCCACCACCGAGAGGGGAGCAGTCGCGGCGTCCACCACCCTTCCAGGGCCACCAGGATCGCTTTCCCCCACCTTTGAGGTACACTTGCTTTTAGTTGTAGCAGCCACGCTGCTATTCGGAAAAATGCCTCTTCGTCCGTCGGATCTAGAGTGTAGAAAGGACTTCCCGGGGACGCTCCTGTGAGGGAGCGGTTAGCCGGTTCTACTCAGGCGGCGGCTGGACAAGCAAGGGAAAATTCCCTCAATGCCCCTGCAGCCCCAAGCCTCTCGGGCCTGTGAGCCCAAAGCCTACACCAACTGCAGCCAAACCTCAAATAATTTGAAAATAACGAATCAATCAAACCGAATCAGAATCAATGAAAGGAAATTTAAAATTTAAATTTAGAATGCCAGAACTAAAAAACAATACTATACAATTCCTGACTAGGTCTAACTAGCTGAGGAGCCTCCAAAAATTGGTACTGCTGAGCTGTAGACTAAGTCAAAACTGGAAGCAGAAGGCACTCCCTGAAGGAGGCGGGGCTAAAGTTCTGACTTAGTCTAAGCTGAGCAGGTTGGCTATGATTACCCACCGGTGGATTCTACATCCTCTCATGCTGGAGAACCAGAACATCCAGGAGTATAATAGTAAGATGGCATACAAAGATGACCCGCTGAAAGAATGTCTGAGACAGCAACATGGGAGAAAGATCAAGCAGAGGAAATACCATTGCAAGGTAAGTCCCTAAATGGCATACACCATCAACAAATAGCTGTGGCAGACAGACCCAAAATTGAGGAACATATACCACACATAGAAGTGAGAAGGAAGGATTTTTAATGTAATGATTTATATGCTTCCATTCAAATTTGTAATGACGTGCAACTGTCTTATATTTTTTTAAAATGTGGTTTGGAAAAAAGAAGTCTGAATGTTGTTGGCTTTTGCAGTATCTTATATTCTGGGGATTTCTTAAAGAAATACCATTTAATACTATCAAAATATGCCTTGAAGCATGTGTCATACCGGCTGAGGATGATGGGTACTAGCATATATAGAAAATGCCAAGTTTGGGGAAAGCTGCCTCATGTCTTGATTGGGAGTATCATTATTTGTTAGACATTGTGTCATAACAAAGTTCAGAAGTGCCTTTTTTTTAAGGAAAAGTTTATGTTATATTAAGGAAACTCTCAGATTTTTTTGCAAATAGAGAATAGGATTTGTATTAATAAAAATGGTTTGAAATGTACATTTAATCGTCACTTTTTTAATTTCAGATTTTGAGTTTCATTATTAACAGGCCAATTAATGAAGCAGCTTCACTTATCCTTTTTCCACTTTTTGAGGGTACTGAGCCTTAAGCATTATTACCCAAGGAAATCTGTACATCCATAACATATTTGGGATCTTCAGGTTAGTTAATATAAAAATAAAATTGCTGTGAAATATTTTTATATTATAATTGATTTAACTTTACAAAAGCCTTCTTAAATAACATTTTTGAAGAATATTTAGCCATAAAACAAAACATATTAGCACCCTGTAATTCCAAACTGACAACCTATCTTTTTATTTAAATTTGTTATGGCCCCTCCAGAAATTTATGATTTTCTTTATGATTATGTTTAGATTAGCTGCTGTTAATCTATCTTGATTCAATATTGCTCACTTTCTTATATACAGCATAACCAAGAATATGCTAACAATTTAACAACTGTCCCACATACTTGATAGGAATTTCAGCCCTAGATGCAGGCTGCTGTTGCTAGTGTGTGAAAATCTATTTCCTTGAGTTTAACAGATTCATACAGTGCCATCTACTGGATATAACAGGTTATAAAGATTTTATTTAGTTTCGTTAACAACTATAAAACTTGTTCTTGCAGACAAACTTCCAGATCTTCGTTTCTACCATCATTTTTAGAGAGAGAAAGAAGTCAATCATTTTGAACTTCCTTCTGGATGCCAATAAAAATTCAGATTAGTGTCAGTTAAGACCTGGGCAACAATTGGCAGGAAACTAAATGGAGGACCCCCAAGTGCTGCTGAATTATTAACTGAAGTGCCATCAGAGGTTAATCACATTTCATTATTGGGTTCCATTTGAACTAAAGGAGAAAAATTAAATTCCCTCCATTTACTGATTGCTCTGTTCATTCAAGCAACTTTTGCTCTCCATATTTCAGTTTCAGAATATAAGAGCTTAAAGAAACAGGAAGAGAAATATTTAAAGTCCTCTTCCTATTAATCAATGCCATGGATGCATTTATTTCAACTGTAGAAATATTACGCAAGTATCAGCTGAGCTATGTTTTATGTCATATTAACAACAAAAATAATAACAACAAAAGCATTTAAGTTTGTTTATCAAAAAAATTGACAGGGTCCAAAATTTCAGTGTTAGTCCCCCAATATTCTGTTCTATTTTGATATAATAGTAGAGTACCCCTTTAAGAATCTGCTAAGATGGACTTCCAGTTCCAGATCACGGCGTACGTGGTCGTACACAGAAACTTGTCTCTTCGCTGGCCGCTTTCCCTCCACCAGTAGACCCCTAATCGGGTCGAAAAGTCACCCTGCAGGGGCGACCACCGTTGAGGAGACCCTCTTCTGACTGCCGCCAGCTCTTTAGGGCTGACGAAGAAAAGATCAGCCAGTAAAACGGCCGATCACCCAGCCGCACCAGCTGAAAGTCAGAAGAATAGCTAAGCATAAAGAACCAACATGGTGAATCCGGGTGAGACCTTTCCTTCCCTCTCTTTGCCCTAACAACCTTCCTGTAAAAAGCCTTTGAACTACTTCCCTGCTTTAAGAGAGTGGCGTCTGTGGAGGAACTTCCGGCGAGCGAAGGAGGAACTTCCGGCAAGCGAACGGGACAGACGCAGGAGGCTGGGGCTCCAGCCTCCCAGTCTGGTTTCACTTCGTCTAGCGTCTCTTAAAGAGACGGAAAGTTGCCCTGGAGGGGCAACGAAGAAAGAGGGACTTTTCAGGAGCTTGGATTTGGTGGCAACCAATCTAAGTGTGCTGAATGCCCCCTCTAAAGGGGCGAGAGAAAGATTGCCGGGGAAGCCTGAAGCAATCCAAGTTGCCTGCAGCCGGAAGAAACAACATGAGGCAATAGCTGATTTCCAACAACAAGTTATGTCTGGGTGAGCTGAAATCTTTTCCTCCTCCTTGTGTTTTAAAATATTGAGACCCAAAAAAGGAGAACTTGAAAGAGTAAAGACCCCCAGAGAGACTTTTGAGCAGCAAATTTAACATTAAGGGGAAATTTTAAATGAATAACAACCATTGGACTAAAGAGTTGATAAATAAGCCAACGAGGACACCTGCTGGCAGAAAATAAGAACTAAGAACTTCAGTGACCTTGAAAAAGTGTGAGCAAAACAAAGTTCCGGTCTGAGATAATAATAGACTGTTCTTAGCTATACTTGTTGATATTGGCTAAAGACAAAACAGATACCATTCAGGAAAATAAAAAGGGAAAGAGAACATTTTAAAAATAAGAAAGACTGGAGGAGGCATTTTTGTCTCACAATAGCGGATTCTTGATTACACTTGGGACATAAGTCTAAGACTGTGAGCAACAAAATGAGTACATCTAATATCTCCAGACTTGCAAAGAAAACTTCTTCAGCGCCCTCTGTCGGACAAGCCAGCCCGACAACTCAGAGTTCTGTCAGTACACTGTTACAGCGTGAAAAAGCAAGTATGCCACAGGAAGAACAAACCTCTTTAAAATTAATTCATCAATTATTACAGCAAAATCATATTGAGACACAAAGCAAACTGGACAAAGTAAGCGAAGAAATTATGGATATAAAGGCACAATTCGAAGCTCAAAATCAAAAAATTACAAGAAATGAACAGAAAATCCAGGAAGTGGAACTTAAAATGCAAGACACTGATAAAAAGGTGGAGATGTTACTGCAAAAGAATGAAGGATTGGAACAATCAAATCAGGAGCTAGAATGTGCCATGGCAATAGTAGAAATGAGAGAAGCGGAATACTACTTGAGGTTTCAAAATATCCCTGAAAATACTGAAGAAAATATAAAAACGGTGATTATTGAGTTGTTGGCAGAACTTCTAAATGCAGATCAAACTGATATCCAGAATGATATTGATAGAACGTATCGCATGAGTACAGCGTATGTAAGAAAAAATAGATTACCAAGAGAAGTGCATGTGAGGTTTACCAACAAATCAACAAGAGATGAAATACTGAGAAAAGTCAGAGAGGAACCTTTACAATATAAAAATAAAGAAATTGTGATTTTAAAACAGATACCTAGGAGAGTGAGGGATACCCAGAGACACTATCATTTCTTAACTACAAAACTGATTGCCAAAGGCATAAATTTTAGATGGCTAATGCCAGAAGGCATTTTAATAAATTGGAATAATACAAGATATCGACTGGATTCAATTTGGAAAGCAGAGGACTTTGAAGAAAGAAATAAAATAATTCTGGATGAAGGATTGCAGCAACAAGAGGATAAGCAGACAGAAGAAACAGCCCAAGGAGCAACGGCTCAAGCAGAACAACAGCAGGAAAAAAGTGAACAGACAGGTGAAGGAGAAGGAACTGTTAAAGAACAAAGGATTACAAGATCGACTAGGCCTAAACATAAGTAATGAAAGACAAAATGGAGGAAAAAACGAGATTTTTTCGGTAAATGTAAATGGATTAAACTCTCCAACAAGAAGAAATAAAATTTTTAGGAAACTTCAGAAATTAAATATTGATATAATTTGTCTACAAGAGACACATATAAAAAACAACATTACAAATTTTTGGAACACCCCAAAATGGGGAAGCTTTATTATACATCAGCACAACAAAAGAAACGAGGGGTGGCGATATACGTTAAAGAGACAATAGACTCCAAATTAATATATTCAGATGAAGAAGGAAGAATTGTTAAGGTTGAAATATATCTGCACCAAAAACAAATACTGTTAGTGGCAATTTATGCTCCAAATGATAGTCAAGGACAATTTTATCAAAGATTATACAGGAAAATAATAGAAATGGAATATCAGAATATTTGCTTAATAGGAGATTTTAATGCGATAGTAGATGGAATAATGGATTATAAGAGTAGTAAAACAGGAAAACTTGGAAGGAGAAAATTACCCAAGGCATTTTTTGATATGGCAGAAGAAATTGGAATTCAAGACGTCTGGAGAGAAATTAATCCTCAAAATCGACAGTATACTTTCTATTCAAATAGCCACAAATCCTGGTCAAGAATTGACATGATTTGGATGACTTCTGAATTAAAGATGGATATACAGGAAATTGAGATAGAAATAGGCACATGGGCAGATCATAACCCTTTAAAAGTGACATGGAAAGGAATAAGAAAAAAACCAAGATGGATTTTAAATCAATCTATACTAAAAGATAAAGAATTTGTAGATTTGGCCAAAAGAGAAATGGAATTTTTTCTTTAAAGAAAACAAAGAAGAAGATACATCATTACAAAACGTATGGGATACAGCTAAAGCATATTTTAGAGGCATAGCTGTAATATATATGGCAAAGAAAAACAAACAGAAAAGACAGCAATATTTATTATTAAAAGAAGAATTTAGAAAGTTAGAAATAGAATTACAACAAAACCCACAGGAAAAGACTTGGAAAAGAGAAATGGAAATAATAAAACATAAGCTGAATCTGTTGGACTCAGAAAAATTGGCCGAACAAATAAAAAGAGCAAAACAAAATTTTTTTGAAAATGCCAATAAGCCAGGAAGATGGCTAGCAGAAACAGAAGAAAATAATACATAATTTAATAGATGGGAAAGGTTGTTTACAATTTAAAAAGGAAGAAATAAAAAAGATAATTAAGAACTATTATATGGAATTGTATGATAAAGAGGACGTTGCCAAAGAGAGAACTGCTCAATACTTAGAAGAAAGTAAACTACCAAAGATACCAGAGACATTTAAAGCTATGTTAGAAGAAAGAATAACAATGATGGAGATATTAGAGGCTATAAAGCGACAAAAAAACGGGAAAACACAAGGTCCAGATGGGCTACCAGCGGAACTCTATAAAAATCTACAAGATATATTAAGCGAACCATTGAAAAAGGTTTGCAATGGATTACTATTAGAGGCTAAAATTCCAAATACATGGATAGAAGCAAATATTACTCTGATACCAAAAGAAGACATAGATTTGATATATATTAAGAACTATAGACCAATTTCATTACTTAATGTGGATTATAAAATGTTTACTTCAATAATGGCGGAGAGACTGAAAAGATACTTAGTTGAGTTTATACATCCAGATCAAAACGGCTTTTTACCGAAGAGACAGATCAAAAACAATTTAAGGGTGATAATGGACGTATTAGAATACTATGAATTACACCCAGGGAAACGATTAGCATTAGTGTTTTTGGACGCCCAAAAAGCGTTTGATAATGTTTCTTGGCAATTTATGGTTCAACAATTACAAATAATGGATTTTGGAAAGAATTTTATAAATATGATAAAAACAATATATAGTAATCAGACAGCAAAAGTGATAGTAAATGGAGATTATACTGAGAGCTTTGAGATAAGAAAAGGCACGAGACAAGGGTGTCCACTATCTCCTTTATTATTTATCTTCACTTTGGAAGTATTAAATAGAAGGATAAGGCAAGATATAGAAATTAAAGGATTGAAAGTAAAAAATGAAACATATAAACTACAAGCATTTGCCGATGATTTAGTATTTATTTTGGAATAGATAACGAAAAAGATGTAAAAATGTATGGACCAATGTATAAGGACCAAAATGTGTTTGATAAGATTTTGTTGACCTCAGATGAGAAATTGATTAAGAAAATGTATAACTTTTTGTTAATTTTAGATATGGAAAGTGAACAAGTGAAAGAAACAATGATAAGATGGGCAAAAAAATTTGGTTATAACATAGAATTACAAAAATGGCAAATGTTTTTTTTTTTTCCCCTTCTTCCCTTCTCTCCCCCTCCCAACCACCACCCCCATAATGGAATAAGCCATTTCGTCTGTTCTGATGCCCTTCTGGAAACATTTATTAGTTTCCAAAACTTGGGAGGAGAGTTTTACCCTCTGCCCCTTCCTTGCTAAAATAAGAGTTTAGCCTTATGACCCTGAGGGTTTGCGGGGGGGGGGCTCCTCCTCCCCCTCCCTAGTCCTGAACCCAAACACGGAATTTCCTTTGAAGGAAACCCTTCTCCGAATAGTGGGGGGGGGGTGTTGGTTTTTTTTTCCTGGCTTCTGCTCCATTTTACAGCCCATTTTCCCCACATCGATTTTTCAAGGCAGCCCCTGACTAAGTTTGCAAATGAACATCCAGTTCCTATTTTCCAATGCATTCCTCACCCTCCTTCTTTCCTTCCTTCCTTCCTTCCTTCCTTCCTTCCTTCCTTCCTTCCTTCCTTCCTTCCTTCCTTCCTTTTTTCCTTTTTCCTTCCTTCCTTCCTTCCTTCCTTTTTTCCTTTTTCCTTCCTTCCTTTCTTCCTTCCTTCCTTTTTCCTTCCTTCCTTCCTTTTTTCCTTCCTTTTTTCCTTTTTTCCTTCCTTTTTTCCTTCCTTCCTTCCTCCCTTTTTCCTTCCTTCCTTCCTTTTTTCCTTCCTTTTTTCCTTCCTTCCTTCCTTTTTCCTTCCTTTTTCCTTCCTTCCTTTTTCCTTCCTTCCTTCCTTCCTTTTTTCTTCCTTCCTTCCTTCCTTTTTTCCTTCCTTCCTTCCTTCCTTTTTCCTTCCTTCCTTCCTTCCTTCCTTTTTTCCTTCCTTTTTCTTTTCTTTTTCTTTCTCATTCCTTCCTTCCTCACATTTTCTTTTTCTTTCTCCTTCCTTCCTTCCTTTCTTCCTTCTTTCTTTCCTTCCTTCCTTCCTTCCTTTCTTCCTTCTTTCTTTCCTTACTTCCTTCCTCCCTTTTTTTCTTTTTCTTTCCTTCCTTCCTTCTTCCCTTTTTCTTTTTCTTTCTCCTTCCTTTCTTTCTTTCTTCCTTCCTTTCTTTTTTTTTTTTTTTTTTTTAATATTAGGTCAGCTTTTATTAAAACCATTAACATTGAACATAAAAACATATTATGCAGTAATCAACATGACTCCTGGTATACAATACTAAGTATTAGTCCTTGAAAACGTCTGGGTTAGTAAGCCTTTTTCCCCCCACTCCCCGTGTCTAGCCTCAACTATACTCCTGTTACATTTTATTTTGATTGGTGTTTCCCCTATCCGTTTCAATATTAATGTGGTCAACATTAAACATAAGATCCTATTGCTAAGCAATCATCCTAGAACATAGCATACAACATTAGGTATTAATCTTTGTAAACATCTGTTTTAGTAAACGTTCTTCCCTCCTCCCTTACATCTTCAAGTATACTCCGAATACCTTTTGTTTGATTGGTATTTCTCCTATATATGATCTATCTACTGTATCTAGTCTATCGCACACTGTGTGTTTGCGCCTCTGAGTTGACTTCATCCCATTACTAGTGCAATCCTCCACGGTCCCCAACCCGAGATCCTGAAGTAAAAGTTTCATATCCTGAGGTAGAGAGTCAGTCTACTTTAACAATATTAAGGCAAACAACGTTAGTCATAAGGTTATGTTAAGAGGCATTAGTTATAGAACATATACATTCAACGTTGGGTGTTAGTTTTTGTAAACATCTGATTTGTTAGCCCTTCATCCCTCCTCCCGTCGATCCTTAGCTGAACGCCAGCTGCATTCTGTTTGATTGGTGTCTCTCTTGGATATAGTCTATCCACTGTTTCCAATCAGTCACAAATTGTTCATTGGAGCGGTTTTTCAAGTATGCTGATATTTTTGCCATTTCCGCCAAATTTGTTACTTTCACAGTCCATTCTTCAATAGGCGGTATTTCCGGATTCTTCCAGTACTGTCCCACCAACAATCTTGCTGCTGTAATTAAGTTCAAAAATAAATTTGTCTCTGAGGTAGTGATATCCTTTGTGATCCCTAACAGAAAGGCCTGAGGTAGAAATTCTATACGCTTTTTGAAAATAGTTTGGAGTGTCCACCATATCTTCCTCCAGAATGCTTTGATTTTTCTGCATGTCCACCATATATGAAAGTAAGTAGCCTCTCCGTCCCCGCACCTCCAGCATTTGGGCTGGGAGCCCGGGTAGATGAGTGATATTTTTTTCGGGTCTAGGTGCCATCTATAGAACATCTTGTAGAAGTTTTCCCTTAAGTGTTGCGATTTCGTGAATTCTACATTCCTCACCCAGATTTTCTCCCACGTGTCCATGGTGATAGGGTGTCTGAAGTCTTGTGCCCACTTTATCATACAGTTCTTGACTAGCTCGGTTTCAGAGTCCATTTCTATCAGAATGCTGTACACTCGTTTGATGTGCTTAATCCCCTGTTCTCTAATCTGTTTAATTAGATTCTCGTCTGTCTGGGAGAAGCCCTTCTTCTTGTCTTTACGCCACCTTGATTGTAGTTGTATATATGATAGCCAGTTACTTCCTATTCCTTTGTTTGCTAGCGTTGCTTGAGATTTCAAGAGGAACCCGTTTTCTTCTCCCAGTACAAGTTCACTGTAGGGCACCACTTCTTGCCCTTGGGATGTGTTCATATCCCCTGATGCGTGTCCAGGGATCGTCCAGATGGGAATCTTGTCGTGTAGGAGGTGCTTATATTTCTTCCAGACCCATAGCAATGGGATTCGTAATGGGTTCTCCTTGAAGTTCCTATCTGCCTTTTTGTCGTATACTAGGTATGCGTGCCAGCCGAATCGTAGACCATGCCCCTCAACATTCAGAATTCTATCATTTGTCATGTTGATCCAGTCACTAACCGCCACCAACGTTGCTGCATAGTAATATAGCTTTAGATTAGGCATTTTGAGTCCCCCTCTCTCCCTTGCGTCTTGGATGATTTTTAGTTTCACCCTCGGTCTCTTGTCGTCCCAAATAAATCTGTTGATGCCTTTCTGCCAATTGTCTAAGTCCGCTTCCTTCTTGAGTATGGGTAGCATTTGGAAGAGAAATAAAAATCTGGGTAATACATTCATCTTTACTGTCGCTATCCTGCCGAGCAGGGACAGACGTAGTGATTTCCACCTTTCCAGGTCTGTTTGTATCTTTTTCCACAGGACCTCGTAATTATTCTTGTATAATTTCGCATTTGTTGATTCTATCTCTACTCCTAAGTATTTGACTTTCTTGACTATTTCACACCCCGTTATTCTTTCCAGGTTCCGTTTTGCTTTGTTGTCGAGGTTTTTGACTAGCATCTTTGTTTTCGATATATTTATTTTGAAGCCTGACACCCTACCATAGTCCTCCATTATCTCCATCAATTTCCTTGCTGATTGTGCTGGTTGCGACATTGTCACCAGCAGGTCATCCGCAAAGGCACATAGTTTGTATTCTTGCTGTTTAATCTGTATGCCCTGTACCTCCTCTGCCGCTCTTATTCTGTTCAGTAAAATTTCCAGTGTTAGGACAAAAAGCAGGGGGGACAGCGGGCAGCCCTGTCTCGTGCCTCTCTCTATATTAAATGAGTCCGTTAAGTCTCCATTGACAATGATCTGTCCTGTTTGTTTCTGGTAAATTGCCGTTATGGAGTTGAGAAACTATACTCCCATTTTCATCTTCCGGACCAAGTTCGTCAGGAACGGCCAGTGCAGTCTGTCAAAAGCTTTTTCTGCATCCACAAACATAAGAGCGGCGGGTATCTGGTTGTGCTTTTGCAGGTATTCTATTATGTTCAGCAGCTGTCTGACGTTGGTTTTCATCTGGCGTCCTTGTATAAATCCCCTTTGGTCCGGGTGTATTGTTTTTTGTAGTACAGTCATTAGTCTATTGGCCAAAATTTTTGTGAAGATTTTGTAGTCTGTGTTTAGTAGTGAGATGGGCCTGTAGTTTGCGGGCTGTGTGTTGTCTTTCCCCTCCTTTGGGATTAATGAGATGTAGGCTGTTCTCCAGGATGGTGGGACCTGACCTCCTTCTTGAATGTTGGCAAATAGTTTTCTGAGGGGTTCTAGCATCTCCTCTTGGAGGTGTTTGTAGTAGGTCGCTGTTATCCCATCCGTCCCGGGCGATTTTCCTGCTTTCAGCTGTGTGATCGCTGAGTGTATTTCCTCCTTTGTGATTAAGGCATTCAGGGCTTCTCTTTGTGTGTCGGTAATCGCCTGTATCTTTTCGTTTTGTAGGAACTCATCTATCTCTTTGTCTTGTATCTTATCCTCGGTATATAGTTTCGAGTAGAACTCCGTGAAGGCTTTCTTGATGGTTTTTTGCCGGAATTCTTCCTTGCCTTTGTATTCTATCTTTTCAATTATGCGGGACTTCTGTTTCTTTCTTATAGTGTAGGCTAGCCAGCGGCCCGGTTTGTTGGCCTTGCAGAATGTCTTATGTTTTGCATATTGTATATTCCTTGCAACTTGGTCAGCCATCAACATGTCGAATTGCTTTCTTAAGATCTTGAGTCCTTCTTTGGTGGCTTTGTCCTCTGGTCTTTTTATTAGTAGCCGCTCCATTTTGCTTATCTCATTTTCTAACTCTTTTCTTTTTTGTTCTTGTTGGCGACGGTGCCAGCTGTTCATGGATATGAGGATCCCTCGCATGTACACCTTGCTGCCTTCCCAGATCTGTTCTATCGGTGTTCCGTTGTTCATATGTGTGTCGAAGTATTCCTTCATAGCTTTTTTGCATTCCGCCACATTGTTTTCATGTCTAAACAAGTTTTCATTGATTCTCCAGGACCTCCTCTGTTTCGGGCCATGTCTTAATTCCATCCTCACAGGGTTGTGGTCTGTCAGTGTCTTGGGTAGGATTTTCACCGCGTTTAGACACGTTAGCAAGTCACTAGAGGTTAGTATAAAGTCGATTCTGGAGAATGATTGGTGTCTGCCGGAGAAGAAGGTGAATTCTAGTTCTTTGCCGTGCCTTTTCCGCCATACGTCTGTCAGTTCGAGGTCTTCCTTCATGTCGAAGAAGGATTTAGGCAACTTGGAGTGTTTTTGTGGGTTCGGTGCAGTTCTTTTTTTGTCTAGAGCAGTCTCTATGACCCCGTTCCAGTCGCCCATGATGATGTGAGATCTGTAGTTAAGTTGTGTTATTTTCTTGTGTAGCTTTTTGTAGAATTTGCCTTGTTGCTGATGTGGTGCATATATGCCCAGTACTAGAATCTTCTTGTCTTCTTGTGTTATTTCAATTGCCAGGTATCTACCTTGGGGGTCGGACTCTATTAGCTTAGCCATTACATGTTTCTTTACGTATATAACAATCCCATTCTTTTTTCTTGGCGCTGCTGCCACAAAGTGCGCGCCTAGTTTGTAGTTGATCAGATATTTCTGGTCTGCTGCTCTGATGTGTGTTTCTTGTAGGCAGATTATATCGCTTTTACTTTGGTTTAGGTAGTGGAGAATTTTTCTTCTTTTCTGGGGGGAGTTCAGTCCGTTCACATTCCAAGTCAAATAATTAGTAGCCATCATATGTTGCAGGATATTTTTGCGAGACCATTTCTGTTGTTTCTCCTGTTGTCTCCTTTGGTCTCGTTCCCACGATATCCGGATTGGTGCTCATTTTGGTTTGTGAGGTCTTGCCTTGCTGGTCTGTACGTTTGGTAGTAAAGCCTGGTAGCCTGCCCTCTGTAGACTGTCCTGTCTCCTTGTTTTTGTTGCTCTCTGCTCTCTGCGCCTTCGCCCCTAGAGGTGGTCCATTCATTTCCTCTGCCTCTGCCCCGATCTGTGCTTCTGCGCGGCTTGCTCGTTGGCCTCTATCCCTCCCGCTTTCCAGTGGTCTATCCGTTTCTTCTCTCGCGGTGGGTTGGGGGCCTCCCGACTTCAGTTCCTTTTCGAGGAAGTCTTTGGCTTTCTGGACCGAGGTCAAGTAATGTCTCTTGTTTTTATAATAAAGTGACAGTCCTGTTGGGGTTTCCCACCGGTATTGCAGTGCCCGCGATCTCAGTTCTGTGGTCAGGAATTTGTAGTTCCTTCTGTCTCTCAGCATCGCCTGGGGGATCTCTTTCAGAACCTTCACCTCCTGCTCCTCTATGTAGAATGCCTTGTTATAGGAAGTGGCAGAGATGTGGTTCCGGAACTTCTGTGTTGTGAATTGGATAACCACATCCCTTGGTTGGTGTTTGTTCACTTCCCTCCAGGCGCCCACTCTGTTGATTTTTTCGACATGCCACTCAATCTCATTGGCGCTCGTGCCCAGGAATGTTGCCAGGGCCTCTACAAAGGTCCTGCGCAGTCTTCCCTGGGGTTCGTATGTTGTCTCGTTCCACCCTCTGATCCTGATGGCAAATGCCATTTGCCAGAATTGTATCATGGTGGACTGGTCTTGAACCTCTCTTTTCACCTCTGCAGTCTGTCCCTCTACGCGGTTTTCCACTTCCTTCCTCATCTTTTCCGTATTCTCCCTTGTTTCTTGGAGGTTTTTGTAATGTGTTTGCAATGCCTCCTTCATCCGTTCCAAATCAGTGGCCATCGCTTTGCGCTGTTCTTCCCACTTTTTCTCCAGGTCTCCACCTTGGTCCGCCAGCATCCTCTTCATGTCTTTGTATCTTTCCTCCGTCTTCCGTTCTGTTTCTAGGCGTCCTTTCTCCGTCTTCGCCCCCATTTCTGCCAATTTTCTATCCATGCCATCCATCCGTACCACCATCGTCGCTATCGTCTCCTTTAGTGTCTCAATCGTCTCTTTTAGTTCTTGGATCATGCGTGCTGTTGCGGAGTCGTGGGTTGGCGTGTGGGTCTGAGGGCATGCAGTTGGGTGGGGGTGTGTGTGGTTGGGTGGGGTGTTCCCTAGCAGATTGGAGGGCTGGGCCGGGGAGGATGCAGCTCTCTTCAGGTCTCGCAGTTTGATTTGTTTTGTCCGTCTGGCAGCCATTTTGAGCTTCTCCTCCTGTTGGCCTGTCCACCCTTAAAGCCACCCCTTGATGCAAAGAATTGTGGGGGAGTTGTTCCTGTGCAAGATTGTCAAGTTGCTAGGATGGGTTGGATCAAATTTTTCTGTGTTACAAGTTAGCAAGTGTTCATGTCTCACAGTTAGTATTTTAACAGCAAAGTGGTAGATCACTAGGGGGTGTAGCTTGTTTTCAATTAAGCTTTTCTGTACTGGCAGGGGTGATACAAAGATGGGAGGATCTGAGGCTTGGGATTTTTGATGATGGCCTTTTTCTCAAGATGCGGTACAACACTAGGTTGTGGTCTGGTGAAGATCCAGAAATCTGGTCCTTCCAAAAGGGGAGGGGGTGCCTTCAGGGTTTAGGCAGTGTAGGGGTAGGAGCCTGTATTCTGGCAGCTCTATGTTCAGGGAGCCAGTTCAGTACCTTTGCCTTGGGTTTCTCTTCACTCCCCTCTGCCAGCCTGTTACTTCTCTTTGCTCTTTTCTGGCTCCTTCTTGCCCCTCTTTCTCTGCCTTCTTGCCCAGGTCACTTCCTCCTGTCTTCTGTCCCCCTGTGTTTATAGATCCCCTCTGCTTTTCCCTTATTGCGTTCCAGGGTGCTTTCCAGCTTTCTTCTTCCTCCCACCTTCTTCCCTGGTAGATCCTGCCCTCTGTTGAGTCTCTGGGGCTCCCTTTCTGGTGGGTCTGGGGTGCAGCGCGTGGGGTAACACTCACCAGTCCCTCTGCCTGGGTCTTCCCCCGCCGTCTGTTCCTTTGCCGCCTCCCTTTCAATACTGCTCTCCGTAAGCTTTACTTGCCTCCTCCTTTGTTCTCCGGACCTGGCTCCCTTCTTCCGCTCTTCCGGCTTTTTTTTCCCTTTCCTTCTGCTCGCCCGGGGGTCGTTGCTGGGTCTGCAGACCCTCCCGGCAGCCCTTGTTGCTCTCACCGGCTTTTTTTCTCCTTCTTCTCCTCCCTGCTCACTCCGGTTTTCTCCAGCAGCGCGGCTGCGCAGCGTCTTCTGGCCTGCCGGCCTGCCGGCCTGCCGGCCGCCGCCGGCTTCCTCGGCCCCGTCTGTGGCTTCTCCGGCTTCTTTGTCGGCGATTTCGGCCTCGCTGGCTCCGGCCAGGGATCCTCTTCAGCTGCGCCCTGTTTTCCGGCGGTTTGCGCTCCTGGCGGTCCGGTATTTATCAGTGAAACGAAAGCCCCGTCTCGGAGCTTTCGTCGGTTGCCTCCGGTCCGTGTGACCGGAACCGGAAGTCAAATGGCAAATGTTATGGGAGAGAAACTATAAATTGACAATGTCAACTTCATATAAAGAAAATCTGTATAAAATGTTTTATAGATGGCATCTTCCACCAGCAAGATTAGCAAAAATGTTTAAAAATATGTCAGATAGATGTTGGAAATGTAAACATAATATAGGTACGTATTATCATATTTGGTGGACATGTGAGAAGGCAAAGATTTATTGGAAAAATACACATATGTGGTTAGAAAAAATATTGGATGAACAAGTGGATTTTAAACCTGAACTTTTTTTATTAGGCATTATGCCTGAAAAGACTAATAAGCAGAAATTATATTTAACTCTACATATTACCACAGCAGCAAGAATAATTTTTGCACAATATTGGAAGAATGAAGCTTTGCCATCAGAGGAAGAAATAACCAGGAAGATTTTGGAATGTGCAGAGATGGACAGATTAACCATGAGGCTGAAAGACAAAGAAGATACAGACTATTATCAAATTTGGAATTTATTTTACACTTGGTTAGAGAAAAGAAGCAAGGATTAGGAATTGAATATGTATTAGTTTAGCAAATTTCAGACAACTTGTTGATTGGAAAAATTAACATATATGGGGAAAAAAGTTAATAAAAAAGATTGAAAAAAAAAGAGAGCAGCGTCTGTGTACTTGGGAAAAAAAGCTCTGATAAAAGAAATAAATTAGTTAACTTTTTATTGACTATTTAATTTTTTGGATACCTAGGGATCCTGAATTTTTTTATTATAGAACATTATTATTACTCTACTTATTATGTTGGAGATATCTGTTTTTCTTTTTCTATTTCTCTAATGAGACAAAATTTTATTAACCTGAAAAAAAGATTTTACATTTTAATGGATCAAGCTATAGGCCAAGGAACAATAGAAGAGAAACAGAGTAACTCTAAAGAGGCCTGTATGCAACAACATATACAACTTAAAGAGATGGAGGAACCATACCTACAACTTAACTATGAACTTATACCGGGAGAAATTGTGGAAACTACTGAGCAAATCAATCTTAGAAAAACTCTTGCTCCAAAACCTCAAACTGATTCTCTGACTCCAATTGATTACGCCATAAGACAAGAAATAATAGAAAAGGGATTAATTAACATAAAATAGGATATTATACAACTCCACACACAAGTTATGGAGAATTTTGACGTTCAAAGAAAGACTTTAACTGAGATACCTGAAATGTCAAAAACAGCAGAAATTGACATCCAGACACAAGTTATTGAAAACCGTGATAACGTGGACAATCAACAAATAATTACAACATGGAATAAAATTGATTACACCATTCAAATGATATTGGAAGAAAGGAAAGAGAACTTTGACCAGTCCTAAGTGTTGAGAAATACCTCTATTCAAATATTGAGGGTTGATGACGCAGAAGCTTTACTATGGAAACTGGTTTGGCACAGGAAGAAAGCTAGAGTTAGATTTAAAAATGTGATTTAAAATTTCACTTAATGGGTTAAAAAGGCTTTAGAGATCTTGACTGATTTAATAACTGACAGAAGTATGTGAATTCTGTAAGAGGATATCTTTTGTAACAATATTTTATCTTAGATATGATCATTATTTGGGGGGTAAACTTTATTTAATGGATTAAAAAGACTTTTTATATAGATTAATCGAATATATATCTAAAATAGAGTAGAGATGTATTTTTGGACTGATATTTTTACTCTAAGTAAGATAATTATTTTGTAATAAAAGGAGAATAAGAGGAACTTGTGACAAGAGAAGAAATGATATTAATAAATGATTGATTAAGAAATAGATTATATGTGGAAAATATAAGAATGTTATTGTTGGAATAATATATTCATTTTAGATATAATCATTATGTGAGGGAAAAGGGAAATGAAGGACACCCAAAGTGTTAATAATATGTTTATTCAAGGCTAATTGGAATATGGTAATTGTAAATTAGTAAAGCTTAAAAACAGGATTTGGATATTTATAGCTGAAATGTGATTGATGACTGATTTGACTGATTGAACTTTACTTAGAAATGTATTAATTTGAATATGTAATATTATATGAGGGAAATAGAGAGGTAACTTTTAATGAATTAACCTGAGTTATATATGAATGATTTTGTTTTTGGATGATGGATGGAAATGTTGTTTCCTAAGCACTTTGATGTAAAAACTAAAAAAACTAATAAAATTTGTTATAAAAAAAAGAATCTGCTAAGATGAAGGTCAAATGAAAGGAATTTATATTTTTCAAATAAATCCTCAATTCTTAATAAGGAACATAAATTTGCAATCAATAGCAAAACTAGTGATCTTGAAACATCCTCCAATTACCATAAAACTGATACTGTTAGAAAGGAACAATTGCAGAGATACTGATGACCTTTCCAACTACTCTCATCAATTAACTTTAAACAACCCAAACATTCTGACAAGTAAATGATAAACAATTCATTTAATGAGGCTGACTGTACTTTGGGCAGGAAGTTACAAAGCCCTTCCTTTTTATTTTTTGCATATGGCTGAGACTAAACTGAGCCAAATCTTCCCAACTGGACATACTAGAGTGCATCAGAAATTCAGCCCAACCGGCAGAAATCTATGATATATTTTACTGGTGAATCCTTGAAATATTAAAATTGCTATCTAACTCTGTAAATCTATTAGTCATACAAGTTTACTGCAATCCATTTGGTGAGAAATAAACTCAAAGATGAATTTCTTATCCAAGTGTGATCACAAAAGTATGCAACTTAACAACTTTCTCAGTCTATGTATAGAATTAAAACAAGTTGTGATGCATTATTGTAACAGTAGGTAGCATCCTTGGCTGATCCCCAGAGTTAAATAGACCAGGGCTTTTCAACCAGTGGTACGGGTACCAGCTATGGTACATTGGTACCTGGCAGGTGGTATGTGACCATCTTAGAAAAGTGGTAACGGGGGAAGGGAATGAGCTGAACCGGTGGCAGCACTGCACAAGCCTGAGTGAGAGATGGCTGGAGCTGCAGGGTTGTCAGGGCTTAGTGGAAGCGAGAGGATCAGCGCCAGGCTCCAGCTGGAGCTCGGTGCTGATCCTGGTGCTTCTGCTGAGCCTTGAAAAAGCACCAATCAGCTGGAAAGCAGCACTGATCCTGGTGCTTCTGCTGAGCCCAGAAGAGCCGATCAGCTGGAATGTTGCAGCATCTCCAGGGTCTTGTGATTTACATTCAGATGCTTGGCAACTGATTCATATTTATGACGATCACAGTGTCCCAGGGTCATGTGAAGTGACCAAAACCTGCTGCAACCACCCAGCAGGTGGGGGGAATAAAAACCAAACACCCCCTCACCCCAACCCCGCTGCCAATCCTCAACAGAAATGCTCACAACAATGAAAACCTCGGACAGAAGGAAGAGTACCGCCAGGTGGGCAGGCAGGTGTCTTGCTCAGCTGTGGCTTGGGGGGCACTTTTTTAGTGCCATTGTAACTTCAAACAGTCACTAAGCGAACTGTTGTAAGTCAAGGACTACCTGCACTTTATCACTTTTTTCTTTTTTTTTGTCATCAAGTTTTTGACACCTTGCTAGGCGACTGGTGGTACTCGGATGTTGCCATATCCTAAAAGTGATGAATGAGTGAAAAGGTTGAAAAGCCCTGAAATAGACTACACAAACATAATGAAGTTGAATGAAAAGTAATATATACAATTTTATAAGAAACTAACAGATAACAATTCTGACACACTAGAAACTCTGCTGTATTCTTTAGCATCTATCATTTCACTTCATTGGTGGGAAGTTGTGAGAAAAGATCGTGTTGCTATTATTTGTGAAATGGAAGCCTAGGATGAGTACGCATCAGTGCACTTTACACAATGTGCCATCATTTGGTTTTTCAAAGGAGTCCCTCAGGGTGAACTTCATTGCCAAATGCTGATTGCTGATAGTTCTGACTGTTGCCATATCAGTACTGTGCATCACTAGGCCAAGAAATGTAAAGATGGTTAACTGGGAAGTGCTGATTTGTGTGATCAAACATGAAGTGATGATGAACCTATAACAGCAACCAACACGTTTCACATCAGAAAGGTTGAATCAATTAAAGACAAGCAGCAGATCACTCAAAAGGAAATTTCCTTTAAGCTTGGCATTTGCAGAAACATACAGGACACATTATTGTTCTTCAATATTGGAAACCTTGTACAACATGAGTTTCTTGCATGCTGACCACATAGAAATGAAAAATTCAAGAATTCAACTTTGCCAGCAATTGTTATCACATTATCAGAATGAAGGTGAGTAATTTATTAACAGCATTATGATGAAGACAATATTTGGCCTCATCATTATGAGCAAAACATCAATCCATGGAATATCATAAAGTTTCATTTATGAAAAAAATTCAAGACCCAGGCTTCATCACAAAAACTCATGGTTGTAGAGCTTTTTAAAATGCAGATGGTACTATGGATTTCTTTGACTCTGGCTTCATTACTAGTAGCAACTCAACACTCTGAACTTTGAAACATTTGGAAGAAAGAAGGAAATTTTGCTGCAATATGACAATGCTAGGTATCACACTTCACAACTAAATATGAGGCCATTGTGATGTTGGATCTCATCATGCCAGCGAGGACTATGATGTGGAGGCTATTGTACATCTTGGCACTAACGATCTGTCCCAAAAAGATGTACTCACTGTGCAGAATGACTTCCAGAGCCTGGGGCAGGAAGTTAGCAGAATAGGCTGTAGGCTTATTTTTTCAGTGGTCTTACCAGTGTATAAGGACCAAAATGGAAAAGGCCAGCGTATAGCACAATTCAATATGTGGCTAAAGAAGTGGCGTAAAGGAGAAGGCTTTGGATATATTAGTCACGATGTCAGCAGATGGTCCAATGAAGAAATGTACAAAAGAGATGGTTTGCATCCATCAACGAAAGGGACTGAGTTATTTGGCTATAAATTCACAGATTTTCTGGAGGAATATTTAAACTAAACAGCAGGGACAGTGAGCTAACTGATACAGAACATCCCTGTCCCCGGCAATCTAAAAATTATAGGGCTATGAGTGCATGTAACATAGATGTGTGTGTGGACAAGAACATCAACCTTGCTGTCAAGCAAAATCAAGCTCTTAGTAGCGAGTGCCACACAAAGTGCACTGACCAAATAGATGGTAAGACATTAGGGGAACTCAGGCACCACATAGGTTATGTAGGAAGTAAACACAGGGTCGGTCATAAAGGACTCAAATGTCTATATACAAATGCACAGAGTATGAACAGCAAACAGGGTGAACTAGGTTAATTCAGGTTAAATTCAGGTTAATGAGGGCACATATGATATTGTTGCCATAACGGAAACATGGTGAGAGGAAACCCACAAATGGAACACACAGCTAGAGGGATTTAAATTATTTAAAAGAAACAGACCAAATAAAAGAGGAGGTGGAGTTGCTCTCTATATAAGAAATAACTACATCTCTACAGAAATAGAGCACAACAATGATGAAAACTGTCCTGAATGCATATGGGTCAATATAAAAGGGGGGGGGGACAACATTGCCATAGGTGTATACTATAGGCCACCCAACCAAACACAGGAAATAGATGAACTTTTTGCTAGTCAGCTAACTAAGGTATGTAGGAAGCACATCACAATAGTAATGGGGGACTTTAACTACCCTGACATCAATTGGGAGACAAACTCTGCACCAAGTGGAAGATCAAACAGATTCCTGACAAACCTAGCAGACAACTTTATCTCCCAAAAAGTAGAGAAGAAAACTAGGGGATTAGCCATTTTGGACCTAATTCTCACTAACAGAGATGAAATGATAGACAGTGTTGAAGCCATAGGAACCTTGGGAACAAGTGATCATGCAATATTGGAATTCAACATTATGGAAGCACAAGCAATAGAACACAGTCAAACTAGAGTCTTGGACTTCAAGACAGCTAATTTCAATAAACTTAGAGAGGGTTTGGGAAGGATTCCATGGATGAGAATCCTCCAAGGGAAAACAACTCAAGAGGCTTGGGAAATTGTGAAAAGTAAGATAATAAAGGCCCAGTCTAGCGCAATACCAACAAGGAGGAAAAATAACAACTCTCAAAACAAACCAGCATGGCTGCATAAAGAACTCTCTGATCAATTGAAAGATAAAAAGGACAAGTATAGAAAGTGGAAAGAGGGACACATAACTAAATCAGAATATCAGCAAATAGCCCGAGCCTGCAAAGACGAAGTGAGGAAAGCTAAGGCTCAAAATGAACTAAGGCTTGCAACCAAAGTCAAAAATAACATTAAAAAAGCTTCTTTCAACATGTAAAAACAAGAAAAAAGTAAAGGAAATGATTGGTCCATTAGTGGGTAAAAGTGGCAAGAAGGTGACAAGCAACAGGGAGAAAGCAGAACTATTTAACTCGTTTTTCGCATCTGTCTTTACACAAAGGGAAAAAACAGACCAACCTATCAAAAATAGTGCCATAAAAAACAAAATAAAAATACAAGTTAAGATAGGCAAGAAAATGGTAAGTGAATACCTGTCCAGCCTAGACGAGTTCAAATCACCAGGACCAGATGGATTACACCCCAAGGTTCTTAAGGAACTGGCAGATGTGATCTCAGAACCACTGAACTATATTTTTCAAAGCACTGGGGAACTACCAGAGGACTGGAGCACTGGGGAACTACCAGAAGACTGGAAAAGAACTGATGTAGTTCCCATCTTCAAAAAAGGGGGAAAAAAAGGACCCAGGAAATTACAGACCTATCAGCCTGACCTCAATACCTGGGAAGATTCTGGAAAAGATAGTCAAACAATGAACACCTACAGGCAAACAAAGTCATTACTAAAAGCCAACATGGGTTTGTCAAAAACAGATCATGCCAGACAAATCTTATTGCATTCTTTGATTAAGTGACAAAATTAGTGGACCAGAGGAATGCTGTGGATATAATTTACTTAGACTTCAGTAAGGCATTTGACAAAGTAGACCACAACCTACTACTTGAGAAGATAGAAAAATGTGGGTTAGACAGCATCACCACCAGATGGATCAGTAGCTGGCTGACCGGCCATACTCAGCGTGTGGTCCTCAATGGAACCGCATGTACATGGAGGGAAGTGTGTAGTGGGGTGCCCCAGGGCTCTGTTCTGGGCCCAGTGCTCTTCAACATCTTCATCAACGATCTGGACGAGGGGATAGATGGGGAACTCATCAAATTTGCAGACGACACCAAGCTGGCAGGAATAGCCAATACTCCAGAAGACAGTCTTAGGATACAGGAGGATCTGGACAGACTTGGGACACTGGGCGCTATCTAACATAATGAAATTCAATGGTGAAAAAAGTAAGGTTCTACATTTAGGCAAGAAAAACCAAATGTACAGGTATAGTATAGGGGGTACCTTGCTCAACAGTAGTAACTGTGAGAGGGAACTCGGAGTCCTAGTGGACATCTGGTCCCGATGCTGGCTTGTCCTTCATTTTCATTGTACTGGCTTGCCGCCTCCCCTTTCAAGGCAGGCTGCCAGAGATCTTGGAATAGGCTAGCTTCGGCTTTGACGGCGCTTTTCTCCTCCTTCTCCCGGCGACTAGAACGGAGGGAAATTTGGAGGAGACTTTTGCTGGCCTTGACCCTGGACTATTGGAAAGGACTGCAATTGTGGAAGTGGTTATCGTGGCTAGTGGGCCTGCTCTGTCGGCTGGGTGCTTCCTGCTAAATTTTTAAGACCTGTGGGTGAGGCCTTTGTTGCTGCCGCCATTATGTTGGATTTTTTCGAAGGCCTTATCTTTGGGACGTTGGGTTCCATAATTACTGTTAGTATAATTATTCCTCCTGTGGGTTCTGTTTTGGACTCTACTACAAGTTTTATCTTAGGAGGGACTAATACAGGCACAGCTATAGTTATTGCGGCAGGATTAACATCTGGCATGCCTGTTTTTATTTTATTTTTTATTACTATGTTTTTAAATTATTTTAATTACTATTTGTTTAAATTTTTAAATAATTCAAGTTGTTTAATACTGTTTTAACTTATTTTTGTTGGATGTTATGAATGATGTGGGGGGGGATTGACTGATTATGGAGTGAATCGGGTTGAATGGATGGTTAGTTTATTGTTTTTAATGTGTTTAGTTTAAAGAGTGGGAGAGATAAATTAATGATATGGATGGAGTTGTGGTTGAGTGGAATGAATGTGATGAACTGGCTAGCCTGCCTGGCATGGCAGAGGCGGAGGGGAGGGGAGACGCTGGCTCTGGGGTGATAGAGGGCCAAAGTATACAGGTCTTGCTGGGGAGAGGCAGATATGGTGGGAGCCATAGGGTAGGCCATTCCCGGGGAACAAGAGCTCGCTGTCTAAAAGCGATCCCTTGCTCCGACCCTGTGAGTTCAACCCGAAGTACTGGTAATGGGCGAAATCCGGACCCTGGGCTCAGGCTGCTGCTGCTCAATGCCAGGTCGGTTGTAAATAAAGCTCCCCTCATCCATGATCTTCTCCTGGATGAGGAGGCCGACCTCGCATGTGTGACCGAGACCTGGCTGGGCCCGGAGGGAGGAGTTCCTCTCTCTGAGATGTGTCCAGCCGGGTTTCAGGTATGGCACCAGCCACGACCCCAGGGAAGGGGGGGAGGAGTGGCTATTATAGCCAAGAAGACTTTTAGCCTACGCAGGCTCGCTGTTTCTGAGATTGCGGGTTGTGAGTTGCTCCTTGTGAAGTTGGACCTAGGGGTTCAGGTGGGCTTGTTGCTCACGTACCTGCCTCCCAGCTGCGTGTCAACAGCCCTGCCTGCGCTACTTGAGGGGGTTGCTGGGCTGGCGGTTGAGTTCCCCAGGCTTATTGTCTTGGGGGACTTAAATCTTCCATCGCTCGGCGAATCCTCTGGGTTGGCGCAGGAGTTCATGGCCACCATGGCAACCATGAACCTGACTCAGGTAGTTCAGGGTCCGACTCACGAGAGGGGACACACTCCCGACATGGTATTCCTCTCAGAACAGTTGAGCAATGATCTGAATTTAAGGGGCTTAGATATTTTGCCTATGTCATGGTCAGACCATTTTCTGTTGCGGCTTGTTTTCAAGGCTCCAATCCTCCCCCGCAGGGAGGCGGAACCGATTAGGTGGTTCCGCCCCAGACGTCTGATGGATCCAGAGAGTTTTCAGAGGACGCTTGGGGAAATACCGGATTCTCTCATTCACAGTTCGGCAGAGTCCCTGGTTACGGCCTGGAATATGGCTGCGAAGGGGGCTCTTGACCGGATTGCGCCGCTGCGACCTCTCTGTGGTAGCAGACCCAGGAGATCTCCTTGGTTTACTGAGGAACTCAGGGGGATGAAGCGCCAGAAGAGACGCCTAGAGAAGCGATGGAGGAAAAGCAAATCCGTATCTGACCGAACACTTGTAAGATCTTATATCAAGACTTATCAGGTGGCGCTCAAGGCGGCAAGATGCGCGTATCATTCCGCCTTGATTGCATCTGCGGAATCCCGCCCAGCTGCCCTGTTCAGGGTAACTCGCTCCCTCCTTAATCAGGGGGGGGTTGATGCACCCTTGCAGGGTAGTGCTGAGGACTTTAATAAGTTTTTCGCGGATAAAATCGCCCAGATTCGGATGGACCTTGACTCCAATTGGAATGCAGTATCGGCTGATAATGATTCAGTCGAGATGACAGGGACTCGTCTTGATCCTGTTGTGTGGGAGGAGTTTGACCCGGTGGCACCTGATGAAGTCGACAAGGCCATTGGAGCTGTGAGCTCCGCCACCTGTTTATTGGACCCGTGCCCCTCCTGGCTGGTTTCGGCCAGCAGGGAGGTGACGCGGGGCTGGGTTCAGGAGATTGTCAACGCTTCTTTGAGGGAGGGGTCCTTTCCGGCTCCCTGCAAGGAGGCAATTGTGCGCCCCCTCCTCAAGAAGCCTTCCCTGGACCCAGCTGTTTTAAACAACTACCGTCCTGTCTCCAATCTTCCCTTTATAGGGAAGGTTGTTGAGAAGGTGGTGTCACTCCAGCTCCAACGGTCCTTGGATGAGGCCGATTATCTGGGCCCTCAACAGTCAGGATTCAGGCTCGGCTACTCCACGGAAACTGCTTTGGTCGCGCTGACGGATGATCTCTGGCGGGCCCGGGATAGGGGATTATCCACTATCCTGCTGCTACTTGACCTCTCAGCGGCTTTCGATACCATTGACCATGGTATCCTTCTGCACCGACTGGAGGGGTTGGGGGTTGGAGGCACTGTTTTGCGGTGGTTCACCTCCTACCTCACTGGTCAGTCGCAGTCGGTATTGGCAGGGGGTCAGAGGTCAACCCCTAGGTTCCTCCCTTGTGGGGTCCCTCAGGGATCGGTCCTCTCCCCTCTGCTGTTTAATATCTACATGAAACCACTGGGCGAGATCATCCGACAACACGGGGTGAGATATCATCAGTATGCTGATGATACCCAGCTTTACATCTCCACCCCGTGTCATTTCAGTGAAGCAGCGGAAGTGATGTGCCGATGTCTGGAGGCTGTTAGGGTTTGGATGGGTGCCAACAGGCTCAAACTCAACCCCGACAAGACGGAGTGGCTATGGGTTCTGCCTCCCAAGGATATTTCAATCTATCCGTCCATTAGCCTGGGGGGGAGCTTTTGACCCCCTCGGAGAAGGTCCGCAACTTGGGCGTCCTCCTCGATGCACAGCTAAATTTGGAACATCATCTTTCGGCTGTGGCGAGGACATTTGCCCAGGTTCGCCTGGTGCACCAGTTGCGGCCCTATTTGGACCGGGAGTCTCTTCTCACAGTCACTCATGCCCTTATCACCTCGAGGTTCGACTACTGCAATGCTCTCTACATGGGGCTACCTTTGAAAAATGTTCGGAGACTTCAGGTAATGCAGAATGCAGCCGCGCGAGCAGTGTTGGGCTTGCCTAGAAATGCCCACATTTCGGCATCACTCCGCGAGCTGCATTGGCTGCCAATTGGTCTCCGAACCCAATTCAAAGTGTTGGTTATGACCTATAAAGCCCTACATGGCATTGGACCAGGTTATTTACGGGACCGTCTGCTGCCCCATGAATCCCAGTGGCCGGTTAGGGCCCACAGAGTGGGCCTTCTCCAGGTCCCGTCAGCCAGTGTCGCCTGGCGGGGCCTAGGGGAAGGGCCTTCTCTGTTGCGGCCCCGGCCCTCTGGAACCAACTTCCCCCGGAGATCCGTGTCGCCCCCACCCTCTTCGCCTTTCGTAGATTGCTTAAAACATACTTTTGCCGGCAGGCCTGGGGCAGCTAACACCTTGCCCCTAGCCAGTGTATGTTTCTGTGTATGTTTGTGGAGTGATTGGTTTCTTTTAGCTCAAGGGTTTTTTATAAATATGTGTTTATTGTAATTTCTATCATGCTGTGAGCCGCCCTGAGTTCTTTGGAATAGGGCGGCATAGAAATTAAATAAATAATAATAATAATAATACAGGAGGATCTGGACAGACTTGGACACTGGGCGCTATCTAACATAATGAAATTCAATGGTGAAAAAAGTAAGGTTCTACATTTAGGCAAGAAAAACCAAATGTACAGGTATAGTATAGGGGGTACCTTGCTCAACAGTAGTAACTGTGAGAGGGACCTCGGAGTCCTAGTGGACAATCATTTAAATATGAGCCAGCAGTGTGCTGCAGCTGCCAAAAAAGCTGCCAAAAAAGCCAACACAGTGCTAGGCTGCATTAACAGAGGGATAGAATCAAAATCACGTGAAGTGTTAATACCACTTTACAATGCCTTGCTAAGGCCACACTTGGAATACTGCATTCAGTTTTGGTCACCACAATGTAGAAAAGATGTTGAGACAGAGTACAGAGAAGAGCAACAAAGATGATTAGGGGACTGGAGGCTAAAACATATAAGGAACGGTTGCTGGAATTGGGTATGCCTACTTTAACGAAGAGAAGGACGAAGGGGGACATGATAGCAGTGTTCCAATATCTCAGGGGCTGCCACAAAGAAGAGGGAGTCAAGCTATTTTCCAAAGCGCCTGAAGGCAGGACAAGGAGCAAGTAGATCACAACCTACTACTCAATAAGATAGAAAAATGTGGGTTAGACAGCATCACCACCAGATGGATTCGTAGCTGGCTGACCGCCGTACTCAGCATGTGGTCCTCAATGGAACTGCATCTACATGGAGGGAAGTGTGTAGTGGGGTGCCCCGGGGCTCTGTTCTGGGCCCAGTGCTCTTCAACATCTTCATCAACGATCTGGACGAGGGGATAGATGGGGAACTCATCAAATTTGCAGACGACACCAAGCTGGCAGGAATAGCCAATACTCCAGAAGACAGTCTTAGGATACAGGAGGAGCAATGGGTGGAAACTAACCAAAGAGAGAAGCAACCTAGAACTAAGGAGAAACTCCCTGACAGAACAATTAACCAGAGGAACAACCTGCCTCCAGAAGCGGTGAATGCAGCAACACTGGAAGTTTTTAAGAAGAAACTGGCCAGCCATTTGTCCGTAATGGTATAGGGCAGTGATGGCGAACCTATGTCACGTGTGCCAGAGGTAGCACTCAGAGTCCTCTCTGTGGGTACATCAGCTACCACTGCTGCCAGCTCGCGCAGGTCCATTAGGCTACCGCTGGCACCCTAGAGTGGCAGCCCCACCCAGCACAAAGGAGGCGAAGCAGCTGGCTAGCAAGCTCGAGTAGAGGTGATAAAGCACGCCCCCTGTGCTTGCTGGCCTCTGTGTGTGGGGGCTGATGGTGTCAGGCAGCAGCCGCCCCGCCTCACCTTGCCCTGCAGCAATGGCACCCCCGCCCTATCCCCTGCCTTACCCCGCAGGACGAGCCTCCTGCCCACCACCCCACCCACCAGAGACCCCCTGGATCTCCCCCAATCCTGCCCAGCCCCCACAGGCGTCCCCCCATGGGCAACATCAAGGTGGCCATGCCCATCCTGGCCACGCCCACTCAATCTGCCATGACCACCGCAGCCACACCCATCCAGTGGGCCACGCCCATCCCTACTTCCCTGAGGGCACCACAGTGCTGATGCGGCCATGGCACTTTGCGATAAGTGGGTTTTGGGTTGCGGTTTGGGCACTCGATCTCTAAAAGGTTCGCCATCACTGGTATAGGGTTTCCTGCCTGAGCAGGGGGTTGGACTAGATTACCTCCAAGGTCCCTTCCAACTTTATTATTATCTGACCACATACACTATACAATCCAGATATGGCACCATACAACTTCTACTTTTCCCCAAATTGAAGGAATGTCTTTATGGACATCTGTTTGACTCAAATAAAAAGGTGGAAAGGATTGTCAAGATCTGGTTGAAGAGATTATCTGTGGACTTCTTTATTAATTACTTTCAGAAATGTCTGCATCATTACCAGTAATGTGTGGTGAATGGTGATGTTTACACAAAGTACGTGCAGGTATCAAAAGAGGTATATCAATAATTATTTTCTTGTTTCATATTTTAAAACAGCTCTACTTAAAGTTATGGAAGTGGAAGCACTTTTTTTCAGCTCTATCTCCTATACCAGGGCTTTTCAACCTTTTCACTCATTGTACCACTTTTAGGATATGGCAACATCTGAGTACCACCAGTCGCCTAGCAAGGTGTCAAAAACTTGATGACCAAAAAAAAAAAAAGGAAAAAAGTGATAAAGTGCAGGTAGTTCTCGACTTACAACAGTTCGCTTAGTGACTGTTTGAAGTTATAATGGCACTGAAAAAAGTGCCCCCCAAGCCACAGCCGAGCAAGACACCTGCCTGCTCACCCGGCGGCGCTCTTCCTTCTGTCCGAGGTTTTCATTGTTGTGAGCATTTCTGTTGAGGATTGGCAGCGGGGGTGGGGTGAGGGGGTGTTTGGTGGTTGCAGCAGGTTTTGGTCACTTCACATGACCCTGGGACACTGTGACCGTCATAAATATGAATCAGTTGCCAAGCATCTAAATGTAAATCACAAGACCCTGGAGATGCTGCAACATTCCAGCTGATCGGCTCTTCTTCTGGGTTCAGCATAAGCGCCAGGATCAGCACCGAGCTTCAGCTGGAGCCTGGCGCTGATCCTGGCGCTTCCACTGAGCCCTGACAGCCCTGCAGTTCCAGCCATCTCTCACTCAGGCTTGTGCAGTGCTGCCACCGGTTCAGCTCATTCCCCTCCCCCGCTACCACTTTTCTAGGATGATCGCATACCACCTGCCAGGTGACAATGTACCACAGGTGGTACCCGTACCACTGGTTGAAAAGCCCTGTCCTATACATTTTTAAATAAGAAATGGGGCTTACTACTGATTGCTCATTTTTAAGAGTATCCCTCAACATGCCACTCTTTCCCTAGCGTGGCACTTGATCTAAGAGACAAGGAATACTCTTGATTTAAATGGAAGTCATGGCGATTTTTGATTATTTAAATAGAGCAAGTTTGTTTGTTTTGAGATATAAGAAAATTTCCCAGCAGGTACTTAAAAGTATTGAAATTATTAGATTGTAAATTACAGGTAGTCCTTGACTTATGACAGTTCATCTAGTGACTGTTCAAAGTTACAACGGCACTGGAAAAAAATTACTTATGACCGTTTTTTACATTTATCACTTTTGTAGCCCCCCGATCATGTGATCAAAATACAGAGACTTGGCAACTGATTCATATTTATGATGGTTGCAATGTCCCAGGTTCATGTGATCATCTTTTGCAATCTTCTGACAAAGTCAGTGGGGAAGCTAGATTCACTTAACAACCATGGCAAGAATGGTAGTAAAATGGGGCAAAATTCACTTAACTGTCTCGCTTAGCAAAAAAAAAATTTGGGCCTAATTGTGATCATAAGTTAAGGACTACCTTATTGAATTTTGGGATTTTAAAAAATATTTATTACTAGGTTTTTTTAAAATTTGCATTCCTTGTTTTTATATTATTTATTGAGTGCTGCCCAGTGTCAACTCAGTGAGATGGGCAGCCATATAAATTTGACTAATAAAATGTCATAATGTGAAAAATATCCCCATGTAGCCAAAAACAGTTGAATGATGCCAATCATACTACATTCAACAGCTTTAGGTCCTCCCTGCTCTATATTTGGAGGGATTTTAGAAGAGTTTTACAATACATTTTTTTGTTCTATTTATATAGCTAACTGTAAGTGTAAAACGTATTTCAGAAACTATTGTTTATACAGAAACAGAGCCATTCCATAATGTAATAAAACTCAATTACATTTCACATTACATTCAATTTTTCAAAATTAATAGTAATATTAATACTAAGAAAATCTGAAATCTCTCCTTTAAAATCTGAATATTTTATAGTCCAATATTAAGCTTATTTGTAATTCCAGCTAAGTTGATTAGATCTTACCCCCACCTGTACATTTGTACAGAACTATAATGTTACAAAATAGCCCTATGCAACTCTGCTCAAAAATACACTGCACTGAATTCTCCAAGGACTTCCCTTCAGGAAAGAATGCATGGATTGTACTTAATCTTATTCTTTTGAAAGGAAAAATAAAGATCCAGATGTATCCATTATTGTCATACTAGGTCAGAACAAAACAGAACTTGCAGACATATACTTATTTGGCCATACTATATACGTTATACAAACCAGTGGCACTCCAAAGCTATTTATTATTAACACTTCAATGCCCTAAATGTTAATTTTGGCTTTATATTAGATATTAAATTAAATATTAACAGATTTGAAAAGATATTTAAGAATGAGAAATGAGAACAAAATAAATTTATTTCTGCCAGATACATTTGAAATTGTTACAATAGGTTCAGAACTGAAGTACCTAGTTCTGTTGAGAATAATTCAACAATCAGCTGGAGCTAAGTTTCACTGAAATGAATGAGCAAGAATCTTGTGGCACATTAAAGATTTACTAGGGAACAAACAGCAATCCATGTAATCTTACTTTATAAAAGGATTCTTGTTGTTAAGACTCTGAAGACTCAACTCTTATTTTGCTACACCTGATAACACATCTGCTTTTCTGGAAAGCTAAGGCAATTAAATTTTAAAGTATTTGATGGAAATTTGGTTGCCATTGAATGGTACCTATGTTTAGTTTAATTATAGCCCAGTTTGTACATAGATAATTGGAACTTTATTAAATTAACCTGAACATCTGAAACAAGAAAAAAGAAATTTGCCCCTTAGGACTGATGACATAAATCATTAAGTTCTTCCCCCCACCCCCCTTTTATTTCTTAACATTTACCAGAGTCTACCAGGTTAATCCTTTTGGTGCTTTAGACTTATTTTTCCCTTTGACGCGTTTTGCCTTTAGCTTTTTTCTCTGCCTGGGATTCATCCATACTGGATATTGTCCATGTTGATCTAGAAGAGTTTTCTGATTTCTTTTGATATCCATGTACATCTTACTTCCATCTAGGGGGAAAAAAAGAAGAAGCAAATTACTATTATCACCTCAAAATAGTAAAGTTAACATGAATAAAAAAGAAACTGTAAGAATAAAGTAGTAGCATAAATTATTCTAATACTGATAAGAGTGAAGAACTAAGAAATGAAGGAGGGACTAAGAGTGCATGTATGCTTGCCCTATGATGGTTTTTAAAAACAGTTTCAAATGTTTTAGTTAGGACAGTCTTAGAAAAAAAGAGATTCAGTAAGAGAAACAGCCAAATGAAAACATCATTCTGATTATAATTTACAATGTTTCCCTCTTTGCTTTTCACTATCTTCAAAAGAATAGGCACCAATCCCACAGTTGATCCTCATAAACTTCTTCCACCTTATTCTCATTAACAGCATTGTTCTTCAACTCTCAGAATTTCTGTTAACCTAACTTTTGCTAGGAGATATTCACTGGATAAATAAGATAGACAAATAATATAGCCTATTTCTGCACTAACTATGCCATCTGGTTAATGGAAAAACATCTCTGTCAACTCACAAAAACAGTCTCATCTATATGATGGTATTAGATTAATTTTTTTAAAGGGAAGATTTACATAGTCAAGGGAAATATGAGAAAAAGCAGCACCAAAAGAATGAAAACAGAGCAGTATCAGGTGAAGGATATAAAGTACCATGATTCCAATTTTTCAGAGTCTGTTTGTTACAAATCTTAGAACAATATCTCCCAGTCTAAGCAACTTCTAGATCCATGCATTAACTCCACAATTCTCAGCAATATCTATGCTGGATAGAAAATTCTAGAATTAGAGACACACATCTCCAAGTTGCCCAGACTGGGAAATGTTACTTTACAGCCATACCTAAATATGATTCACCGGCTGAATCCTTTTTCTCTAAAATTTTCTCAGCAGGAACTACAGTTACTACTTCCTTCACTTCATCCATTACAACATCACTGCTGGTTTTCAGAATGCTCTGCAATCTGGCCAGTTCCTTGGGAGCATTTTTCTTTCTCTTCTCTGCTCGCATTTTTCTCTTCCATTTGCTTCTTAGGCTTTTTGCCATTGGTTTGCTTCTATAAATGGAAAAATAATGCATAAGACCAGTATGACAAAACAGAACAAGCTATTAGGCTTGTGTAAACAAGAGCTTGAAACATATACTTGTGGCTCCCCAAAACATATACTTGTGGCTCCCCAAAAAGCCAACTACAATGGGAGTATCTCCTATTTGTGCATAAGGTCAAAAATATGTTTCTTCAGAAACACTGCTCAAAAGCAATTTCTATCTTTGTTTAAAACAGATTTGAGCGCAGTTTGTAAACAAATTTGCACTGATGGGTCCTTACTTCCAAATAACATTTTCCTGCTTTCCAAAACTACACAGGATCCTAGAAATACAAAACTTGTACAAATACTCCTGAACTTCCCCCATAGCAGAGGCAATTTATAGGAAGTCTTCCAATGAGCGACCAGTGCTCATTTGTTTCTCTAAATTGTGGCCGTTCTGAAGCAGTCTAGTTAAAATAATGTCATTATTTAGGATAAAAATGTTAAATATGAGAGGTTTCCTGGGTGTCCCACATCCAAGGACTCCTGCTATCTTTTCAAGCTCAGCCATGGTCACCAAGCTGGTCTTATTCTAAAGGGCGAATGTGTCAGATCTAGATAGTCTTTGGGCAGGAAATCCCACGGGTGTGGGTTAGCCTAAAGAGTTGAACCGAGATCCCAGACGAAAAAACCTCCGCCATGCCGTTGCCAAGATCACCGGTCGGACTTGTTCATAAAATGATCAGAAGTTGAAAACCCGGAGACTTATGACAGGGATCTGGCCTCGAAATGCAGCAGCTCCTCTACAAATTACTGCCCCATGCCCTTCCTCCGGTACCTGAGCATGCGGTGCTATATAACACTCAACTCCCCACTTCCAACGGACGTGACTGCAACAAGCGGCTTCTTCCGGAATGGAAAGGCTTCGGCTTCCACGTGGGGCCGATGAAAAGGGCAGCGCATGGAAGTCGCTTTCTAAGTCGCGTCTTCTCGAGCTGCCCACAGAGCCCCCTTGCGAGCTCCTCCGGTACTGCTCGAAAGGACCGCTGCGGTCAGGGCATGGTTGATTGGAGGAGTTCTCCGGGCGGAGGGGCTGTTACAGCGGCCGTCTTTTCTGGAAAAAGACAGGCGAAAGTCTTTCCCCTGGCAGTTCTAACGACGATTTAGGCGCAGTTCCTCGAGCAATATTCGTGCTTTAGCAGCGCTGTAAGAGAGGTGACTCAACTCACCTCGAGAGCAAAAAGAAGTAACACTTCCGATCAGGGGACAGAATGAGTGAGTTGGAGAGAAAAGAGGGAGTCCAAAAAGTTACACCAACCTCCCGTGAATGTTGTTTGTCTGAAAAACAGTGATGACTATGCTCAACAGAACTTACATACGTTATATATCCACGAATCCAATCTTTTGGAAAGGAAAACCAAGAGATGACATATTTGACATTTCTGGGCAAAGCTTGGAGGTTATGCTAGCATTTTGTCTTAGATTCTGATGGTATTGTGGAAAGAAAAGTCTTCATCCTGGTTCACCCAAGCTGGGGATAAATAAACAACATGGCAACTGCTTTGGGAAGAAGATTGTAGTTTGTTGAAGAGCCAGACAGAAAGATGGTTCTGGCAGGAAACAGGAGAGAAAAGAAGGCCTGAGCACATGTGGGAAGTAGGTTTTTATACCCACTGAAGACTTTTGTTTGGAATAGTTTCCTGTACTAACTTCATAGTAGTTCCACCGATTAGTGACAGGATAAGAAAAGTAACTTAAGAAGAGTATTTCCCCACACAAGCAAACTTGAGCTTCAGGAGGCTCTTGTAGCTAGACAAACATTTTTCAGGAAAAGGATAGATAGATAAAACACATACAGTAAATGCAAGTGAAACTTTTCCAGCAGATGAACTTAAAACATTCCCTCCTGGTAACTTTGGGCAGTTCTTAAGAGTACCGGGGGGGGGGGAGAAAACAAACAAACAAACAAACACATTTTTCTTTACTCTGTTTGTTAGCCAGACAAACAGGGTATTTCCTTTTTGTGGCTTATTTTAAGCAAAATTTCTAGCAGAATTTAAAATTATTTTCTCTTTAGATTTGAAACAGTTAACAGTCACATTTATCTCACACACAAACACTTTGACAAACATATATACACAGAGACAAGAGAACAAAAAAGGAAACAGAAGTCTTAGTTTTACACATCCTAGTCATTCCCACCATAAATCTCAGATACCTTAAGTTAGGGAAGGCACATATATACACATATACACATACACACACACACACACACACACACACACACACACACACACACACACATATATATAAAGAAAATCACTATTTCTTATTTTCCCTTTAAGTACCTTTATTTAGCCAAATTGATTTCCCAGCAAAGCCTTAGCAAAGCCTTCTTCACAAATTTGTCTTGCTCGCTTTTTCTTCATGCCATCCAGGACGGGCATTCGCTTCTCGTCCCACAGCTCGAGCAAATCTCCAATGGGTGTCCTAATTCCAACTCTCAAACTGCAGCTACCCATGTTCCCCTTATGATGTGCAATTCAATCAGCTTAGTCCAGTCATGGCGAACCTATGGCACGCATGCCAGAGGCGGCAGTCGGAGCCCTCTCTGTGGGCAATTGCACTGTCACCCCAGCCCCGCCTCCCCCCACGGCCCCCTCCTCACCAGCAGCCACCCCTGAGGAGAGCCACCTCCAGGCACAGCCCGCATGAAGCAGTGCAGCCAACCACAAGACAGCAGGGACAAGACTCCACCCTCACGCCCTGTCGCGCATAGATGATGCTGCAGGGTGTGGGCAGAGGGAATGGCTGCCATGACACTGCTGGGTCGCCTGGCCTATCTGCTATGGTGGGCTGTGGAGGCGGTGGGTGATCCTGTGGGTGGGGTGGAGCAGTGTGGGGGGACAGCAGGGGTGGGGCGTTTTTGGGGCACTCGGTCTCTAAAAGGTTCGCCATCACTGGCTTAGTCGGGTTCCTCCTATTAGCACTTCCCAGCCACTCTTAGCAACACTATCCCTGCCACCCCGCCTGTAGGTTTTTGGGCTAAAAAAATGCCCAGGAAGACTTCGGTTCCCTAACAAAGTACTGGCTCTTCCTACCTAGGGAACTCCCTGCCGTCACTTTGCAGACCTAACAAAATGTCCGAGGAGGACCTGCCGCAACAGGTACATGGCCTCCTTCTATTTCCCTTCCCTCAGTTTTCAGACTCAGGGGGAGTCTGGGAAGACCTGTGCTTTATGCACTAGAATGAGTCCTTCCTACACATGAGCTTTGCTTACAGGGCCTTACCAGCTGGTTGCCCAAATCCAATTCTCATTCACTCATTCCATTCCATTTTCACAACCTCTCCCTTTTCCCTAACAAAAGGTCCTGCGCTCTGGCCAAACCCCCATACTTTCCAGGGTCTGCCACTTGAACAGATTCTTTCTGCGGCTAGGAAAGACCAGAGGGAGCAAAATCCAACTGTGATTGGGAAAAAGGTTTTCTCACTCACACACATTTCCTTTGTTCCCCTGGGCTTTAAAGTTAAAATTTAGAGGTACTCACCTTCATCTTCTTTCCAAAGCAGCCCTTGAGCTCAAACCCAAAACTCCCTTTACTACCTTGGCTCCACATGGGCAGGGCCTGGGAAACCCATCCACAGATGGGGCTTACCAGTCTCAGTCCACTGGAGAGGTTAGCTTGGAGTCCCATCTGGGTCGCCAAATTGTGGAAAGAAAAGTCTTCATCCTGGTTCACCCAAGCTGGGGATAAAGAACATGGCGACTGCTTTGGGAAGAAGATTGCAGTTTATTGAAGAGCCAGACAGAAAGATGGTTCTGGCAGGAAACAGGAGAGAAAAGAAGGCTTGAGCACATGTGGGAAGTAGGTTTTTATACCTTTTGTTTGGAAGAGTTTTGTTTGGAATAGTTTCCTGTTCTTGTTTTAGGCTTTGTATTTCCTGTGTTACGTATTCTGACCTAAGTCTGGGTTGTGCCTTTCTGGTATTCTTGATGGTTGTGGGTTAGTCCTATTATCATATCCTGCTTCCTTGGTGCTGGGGCTAATGACTCCTAGAGTTTGGGTGGCATAAGCAGAATTTAGGTGTCTTTGTCTTCTTGATCTCCTAGCTGGGGCCTTTCTGATGGTTTACATCTGCATTTGTACAGGACTGGCTTCTGCTTGGGAGAGAGAGACTTGGGAGCAGGGTTGGTTTCTGCTTTTAAAATCCTTTTGAGGAAATATATTTTTCTGCCCTTTTAATATTTCCTTTTCTGGGGAGCTGACTTACCTCAGTACGCTTGGAAGATATACCTGCATTTATGGTATTTAACAGTTTATAGCTCACTGCTATAAATGAATGTGTAAAGTTTTCATAGTATTTTAATATTTATATATTTTTTTAATTTACAGCATTTCCATGGTGCCCAATCCTTAACGGGTCACAGAATTAAAGCAAACCTTAAAACTGCAACACACCTTTAAACAAAACAAGTTATTTAGAACAGTGAAAATGCACTGAATTTTCTAAATACTGTTGAAAGAAAAGTCTTCATCATGGTTCAGTCCACGCCAGGCATAAACAACATGGTTACTGCTTTAGAAAGGTTGTAGTTTATTGAAGAGGAGTGCCAGATAGGAAGATGGCTCTAGCAGAAAAAAAGGGGTGAACACATGCAGGAAGTGGGTTTTTATACCCTCAGGAGCCTTTTGTTTGGAGTTGTTCCTGTGGCGTGAACTTTGACCTGAGTTTGAGTGTGCCTTTCTGGTATTCTGATGGTGGTGGGTTAATCCTATTATGTCCTGCTTCCCTGGGCCTGGGGCTGATGACTCTTAAAGTTTGGATGGGGTATGTAGATTTTAGGTGTCTTTGTCTTTTTGATCTTCTAGCTGGGGCCTCCATCTGCATTTCTACAGAGCTGGCTTCTGCTTGGGGGACGGAGACCTGGGGCTATTAAGAAAAACCGGGCATGCTTTTCTACCTCTTTAAGATCCTTTGAGGAAATATATTTTTCTGCCCTTTCAATATTTCCTTCTCTGGGGGGCTGACTTCCCACAATCCCCCCTTTGTGCCATAATAGTGCGGGTGACACACTTTTACTGCAACAAGATTAAAATTGATGTGATCTGGGATACTTGGTAGACAAGCTTTTAAACTGTTAAGCCACAAAAAAGAAGAGGGGAAGACACTAATGTAGGCAGCAGAAAAAGATCCCTGCCGTGGCTTCCAAAAGGGGAGGTTCCAACCCATAAAGTTCTAAAAGTCAGGGCAAAAATTTTGTTAGGTGGAAAAGAAATTTATAGTTTCCAATATTCTGTGCCAATTATTTTCAAATGTTGGATGTCACCTTGAGGTTCCAGTCAGGTTTGCACGTTCCTCCCAAAATTCTTTACAGCCATGGTTTGCTTCAGTACATAACCACTGGCTGCCCATTTTCAAGGGTTGTTTCCTGCCTTAGCTCTTAGTTCAGTGCATCCAGGTTTGTAATGTCTAATTGAGCTTAGCCAGTATGCAAGCCAGGCTATTACATTTTTTCTTAAATTGCACATAATGAGCCCTAGGACTCCCAATCTGAGTCCACCAGTGCAAGATATTCAGGGCTTAGGTTTGGAGATCTCTTTCCTACTACTTCCTCAGTGAGGACATATGAATTGCAAATTGCCTGAGAGGGCCTGGTTCCTTCCCCTTGGAATTTGCTGGAAGTTGTTACTACAAAGTTTTAATGACACAGGGCAAGAATCAGGCTGGAGCTTAACTGAAGTTAAGTGAAAGAGATAGACTCAATGTGATCCTGAATGGTGTGTGTGCGTGTGTATGTGCAGTTAAAAACAGACAATACAACATCCTGCATAAATTTTCCCTCCCACCAGACAGAAATCCAAGGTGTTCAATACTTGCTGTGCCAACTATTCCCAAATGCCATCACTCCATAAATACATCCAACTGGCTTATTACAATACAAATGGGGCAAGGAAAAAAACTTTACAATGAGTTTCTACCCTCCTCCCATAGTCTTCCTAATTTTCTTCTGAGGCTTCATGTGGGAACCGATGGCTCCAGGATTCCTTCATTCTTCTGCAGCTTTTACAGGCATCTGGGGGAATGGTAGGACTTGGGAAGATCTGTTCCACTCAGGTTGCATGGTGGCTTTTTTTTGGGATGGCTGGATTCAAAACTCAATTTCATGGCTCAAATGGATGGAGGCAGTGTGCTCTGCTTCCAAAGGTTGGGCGGCGTCATCTATGCAGGGCTGAAAGACATGAGAACAAGAACTGCTCCTCCCTTTCTGGGTGGACTCTCCCAGGAGAGGCAGACAAAGGCATAGAGAACAGAGATAAGAAAAGGAGAAATACATGGGGGGTAGCTTGCAGGCAGAGTTTGAAAAATCATTAATACTGCAGTTGTTAAGGAAACAGATAGTCAGACAAAATGAGGACATCTCAGATGAGGACAAAAGAAAGGCTGGATTCTGGTAAGAGAACATAAATGAAAGGTCTCATTTCTGAACTGAACATTTGTAACATTTTAAAGACTTAAGGACTTGCAACTTGAAAAAAAATGCTAGCCAGTTTGAGAATGCTGAAAGCTCCAAATAATCTTAAAAGCCTAATACAGTGATGGCGAACCTTTTAGAGACCAAGTGCCCAAACTGTAACCCAAAACCCACTTATGCAAAGTCGGTTGCCGGGTGGGTGTGCCCATTGGGTGGGTGTGGCCCATTGGGTGAGCGTGGCTGCGATAGTAATGGCAGACTGGCTGGGACTAAAAAGTTCAATCAATCAATCAATCAGTTCCAACTTTTTTCCCACGAGAAGTTGATATTGACTGATTGAACCCTTTTTTTGCACACGATGGAGGCCTAAAGCGAAAAGGTTTTATAAAACCAAGCTGAAGGCCTAGGACTGGGGCGGCTGTGCGCCTGCCCACAGGGAGGGCTCTGAGTGCCGCCTCTGGCACCCGTGCCATAGGTTCTCCACCACTGGCCTAATATTTTAAGGTATGCAATTTTCCAGGGGCAGGAGAATTTACCTTTAACATTTATTCTAAATAGACCACATTATTTTAGAGATTGAAAAAATGCTTATATGTTCCAGGATTAGCTTCATAGTAGTTCCACCATTTAGTGATAGGATAAGAAAAGTAACTTAAGAAGAGTATTTCCCCACACAAGCAAACTTGAGCTTTAGGAGGCTCTTGTAGCTAGACAAACATTTTTCAGGAAAAGGATAGATAGATAAAACACATACAGTAAATGCAAGTGAAACTTTTCCAGCAGATGAACTTAAAACATTCCCTCGTGGTAACTTTGGGCTGTTCTTAAGAGTATAGAGAGAGGGGGGGAGAAAACAAACAAACAAAGAAACAAACAAACACATTTTTCTTCACTCTGTTTGTTGGCCAGACAAACAGAGTGAGGGTATTTTCCTTTTGGTAGGTTATATTAAGCAGAATTTCTAGCAGAATTTTAAAATTCTTTTGTCTTTGAATTAGAAACAATAAACAGTCACATTTACCTCATACACAAAGAGTTTGACACACATATACACACAAAGAGAACAGAAAAGGAAACAGAAGTCTTAGTTTTACACATCCTAGTCATTCCCACCATAAATCCCAGTTAACTCAAATTAGGGAAGGCATAGAAAGAAGAGAGAGAGAGAGAGAATCACTATTTCTTATTTTCCCTTTAAGTACCTTTATTTAGCCAAATTGCTTTCCCAGCAAAGCCCTGAGCAAAGCCCATTTCTTACATATTTCTCTTGCTCTTTGTTTTGAGCAAATCTCCTATGGGGGTCCTAATTGTCACCTTTGAACTGCTGCTTCCCATGTTCCCTCTCAGATGTGGGGCTCACTTTGGCTCAATCAGGTACAAAAGGAAAAAACTTCCGGTTTTTGGACAAAAAAGCATCCAGGAGGACATTGGTTCCCTGACGAAGTATGAGCACCCCCTTTCCTGGGAACTACCTATCATGGTTTTCAGACTCCTTGTGAGTCCGGGAGGACTGCCACTTTTAAAAAAAAAAACTTGGTGAGTACGAGCACCTCCTTTCCTGCCACCAGTTTTCAGACCGCTTGCGGATCTAGAAGGACCTGCTGCCTCCTACGCGGTGAGTACGTGGCACCTTCTGAAGTAGGCGTTGCTTCCAGGCCCTTACCAGCTGGTTGCCCAAATCCAACTCTCATTCACTCATTCCATTCCATTTTCACACAGTCTCTCCCTTTTCCCTAACAAAAGGTCCTGCACTCTGGCCAAACCCCCATGCTTTCCAGGGTCTGCCAGTTGAACAGATCCTTTCTGCGGCTAGGAAAGACCAGAGGGAGCAAAATCCAATTGTGATTGGGAAAAGGGTTTTCTCTCACACACACATTTCCTTTGTTCCCCTGGGTTTTAAAGTTAAAATTTAGAGGTACTCACCTTCATCTTCTTTCCAAAGCAGCCCTTGAGCTCAAATCCAAAACTCCCTTTACTACCCTGGCTCCACATGGGCAGGGCCTGGGAAACCCATCCACAGACACAAGATGGGGCTTACCAGTCTCAGTCCATTGGAGAGGTTAGCTTGGAGTCCCATCTGGGGTGCCAAATTGTTGGAGGAAAAGTCTTCATCATGGTTCAATCCAAACCGGGGATAAACAACATGGTGACTGCTTTAGAAAGAAGGGTGTAGTTTATTGAAGAGGAGAGCTAGACAAGAAGATGGCTCTGGCAGAAAAAAAGGGGTAAACACATGCAGGGAGTGGGTTTTTATACCCTCTGGAGCCTTTTGTTTGGAGTTGTTCCTGTGGCATGAACTTTGACCTGAGCCTGAATGTGCCTTTCTGGTATTCTGATGGTGATGGATTAATCCTATTACCACCCCCACTGCGTCTTGCTTTCGGGGTGCGGCTTATATTGGAGCCGGCTTTGGCACACGCACGTGGAGTCCGCCACAATCCCCTCTCGAATCCCCGAGCCTCTCCAGCCGCGCGCCGGGCCAACAGGCTGTGCAGGGAGAGCCGCCGCCGCGGGCGAGGCTGGCTCGCCAAGCTCGGAGGGAAGGAGGCTCCCTCGCTTGCTCCGCACAGCCCCGCCGCCCTCTCGGCCCAGCGCGATGGGAAGCGGCGGGGCGAAGTAGCGGGCGTCGGCTGCCGCGGGGGAAGGAGCCGGTGGAGGCGATGGGACTGGCGTGGGGGGAGCGGAATCCAGAGCTTTGCGTCGCTCCCCTCCCCTCCCTTCCCCGCCCCGCCTGGAGCCCAGCACTGCACCTTGGCAAGTCACATCACGTGCTGCGGCGGCGGCGCCTTTAGCCCTTAAACCGGAGCGGCGTCGGTACCAGCGGCGGGCAGGGGCGGTCTCTCTCTGCCGGAGTCCCCCCTCCCTCCCTGCCTCTCTCTCTCTCCCTCCCGCGGCCGCAGAGGCGGGCAGCGCAGCCCGGCTTTCTTCCCTTCCCTTCTCTTCCCTTCCCTTCTCTCTCCCTCCTCTCTCTCTTTCACCCTTCCTCCTCTTCCTTCTTCCCCTTTGCCGCAATTCGGAGCGCAGGCCAATTGCTCCCCCCGCCGCCGCCCCCGGAGCCCTTTCCTGCCCCTGCCGAAGGAGGCGGCCAGCCAGAGCCGGGAAGGGATGGAGCTCTCTCTCTCTCTTCTCTCTAGTTTCTCTCTCTCTCTCTTCCCCCCCCCTGTCTTCTTTCTCCGCCCCCCCACCTCGCTCCCGGACGCCCTTCCTCCCTCGCAACTTAGGATCGCCGCGGGGGAGGCGCGCCAACTCCGGCTCCCTCGCGGGCTCCTCTATTGTGCCGCAATGCGGCGGGCGAAGGGCTTCCCCGGATCGACCCCCGCCGCCTGCCGCCTCCTCTTCTCCGCCTCTTGCTGCTGCAGCTTCGGTTGCAACGGGCCGGCCATTGCAAGCACCTTGAATGGGGCTCAGAAGTCAACTGATAAATTCACAAAATGTTTTTTGATGGGACTTTCAGAAGATTCCTGTGCTGCCATTGCTGGATGAGATATAATTTGTGAACATCTTTGGATCTGGATGATTGAAAATCTCCATAGACACTTTGAATGGTCACTGAACAGGTGCTCATTAAATGAGGACTATCTATACAGCGGTATTCCCTACTCTGGTTCTGTTGGACTAAATCTTTCCCTCCTCCCCCTTTCATCTTTCTCTTCACAATATCCTGGTAAACTGAATGTTTTGTTGTTGTTATTGTTGGAACCAAATAGCTTTTTCTTTCCACCTGTCAGGGCCCACTTCACTACCTCATCCTAAGAAAGTAGAACTCGTGGAAGCAGTTTCTTCCAAAAGCAGCTTTTATTAGGAGAAGCTGATAGCAGGCATAATAAACAACCAGTGTTCTCTTAATGGTCAGCAGCTGTTTTGCTGGCTCGCGGTTCGACTCGAATGGCGATTTCGCACAGGGTCTCCCTCCTCTCTGTTGTCTCTTGGCTAGGTCGATCTCGGCTTCCTCTGCCAGGATGTACCAATCCTGCAGTCGATGCGGGTCCCCTCAGGGAAGGCAGGTATCATATAGGTCCATGGTGGCAAACTTATGGCACGCATGCCACAGGTGACACACAGAGCCCTCTCTGTGGGCATGTGCGCTGTTGCCCCAGTCCTAGGCCTCCACCACCGTATGCAAAAAAAGGTTCAATCAATTTCAACTTATCACTGGAAAAAAAAGATCTTGCAAATTTGGAATTGCTTCATTGAACTTTATTTTCAGTCCCACACAGCGGCAGAGGAAGTGACGCGTTGGAATGGAAAAAAGGTGCTGTGTGGGGGTGGGGGAGTGGCAGGAGCAGGGCGCTTCATGCGAGGGGCGGGGTGGGGCCTGTTGCTTCCCTCCCCATCAGACACCTGCCGAAGCTCAGGGTAAGGTTGCTGTCCCTGCCCCCACCCAGATGTCCTCGCCTCCCCCAAGCGTTTCTTTACTAACCTGCCTTTCAGCTGCATTCCATTTCTCCATTCGCTTCTCAGCCTTCGCCACGTGTTTGTGGAACAAAAAAAAGTTCCATGAGACCTTCTAACTTCTCACGAAATCTCGCGAGAAGTTAGAAAGTCTCATGGAACTTTTTTTTTTACCGATAGTCCCACAAACACATGGCGAAGGCTGAGAAACGGACGGAGAAATTGAATGCAGCTGAAAGGCAGGTTAGTAAAAAATGCTTGGGGGAGGCGAGGGCATCTGGGTGGGGGCGGGGGCGGCAACCTTACCCTATATGGTGGCAGGAGGGTTAATGGCAGCTGCGGAGGGCCCAGGAGGAGCTGCGGAGGGGAGGCCAGGCAGATTGCGGGCGCCACTCCTTGCCTCCTCCATGTTGCTGCCACCACCACTACTTTAGACAAAGCAACCCAGCTGTCGCTGCCACGGCTGCCGCCCTGCTCTAGCCCCGGGTAGCACCTCTGTCCTGCATGGTTGTCCCACTAGCGTCCACGATCGGCCTCCGTGCTGCCGCTGCTGCCGGCATCTTGCAGTCCTGCCCAGCTCCGCTCTGGCCCCGGGCAGCACCTCTGCCTTGCGCGGCTGCTCCACTCGCACCCACTGAGCCCAATGATTGGCTGCACCATTGCTGCCACTGCAGAAGTCGCACATCCAGGCAGCTCGGACGAGAAGGTGGGCTTCGTAAGGCTGGTCCCCAGCACCCCCAAGTCCTCCCATGATGGGGCCCTGCTGATCGCTGGGTCCGAGTGCGGTGGCAATGGCAAATGCAGCTCGAGCCTCAGCAAGTCTTGTTTGCCACCTCCTGCCCAATGCCGCTGCCATGAGGCCATGGAACAAGCCAGGCAGAGGTAAGGAACTGGGTTGGGGCGGTGGGAGATTGGTGCTCTGCGTGGGTTGGGTCTGACGCACGTGAGGATGCTGCCTCACTTTCTGTGCCAGGGCTGGACTGGGCGTGGAGCCTCCATGCTGCTTCTTCCTTTGTGGACATCGGGAGCACCCACCCCGCCTACCCCTCGTCCTAGGGTAGCTGCCACCATCCTGCACTCTCCAGCCATCAGTCAGCTGGGCACGTCTGAGGATGCATGTGGGGAGAGGTGCCACCCGGCTCGGTAAGCCGCGGTAAGCCCGCAGGAGGAGGATGGAGGAGGGCTGGCCGGGGACAGGTGCAGCGCTGTCCATGGGGGGAATCTGACCATGGGCAGCACCAGCCTGGAGGGGGGGAGAGGCCGTGGGAGCCCGAAAGGAGGCATCCCGGGGCGCCCGGCTGGCTTGCAACAGGCTGGAGAGCGCCAGACAGCAGCAGCTGCCCCAGGATGAGGGATGGGTGGGGTGGGCACTCCTGATGTCCACAGGGGAAGAAGTGGCGAGGAGGCTCTGTGCCCAGTCCAGCCTAGCCCCAGCACAGCAAGCAAGGCAGCAGCCCCATGTGCGTCTCCTGCCAGGCAAGCGGAGCCGCACCTGCAGCAGAAGAGCGCAGGCGGGCAGCGGAAGGCACAAGCACCAATCCCAGCACAGCCCCTCTACACTCTCCTCCCCGCTTGGAAGAGCTGCGGGGCTCAGGAGCCTCCCCCCACCTCCCCCAGGGAAGAAAACCAGCGCGAGACATTCTTCTGTTTTAACTTTTTTTCCTTGTTGCTTTTTGGAGTTTTCATCCTGCTTTCATGAGACGGCAGCACTTGGGAGGGGACATAGCTGCCCCCTTCCCCCCCAAGCCATCAGCTGAGCAAGACGCTTTCCTGCCCCCCACGCACCAGAGACCCCCTGGATCTCCCCCAACCCTGCCGGCCCCCACAGGCATCCCTTGCCAACATCGAGCTGGCCGTGCCCACCCTGGCCACGCCCACCCAGCCTGCCATGACCACTGCAACCACGCCCACCCAGCAGGCAACGCCCACCCAGCAGGCCATGTCCACCCGGCACCCGGCAATACATAAGTGGGTTTTGGGTTGCAGTTTGGGCACTTGGTCTCTAAACGGTTCACCACCACTGGTATAGGTCATAGTTTAGTCCATCCTTGAAGTGGCTAAGCAGGATATCCTCTGGCCAGTTCAGCTTGCTAGTCAGGGTCCGGAACTCTTGAGTGTATTCGGCCACTGGACATCTGCCTTGCTTCACGGTCTTGATTCATTTGCGGGCTTTCTGGTCAGCTAATGGGTCCTCGAACTGCTGTCTGAGGGAGAACATGAATTGGTTGAAATTCAGTAGCTCTGGGGCATCAGCATCATAGAGATCCATGACCCAGTCCGCTGTGATGCCATCCAGGGTGGCTTGCACGATGCGAATCCTGGCCCGGTCAGTGGGGATGTCTCGGCCGTACTCCTCCATGTAATTCAGTACCTCGGTTAGGAAAAATCCCAGGCATCGTGGCTCCCTCCCCCCCGGAATTTCATGTCTAACGGAGGGAACTTTTGGATGGAGCATTGCCTTTTCTTCTGTTTGTGCTGTCTTCCTTCTTGGTCTGTGGCTTCCATGTGGCGACAGCAGCGGTGGCTGCAGCAGGTTTGGTGGTTCTGCTTGATGAGCCCAGGACCTCAGCTTCGGACTATCCTTCTATGCCTTTCTTCCTGTAGCCCATGCGGATGGTGCCTGCATAGGGCTCGGGTTTCTCCTCCTTCAAGGAATCCAGGGCTATCTTCATCATGCTGATTGCCTGTTCCAGTAATCGGCTTGACTGCCCCGATCTTCCTTGTCCTCGTTGAGATGGAGGGATCTTTCCATTTCTTCCTTCCAACCTGGCTGGTGGCTGCCTTGTCTAAGTGTCACCTTTCTCGCCTTCTTCTCCCAGTCGTCCTTTTTCCCAACCATTGACCACTGAGGTTTGGGGCAACGCACTTCCATTACATCTTCTTCTGATGAACTGGAGGACTCAGAACTGGATAGCTTGCAGGGGTCCGGCCAGCAGGAGGGATCTCCCTTCACGGTGGGTTGTTCCTTCCCTGCTCCGTTATCTGGCATGGTCTTGCGAAGACTCCGGTAAGGGCTTTCCTTCCGGGCTGTTACTGCAGATCCTATCTAATATCTGGGCACACTTCAATACCTCATCCTAAGAAAGTAGAACTCATGGAAGCAGTTTATTCCAAAAGGAGCTTTTATTAGGAGAAGCTGATAGTAGGCATAATAGATAGGATCTGAGGGTTTCTCACTCAGATTGATAGGTTAAAAATGTCCCAAGCAAACCCCACCCCATAGTTCATCCGGTCAGTTTAAATGGGCCAACCGGTCAGTTTAAACGGGCCAATCCTCAGGTCTTAACCTCATTATGGGAAAAAGGAGGTAACATCAGGCTGTTTCAGTGCAGCAGAGTTGTTTTGTCGGCTTTTCGCACCTTCCTTGTGAAAACGGAGATAAACCAGTTGCCGGAGATGCATTCCTTTCTTCTCCCCCCCCTTACTAGCTGACAACAAGGGGAGAGATAGTTCACAGAAGAAATATGCAGGAAAGTAAAGTGTTACATTGTAGCGATAGAGGAAGTCAAGGCCATAACCCGCAAGCATTTCCGCCCTCCCCTCCAGGAGTATGGCAGAACCCAGGAAGGAAAGAGAATAAAGTTTGGGTTAGCAAGAAAGAAAAGGGACCCGTTAAGATATGGCTTCTGACACCACCTCTGAGAAATTTGTCACCTTCACAGAATAGCTGCTAAACTATCATTCTTTTTTTTCTGTTTGGAATACATCTAAAGAATCATTTTGTTATTTATATCCTTCACTATAACTAGTTCTCAGTTTCCTGAGACCATCTGTAAAAAATTGACCTGCCTTCTGTACTCTCCTTTTCTGACTTGGTTCTCTCTTCGTTTCCAATATATACCTCTTTGGCGGAGGTGGGGGCTGCTCAAATCCTTCCTAACCATTTGCCAAGCAACATTGGCTTCATCTACTGTGTTCTCAAGTTAGGTAGTCCTTGACTTACGATCACAATTGAGGGCTATTAACATGTTTTCCCCAAAATAAGACCCACCCCCAAAATAAGCCCTAGCCTGATTTTTTGGGGTGGGCCTAATATAAGTCCTACCTCAAAAATAAGCCAGGGGGGGCTTGGCCAGCAAAGGTAGCGGCAGCGCACAGGGGCTAACAGTGTCCGGCAGCAGCTGCAGCACAGGTAAATCCACATGCGGAGGCAGAGGAAAAGTGTTTGGGCACTATGGGGCGCTTGGAAATCGAGTGATTTGCTCCATTTCCAAGCACCCCATTGGCACCCAAACACTTTCCCGTGAACTGAGATCTGATGGAGACTGGAAGCTTCATCTGCTTGCAAATGGGGCGCTTTGAAACAGTGATTAGCTCTGTCTGCAAATGCCCCATTCGCAAGCAGACGAAGCTTCCAGTCTCCGTTAGATCTCAGTTCGGGGGGGAAGTGTTTGGGTGCCTATGGGACACTTGGGCCAGCTCCACACCCTCCCCCACCTGCCTCACCTCATGGCTGCAGTGTGGCAGACCATGTGGCCTCCTGCCGTGAGAGGTCACAGAAGTGGGCTGGCAGCCACGCGGACTCCTGCTGGACAGGATTGTTGGTGCCGCCGCCGCAAGGCAAGGCAGGTGTCAGGGGAGGAGAAATATATTCCCTGAAAATAAGACTTGCTGCCTCTTTTGAGGCAAAAAAAATATATAAGACCAGGTTGGGGAAACATGGTACAAACCAATAATTAGGGTCACAAAACCAAGTCTTTCTCTTCAAGATAAGAATGCAACTGTTAATTCAGTCCAAGTTGATAAAAGACACTCATTATCACTGAAGTAGCATGACTGTCCAGATCAATACAACTGTAACCCGAGCCTGTAGGTTTTTTGGAAGCTAAGTAAACCCGAGGTCACAATAATTTTTTAGGGAAACTAAACTAACAGATAAATCTTACTATGTCATAATTCTTTGGAAAGCTAAGCTAATATAAGCAAATTCTATTTTATTACAATAATTTCCTGTAACTTTAGAGTGTTTTGGACATAACGATTATGAACTGGGGTTATAATTAAAAGTTGAACTCTGAATACAGATTTTGAATAAACACTCAAAACAAGTTTTGACTTTGGAATTACTTTTGATAACAGACTGAAATTATAAAAATAAAATGGAGTGACACTGACAAAAAATGATCGGTTAGCAGTTGCGCTCTTCAGGATATTACAATTCAAATATTACATAATTCAACTTTCCGCTTAACAGTGACAAAACTATCTACAAGTCTTAATAATAGAAAGCAAAGAAACAGAAAAGGGATCACATAATGAACATTTTATTAAAATTTATTATTACTTTTAAAAGTTTTTAATCGCCTGCCAGAATAGCAGATGAAATCTAACTAATTTTGCTATTACTTCATAGTCGAAGGACCATCTAATAAATATTATTCTGCATACAAATATTTCAACTCTTACAACCATTAGTGAAAAGGTCCTAAGAATGGACTCAAACAAGTTTCAAACTCTTTTCACATTCTAAAAGGGTTCTATAGAAAACATATGGTATTTCTGAACTTTTTTAAAATTTCAGAATAGAGAAAGACTATTGCCAGTCAATTCTTTTTTGTTTACTTTAACATATGATCTATCTTAAGAATCCTTCCCATAAAAGTTTATTTCTTTTGGGGGGGGGTGTTATTTTTTCCAAAATACAACATACTTGGAAGTACAGATATTTATTAGAAAAAGCAAAATTATTTTGTAGGATCAGTTCTTCAAATAAAAATGCTCATAAAGTTTTTTGTAAAAGAACAAAAATAGAATTTAAGCTTATTTAAAATTTCAGTGTTCAATAGTGAAATCAAGGAGAATTATGCTAACTAACCAGCAACAACTGTGATTCTCAAAGAATACATCTGTGGCAATTACTGCAGGAATAAAATAGAATTTTAATTGTACTTATTGGCACAAATGAGCAAGTCTTTCAATCACTACTAATAATATGCAAATAGATGGAGTAAGCCTTTGCCAAATAGCCAAGATGCCTGCAATTAACTGATCTCAGAACAGATTCAGTAAGAATCCGCTCTCTAAAACACTGTTTATACAGAAAACACTGAAGCCAGGACAGAATGTAAAACCAGGCTTCACTCTCAAAGTAGACTGTAGATTTTCTAGGTCTTAATTAACTCTTTAGATACTGCATATAAATTATCTCAAATTTGCATTAAAATTACCAATTATTTTTTATTAAATGCTTCTAGCAAACGGAGCAGGTGCAAAAACAGATTGATGATGTCCAAATAAAGATTGATTGCAGCTAGTATATATTCTTCCGGAGAGAGTTTGTGCATTAATAGATGAGTGTCATAGATGATAAATCCACAGAACAGAAGCGCTCCTGCAGCAGCAAATACCAGCTCTACTATTTCATTATTGAAAAAGAACTAAAAACAAGGAGCAGATAAATGCAGGTTTAGTGTAATTTTTTAATATAAAAATATTAAAATTACTTATTTATAATGGTATTATAACTTAAACTTTAAAAAAATGATTTTTAATGGAAAAGTTGAGTACAATTAATATTATTAATATTATTTTCTAGATTCTAGATAGAGATCATTCATGTTACTTTAAGACATCCCCTGTTACCAGCAAAATAAGATCTTGTCATATCCTATGATTGCCAGTGATTTCCTAAAGCAACAGATCTAACTTCAGTTCAAATTAGATACATCTTTAAATTTTAGTGCAACTGCATTTTCTTAATTTAATGAATAAAATCAACCACATTGAGAATACTGCTTTTCTAAAGGGCTTCTCATGTTGCAACTCTTTTAAAGGAATAATTGGGTGTTTTCTTACAATAGTATTGCTAACACAATAATCAATCTGAAAAATACTTTAATGAACTCTTCAAGAAATTGAATGAATTAGATCATCTGGATTCTGCACTCTGCGTAAATCTAAAAGCTTTTCCTGCTCTTCTTTCACAGATTTACAATGTTATTATTAAACAATAAGTTATCTGTCAGTATGTTTTGTATCACCTTCATCTCTGACAAAATCACTCCATCTATTTAAACTGTATTACCATACAATACATTGTTTTCCCATTTTACTGTGAACCATACCTTCAAAGTTACATGGACAGACATATGACAATTTCACAGCTGTTGGGGCCATTTCCGGCTTAATTTTTATATATTTATTCAATGAAGCTTTCTTGAGAGAAGTGTGTAGAGGGCTGCAATCACATTGTCTGTTCATTATAGACCTAGGAACAGCCACAAATGATTGGAAGTGGGCACCTGCACAGCAGGTTATCAAACTGAGTCGGGATTAATGAATGTATGGCTGAACTGCAGAAACCATGGCTTTTTAGATCATGATATCTGCTCATCATCATTCTCCATGCCTGGACTGGCCAGCCTCAAAATGAAAAAAGCTCCTTTATTTTAGCTATCAAAAACGAATAATATAATAATATTAAAAGGCCTCTGAATTACAAATATTGGTATCTATCTGATTTCTGTAGAATAATCATTTTGATGTAAAATTATTTGAATTGAGATGTTATTTTTGAGAGTGTAATGTTGAAACTTCAAGTTTGTGGAGCAAAAAAAATTAAAAGATAAAACCTGTTTAAGTTTGATCTTAACAGTATGCATTTATGTACATATATTACTTAATTTAAAAACTCTTAAAACTAATTTCAACTTCACCCATTTTCATTAATAAGCTACATGCTCATAATCCCCAAATGCACATATAAGACTTGCATTGAAAAAGAACACAATTATCAGTTTTAAAAAACAAGATTTTAAAATGAGGGTTAGCATCTAATAATTCAATCTATATAAAACAGTTGACATCCTATGGAGACCTCCAAAATTTTAATTATCTAAGATAAATAACCTCTTACCTTTAAAAAGCTTGACAGGAGAAGAATCCATAAGCAAGTAAACAGCCTGAGAAAGCACAGAAATGTCTTATTTGTAGTATGCTTTTAACTTAGCTCTTTTAAAATGTAGATACACTTATTTCCTATATATTATTAAATATAAAATCACATAATTGAAATAATTATCAACTATTTCTCTTTTTTTCATTCACAAAGCAAACTTGAAAATCCCCTGCTTTGGTTCTTTTGCTGCAATCACAACATATCAATAAATCTTAAAAGAAGCCGTCATCACTGATTATTATTCCATAAGACAGAGTCACTCAAAATGCCCAAATGCCAATGTATATAACAGAAACTAGCTTACCCTGCTCCAGCTTTGCTGAAATCCCGTTTGGATTGCAGTGTGTACAAAGTAAGGGCCAAAAACACAGTTGTTGTCAGAATAAAGGCTTGTAGCACAATTGATACTTCATAGAAAGTCACTAGCAAGGAGGGAAAAACAAATTTAATCATCTTGTCTTAAACTGATCATATTTTTCATACAAAAAAAAATACCATAATTCTAAAATCTGGTATAACTCTTCACAGGTCAAGAGAGTATGAATGACAAGTAATGAGCTGTATATATTTTAAAGTACAGATTTTGTTCTATTAATACTTCATAGCAGAAGGTGGGGGGAGAGAATGGGACACAACATAACAACACGCAGAAAAATCTATTCCTGATTTGTTTTTACCCAGAAGGTCCTAAATTAAATCTAGATTTAGTCATATGTTTTCTTATTTTAAGAAAATAAATTTAAAGCAAAAGGTTTGAGATGCTTTGGAAAATGTCTGGAGACCTTCTCTCTTCAACTTTTGAATACAAGGGCATCGTTATTCATCTTCCTCATATCTAGACTGAATCAAGAGACAAAAATAATTCAAACATCTCAAGGTACATATAGCCTTCAAGTTAATATATATTACTGACAGCACCAGGTTTTGCAATACAGGGGGCGTGAAAATTAATTTAAAAAGGCAATACTCATTGTTAGCCATTAATCTTTGATGATATATCTCCTTTCACTCTGGTGGGTCTTTAGAAACAGCCTATAAGTACTTTGAAATAATTCTGCTCCTTTCTTGCTTGACACTTGGTGGATTAAGAGAGAGACATTCCCCACAAGTATAATTTTGTCAGCTCCTAGGGCAGAGGTGAGGAATGATGGCCCCTTTATGACTTGTGGACTTCAACTCCCAGAATTCCTGAGCCAGAATGGAATATACAGATGATATGAACAAAAGCAACCATTGTATAAATAATTCAGCCTATTTCTCTATCAGAAAACTTTTTGTGTACAGTGAAGCTATGAGGAAAAAAATCAATTTGTTGGAATTATTTCACTACTGCTTTTATCTTAATACAGATTGCTAAAGAAAACCCTCATTGGGCTTGGAAAAATATATTTTCAGTTCAGGCAGCTACCAAAGGTCTGATGATGTCAGATGGAGGACGCTTCCTTGTGAGAGCAGCCAGGCCTCTGATGGAGAATGGCTAGAGACCCTCCCAGGGGTCGAGAAACATCTCGGACCCCTGGGATTCTGGCAGCGGAACACCTTAGCGGAACACCTTAGCCTCCCAGAGATATGTCTGTCGACTCCCTTGTTGCCGGGAATGGATGAAGCTGAGTGTGGTAACAGCGTACTTCCCCCCCCCCCTGCGGCCTGCGGCGAGGTGAGGAGCCAGCTGGGAGTTGGGTGGGAGGCCGCCGCGAAAGAGAAGAGTTCGGCAGCGGCTCCCCCCCACCATGCGAACGAGCAACTCGCGAAAAGACTGCTGAGAGGCTCCTGGCTTTGGGAGGCTGCCGCGAAAGGGAACAGCTCAGTGGCGGGCCTCTCCCTCCCCTACTACCACCATGTGAGCGAGCGGCTTGGGTAGGTAGCTGAGAGGCGTTGGCGCTGGGAGGCCGCCGCAAAAGGGAAGAGCTTGGCGGTGCCCCCCCCCACCATCATGTGAGCTAGTGGTTCGGGAAGATAGCTGAGAATCGTGGGTGATAAAGGCGGCAGCATGGTCCTGGCGGTGAGGGAAACAACGTGGTCATGCTTCCCCCCTCCCGGGCGAAACAGTGAATGAGCGGCCAACGGTGAGGCCAAATGGGAGAACTGCAGTGGCCTCCCCCCACCCCATGAGCTTTGTGCGGGAAGGAAAGTGGAACTGACCACTATCAGGAGGGGCAGTAAGACAGCCCTGAAGAAAGAATCCCGGATTCTGACCCTGGTGCTGCCCCTATGGACCCCTTTTCAGAGACCTGGTCCTTGCCCCCGGCAGCACATATGCAAATCCGTGGACAGTGGATTAAACGGAGCAGGATGGAACAACATAGGGGATTTTTCCTGCACGGACCGCTCAAAATCCACCATCGTCACATTATTATTATTATTATCATTTTTACCATCACCCTGATAGAAACCTGGAACTTGGACCTTAATCTAGACTGGACTGCCGGTTTCTTGCCGGACCCCATTGATGCACTTTACCTGACTGGCTGCTTACTCGAAGTGGACGCTTTTTGCATTGCGAGATTCCCCCCTCTCGCAATTATGGCCCTCTGTTTTATCAAGGGCCCATCTCGAGGATGGACTTTGGAGTCCTGAGAGATGGCATGCATTAAAAAAGGGGCTTTGGGGTTTTTTAAATAGGTATTTAGTGAAAGTTTTAAGGGAGGGGAGGGGTGGGGAAGGGGTGTCTAGGGTGGGGGAAGAAATTGTTGGGAGGGAACAAGAAGACAGGCCAGGCAACGGAAGGGAACGGAGTCCTGAGGGTGCGGACGGGGGGTTGATTAAGACTAACTCAGTTCCAATAAGTACCGTAAGCGGGAGGGGCAGGTATGGCGGGAGCAGGGGGCCGTATTATAATAAGGGAGCACGCACCCGCTGCTTACAAGTGGTTGTGCGCTCCGACCCCCAAGGCTCAACCTGTTCTCGGGGTTGTTCAGAACCACAGGGCCCTGGCTGTAGGCTGATGCTGTGCACGCCAGGTCTGTGGTAAATAAGGTCCCTCTCATTCAAGACCTAATTTGAGAGGGGGGAGCAGACCTGGCGGGTATAACAGAGACCTGGTTGGGACCAGACGGCGGCGTCCCTCTGGTGGAAATGTGCCCACCAGGTTTCCTTGCATTCCACCAGCCGAGAGCTCAAGGCAGGGGTGGGGGAGTGGCGGTCGTGATCAGGGAAGGTTTCAGGCCAAGGGAGATCACTGTTCCTCAGACGGCAGGCTGTGAATCCCTTCTGGTGAAGTGGGACCTTGGGGGTCCGAGGGCGGTGTTGATTACATACCTGGCTCCCTGCCACGTATCAACCTCCCTGCCTGACCTCCTGGGCGTTGTCGCCACGGTGGTGCTTGAGGTCCCCAGGCTAATAGTTATGGGTGACTTCAACCTGCCGTCCGTGGGCAGGGTGTCCGGGGAGGCTCGGGAGTTCATGGCTTCCATGACAGCCATGGACCTGGCCCAGGTAATTCAAGGCCCCACACACACAGGGGGGAACACGCTTGACCTGGTTTTTGTCTCTGGACAGTGGTTGAGTGGTCAGAGTATAGGGGATATAGTTATTGAACCCCTGTCATGGTCTGATCACTCCTACGCTTGGACTTTCTGACCGTTGTACCCCACCGCAGGGAGGCGGAACTGGTGAGATGGTACCGCCCCAGGCGGCTGATGGAACCCGAGTGGTTCCAGGCAGAGCTTGGGCCAATTCCTGAGGTTCTGACACACGACTCGGTCGGAGAACTGGTGGCGGCCTGGGACAGGGCGGCTGCCGGTGCCCTGGGTCGTGTTGTGCCTTTGCGGCCTCTGATTCGGCGTGGGTCTCGATTGGCCCCTTGGTATAACGAGGGGTTGAGAGAGATGAAACGCCGGAAAAGACGCCTAGAGAGCAGTTGGAGATCGAGCCGTGCCGAATCTGACTGAACACTGGTAAGAGACCATATTAGGTCCTACCTAGTGGCGATAAGAACAGAGAAGTGTTCTTACCTCACTGCTCTTATCGCGTCATCAGATAACCGCCCAGCCTCCCTGTTTAGGGTGACCCGCTCCCTCCTTCATCAGGAGGTGAGGGGAGACCCCTTAGAGGGTAGAGGTTGGTTCCAAGCAATTATCAAAGCTTCCTTGAGTGAGGGTGTCTTTCCCACTACCTTGAAAGAGGTGGTGGTGAGACCCCTCCTCAAGAAGCCTACCCTGGATCCAGCTGTTCTATCAAACTATCGTCCCGTCTCCAACCTTCGCTTTCTTGCGAAGGTTGTTGAGAGTGTGGTTGCCTGACAGTTCCCGCAGCACCTGGAGGAATCATCATATCTGGATCCGCTCCAGTCGGGCTTCAGGCCTGGCTACAGCACGGAAACAGCATTGGTCGCGTTGGTGGATGATCTCTGGTGGGCCCAAGACAGGGGTTTTTCCTCTGTTCTGGTGCTATTGGACCTCTTGGCGGCTTTTGATACCGTCGATCATGGTATCATGCTGCAACAGTTGGAGGGGCTGGGTATAGGAGGCACTGTTTTGCAGTCGTTCTCCTCCTTCCTCTCCGGCCAGATGCAGTCTGTGTTGACAGGGGGCCAGAGGTCGACCCCAAGACCCCTCTTATGTGGGGTACCTCAGGGGTCGGTCCTCTCGCCTCTATTGTTCAACATTTATGTAAAGCCGCTGGGTGAGATCATCCGTGGTTTTGGCGTGGAGTACCACCAGTACGCTGATGATACCCAGCTGTACATTTCCACGCCGAACCATCCCAACGATGCCCTTGCCGTGCTGACCCAGTGCCTGGAGGCCGTGCGGGTATGGATGGGGAGGAACGGACTCAAGCTCAACCCCTCCAAGACCGAGTGGCTGTGGTTACCGTCGTCCCCGTATACCCAGCTGATTCCATCACTGTCTATTGGGGGCGAAACAGTGGCCCCCATAGAAAGGGCTCGCAATCTGGGAGTCCTCCTGGACTCACGGCTGTCCTTAGAGGACCATCTGACGGCCGTGGTCGGGAGGATGTTCTACCAGGTTCGCCTGGTGCGCCAGTTGCGTCCCTTCCTAGACCGGGACTCGCTATGCACAGTCACTCATGCCCTCGTTACCTCCAGGCTGGACTACTGTAATGCTGTCTACATGGGGCTCCCCTTGAGGTGCACCCGGAAGCTCCAACTGGCTCAGAATGCGGCCGCGCGGGTAGTGACGGGAGCGTCGTGGCGCTCCCACATAACACCGCTCCTGCGCGAGCTGCACTGGTTGCCGGTGGTCTTTCGGGTGCGGTTCAAGATGCTAGTGACCACCTTTAAAGCGCTCCATTGCATCGGACCCGGATACTTACAGGACCGCCTACTGCCAGCAAATACCTCCCACCGTCTGGTACGCTCCCACAGAGAGGCCCTCCTCAGGGAGCCATCGGCCAGACAATGCCGGCTGACGGCCCCCAGGGGGAGAGCCTTCTCTGTGGGAGCTCCCACGTTATGGAACGAGCTCCCCCCCCGAATTCCGTATAATGACAGATTTTCGCACCTTCCGTTGGGAACTAAAAATGTACCTTTTTCGACAGGCCAGCCTGGCATAGAAGCTCCGGTTCCAGTAGGGTTAGAATGTTTTAGGGGATTGAGTAAATTTTTAAGATTTGTAAGTGTTGGGTTTTAAATGGGGATTTTACGGCCAAATTATTGAATTCACTTTTAATTATTTTAAATTATGTATATCTATATGTTCTTAAATTTTAGGCTGTACACCGCCCCGAGTCCTTTGGGAGAGGGGCGGTATAGAAATTTGATTATAAATAAATAAATAAAATTAAATAGGATAAATTTTACCTGTAATAGCAACAGTCAGTGCTTCTAAAAGAGTCTATAAGGAATAAAAAAAGTATCATTCAACTAATTAAACCTTAATCACTGCATCATCCCACAGAACCTGAAGGTTGACAATGCTACTATTACTACTGACCACTGCTACCTATGAAGAAGTGGGGATATCAGCCAAATGTTTCAATCAGAACAAATTACACATAGACATACCTTTGAAAACAAGCATTTTCACATCATTATTAAGTCAACTAGTCTTATTTGCTGAACAAAAAGGTCAGCTAGGTTTGTCTCTAAAATATATTTTCTGATATATGCAAATTTACTGTTATGCATATTCAAAAGCTATGCAGAAGGAAACAGTATACAACATTTTCAAATTGATAGCATATGTTCCACAGATGTCTGCTTAAATGCTTTTCCTTTTAAAACAATATATATTAATAGAAGAACTACTAGAAGAATAAAGCTAAAACAAAATAACTTATTGGAAGAGAACAGAACTATACAATAAAATAAATTCACCTCACTAGATCAACTGCAACTACCAAAGTCATGCATTATAAAAATACTTACAAATCCAAAGAGAAGATATAAATTAACTGGATACTGATGTCTGTATAGAGTTAAAGCCACAATCACAGCCAAAGAGCCAAGCAAGGCCATCAAAAGTACAGCAGGACTGTAAATTTAAGTATGACAACATAATATTAGGAAATAATATTCTAATATCTTTTGTTTTCCCCAAAATAATAGATAAAACAATCTTATCAATATTTAAAATACTTCAGTAAGTTTAGAAATAATAAAACACCTTTGTTAGTTAAGCTGAATTATAACATCTATGGTAGGTTATCAATATTTCATATATTTAAACTCTGCTTTTAAATAAAAAGACATTCGCAATAGCAATCTATTTCTACATGATTATATTAATTACTATATAGCTTCATTCAGACACACAACTGAATGGAGAAGGAGCTACTTACTGGCAAAGGAGAAAAGAAACAGGCTATTATTAAAGGTAGGAGCAAAACCTAATTTTTCCCTTACAAGCAAATTTTCACACCCACAAATAGTGGAATCCTTATACATTTTCTCTCCCAAGCAAACAATGTAGTTTACTTAACAAGAAATGAATACGGTTTTCCAGTAACTCTGTTTAGATGGGACAAATATCTTTTCTTTCCTACTCCCTCCTCAGTGAACATATTTCTAGAAACAATTCCCTAGATCAGCGTTTTTCAACCTTTGTAAATGTTGGATAGGGAATCTTGGAGTTCAACTCCACACATTTTAATATTGTCAAGGTTGAGAAACAGCCTTAGACTATGTTGCAGAATCATGAAATACTGGATCCATATTTATTTTGCATTAAAAAAATTGAAGCAAATTCAACCAGATTCACTATAGATCCTACCTTTCATATACAAATGTCCGAATTGTGGTGGAATAGAGAAAAGCTGCAGAGGTCACAGTTGTCAAAAAAATCTGGATTGAAAGTATGCTATAGACTTTGCGCAGAAAGGCTAAAATATAGAAAATAAGCACATTTCATTATTGTTTTTTTTCAAGACTTATGCTGAAATCAAATATCTATACTTTGTTCTTGTATGTTTCTACACTTCAATCTTTAGATTTTTAATGATATCCATTGCAATAAAAACTGAATCATCAGGGGACAGTCATACTATGACACTAGTTGTTTATCCAAAAACACATATATTGTGGTGAGTATATGAGGAGATCAAGACTCCCCCACAGAGCCATGCATGTAGAATTCTTGATCTAAGATGGTGCAGGTCTCCACATTAAAAACTCTGCAGTGTTGCTCACACTACACAACTCTTCCCATATAAAGATGTTCATTGTAGATTATTCTCTGATTTGTTCTACCTTTGCCACATTACTCTCCTAAAGGATGGCCATGTTTCATCTGTAAAGGAGAGCATCTGAAATGTGGAAGCAAAAATACTGGATCATTTTTCTGATAAGAAAGTACCATCAGAAGAACTGTAATCAAGACAAGTCTTTCCCACCACGACATGCCCTCACGTTCTGGGATTGCATTCTCTTTTGGGGAAAAGGCCAAGGCATCGGCATGACAAGATCCATGACTGCTACGGTTTCCGACGAACACTGGCACGTTAGTGCAGTGGCAGAGTCCTAAAGCGAGCACGACAGGCAATATAGCCTGGCGGGAAGACTATTTACAAACGGGAATAATTTCGTCTTCGAAGATTAAGGGAAGGTTTTGAGCTAAACGGGAGAAGGAGAAGCTTCAATGCGAAGTGGTGAAGGCAACGACTTCAATGGAAAATGGAAAAGGCAAGGGGGGTGAGAGAGGTCTGACCAGAATTCTTTACCCAAGCGGATGTGTACGCTAGCCGTCGCCACGTTAGTTCCATAATTGAAATCGTCCTCAATGGACGACCTCGGGTAACTCTCCGCAGCCATCATCGCAGTTGTTGTCCCTCCCAAACTTCCGCGTCTGAGCTTCCAGATCGGTTGCTGAAGGCGTTGCACGCAACTTCCGGCTTGTATTCACTCAAACTGGAGTGGTCATAGTCTTGTAATCCCAACAGTGATGTCATCGCCAGCCAATGGTTGCGTTTTAAAGGTTACACAGAGGCGGGAGGAGCGCTATGCTTCTTGTTTTTCAAGATTGTAGAAGCTTCGTCGTCCGATGGTCTTTTGTGAGGTGGGGTCCTCCATCCATTTGTTGCCAACTAGCATGCTGGTGGCTTGAATCTGTCCCTTGAGTTTTACATCATTAGATATAAAATTGTGGCTAGTTTCTGGAGGAACAGTCCTAGGCTAGGTTTACAGAGGACTAAAGAATATGCTAACCTCGAGGGTGTCTGAGGTAGATTCCCTTAAGTCTCTGAAAGGCTAACAATGCATTGGCAAAGGGTGTGTGTGTGTGTGAGAGAGAGAGAGAGAGAGAGAGAGTTTTGCATGCAGTGCAGAAATGCATATTTGCTTCCCAGTGAGATTAATCCTAGACTCAAACTGCAGCACAGCCTTCTTAAAAGAAACGAGGTAATTAGATACTCTTGTAGAAATCAAAGGACTCTTACGAATTCCAGAGGGTTTTAGCAGACAGATTTATTTGCGCAGGTTCAGAAGCAATTAGCAACAGCAATTCTGAACTCCGAGGGCGGGTTCAAACTAGAGTTTTATAGCTTTCTTTTCTCAGGAACAAAGGACTATACATTCTAATACAAATTGTGATACATTAGGTCCATTTCTCACGGGCATACAATGGAGAATTTTGCTTCATACAATGTTTCCAAGTGTAATGTGCATTTGGTTAGTCACGTATTTCTAACACAGCATTATTCCAGTAATTATGCAGACACATCATTTTATTTTAAAAATGATTTCTTTAATCATTCCACTTTATTCCCCCTTTGGAAGTTTTCCAGCTTAAACTTCCATCATTCTATCTCCGATTCAGGATCTTTAGAGGGCAACGTTTTATATTCCCATAAAGTTTACATTGTTTCATGTTTTGCAGTTAATTGGGCTGTACTTTCTGAGATCCTTCGAATCATTGCTATAACACAGGAGTAAGCAGGGAATCAAAATACATCCTAGAATTAACAAGACTGCTATAACTATGATGGTTTGTAGGCCTGGTAACTTTGGCCACCATCCTGAAAATATGTCTTCCAAATTAAATCCTTTCCAGGTTTGCACTGGAACGTGAGCTAATTTGATCATTTTGTCTGTTATGTCCTTCAACACTTTTCCACTTTCATCTATTTCGATGCAACAGTTTGTTAGGTTGAATTTTCCACATACCCCTCCTTCTTTGGCCAACAGATAGTCCAAAGCTAACCTATTCTGCATGATATATGTCCTGGATTTCACATTTTCTTTGGCCAATTCAGTTAGTCACCGTCACAGTCTCATTAGTGATTAACTCTATCACTGCTTGTAACCTAATGAGCCTGTTGAGCATATAAATAGGGGTACAGTATCCAAACATTCCATCCTCGGCCCAAGTAGCCGGGCCATAAACTAGGGTAATGTGGCAAGGTGGCCATTCATTTTTTTCACCAAGTGATTCCTGCACATTGGGTGTATGCACTTGGTTCCCTTCTTTGTCTTATATTGCCAACTTCATCATAGATAGGAACTCCAAGAATTTGCTTAGTTTTTAATGGTAACAGGAAAAATCCTGGTTGAATTATTCCCAATACACAAGATCCACACCAGTTCTTAGGTAGTTGTCCATATGCCATTTTTCCGCAAATCCAGTACATTCCATCTGGGGCTAGCCAATGGAGACTGGTATTTGTGGGGTCTTTTAGATATGGCATCCCAGATACATTAGTAAGGGCATAATGATCCATAGTAGTGGTTTCGTTGGTAACAGACCACCATTTACCATTTTCTCAAGTCCCTGTGCATAGGAGGTCACCTACTGCTATGCAAGATTCTGTTTTGTTCCTTGAGTAACATACATGTCCTCCCAAGTTGGAAGTGAGAGTCCAGTTACCATCTTTCCTACTTGTATAGGTTAAATTATTATTTTCAGACATTTCTAGTACCTTGGTATAATTTAACTCTTGTGCCTCCCATGGCCATTTTTCTCCCATATTTGTTCCACCACACAAAACAGTTAGACACACCTAAAGTATGGGCAATATCTTCAGCTAACTTAACAAAGGTATTGGTTACATGTCTAGGTATTTCAGGAATATTTAGGTTCTCCATTTCCTCATAATATGACCAAAATAATGATTTTTGTTCTGGTCTTTTGGTTGCAGTTATAATTTTGACTCCTACCTCTGACATTGGGTCGTAGCCTTTGGCATTTATTCCTATCCCAAACATCCAATTTCGTTTTTCCCATCTATTTTGTTCCAGGAACCAACTGCCATTCTTGACTGTGAGAGTTACTAAATTACAGTTATCCGTTCCACAGGAGTCTGCCTTAGTATCATTCTTTTCAAACAAGATGTGGTCTATCTCCTTCGGGTCTTGGGTATACCACTTAACACATAACCACCACTTACATTTGACCGTGGAGATTGGACACCCGTCCGTTGAGCACAAATACTTATGGTTTGGGATTTAGCTGTGGATGTAACTGATCCCTCCGCAACCATATATTTCAGCCCAATAATTAGCTGCCTTGCAAACATCAAAGGTGACGCTAAAACTGGAGTGTGGGTTGGATTTCCATTGGGAGATCCCTAATAGTGCCTGATCACTAGAGCTCCCTCTTGTTCTATGTGTTTTGATTTGTAAGGCCCATCTATCAGGATTAGACTTCGGGTTATAACACTGATCTTGGACCCCTTTTCTACAAACTTTATATACAGTTCTATTGTATATACAAGAGCTACGGGAGCTATCTTGGCACTCTTCTGGTTTCATTGTATGATAAATCAAAATCTTAGTTATCAGGTTCCCTTGTTTTGTAGTCTTGATGCAATTTTGACAATTCTGGTTTCCCTGTGTTTTTGTTTTTTCTTTATGTGTGCTACTCAATAATCTTCTATTAGAGGGTTTCTGCAGTATGACCTCTCGTGTAGCCATTGCACTGATTTGTGTAGGAATGTGTGTGTATATTCCCCATATTAAATAACTAACAGGTATTATGAGCTGTAGAATCCTCATATCTTCCACCGTGCGTAGAGAGACAGCATCCGGAGTGTCTCAGCAAGGTTTTGATATTCACACCGTGTGTTGAGAACCCATTGCCGGTAGGGTTCGACAGGGTTTATTTCTTGTAAATCTTAATGCCAAAGATTTGTCAGTTTTATCCACCTTGTAAGTTACTGGATCTGCAGGTGCAGCTGCTTTCAATCTACTCCAATGGACCCAGGACTTTCCCTCCAAGGTTTTCACTGCCAAAGGAGAACACATGACAACAGTATATGGTCCTTTCCATCTTGGGCTCAAGCGATCTGATTTCCAGTGTTTTACCCACACCCTATCTTCTGGTTTGAACCCATGTGTTATCATGACCACTGGAGGGGGTTGTTGTTCCATCATATAATGGCGCAAATTTGAAACAGCCAAATTATGAAGCTGTAACTGATGTAGCAATTTCTGTTGATCTATTCCCCCCTTGTGGGCCAAGTCTGGCCAGCCCTGACTGTCAGGTTTAAATAGACAAGGAGGACGGCCAAACATGAGCTCATAAGGGCTAAGTTGTAATTTAGTGTGGGGGGCCAGTCTGATCGCATACAAAACCATAGGCAAAACATCTGACCAATGGAGATGAGTTTCCAAGCAAAATTTGGTAATAAGGGTTTTAATCATGCGATTAGCACGTTCCACTCTACCAGCCGATTAGGGGTGAAAAGCACAATGAAATCTCCATTTAATTCCTAATGCCTGGGCTAAAGCCTTATTGATTTGGTGTACAAACTCAGGGCCATTATCTGATGAAATCCTAGAAGGGCAACCAAATCTAGGAATAGTTTCTTTAAGAAAGATTCTGGCAACCTGTATAGCTTTCTTATTTACAGTTGGAAAGGCTTCAATCCACCCTGAATAGGTATCGATTATAACTAACAGGGCTACATATTTCTTACTTCTGGGCATATCAGTAAAATCAACAACGACATAGTCCATTGGAAAATAAGTGATTGGTTGTTGACCAGGTGGTACTACCAGTCCTTGGCGTGCATTGGTTTGGGCACAAGTGGAACATTGAGAACATACTTGTGCCGTTAGCAAAGAAGCAAAGGGAAGATAGAAAAATCGTTCAAATTGCTGTAATAATGTAGTTTTTCCCAAATGATGTTGCTTATGGGCCTGAAAAATAAGGGAGCGAACAAGCGCAAGAGGAACAGCAATGCATCCATCGGGAAGGGTGTACCAGCCTTTAACCAGTTCGGCTTGTACATCCTGTTTCAATTTTTGGATTTCCTCCTTCGTATATGTAGAATCAAGTTGTTCTAAGTAAGTATCTAAATACATGAACCTGGTGACATCTGACTGGAGGGGGGGCCTTTTAACGCAGCTCTTTTGGCTTCTTTGTCTGCCTTCCCATTGCCCTGGGTAATAAGGCTTGAGTCTTTTTGATGTCCAGGACAATGGATAATTGCAACTTTAGATGGTAATAGGGCTGCCTTGATGAGTCTTTTAATCAAAGTTGCATATTGGATGATCTTGCCTGTGGAGTCCAAATGTCCTCTTTTCCTCTTCAGTCTCCCCATTCCATGTCGGCTAAGCCGATTATATTTTTTTCTCTTTCTTCCATCTGACTGGGATAGGCTGGATGCCCTCTTCCCCTGAAGCTTCTCCTGAAACTTCCTCGGAAAGTCCCTCTACCTCCTCTTCCTCTTCCATACTGGCGAGATTGTCCCTTAGGTTGGCCATTCCTCTGGGGGCACTCCCTTTGCCAGTGTCCTTCCTGTTTACAGATGGCACATTGGTTGGGTCCAATATGCATCCCCCCCAAGGCCACTGCTAACATTTCAACTTTCTTTTTCTCTTTCTGATCTGACTTCCATTCTTCCTCCTTTTCATGGTTACGGAATACCTTCTGAGCTATTTCCATGATCTCTGCTATATTCTTTCCTAATGCTCCTTCTGTGCGTTGTAACTTTTTCTTTATGTCCAGAGCACTTTGGGTAATAAATCTTTCAATTAGGAGTGGGTGATTTTGTGCCATCTCCATATCAAGACCTGTGTTTACTTTATAAGCTTCTATCAGTCAGCTGAGAAAAGCAGTTGGTGACTCATTTATATCTTGCCAAACACTAGTTACTGCAGCATAATTAACTGGATGAATTGCGGCTTCTCTCAAGGTTTCTAAGCACAAAAGCCAATAGTTTTGCAACAAAGTGTGGTGTCATCCATCGTTAGAATTCCAGTCTGGTCTCTGTTCGACCGCCTCGTATCTCTGTTTGCCTGATAATTCGCTTCCCCATCTGGGTGTCGGCGGGCAAGTACCCTTAATTTTCCTAACCTATATTTCTCTCTTCCTTCCATATCCAGTAAATAGAAATAAGTTGTTGCATATCACCCCACATGGGATTATGCGTCTGAATAATAGTTGAAAATAAATCTATTATTTCTTGAGGTTTTTCTGAAAATGGCCCATATTGTTGTAAGTAGATCAGTGGTTGTAAAGGGGACATACTGGAGTATGGAAATATTGGTGTTGTTTGGTCCAGGGACCAAAACTTCCCTTAGAGGGGCTATAATTTCTTCTGTTTTCATCTTAGTTTTACTTCTAGTTCGGCTAGAAACTGATGTTTTGCTGTCATCGCTATCCAAGTCCTCATCTTTCTTCTGAATGGTTTCATCTCTTTTTATCTTTCTTTCCACACTGGCTTCTGGTTGAAGATGGACTTCATTTCTTTCAACCGGAGGGGGTGGAATTTGCTGATTTATGCCCCATTCTTCTCTTCTAGGAACATAGGGCGGGGGCCTGGCAGTTTCCTCCCTTTCTTCCTGACTCAAAATCTTAGCTTTTGTCTGAGGTTTGGCTTTTTGGCTTGCCAAATATATTTTAGCACATTCTGTCTGACACTTTGCTAACCATCGAGGCTTTTCTCCAATATTGATCTGCCATTGGTCTATATAGGGATATTGGTCCCAATGACCACTTCCAGTCACAATTTGATGAACCCATGCCACGAGTTCGGGATTCACCGATCCCTCCTTGGGCCACCCTATGCCAAAGGTGATCCATTCTGATTCACAGAAACTTTTTAACATGGCTGGATTTGGTCGTGGGTCCCCATAATCCCTAGAAAAATCCTTTTTGAAATTTTCTAACATACACTGAAGCGACGTCTGACCAACGCCCTTCTTTGTGTGATTCCCTCCCATTTCTCCCTAACACACTACCACCGACCTGAGGTGCCGGACATTCCAACAGTCACTCTGCAGGAAATGCGATGGTTTAACCACCCACACCATCCTACCTATTGAAGACTTAAGGATGCCGCCTTGTCTTCTAGGGAGTGATCAATCCCCTCTTCTGATCCAAACGGGATCAGGTATCCCCTTTTTACAATACTTGCCTGCAGGCATTCCAGACCCTTTTGTTGATTAAAGACCTGTCTGCTACCCTCGGTGGATCCTTGACTGGAGTGCTTCACTGGCGGGTGAGTTCCCCTCCCATTCCGTTGAGGTCTCCCCATAGACAAAGGCCACGGAGCCGGCTTGGAGGAGTCGTCGTTAGGAGAGGGGCTACCCACTAGGGCAGTCCGTCTGGAAGGTCAACGGCCTCTTCCTAAAAGTCCCGGCAGAGTCGCCATAAATCTTGTAGAAATCAAAGGACTCTTACAAATTCCAGAGGGTTTTAGCAGAGAGATTTATTTGCGCAGGTTCAGAAGCAATTAGCAACAGCAATTCTGAACTCCGAGGGCAGGTTCAAACTAGAGTTTTATAGCTTTCTTTTCTCAGGAACAAAGGACTATACATTCTAATACAAATTGTGATACATTAGGTCCATTTCTCACGGGCATACAATGTTTCCAAGTGTAATGCGCATTTGGTTAGTCATGTATTTCTAACACAGTATTATTCCAGTAATTATGCAGACACATCATTTTATTTTAAAAACGATTTCTTCAATCATTCCCCTTTAATACAGCAAGATTTATTTCTCAAAACCCTATTTAGGGAACAAAGCAAAAGCTGAAACTCCATCAATCATATTGGCCCCTGCAGAATAAACCATTAAATGTCGTGCAACTCCGATTTTTTTTTTGACCGTGGATTAGTCTGGATTTTCCACTGCTAGTCAGTTCTGAATATAAATTATGGCTTCCTGGTATGAATCAAGTGATATCTAACCATTGTTACTGAACAGCAAAGCTAGCTCTTCGGTTGTTAAAATTTCAGAGCCTACATTGAGGTTAATTTTCAATGATCTCTGGAGTTCTGTTAGTATTATTACATTTATTTGCCTCCAATATTGCAGTTTGAGGTGATTCTGAGCATCTTACAGAAAGAGAAAATTCAGATAGTCCTTGACTTACAACCGTTCATTTAGTGACCATTTGAAGTTACAAAGGCACTGAAGACGACTTCTGACCATGTTTTACACTTAAACGTTGCAGTATCACCGTGATCACGTAATCAAAATTCAGATACTTATACGTGACTCATATTTATCGCAGTTGCAGTGTTTGGGGTCATGTGATTATCTTTTGCACTCTTCTGACAAGCAAAATCAATGAGGAAGCCAGATTCACTTAACAAATAGGTTACTAACTTAACAACTGCAGTGATTCACTTAACAACTGTGGGAATAAAGGTTGCAAAATGGGACAAAACTCAACTATCTCAGGAACAGAAATTGTGGGCTCAGTTATGGTCGTACATCGAGGACTACTTGCATACAAATATCCAAACAATTATAAATATAAAAGCTGATTAAAATTACAAAAAAAAACCTAAAAAATATGGGTTTGAAGTGGAGACGTGGGGGTACTTTCTATGTTAGTGCACCACCAACTCTAGCCAACAGCTTTTCCTTCAAGACCCCATGCCAGCAGGCATAGCCATGGTTTTAAGTATTTTCCTGAAGGCTAAAGGAGAGGGGCAGCTCTTACCTCTTATGGCAAGATGTTCCAAAGGGTAGCAGTCATGGCAGAAAAGACTCTTCTCCAGGATCCCACAAGCTGAAATTCCTTGGCTTATGGGATCCCCAGTAGGCCTCTTGCCAGCATGAGTTGGGCAGCCAATCCATTGGGGCAAGACAGTCCCTTAAGTTTACAAAGGAAACAGCCTGTGGTGATAGGTTACCATTTGTAGCAGTCTGTTGATCAGCTGATTGGCTTAGATCATAAGTCGGCAACCTGCGGCTCTGGAGCCGCATGTGGCTCTTTGAGCCTTCTCCTGCGGCTCCCAGCCTCCTCTGCCATTTGCAGAAAGAGACAGAGACAGAGAGAGCCACTTGCGCTTCCCTGCTTCTTTCTCTGTCTCTGTCTCTCTCTCTCTCTCTCTCTCTCTCTCTCTCTCTGTGTGTGTGTGTGTGTGTGTGTGTGTGCAGGAAGCAGGAAGGGCAAGAGAGAGCTAGCTAGCCCAGCTATGCTGACTCAGGAATTCTGGGAGTTGAAGTCCATGAGTCATAAAAGCGCTGAGGTTGCCTACCCCTGAGTTTGTTGGAGAACAGCTTGAAGCCAGCTTGCCAGGTGAGCAGAAGATCGCAGAGGGGGGGTGGAGAGGGAGAGAAAGAGAGAGACCCTTTTGAGATCTAAAATGAAGATAACACTGCATATATCCTTTTTACCTTTATTATATATGTGTGTGTGTATGTGTGTGTGTGTATGTATACATGTGTATACAGGGCTTTTTTTCTCATAGAACACCCAGAACGGAGTTTTGTTTGTTTTTTTTACAAAAAAAGCACTGTGTGTGTATGTGTGTGTGTGTGCACGCGTGCGCGCGCACACACACACACACACACACACACACACACACATATATATATAATAAAGGTAAAAAAGGATATATGCAGTGTTATCTTCATTTTAGATATCAAAAGGGTTTTGCGGCTCCCAGTGTTTTGTTTTCGGTGGGAAACGGGTCCAAGTGGCTCTTTGAGTGTTTTGGGTTGCCTACCCCTGGCTAAGATCTAAAACAAGATAGAGAGCTGAAAACAATGAAATTGCAAACAACCCAAAGAAATGGAGTAAAATTGGCAAAGAGTTTTTGAACACAAGTAAGACATTAGCATCTGTCCCATCCTGAGGTGATTAGAGCAAAACATTTTTCCATCTTTGAGCCACTCATTTGTGTAGAAACTTTTTTCCATAAAGCAGAATTATGAACCTGGGCTGCAAAAATCTGAAAAACCACAGGCAGCAAAGAGATATATAACAAATTTTACAGGTCCAGTTCTCATATTTGTATCTTAGGGCAAGCTACAGGCCTTCAAAACAAAACCAATGTAAGATGACAGAATGATGTTTGCTTAAGGCAGCGGTTCTCAACCTTTTTCAGGCCGCGACCCCGACCTGCGCCGCGCATGCACGGCACGACGGCCCACACTGCCCATGCGTGACCGCGTGCACCACACATGCGTGACCATGCACATCGCGCATGCGCGGTGCTACCCCGTGCATGCGCGGTGCTGCCCCCTGCGCCGGCCGAGGGGAAAAGGGGAAAAAATGGTGGACTGCGTTGTTTGGCGACCCCCGTGAAATGGGCGTTCGAACCCAAATGGGGTCGTGACCCACAGGCTGAGAACCACTGGCTTAAGGCTTTAACGAAAGAAATTACATGAACAGTTTTGATTCTTCATAAAAATTCACATTGCATTTTCAGAGAACCTAAAAGGAATTCCATAATTTCTCCACAGAAAGCATGAAGTCTACAAGCAGGACATAATTATAATTTGGAGGATGACTTAGTGATAATTAGCAAGAAACCAGACCAAAACCTTTATCTGTAATCTGAGTATGTGACAAGCTATTTATTTCGATACATGTATATTAAAATGTATGTATGCTACTATAAAATAGCAGAACTATTCTTCAATGTATTTTGTTTTTATCATTTCCTTATCCAAAGGACAACCATATGTTCTGCATTCCAAGCTGTAGCTGATTCTCCCTGATCTGTTCTTGACAGGTCAGTACAGCTTTCATTTTTCCTAGTCTGCTAAATTCAAATTTCTCTCCCTATATAAATATGGATTATTTTGATTTCATTGGCCTATTCTAAATATAAATTTGTCTTGATTCAAATATAAATTTGTCTTGATTGCTACCAAATTTCACATTCTGGATATAGATCAAAGCTATGGCTTTACTTTTTGATAAAGGTTTACAGTGAAAAATGTGTTTATATTCAGCACTGACTGGGCAAAAAACATTTACATAAATTTTTGCATCAGGAAGTAGAATTGAAATACTTTTCTTAATGGTCATGCTAACTGAAAGTACAAGAATTTGATTAAAAAGCCCTTTAGTATAGTCATATACCTTCGTGAACAGTTCTGTAAGAGAATAAAACTTCAAAAGAAATAAGATTATATCAAATATTAATGGCTAGAAATTGCCTAATTAGTGCACTTACAGTTTTAAATAAAATAATTACTACTGAATATTTATTTTATAAGTTTGTTTTCTGTATTTTAATGTAAGAATAAAGTAATTCAGGAGCTTTTAGTTTCATAGAGTTGCAGTTATTCTTTGGCACATTCTTTAAAATTTTGTAGATCAGTATCACATATTTCAACTAGAACACAAATTTTACATTTAAAAATAAATTATTAAAAACTACTGAAAGCAAAGCAGTATTCAAAAATTCAGTAGAAATTTTGTTAAATACAATTATCGTTAAGTACTTAGAAGGGTAGAGGACTAATACATTCTATATCTAAAAATAGAAGGCTAGTCTCTGAAGGTTGTACGCATAAGATTTGCATTTAAATAAAAGTAACACCACACCCTTCCGTCTTATTTTTCCAATATAGCTGAATATTTTTGTCTTTATTCCAAGTTACAGCTTCTTATTGAAACGTGTTATCTAAAAATTGCAGTGCCGTGCACTTAAATGTAAAGCAGCTGCATTCTGCTCAATAATACATTGAATTACAATGCCTTGGCTATTAATAATTAAACTTCAGCTGTTCAGTAATCATCCTTTTGTAACTTTATAGGCCAGCAGAAAATATTCTGAAAAACAAGGATGATGTCTAATTAAAGATAATCATTTGCCAGGAAATTTTCCACTATTTTTTTTCCATGCAACTTAGAATGTCCATTCTCTACAGAAGTATTTCTTAACCTTGACAACTTGAAGATGTAGTTTGGATTAGAGGTCAAATCATTTCAGATCCCTGCTATACTACCAGTGGTGATAAGAATCTTTAAGTATCTGGGAATCTTAGATTTTCAATTTCTGCTTTAAATAATTTTTGCCCAGTTTGATTTTTTAAGTATTTTCATGGTGAAAAATTTCAAACTAAAAAATGAATTGTATTGAACATATTTCATCTTTTGTGGGGCTTACCGTTATACTACAGTAAACAACCCAGAGAATTAGAATAATACAATTGTTTTAAAATCAGGATCACAAAAGTGATTGGGATTTTTTTAAAAGATGTAATGATATTGTAAAGGTAATGAGAGCCAGTCTAGTGTAGTGCTTAAGACACCAGGTTAAGAACCAAGATAGTGTAAGTTCTAATCCCACCTTAGACATGAAATCAGTTGGATGACCTTCGGCCAGTCACTGTCCCTCAGCTCTAATAAGGCAAGGGCAAATCACTTCCAAAATCTTGCCAAGAAAACTGCAGGGACTTTTAAAGGACCCTCTTTTTACAATGGCACATTTCATTGTTTTAATTTTGTTTATTTTATAGAAATTTCCATCCTTCTCTAATAGAGCCTATTCACTAGTCAGAGTAGTACATCATGACTATTTAAAATCATAGTATTATAAAACTATATACAGACAAGATTAAAGATTGAATTGTGTGCATTTAATATGGGACAGCAAAAAGTGTTTGGGGAGTATATCAATTTATATGTGAATTTCTACACTGAATTAAGGATTCTCATGCTAACAGAAGAATGAAAATAAATATAGGAAACTGGTTAATTATTACATGATCACAGCAGTAGCATTTTTAGGAAATAAAGGACTTTCGGTTCATCATACAGCCGCCATGGACGGTTGGGAGACTTGCTCTCTCTCCCCTGTTCAGTTTCGCATCACTGGGAGACCCTGAAAAGGGCCAAAAGTCGCCCCGAAGATGCGACCAGCAAGGAGGGGCTTTCGCTGGATCCCGGGAGAGCAGCAACTCTTCCGTCAGACCCGGCGATTCCTCCAAATTGATGAACGAATGGACCGGCCATAGAAATATGGCTTGTCCCTAGGCTGCAAACAGCCAAAGTCACACTACCATCTGGCAACTTCAAAGCAGCGTGGACAGGACTGGGTGAGGTTTGCCTCTCTTACATCCTAACTACTTAATTACCTGCATAAGCTGTTAAAGTACTTTCCCCCCTGTGGTGAGGGAAGGGGGATTTTAGCCCTTCCTTCAGAAACAGCAGCTATCAACCACTTGGGAGTTTAAAACGTTGGAAAAATACTGAGATCTTAATTGGAATCCCATTTCCTAAAATTGGTGGATTATAAGATTTGCAACCCTCTGCTCTCTCTATATATATTTCTTCCTTGATTTTTATTCTAATTACTATTGAAGATTTGGGGGTTTTTCCCCCTTAAAATAGAGTGGGGGAAAAACCTAAAAAGATCCAACTAACTCTAAGACGTAACCTGCTATTCTCTAAGAGACTTGTTGACAGCTTTGAAAATAGACAAGATAAAAAATAACCTTGAAACACGTCTGCAAAATTCAGCTCAGTTCCCCATTTGGTGGACTTTCTGACTGTCAGTTTTTTTTCTCTTGAGTTTAATATATTACAATGGAAGGAGAACAGGAAAGGATTTCTTCTACAGAGGAAGTACAGGAACAGATTCTTTGTATGTTAAAAGCGATGATCCAAACTCTACGTATGCAAGCTCTGGATATGCGAACTCAAAACTATGACTTCAATCAAAGAATTATCTATACAGAATTCTATAGAGAAAGTGAAACAACCAAATGTTATGACAGAAGACTTAGATACTCAACAAATACTGACAATAGAAAACACAAAAAAAATTGATAATAGAGAACAAGGAAAGGGCGTTTCTTATAAACCAGAAGGAATTTGAAGATAAACAAGAAAAACAGATGAAAGAGAAGATAAATACTTTGGGACAACTGTATCAAACTGGAAAAATAAAGAGACTATCAGCTAAATCAATTAGTCCTCTTAAGAAAACATCAACTGGATGTTCTTATCAACATCAAACAATAGCCACAACAATAGAAGGAGATTTTTTTTTGATGATTTAAAGGCAAAAATACGAAAAATGACCTGGCAGAGGAAAAATGCTAGAATAAGATTGAAAAAGATTGGGGTTCTGATCTATATATGAGATCTAAAATAGAATATATCTAAATAGATAGAATATGTATTCTGAACACAAGACATTGTAACGATTTGAGATAAAGAAAATTTTGGTCATATAAAATCTAGAAATATGTTGAAATAAGAATATTAAATTGTCATTAGATGGGTAAGATAGATGGTAGAAGTTATATATAAGGTGTGTATTTTAAGTATTAGAATGTATGAGCAATTGGGATAAAGGAATTGTGTTTAATTAAAAAATTAGAAAAATTAAATATTAAATGTAATCTGAATGTCTACAAATAATTAAGATTTGAATTTAAGATATTGTTATGAGTTGAGACAAAGGTTAAGCAAAACTTAAAAGTATAAGTACTAATAATTAAATTTGTATATGGGTTGGTGGTATAAATGTTGGTGGCTTATTTTTAATTTTTTTTCTCTTTATGGAAAGGAAGAAAGGAAGGAAGTGAAAGGAAGAAAAGGAAAAAAAATATTAGCTCCAAAAGTGAGATAGGAGACTTAGAAATTGGGATCATTTAAAACCTGGAAATGATAAAGATTAAAGGTTAAACTTAAATATCAAAGTTAAGAAAAACTTACTAGGTTATTGTCTAAAAGGTGGAATGTCAAATTAATTGATAAATATTAGAAAGGTATTTTTTTGTTTGATTAATAGAATAAAAAACTGTATTGGTTTGAACATGACAGTAGATATCATGGGGGAAAGAGAGGGAATTAGTTTGTTGTAATAATTTGAGATTTGTACTGATGATATTCAAATGTAACGGAATTACTGTGCTCAGCCGCCACGCTACTTTTCAAATATGTAAATGTAATATTGTAAAATTAATAAAAAAACTTGAAATTTTTTTAAAAATTAGGAAATAAAAATAGAGGGAAGTAATTTGCCAGTGCCTTCTTCCAGAATGTTTTTTGGACTCCCAGTCTAGCCAACAACTCTATAATTCTCAAGTAATTTCCCATTCAAATACTAATTAAGATTAAATCTCCATAGCTTCAAAGATCAGCCAGGAGCAACTAAGTCAGTGTTCCTTAACCTTGGCAATTTCAAGATGTGTGAATTTTAATGCGTCGGTTGGGGAGTTCTGGAAGTTGAAGTCCACAAGGCTGGACATGAAGTTAAGGTTGAGGAACACTGGGCTAGATACTGCCATCTGTTGAGAATAAGCCCCATTTAACATAGAACTTATTTCTAAATAAATAAGGCTATGGCTACATTTTCATGCTAACATCTCTGATATCAGGTTTGTGGAGCAATATCTCCATTCTAACTCTTGGCACAGAACATGTTGGTGCCTCTGTCAAATACAGAGATGAGAATATTCCAAGTTCTCTGACTCTTACATTTTGGGCATGAGATGAGTTGTATTTAGTAGAAGATAATCTGGGTAAAATGTATACTTATTTTGCACAATGCTTTTGAATTTAAATGAGCACTTGGAACGCGTGACTTCTAACATCAATTAAGTGACCTCTAACTTTACAGCTATTAGATTTATTTTTTTTATCTTTGATCCAAAACTATTATTCTAGGAAGTTATTTTGAGAGGTCTCTTCTATAACAATAAGCTAATATAAGTGTCAAGTAAGATAAGATAATCTTTATTGTCATTTTTTTTACTGTGGGCACAACGGCACACATCAAAAATGAAATTTAGTTGCCCGCTCTCAAAGTGAAACACATACATGACACATACCTAAAAATACTATGAACAACATATATATAAACCCATACCCCTATATATACGTAGCAAATAAATATTAAATACTGTCCATCTTGAATATATAACGGAAGGAGGAAGCTTGAGAGTTCACAAGGTTAATGCTGTATGGAATGAAACTATGGCTGAATCTGGATGTTCTGCTATGGATACCACAAAGCCTCCTCCCAGAAGGTAACAAGGAAAACAGGTCGTGAAGAGGATGTGTAGTGTCCCAGATAATCTTACGGACCCTGCTCAAGCAATGCTTCTGTGCTATGTCCTGTATGGGAGGGAGGGAATTGCCAATGATCTTTTCAGCCATTCTCACCACTCTCTGCACCGCCTTCCTGTCTGAAGCAGTGATGCTTCCAAACCAGAATGTGATGCTGTATGACAAGATGCTCTCGATCGTCCCCCTGTAGAAAGTCAGGACAGGGGAAGGAAGATGTGCTTTCCTCATGCGATGCAGAAAATGCAGGCACTGCTGTGCCCGCTTTGCCAGTTTCTCACTGTTGAGCGACCAAGTCAGCCTATTCGTTAGCTGCACACCCAGGAATTTGATGCTGGTAACCATCTCCACAGGTGAATCATTAATGCATAGAGAAGTATGGCTGTGCCTGCCTTTTCTGAAATCAACAATGATCTCTTTGGTTTTCCCGGTATTTAAAACTAGGCTGTTTTCCTTACACCAGTTCACCAACCCCTCAACCTCCTTGCCGTAAGCTTTCACCTTGTCATCCTGAATAAGGCCCACTACTGTTGTATCATCTGTGAACTTCACAATATGGTTGGTGGCAAACCTAGCACAACAGTCATGGGTCAACAGGGTGAACAGCAGCAGACTTAAGATGCAGCCCTAAGGAGAACCTGTGCTCAAGAAAATGGTATTAGAGGTATTTGTTCCAACTCGCACATATTGGGGCCTGTTGGTAAGAAAATCAAGAATCCAGTTGCACAAAGGAGTGTTTAATCCTAAAAGGCCCAGTTTGTCTACTAGATGCTGGGGAATGAATGAAATCGACAAAATAACAAATGCACATGAGTATTTCTTTCCTTTAAGTGCTTCAAGCTCAGATGGAGAACGAAAGAAATAGCATCCTCCATAGAGCAATTTGGTCGGTAGGCAAACTGAAGTGGGTCAAATGCTGGCGGGAGGCTAGATACAATAATGTCCTTTATCAACTTCTCAAAGCATTTCATGATGGTGGATGTCAGTGCAACCGGATGGTAATCATTGAGGCCTGTACTTGTGGAGTTTTTTGGCACTGGCAAGATGATGGCCATCTTAAAACATGATGGGACCACTGCCTGCTGCAATGAGAGGTTAAAAATATCTGTGAGAACACAAGCCAGCTCCTCTGCACATTCCCTGAGGACATGTCCAGGGATGTTATCTGGGTCTGCTGCTTTCCGAATGTTAACTGTCTGCAGTGTTTTCCGGACAAAGGTGACATCAAAGTTTGGCACTTGCTTATCAGGATGGGGCACAGCTTTCCTAGCAGGAGTGCTATTTGATGCCTCAGATCTATCAAAAATGCATTCAGTTTGTTTAGGAAGTCTGTGTCGTCCTTGTATCTGGATGGAGCCACCTTATAATCTGTAATGGCCTGGATCCCTTGCCACATTCGCCTGGTGTTTGTTGGGTCCTGAAAAAAATTCTGAATTTTCTGGCAATGGGCTTGCCTTGCACCTTTTATGGCACTTTTCAGATTTGCTCTGGCTGTTCTAAGTGCCAGCATGTCACCAGATTTAAAAGCCATATTCCGTGCTTTCAGCATCTTGAGGACCTCATAAGTCAGCCATGGTTTTTCATTTGCCCTCACAACAATGCTTTTCAGGACACAGACATCTTCTATGCACTTTTGAATATATGCAGACACCGTGGTGGCATACTCCTCTACATTTGTATGTTGGTTATCAGTAGCTGCTTCCTTAAACATGCCCCAATCTGTGCACTCAAAGCAGTCTTGTAATGCTTCTATAGCGCCCTCTGTCCAAACCCTCACCTGCTTTACTGTAGGTTTCACTCTGACTAATAGAAGTTTATATGCTGGAATAAGCAGCACTGAGAGATGGTCAAAGGAGCCCAGGTGAGGGGGGGGATAGCTTTGAAAGCCTTCTTGATGTTGGCATAAGCAAGATCCAGTGTATTATCCCCTCTAGTTGCAAAGTCCACATATTGATAGAAATGTGGCAGGGTAGCTCTCAAATCCACTTGGTTAAAGTCTCCCACTGCAATAAATGCACCCTCTAGGTGAGTAGTTTGTAAGTCACTGATGGTATGGCAGAGAACCTTCAGGGCCTCTTCTCTGTTTGCATCAGGGGGGATATATACAGCTGTGATAATGGTAACAGAGAGAATTCTCTAGGCAGATAGAAGTGTCTGCATTTGATGGTAAGAAGTTCCATATCTGGGGAGCACAGACTTGAAATCACCTTGGCATTATTACACCATCTGTCATTTATATAAAGACAGACACCCCCTCCCCTGGATTTGCCACTAAGAGTAAAACTCCTGTCCAGCTGAAATGTTGAAAATCCCATCAAGCTAACAGCACTATCTGTGACAGAGGGCTTTAACCAAGTTTCTGTTGCAATAATGACACAGCAATTTCTCACCTCCCGGTTTGTTGTTAAATCCAGCCTCAAGTAATCCATTTTTGGTTCTAAGGAGCGATCATTTGCAAACAAAATAGATGGAAGAGACACTCTGTAAGGTCTAGCTTTTAGCCTAGATGTTAGGCCTCCGCATTTGCCACACTTCCTTTTTCGGTCATACCTCCTCCTTTTCTTTTCTTTTTTAAACAAATTTTATTTATGATACAGTTAAATACAAACAAACATTGGATTTGACATGACATTCCAGTATATACATTCTTATCCGATTGTTCCACTTTTTACAATAACTTCTTCATCTCTACATATACACCTAAGATTTATATACAGTACTTATTCTAAAATAAAATAACATATATTTCTGTCTTAACATTCATCCTTAATCCCAAACATCCTCTTCGAATTCCTCCAGCAGTAAAATTTATCCCAGGTTTCGTAATAAACTGATCCACATTTATCTTTTAATATCATTGTGAGCCTGTCCATTTCCGCACATGCTAATATTTTATGTATTAACTCTTCCTCTGTGGGAATTTCCTCGCTCTTCCATCTTTGTGCAAAAGCAAGCCTAGCTGCAGTCAGGATGTGTAGCAGCAGGTAGATTGTTCCCTTGTCATATTTTTCTGTTGTTATTTCCAACAAGAAGAGTTCTGGTTTTAACTCTAAGTCCAGTGATAATATATCCCTCAACCAGTTTCGTGTCCTGTGCCAATACTCACGAGTCTTTGGGCATTCCCACCACATATGGTAATATGATCCTATTACTGTTTTACATTTCCAACATAAGGGTGAGATGTTTGAACCCATTTTGGCTAGCCTTGCGGGTGGGAAATGCCATCTATAGAATATCTTGTAAAGATTTTCCTTATATGAGGTAGCTAAGGTGAGTTTCCTATTTCTTTCCCACAGTTCTTGCCAAATATGCAGGTCGATACTGAAACCAAAATCCCTACTCCAAATTAACATGGTCTCCTTAACCTGTTCTTCATACATTGTCTGATCTAAAAGAAAATGATATATATTTTTAATCATTTTATCCTCGGGACCTAATAAAATTTTATCTAGTTCTGTCGGTTCTATCTTTATACCCCACTCTTTTTTATCTTGCCTATATCTTGCTTGTAGTTGGAGCATACCTCCTCCTTTTCTTCCAAAGATAATCAGCAACAGAGGGAAACTTCCCAGCTGCAATGGCTGCTCCACCACTCTGCCCCTGCGGCCCGAAACACTGCCTTCGCTGCTCAATTGCTGTTTCCCCCTCCAGCAACTTCCTTTCTTCCTCCCTGCTCCTCTAGACATTGCAGCTGATCTCTCACTCTCCGTGTCAGCTGCCGGCATATCAGTCCTTGATTTTCTCCTCCATAGTAATCCGAGGCCATGCAGACTCTCCCGAACATTTTTCTCCACCATTCCTTTCACACTGAATTTCTTCATCTCCAATATGGACTGACATTCATATGAAAGTTTAGCAGCCCAACTCAGCTTAATTGTCCCTATTTCTGAAAAGTGTTTCAGTCTGGATCGTTCATTTCCCTCCCTAACCCCCACACTTTTGAGAGCTGAAGCGGCCACAGCCAACCGGGATCTTTGCGATAGAATAATTCTTTTGAATTTATGAGGTGGGAATATTATTTACCATAAATTACAGAAATATTTATTTAGCATTACCTCGAATTTATTAATCACTATCTCATAAACTAATACATCACAATTTACTCGCTTATACTACTTGGAGGACCTTGAATAGGTTGAGAGTTGGAGTGCCTAAATGTAAAACCAATATTCTTAAGTGGAGGCTCTTAGCAGATAAAAACACACTATGTGAATGTGGAGAGACACATCTTTTTGTATGTCAGCTACTACCAGAAACGTACCGATAATGACTTATTTTTGTCCAAGAAAAAAGCTTCATTCTGGCTGTTTAAAGTTTGATGTAGACATGGAAGAAGAAGAAGAATTGCATTAAACTTCAGGAATTCACCTTTAGAATTTTATATAGCCTTATATTGCCCTACTCACATAAGTAAACATAATATTTTTATTGTTCATATGGGATGTGACTTGGAAGGAAGTTCTTGAATATATAGGTACAATCCCGGTACTGGGATGAATGAGCCCTTTCTTGGTTTCTTAAGCATTTAAAGTGTTGATACATCAACACTTAAAAATTTTGGTAAGTGAATCCTTCAGAAAATATTTCTTGGAGCTCACTCTTATTTTCTTTTGCATATCATATCCAGAGATAGAGAATCTGGGAGATGCAAGAGAAAATAGGAATATGAATTTCTATTACCTGGGGGGCAGCTAGCTCACTCCCCTTTTTAATGTAGTGTTGATATTTTGAACTTTATGGCTTCTTCCCCATTCCTTCCTTTCCCAGCCTTACATGTGTGGAGTTCATGATTCCTCTCCCTTTCTTTCTTCTTTTAATCTTAAGGTTTTCCTGATGTCTGGAATAATTTCACAGAATGTTTTCCTCCTGGTTTGGGGCATCATTTTTTATTATATATTTTATTTTGTACTTTTAAATGGCCTTTTTAGTCTGGAAAACAGAACTAATCCTATCCCTGGAGGATTTGGGATTGGAACTTACCTACCGGTATTTGATGGAGAAGGTGAACCATCCTGAAAGAGTCCTTGGAAGTCCTGCAGAATGCACATTTGCATTAAGAACATTTAATTTAAACCAATAGCTCAGAAAATGATTTACTAACATGGATAAAGTTGTTTTATCTATAGTCAGTCAAAGACTGTGACCAAAAATTACTTGGCTTTCATTATTCTGAATCTTTGGATATATTTAAAATTAAACTAAATATTGATTTTCCCCTTATATTACAGGAAAGACTACAAAATTATAAATGAACTCTGTTGCAAGCATTACTCAGAACATCCAATGGAGTATAGCACTAACCAGTGACTTATGATGTAAATAACAGTAGTGTTTATTATATAGCTGGATTAAAGGGAAGGATTTAAAATCCATTTTAAAAAATTCACTCAGTTTCAAGGTTTACGTTTATATCAGAAATTCGAAGAATAAAAGTACCTTCATGACTCAAACAATATTGTGGAATATTCTCTTTCACTGAAGCCTGGTCAGACAATTAATTTATGTCGATAATGCTAGATCTCACCCTCATGGACTATGATTAATGAGTATGTATATTCCAATGATATCTTTTTTTAAATAAAGTTTTATTGATTATTTTTTTAACAATTCAATAGTAATCATTCAACAAAACATGTTGTCTGAGTATCTTATTCACTAATACAAATTAAATTCCTAATCCCTAAATCTTTTCTCTAACCATTGATAAAATAGGTCTCAAGTTTGAAAATGTTCTGTTTCTTCTTTTTCTTTCAACCTTAAAGTAAGTCTGTCCATTTCCGCAGTCTAGTATTTTTTTTTAATTATTTCTTCTTCTGATGGTGTTTCTTTGTTCTTCCAGTATTGTGCAAATATAATTCTTGCCACTGTTATCACATGTAAAATCAAATATGTACTTTACTTATCAATTTTTTATGGCATTATACCTAGTAAAAAAAATCAGGTTTATACTTTATGTGTTTCTCTTACATTTTTTCTAACCAAGTGTGAATTTTTGTCCAATATCCCCTTGCTTTAACACATGTCCACCATATATGATAATAAGTATCTGGTTTATGCTTACATTTTCAACATTTCTCTGACATATTTTTAAATATTTTTGTTAATCTTGTTGGTGGCAAGTGCCATCTATAAAACATTTTGTATAGGTTTCCTTTATAGGAGACTGACATTGTCAATTTAATAGTTTCTTTCTCACAAACTTTGCCAGTTCTCTAAGTCTATATTATATCCAAAATTCTTTGCCCATACTATCATGAATATTCCAATGATATCTTGAGGAGTGCAGATCACCATGATGAGCAGTTCATAAATGAACAATCAGACAAAACGTGATCCATTGGAAAAGAACAGACAACCCACTGTGATATTTAAGCTAAGAAAACTAATGGATATTCACCAAAAAGACCCTGATAGCACCACACTGGAAAAGATGAGTTTCCCAGTTTGGAAGGCAACCAAGAAACAACTGGAGAGTAATGGAGGGCAAATAAATAACAGTAGTGTTTATTATATAGCTGAATTAAACATGAAGGGACATTCAGCTATTGAGAAGATCCTGGAAAAGGTAATCAAGCAATGGAGCTGCAAGCACCTAGAAACCAGCAAAGCTATTAGTAGAAGCCATGGGTTTGTCAAAAACAGATCATGCCAGACAAACCTTATTGCATTCTTTGACAAAGTGACTAAATTAATGGATAAGTAAAATGCTTTGGACACTGTATACTTGGACTTCAATAAAGCATTTGACAAAGGTCAGGCCCCCAAATCCTTATTGTTTTCCTTGCATATATACTCTTGTGCTTTTGTTTTGGGACCTGCCACTCTGCTGGGAGAATGGGGGAAATTTGCTTTTGCTTAGGATAACTTTCTCTTTCTGCTTTTCTTCTCCTGCCTCTATCCCCTTGAGAAAGGAATGTGTCTCCCTTATCAGGGAGATGGTTACAGAGAAACGAAACTGGAGAAGATCTTGAGATGTGCGCCAACTGTACCAGTTACCTGCACAACGTGCCACCTGTGGATTGGTTGGATTTCAAATGGACATTATGACTTTGGTAGGAGGAGAAATATTGCTGGTTTAATTATACCGTTTAAGTGGAATTTTCCCCAGATCTCGCCTTGACTTCCTTACTGTCACTAACCCCTAATAAAAGTTTCCTTTTGAAACAATGCCTGTTTTTTAAGAGTTCTGCTATCTTGGATGGTTAGCTGAGGTGGGTCTTTACATAGACCAGAGCTTACTTCTTAGCAAGATAGAAAAATGTGCGATAGACAGCATCACTACCAGATGGATTTGTAACTGTCTGACCAACCACACTCAACATATAGCCCTCAATAGAACTACATCTTGATAAAAACATGCAGCGGGGTACCCCAAAGTTATGTCTTAGGCCCAGTACTCTTCAACTTCTTCATAAATGATTTAGATGAAGGAATAGAAAGGGAACTCATCAAATATGCAGCAACACCAAGCTAGGGGAAATATCCAATACTTTAGAAGATAGGCTCAAGATCCAGAAAGATCTTGATAGACTTGAACACTGGACCCTATCCAATAAAATGCAATTCATTGATGGACTTCCAGTTCCACCTACACAGCCAGTCGGAAGCTGCTGACCGCCGGAGGAAATGCGATTCAAAACAAGCGTGAACAACATTTTGGACTTGGGTGGGACTATTTTCCTTCTTTCTCTACAATCATAAAACCTGTTCTGGAAAAAAAACCATCCAAAAGCAACAAAATCTCCAGAACTAAAGGGAGGGGGGTTCTTATTCCTCCCTTCAGAAAAAAGTGACAGTTTAAGTTTTTGTGGAGGAAAAGAGAGAAGTCTACAATATCATTGTGGATATAACAGAGAGAAACAGGAAAAAAAGTTTGGGGAGCTTTAATATTTTTAAACTTTTATATTACTATTGGAGAGTATCGGATCATAACTTTGTTTAAACTTGCTGGAAAATTACAAAATGGGCATCTAAGGACATCTAGTGGTAAGGGAACTACACTAAACCTTTCATAGACTTTATCTAATATTTTGACTAGTGTCAGAACTTGGCTAGATGCCCAGACGTAATTTACAGTTTAAACCTTTTGATGTCACTGATCTTCATAGTCCTGTGGATTATAGTTGGAAAAAAGAGAAGATTTTCTTTGGGCTGTTTTTTTCTGCAGGATGAATTATAACTAAAAAACATAAACTACTTTGAAGCCATCTGGCTTTTTTGGATTATAAGTACTGTTTGAGCTGTGATTTTACAAGCTATTTAAAGACAGACTGAGTGGTAAGGAATTACTACTAGCAAGATATTTTGGACTATAACCTTGGCAGATGGGAAACGTCGGACCTTGGGATAAATTTTATATTTTTCTTTTTTTTCTTTTTCCCTTTTTGTCTCTCCTATTGTTTGGGGAGCCTAATGGATTACAAATTTTTAATGTTTGACTGGAGAACTATTTTGGACAGTGGAAACTGAAATATTGGAGATATTTCCTGGAGAAGGTCTGTGGACTATCAACTCGAATAGTAGGTCTTGGTGGATTATAAACTTTGACTGAGGGGCAATTTTGGATGTTAAACAACTGTTTTAGGAAGTGAGCCCTACCTATAGAAGTGGATTATAAATTCTCTTTTTTTTGCTCTTACCTCTCTCCTGAGAGAGCTTATTGATCTAGAGACTACAAATAAGAACTATAAGAGTTACCTAAATAATTTTAAAAGATATATTGTGTCAAATATAATATTAATGGTTTGGTTGAAGGCGGGTATTGGGAAAAAGCATTAGAGTTTGATAAAAGAGTTGGGGAGTAGAAATAAAATGAGTGTTCCAAACTTAACTGAAACTGGTAAGAAAGCGCCTTCAGCTCCATCCTCCACCTCTGCAAGCCCGGTATATCAGAAATCAATTGAAGCAATGCTCCAACAATTTCCAGAAGGAGATGCAAGCAACACTACAAGCGATTCAAAAGGCAATTTCCTCCCACAAGGAAGATACAAGGAAAAATCATGAGGAGATAAAAGATAATCTTGATCAAATGAACCAAAAAATTAACAACATAGATTCTCAATTAGAAAACTTTAAACAGATGGTCACAAAAAATGAACAAGGAATTCAAAAAGTAGAAGATAAGTCAGTAGAGACCGACCAAAAGTTGGAAGAACTGAAAGATGAGAACCAGAAGTTGATGCAGATTAACAGAGAATTGGAAGATTCAATGGCAGTTATGGAAATGGAAAAGGCATCTTACTTCCTAAGATTCCAAAATATAATAGAGGATAAGGAAGAGGATCTCGCGAATCTGATAATGGAGCTATTGGCTGAAGCACTGGAAATTAGAAAATAGGAAATGGATGGAGAGATAGACCAGATATTTTGAGTCAGTTCAACCTATGCGAGGAGAAACAAAATCCCCAGAGTAGTACATGTTAGATTCATTAAAAGATCTATAAGGGATGAGATTCTGAGAAGAGTGAGAGATGACCCTCTGCGATATAAAGAAAAAGAAATCATAGTCCTGAAGCAGATTCCCAGGAGAATAAGAGATGCACGAAGAGAATATCAATTCTTGACTAGAAAATTAATTGAAAAAGGAGTAAATTTTAGATGGCTGATTCCAGAAGGGATCCTAATTAACTGGGATGGGAAAAGATACAGACTGGACATGCCACTTAAGGCATTGGAGTTTTATGATAACCATAAAGCGTTTATGGAAGGGGAAACTCCGGAATTTCGTCCAGAGAGAGAAACAAAGAGACAGGAAGAAACAGTAATAGAAGGAGCAGCTAAGCCAAGGGAGGAAGAAGAAACTGAAAATACAAATACAGAAGAAGTGGTAAGAGCAAGAGAACAGAGACAGATAAGAACATCTAGAAGATTAAGATCTAAATATAACTGAAGGAGATGGAGAAGGAAAATGGGATTCTTTCAATGAATGTAAATGGATTGAACTCCCCTACAAAAAGAATATTTTTTTCACAATTACAAAGATTAAAAATGGACATAATCTGTCTCCAAGAAACACATATTAAGAGACAACACTACAAATTCTTGGAGCAACTGAAAATTGGGAAACTTCACTTCTCATTAGCACAACAAAAGAAAAGAGGAATAGCTCTATATATTAAAGAAATACTGAATCCCAAACAAATCTATGCAGACAAAGAGGGAAGAATATTAATGGTGGAAATATGATAAACTAAAAGCAGATACTGATGATAGCAATATATGCACCTAACAACAAACAAGAAGAATTTTATCAAAAGTTACATAAAAAATAATAGAACTGGAATATGAAAACATTTGTTTAATGGGAAACTTTAATGCAATAGTAGATGGAATACTGGACTACAAAAGTAGTTTAAATGGCAGAAGAAATCTGTATTCAGGACATATGGAGAGAAAAGAACCCCAAAAAACCACAATGTACATTCTATTCAAACAGACATGATCATGATCCAGAACTGATATGATATGGATATCTCCTGAATTAAGCATGATTATACAAAAGATCGAGATAGAACCTAATATATGGGCAGATCACAATCCAATAAAGATGGTCCCTGAATAAATCTGTATTGAAAGAGAATTTGTACAAATAGCAACAAAGGAAATGGAATTCTTTTTAAAAATAAATAAAAAAGAAGAGACGTCCCTTCAAAATGTGTGGGGCACAGCTAAAGCACACTTCAGAGGGTTGGCCATAACATATATGGTGAAAATGAATAAAGAAAAAAAGCAACAACAGCTAAAGTTAAAGCAAGAATTTATGAAATTAGAATCAGAACTAAGAAAAGATCCACACAAAAAAACAAATGGAACTAACAAAACATAAAATAAATTTAGCAGAGGCCGAAAAAATGGTGCAAGAAATTAAAAGGACCGAACAGAATTTTTTTTGAAAATGTTGGGGAGGTGGTTAGCATACAAATTGAAAAAAGAAAGATAGAAAAAAATTGAGAAACAAACTGCAAGACTCAAAAGGAGATTTACAGTTCCAAAATGATATAATTTAAAAAATAATTAAAGACTTTTATGAGACATTTTATAATACAGAGGAAATTTCTCAAGAAAAAATAAAGCAACATATAAAAAAGCAGATCTACCAAAAATTCCAGAGAATATACGAAACATTTTAAATGAAAAAATATCAATGATGAAGAAGACATAGGCCAGCGAACCTTTTAGAGACTGAGTGCCCAAACTGCAACCCAAAACCCACTTAGTGCCATGGCCATATCAGTGAGGCACCGCACTGTGCCTCAACCCGTGGTGGGTCGATCACGATAGCCTAATACAGGAACATATGCGGGCATGCAGATTTCCTTGTGGTGAAGCAACCAAGACAAAAGGCTGCCTCCCCCTTTTATTACCTTTCACAGTGGGTGGTTACACAAGGCATCGAATACACATGTAGCCAATAGCATAGTTACATACCTCTCACAATGGGTGGTTACACAAGGCATCGAATACACATGTAGCCAATAGCATAGTTACATACCTCTCACAATGGGTGGTTACACAAGGCATCGAATACACATTTAGCCAATACCATAGTTACACTTGTAGCCAATAGTTTCAAACCGTGCCACAACTTTCCTCCACCTATCATCCTTTCTCTCTCTTATCTTGTTGCCCCCCTCTTCCTGTTGCTTCCAAAACTCCATCGTCCTTTGTTTCAAGACTGATTCCTCAGACTCCTCATGGCAATTTCCTTTTTCCACCTATGCTCCGTTCAGCTCGTACACGATCCTAGGGCGTAAGCCATCATATCAACACATCAGCATTGTGGTGCTCTCGGGAGCGGGGGGGAATGTGGCCCACTGGGTGGGCATGGCCGCTGGGTGGGCATAGCTGTGGTGGTCACAGCTGCGGTGGGCATGGCACACTAGGTAGGCATGCCTGGGATGTGTGGGCTGGAACCAGGGTGGTGGGAACCAGTCCGTTGCCATCTCCAGGACATCCCCAGGGGGCTAATGCCCCTTGCTCACTTCCTGCCCCATCGCTTCCAAATGCCACATGCTTGCTACTCTGGCGAACTCTGCTAGGGCGATGGCATATGTGCTCACAGAGAGGGCTCTGAGTGCCACCTCTGGCACATGTGCCATCGGTTCGCCACCACTGCCATAGGCTATAAGCAGGCAAAAAAAAAATGATAAGACTCCAGGTCCAGATAGGTTACCTGCAGAGCTTTATAAATGTCTACAAGACACTCTAAGTTCAATAATGAAAAAAGTTTGTAATGAAGTACTTTTAGAAGCTAAAATACCAAATACATTGACAGAAGTTAACATTACTTTAATACTTAAGAAGACTCAGACCTGACACAAATAAAAAATTATAGATCAATATCTCTATTAAATGTAGACTATAAATTTTTTGCATCAATAATAGCAGAAAGACTAAAGAAATTTTTGACTGAATTTATACATACAGACCAAAATGGATTCCTACCTAAAAGACAAATAAAAAAAACTTAAGAATGATCTGAGACATTTTGGAATACTATGAAATCCACCCAGGGAAACAGATGGCATTAATATTTCTAGATGCACAGAAGGCTTTTGACAACATAAATTGGTTCCCCTGATTCAACAATTAGATGAAATGGATTTTGGAGAAAACTTCATAAATATAATTAAAACAATTTATTATAGACAAACGGCTAAAGTAATTGTAAATGGGGATTTCACAGAAAATTTCAATATCAAAAAAGGCACAAGACAAGGGTGTCCACTATCCCCATTGTTATTTATATTAACACTGGAGGTATTAAACAGAAACATTAGGCAAAATACGGAAATTAAAGGATTGGAGATAAAAGATGAAAAATACAAATTACAAGCATTTGCAGATGATTTGGTTTTTATATTAGAAGAGCCCCTTGAGACAAGCCTTAAGCTTATGAAAAAGTTAGAAGAATTTGGAGAAATGGCAGGTCTGAAAATAAATAGAGAAAAGACCAAAGTGTTAACTAAAAACTTACAGAGAAACAAAAAAATCAATTATCAGAAAAAACAGGTCTCCAAATAACCAAAAATTTAAATACTTGGGGATTCACTTGACAGCAAGATGTGCAATAATAAAAAGATAACGATGTAAAATTATTAAAACAAATAAAATTAGACTTGGAAAAATGGAAAAACCTATAACTTTCAATGTTGGGGAGAATAGCAACAGTGAAGATGAATATTTTACCAAAAATACTTTTTTGGTTTCAAACAATACCTATAAGATTGGGAAAAAACTTCTTTGATGAACTAAACAAATTAATATTGAAATTTATTTGGCAAGGAAAAAAAGCTAGAATTAGATTGAAAATACTTCAAGAAGTGAAAGAAAATGGAGGATTTGGACTGCTAGACTGGACTTTATATTATCAAGCAGCTGTATTAACATGGCTAAAAGAGTGGATAACTCTTAGAGATAAAAGATTACTATACCTAGAAGGACATGACCTACAATTCGGGTGGCATGCCTTTCTATGGTATGGGGAAAATAAAATACACAGATACTTTCAATATCTTTATATAAGAAATGCACTTCTTCTAGAATGGGAAAAAGCAAAAGCGAACATTTACATAAAAATACCTGGATGGCTCTCAACAATGGAAGCGTTTGTTCACCCAAACCTAACGAACTATGAGAAAATTGTGACCTATAAAGACATTTTGAATAATGAAGGAAAATTAAAACACAGACAAGAATTAGAACAACAGGGTGTTCTATCATGGTGGCCATATCTGCAAATCCAAACCAGATATAAAAAAGATGTTAAAACATCTGGATTTTATAACAAACAGACAGAATTTGATAAGATACTACTGACATCAGATGAAAAATTGATTAAGAAATTTTATAAATATATGTTAAGTTTGAAGATGGAAGAGGAACAAGTTAAAGAAACAATGATAACATGGGCAAAGTATTTTGGACATAACATAGAACTAGAAAACTGGCAAAGCCTTTTGGAAAGAAATTCTAAAATAACAAAAGCAGTAGTGTACAAAGAAAATCTATACAAAATGTTTTATAGATGGCATTTAACACCGGTGAGGTTAGCAAAAATGTTTAAAAATATATCAAGCAATTGTTGGAAATGTAGACAAAAACCAGGCACTTATTACCATCTTTGGTGGACATGCCCCAAAGCCAAAAGATTCTGGTTAAGAATATACACATGGTTAGAGAAAATGAGTGGAAATCATATAGATTTTAAGCCAGAACTATTTTTGTTAGGCATAATTGTAGAACATTATTAGAAAGAGTGCTTATATCTAATTTTACATGTATTAACTGCAGCGAGAATTGTATTCGCTCAACACTGGAAAAATGAAGATTTATCAACAGAAGAAAAGTTAATTAAAAAAATTCTAGATTGTGCAGAAATGGATAGTTTGACATTGAAAATAAAAGAGAAAGAAGATTCAGTTTATTTTAGAACATGGGACACTTTTTATCAATGGTTAGAAAAACGAGGTAAAGAGAAAGGAATTTAACATGTATTAGTAAGTTAAATGTTAGAACCCAGACAATATGTTGCTGGTACCTGGCTCAATAGCAATAATTGTGAGAGGGATCTAGGAGTATTAGTAGACAATCACTTAAGTATGAGCCAGCAGTATGCTACGACTGCCAAAAAAGCCAGTGAAAACCTAGGCTGCATCAACAGAGGGATATATCAAGATCATGTGAAGGGGTAGTACTGCTTTATATTGCACTGATAAGATCACACTTGGAATAGTGCATCCAATTTTGTTCATCATAATACAAAAAAGATGTTAAGACTCTAGAGAAGATCAACAAAAATGATTAGGGGTGTTATGTATTGAATATATATCAAGTTGTGTTAATCCTGCTAAAGTGAAACTAACTTAACTCCAACTGCTTGTGAAGCTAAAATGAAACTAACCTTTAGATGACCCTGACTGTTAACTCCAACTGTTTTGGAGGGAAACTTTGAACATTCATATTTGGGCAGGTTTTTCAAGTATTGTGATTGGTTAAGGCCCTGTGGGCTCAGAGTATAAATTACAGGCAATTGCCTGCAGTTCTCCAGTTCTAGTTTGAGTCAATAAATAATGTTGCAACTATACTGGTCTGCTTACTGCCTACTGAAGCCCACTACACAATAAGGGGACTGGAAGATAAATCATATAATGAATGGTTGGATATGACTAGTGTAATGTATTGGCCACAACTGTTTTAAATCACTTGCTTAATGTCTGATCTACATTGCTGTATTGTTTAACAGTTGCTGTTACTGAAAGCCAGGCTGGCTGTCTCTAAGCTGATAATGAGGTTTGGGGCGGGAAACTGTTACTTTAAACCTATTGGTTGCCACCTAGAGGCTAACTGTATAAATAGCTGTGCAGCAGCCTTTAGGGCTGCTTCTGTTCTGAGTGAATAAACTTGTTTGCCTCATTCAATGCCTAAAGAACCGAAGATATAACAGTGGCAACGAAGGTGGGATGTGCTGCTTCATTGAGAAAGCTTGAAGTCACTAGGGGGTGAGGTCACCACAGAGCCTGACAGGAACTATGTTCCCCCCCTCGGTCTGCCAGCAAGCCACGCTGGAGACCATCATGCCCTAAGGATCCATCCTAGGGCCTACACAGAAGCCAGCAGCACAAGACATTGAACGAAGAAACAAACCACCATGGCAAAGGTCAGGAAGCTCGAAGAATTCGACGTAACTCACCCGGAGAGATGGGCGTCGTATATCTCCCGCGTCAAAAATTACCTCCGCACCAACCAGGTCACCAAAAATGTATTGAAGGCAGTGACATTCCTCTGCATGTGTGGCCCACCACCTTCGACATTGCAGAGAACCTGGTCTCCCCGGCACCGCTTGAATTGGTCACCTACATGGACTTGGAAAATAAGGTCCGAGACTACTTCGAGCTCAAGTTATCCATTATAGCATGGAGGATGCTTTTGAGCAGCGGGAGCAACAACCCAGCGAGTCTGCAACAGAATTCATTGCCGCTCTTTGTCAAGCGTCCCGACTCTGCAATTTCGCCGATTTGGAGGAGAGATTACGAGACCGCTTAGTCTGCGGACTCTGGAATTGAGAGCTCCAACAAAAATTTTGCTAAAGAGACTCTCTCGCTACAGGAGGCCTTGAAGGAGGTCATGGCAGACAAAGCTGCTGGAGGGGCCGTTAAAGTGCTGCGGCCCTCCAAAAGCACACAAAGCACCGAAGCCATTTACCACAAGGATGCCGAGTGGATGGAAGACACCGACTCAGACTACGAAGTTCACCAGTTACGAAAGCACCCGGAGAAGGGACCGCAGCCAGCTGAGAAGGCAGTTCCGTTCCTCAGATGCATGGGTTGCAGAGGCCGCCATCAATGCATGGATTGCTGATTCCGAACTGCAATGTGCCGGGCCTGTGGCAAACCAGGCCACATCGCCGCCGTCTGCCGAGGTTGTCAAAGGGACCACCCAAAAGAAGACGCATTCAGGAGAGGTACCCGGGGGCCCAGGTCAACACCGAGTACTGCTCCAGCCAAAGGAGCATATTCCGCACTGGTGCCCATCACCCCCTAAAGCAGAAGCTTAGACTACAGATCAAGCTTCAGGGAGTTCCATGCAAGATGGAACTGGACATGTGCTCAGCCATGTCCATCATTTCACAAGGAACATTCAGGCACCTATGCCATTGTAGCAACAGATAGGCCAAGCTCCAGCCATCTAATCTACCACCCACAGACTTCCAAAACTCCCGAGTGGCGGTCAAAGGCAAAGCCACACTTCTGGTGGAATTCAAGGGGTTCAAGGGGCCACTAGATGTCGTAGTGGTGGAAGGCCAATGCACAAGCCTCATAGGGCTTGATTGGTTTGATGCATTGGGCATTCAAGTAACTGGCATTCACCAAACACAAGCGGCAGATCTGTCTGCAGTCTGCCAAGAGTTCGCCAATGTTTTCAGTTCCAGTCTAGGGGAGTACAAAGGTCCTCTGATTGCCCTCAAGCTTGATCCTATGGTAACTCCAATACGGATCAAGCCTCGTAGAGTGCCTTTCATGTTAAAACCCAAAATCGATGCAGAGCTGGATATACTAGTAGAACAAGAGGTATTGCAGCCCATAGACAGTGGGGTATGGGAGACCCCCATAGTAACACCATTAAAGATCAACGGGGAAGTGCGAATATGTGCTGACTATAAGTGCACCCTCAACAGGGCACTTCAACAGCACGTGTACCCTGTGCCAGTTGTCAGCCATATTTTGGCATCATTGCAAGGAGGACGCGTGTTCGCCAAATTAGATTTGGCACAGGCCTATCAACTACTGCCTGTGGACAAGGCCCCAGCAGTAGCCTAGACCATTGTCACCCATAGGGGTTTTTTTTAAGGTTAAGCGCTTACAGTTCGGGGTGAGTGTAGCCCCAGGGCTGTTCCAGGGAGTGATGGAGCGCATGTTCAAGGGAATTCCAGGGGTTTGCCCCTACTTCAATGATGTCCTCATTGCTGGGGAATCGGTTGAGATTCTGGCTGAACAGCTTAAGGCTGTCCTTCAGCGGTTCCGTGACACAGGACTTAAGCTAAAAAAAGAAAAGTGCAAGATTAGGGTAGAGTCAACCGAGTTCCTTGGTTTGTGCATCGATGCTGAAGGCACTCATCCGGCGGAATCCAAATTAAAAGCAATCCAGCAGGCCCCAAGGCCGAAGTCAAAGGGAGAGTTTCAGACTTTCCTAGGCCTTTTGAATTTTTACCATGCCTTCCTCCCAAACAAGGCCACAGTGGCAGAGCCATTACACTGGCTCTTGGATAGACAAGCTAAGTGGCAGTGGACTAGAGTCCACGAAAGTAGCTTCCAAGCAGTCAAATCACTGCTGTCATCGAACTCAGTTCTCACTCATTTCAATGAGCAGCTGCCTGTCTGCATTGCATGTGATGCATCCCCGTATGGGGTTGGGGCTGTGTTAAGCCACTTAATGGCTGATGGGAGGCAGAAGCCTATCGCGTATTACTCCAGGACCCTATTGTCCATAGAGCACAACTACACGCAAATTAACAAGGAGCCTCTGGCCATTGTGGCCGGAGTTAAAAAGTTCCATGACTACTTGTATGGCCGCCAGTTCACGGTCTTCACAGACCACAAGCCACTCCTAGGGTTGTTCACCACAAACAAACAGACACCTCAGATTCTGTCTCCTCGAATGCTGAGATGGTCTATCTTCCTGTCAGCCTACAGCTACAGGATGATTCACAAACCGGGCAAGGAAATGGGCCATGCAGACGGCCTGAGCAGGTTGCCCCTGCCACATGTGGAGCCAGCTCCAGCTCCAGCTGCATGCATGCTGGCTATCCAGAATTTGCCGGAATCTCCCCTTCATGCTGGGACAGCAGCTGACAAAATGCTGAATCATGTGCTAAACTAGGTACACACAGGATGGCTGGACAAATGTCCAGGGCCAGAATTTCAGAGTTTCTTCATGAGAAAAGTTGAGCTTTCAGCTCATAAGGGGTGCATTCTTTGGGGAAGTAGGATCATAGTCCTGAGCTCTTTAAGGCCCAGGGTCCTAGAGTCTCTGCACGAGGGTCATCCAGGAATAGTTCAGATGAAGGCACTTACAAAGAGCTACCTTTGGTGGCCAGGGCTAGATAAAGCCATCGAGGCCCAAGTACATGGTTGCTACACATGCCAGCAATCCAGACCGGAGATGCTGCAAGCCCCTGTCCACCGATGAGAGGACACACACATACACACCATGTCAAGAATCCACATCGATTTTGCCGGGCCCTTTCAGGGACAGCTGTTTCTAATAGTGGTAGATAGCCATTCTAAATGGTTAGAGGTCGCACCAGTCCCTACTATGACTACTGCCAGGACCATCCAGGAACTGTGCAGAATCTTTGCAACATATGGACTTCCAGACATGTTAGTCTCAGACAATGGGGCTCAGTTTACCGCTTCTGAATTCCAGTCTTTCTTCAGGGCAAATCTAATACAGCATGCCACGTCAGCTCCCTTTCACCCGGCCTTGAACGGCCAAGTGGAACGCATGGTCAGCACAGCCAAGGAATCACTAAAACAGATTGTCACAGGGGATTGGCACCACAGACTGGCAAATTTTCTACTCTGCCAACACACAACTCCCTGTACTGCCATGGGCAGAAGCCCTGCCGAACTCAGATGGGGCTGATGTTTGATCACCAAGCTGGACAGGCTGCACCCCGACTGGGTTGCCTCGGACTCTGCTCAGCCAAAGGCACCTCAGAATTTGCAAGTGAGTGACTGGGTTTGGACCCGGAATTACGAGCAAGGGGCTTTGTGGGTGGCAGCCGTGGTTGTTAAGGTGTCGGGACCACTCTCTTATGAGGTGGTCCTGGAAGATGGGTGAGTCATTCGCTGGCACATTGACCAGCTGTGTCGGAGCGGCCCAACAGAAGAGCTTGTTGACAACACTCCAACAGAACTCTTACTCAAGGAGATGGGGGAAAGGCCATAGGAGAGCTTCCTCCAGATAGACAGACAGTATCCACTGAACAGGACCTGCAAACTGCACTGAGGGACAGCCCTGCAGACTTTGCTGCATGATTGGACTTTGGTTTGGGCCGATCGTGACTGGCCTGCCAAAGGGAATGGTACAGGGTCTCCTACTTGAACAGGAGCTTGGAATAGAAGACCTCCAGGTCTCTTCCAATTCTGTTGTACTGATGCTGTCACTGTTAGTAATGTGTCTCAAGGCAAAAAGAGCATTCGATGCTACAAAGATGACAGTTGATTCTTCTTATTCACAGTAGTTATGTTTTATAAGGGACTAAAGTCAGAGCTGGAAAATATCCCCCAATGATAGAATGATCCCAATTAGGATCCAAGGCAAGGCAAATCAGTATTATTTTGATCCTAGTCTATGTATGCTGAGGAAGTGGTTTTGTAACAACTTTCAACATTGCGTCAACACATCAAACATGTCATATTAATTATATGATTTTTCTTTCTCTCATTCAGTTGTGTTCAAATCTCAGAGACTACATGGATAAGTCCCTGCAGTTTTCTTACAAGGTTTTTCAGAAGTGGTTTGCCACCGCTTCCTTCTTAGGGCTGGCTTGAGAGAGTGACTGGTCACTCAGCTAGCTTTATGCCCAAGGCGGGACTAGAACTCATGGTCTCCTAGTTTCTAGTCTGACGTATTAATCACCATTAGAAATGTCTTTAATACAATTACAGAAATCAAGGAAACTGTTATATAACAATGGACCTGATAACAATAAGGATAGCAAAGATATTCTGAAGAAGATGCAAACAAGAGATTGGGAAGAACTGTACAAAAAAAGATGTCCAAATGAATGAAAGTACAAAAATTTGATTACTGACTCAGCCAAACATTCTGGAAAATGAAGTGAAATGGGCTTTAGAAAATATTAATAACAACAAAGCTATAAGTTGATGAATACCAACAAAACTGTAACCTTTTCCAAGATGATGCAGTTAAAATTCTACTTTATAAATTTTATAAAGTAAAGGGGAGTTATAAGTCAATACAGAAAACACAGCAAAGCTTTTGATAGACTGAATTGGTTGTTTTTGAAAAAATTAATTGTTAGGATGGGAATGGGGGATCAGTTTATTAATTCTATATTGGCAATTTATCAGAAACAAACAGGTCAGATTATTGTTAATGGGGACCTAACAGACTTATTTAATATAGAGAAAGGTACTAGACAGGGATGTCCATTATCCCCTTTGTTGTTTGTGTTAACTTTGGAGGTTTTACTGAATAGGATAAGAGCTGCAGAGGATTTAAAAGGTATACAGGTTAGACAAAACGATTATAGATTATGTGCTTTTGCTGATGATTTGCTTGTGACACTGACTCAACCATTACAGTCAGCTGAGAGATTGATGGAGATAATTAGAAATTATGGGAGGGTATCTGGATTCAAATTAAATATATCTAAGACAAAGATGTTAGTTAAGAATTTAGATATTAACTCAAAACAGGATTTGGAAAGAATAACGGGTTGTGAGATAGTTAAGAAAGTTAAATATTTAGGAATTGATATTGAAGCCTCTAATGGGAAGTTATATAAAAATAATTATGAAGTTTTGTGGAATAAGACACAGATAGATTTGGAGAATTGGAAAAAATTACAATTATCTATGCTGGGTAGGATGGCGGCAGTTAAAATGAATGTATTGCCAAAATTTCTATTTCTTTTTCAAATGTTACCTATACTTAAAAAGGATGCGAACTTAGAGGAGTGGCAGAAGGGTATTAATAGATTTATTTGGAATGGCAAGAAACTGAGGGTCAAATTAAAAATTATTCAGGATATAAGGGAGAGAGGTGGTTTGAAAATGCCCAATTTTAAGTTATATTACCATGCTGCTGTTTTAGTAGCGATAAGTGACTGGGTTAATTTAATTAATGATAGAATATTGAATATTGAAGGGTATGGTTTATTATATGGTTGGCATACATACTTAGTTTATGATAAAAAGGTGGATAGGAGTTTCAAAGAGCACCTTTTGAGAAGTGCTCTGTTGCGTGTTTGGAAGAAATATCAATATATATTAAATGAAAAGATTCCTGTTTGGACGGTCCCCAGACACGCAATAGAGAATATAAATAGAGAACAAGTTCAAGATTTGGTGCCCTATGAGAAACTCCTAATTAAAGAAGGGGATTCTTTATTATTAAAGTCCTTTAACATGTTAAGAGATGAAGGAATAGTCCATACTTGGTTTCCATATCTACAATTGCAGTCTAGATGGAAAAAAGACTTGAAGATGGGTTTACCTCAAATAGATGAAAATTTAATTAAACAAGTTAGAGATCAAAGGTCTATGCACATTAAAAGATTGTATAATGTATTGATAGAAATTGATTCTGAAACTGAATTAGTTAAGGACTGTATGATTAAGTGGGGACAAAATTTTGGACAACCAATCATGATGGAGACTTGGGAAAGGATCTGGGTGAAAAATGTAAGATTTACACAAGCGCAACATTTAAGAGAAAATTTTTATAAAATGTTTTATAGATGGCATTTGGATCCGAAAAAATTATCTTATATGTACCCCAATTTACAATCTAAGTGCTGGAGATGTGAATGTATGGACGCTACTTATTTTCATGTATGGTGGACTTGTAGAGCAATCAAGGCTTTCTGGATAAAAATATGGTGGATACTTCAAAATATTTTGAAAAAACGTTTTGAGTTTTCACCACAGTTGTTTTTGTTAGGCATTATAAAATACTGTACCACCATAGATATGAACTTGATTTTGCACTTGATTACAGCAGCAAGACTGTTGGTGGGACAATATTGGAAGAAGCCAGAATTACCATCTATCGAAGAATGGACTTTGAAAGTGATAAACCTGGCAGAAATGGCTAAAATATCCGCATATTTGAAGGATCACTCAAATGAAAAATTTATGCTGGACTGGAAAAAATGGATAGAGTATATACAAGAGAAATATCAATCTAAGAAATTGTATTTAGCATATAGTTAAATTTTTATATGTTGGATTGAAAAATATAATCAATTTTATTTTTTATTAGGATTTACAATAATTTGGTTTAGTTTAGTGGGTTTTCTTGTGTTTTTTACCCTGTATTCACTCTGGGAAGTTGGGGGGTGGGTGGGTGGGTGGGTTGGGGGTTGTTATAATGTACTCAACTGTAATTTTGGTATTACATATAGAATGATATATTTTTTGATAAGAGGTGTTGCTCGGGCAGTACCTCGGTACCACATCTGGAGGGGGCGGAGATTGAGGAGTGATGGTTTGAAGGGATGTAGGGAGGGTGTAGCAGGAGGGTGGAGAGAGAGGAGGGAAAGAGGGTGGGGGGATAGAAGTAGGAGGTAGGGAGGAAAGAAGAGGGGGATGTGGTGGAGGGGGTGCTGCCGAGCAATACCCATAGTTATTTTAATTATTTTAGGTAAGTTTTTACGCTTTGTTTTGTGTTGGAAAAAGTATTTAACGATTGTATTTAGTTGAGTTGTATCTAATTTGATTCTTTTTTTTTGTTTGTTTATAATTATAAAACTAATAAAAATTTTATTAAAAAAAGAAATGTATTTAATACAATTACAGAAATCAAGGAAACTGTTATATAACAATGGACCTGATAACAATAAGGATAGCAAAGATATTCTGAAGAAGATGCAAACAAGAGATTGGGAAGAACTTGATTACTGACTCAGCCAAACATTCTGGAAAATGAAGTGAAATGGGCTTTAGAAAATATTAATAACAACAAAGCTATAAGTTGATGAATACCAACAAAACTGTAACCTTTTCCAAGATGATGCAGTTAAAATTCTACTTTATAAATTTTATAAAGTAAAGGGGAGTTATAAATCAATACAGAAAACACAGCAGTCAAGAGAAGACTGGAAAATATCTACTTATTTTCCAAAATTTTAAAAGGCTCTACTGTAGAATGCTCAAAGTATTGAACAATTGCACTTATCCCATATGCTAATAAGACAATGCTCAATATCTTGCAAATTAGACTCCAGTAAGACACAGAATAAGGCTTCCAGTTGTACAAAGAGGATTCAGAAAAAGCAGAGGCTCCCCAAAATAACCAATGGATAATTGCAAAGGCAAAAGAATTCAAAACTCATTTTTTTTCTTTTTAAATTATAAAGGTAGCGTTGACAACACAGAATACAAACAATTATGCATATCGTTTAGAAGTATGGATGCACTGGATCACCTCCTCTGCTTAAAGAATTTTTATGTTGATGGGGAAGCAATGGTTGAAATGGAATATGGAAGAATTAAGTGGTTTGAAATTAAGGAAGTATCATGCTTACCATCATTTATTTAACACATTTGCAAAATATATACCGAGAAATACCAGAGTAAGAGAAATAGAAATTGGAATTAAAATGATTGGGAGAAATATCAATACTTTCAGATAAGCTAATGACACTACTTTCATGACTAGAAGTAAACAGCATCTAATGAATTGACTGTTGAAGATGATGAAAGATCTGATGCTCAATATTAAAACAAAAAAACCTAATTAAGATTATGTCAGTATCAAATTAATGCAAATAGGAGGTGAAGAAATAATAACAAACTTTTATCTGCCTAGACTTAAAAATTCATAAAATTGGTAACTGTAGCTATGAAGTAAAAAGGCTGCTATTTTAGACAAAGATTATATCACGGGTATCAAACTCGATCACGTCACTTGATGTATTGTGACTTATTTTGCCTTTGCGGAGTTGGGGTGGGTGTGGCCTGCACATGATGCATCTGGCCTGTAGGCCACCCTGGATTATAGGATCATCCCCATAGGGCAATGAGTGTGCTTTCCTGCCATCCTTAAGATGAAAGTAAAGTGAATTATTGTGAAATACATTGTCCACATAGTATCCCCTTTATTGTGCTCCCATAATATTGTGCAACCGTCTGATAAGGGTTGCTGCCCTTGCATAGGAATGGTAATTAGCTGGTCTTGTCAGGGGACTTCCTGTTTAGCGTGCAATGATTTCTTTCTGCCCGGTGACCTTAAGGGGTCAGAAACTTGCCCTGGAGGGGCAACAAAGAAGGAGAGATGTTTCAGGAGTCTGGACCAGACGGCAATTGGTCCAGACAGACTGAAGAAACCCTCTGAAAGGACAGAGGAAAGGCTGCTGGGTTTGCCCAGGCAGCCCAAGTTGTCACCAGCAGGAAGAAAAGTGAGGAGCTGCAGCGCTCCATCAAACAGCTGACTGTCAACAGTGTGCTGAAACTGGGTGAGCCAGTTCTTTTGTCCTTTTCCTTTTGGAATTACAATTAAGAACATTGACCCCCTGATGGGGAAGAGCTAAAAAAAAAAGTAAAGATCCCATAAAGACTAGAGGAGAAAGTTAAAGGCGGCGAGCAACTACAAGTGGGAAGGCTTTTTAAGGAATGCAAAAGATCTCTTAAAACTGAACTCATATTGATTCAAAGAGAGACTATTTAATCTACAAGAGGTGGAAAAATCTTCTTTAGCTATAATTCTAAGAGTAAATAATGTGTAAAGAACTTTAAAAGGAAAACTTTGTAACAACTTTTTAAGACCTGACATTGATTAAACAGCATATGAGGACATCTAGTGGTGGAAGAAGATATTATTAGTAATATTAAACAATAAAAAAATTCAAAGTATGTGACCTTGAGACAACACCTGTTCTAAACAAAGTGGCTTTGTGTGAATTTTTAAGTGAAAAGACTCTTCATAACTAGATTTGTTGACTCTGGATATAACGAAAATAGAAATTATTTGAAGACAGCAACTGTTTTACATCTGAGGCCCAACTGGAGAAGCTGGATTTGGCCTAAAGAAGTTGGCCTGGTTTTTTTTCCTGGCTGGATTTTAACCTAAGACAGTTGGTTTTCTTTTTTTCTTTCTTGCTTGATTTATTCTGCTTTCTCTCCCTGAGATATTGGATATGGCCTAAAGAAGTAAGCTCCTTTTACAGTTTGGATTTTAGCCTAAGATAGTTGGCTGGAAGAATGAGTACATCTAACCTTACTAGACTTATGAAAAAGACCTCCTCTGCACCCTCTGTGGGAACACCTAGTTCAATAATCCAGGAATCTATCAAAACAATGTTGCAGCATGAGAAAATAAGCACTGCATAAAATGAGATGCAATCCACATTAAAATTGATTCAAGAATCAATGCAAAAAAATCATGAAGAGACAAAAAGTAAATTTGATAAATTAAGGAAAGAAATCTTAGATATAAAATCACAATTTGAAGTTCACCATCAAATGATGCTTAAAAATGAACAAAGAATTCAGAAAGTGGAAAATAAAACAGAAGATATTGATTTAAAAAATGGAAATATTACGGCAAGAAAATGAGAAACTGGAACAAGCAAATCAAAAGCAGTGGAGATCTTAGAAATGGAAAAAGCGGAACACTACGTAAGATTTCAAAATATCCCTGAAGATAGAGAAGAAAATATAGCAGTTATGATTATTGAACTTTTGGCAGAGGCCCTGAAAGCAGACAGAACAGAGATGCAAATGGAGATAGATGAAATATTCCGAATGAATTCAAGCTATGCAAGAAAACATAAACTATCCAGAGAAGTGCACGTGAGATTCATAAAGAAAACAACACGGGATGAAATACTGAGAAGAGTTCGAGAGGAACCATTACAATATAAGAGTAAAGAAATTGTGGTCCTAAAGCAGATACCTAAAAGAGTAAGGGATACTCAAAGACAATATCATTTTTAACCACAAAGCTGGTTGCAAAAGGCATAAGCTTTAGATGGTTAATGCCAGAAGGGATTTTAATCAACTGGAATAACACAAGATACCGAGTGGATGCAATCTGGAAAGCAGAAGACTTTGACGAAAGAAATAGAGCATTTCTAGATGAAGGAGCACAACATCAAGAGGAGAGAAAAGAACAGAAACAAATGGAAGAGGCCACTGCAAAAGCACCTACACAAAGCAATTTATCAAACTCTCCTTACAGCTGGTGAGCAAATAAGAGCCTATAGAAAAAAACAAGAAAGCAGCCTGGATATACAAACTCAAACTCTGACTACACCTAAAAAGTCAACTATACAGAATGCAACAGAAAAAGTGGAACAATTAAATATTATGAAAGAAGATTTAACTGCTCAACAAACACAGATAATGGAAAATCCAGAAAAGAAACTGACAAAATGGGAAAAGGAAAAGACTTTCTATATAAATCAGAAGGAACCTGAAGATCAAGAAGAAGAACAGATGGAAGAGAAGATAAACACTTCAGGACAACTATGTCGAGATGGAAAAATAAAGAGAACTGCTAGACCTGCTAGACTTGCTAGCCCTTTCAAAAAAATGGCAACTGGATGGTCTTTTCAACGGCAAATAATACATATAACAATACAAGGAGATTTGTTTGATGATTCCAAAGCATGGACATGAAAGATGATTTGGCAAAGAAAGAAAGCTAGAATAAGACTGAAGAAGAATGGGGTTTTGACTTATTTATGAGAATTAAAATAGAATATACCCAAATAGATAAGAAGTGCATTTTGAATACAAGATATTATTATGAATGGAGATAAAGAAAACTTTGGTCACTGAAAATTTAGAAGTATAAATATTAATAGTTAAATTTGAATATTGATTTGCTCATAAAGGTCATGTAAAGGTGATTAAGATATATATATATATAAGCTAAAAACCTATTGATGAATGTAATAAAAATTATTAGCTTTAAATATGAGATAGTAGATACAAAGAGGAAGAGAGAGGTCATGTTAAGCGTTGAAATAAAAGAAATTTTGGTTACTAGATTTGAGATATTTGGAAACTATTAGAAAATAAGAATATTTTATTGTATTATTAATTTGTTGATATAAATGGTGAGAATTTAAATAAATAAGACGTGTATCCTGAATACCAGATTTTGTGAGGAATTGTGATAAAGGGAATTGGAAACATTTAAAACTTGGAAATAATAAATATTAAACATTAATTTTAAATATTAATGGAAAATTAAAATTGGGAAATATTCACTAGGACATTGATTGTCTCAAAGATTGAACATTAAAATGACTAAGATATATATAAACTAGAAACTATTGTTAAATGTAAGAAAGTTATTTTTTATTTGATTTATAGAATAAGAAGTGTATTAATTTAAATATGAGACAGTACATATTAAGGGAAAAGAGAGGAATTATTTACTGTAATAGCTTGGGATTTTTACTAATGATATTTGTATGTAATTGAATTATGGTAACTCAGTTGCCACGTTGCTTTTCGAAGATATAAATGTAATACTGGAAAACCAATAAAATTTTCAAAAAAAGAAAAGACAGAATTGCAGATAGTTAAAAAGATTAAATATCTGGGGATACAGTTAACGGCAAGATGTTCAATGATAAAAAAAGATAATTACACAAAATTATTGACTCACATAAAATTGGATTTGGAAAAATGGAAAAACTTGCAACTGTCAATATTAGGAAGAATTGCCACAGTGAAAATGAATTTACTACCAAAAATCTTATTTCTATTTCAAACAATACCTATAAAATTCGAGAATTTTTTTTTTGAAGATTTGAACTCACTAATTTTGAAATTTATTTGGCAAGGAAAAAAAGCTAGAATTAAGTGGAAATTGTTACAAGATGCCAAGGAAAATGGAGGATTTGGCCTACTGGAGTGGATTCTATATTATCAAGCATCTGTAATAACATGGGTAAAAGAATGGATAATTCTTAAAAACAAAAGGTTGTTATATCTGGAGGGGCATGATTTACAATTGGGGTGGCACTTTCTTATGGTATGGGAAAAATAGAGTTCGTAAATATTTCCAAAATCATTATATAACAACATGGGGGGAAAAAAGTAAAATAAATTTAAAAATTCCAGGGTGATTGTCAACAATGGAAGCATTTGTACACCCAAATTTGGTGGACTTTGAAAAAATCTGGGCATATAGAGACATTCTAAACTCTGAAGGAAACTTAAAATCTAAACAAGAAATGGAAAATCAGGGTATCAACCTAACATGGTGGACACATTTACAAATGCAAACTAGATATATAGAGATGTTAAAATGTATGGATTTTATAAGGAACAAACTGTGTTTGATAAAGACATTGTTGACGTTGGATGAAAAATTAAGAAAATGTATAATTTTTTATTAACTTTAGAAATGGAAAGTGAACAAGTCAAAGAAACAATAATAAGATGGGTGAAAATTTTTGGTTATAATATAGAATTAGAAAATGGCAAAAATTATGGGAAAGAAACTATAAACTGACAATGTCAACTTCCTATAAAGAAAGTTTATACAAAATATTTTATAAATGGCACTTACCACCAACCAGATTAGCAAAAATGTTTAAAAATATGTCAGACAGATGTTGGAAATGTAAATATAAGTCAGGCATGTATTATCATGTTTGGTGGGCATGTGATAAAGTAAAGAATTATTGAAAAAAGATACATACTTGGCTAGAACAGATGTTAGGAGAACATGTTGATTTTAAACTTGAACTTTTTTTATTAAGTATAATGCCAGAAAAGATTAATAAACAAAGCTTATACTTGACTGTGCATGTCACAACAGCGGCAAGAATTATATTTGCGCAACACTGGAAAAATGAAGGAATACCATCAGATGAAGAAATAATTTTAAAAATATTAGAATGTGCAGAGATGGACAGATTGACTATGAGATTGAAAGAAAAAGAAGAAATGGACTATTATCAAACCTGGAATTTATTTTACCATTGGCTGGAGGAAAGAAGAAAGGATTAGGAATTAAAAATGTATTAGCATGTAAACTCAGACAGCACATTGGTTGAAAAACTATTATTTTATGTATGGAAAAAACAAATAAAAAAACCCTTATATATAGCTGGTCTTGTCAGAGATCCAGCAATCAGGGAGGGACAAGCCAGGTAGGGGGCACACAGAGAATGGAAGCAGAAGCCCCATTCCCTAGAGGAGCTGTGTTCTTCAGAGCTACTTTCCTGCTTGTAGAGCTTGTATGAACCACCACTGCTGTGACTTCCTCTTTCTGGCACACATGCCCATTCTAATTGGGCACCAATTAGGCATTGCTTCTAATTACAGCTGTGAATGGGCTGCTAAATCCTCTTTTGGACATGCTTGTGGATTCCATTCCAATTTCTTTACAACAGTTTTTCCCAATAGGTTCATATGAGCATAGCATTCACCTTCCCCAAAGAAGAAAATAGTTGCCAGCTATTATCCCTGACACCTAAGGCAGTGGAAGCACAAGAGCTGGATGGGAAGAAGTGGACTTGAAATGGGCTGATTGAACTCAGCAGGCTGTCAACCTTCTAACACGTGAGGATCTAAGTGAAAGACATTTTGACAGATAGACAGAAAAGTAATTCATTGTAAAGGTATTTTGAAATGTTTTTATTCGAGAGTTCTTTCTCAATTCGTTTTTCAGGGTCCTGAGGAAAATACAATTGTCCTCAGAGCTGAAAAAATGATTGCTAGTAATGGCACAATGCTAATGTTGCCGAGTCTTTATTCAGGATGCCAATAATATTGATAAAAAATTTTTTATTGTACTGTACATAACATTTAAGAAATATTTATTTTTAGTAGTAGGAATGTGTTTGCCCAGTATCCCATCCAGGCCTTGAGAAGACTTGTTCTGAATGGTGGTGGTCTTAACCTTTTTTTTTTTTTTTTTTTTGCAGATGACACCAAGCTGGCAGGAATAGCCAACACTCCAGCAGATAGGCTTAAGATACAGAAGGATCTTGACAGACATGAACATTGGGCGCTATCTAATAAAATGAAATTCAATGGTGAAAAAAGTAAGGTTCTACATTTAGGCAAGAAAAACCAAGTGCACAAGTACAGTATTGGTACCTCGCTCAATAGAAGTAACTGTGAGAGGGATCTCAGAGTCCTAGTGGACAATTGCTTAAATATGAGCCAGCAGTGTGCTGCAGCTGCCAAAAAAGCCAGCACAGTGCTAGGCTGCATTAACAGAGGGATAGAATCAAGATCACGTGAAGTGTTAATACCACTTTATAATGCCGTGGTAATATTGCATTCAGTTTTGATCACCACAATGTAAAAAAGATGTTGAGACTCCAGAACTGTGGTGGCGAACCTATGGCATTCATGCCACAGGCGACATGCAGAGTTGTCCCTGTGGGCACCTGTGCCACCGCCCCAGACAGATGGATGCAGGGCCGGGCTTCTCCCCTCTCCCACTCCATGCATGCGGAGTCTGGGAAAGCTGTGAGAGCTGGGCAGGGAGAGACTACAAAAGGAGCAAGTTTTGGAGGGAGCAGCATTTGGTGCAGACAGCAAGAGAGCACAAGTGACCAGTGGTGAGTTTCACTGGGTGCTGCTCCGAGCCCCTCGACTGGCTGTCCATGAAGAGGAGGAAGGGGGTGATGGAATGCTGGGTACCTGGAGTTGCCTCAGCTGCTCGCTGGCCTCAGCAAGCCCCAACAAGTCAGTGGAGTTTGCCCAGCCTTGTGGGGTGGAGGCTCGGGCAGGCTCTGGTTAAGCCAGATGGGGCTGAGCAGCTAGCCAGCCAGCCGGCGAGAGCAGCACCTGAGCAAGGTTGGGAGAGGGGTTGGGTTCTGGCCCCAGTGTCAAGCCCCGTGGGCTTGCCACTAACCAGGAGGGGGAGGGGTATGGTTGCATCTAGAGCGATGACAGAGGCTGGCAGCGACAGCTGGAGGCAGCAGTGGTGACAGCCCTCCCCCCTGTACCTGCTTGTTGACTGAGGGGGGAGTGCAGTGATTGTCGAGGAGCCGGCTGGCTGGCGGTCACAGACTTCCAGGTTTTGCCAGCTCAGCTGTTCGGTGCTCTGGTGAATAGCTGATCGGTGCAGAGAAATGGCAGGGACTTTGAAATCAGCTCTCACTTGCTTTGCTGCCTTGCTGCCGCAGAACAGAGCCCACAACAGGCGGAAGGCTGGTGCCATGGACCAGAGCCCAAGCCAAGCTGACCACTGGGGGCAGAGGCTGGCTGCTGTGAGCTGGATACTCACGATCATCATTCCAGATGCTGGTTAGGTAGGTGGGGGCAGACCCAGGTGGGATCCATCTATTTAGTGTGCTGGAAGGCAGTTGCTCCCAACACTGACTTTGTTTGCAACTGCTTCAAGCTCGCATGCCAGAGTGTACCTGAGAGTTTCCTCTGATCCCAATGTCCTGTTTTCTGTTAGGCTTAGGTCTGTGGTTGGGACCTCTGACAGAAAGTCAACGCTCTTTTCTTTCCTGACCCTACCTATATCCCCTGGTGTTTCCTGATGGTACAGGTACAGGGGGATGGCTGAGGGCACAGAGGTGATGGTGGCCATAGGAGAGGCGGGGGAGCCAGCTGTGACTGGCGTGGCAGTGATAGAGCCCAAGATTCATGAGGCCAGGTCAGAAGAGTCAGCAATCAACACACAGTCGGGCCCCGAGACGGTGCAGGAGGCAGGAGCCTCAGGAGAGTGGTGGTATAGCTCAGCTGTGACTAGTCTTGCGGCCTGCCAGCCACCCACGTCAGGTGTTCCGGGGCCTCAGTTGATGGAGTGGTGAGAGAGGCATTAACTGACAACGATGAAGGGGAGTGGAGCTATTCCACAGCACTGGGACGGCACCCAGTGGATGTGTTGAGGGAGAGGTTCAGGGAGGCTGAGTTCCAGGTTCCCCCTACATGGCCACGGTAGCAAGTTGGACTGAGATGGTGGCCTGGCAAGGAATAGGATTCCAACCAACCCAGACATTGCAGACCCGGTTCCGGTTGGCTAGCTCGAAACTTAAATTTGATGCCAGTCCCAGGCGTGTACATGACACTCCACAGGTGGGAGCTCCTAAACAGAGCAAACTATAACAACTATAACTATAACAACTATAACTGTGTACATAGGACTTTCTCTGAGGGGAGCCCAGACTGGTTTGGGAGGAACACTGTTCCCAAATGCAAGCACAATTACAACAGGGCTTGGACAAAATGCTTTTAATCTTTTATGTATATTTTAATTATTTTAATGTTTTAATATTGTTTTAATTCAAAATTTATTGAACTTGTGGATGATGTGGGGGGATTGATTGTGGAGTGAATCGGGTTGAGTGGATGGGTGGATGTGTGGATTGGATGGATTGTGGACCTGTGAGAAATGGAAGGGCCGACCTGTCGGCATTTACAGAAGCTAGAGAAGTGGAGGAGCCTTGCTGTGAGGGATCTGAGGGCCAGTCTATACCGGTCTTATGGGGAAGAGGCAGATACGACGGGAGGCCTGGGGTAGGCCATTCTCGGGGAACAAGGCCTCGCTGCCTGAAAGCGATCTCTTGTTCCGGCCCCTTGAACCTCTCCCGGGGTACTGGTAATGAGCGAAATCCAGACCCTGGACTCAGGCTGCTGCTGCTCAATACCAGGTCAGTGGTAAATAAAGCTCTCCTCATCCGGGATTTAATTCTGGAGGAGGAGGCCGACCTAGCATGTGTGACTGAGACCTGGCTGACCCCAGAGGGAGGAGTTCCCCTCTCTGAGATGTGTCCAGCTGGGTTTCAGGTATGGCATCAGCCGCGACCCCAGGGAAAGGGGGGAGGAGTGGCGATTATAGCTAAGGAGACACTCAGGCTGCGCAGACTCGCTGCTACTGAGATATCGGGTTGTGAGTCCCTCCTTATGAGGTTGGACCTAGGTGTTGCTTATGTACCTGCCTCCCAGCTGCGTTTCTACAGCCCTGCCCATGCTACTCGAGGAGGTAGCCGGGTTGGCGGTTGAGTTCCCCAGATTTATTGTTCTGGGGGACTTCAACGTGCCGTCACTCAGTGAATCCTCAGGGTTGGCGCGGGAGTTCATGGCCTCCATGGCAACCATGGACCTGACACTAGTAATTGAAGGCCCAACCCATGAGCGGGGACACACACCTGATCTGGTTTTCCTCTTGGAACAGTTGAGTTATGATCTGAAGCTAAGAGGCTTAGAAGTGTTGCCCATGTCATGGACAGATCATTTTCTGCTGCGGCTTGAGTTTACGACACTAATCCTCTCTCGCAGGGAGCCGGAACTGATTAAATGGTTCCACCCCAGACGCCTGATGGACCCTATTGGCTTTCAAAGGGCGCTTGGGGAATTGCCGGATTCGCTCGTACACAGTTCGGCGGAGTCCCTAGTGATGGCCTGGAATATGGCCACTATGGGGGCTCTAGACCAGATTGCGCCGTTGCGACCTCTCTGTGGCAGCAGACCCAAGAGATCTCCTTGGTTTACCGAGGAACTCAGGGGGATGAAGCGCCAGAAGAGACGTTTAGAGAAGCAATGGAGGAAAAGCAGATCCGAATCTGATCGAACCAAATTGAGAGCTTATATTAAGACCTATTTGGAAGCGATCACTACGGCAAGATCCCAGTATCTTTCCGCATTGATCGTGTCTGCAGAATCTCATCCGGCTGCCCTGTTTAAGGTGACTCGCTCTCTCCTTGATATGGGGAGGAGGGAGGAACCTTTGCAGGGCAATGCCGAAGAATTTAACACCTTTTTCACAGACAAGGTTGCTCAGATCCGGACTAACTTGGACTCCAATTGGAATGCAGTGTCGGCTGACAATGAGTCAGTCGAAATGACAGAGGCCCGTCTTAGTCCTGTTGTATGGGATGAGTTTGACCTGGTAACTCCTGATGATGTGGACAAGGCCATTGGAGCTGTGAGTTCTGCCACCTGTTTATTGGATCCATGCCCCTCCTGGCTGGTTTCGGCTAGTAGGGAGGTGACACGGAGCTGGGTCCAGGCGGTTGTTATCGCTTCATTGAGGGTGGGGTCCTTTCCGGCTCCCTTAAAGGAGGCATTCGTGCGCCCCCTCCTCAAGAAGCCTTCCCTGGACCCGGCAGTTCTAAATAATTGTCATCCAGTCTCCAACCTTCCCTTTTTGGGGAAGGTTGTTGAGAAGGTGGTGGCACTCCATCTCTAACATTCCTTGAATGAAGCTGATTATCTGGGCTCTCAGCAGTCTGGGTTCAGGTCCGGTTACAGCACGGAAACTGCTTTGGTCGCGCTGACCGATGATCTCTGGCGGGCCCGGGATAGAGGTCATTCCACTATCCTGGTGCTTCTTGACCTCTCAGCGGCATTCGATACCATCGACCATGGTATCCTTCTGCGCCGGTTGGAGGGGCTTGGAGTGCGGGGCACCGTCCTACGGTGGTTCACCTCCTACCTCTCTGGCCGGTCGCAGTTGGTGTTTGCAGGAGGTCAGAGATCGGCTCCGAGGTCTCTTCCATGTGGAGTTCCTCAGGGGTCCGTCCTCTCACCTCTGCTTTTTAACATCTACATGAAGCCGTTGGGTGAGATCATCTGTCGACATGGGGTGAGTTATCATCAATATGCTGATGATACTCAGCTTTATATCTCTACCCCGTGTCATTACAGTGAAGCAGTGGAAGTGATGAACCGGTGCCTGGAGGCTGTTGGGGTCTGGATGGGTGCCAACAGGCTCAGACTCAATCCCGACAAGACGGAGTGGCTATGGGCTCTTCCTCCCAAGGACAATTCCAACTGTCTGTCCATTACCCTGGGGGGAGAAATTTTGTCCCCCTCGGAGAGGGTTCGCAACTTGGGTGTTCTCCTCGATCCACAGCTAAGTTTGGAACATCATTTTTCGGCTGTGGGGAGGGGAGCATTCGCCCAGGTTCGCCTGGTGCACCAGTTGCGGCCCTATTTGGACCGGGAGTCACTTCTCACAGTCACCCATGCCCTTGTCACCTCGAGATTCGACTACTGTAATGCTCTCTACATGGGGCAACCTCGGTCGCAGTCGGTGTTGGCAGGGGTCAGAGGTCGACCCCTAGGTTCCTCCCTTGTGGGGTCCCTCAGGGATCGGTCCTCTCCCCTCTGCTGTTTAATATCTACATGAAACCGCTGGGTGAGATCATCCGACAACACGGGGTGAGATATCATCAGTATGCTGATGATACCCAGCTTTACATCTCCACCCCGTGTCATTTCAGTGAAGCAGCGGATGTGATGTGCCGATGTCTGGAGGCTGTTAGGGTTTGGATGGGTGCCAACAGGCTCAAACTCAACCCTGACAAGACGGAGTGGCTATGGGTTCTGCCTCCCAAAGATAACTCAATCTATCCATCCATCAGCCTGGGGGGGAGCTTTTGACCCCCTCGGAGAAGGTCCGCAACTTGGGCGTCCTCCTCGATCCACAGTTAAATTTGGAACATCATTTTTCGGCTGTGGCGAGGAGGACATTTGCCCAGGTTCGCCTGGTACACCAGTTGCGGCCCTATTTGGACCGGGAGTCTCTTCTCACAGTCACTCATGCCCTTATCACCTCGAGGCTCGACTACTGCAATGCTCTCTACATGGGGCTACCTTTGAAAAATGTTCGGAGACTTCAGGTAATGCAGAATGCAGCCGCACGAGCAGTGTTGGGCTTGCCCAGAAATGCCCACATTTCGGCATCACTCCGCGAGCTGCATTGGCTGCCAATTGGTCTCCGAACCCAATTCAAAGTGTTGGTTATGACCTATAAAGCCCTACATGGCATCGGACCAGGTTACTTACGGGACCGTCTGCTGCCCCATGAATCCCAGCGGCCGGTTAGGGCCCACAGAGTCGGCCTTCTCCAGGTCCCGTCAGCCAGAAAAAGCAACATGGTGACTGGGTTAATCAATAGCTCAATAACAAAATCTTAGTACAAATCTCAGGTTACAATATCAAATATTTCTTCTCTTTTTCCCTTAACAATTACTGTCTCATGTTCAGGTTGGTACATTTCTAATTATATCAATTCAATAAGAACATCATTATTACATTTATCAATAAATTTTAGCTTATACATATCTTAATTACATTCAATCTTCATAAACAATCCATATCCTGTTATTGATTTTTAGTCAATTTTTGATTTCTTGTCAATATTCCAATTTAACCTTTGATATTTATAATTTTCAGACTTTGGGTAGCCAAACTTTCCCTTATTTCACTACATAACAAACTATAATATCCAAAATACACATTTTATCTATTTAAATATAATCTTGTTCTATTTCCTAAGAGTTATCTATTTCTCACCATATTGAATCATCTATTTAATAACACAATATCCCCTTTAATAAATCAAAAACCATTATATATATTGCCTGGATTAATCAATAAATCAAACATATTCATAGTATTTAATTTTCTTTTCCCCTTTAGATCTAATTTTTAAATATTGAACTGATAAAATCCTTATTTTTGACTGATTTCCAATATTTTAAATCTAACAACCAACATTCTCCTTGTCTCAACATCTCCCTTTAGCCCACTAATTGGCAATATAAAATCCCCTCTAATGAGTCAAAGTCCCATTTTTTCAACCTTATTCTAGCTTTCTTCTTTTGCCAACTAGGCTTCCATATCAGCGCCTTTAAATCATCAAATAGATCTCCCTCTATTCTTATATATGTTATTTGAGTTAAAGGAGACCATTTGATTGCCAGTTTTCTGGAAGGATTAGCCCATTTGTATTCGTTAAATTGTCTCCCTGTTACTCCAGTACCCCATGCTTGCTCTAATATATTTGTCTTCAATCCAATCTGTTCTACTTCTTTCTCAAATTCCTTCTGGTTCATATAGAAAGTCAGTGCTTTTTTTCTAAAAAAAAAAAAAAAAAAAAGATGCCGGAACTCACACACATCATACAACCTGCCTTGCCTACCCTACAAGGTTCCATCCAAAAAAGGTGCCGGAACTACGTTCTGGGCGTTCTATGAGAAAAAAAGCCCTGTAGAAAGTCATTTCCATTTTCAGTGTTGTCACTTCCTTTTCTGGATTTTCCATCAGCTGTATTTGTCGGTCAACTGAGTCCTCTGTCTTAATATTTGGTTGTCCTGCTTCTTCTGTTATCTTCTGCATTGTTAGTTCTTTGGTAGTAGTAAAAATTTGGTTTTGTACATCTGAGCTGGCATCTTGATCTTTTATTTTAGGTCTCATTTTGTCACAAGCTAAAAGAATGGTTTCATGTATTGCTTTTAGCATAGCAAGAATCTTTTCCTGGTCTTCATCCATCTCTTTCACTTCTTTGTGAATAGTCTTTCTAGTAAAGCAAAAGTTAAGCTTTTGTTAAGCAAAAGTCAGTAAAGGTTTACATTCACAGTTCAAATAAGCCAATTTTGCTAACCAGCTGTTCTCTTGCAGCTAAGTCTTCAGAGATAGTACCAAGGACAAGGAGGTCTTATCAAGGTCTGGGCTTTGAGCCAAGTCTCTTTTTGGGAAATTACAAATTGCCATACCAAGCTTCACCACATGATGTCACTGGTGCCATTTAAGAATTTTTTAAGTCCCATTTTTTTTTCTAATTCTTTTTCCAATTATATTCCTTTTTTGTAGATAAAAACAAGAGTCTCCAGTAAAAACAGGAAAATTTTTGGTCCCCAAGTTTCAGAAACATATAAATCCACTTAGATTAAAGTTGTTCTTTTTAATGCTTTGATTTCCCTGGATAGTCAGACACTGCTATTCTTAGAGGGTGGGGTAGAAATTCCCTTCCCACTCTCCTCACAGGAGGAAGATACTTCAAAAGCTTTTACAGGAAGAAGTATTTAGGGTAAAGAGAAGATAAGCTCTCACCCAGTTTCATCCGCGTTACTTTCAAAGTGCTTGGTAGTAAATATGGCTTCGGTTGTCGGAAGCTTATTGACGAGCCATATTACTATGGCCGGTCTTTTCCCCGTTGGTTTGAAGAGCTGCCCTGGTTTGAAGAGCTGCTCCTTGCTCGTCACCCCTACAGGGCGACTTTCGACCCTTTCCAGCGTTGCCCAGGAGGATAAAACCAGATGCTGGAGACGAGGCTCGCCTCCATACATCTGCCCAGGCTGTAGTGGCAAACCAGAAGTCAGTTTCAAGCACTTCTTGAGGAGGTTCAGGCACAGTATAATTATTTGTTTATGTACAATAATGTCCGGTGACTGAGCAGAGAAGGAGTGCTGGAGAGATTTGTAGCCTGTTTGGATGAAATTAGGATGTTTATGAATGAAAAAGGGCAAGAATATCCACAGCTCACTGATATGGCCTAGCTTACCAATCTCATGGTTTTTTTTTACAGATTTTACACTATACTTCAAGGTACTGAACAAACAAACAAACAAGGTGTAGGGAAAACAGCAGAGAGGATGTTTTGTGATATCAAAACATTTGAGAGAAAACTTCAGGTTTTTGAAAGTGGGCAGCCGAAATATTTTTCAAATCTAAAAATACATTTAGAAAATTCTACAACATTTGCAGATAATCCTACAAGCCAACAGGAAATCTACAAGGAATTTTCTAGCATTGTAGCAGCTGCAAAAGTGAATTTTAGTAACAGATTTTTACAGTTCCATAACATGGAGACAGCTGTGTTTTCTTACTTCTCTAGATAAAGCCAAATTTGAAGAACTTGATCTTTCCTGCTTACACTGGTTAGATTAAGGAAATCTGGAAATGGAGGTATTGGAATTCCAAGAAAACACTATCTGGAAAAATAAATTCTATGACCTGCGTGGAACACTAGAGAAGAGAGAAGGGATGACAAAGGACAGCACAGTTCCGAAAATGAAATCCTTAAAGTGTGGAATTCTCTGCCAAATAATTTTACGTCAATGAAAGCACTTGGGATTGCTTTCCTTACTTTGTTTGGATCATCTTACGCTTGTGAGCAGCTGTTTTCAGCTTTGAATTATATCAAATCTGACACCAGAAACAGACTAACAGATGACCTGAGTGCTGCATGTGTTGCTCTCAAATTTACAAAATATGAGCCAAGATTAGACAAATTATCAGCATGCATACAACAGCAAAAATCACGTTAATTCTTCAAAAGCATGCGAAATGCAAACTTTTACCTTTAAATAAAAAGTTGTTTGTATCATTGAAAGCTCTGTTATTGTGTTTTTGGGAGGTGGAGTGAGTGGGGGATTTTTACTTTTTGCTTCGTTTTGCTCTTTTAAAGAGAACATGCCGCCTGCATAGCCAGAAGCCTTGTGCCATCGCTGTTCACCTGCCACGCTCCCCCAGCCCCTCTCTTTCCCTTCCTTTGAAACAACCCCCCCCCAATCCTCCTGTTCCTGCCTTCTGAATTAAAATGAGAGAAGGCCAAGTTTTTTCTTTTGTGGTCTTTACATACTTAAACTGCAGCTAGAAGGAAATGGGGAAGAAAACCATCGCGAAACTCTTCTGTTTTAACTTTTTTTTCCTTGTTGCTTTTTGGAGTTTTCATCCTGCTTTCATGAGAGGGCAGCATTTGGGATGTGGTGTAGCTGCCCCCTTCCCCCCCAAGCCATCAGCTGAGCAAGACATCCACCTGCCCACACTTTTCCCCGTCTGAGGCTTTTATTGTCATTAGCATTTCTGTTGAGGATTGGTGAGGGGCTGCCTCACCTTGTCTTTAGGTCCTCCATCTTTGGATCCACTTCCTCTAATTTTCCTTCTATTTTCTGGCTACTAGTTCCTTCTTTGTAGTCATTTTCTGAATTTGTAGATTTAGATTAGAAAATTGTTCTTTTATCTTCTTTGCATTATTTTAGTCTCATCATGAGCTAAGGTAATTGTCTCTTGTATTGATTTCAACATAAAAAAATTCTTTCTGAGATTCATCAACATTTTCTTGTTGGTATGTCAAGCCGGGGACTTTGAAGACAAGTGTTAGGGATGGGTTTTTTTTACCATTTAAGGCTAAGTATGGAACATCCATTTTGTTTTGTATGTGGTCTTTATAGTCCAATCTATTTAGGGATTTAAAAAGTTTCAGTCAATAGTCATTTGAACTCCAAATTATCAAGCCAGTCTATCAGTCCTAAACAAATATAAACAAGATTCAAGTTTTTCTGTCCAATGAAAAACATATCCTTTCTGTCCAGAGAGAAAAAAGTCAATTAAAAGTTGTTCATCAATCAAAAGTTTATAATCCAAAGTATTCCATCATCTCCATCAGTAATGCATGTTTCTTCTATAGGGAAATAGCTCCACAACACAGCTCTACAAGTCAGTTAGTATTTGTATTCATAATCCAGACAGGCCAGTTCCAAAGCGTTGGCTTTCTCCCCAGCTCTCCAGCCCTCCAAACGTTATCAGCTTTGGACCCAGTTTGTCTTTGGATTCCCACGGCACAGCTATTATTATTATGACTAACTGAACTCTCATCCCAATCCCCCCTCCCAGCACCAACTGATTCTAAAAGCATAAAGAAAATGGCTGCATTTTTATCTGTTGTCAAAACAAGAACATCCGATGTTAGCAGCATTGATACTTATATTGTAAACTTTTCAAGTCTTTTTTCTAAAAAAGTCTCAAAAGCACTTTCAGTCCCCAAATTTCAAAGCTATATATCTGTATTGATTCCAAATTAATCTTGTAATTTTCTGTTTTCCCCCAAGCAATTAGTTCGCTGCTTTTCTTTTCCTGAGGGAATGGAGTGGAAATTCCCCTTCTCTTATCGGGGTGGGGATAGGGATTCTTTGCTTTGGGTGTTTTTTTTCCAGGAAAAAGTCTTAAAGTCATAAAGAGAGGATAAAGTCTCACCCAGTTCCATCCATGTTGCTCAAAAGTTACTTGTTAGTGCTTATTTTCTTCGGTTGTCAGCAGCTTCTGACTGGCAACATGAATGTGGCCAGTCTTTCCCCTGCAGGTTTGAAGGGTTCCTCAGATCAAACAGAAGGGCCACTACCCCTCTGCGATCAAAGAGGGTCCCTTACTTCTTTATTGCCTCTCCGGGGTGAGTTTTGATCCTTTTTAGGATCCCCAGTGGGGCAAAATCAAATATGGAAGATGGAGCCCCATCTTCCTGTGTCCATTACGCCATGACATCTAACTGGAAGCCCATTGTCCAATTCTTGAAAAGTTTATATTGATTGTCTGATGGCTATGGTATTAGTGTTTTGAAATATCTGGCAAGCCAAAGCTTCCATTTCCCTTGGCTTCTTGTAACATTTTCAATTTAATTCTAGCTTTCTTTCCTTGCCAGATAAATATTTGAATTAAAGAGTTTAAATCTTCAAAGAATTTTTTTCTCCAGTTTTATAGGCATTGTTTGAAATAAAAACAATATTTTTGGTAATATATTCATTTTCACCGTAGCAATTCTTCCTAACATCGACAATTGAAGATTCTTCCATTTTTCCAAATCAAGCTTTATTTGGTTTAACAATTTAATGTAAATATCTTCTTTTATTGTTGAACATCTTGCTGTCAAATATATTCCCAAATATTTGACCTTTTTGACTATTTACAATTCTATTTTTTCTGATAATTGCTTTTTTGTTTATTTGTAAATTTTTTAACTATCATTTTAGTTTTTTCTCTATCTTTAATCCTGCTCTCTCTCCAAATTGTTCTATCTTTTCCAACAGTTTAGGAATCGTCTCTAAGGGTTCCTCTAGAATGAATACCAAATCATCTGCAAATGCTTGCAGTTTGTAGGTTTCACCTTTTATTTTCAATCCTTTAATTTCTGGATCTTGCCGAATGTTTCTATTTAAAACTTCCAAAGTTAAGATAAATAGCAATGGGGATAATGGACATCCTTTTCTTGTGCCTTTTCGTATATCAAAATTCTCTATATAATCCCATTTACAATCACTTTTGCTGATTGTTTCTGATATATTGTCTGAATCGTATTTATAAAGTTTTGACTCAGGTGCATTGTTTTTAGTTGTTGAATCATAAATTGCCAAGAAACATTATCAAATGCCTTTTGGGTGTCTAAAAATACTAGTGCCAGTTGTTTCCCTGGATGGAGTTCATAATATTCCAATATATCTAGTATTACCCTCAAATTATTTTTTATTTGTCTCTTTGGCAAAAATCCATTTTGATCTGGGTGTATAAATTCAGTCAAAAATCTTTTCAGCCTCTCAGCTATTATTGAAGTGAAGATTTTATAGTTCACATTCAATAGTGATATCGATCTATAGTTTTTGATCTGGGTCAGATCTGAGTCCTCTTTTGGTATTAAAGTAACATTGGCTTCTGTCCATGTTTTTGGGAGTTTTGCCTCCAATTAAAGTTCATTACATACATTTTTCAATGGTGAATTTAATATATCTTGTAAGCATTTATAAAACTCTGCCAGGAGTCCATCTGGTCCCGGTGTTTTTTCATATATTTTTTTTGTCTTTTTTTGCCTCTGTCAATTCCATCATTGTTATTTTTCATTTAACCTAGTCTTAAAGTTTTCTAGAATTTTTGGTAAATTATTTTCTTCCATATATTGAGTCATTTTCTCCCATGGAGTTTCTTCCTTGTCATATAGTTTCTCATAGTATTCTTTAATTATCTTTTTATTGCTTCATTTTTAAATTGTAAACAGCCTTTTTCATCTACTAAATTGTTTATCATTTTTTTCTCCTTCTGTTTTTTAAGTTTATAAGCTAACCATCTTCCTGTTTTGTTTGCATTTTCAAAAAAGTTTTGCTTTGCCCTTTTAATTTGTTGTGCCAATTTTTTTGATTCTATTAAATTTAATTTATGTTTTATTATTTCCATTTGTCTTTTCAATATTTTCTTTTGTGGGTTTATTTGTAGTTCAAGTTCTAATTTTTTAAATTCTTCTCTTAACAACTGATATTGTTGTCCCTTTTCTTTATTTTTTTTCACCATGTATGTTATTGCTACGCCTTGAAAATATGTTTTGGCTGTATCCCATACATTTTGTAATGTTGTATCTTTTTTATTTTCTTTGAAGAAAAATTCCATTTCTTTTGTTGCTAAGTCTATAAATTCTTTCTCTTTTAATATAGATTGATTCAAAGTCCATCTTAATTTTTTCTGCATTCCTTTCCACACCATTTTTAAGGGATTGTGATCTGCCTAGGTACCTAATTCTATTTCAATTTCCTGCATATTAATCCTTAATTTAGGCATCATCCAAATCATATCAATTCTGGACCAAGATTTATGACTATTAGAATAAAATGTGTATTGTGATTTTCCTGGGTCCGTTTCTCTCCAGATATACCAATTTCCTCTATCATGTTGAAAAAAGTTTAGGTAATCTTTTTCTTCCTTGTTTCCCTGATTTACTGCTTTTATAGTCTAATGTACTATTGCATTGAAATCCCCAATTAAGCATATATTTTGATATTCCATTTCTACTATTTTCCTGTGAAGGTTTTGATAAAATTCTTCTTGTTTGTTATTTGGTGCATATATTGCTATCAAAAGTATCTGTTTTTGATTTAAAAATATTTCTACCATTAATATTCTTCCTTCTTCATCTGCATAAATCATTTTGGCTTCTATTATCTCTTTGACATATATAACTACTCTTTTTTTTTTTGAGCTGATGTATAATAAAGTTTTCCAAGTTTTGGATTTTCTAAAAATTTATGTTGTTGTTTTTTTATGTGTTTCTCTTGCAAACAAATTATATCAATGTTTAATTTCTGTAGTTGTTTGAAAATTCATTTCCTTTTTGATGGGGAATTCAATCCATGTATATTCACTGAAAAAAAATCAATTTTCCTTCTCCATTTTGGTTTACTTATATTTAGGTCTTGTTCATCTTGTAATCCTCTGCTTTCTTACTATTCCCTCATCTTCTTGATTCATCTTCTCTTTTTCTTCTTCCACCTGTGTAATTGTTTCCTCTATTCTTTGTTCTGTCTGTTTCTGGCTTTTTCCATCCTCTTGTTGATATTGTGTTCTTTTTCCCAGAAATGCTCTATATCTTTGATCAAAGTCCTCTGCCTTCCACATTGAGTCCAAATGATATCTTGTGTTATTACAATTGATTAAAATCTCTTCTGGCATCAGCCATCAAAAATTTACTCCTCTTGCAATCAGCTTTGTAGTCAATAAATTATATTGTCTTCGAGTATCCCTTATTCTCTTGGGAATCTGTTTCAGCACTACTATTTTTTTATCTTTATATTGTAATGGATCATCTCTAACTCTTCTTAATATCTCATCCCTCATTGTTTTCTTCATAAATCTTACATGGACTTCTCTGGGCAATTTGTGTTTCCTCACATAACTTGAATTAATTCTAAAAATTTCATCCACTTCTTGCTGCATCTCCGGTCTTTCCATTTCTAGGGCCTCTGCTAATAGATTAATAATCACTTCTGCTATATCAGTGGTTCTCAACCTTTTTCAGGTTGAGACCCCACTTGCGCCGCCCATGCGTACCGCGACCCCGATCTGGGCGCGCGTGCGCGCGTGTGCGACGGGCCAATCTCCGCATGCACGGCGCGCGCGCGATGAAAAAAAACAAAAACAAAAAAAATCAACCCCCCCCAAAATGGCGGACCACGACAGGCCAATCCACGCATGCACGGCACACGCGCGACGGCCCGAACCGCGCATGCGCGGCGCACGCGCGACGGGGAAAAAAAACAAAAAAACCCAAAAAAACAAAAACAAAATGGCGGACCGCGACGGGCCGATCCGCGCATGCGCAGCGCGCGCGTGACAGCCCAAACCGTGCATGCGCGGCATGCGCGCGATGGAAACAAAAACAAAAAACAAAAAAAACCAAAATGGCGGACCACGATGGGCCGATCCGTGCATGCACGGTGCACGTGCGACGGCCCGAACCACGCATGCGTGGCACGCGGGCGACAAAAAAAAACAAAAAAAAACAAAAAAACCCAACAAAATGGCAGACCGTGACGGGCCGATCCGCGCATGCGCGGCACGCATGCGATGGCCCGAACCACGCATGTGCGGCATGCGTGCAACGAAAAAAAACAAAAAAACCCAAAAACAAAACAAAATGGTGGACCGCGTTGTCCGGCGACCCCCGCGAAACGGTCGTTCGACCCCAAATGGGGTCGCGACCCATAGGTTGAGAACCGCTGTGCTATATCTTCAGGTATGTTCTGGAATCTCAAATAGTGTACCACCTTTTCCATTTCCAAAGCGACGCTCCTTCTAGGTTTTGATTAGCTTGTTCTAATGTTTCATTCTCTGTCATTAGTGCTTTTTTTCCCCCAGTATATTATCAAGCAGCAGTATTAACATGGATAAAAGAATGGATAACTCTTAAAAATAAAAGATTGCTGTATTTGGAGGGACATGATCTGTAACTTGCCATGCTTTTCTATGGTATGGAAAAAAAATAAAATCCATAAATACTTCCAAAACCTCTACATCAGAAATGCATTATTATTAACTTGGGTAAAAATAAATGTAAAATTTATTTCAAAATTCCAGGATGGCTTTCAACAATGGAAGCATTCGTACATCCAAATCTAGTCAGTCTCAATAAAATATGGACATACAAAGATATTCTAAATTCTGAAGGGAACTTAAAATCCAGGCAAGAGATGGAAAATCAGGGCATTGATTTAACATGATGATAACATTTATAAATGCAAGTCAGATATGATAAAGATATTAAACAGTATGGAGTTTACAAAGAACAGACTATGTTTGATCAGACATTATTAACTTCTGATGAAAAGTTAAATAAAAAATGTACAATTTCTTATTAAATTTCAAAATAGTGTTTTGAAATAAAAATAGACTTTAGATAAGAACTGAAATTAAGTTGCTATCTGCTCAGAGTTGCCTTGAACGGGAGACTGGCAGCTAATAAATTTGATGAATAAATGAAAAAAATTCTTAGCTTAAGTTTCTTTTTTCTTTTTGGTACCTTCAAATTGGCATTGACTTCTGGCGATTAGTCCCCGCAGTTTTCTTGGCAACGATTTTTCGTTTTCCACTGCCTTCTTCCAAAATAAAAACACTTCCTAAGGTTGGAACTTTTATCTGTTATCATATTCAGCAGCCCTATGTTTCTGTCTTTCAGTTATAGATGTGTGAAGTACTTAGTCTTTCACAGTCTCTTGAGAAGGAATGAACACAGCAGCACTTAAAAGTAATGGCAAGACCTCTAAGCATATTTCCAGTGCTCAAGAATAATATGATAGGAAAGGAAGAGGAAACTTTTGATCTATTTGATCTATTTTCAGCATTGCAAAGAAGATAATATTTTTAATGTTCATTTAAAAACGGAAATATCTTGGACAGCATTCTTTGGCCGGGGTGGGGGGTGAATATTCAGTGAATTTCTTCTCCTTGGTAAGTTTGCCAAAGAAGACGATGGAAATCATGTCTGCACAGCCGATGTCTTCAAGGATGCCTCTTCATGCTTTCAATGTTTTTTTCTTTTTACTTTTTGCATGTTAATTGCTGGCTGTGTGCTGGAATTTAGATACTTCCCCTCCTCATGGACGCTAACCAATTTAATAACACTGGAGGAGTGTCTTGAAATAATTAATCATTCCATATGGAAAAGACAAACAGCAACAAGTTTTTTTTTAGATTACTGAGAAAATGAGTTACTGATTTAACTATATTGAACTTCTACCAAACAGATTGTATATATTATTAACTTGAAAAGACTTTATATCTATTTCTTCTGCATTCTGCATACAATTCTCAGCTTTCTATGTTAAAAGCTTATGTAAGGTTTTCCACTTAGCCTCACAATTGTCCCAGCATTACTCAGGAATTTAAAAGAGCCAAAGAAACTCCTGAGCCAAGGTTTCAGCAAGCAAACAACTTTTATTTTGATCAAAACACTAATTGGGTGACCGCATCTCTCTTCGTGGCTGGTAGAGAGATGAAGGCAACAACCAGGAAAGATAATAATAATAAAGTTGGAAGGGATCTTGGAGGTCATCGAGTCCAACCCCCTGCACAGGCAGGAAACCCTATACCATTTCGGACAAATGGCTGTCCAGTCTCTTCTTAAAAACTTCCAGTGTTGGAGCATTCACCGCTTCTGGAGACAGGTTGTTCCATTGGTTAATTCTTCTAACTATCAGGAAGTTTCTCCTTAGTTCTAGGTTGCTTCTGTCCTTGATCAGTTTCCATCCGTTGCTTCTTGTCCTGCCTTCAGGCGCCTTGGCGAATAGCTTGACTCCCTCTTCTTTGTGGCAGCCCCTGAGATATTGGAACACTGCTATCATGTCCTCCCTCGTCCTTCTCTTCATTAAACTAGAATACCCAATTCCAGCAACCGTTCCTTATATATTTTAGCCTCCAGTCCCCTAATCATCTTTGTTGCTCTTCTCTGTACTCTTTCTAGAGTCTCAACATCTTTTTTTACATCATGGTGACCAAAACTGGATGTAGTATTCCAAGTGTGGCCTTACCAAGGCATTGTAAAGTGGTATTAATACTTCACGTGATCTTGATTCTATCCCTCTGTTAATGCAGCCCAGCACCGTGCTGGCTTTTTTGGCAGCTGCAGCACACTGCTGGCTCATATTTAAGTGATTGTCCACTAGGACTCTGAGATCCCTCTCACAGTTACTACTATGGAGCAAGGTACCCCCTATACTATACCTGTACATTTGGTTTTTCTTGCCTAAATGTAGAACCTTACTTTTTTCACCATTGAATTTCATTTTGTTAGATAGCGCCCAGTGTTCAAGTCTGTCCAGGTCTTCCTGTATCTTAAGCCTGTCTTCTGGAGTGTTGGCTATTCCTGCCAGCTTGGTGTCATCAGCAAATTTGATGAGTTCCCCATCTTTCCCCTCGTCCAAATCATTGATGAAGATGTTGAAGAGCACTAGGCCTAGAACAGAGCCCCGGGGCACCCCACTACACACTTCCCTCCATGTAGATGCAGTTCCATTGAGGACCACATGCTGAGTACGGCGGTCAGCCAGCTACGAATCCATCTGGTGGTGATGCTGTCTAACCCACATTTTTCTATCTTATTGAGTAGTAGGTTGTGATCTACTTTATCAAATGCCTTACTGAAATCCAAGTAAATTATATCCACAGCATTCCTCTGATCCACTAATTTTGTCACTTGGTCAAAGAATGCAATAAGGTTTGTCTGGCATGATCTGTTTTTGACAAACCCATGTTGGCTTTTAGTAGTGACTTTGTTTGCCTCTAGGTGTTCGCTGATTCATTGTTTGATTTTTTTCCCCAGAATCTTCCCAGGTATTGAGGTCAGGCTGATAGGTCTGTAATTTCCTGGATCCATTTTTTTTTCTTTTTTGAAGATGTCTTCCACCTTTTATACCTTTCCAGAACAAAGAGATCAGGTCTTTGTATCAGGAATGAAAAGGTACAGAAAAATAATTCCAAGATGATGACTCATACACAGCATCCCAGGCTCCATCCGTAACTCCTTTTCCCCCTCCCCTTACTATGCTCTTTTCATGTAAGCAATCACCTGTACCTAAAGCATGAAACATTTGCTTCTATATAACTAATTTCCCAATATAAAGCACCTACAAAGCTTCTTGCACATAAACAAATATATATATATATACAATGATTACAAAATATCACTATTAATATCAATATTACTAATATCAAGCTTAAGCATAATAAAATCCCTTCATTCCTCCCTTTTTAATATAAAAGCCGATTAGGCTTAGGGACTCTTGAAAGGGAGAATATAGTCAGAAGGTAAAGGTTTCAAAATCATTGCTTTAGGACTTCCGGGTGGCTCCGCTGGCGTCGCTAGCCTCCTTGGAGGCTTTGTTCTTCTGGGTTTGTTAAGCCGCATAAACAGCGAACACCAGCTGTTTTATTGCGGTGATAAATCCCCCTTTTGGGCAAATAAGGGGTGAAGAGCATCAGGCTAAGGTTGAGTTCCTCTGAAATCCCCCTGGTAAAGTTATCAGGGGGGAAGAGTGAGAACTCCCTAGGAAAAAGCTTGAAGAGGCTCCTACCCAGAGATGTTCCTGTTTGTAAACAGGCTCAGATGCCGCGACCAGCTCCTGCTCGAGGAAAACTTTTTAAAGAGACCTATATGCAGGCGGAGTGAATACAGGAGTCTAGTACTGCAAGTATTTCTTTATATTTTACTTCTGACCACGTATTTCTACAATCAACATAATGTATCCAAGATGGCGATCGCTTTTACTGTAAAGAGAAAGTTATCGGAAAGCAAAAGTGATTTTTTTTCCTTCTCAAGCGTTTAGAGCGATCGCTATGAGATGGCTCAGATTTACATTTTAAAATCTTATAAATTGTAATACAAGAAGATAAGAGGAGGATATATTTTGGTAAAAATTTTGGTTTGAACAAAATGACTTCTAGACAAACTAAGTTAGTTTCCTCAAAGGTGGTATCTTCTCCAGCTCAGCCCTCTAAAGCAGTGACCAGCTCTCTTGCTCCCCCTCCTTCTTCAGCAACTACAGAATCTCACCCTTTGCCTATACAAGCTTCTTCGGAAATTCTTACTGTGAAAGATCTACAGGTTGCATTGTCAACAATGACTCTTAATTTGACTGAGGATTTGGAGAGAAGATTTGAAAAAAGGTTTGATAAAATGGAGAAAAAGTTGGAGAGTAAGATTGAGGATTTGGAGAATAAGATTGAGAACCAAGGCAAAGGTGTATCTGATGAACTGGAAAAAATTAAGGCAAAAATCCAGACCCATAATATGGAAATAAGAGAGGATATTGTGGAAGCTGTTAAGGGGGTCTGGGAGGGTATTGAAGAAAAGGTTCAGGAGGTCGAGCAACAAATGAAAAATGAATTATATGATCATGCTTTGATGGTTCAATACAATCAGATGTTGTCTGCTATTAGAATTAGAGGCCTGAGGGAGGTACCAAATGAGACTCAGGATGATTTGAGAAAAATCTTTGAGGAAGCCTTGGAAAAATTTTTAAACGATGCCGTCAAGAATTTTTCCTGGCAAATTGATAGAATATACAGAATCAATTCACGGATTGCAAGACAAAGAAATTTACCTAGAGACGTTGTTATTTATTTTGTAACAAGGAGATTCAGAAATCATGTTCTTACAACATCTTATAATAAGATATTAAATGTTGCTGGTCAGGAGGTTGTGGTTCTGAAGGAGATTCCTCCAAAGATGTTGAGAGCTAGAAAGGACTATGCATTTTTGGTTGCTGAGCTTAAAATACGTGCTTTACAATATAGATGGGAGGTCCCAGCTGGACTTTCATTATCATATCAGGGTAAAAGATATTATTTGAATTCTGTTGCAAAAGCGAAAGATTTTGCTGAGAACGTGCTGAAGGCTGGTAGACCACCATCCTCGATACCAAAAAATGCAGATTTGTCAAAAGAAGAAGGGATGGAACTATTACAACTACAATTTTCAGACTCACAGCCCCCCCAGCAGCTGGAGGAGTTTCAATGGAGTTGCCCGTACAGAGTATTGATATTTTCCAACCCCTGGAAATAGAGAAATCTAAAGATCAAAGGCAAACTAGATCAGCTACCAAGCGTATGGAAGAACAAGAAAAAGAACAACAACAATTACGCACATCTGCAAGTTTGGAAGCCATGGGAGCTAGACCAAAGAAGAAAACGGCGAAAATTGATTTGGTCTTGCAAAAGCTTTCTCAATCCGGCCATGTCAAATAAATATTTGACATGGAATGTCAACGGTCTAAATTCTCCTCAGAAGAGGAAAAAGATATTTCACTATTTGACTCAATGTAAAAATGACGTAATCTGCCTACAAGAAACACACATTAGATCTAGTGATCAGAAATACTTGATAAATAATAAATTAGGTTCACATTTTGTGGCAGCGGCTAAAGAGAAGAAAAATGGAATTGTTATTTATGTTAAAAATCATATAAACGCTGGACTTCCGGTGGCTCCGCCGGCGTCGCTAGAGTCTCCTCTGTGAGGCTCCGTTCCCTGGGTATGTAAAGCCGCAAAAAATAGCGAACATCAGCTGTTTTTTGCGGTGAAAAATCCACTCTTCGGGCGAAGAAGAGGTGTAGAGCATCGGGAGTAAAGGGTTGAGCTCCTCTAATATCCCTGGAAAAAGCTTTCAGGGATTAAGAGTGCGAGCTCCCCATAACTCCTGAAGACGCTCCTGCCCAGAGACGCTTCTGTCATCAGACAGAAAAAGACGCCGCGACCGCCTCTGCTTTTTAAAAAATAGAACACAAGAGAGACTGTTTGCAGACTGAGTGAATACAGGAGCTTTTATTGGATTGCAAGTATTTTTTTATTGTTTTTCTGGCAATATATTTCTAACTGTTACTTTCAACATAATGCATTCAAGATGGCGTATAGCTTTCACTACTTTCACTGCTAAAAGAAAGTGCTTGAAAGTGAAAGTGAATTCTCCATTTTCTTTTTTCTCTTTGTTCTTGTAAGCGAAGCTAGAGAGACGGTTGTAGAAATTGGATTAAAGCCAGAGCGATTGTTTTAAAATTTAAAATGGAGTGGAATTTACGTTTTAATGTCAAACCTATTTTGGATCGCATTGATGAATTTAAAGAAGAAACGATTGCAATATTGAAAGAGACTAACACAGAAATATTAAAATTAATTAGATCCTTTTTTCCAAATGAAATTGATTTGCAACCGACTGTTGAACATTTTATACAACAATCCAAACAAGAAGAAGACAGTATTGAGAATGAAGAGAATAATGGGAAATGGATTTTGCTTGATAAACAGTTCATTTACGGAGTGGAGGAAGAGGATTTGTTCCAAGACAGGAGGGGATGGCTACTCCTCTCAGACAAGCAGCAAGAAGAAGATTTAACTGAGAAAAAAGAGAAATTGATCCAGTTTAAGAAGCAATCTATCTATGGTGCTGAGGACCAGGAAAAGCAAAGACAGAGATTTGAAATGTTACCTCAACGAAAGTTTATGGTTAAGAGAAATAGAGGACTAATGCAAAGGTTAAGATGGCTTTTATGGATTCAAATGATATTGCAAGTAAAAAAGAGAGACTTATTATTTGGAAGGGGGGCCTCGTTATGGAGATCTACCTGGCAGAAGAAAAAACCAAGAGTACGATTGAAGATGTGAAATTTAAAATTGTATGCAAGGAATTATGGGTAATTCAAAACTATGGACTGACTCAAGGACTAAGATTATGAATAAGATGTAAGAGAAGATGATTAACGGAAGATATAATATTAAGATTATGAGTAAGACGTTAAAGAAGATGATTAATGGAAGATATAATTAAATTGAAGAAGAATGTACTTGCTTTGAAATGATCTAGGTTTGACATTAGATTGATTGATTGATGGGATAGATAAGCATTATGTGATTTGATAAGGAGGAACCTGTTGTATCTGGCCCTTCTCAGCTGAGTGAAATCCACATAAATATTTCTTTAAGAGTTTTATTTAACACATTTCAAAAGATTCACTTCAAAGCAAGCTGCTGGCAGTTTGTTGGCCGGAACGGCCAAGTCTGATTTATTTACATTTAGATTAAACATTCTCCCACCTTCCAATTAACTCACTCTTTATCTCTTACATTGTCCAAGACTTCATTAATCTTCCGTAGATTTCAAAAACACCAGAAAACTGAGTTTAAACGAACTCGGTGATGCATCAGACTGCCTCTTGATATTAACGTTGCTCGTGACAAAGAATTAGTTCCTTCTTCCTCTTCTAATATAGTTTTCAATACGTCACTTCCTTTTTCCACTTAACTGACTCCTCCGCCTATCAAACCTTCGGAATCTCGGATCAAGCCATCTAGCTTCCTGATCCGAATCTGACTCATCACTTTGAGAGTCTGACTCATCCTGCATACAAATCTCCTCATTGTCTAGCTCGGCTGCCGGGAGGGGAAAATACCCAGAGGGGCCTGGTTGTGCTTCGTCATCCTCTGATATGTACCCAGCCTGTCTAGAGACACTCACAACAGAACCTAAGTTAGAAATGGATTAAATAGATTGTATTTGTTATTTAGGTTTATTTGACATATGAGAAAGCCCAGAAGTCGATTGAAGAAGTGAAATTTAAAATTAAGATTGTTAGATTGATGGTTTAGATATGTAAATGAAAATTAATACTCTTAACAAGATGATTTGTCTGTTTTGTTTAGTGGATTGAAATGATTTAAGGTTTGATATTAGATACTGATTGAGGGATTAGATATGTATTAGAATTGATAAGGTTGAATAAATGTTAAGTAGAGATTGTATTTAGTATATAGTTTAAAATTCTTGTTAGGATTATATAATAACTTTGTTTGAAGTAGTGGGTTTTCTTTTGTTTTACCCTGTACTCACTCTGGGAAGTCAGGGGGGGGGTTAGGGAGGGTTTATAAATTTATATACTATGTTTTCTCAACTGCAATGGGGTTGATGCAAGGATATGTAATTATTGTTATTAAGGGGTTGCTCGGGTGGCCTCTGGGCACCACATCTGATGGAAAGAGGAAGGAGTGAAGGCTTATGTAAGTAGAAAGTTGATAAGAAGGGGGAAGAGTAGGGATAGTTGGGTGGAGTAGAAGGAGGGAGATAGAGAAGGAGGGAGGAGAGTAGGTAGTTAGTTGGTAAGTGAGGGGGAAGGTTAGGGTTAGGGGGATGTGGTGGTGGGGGTACCGAGCAGTAATGTTAATTGTTTGGTAAATATGGTCTATGATTATTTTCAGTTGAGTTATTATTATTAGATGTATTGAAATAAGTACTTATGTTTTGTTTATGGATATTTTGAAATATGTATTTATGTTGTGATTATGTTTATTGTTTATTTTAACATTATGATTTGATTTGAGCATTTTTCTTTTTCTGTTAAAAATTTAAAAACCAATAAAAAAATAAAAAAAATCATATAAACGCTAAGTTAATAGAAGCAGATGTTGAAGGCAGATTTTTAGTAATTGAAATTTTAATAGATGGGAAGAAAGTTCTTCTGATGGGTATTTATGCACCAAATCAACACCAAGGAAAGTTTTATAAATTAATACATAAAAAATTAACACAATTTGATTATAGGTCTTGTATTCTAATGGGAGATTGGAATGGTGTTATGGATATTAGTTTAGACAACAGGAAAACATCACCAATTCCTCAAACACGTTCTTTGCTGCCTAAATCTTTTTTTGATATTAAGGATGATTTTGATTTGATAGATATATGGAGAGAAAGAAATGGCAAAGACCAAGAATTTACTTTTTTTTCTGATAGACACCAATCATTTTCTAGAATTGATTTTATACTAACTACAAGTGACTTTATTTCTGGGGTAAGGAAGGTAAAAATTTTGCCTAAAGTTTTGTCAGATCATAATCTGGTTTTGATGGAATTAATGGTGGGCCAGACTCCTAGAAGATCTTGGAGACTCAATGAAAATTTGTTTCAATATGATTCAAACGTGCTTGAATGTAAAAGTGCCATGAAGGATTTTTTTATGTTAAATCTTCATAAGGGTACAACAATAGAAATGGTGTGGGATGCTAGTAAAGCTTTTATGTGTGGGGTTTTAATTGACATGAATAAAAGATATAGACGTAAACGGGAGGAAAAAAGGAAGGAATTAGAGGAGGAAATAAGAAAGAAAGAGCAACTTTTAGTAAAGAGACCAGATGATAAAAAATATTAAAGAGGGGATTAAGGTTTTACAGAAACAATTTGATTTGTTGATGGCCGACCAAGTTGCTAGGAATATGCAATATGCTAAACATAACACATTTTTTAATTCTAATAAACCTGGCAGATGGTTGGCCTATATACTAAGGAAAAAACAAAAATCCCGCATTATTGATAAAATAGAATATAGAGGGAAGGTGGTATTTCAACAAGAAACTATTAAAAAAGCCTTTTTAGAATTTTACTCCAAGTTATATGCTGAAGACAAGATACAAGGGAACGAGATAGATGTTTTTTTGCAAAATGAGAATGTATTGACAATTACTAGTGAACAAAGAGATAGACTAAATAGATTAATTACATCAGATGAAATAATTTTAGTGATTAAACAATTAAAAATGGGAAAATCTCCTGGGACGGATGGTTTAACGGCAGCTTATTATAAGCATCTTCAAATGGAAATGGTGGAACCTCTTAGAGAGTTGTTTGTCAATATACAAGAGGGTGGTCAGGTTCCACCTTCATGGAAAACGGCTTATGTTTCTTTAATTCCCAAAGAGGGAAGAGATAATGTTCAACCAGAAAACTTTAGACCTATTTCATTGTTGAATACGGATTATAAGATTTTTGCTAAAATTTTGGCTAACAGATTAATGAAAGTTTTACAAACAATAATTCATTCAGATCAAACTGGCTTTTTGCAAGGGAGACAGATGAAAACTAATGTTAGACAACTTATTAATATATTAGAATATTTGGACAAGCATATCCAGGTACCTGCAGTTCTTATGTTTTTGGACGCGGAAAAAGCTTTTGATAGACTGAACTGGCTGTTTTTGAAAAAGTTAATAGTTAGGATGGGAATGGGGGATCAGTTTATTAATTCCATATTGGCTGTTTATCAGAAACAAACAGGTCAGATTATTGTGAATGGGCATTTAACAGATTCATTTAAGATAGAGAAAGGTACTAGACAGGGATGTCCTTTATCTCCATTGTTGTTTATTTTAACGTTAGAGGTCTTATTGAATAAGATAAGAGCAGTAGATGACTTAAAAGGTATACAGATTAGACAACATGATTATAAATTATGTGCTTTTGCTGATGACCTGCTTGTGACATTGTCTCAACCAAAGCAGTCAGTACAGATTTTGATGGAGTTAATTAAAAACTATGGTAGGGTATCAGGTTTTAAACTAAATATATCTAAGGCAAAGATGTTAGTAAAAAATTTGGATGGCAACTTAAAACAAGATTTGGAAAGAATAACGGGTTGTGAAATAGTTAAGAAAGTTAAATATTTAGGGATTGATATTGAAGCTTCTAATGGGAAGTTATATAAAAATAATTACCAAGTTTTGTGGAATAAGATACAAATAGAATTGGATAAATGGGCTAAATTACAATTATCTTTGTTGGGTAGGATAGCAGCAGTTAAAATGAATGTATTGCCAAAATTTTTATTCCTTTTTCAAATGCTACCTATACTTTAAAAAGATGCGAATTTGGAGGAGTGGCAGAAGGGTATTAATAGATTTGTCTGGAATGGCAAGAAACCGAGGATCAAATTAAAAATTATTCAGGATATAAGGGAAAGAGGTGGTTTGAAAATGCCCAATTTTAAGTTATACTATCATGCTGCTGCTTTAGTAGCGATAAGTGATTGGATTAATTTAACCAATGACAGAATATTGAATATTGAAGGGTACGGTTTATTATATGGTTGGCATGCATATCTGGTTTATGATAAAAAGGTGGATAGGAGCTTCAAAGAGCACATATTGAGAAGCGCTCTGCTGCGTGTCTGGAAAAAGTATCAGTATAAATTAAATGCAAAGATTCCTCTTTGGACAGTTCCCAGACACGCAGTATAGAATATAAATAGATCACAAGTTTTAGATGTGGTGCCTTATGAGAAACTCCTAATTAAAGAAGGGAATTTGCTAGTACTGAAGTCTTTGAATATGTTAAGGGATGAAGGAATTGTTTATACTTGGTTTCTATATGCACAATTGGAGTCTAGATGGAAAAAAGACTTTAAGATGGGCCTATCTTCAACAGATGAAAATTTAATTAAACAAGTTATAGATCAAAGGCCCATGCATATTAAAAGATTGTATAATGTATTGATAGAAATTGATTCTGAAACTGAGTTAGTTAAGGATTGTATGATAAAATGGGGACAAAATTTTGGACAACCAATCATGATGGATACTTGGGAAAGGATCTGGGTGAAAAATGTAAAATTTACACGAGCGACTCATATAAGAGAAATTTTTTATAAAATGTTCTACAGGTGGCATCTGGACCCAAAAAAATTATCATGTATGTATCCTAACTTACAAGCTAAGTGTTGGAGGTGTGATAGTACGGACGCTACTTACTTTCATGTATGGTGGACTTGTAAAAAAATTAAGGCTTTTTGGATAAAAATATGGTGGATTCTTCAAAATATCTTGAAAAAACGTATCGAATTTTTACCACAGGTGTTTTTGCTTGGTATTATAAAAGACTGTACCAACAGAGAGACAAACTTAATCTTGAATTTGATTACAGCAGCAAGATTGTTGGTGGGACAATATTGGAAGAAGCCAGAATTACCATCTATTGAAGAATGGATTTTGAAAGTAACAAATATGGCAGAAATGGCCAAAATCTCTGCATATTTGAAGGACCACTCAAATGAGAAATATATGATGGATTGGAAAAGATGGATAGACTATATACAAGGGAGATATCATTTTAAGAAATTGTATGTAGCATATAATTAAATATTTATCTGTTAGGTTGTAAAATATAGTATTTTCAATAGGTTTTAAATAATATTTTGGGGTAATTTAGTGGGTTTTCTTGTGTTTTTACCCTGTATTCACTCTGGGAAGTCGGGGGGGTGGTTGGGGGGGATTCGTAATTTTATTATTTGTAATATCTAATATTTAATTGTGTTATATAAGTTTAGATATGGATTGTTTTAGTGGCACCTCAGAACCACATTTGAGGAGGAGGAGGAGGAGTTTGAGGAGTGAAGGAGAAGGGAAGTAGGGAGTTGTAGGAGGAATGAGGAGAGTGAGGGAGGTAGAGAAAGTGGGGGGATAGAAGTTGTAAGGGAGGAGGTAGAGGGGGATGTGGTTGGTGAGGTGCCTTATGAAATATGTATACTATACACAATTATATTGTAGTAACTATTTTTTGTTCTATTACAACTATAAAACTAATAAAATTAAAGTGAAAAAAAATCATTGCTTTAGCTGGTTTATCGTTATAGATAGGAGTGGCAGTAAAAGTTGGTCCGGATATAGTAGATCTAACAATTCTCTAAATAAGTGGGATAAGGCATGATAAACAGAAAAACCCTCCTAAGGCCAAAACTACAATGAACAATATCCTTTTCCAATTATCAACCATTCCCAAAAACCAACTTCCAACATCCAGTGCTCCTGTCCATGTCTGGACAGGGACATGAGCCAACTATCACATTCTGTCAGTGACTTCTTTGACATATTCCTTATTTGTAATGTCGGACTGGGATCTAATAATACAATTTAGGGCCACAATGATGAAATAGAGGGCCCATTTGGTTGGACGGTCCTTTTCTGTCCAAGTCAAATTAAAATAAGAAGTGATGTTCTCTCAAGCTTCACATTTAAAAATGAAACAATTCTTTTGGGCCAGATTATTATTATTATTATTATTATTATTATTATTATTATTATTATTATTATTATTATTATTATTATTATTATTATTATTATTATTATTATTATTATTATTATTATTATTCCCTCAGTCTTTGATACTGAGGGAATCTCAATTGTGGTTTCCAGTTCATGAAAATCAACTTGAACCCATATTTGTATCTGGTTCAATTGATAGCGAGTTCAAATGATGCTGAAAAATCCATTGGTCTGGTTATCTTTAAGCACACCGGGTTGTAGGAATCCTTTGAATGTGCCAGGATGGGTAGGATGTACAAACATATTTGGCGTTTAATGAGTAGGCCTGTCTCCAAACTTAGTACATTTAGCTTGATTATAGTCAATAGCTTTTCATGCATCAAAAAAGATTCTGGCACTTGTCCATAAATCTCGTGTTATTCTTCCCCAAAAGGTAATGTCTGTATGTTCCTCCATATGTCCAGATTTAAAGTTGTTGGTAAAGCTGTACTGTATTGACAGGAGCATAACATGTGACCCTATTGCCCCTTTGCAAGTGGAATATGTAGCCTTGTTATAAACACAATTCCCATTTGTTCCTTAAAGTATTGGGCCCACGGTCCTTTCTTCTACCAAAGAATATCAACCAATATCAACCTTAAGCATAATAAAATCCCTTCACTTACAAACCTCTTTTTTCCCATCTACTCTTTGAATTTGTATATCAACACTATTTCTCCTGCCAGCTGCTTAGTTTTGCTTTTAGAGTAGTCCTCAATGGTACTACATTGAGAAGTAAGCAGTGAGGTACCACAAGGCTCCATCTTAGGCCCAGTAATCTTCAATATCTTCATAAATGACTTAGATGGGGGAATAGATGGGGAAATCATCAAATTTGCAGATGACAGGCAAAGCTCTGGGACCAGATGGCCTACCGAGCAGATTCTATAAAATTTTTGAAGATCAACTACTTCTTCCAATGAAGGACTTAATGAATTCTATCTTACAGGGAAATCCTATAGCAGACTCTTGGAAGGATGCCTACATTTCTTTAATACCCAAAGATGTACTGGATTTAACTTCTGTGAAGAACTACAGACCAATTTCTCTCCTTAATAATGACTACAAACTCTTCATATCTATTTTAGCTGAAAGACTTTAAAAACTTTTACAGGATTATATACATGAAGACCAATGTGCTTTATTACCTGATAGACAATTAAAAGATTAGAATAATTTTGAATATAATTGAATATTTACAATAACGTAGTGACAAACATGTTGCATTAGTCTTTCTGGATGCAGAAAAAGTTTTTGATAGCTTGAACTGGGCCTTTATGTTTAAAGTAGTGGAAAAGATGGATTTTGGATTGGGCTTTTTACTAAGATGACCAACCATTCTCCTTTAGGGAGGACAGTCCTCCTTTTGTAAGTTCTGTCCTCCCTCAAAAAGTGTCCTCCTACATGTCCTCCTTTTCGATATTTGAAGACTAATCTTCAGGGCTTTTTTTTTTCATAGAATGCTCAGAACGGCGTTCCGGCACCTTTTTTTGATGTTTTTTTTTCAACTTTTGCGTGAGCTGTGCTACTCCCCCTATTGGCTTTCGAAAGCCAATAGGAATTGCTGCTGAGTGCGCTAAAATACCTGGCCGACAAACTTTGTACATGCAAATTGTCTGCAGCGAAGGTGAATTGGCAGGAACTTTGCACCCCTCCCTGCTACCCAACTACACCATCTCCTAGTTAATCACGAAGATACCTGGAGGAGACTAACTTCCATTTAGGGATGGAAAAATAAAAAAAGAGGAAATGCCATTTCAACAATAAATTGAATAAGGAATTTCCATTCATCACATCAAAGAAGGATAACATTGTTTAAAAAAGAAAAGGGTACTTTTTCATATATGGTGGACATGTAGAGATGCACAGGTGTATTGGCGTATGGTCTGGGAATGGGTAATAGAAATGACTAGCCAAAACATTCTATACAAACCTGAGGCATTACTATTAGGAATATTAGAGAAAAATATAAATAAAGAGGACACATATTTAATTATTCACATGGCTACAGCGGCAAGGATACTATTTGCTCAAAAATGGAAAGCAATGGAAACACCGTGTGAGGAAGAACTAATAAAGAAAATTATGTTTTGCGCAGAACTAGATAGGTTAACTAAAAGATTAAAAAACCAGGAAGACACAGAATTTTATTTGATATGGAATAAATTTTATAGATGGAGGAAAAAAAATAGAGGTCACAAATAAAGAGATAAGTTAAAATAGAGATTAGAAATGTATAGTTTGTATATAGATAAGTTATATGCAATTAATGTACAATATGGACTGAGATGTCAGTCAAAGACGATTTACCATGTTCAATGTTTTTAATCCTTTTCTTTTTTTTGTATTCAATAAAAACTTTATTAAAAAAAGGATAACATTGTTTTCTGCAATATTTGCAGCGGAGAATTTTGTATTGCAGTTGGGGGCAGGGCAGCTATTATGAAACACTTGACCACCAAGAAACATAAGCAATCATCAGATGCATCTGCTTTCAGTTGTAAAGAAACAAGTTTTTTAAAACTTCAAAGTATTCTGAAGATGAAAAACAGCTGCAATGAAGGGAACATTTGCATTCCCTACCATACCATAATTCACAGTCAAAGTTTTTGTAGTATGGATTGTACAACTAAATTATTGAAAAAGTGTCACGATGCTAAATTTTCATGCGCCAGGACAAAATGTGAGGTATTTAAAAATTACTGTGACAAAATACTTACAGAAGACTTGGAAACTGCAGCATTTGTAACGGTTTTATCTGATGCATCCAATCATAATGAAACTAAATTGTATCCAATACTAGTAACATATTTTAATGTTACCAAGGGCATTCAAGTAAAATTTTTAAATTTAGAATCCATTGAGGGCAAAACTGATGACATTTTGTCAAACCATCTATACAGAGTAATAAATGAAAACAATTTGAAATCCAAAGTTGTTGCACTAACAGTTGATAATACAACCACAAATTTTGGTGGGCGAAGACGCAAAGGGGTGAATAATGTGTATGTAAAATTACAAGATTTACTCCAAAAGAAAATACTAGGAATAGGTTGTAATGCACATATTTTGTCAAATGCAATCAACACGGCATCATGTGCCATGCCAATTGATGTAGAAGTAATAATAACTACAATTTATTTGTATTTTAGTCTTTTTACCATTCGTGTGGCTACTTTAAAACAGTTTTGTGAAGAAGCGAATGTTCAATACAAAAAACTTTTAGGATATTCAAAAGTTAGATGGCTTGCTCTAACATCTGCTATAGAGCATGTTCTACAATTATTTGAGCCTCTCCGTTCATATTTTTTAAGTTTAGACAAATGTTCTAAAATCCTGGAATCGTTTTTCAATAATGAAATATCTGAGATATTAATGTATTTTGTACATAATCAAGCATCTATTTTTCACAAAACGATTCAAAAGATTGAAGGTGAACACATTTCAGCTACAGAAGTTAGTCTTATTTTGAATGACTTTATCCTTCAAAATAAAACTCGATTTGAAGAACATTTTCTTCCTTTAGTTATAAAAAAGAAAATTGTCAGACTTAGAGGAATCAAATCCGGGCATAACGGAAAAGTTTATCAAAGAAGTGCAGAATTTTTACCAAACATGTTTTCAATATATCAAAGAATGGTCTGAAACAAACATCACAGGAAATAATAGTTTTCAATGGTGTTTTTTGACTTCATCGCAAGTATATTGGAAAGATATTGAATCTTGTGTTTTTATCTAAAGAAATGCCAGACATTAAAATAGACAACAATTGTCTCTTTGAAGAAATTAAAAGACTGAATGTATTTTTAAATTCTGAAAAATTAATACAATGGGAAAATAAACACGTTGAAATTGATAAAAGATGGGTGGAAATATTCAGCCATTTCAAAAATGAACATATTCCATGTGAAAATTTATTTATTCTTGTTCAATTTACCTTGTGCTGCCCTGGAACTAATGCAGCAGTTGAAAGGCTTTTTTCAATTGCTAATGATTTTTGGAAAAGTGAGAAATCGAGATTGAATGTTAATACTCTAGCTGCAGCACTTGCCGTAAAATTCAATATGAAGGATATTTCTTGTTCAGATATTTCCAATATATTGTTAGAAGATGATACATTGACAAAAAATATTCATTCAATGGAAAAGTACTCATTTAAATAATAATTAATAGGCATGTAAGCATAATTACAATATAAAATGTTATTGTTACAATTTTTTTATTATCCATTTATCATATTATAGTGTATTCTGTATTATTGTTGCAATGAATAAAATGTTTCTTTTATTTACGATATTTTTTCTTCAATTTATTTGTGTCCTCCTTTTCATTGGAAAAAAGTTGGTCACCTTATTTTTACAGGGTCTGATGTCCATCTATACACTCCAGAAAACTCGAATCATGGTGAATGGAGACTTTACAAAACCATGTGAAATCCAGAAGGGAACAAGACAGGGGTGTCTTTTATCTGCTTTATTATTTATTCTAGTGTTGGAACAGTTAAATAGAGATATTAGACAGGATAATAGAGCAAAAGGACTACAAATTAAAGCACATAATTACAAATTACGTGCATATGCCAATGATTTGGTATTGATTGTGCAAGACCAGCTAGAGAACATTGAACATGTTATGAGGATGATTAAAATGCTTGGAGAAATGTGTTTAGAATAAATAAACGACGACAATACTGACTAAGAACATAAAAGTGGAAGGTCAGAAGAAATTGGACTTTAAACCTGGTTTTAAAGTTGTGAAAAAGGTACAGTACTTGGGGTGACTCTCAATGAGGAAAATTCTAAGCTTTACAAAAATAATTATGGTAAAATATAAAAGGAGATAAAACTGGATTTAAATAGATGGCAAAAATTAGATTTGTCATTAATGGGAAAAATTTCAGTAATTAAAATGAATGTACTACTTAGAACAGTGTTGACGAACCTATGGCACGCGTGCCAGAGGTGGCACTTGGAGCCCTCTCTGTGGGCACATGCACTGTTGTCCCAGCCCCGCCTCCACCCACAGCCCCCTCCTCACCAGCGGCCCCCCCAGAGGAGAGTCACCCCCGGGCGTGGCCCACGCGAAGCAGCACAGTCAAGGACGTGGTAGCCGGGCAGCGGGGACAAGACTCCGCCCTTGCACTCCATCGCATGCAGATGATGCTGCGGGGCATGGTTGGAAGGTGTGGCCACCATGGCGCTGCTGGGCTGCCTGGGTGATCTGTGGTGGGCCGTGGAGATGGTGGGTGGCCCAGCGGGCAGGGCGGAGTTGGGATGAGGGTGGGGGCAGTTTTTGGGCACTTGGTCTCTAAAAGGTTTGCCATCACTGACTTAGAATGTTATTTTTATTTCAGACTATACCAATATTGATTAGAGATTCCACTTTCAAACAGTGGCAGAAATATATATCTAAATTTATTTGGCAAAATGAAAAACCAAGAATTAAATATAAGCTGCCTGCTACAAGATTCTAAAGATAGGAGAGGTCTGGGTTTGCTGGATCTTAGATTATATTATGATGCTTGTTGTCTGGTGTGGTTAAAAGATTGGATAACTTTAAAAAAATCAAGGCTGTTAAACCTCAAAGGATTTGATTTGATAGGACATGCCTATCTGTGATATGACAAAGTAAAAGTGAACCCTGGTTTTAAGATTTATGCTATTAGCTATTAGGCATGAATAGAACAGAAATGATTTCAGAATGTAAATGGGTGACATATTGAGACTTATTAATATTCGAAAAGGATTTAAGATAAAGACAAGAAAACAATTAGTAAGTGAAGGAAATGCTTGTGATTGGTTTAATTATAGAATTTTTGAAAGATTTAAATTTGATAAAAAAAGTTTTGTTTTCACAGGAACTAAATCTGAATTGGATGTTAATTTATGTTCTGGAAATGACCACTTGATTTCTAAAGTATATAAAATGTTACTTAAAATGAACCTAAAAAATGAATACGTTAAAGAGTGTTTGGTAAAATGGGCAAACTTTTTTGGGTATAATATAATGCTAGATAAATAGGAGAATGTATGGACAAATGGATTAATATTCACATTAAATTATAGTCTGAAAGAAAACTTTTACAAAATGATGTATCATTGTTACTGGACCCCAGATAGACTAGCAAAAATGTATAAAGGGATTTCTAATAAGTGCTGGAAATGTAATCAAAATCCAAGTTCATTTTATCATATGTGGTGGTCTTGCAAATATATGAAAACATACTGGATAAACGTAACAATGACAATGCAAAAAATATTTAAGATACAAAACTGAACCTTTTCTTTTAGGTATGATGGACAAGCCAATTGAAAAACAAACTGGGGTGCTATTCCTTCACATGGTGATGACTGCAAAGATTGTACTTACCAAACACTTTCAGCACCCAGCCAGGGTGGATCCTACATGTTAAATGTAAATATTAAATTTATCACTTTTTCTTTTTCTTTTTCTTTTTCTGTACACTATTCTTTGTTATTGTTAGGGTTGATTGTATGCTTTTCTTTTGTTTCATTTTGTTTGTTTTATTGTTTTGTATTTTATTCTCTATGATAAAACAATAAATAATAAAAAAGCTACATACATACCAAACATATTAATTTATCATATAAATTTTAGTTGCATGCTGTAGGTCTACATTTCTCCCAGGGAGAGGAAAGAATAATAATTCCCCTTTTACATTTTGTAGGAATGTGTCAGAACCCATTTCTATTTCATTTCTATCTATCCCCTCTGACTTAAAACCAAATCTCCCTTTTCCCTGGGTTCTGCCATACTCCCAAGGGGGAGGGGGATGTGCCTGCAGGGTTATTGCTTTTGCTTCCTCTATTTGCTACAATGTAACCTTTTGCTTCATTTATTGCCTCTGTGTCTCCTAAAATGTAACAAATTGCTTCCTGCGCTATGTCTTTCTCTGAACTGTCAGTTAGAACAAGGGAGGAAATAAGGAATGTAACCCAGTGCCTGGTTTATTTCTACGCTCTCAGAGGAAGGTGTGAAGAAGCCACTGACCATCGCTGGGTGAACTGGAGATGGGCTGATGTTATCTCCCCTTTTCTCATGATGGACTTAAACACCTGGGAATTGGCCATCCCATACTGGACGGGGTGGGGTCTAAGTTGTGGATACCTTAATCTATCACTCTGCGTGGGAAATCTCAAATCCTGTCAATTATACCTGCTATCAACTACTCTTAATAAAAGTTCCTGTTGGAAGAAATTGTCTCCAAGAGTTCTGCTTTCTTAAGATGTGGGGTTGAAGTGGGTCCTTACATTAGACAGGATCTGTAGTAATAGTCAACCTGGAAGGAAGACCCTTACTGGGGGACTTTGCAAAATCTACAATGTCGGATGACAGGGCAGGGAAAGAAGAACCCACCATGAAAGGGGAGCCCTCCCTCCAGCAGGGACCCTACCAGCTGTCAGGATCTGAGACATCATACTCCTCAGAAGAAGAAGTGGTGGAAACGCACGACCACAAACCTCTGTGGTCGATGGGCATTGGAAGGAAAGAGGAGTGGGAAAAGAAATCGAGGGAGGTGACCCTGAGGTGGGGCAGCCACCAACCCAGATGGAAGCAAGAGATGGAGAAATCCCTGCACCTTAGCGAAGAGGAAGGAAATCATGCACAGCACTCGAACTGGATCCTAGAGAAAGCTATTGACCTGATGAAAAGAACCCTCAGCTCTCTCATGGAGGAGAAACCTGAACCCCGCAGCTGCACCAATACCTTGGGCTGCAACCGGAGAGACACTGAGGGGGAATCGGAAACTGTAGCCCCAGGGACATCCTCTGAGACAGCAGATACTGCTTCGGCAGCCCACACTCCCCACTGACCCGCAGATGGCAATCAGGATGGGAGACAACACTATTGGCAGCGAAGACACCGATCCATCCAAAGATTCCCGCCGCTGGATGTGAAATTCAGGGGGGAGTCGCAATGCTTGGGGTTCTTCCTAACCCAAGTCCTTAGCTACATGGAAGAATACGGGTGAGACATCCCCAGCGACAAAACCTCTATCTATATCATGCAATCTGCTCTGGACGGGGCAGCCCCAGACTGGATGGTGAATCTGCATGATTGCAGTGCCCCAGAGTTCTACGACTTCAACCACTTCATGTCCTCTCTGAGAAGGTGATTTGCGGACCAAAAGGCCCATGAGAGAATCAAAATGGTGAGGCAAGGCAGATGCCCAGTAGCCGAATATACACAAGAATTCCGGGCCATCGCCAACAACCTGAACTGGCCAGAAGACATCCTCCTTAACCATTTCAAAGACAGCCTAAACTACAATCTGTATGATGCTTGCCTGCCTCGAGGGGACCCACGCCACTCGACGAATGGTACATCCTGGCAGAGGAAGCAGAAATCAACCTACTGAAGAGGTACTGCCGAGGAAAACCATGGGGCCACTTGCCTCCTGAGCCGACGTGTGAGCCAGCGAAACCACCGGCTATGGCCAAGAAGTCAATGAACTGTTTCAAATGCGGGAGAGAGGGACATCACACCATAGAATGCCGTTTGAAAGCCCCTTAGCACAATCCAGACCAATCACTGGCCAGGAAATCTGGGAAGTTCCCAACCAAGCCAGGGCGACAGAGGCTGTAAGTGGACCCATCACACCCATCCTCAAGACAGTGACTATATTAGCCCTTCCATGCCTGAAGCTGTCAAAATGAAAGCCTTAATAGACTCTGGCTGCACCTGCTGCCTCATTAGCCCAACGCTAGTGGGGAACATGGGCATCCCGGTGAGGAGACTGAAACAACCAATCTCGTTTGGCCAGTTAGATGGGTCCATAGCGGGGGGGGAGGTGCCAGCTACTCTAGCCACTTTACCAGTCCACCTATCCCTGGGAAACCATGAGGAAGACATAACGTTTGTAGTGACTCCAGGCATGGAATGCCCAGTGATCCTAGGGCTGGAGTGGCTAAAGAAATGGAATCCCTGGGTAAATTGGAGGATGGCAGAACTCAATTTCCTGAAGGGGGTTCATGCGAACTTAACACCCCAAGGAGCCTTATCAAGTCCAGGAGCAGAGAAAGCATCGGTGGGAGAGGAAAAGGGGTTACCCAAAATACTGGAGGAATACCGAGACCTTGCTGAAGTCTTCAGTGAGGAATGGGCAGATGAGCTCCCCCCTTACTGACCCACAGATTGTGCCATAGAATTCGAAACCCAATACAAAACTCCCGAAGCACAGTCTATACTCCATGAGCCCTAAAGAGAAGGAGGAGCTGGAAAGATTTATAAATAAAAATCTAGAAAGGGGATTTATCGAACCTGCCAAGACTAAAGTAGCTGCCCCGGTCCTCTTTAGAGAGAAGGATGGCACTTTGTGCTTATGCATGGATTACCATGCCCTGAATGCAATCAGTGAAAGTAACCTATACCCCCTACCCCTCATGAAGGACATGTTATCCCACCTATTGAAAGGAAGAATTTTCACTAACCTAGACCTAAGGGAAGCATATTACCATGTTAGGATTAAGGAAGGGGATGAATGGAAAACCGCATTTAATTGCCCAATGGGATGCTACCAATTCAAAGTTTTGCCGTTTGGACTACAAGGGCCCCTCACAGTATTTATGCAATTAATCAACAAGGTACTAAGGGAGCACCTATTTAAGGAGGTCCTGGTTTATCTAGACAACATCGTTATCTTCACCGAATCCAAAGAGGAGCATGTCAACCTAGTCAGAGCGGTTTTAAAAAAACTGCGAACTGCCCACCTATATGCCAAACTATCGAAATGCGAATTCCATCAGGAAAGAATAGACTACCTGGATTATTGCATATCCCCACAGGGCATCGAAATGGATCCCGAGAAGGTCAGGGCAGTACTAGAATGGGCACCACCTCGCACAAGGAAGCAGTTGCAGTTTCCTGGGTTTCACAAACTTTTACTGCCAGTTTATCCCTTCGCCCAAATAGCCCTGCCTCTCATGAACTTACTAAAAACAAAGGGGGAATCCTCAGTGAAACCCAACCAGCCACTGAATGGACAATGGAATGCCAAGTGGCGTTCAAGAGGTTAAAGAGACTCTTTTTTGCCAAACCCATACTGAGGCACCCGGACCGGGATAAACCCTTCGTAATACAGGCAGACACAAGCGATGTGGCGGTGTGGACTGTACTGTTACAAGAAAATGAAGGGGTATTGCAACTGTGCACGTACACGTCCAGAAAACTCACTGAGATGGAACAGCACTGGGCCATGTGGGAAAAGGAAGCATATGCTGTGAGATGGTTGTTACTTACGTGGCGCCATTTCCTTGAAGGGAATAAAATCCCTTTTCAGGTCTGGACAGATCACAAAACTTGGAAGCATTAAAAACACCCAGGAATCTCACTCCCAAGCAAGCCCTCTGGTCCCAGCATTTTTACCAATTCTGTTTTATGCTCAAACACTTGACTGGGGGGAAAGAACATCCTGGCAGATGCACTGTCTCGCATGCCCCAATATACCAGCAAGCGAGCCACCAGTTCTAAACCACTCATGCCTGAAGCACAACTGGCAGCACCAGTAACCACCAGATCCCAAGCTAAAATAAAGCTGCAGCTGGATAGCCAAACCGGAATCGAATTCTGGAAAACTTTAGAAACAGATGAATGGTTCAAGGAAAATAGACATGTGTGCACAATCAAGGATGGACTACCGGGGGGGGAGAGCAGTTATATCTACCAGCCACCCAGAGGATCACTTTCATGCAGTTATGCCATGATACAAAATCAGCAGGGCATTTTGGATTTGTAAAAACTTTACATTTAATTAAAAGGCAATTTTGGTGGCCGTCCATGAAAAAGGACATAGAAAGTTATGTGGCCAGCTGCCCAACTTGTGCAGCTGCTAAGCGGTTGCAAGGGAAATTGCCCAGATTGCTACAACCAGTGGTGAATCCCTCAGCCCCCTGGAAAGAAATAGCCATGGCTTTTATAGTGGAATTACCAGAAAGCAATGGAAACACTGTCATCTGGGTGGTCACGGACTTGTTTTCCAAACAAGTGCATTTTATCCCTTGCCAAAAGATTCCCACCGCAAAAACCTTAGCAAAACTATTCACACAGCACATCTACAGACTGCATGGGGCACCCCAACGCATCATATCTGATAGGGGAGTGCAATTTATTTTGGAAGGAATTCTTATCCCTCTTAGGAACCACTCGGGGGCTGTCATCTAGTCATCATCCTCAATGCAATGGACAGACGGAACATTCAAACACAGTACTTGAGCAATACTTAAGATGCTTTATTAATTTCCAGCAAACAAATTGGATGGACCTACTCCCTTTCACAGAAGTCACCTACAATAATGCAGTCCACTCCAGCAAAGGCTACACTCCTTTTCAAATAGCCACCAGTCAAAGTTTCAACCCTATGCCAGAACTAACCCCAAACAAACCAGCAATCCCATCGCTGAAAGAATGGATATCACAATTACAAAACACCTGGCCAGTGGTTAGGAAAGTCTTAGACGAAGGTAGGCAAGCATACAAAGCACAAGCAGATAAAAAAGAGTCGCACCTATACCATTCACTGTAGGAGAAATGGTATATTTGTCTATAAAATACCTAAAAATCCTACAGCCTTATAAAAAACTTGATCCAAAATATATAGGACCTTTTCCAATTAAAAGAATCATAAACCCAGTAACAGTAGAATTAGAACTACCCAAAAACTTCAGGCAAATACACCCAATTTTTCACTGCAGCTTGCTGAAATGAGAACAGCCAAAAATCCCCCACCACCACCTCCAATCATGGTTGAAGAAGAACAACACTTTGAGATAAAAGAAATCCTAGATTCTAGGAAGTATCACAGGGCAATTCAATACCTAGTAGCATGGAAACACTTTCCCTCCTCACAAAATGAGTGGGTCGATAAACGTCATGTCAGAGCACCTAAACTACTAAAGAGGTTTCATACAGAATATCCCAATAAACCAGACTGACCTCTATACCTGTTTTGTTTTCTCTACAGGTGGATTTCTCCTATTTTTAAGGAGGGCAGGATGTCATAACCCATTTCTATTTCATTTCATATCCCCTCTGACTTAAAACCAAATCTCACCTTTCCCTGGGTTCTGCCATACTCCCAAGGGGGAGGGGGATGTGCCTGCAGGGTTATTGCTTTTGCTTCCTCTATTCACAACAATGTAACCTTTTGCTTCGTTTATTGCCTCTGTGTCCGCTACAATGTAACAAATTGTTTCCTGCGCTATGTCTTTCTCTGAACTTTATCTTCCTAAACTGTCAGTTAGAACAAGGGAAGAAATAAAGAATGTAACCCAGTGCCTGGTTTATTTCTATGCTCTCAGAGGAAGGTGTGAAGAAGCCGCTGACCATCGCTGTATGAACTGGAGACAGGCCAATGTTATCTCCCCTTTTCCCATGATGGACTTAACACCTGGGGATTGCCTTTCCATACTGGATGGGCGGACTATGGGGTGGGGTCTAAGTTGGGGATACCTTAATCTATCACTCTGCATGGGAAATCTCAGATCCTGTCTATTATGCCTGCTATCAACTACTCTTAATAAAAGTTCCTGTTGGAAGAAATTGTCTCCAAGAGTTCTGCTTTCTTAAGATGTGGGGTTGAAGTGGGTCCTTACAGAATGCCTTAAAGATATTATTAAATATTTGTCAATCATCTTCTTCCTAACCAGATTATTTTATCTGAGTTTTTCAGAGGATTCTCTTCATTAAAATAATTCTTATAAAAAGGACAAAACTGTTGTTTGGAAATATTCAAATAAGTTATGACAAAATTTCAATTTCATGGACATATGTAGCATATTCCAGATGCAATAAACAAATTTCCATCTTATTTCAACTACACCTGAAATAATGGACAGATCTATTGCATTTAAAGTAGCCTGGATGAGGCAGTTGTATTTATATTAACTTTATGTCTTGGCAATTTTTATTTGCCTAATGACATTATTTTACAAATAATATAGTGACAAAATGTTCTTTTGCTTTATAATGATTATGACTGCATAATTTGATAAGCTTTGGGGAGTAACTGATAGCTGCTTCCATTCTCTTGTAATGTGACATCACTGTATTTTGGTATTTGTTTTTGCTTGCAAAAGAAATATAATAGTAAATAACCTCTTGAAAATTGAAATATTCCAATTTTGGTTTTCTGCGGTGTATTTACTTATATTACCAGGAAGCAGTTCTTTTGTTGAGGCACACTTATACACAGTTTTAGATGTTCAAACTCTCTACTGGGAATTTAACTCACTGGCCATTGCCGTTTGGATATACAGGGCATTATCTTTGTAGGTACTATACCTGATCAGTCCCAAGTAAAGATTAAATTGGCCAGGTATTGCCTCCTAGTGGTCAATCTAAGTTGCTTATTGCCATACACTAAGTTGTTTGCACTGTGTAAAAATAGAGAAGTGCAATCGCCCAAGGAAGGAAGAAGTCATGTAAAACCTCCTAAATAGAGGCATGACATAATATAACTATATTTTTCTTGAATGCTTAAAAAATGAATGTGCTTTTCTTTATGCCAAGGCTTTTCAACCAGTGGTACAGGTACCACCTTGGTACATTGGCACCTGGCAGGTGGTACGCGACCATCCTAGAAAAGTGGTAATGGGGGAGGGGAATGAGCTGAATCGGTGGCAGCACTGCACAAGCCTGAGTAAGAGATGGCTGGAGCTGCAGGGCTGTCAGGGCTCAGCGGAAGCGCCAGGATTAGCACTTCTTCGGGACTGTCAGGGTCAGTGGAAGCACCAGGATCAGCATTTCTTTGGGACTGTCAGGGCTCAGCGGAAGCACCAGGATCAGCACTTCTTCGGGACTGTTAGGGCTCAGTGGAAGCGCCAGGATCAGCACTTCTTCGGGACTGTCAGGGCTCAGTGGAAGCGCCAGAATCAGCGCCAGGCTCCAGCTGCAGAAGAAGTGCCAATCACCTGGAATGTTGCAACATCTCCAGGGTCTTGTGATGTACATTCAGATGCTTGGCAACTGATTCATATTTATGACGGTCACAGTGTCCCAGGGTCATGTGAATTGACCAAACCTGCTGCAACCACCCAGCAGATGGGGGAATAAAAAACAAACACCCCCCCATCCTGCCCCCACTGCCAATCCTCAACAGAAATGCTCAGAACAATGAAAACCTCGGACAGGAGGAAGTGCGCCGCCGGGTGGGCAGGCAAATGTCTTCCTCAGCTGTGGCTTGGGGGGCACTTTTTTCAGTGCCATTGTAACTTCGAACTACCTGTACTTCACTTTTTTCCTTTTCTTTGGTCATCAAGTTTTTGACACCTTGCTAGGTGACTGGTGGTACTCGGATATTGCCATATCCTAAAAGTGGTACAATGGGTGAAAAGTTTGAAAAGCCCTGCTTTATGCATTGTATTTGTTGCACTAAATCCTAAAATTTCATGAGGTAAATAATGATCACACAACTTGGATTGGATGATATAGTAAAACAATATTTTCCCCCCACAATCTCGCTTGCTTAATATTGCGGAATATTTCCCTATATAAGCTGTTTGTCTAAATAAAAATTTTCACTATATGATGAAGTTTGCAGCTCCACCTTTGCAAGTTGCTTTGACTCATTTTTTGCCCATTTCCACTCTTCCATAATGGTAAAAGAACTCATGCTCCATAATTTTTCTTCTGCATCTACTTTTAGGATCCAGACTATTGTCTTTAAATATGTTTATTAATTTTTTTACATTTTCCATACAAATTTTTAACAATTTGAGTTCCCAGAAACCATACATGGATGATAAATATCATGCTATTAAAGTATTAAATTTGTACAAAAATACTTTAGTTTAATACTCATTGTTACAAATAAAAATACATATTAAGTGATTCATAGTATGGATTTCAATTTTATTTAAATTATTTTTTCTTCTGGCAGTGCTGGAATGTGAGAAAATGTCATGGGAGTGCATAAGGCATAGAAACGTGCTCTCTAATAAGTGAAGAAAAGAGTATTATGGGTATTTTGATAATTCAAAGAGGCCCCCAAAATTGTGTTAAGATGTAAAGGCTCAACGTTATCACAGAAAAATCCGGTGTCTTTCCAGTCACTAAGTAACATTTTTAATTATCAAGACAATACAGTGAACAAACCAAAGCAGCTGCTGGTGGGTCTCAAAGCAACTAGCAGTATTTTATTGCTTTGAATGAGAAACGGCAGAATTTGGGAATATCTGGATAAAACTTATTTACATTTTAAAATTAAGTCTTCAAATGGCAGAGTCAATGAGAGCTCCAACAAAGTATTTAAACAGATACTTTAAATCAATACACATTTTATTTATTTTAATTTTTTTAAAAAAATCCTGTGTTGCTGTACAAGTTCATTTATATATGTGTTCCCTAAACACAGCAGTTCATATATTTTTGCATCAGTATTATTTTGCTACTGGAATTCAGTTAAGAAAAAAAAGTATTTTAACGTTTTTCTTATTAAACCTTGTTTCCATAAGCCTTATTGTTTTAAAACAAAAAATCATTATATGTTTCAAATATCTAAAAGTACGAAATACATACAGGCTGCATGACATATCCTATTCAGTATATCATTGCATAGGAATAATGTAATTTCTAATAAATCATATTATAACAGTATCTAAAGTTTTACCCTCCAGGTTCCTGTGTGCACCTTACTGAAATGATTGCAGAACAAGTAACAGTTTTTGGTCCCCCCCCCTTTTTTTGTTTAGCAGAGGTAACAGATGTACACTTTGTTAAACAATAACTATGATACAATAATCTTTTGGACATAGAGATAATATTTTGATATTCCTTTCTTCAATTAGCTCATCTTTTAATATAAATTTTGATTTAAAAAAAACTCATGTTCCAAGTTGGGGATACTCTTTTCAGAGACCTTATGCGGGATGAAAAGAGCTCAGTTTCATTTACAATGTTTCTTTTGATTAATTAACATGAAAAAAGTTACTTTTGTCATTAATTTCTCTTGCATGTCGAATTCAAGTTGAAATGGCACTATTTGTGGTTATAAAAAAAGTGAGAAGAAAACTTGATTGGGAAGAAAGCAGCAAAGAATGAGCCTTGAGAAATAATCAGAACCTTCCCTGTGTGCTTCTCAACATTGGATATTATCTGTGTTTCCAGTGTATCAGACATATTAAAAAAAATAGCACCATTTAAATCTCTTGGACTGATACGGTTTTTGGCTATAAAGTGTTCATAGGCTCCCATTTCATTTCTGAACCTGTGTTATGTCCACTTTGTTGAAGGAAGGCATTGTTTGGGTGGCTCCATTGTCCTGTTGGGAAAGTCTGGTGTTCTGAGCTCTTCTTTTGGGAAGCTAATGGGTTGCGACTAATAACAAGTTCTAATTTATTACCAGACTCTGCTATTAGGGGTACAACTAGGCAGCAGTCAAAATCTCTTGTCCGAACATGATTTACCTGAAAAGGAAAAAATTAAGAATGTTTTCAACAAAAAAAGACAACTCAAGCAAGCCAATAAAAGATGGTATTATGTTTTTCTTAGGTGAAGGATAATATAAGACAGTTTAGGCCCAGGCAAATAAAAAGCTTGAAATAAAGAAGAAAATATTTGCAAGATAATGAATTAAACTGAGTGTAATTTTGTAAGCTAATAAGTTTAATTTGATTTCCCCCCATTCTATCTAACTTAATTCAGAAATCTCACAGTGTTTAGCAATATTGCGTAAAGAGAATGAATACACAGTTGCAGCTGTGCAGCAAAGACTACTGTATTTACATAAATAAATAATAAATAATTCTTATTTAGAATTTAGAATTATTTAGGACTATTTCCCAAAAGAAGAGTAAACAACAACAAATAGTAAAAATCCTATGAAATGACCATCTTTCCTACCTTATTCATTCATTCATTAATTCACTCACTCACTCACTCACTCACTCACTCACTCACTCACTCACTCACTCACTCATTTCCAGCATTCATATACTTCCACTGCATAAGGGCTCCTGATGTTTTAGAAGAACTGCCAGATATAGTTGAATTATTTAAGTTGAATTGCCTAAAATAAGAAACTTCATTTGGAGAGTCTCTCTATCTGCATTTATCAGCTATTCTCTTTCACACACAGTTTTCTCACACAAAACTACACGTACATTGTAGCAATCTCCTCTTTCCTTTAGCAGAAAGCAGAAACATAAAGGAAAAACAGGACAGAGACAAGATGCAGGGTAAGGATAGCTGTATTGGGAAGGGTCTATAAGAGAAAGGGGAAACAGAACAAAGTACAGATGAGGCAAGAGAAACTGAAAATTAGTAAGGAAAGAAAAGAGAAGTGAGCCCTATGCAGGTATTCCAAATGGGATTAAAATTCATTAGAAAAATAGCTCCAGCAAAACTATAGCTAATCTTCAGATTAATCTGCAAAGGAGTCCCACTTTTAAGTAGCTATATTTATAGTCCCATATATATCTCCTTCTCACTTCTTCCTTCACTTCCTTCTTTTCATTGAATAATACCACTCAACTCGTAGGTTAATTACTTTATCTATTTTTATATTGGACAAAAAAGATCCTTTCTATCAGATATTTAATGACACTGGTATCTATCCTATTCATGGATAGAATGGAATTTTTCAAAGTACATTCTCCCTTATTTGGGTTACAAAATAAGTGAATGAGAAAGCAGAACTCCATTTGCACAATTTCATATAGAATATCCTCAAATGTCTGAATGTTGAGCTTAACTGTTTAAATATTTGCTTAACCTAAACCCTTTTATACTTACTAAATGACTTCTCTTATTAACTGAATTCAAAATTATATAATGTTTCATACTACCTGTAGTAGTCTGTCATATGGCTTCAAACCACCTACATCTCCAGGTCCATCTGGCCGAATATTTTTAACATATACACCTTTTTCCAATAAGCCATCAGATACACTGAATCCAAAGTCCTCCATATTAGAATCCTTGTATAAAGTTATCTGTCAAGGGATAAGGAAATTCCTCATGACTTTGTTAAAAATTCAGAAATATTTTTCTGCCTAATCTTCCCACATTTTCTCATAGGCTAAGGATGAGCAATAGTTTCTTTCTGGCATTTTCCACTCATTTCCTTTCCTTGCCCCTTTTCATTATATTAATGAAAAAAATAATATTAATGAAAAATCTTTTTTTGCATCAAGATGTAGAATACTTAGGGAAGGTCATAACAAGATTATAAGTTACTTGACTTTAATTTAGTAAGTTTTAGAAGAGAACAAGTCTTTGCAAATTAATCTTATATCATTTTTAAAACCAGATAACTTCCTTGGTAGATTGGGGGAGTACCATAAGCATAATATGCTGCAAAACAGCTGACATACTACAAGTATGAGCACAGTGTCATGGCAAATGCATGGCTGACTCAAAATACAAATTCAGCATATTTCTCATGTAACTGGAGTAGAGAATTGAATGAGTAGGACAAGATTTATCCTGAATTCTATTCTCCAACATTTTTATTCATTTTGCAGATGGTAAGAAATAGGAGATCATTAATACTCTGGAATAAGATTCAAAATCATATTAATATATTATAGAGATGAGCTGAAAATATCAATGAAACTAATACAGAAATGTAAAATTCTATATAGATATATGATTGACAGATATTGGCAACACTACTTGTGAAATGTCTTGGAATAGTAGTTTATTTCACACTCTTTATTACAAAGAATCAGGAGGCTGTAAAAGGAAAAAAAATCAACAGAAGTATAATTTTTAAATCATTAGAAGTATTCCATTAGAGCAGGGGTCAGCAACGTTAAACACTCAAAGAACCATTTGGACCCATTTCTCACAGAAAAGAAAACATTGGGCGCCACAAAACCTTTTTGACATCTAAAATGAAGATAACACTGCATATATCCTTTTTTACCTTTATGCGAAGTATAAAAAAACTATAGTGTGTTGCATTTATGAAATCAATGAACTGCTACAAAGAAAACAAATTTTTATGCTGGAGAAAGAGAGGGGGGAAAAACTTTTCTCCTTCATCCCAACAGGTAAAAACAATTTTAGTAGCTTATCTTCCATCTTTAAATACAGCATAATTATTCCCATACCTCATCTCTTAATTAGGACAACATATATTCATCTCTCTCTCTCTCTCTCTCTCTCTCTCTCTCTCTCTCTCACACACAACACACACACACACACACACACACACACACACACAAACACACACTTTTATTTACCTGGCCAGCTGGCCTCCCGCTGTTTTCTGACAAGCTAACACACATTCTTATTGGGCTGGCTCTCTCCTGCCCTTTGTCTGCCAGTCCTCTTCACCCACTAAGTTAAGTAAAAGTGTGTGTGTGTGTGTGTGTGTGTGTGTGTGAGAGAGAGAGAGAGAGAGAGAGAGCTGCTGCTTTCTGTTGCTTCCTGCGAAGATGCAGCAAGGGCAGGGAGCCCGCCCAATAAACTTGTCAGCTTGTTGGAGAACAGCGTGAGGTCAAGTGGCCAGGTGAGCAGAAGATGAGAGAGAGAGAGAGAGAGAGAGAGAGAGAGAGAGAGAGAGAGAGAGAGAGAGAGAGAGAGAGAGAGAGAGAGAGAGAGAGAGAGAGAGAGAGAGAGAAGGGAAGCGCAAGTGCCTCTCTCTGTCTGGCGGAGGAGGACTGGAGCCTGGCGCCACAGGAGAAGGCTGAAAAAGCCACATGCACCTCCAGACCCATAGGTTGCTGACCCGTGACCTAGAGTATTGTGTCCCAGGCATCATACTTTAAGAAGCATCGGCAAAAATAGCAAATGTTCAGAAAAGGATCATTAGACAAAAAATAAATCTTAGTGATAAAAAAGAGTTCAATATATTTATCCCTAAAGAAATATAACTGAGAGTTGATATGATTGTACCCTTTAAATAGCTGAAAAGATAAGATGTAGAAGAAAATAAAATCCTATTTTTTCTTCCAGAATTCAGATCACAGAATAATGGATGTAAGTTACAAGAAAACATATTCCAACAGTATGCTAGGGAAAAAAACATCCTGGCAGTTGTAGCAATTTGATGATGAAACCAGTTATTGGAAGAAGAGGTAGGCTGCCTTTCACAGGATTAGTAGAAGTGAAAGCCAGGCAGCCATCTCCTGGAGATGTTATAATTTAGATTCCAATACTGATCCAAATGGCCCCTTTCAACCTTATGAGTCTATGAGAATCATATTTTGAAGAAAAAGATAGCGGATATCATTGCTTTGTTGTGGAGTCTCTGTTACCACCATCTTATATCAGCACAAACAATCATTTACTTTGCTACATTACAGTAGGGTGGGAAATCTTCCTTTAAGTACAGTCTCCTGCTTTGGCTGAAATCAGGGTTTATCAGATTGGAACAAACTGGAATCATAAATTAAGTTCAGTTTTAAACAAAATTTGGTTTGTTTAAAAGATAGCTATAATTTCCTGGCTTAACTATAACAGGAAGTTATGATTAACAGACATTTTTCTACCATAATGTAACAAGAAAAGAAGCAGCTATATATGATGAAAACTTACCTCTTCCTACATCTCCATACCAATAGGCATCTTTGTAATACTTTTGATGATTGGAATAATATCCTGCAATAATTCTACTCTAACATAAAAGTCAGAGAATCTAGCAATTATAAAAAGTTTCATTACCACAACTTCTAGAAGGAAAAATGTGTAAAAATATAAATATATAAACATGAAATTTTATCTAACTCTAAGTATTCTCTTCCATATTCTTTTTGACTAGAGGTTCAAAATATGTATTTTGGATAGTTACCTTGCACTGTGGAGACAAGCACTAATATCTTTCCCTTAGGAATTGTAACTCTTTGATGGAGATGTGCAGATCAGAAATATAAAACATAAATGAATAAATATTTGGTTGCATGCTGAGTTTAGCTGGAGTTAAAATAATATGAATGTCAGAGCATTTAAATCAATTTCAGTTGTTTGTATGTTTATCCATTTATTTATTTTATCTGAAGTATCTCTGTGAGTATTTAAGAATGGGGAGTATATATGCTAAAGCAGCACATTGGAAAACAAATAAAATACTGAATATTGGTAATGAATGCTAATTTATTATGCCTGTTGATTATATTGGATATATTCTTATGGTTAGCCTAAGCCAGCGGTTCTCAACCTATGGGTCGCGACGCTTTTGGGGGTCGCACAAGCCTTTCACAGGGGTCGCCTAAGACCATCGGAAAACACATATTTCCAATGGTTTTAGGCAGGGCTTGTCAACCGCCTTCTCTCCCTCCCCCCCTCCGCTCCACCTCATTTGTTTGTGGAAAATATGCTGCTTGGCGGCAGTCTGCACAAAGTCTAGCAAATGTGCCCTGCAGGGGGCACATGAAGAGCGCAGGCGCAGAGCAAGCCCCCGCCCTCCCCAGAGATTCATTGTGCACCAACCGCATTGACTTCTTCTCGTGCATGCAGGTCAGCGAAGGGGAGGCTGCCGCAGCCCCCAATTCCTGCACCCGTCAGCTGGCGACCCCCGAACTTGCGCTTGTCAGCCGGGAGGTCTGGCAAAGGCTGCCGATCTCCTTTGCCACCCCGCCCATCCTTGACTCCTCCTCCGCCTGTTCATGTTGAGCCCGCCGGGGCTTGACAGGGAGAGAGGGAGGGAAGGAGGAAGGGACTCCTCCTCCTCTCCTAAGCTTCAAAGCATGATCGGCTTCCCAAGGGCGCCACAATCCTTACGAAAGCGGGGGGGAGAAGCAAAGGGGGCGAGAAAGCTCACAGCGGGCTCAAAGGAGCACCTGTCAGCGTTGGTGATGAGAAATTCCCCACAAACCTAGGGAAGGGGGGGAGAAAAGGAGCCCCCTTTGGGAGGAAACCGCCACCTTCTTCTCCTTGGCTTTGTACTCTTCTGTTCCTCAGCAGCCCAGCTGCCAAGCCTCTGCTGGTTGGAACTTCCTTTCCTTCCCTCCCTCTTGGTCTCTTCCTCCTTCCCTCCCTCTCCCATTGTCCCTTCCTTCCTTCTTTCCTTCCTTCCCCTCCCTCTTTGTCCCTCCTTCCCTCCCTCTCTTCCCTTGTCCCTTCCTTCCTTCACCTCCCTCTTTGTCCCTCCTTCCCTCCCTCTTTCCCCTTGTCCCTTCCGTCCTTCCTTCCCTCTTGTCCAGGATCAGGGCGAACCTCTACAGCTGATCCGTGCTTCTGCAGAGCAGCCAAGAAGCAGGTCAGCTGTAGCAGCTCTCCTTGGCTCCTGCCCAGCAAACTTGCTCGAGCTTTGCTAGAAAACATGCCGCTTGCTAATTTAGCAGAAGCATGAATCAGCTGTAGCCCGGCACTGATCCTGGGCTTCTGCTAACTTAGCAAGCGGCATGTTTTCTGGCAAAGCTGAGCAAGTGAGCTGGGCGGAGCTCTCCTCTGCCTCTGGCAGCCTGTCCCCCTCCCCTTGTCCCTTCCTGGGCACAGAGGGGGGGAGGAAGGAAGGGACAAAGAGGGAGGGAAGTAGGGGACAATGAAAGAGGGAAGGAAGGAAGGAACAATGGAAGGGAGGGAAGGAAGGAAGGGACAAAAAGGGAAGAAAGGGACTAAGAGGGAGGGGAAGGAAAGGAAGGAAAGATGGAAGGGACAATGGGAAAGAAGAAGGGAATGAGGAAGAGACTAAGAAGGAGGTGAAGGAAAGGAAGGAAAGAAGGAAGGGACAATGGGAAAGAGGGAGAGAAGGAGGAAGAGACTAAGGGAAGTGAAGGAAAGGAAGGAAGGAAGGGACAAGGGGAGAGAAGGGAGCAAAGGAAGGCAGGCACCCATCCCGGTCCCATCCCAGAGACCCACAGATTCCCCCCCACAGGCACTCTGCAACCTGAGTGATCAGCTGGCCACGCCCCCTGGCCATTGATCATGTGACCCTGGGACATTGTGAACATCGTAAGTATGAATCAGTTGGCAAGCATCCGAATGTAAATCACATGACCCTGGGGATGCTGCAACAATCATGAAAAATATCATAATTCACTTTTTCAGTGCTGTTGTAACTTCAAACAGTCACTAAGCGAATTGTTGTAAGTCAAGGACTACCTATACTTTCCCATTTTTTCCTTTTTTGGGGGGGCAAGTTTTTGATACCTCCCGGCCAGCTGGATGGGGGGTTGGGGGTCACCACAACATGAGGAACTGTATTAAAGGGTCGCGGCATTAGGAAGGTTGAGAACCACTGGCCTAAGTGCTTCACAGAAGAAAAAAATCAGACAAGTTAATCTCTCTCTCTCTCTCTCTCTCTCTCTCTCTCTCTCTCTCTCTCTCTCTCTCTCTCTCTCTCTCTCTCTCTCTCTCTCTCTCTCTCTCTCTCTCTCTCTCTCTCTCTCCCTCCCTCCCCCCTCTTTCTCTCTCCCTCCCTCTCCCTCTTTTCCCCATCCTTAATCTGTGTGTCCTGGGAAGGAAAATTATTTTGGGTAGGTGGGGGGAGAAAGAGACAGGGGTAAGGTTGCAAACTTCCACCTCCATGTTCAACACTTAAGTCAAATATGTGATCAACATGTTTACTCAACTAACCAATTTCTCTTTATTGTATTTTGCATGTTTCATTATAAACAATTATGTGACCTTGCTGGAGAAATATGTGGAGTGAAATACATCCATATCTACATTTAGTGGGATAAACTTGCGTCTATCTGTCTGTATCTATCTATCTATCTATCTATCTATCTATCTATCTATCTGTAGTCCTTGACTTATAACATATCGTTTAGTGACTATTTGAAGTTATAATGTCACTGAAAAAAGTGACCATTTTTCACATTTACAACCATTGCAGCATACCCATAGCCATGTGATCAAAATTCAGCTGCTTGGCAACTGGTTCATATTTATGACAATTGCAGCGTCCTGGGGTTGTGTGATTACCTTTTGCAACCCTCTGACAAGCAAAGTTAATGGGGAAGCCAGATTCACTTAACAACCATTTATTAACTTTACAACTGCAGTGATTCACTTAGCAACTGTAGCAAGAAAGGCTATAAAATAGGGCAAAGCTCACTTAATGACTGTATCACTCAGCAATAAAAAAATTAGGCTCAATTGGAGTTGTAAGTCAAGGACTATCTGTATCTATTTTATAGAGCTACCCATTTCATCTAATAATTCCAGGTCACTCAAACAAAAAAATGTCAAAACATGGTAATATGTAGAAAAGCTTTTTAATTTTCTTAATATTTAGTTACTTGAATGAATGACATATAGATGACCTTTCATCAATATAAAATATTCAAAAGTACGATACATTTCCAGCAAAATCTATCCATTACAATGGATGTGATGTTTGTGATTGATATTGTAACCCCTTTTTGCAGCATTTGCAGAGGTACCATCAGGTGAGCAGTTTCTTTGCAATACTTCATAATGCAGAGCTTAGCCAGAAGGTGAAATCGAAAAGTCACTACCTTGTGTAACTCCACAGGAGTTGGGGACATGATTTCTTTCATCTCTTGCTTCATTTTCCTAAGGGCTATGGACTTCCTCCCCACATCTGAAGGCAATGTGTTGCTTCGAGTGGTCTGGCTATAATGTGGCCTCGAAGTACTTCTTTCCTGAAAGCTGGCTTGTCTTCCTAGATGGCTGCGAACTTGAGAGTTATCATGATTCAGGCTCACTGTACTCCCTGACATAATTGTAGCCTGCAGCATTAATAAACAGGTTGTAAAAATATAATACATAACATAATAAAGAAGATATATTCCTAATGAAAAGTAGCATATTTTTCTGCTGTTATTGTCAAAATATGGTTGCTCAGGGCAAGCAAATGGCTTGGAGAATAGATGAACAATCTGATTGGGAAATTGGGGAAGATCCCTGAGATTCCCCAGTGGATCAGTATAAAAGTATATGAAGTTTTATTAGAAGTATTTAGTGGAACTTTTCCAGATAAAGCCCTGCCTTTAATTCATAACAAGACTACACTTAAACACAAACACACACACAGAGAGAGATAGAGAGACACACAGGTAGACACACATCATGATGATCTCCCCTTTTGGAGTAACCAAAATTACGCACAGTAGCAGAAGCAGAGTAAGACAGAGTAAGGCAAAGAAAATAAATCATGATTTAAGAAAAGTAAAAGGAAATAGAGCTGGATCTAGTTTACACCAACACACATATACTATTTCTGTTGTGTTCTTTGTTCGAGCGCAAATGATGAAGACACATGGCTAATTCAACAGTTCTTTATTCTTCTCTAACTCTCTCACAACAACAACAACAAAAGCAAAACAGGCTTCTTTTTAAGAACAAAGACCCGGACAATCGCAAACAATGTATCTTAGCACTTCTTGCCTTGCGCATGCGCACAAGGCTGGCACCGCTCAGTCTGGTCTGGGCAGCCAACGCTTTGCGCATGCGCACAAGGCTGGCACCACTCAGTCTGGTCCCGGGCAGCCTTGGAATGCCTGGGACCAATGCAACGTCCCGAGCCTGCTTTTGCAGGCTCAGGACACAACACCCCTCCCACTAGATGGAACATACCTTGTACATACACAGGTGTACCATTCACTGGAAGGAGTGTTATACAGTCCAGTAATCAAATGCAATGAGTCTGGATAATTGGGTCTGCCTTCAGACAAACCCCCTTCACTTTCAGTAATGCCTGAATGTTTCCGAAATCAAAAAATATTACAACATTCTATCCCGAATGCTTCCTGTATTCAGGAATGCTCCTGAAATAGCTTTATTGACTTGACAGCAACTTCATAAATTCCCTAAGATGTTTGGGTGGGCACTTGGCCTGCTGCGGCCTTCTAAGGCCAGAAGATATTGTCTGGCCCACCTGCTTGCCTACCAGGCGAGGCAGGCCAGGGCGTTGCTGCCTTAAATCCCCAGGTGACCCTGGTGAGGGTGCCTGGCCTACCTGCTCGCCTACCAGGCTAGGCAGACCAGGACTTTGCTGCCCCAAATACCCAGTTGACCCGCCCATCTGCTGGCTGGCTGGACCCTCTAAGTCCAAACCAGCATACCTTGGAGGTGTGGCTTTCCCCGGGTCCACAATGGATCCTTCTTGGGAACACTGTCCCTCGAACCCAAGACCACCAGATGGAGAGTGCTGGGTAGCGGACGTGCCCCAGTACCCAGTGGCCCCCAAGCACATGCCCAAGGTGCCAGAGTCAGGAGTCGCCTCCCTGGCAACCCCCCTTGCTGGGGACCTCCTTTTGGGAGCAATTGTGGAATTGGACAAGCACCTCTGTTGAAATTCTTCTTCTCTTGCTCTTCGTGATTTATTTGGATACACCCGGTCAATCTCCCTATCTGGAGCACTATCTGACATACATGAATACTGTGGATACCCCCGGTGTGACTCCCTGTCTGGAGTAATTATGGATGTGTGGGATGACCCCCTATCCATTGAATTCCTGTTAGGAGCACTTGTGGAACCTTGGGATGACTCCCCAATAGCCTCAGCAGCAGCTAGCGATGGCCTGTGAAACTGATCCCCAGAATGCATGTTATGGTCCTCCTCCCTCCCCCCAGAGCAGAGCCAGGAGCGGAAGGGTGAGAGTCCAATCTCCAATGCAGTTGGTCTATATGTCTGCGAAGAACGCGGCCATCTGCCAAGGCAACTTCGTATGATAACGGCCCGGAGACCTTGCAGACCACAGCTGTGACCCAGAGATGACCAGACCCATAGTATCTTGCTCAAACCGGATCGCCCACCTGGAGTCTCCTAGTGCCCGCGGTTGTGATACCTGTGAAGCCACCCGGTCAGGGTGCAGCCTGTCCAGTTTAGTGATGAGGCGGTGACCCCAGCAGAGTTCAGCAGGGCTCTTCCCTGTGCCAGTGCATGGTGTGGTGCGGTGTGCAAGAAGGAAATCTGCTAACCTGTGATGCCAGTTACCATAAGTCAGTTTCTTGAGAGCATCTTTGGTAGTTCACACCATCTTCTCTGCCAGTCCGTTGGTGGATGGATGGAAGGGAGCCAAAGTTGCATGGCGGATCAGGTTGGCCTGAAGAAAAGCCTGGAACTCAGAAGAGGTAAATTGAGGCCCATTATCTGACACCAGAACATCTGGCAGACCGTGTGATGCAAAAATTCCTCTTAACACCTGGATTGTCCTGGCAGTAGTAGTGGATGAAACAGGAACAACCTCTAGCCACTTGGAATGGCTGTCAACAACAATCAGGAAGAATTGCCCCTGAAAGGGCCCAGCATAATCTATATGCACCCTAGACCATGGGGTTTGAGTTTCCTCCCACCTATGTACTGGGGCCTGAGGCATTTCAGGCCGAGACTTTTGGCACACTTGTCACCCTTGCACCTGGGCCTTGATGGCTTTATCGAGCCCAGGCCACCAAAGATGGCTACGCGCAAGCATTTTCATCCTGACTATACCAGGATGTCCCTCATGCAGAGAGGTCAAGATTCTAGATCTCAATGAGGCTGGGATCACTACTCTGCTACCGCATAACAGGCAACCCTTAAAAGTGGACAACTCATGCTTCTTGTGCCAGAAACTTTGGAACACAGTATAAGGGCACTTGTCAGGCCATCCTGACAACACCCATGTCAGCACGCGTATAAGCGTGTGATCAGTGGCAGTTTCTGTAGCCACATCCCTAACATTGAGGGGAGACTCAGGCAGTTCCTGAATGGACAGAATATTAACGGCTGGAGCAGGATCTGATTCTACTTGGTTCAGGGGTAATCTGCTCAGGCCATCTGCATGGCCCATTTCTTTCCCAGGTTTGTGAACTAATGTATAGTCATATGCTGACAGGAAAATGGACCATCTCAGCATACGGGGAGAAAAGATATGTGGGGTTTGTTTGGTAGTGGTAAACAAACCCAGCAGAGGCTTATGGTCAGTATAGACCGTGAAATGGTGGCCATATAAGAAATCATGAAATTTCTTAATGCCAGCCACTATGGCCAAAGCTTCCCTGTCAATTTGAGCGTAATTCCACTCTGCAGAAGATAGAGTCCTTGAATAGTAGGCCACAGGGACCTGTGTCCCATCAGCCTTCAGATGGCTAAGTACTGCTCCCACTCCATAAGGAGATACATTGCGTGCGATGCAAACAGGCAGTTGCTCATTGAAATGCGCTAATATAGCATTAGACATGAGCAAGGCCTTAACCTCATTGAAACTCTTGTCATGGACTTTAGTCCACTGCCAAGGGGCCTGCTTGTCTAAGCGCCTATGTAATGGCTCTGCCACAGCAGCTTTATGTGGGAGGAATGCATGGTAAAAATTTAATAGCCCCAAGAAGGCTTGCAGCTCACTCTTAGACTTAGGGCCTGCTGGATGGCTTGCAATTTAGTTTCAGCAGGGTGAATTCCTTGAGCATCTATCCTGAATCCTAAGAAATCAGTAGAAGTGACTCCTATCTTACATTTATCTTTCTTCAGTTTAAGGCCTGCTTTTCGAAAACGAAGCAAGACAGCCCTTAATCTCTCTGCTATTTTCAGATGACTTCCCAGCAATGAGGACATCATCAAAGTATGGACAGACCCCAGGAATACCTCAAAGTGTGCTCTCCATGACACTTTGGAGTATGCCAGGGGCTACATTTACCCCAAATTGCAGTCTCTTGACCTTAAATGCCCCTCTGTGAGTTACAATAGTCTGGGCCTCTGCAGCTGCCTCATCAACAGGTAGCTGTTGATAGGCTTGTGCCAGGTCAAGCTTTGCAAAAATACGCCCCCCCTTGAGGGAGGCCAGAATATGACTTACCACAGGTACTGGATAAGTGTGCTGTTGCAGCATCTTATTCAGTGTGCACTTGTAATCTGCACATATACGTATATCCCCATTAGGCTTTAAAGGTGTTACTATGGGGGTTTCCCATGGACTTGAGTCCACAGGTTCCAGAATGCCCTGCTGGAGCAATTTGTCCAGCTCAGCATCAATCTTACCCTTGAGGGCAAAAGGTACCCTCCTAGGTTTAACCCTGATGGGCATGATGGTTGGGTTTAACCGTATCAAAATGGGAGGCCCCTTGTAGGATCCTAACTTTGAACTAAACACATCTGCAAACTCCCTGCAGACTTCTGTAAGGCTTAACATTTGCAAATGGTGCAGCCCAGTTACCTGGTTTCCTAGAGCCTCAAACCAATCGAGTCCAATAAGACTCGTACGTTCCAAAACAACATCTAGGGGGCCCTCAAAATCCTTATGCTGTACTCTAAGAGTGGCCTCTCCCTTAACACACACCATACAATTCTGAAAATCTGTAAGTATTAGATTGGATGGCCTGAGTTTAACTCAAATGCCACTACTGCTGCATATCCTTTTGAAGGTATTAATGGAGATAATGGAGAGAGCGGACCCAGTGTCCAACTCCATTGATAAGGAAACCTCTTGCAACCTTATGTTAATGGACAGTTTCTTCTTAAGGGGCTTATGTGTCCCTGTCCTCCAAATACTCCTGCGCGATGCGCAGAAACCCACCCTATGTTGGCTGGGGACCCTGGTATCTTTCAGACGCAATTCTTCATGAAGTTGGACCTTCTGGCGACCCAAACAGATGGATGCTATGTGGCCTTGCCTGCCACATGCTCTGCAGATGGCGGAACGAAACCTGCAGTCAGCTCGCTTGTGGCGACCTCCACACCCGAAGCATTGAAGAGATGCTGGGGCCTTGTCTGGACATTCCTTCTGCCTCCTTTCAGGTGGCTGGGAAAGCCTATTCACCTCTTCTTCAGGATCCGCGTCCGATTCTTCTCGAGCATCCTCTTGATGGATGGTAGCTGTCTCTGGAGAACTCCTGGTGAGCCGTAAGGTCTTCACAGCCCCACCTGCTGCTTTCTCAGCTGTCACCTCTTGTAGCGCATCTTGGAAGGAGACTTCTTCCTTAGCAAAAATCTTCTGCTGCAAGTCTCTGTTCCTTAGTTCACAAATCGATCTCGCAGCCTCTCTTCCAGATCTTTGAACTCACAAGGCCTGGCTGCTCTTCTTAAGGCCGCAATAAGTCTGTAGCAGATTCACCCTGCTTCTGGTCCCTCTGTTCAAACGTGTGCCTCCAAGCAATAACAGACAACTTTGGCTGGAAGTGTTCCTTCAACAGCTTCTTCAAGTCAGTATATGTCACTGACTCCAGAGGTGCAGGGGCCACCAGGTTCTCTGCAATTTCAAAAGCTTTCTGTCCACAAACACACAACAGAGTTGCAGCCTTCAAGCCATCTTCTCTAATTTGATTTACTCTGAAATAATTCTCCACCCTTGCTACATAAGAATTCCATTTCTCTGGGTGTGAGACATCAAAATCAGACAAACGCCCAATCTTCGCCATGCTTAGTTACAAGCTTCACCACTTGCTCCTCTGCAAACTGATCTAAGGGAAAGGTTCCTGTAGCCGAACTCACCCTCCAGCGACTCTATACTGGCAGGCTGGGACGCTGATTCAGATGCCGTTTTCCCTCTTCAGGACTTCTTGGATAAGTCCTTAAAGCTTCTTATTTCATTTGCAAAGCATCCCACCTTTATCGCCAGTGTTGTGTTCTTTGTTCGAGCGCAAATGATGAAGACACATGGCTAATTCAATAGTTCTTTATTCTTCTCTAACTCTCTCACAACAACAACAACAAAAGCAAAACAGGCTTCTTTTTAAGACCAGAGACCCGGACAATCACCAACAATGTATCTTAGCACTTCTTGCCTTGCGCATGCACACAAGGCTGGCACCGCTCAGTCTGGTCCTGGGCAGCCTTGACGTCCCGAGCCTGCTTTTGCCGGCTCAGGACACAACAATTTCATATAGTCTTTTTACTTTTTTAAAAATCTTCCTCTTTTAAGGATCTTACTAACTCTATCTAACCACAATTTTCTCAATCTTTCCTTTTTTCCTGATCCATACACACTTCCTTCATATATATATATTCATATATATCTACTTGGCAATTTGATCCTCTCAGTCTATCTAACCAGGCACTTGCTTGTTCTACACAGTTCGTTAGTTTTTGTATTCAGGTCACATTTGTTGAGCATCCATTCATTTGTTTTACCATACATCGGGGTGTCAAACTCGCAACGTCACATGACGTATCAGGATTTTTTGCCATTGCCGGCAATGGGGTGGGTGCAGTTTCGCTATGATGCATCCGGCCCATGGGCCGGCAGTTTGACACCCCTGCCATACATGCTTCTTAAGTACTACAGCAGAGAACTTCCTATGTCCCATCAAGTTGATGGCATACAATGAATGCCAATGCTCACTTTGCCCAATTTTATAGGCTTGGCAACAGCTACAAAAGATGGTGTTACATAATTAGGTCTTATGTCATGAAGGCTTCATAGACCAGAGGTCTTCAAACTTGGCCCTTTTATGATTTGTAGATGTCAACTCCCAGAATTCTTCAGCCAGGCATACTGGCTGAGGAATTCTGGGAGTTGAAGTCCACAAGTCATCAAAGGGCCAAGTTTGAAGATCCCTGTCATAGACAATAACTAATTCTTTGAATTGCACCAGAAAGAATCCTGGTAACTACGGTAACTCAAGGAGAAAAAAACATTACATGGGCCTAATAAGGCTTACAGATAATTGCTGTTGCATTCTGGACCAGCTGCAGTTCCTAAGTAGGTTTCAAGGGCAGCATTATGTAGAACACTTTGTGGTAGGCCATGCACAAGACAATCAAACCACAAGTGACTTTCTGAAGGACTTCCTGTTCCATGTAACAGAGGAAATGGTTCTGAAGATAGATTTATATAAAGGCCTTTTTTGTCTCACTGCCACCTGTTCCTTGAACAGCAACTGTGAGTCCAAGAAGATCCCAAAATTGTGTACCAGTTCTTTGGGTGATGATGGTGGTGGTGGTTTGTCATTCCAAACAAGATTAAATATGAAATATCTCCAATTTGGGATGTGTGTGTGTTTCCAAAACCTCACAACTTTGGCAGGGTTTAGCCTGTTCCTACTCCATAGCCTTAGACCATCATACAAGACATTGGCAGAATCACCATTCACACTGCATTTAAATTACTTTTATGTTTCACCTGATATACCAACTCTCATTTCAACATAGCAAAGTGTACAGAAACACACTCCAACTTTTTTTCCTTTGGCAAACCTTTGGTTATCGCAATACATAACATATTATTCATTAGCTTTCCAACAGCATTTATAAACCTATGTTTCTATATAATTCCCAAGGTAAACCTTATAGCAAAGTACATGTTTATCTATTTACCCTATTTACATCTAATTTGCAATCATTTACCCCATTTCTCCAACAAACACAACTATTTTGCTTTTCAATGTTTTAATTTTCAGAGCTATGAACCCAAATCATTTGGGTTTTCAGTCTACAACACAGCATTGGTTACATACAAAGGTTTTATACAACCAACACTCATCCTATATTTAAAAGTCACAAACATGACTTTTAAATATATTCATTAATTCATTAACAACCAAGAAGACATTGCAGACCTTGGTCTTACTCTCTGCTCAGTGCTAAATCACTCACTAAAATTCTCACATGTGCTACATTTCCATTATATACTGTCTTATTGTATTTAGCAACCAATGTTTTCATTGCATATATGAAGATATATTTTTATTTCCAGTATTTCCTCTGTTTGTATTAAAGCAATAAATTTAGGGTTTAAATTATTTTCTTTTAAAAATGTTTTAGTTTCTGACATATTCTTTAAGCATTTTTCCTTACTACCAAAATAATAATTTTAAAAATCATTAGATCTACTTTGACAAAAATGAAAGTTAAGGTTAGACTAATAGAAAACAATTAATTTGCAAAAGATAATACATATACCCAATTAATTTAACTTTCTAAAAGGCTTCTTAAATGAAACAATTCTCAAACTATTGAAATATTCATTCTATTTCCATATCCATTTGCTGTGCTCTTAGGAAAAAATCCATAAGAGAAGCTTGAGCTACATGCCTTAGGCCGAACTAAACCAAACTGATAAGTCATTTCTCCCAAGTATTCAGAAGGTCAGTTAAATATATAACATATCCACATTAAATAACAGGCATGCAATATGGAAGCTATGGATCTGAGGCTATGCAGTCAACTTGAGTAGCATGATTTTTATCTTGTCAATGCCATTCACATTCATTGTGATCACTCTGTGATTTCCGTATGACATAAAGATGAAAACAGAAATCTTACAATTTTGCAACACTGGGAATTTAAAAGAACATAAAAGAAAATTCTTGCAGACTCACCCTTCTGAAGAAATAAACTAAGAATATTAATTTTTGCTGTAATTAAGGAATTAAGATAGTCCTCAACTTACAACAGTTCATTTAGTGACCATTCAAAGTTACAAAGAGATTGAAAAAATTGACTTATGACGGTTTTTCACATTTACAACTGTTGCAGTATCCCCGTGGTCACATGATCAAAATTCAGACACTTGGCAAATGATTCATATTTATGATGGTTACAGCATCCCGGGGTCATGTGATCACCTTTTGCGACCTTCTGATAAGCAAAGTCAATTGGGAAGCCAGATTCACTTAACAACTGTATTACTAACTTAACAACTGCAGTGATTCATTTAACAACTGTGGCAAGAAAGTAGTAAAATGGGGCAAAGCTCATTTAACAAATGTCTTGCTTAGCAACAGAAATTTTGGGCTCAGTTGTGGTTGTAAGTTGAGCACTACCTATATGGCCAAGTTTTTTAAAAAGTATGTGGTTACTCTGTTTTTGAAGTAAACTAACTGAGTGCAAAGTTAATATGGCAGATTGCAACAGCAAAAAAACCCCACTAAATATATAAATCTTTTGTAGCTATATTAGTTCATGTGGTGAATCTAATTGTAAAAATGTGTGGAAATTTTGTTTTCATTTATGTTCCCTATAATTCAAATTCAGTTCTGTTGCGAGAGATACATGCCAGGAAAACTTTTATAAAAGCTGTTAGAAAAGAATGGGATGTGTGCTGTTAAGGCAAAGTAAGCCTGCAAACAAATGCAGCCAGAAGTAGCACAGGAGAAGCTTTTGCTCACACAAATTTCAGCAGCAGATCCATGGAAAGTAATTGCTTGATTGAGGGTTAGCAAAGGGTTAGCAAAGGTTAGCAAGCAAAAATATAAACACTAAAGGGTAAGTACCAAGAGAGCCATGTTTCTCAAATACAGACGCCTGTCAACCTTGTCCTATGGAGAGGGGTTAAAGCTTTAAAATGATTTTGTGAGATTAATGGAAACTTAGAAAAAAGGAGGGGAAAACCCAACAAAAATGAGTGTTAATTGAAAAAAAGAAATTAGTCTGTTATGAAGGAGTAGATTGCTTCTACCTCTAATTCCCTCAGAATTCCTGACTGTCCACAAGTCTCCAAATCCTCCAGTGCTTGGGACCAGAAGTTTTCCTCCTGGTCAGGCTCAGGAACACCTGTAAAACTAGAGTCAGAGAAAGGTCTGCAAAAGTTATAGAGAACATCACAACGAACTTCACAGGAAATGCTTGCAATACATAGTAACAAGAAGGATTTTTTTTTTGTGGTGTGTGTGGGAGCTAGATAACAAGGCAGAGGAGACACAGCTGATGAACTGGGCTGTGGAGTGACCGGTACATGAATTTATAACAGGTCTGTGCTGACTTGACTCAAACTGCTGTTGATTTTTAAAAATAATTGTACTAAAAGTCTCTCCCTCTCTATTTCTCTCTCTCTTTCTGTCTCTAATTATACAAATGTTAAATATAAAATGAGTAACAATATCTTGCAAGACAAATAGATAATTATCAGCTCTCCAAAAATAACAAGCCTCTAGTCTGCTTTTCTTTGGGAAGTCACTTTCACTGCTTTGTATTCTTAGCATTTTTTCATTCTACCTGCTATAAATTGTGGAGTTAGAAGCATGCAGAAAATTTTGAAGATGCAAAGGAAAGATGGAAAGCCATTTGAGCAATTATCAATGCTTTGCTGAGTTGGGAATGCTACATCTCCTACTCAAGCATCTCTCATTCAATCTGTTAAGTTTTGGATAACTTTATCTTTAAACCTTCCTTTCGAGGAAGAATTGTGAAGAAAGTGGTGGTCCTGCAAGTTCAGAAAGCACTACAGAAAGTAGAATGTTTGGACTCTTGGCAGTCAGGTTTCAGGCCAGGTTACAGAATGGAGACAGCATTTTATGCACTTCTGGATGACCATTGGAAAGACTTAGATCATCAAGTATAACTTTCTTGGTCCTTCTTGACTTCTCATAGCATTTAATACCACAGAGCTTGGTATTCTTCTGGACCATCTCCAAGGCATTGGAGTGGGAGGCATTGTTTTGTATTGGTTGTTCTCCTTCCTGAAGTAGAAATTGGTGGTAGTGGGAGAAGAGAGATCTGCCATGAGACTTCTACTTTGTGGAGTGCCTCATAGTTCTCTCTGTCCATTCTTTTTTAACAGCTACAGGAAATTCTGGGAGAGATCATCCTCCAGATATGAGGCTTGGTGTCATCAATATATGGATTATAACTTGCTTTATATCTTTTTTTAATACACATTTTATTGTTTTTTTTAAATTTTATCATCAAAATGCTCAGGAAAACACTGTTGAAAGGGTAATCAATCATAACAAAACAAGTCATATATATATAACTAAAATTAATACCTTAAAAAATTCCCCCCTCTATTTCCTCACATGATATAACAAATTTAGTTTAATCTATTTCTTCTTAAAATTCAATCAATCCACAGAATCATCCCTACTATTACATCTACATAAATCACTCCTGCTTTTAAGCTCCACTAATTTCAATTAAACTATTCCAATTGATCTTAAACTAACATATTAATAAAATTTTGGGTATCTCTTCTACAACACACATAATATTCCAAGAATAACATTCTAATATTTTCACATATATTCCATCTCTTAATTTAATACATCATTAATTAATACCCTTTCTTCTCTTATCATAGATCTCTCTAATTCTTCTGCTATTACAAAATAGTTTTCTATATAAACAGAGTAAAAAAAACAAAATAAGAATCATTTCAACCTGTTAAGTAAAATTTAACTCTCAACCAAATTAACTAGCGTATCTAAGACAAGCATATTATTACACCAATTATTATCTTACTGCTTTCATTTACTCAATTAGATTGTCAAATCGGTCCAAATTTCTAAAGCCTTTTTGACCCAATAATTAAAATTTTAAATCACATTTTTAAATCTAACTCTGGCTTTTTTTCTATACCAAGCTGGTTTCCGTAATGTCGCATCTATGTCATCAAATCTCATTATTTGAGTACTAAAGTTTATCAGCAAATTGATCTGATCAAAATTCTCTTCCCCTTCTTCCAGTATCATATAAGCAATATAGTCCATTTTATTCCATATTATAATTTCAGCTTGATTATCCAGGTTATCATAACTTTCAATCGCTCGCGTCTGGCTGTCAATTCCTGTTAATTTTGGCAATGGGAGAACTTCACTTATAGTCATGTTTTGATCTTCAAAGTTCTCCATTTGTACATAGACTTGTGAAATATCCTCCTCTGTAGTAGTTAGTTGATTTATAGAATAGTTATTTAATAGTTATTTAATATCTCAATCTGGGATTTTGGGTCCAGAATTTTTCTAAAGTTTAATTGATCAATGAGTTCTTCCATCTCAAATTGTGTACACTGTTGCACATAAGCTTCTTCTTGGCCAGACAGCTGTGCATCATGAAGAGTCAGAGAGAATTGAAGACCCAGGCGTTAACATTGAGATCGACCGGGTGCAGAAGATCCCAGAAAGAAGGCAGCAGCCACTTGACAAGGCAGCCTTCTTCCCTAGCTGTCAGGGTGCAGTGGACGACACCAGTGCTCAGAATGCCGGTTCCGTGCAGCTGTGTGCCGAGCATATGGCAAACAAGGCCACATTGCTACTGTCTGAAAAGGTTGCCAGAGGGAATCGCCATGCAAAGACTTCCCCAGGAGAGGTAATGGGGCCCCCAGGGCAGAATAGAGTAGGATTTTGCTCTGAAAGAAGGAGCATCCTCAGAACTGGAACCCATCTCCCCCTAAAAGAAAAGCTTAGACTAAAAGTCAAGCTGCAAGGGCCTTCCATTCTCCATGGAACTCGACACTCAATCAGCTGTGTCTATAATTTCCTATAAGACTTTTAACTTCATCTGCAGAAATGGCGGAAAACGAGTCAGACTCAAGCCGTCAGACTTAGTTTTGACAGATTTTCAAAACTCCCGCATACCGGTTAAAGGAGAAGCTACAATAAAAGTGACATTCAAAGAGTTTGAAGGTCCCCTAAGTGTCGTGATGGTGGAAGACCAGCGAACAAGCCTGATTGGCTTAGACTGGTTTGATGCCCTAGGCATCCATGTGACTGGCATCAACAGAACCCAGCGGATTTGGTAGCTGTCTGCCAGGAGTTTGCAGACGTATTCAGTCTCAATTTAGGGAAGTACAAAGGAGCATCAATTGCTCTCCACCTTGATATAACAGTAGCTCCAATCAGAGTAAAGCCTCGTAGAGTGCCTTTGCCCTTAAGCCCAAGATTGATGCAGAGTTAGATAAGCTCATTCAACAGGGAGTCTTGCAACCCATTGACAGCTGTTTGTGGGAAACCCCCATTGTTACACTGGTCAAGCCCAATGGAGAGGTGCGCATCTGTGCTGATTATAAGTGCACTATTAATAAGGCACTTCAGCAGCATGCATATCCGGTACCTGTAGTTAGCTACATTCTGGCATCTTTACAAGGAGGTCGCTTATTTGCAAAGCTGGACCTGGCACAGGCTTATCAGCAACTGCCTATAGATGATGCCTCTGCTGAGGCTCAAACAATAGTTACCCATAGAGGGGCATTTAAGGTTAGATGCCTGCAGTTTGGGGTCAGTGTAGCCCCAGGACTCTTTCAGAGTGTGATGGAACGCACATTAAAAAACATTCCAGGTGTGTGTCCTTATTTCGACGACATTTAAATTACTGGGGAGTCAGCAGAGATACTTGCAGAACGTTTAAGGGCTGTTCTTCAGCGCTTCTGCAAAGCGGGGCTAAAGCTCAAAAGGGAAAAATGTCAAATAGGAGTCAACTCCACAAAATTCCTGGGTTTCTGGATCGACGCTGCCTGAATACACCCAGCTGATTCAAAGCTCAAAGCTATTTTACAGGCTCTCAGACCAAAGTCAAAGGGAGAGCTGCAGGCATTCCTAGGGCTACTTAACTTTTATCATGCCTTTCTACCTCAAAAGACTGCATTAGCAGAGCCTCTACACAGGCTCTTAGATAAAAGGGCACCATGGCAATGAACTAGCGCCCATGAAAACAGTTTCAAAGCAGTCAAATCACTGCTGTCATCAGACTCTGTGTTAACACATTTTAATGAAAAGCTGCCTATCAGTATTGCATGTGATGCATCATCATACGGGATAGGAACAATTTTGAGCCATATAATGGCAAATGGGCAGCAAAGCACCCATAGCTTATTACTCAAGGACACTTTCCCCTGCAGAAAGAAATTATGCTCAAATTGATGAGGAGGCTTTAGCCATAGTTGCAGGAATAAAGAAATTCCACGATTTCCTTTATGGTCACCCTTTTATGGTCTTTACAGACCACAAGCCTCTTCTAGGTCTGTTCACTGCAGACAAGCAAACCCCTCAAATCCTGTCTCCAAGGATGCTGAGGTGGTCAATCTTTAGGGCAGCCTACAATTACAGGCTAGTCCATAAGCCTGGTAAGGAAATGGGTCACGCTGATGCACTCAGCAGACTCCCCCTGCCTAATTTAGAACCAGACCCCGCACCTGCTGCATGCATCTTGTCAATTCAGGATTTGCCTGAATGTCCCTTTCACGCTGGGGATGTGGCTGCTGAGACAGCCTCTGATAAAACTCTCAGCCGAGTTTTGAACTGGGTGCTGAGGGGGTAGCCAGGAACCAGTCTTGGAACAGAGTTTCAGAACTTTATTAGAAGACAGGACAAGCTGTCTGCACACAAGGGATGTATTCTATGGGGGAGTAGGGTTGTAGTCCCACACACGCTAAAGGAAAGAGTCTTAGAATCTCTGCATGGGGGACATCCTGGAATAGTAAGGATGAAGGCACTCGCGAGAAGCTACCTGGCCAGGGTTGGATAAGGATATTGAGGCTCAAGTTAAAGGATGCCAGGTTTGCCAACAGTCCAGACCTGAAATGCCTCAAGCCCCTGTACATCGCTGGGAAACCACACAAACTCCCTAGTCTAGGATTCACATAGACTACGCAGGACCCTTCCAAGGACAGGTGTTCCTCATTGTAGTGGACAGTCACTCCAAGTGGCTTGAGGTAGCACCTGTACCTTTTATGACTACTGCCAGGACCATCTAGGAACTGCGCAGAATCTTTGCCACACACGGCTTACCCGATGTAATCGTATCAGATAATGGGGCACAATTTACTGTTGCAGAATTTCAGTCATTTCTAAGGTTTAATATGATTAGACATGCCACCTCTCTAACGGTCTCTAACGGCCAAGCGGAAAGGATGGTCACGACGACCAAAGAAGCACTTAAAAGACTAATCAGGGGTGATTGGTGTTGTGTCCTGGGCTTGATGAAGAAACTCAGCAAGCCCAGAAATGTTGCAAATGGTCCCGGGCAACTTAAAAGCTGCCCGGGACCAGACAGGTTGGCGCTAGTCTTGCGTGCAGGCGCAAGGCGTGAATAAAGGGGATTTATGATTGGATGTGGGGAAAACTATAAAAGGTCTGCGAGCCTGTTGGGTTGCTGAATGGTAACGTGGAACAAATAAAGAAGAACTTGGTTAACAAATTGTGTGTCGCTTCAATGCCGCGAACCCCAATACACAAAAGTGGCGACGAAGGTGGGATCGCTGCAAAGAAGACAACTCGAAGAACCTAGCCTCTACAAAAAGAGCTGGAAGCTGGGAAGTCGGCCCCCAGATCTGCACTCACCTGCCAGTATGCAAACGCTGGAGGTGGGCTTGGAAAATGGGCCTCTTCCCAGCCGGAGTTGCAGCGAGGCTAAGAGAAGCCAGAAATGTCGAAGATCGGCCGGCTGTCCGAATTCGACGTGTCTCACCCGGAGCATTGGAACTCTTACATGGCCCAGGTGGTAAACTACCTGTGGGTTAACCAGGCTCAAGAAGACGGTTTGAAGGCAACAACCCTGCTGTGCGTCTGCGGTCAGGACACTTTTGACAAAGCAGAATTCATTGCTGCTTTGAGACAAGCTGCCAGGCCTTGTGAATTCAAGGACCTGGAAGAACATATAAGAGACCATTTCGTCTGCCGCCTTAGAAGCAGAGAGCTGCAACAAAAAATCTTTGCCAAAGCTGAAGTCACCTTCCAAGATGTCTTGCGTGAAGTTGCAGCTCAAGAGGCAGCAGGCGGCGTTGTGGAAGCCTTGAGGCTCACGAGAAACGCTCCAGCAATTGCAACTGTCCATCGAAAAGATGCCCAAGAAGTTCAAGATCCGGACCCGGAGGAAGAGGTGGACCGACTGCACCACCCTGCAGCATGACGGCCGTGAGAGAAGCCAGACAAGATCCCAGCAGCTCTTCAGTGTCTCAGATGCGGTGGACGCCACAAGTGAACAGACTGCCGGGTTCCACTCCATCATTTGCTGGGCATGTGGTAAGCAAGGCCACATTGCCTCCGTCTGTTTGGGTCACCAGCAGGTGCAACCTCGGGAAGAATTGTTTCAGAAAGGTACCAGGGTCCCCAGCCAACATAGGGTGGGCTTCTGCGCATCGCGCAGGAGTATTCTGAGGACAGGGACACACAAACCCCTTAAGAAAAAACTTCGCATTGATGTGAAGTTGCAAGGGGTTCCCTTATTGATGGAGTTGGACACAGGGTCCGCTCTAGTCGGCCTCCGAGTCAGACTCAGGCCATCAAATTTAATCCTCACTGACTTCCAGAATTCCAAAGTCAGTGTGAAAGGGGAGGCTACGCTCAAGGTGCTGTGTAAGGCTTTGAGGGCTTCCTATATGTGGTGGTAGTTGGGGGTGAAAGCATGAGTCTTATTGGACTCGATTGGTTTGAGGCCCTTGGAATTCAAGTGACTGGGCTTCACAGCGTGCAAACGTTGGGCCTTACAGAAGTTTGCAAGGAGTTTGCTGATGTGTTTAGCTCAGAGCTTGGCTCCTACAAGTGGCCTTCCATTGCATTACGTTTAGACCCAACTATCACGCCCATCAGGATCAAGCCTAGAAGGGTGCTTTTTGCCCTCAAAAGCAAGATAGATGCAGAGCTGGACAAACTGCTCCAGCAGGGCATCTTAGAACCTGTGGACTCTAGGCAATGGGAAACCCCCATAGTAATGCCTTTAAAGGCTAATGGAGAAGTCCACATATGCGCAGACTGTAAGTGTACACTGAATAAAGCATTGCAACAGCACGCATATCCATTGCCTGTGGTGAGTCACATTCTGGCCTCCCTCAAAGGGGGACGCTTTTTGCAAAACCTGATTTGGCACAGGCCTATCAACAGCTACCTGTTGATGAGGCAACTGCAGAAGCCCAGACAAATGTAACACATAGAGGGGCCTTTAAGGTTAAAAGACTGCAGTTTGGGGTTAATGTAGCCCCTGGCATATTTTGAGGTGTCATGAAATGCACACTTTGTGGTATTCCTGGGGTCTGTCCCTATTTCGATGACGTCCTCATTGCTGGGGAGTCATCTCAAAATCTTGCTGAAAGATTAAGGGCTGTCTTGCTTCGTTTCTGCCAAGCAGGCCTTAAATTGAAGCAAGATAAATGCAAAATAGGAGTCACTTCCGCTGATTTCTTAGGTTTCAGGATTGATGCTCAAGGCATCCACCCTGCTGAATCCAAGTTTCAAGAGATTCAGCAGGGCCCAAGTCCCAAGTGCAAGAGCGAGCTGCAAGCTTTCTTGGGGCTTTTAAACTTCTATCACACATTTCTCTCACATAAGGCTGCAGTGGCAGAGCCATTACACCGGCTATTAGACAAACAGGCTCCATGGCAGTGGACTAAAGTCCATGAAAGGAGTTTCAATGAGGTTAAGGCCTTGCTCTCTTCAAATGCTGTTTTAGCCCATTTCAATGAGCAACTGCCTGTGTGCATCGCATGCGATGCATCTCCTTATGGAGTGGGAGCAGTACTTAGCCACCTGAAGGCTGATGGGACACAAGTCCCTGTAGCCTATTATTCAAGGACTCTGTCATCTGCAGAGCGGAATTACGCTCAGATTGACAGAGAAGCCTTGGCCATAGTGGCTGGCATAAAGAAATTCCATGATTTCTTATATGGCCACCATTTCATGGTCTACACAGACCATAAGCCTCTGCTGGGTTTGTTTACTACTAACAAACAGACACCACACATTATTTCCACACATATGCTGAGATGGTCAATTTTCCTATCAGCATATGATTACTCACTCATTCACAAACCAGGAAAAGAGATGGGCCATGTTGACGGCCTCAGCAGATTACCTCTCAAACAAATAGAGGCAGATCCTGCTCCTGCTATTCACATTCTCTCCATTCAGGAGTTAACTGAATCTCCCCTCAATGCTAGGGACGTGGCTGCAGAAACTGCCATTGATCACTCACTCACACATGTACTAACATGTGTCTTGTCAGGATGGCCTGACACGTGTCCAGATGCTGCATTTCAAAGCTTCTGGCAAAGAAGGCATGAACTGTCTACATTTAAGGGGTGCCCGTTATGGGGTAGTAGAGTAGTTATCCCAGCCTCACTGAGGTCTAGAGTCTTGTCCTCTCTGCATGAGGGATATCCGGGCATTGTGCGCATGAAAGCGCTTGCACGCAGCTATCTTTGGTGGCCTGGATCGAGGCCCAGGTGCACAGGTGCCAGGTGTGCCAACAGTCACAGCCTGAAATGCCTCAGGCCCCTGTACACAGTTGGAAGGAGACACAAACCCCTTGGTCAAGGGTACATTTAGATTATGCTGGGCCCTTTCAGAGGCAATTCTTCCTTATCCTGATGGATAGCCATTCCAAGTGGCTAGAGGTTGTACCTGTCTCCTCCAGGTGACCATCCAGGTGTTGAGAGGAATCTTCGCTACCCATGGGCTTCCTGATGTCCTCGTCTCTGACAATGCCCCCCAATTTACTTCTTTTGAGTTCCAGGCTTTCCTACAGGCCAACTTGATCTGGCACACAACATCAGCTCCTTTCCACCCTTCAACCAAAGGGCAAGCCAAACGGATGGTACGCAGCACCAAAGATGCACTCAAAAGAATCACATATGGACTTCCAGTTCAGTTCGCAGTGTCGCTAGTAGTGCGGAGAGACTTCTCTCCTCGCCGAGTAGATTTCCCTCTGTCGGTGGACCCTTATACGGGTCCAAAGTCGCCCTGGAGGGTGCGACTTCTGACGAGGAGGCTGCAATCCGACAGTGGAGGAGCAGCAGCTCCTCCAGCTGTCTGGATGAAACTCCAAAGGGCCGACGGAGAAGAAAATTGGCCACTAAAATGGCCGATCGCCTAGCCGCTTCAGACCGTAAGTCAGACAACATCTAAGCTGTGAATGCCCCCGTGGTGAGCCCGGGTGAGAACTCTGCAACTTTCCTTTCTATCTTTTGTTTATTTTAATACCTGCAAGAGCCTTTGGAATTATTTCCCTGGCTTGGAAAGGCAGCTTCTGCTTTTTTTGGGGGAAAGAAGGCGTTTTTAAAATATTGAAATAGACTATACTTTATTTCTATATTTAACTTTTTTGGATACAAAAAAGGAAAAAAGTTGGAAAAGGTTTTTTTTTCTCTTTCTTCTCTCTTGGTAAGAACTGTATTTTTTTTTCTTCCTATATATTACATTTTAAAGGACAAAAAAAGGAACGGATTGTTTTTTTCTTTTTTTAATCTTAACTCATTGAGGACATCTAGTGGCAAAAGTTTGAGAGTGTAAGTTCAGACTATTTTTTTAAAGATGGAACATTGAACTTCAAATATTTTTGGAAAGACAAGCTGTGCAGCTGTGGAAGCTGTGGAGGTGGATGTTGTTTACGTTAAATATAGCCTTCACAAAAGAGACTTTATTTTAAGTATTATCATCTAAAATGGAGACTCAGCTACAATTGAATTATGCACTCATACTGGAAAAGATTTATGAGGCCACTGTTGACATATGTGCCACAATAAAAAACTGTACTTTAGAATCAAGATTTAGAGAGTCTACTATATCTGTGCAAACTGATGCCCAGGCTACATCTGACTATGATATAAATCCAAATATACAGAAGAGGAATCTATAGAGATAGAAGAGGAACCTATCTCGCTTGACAACCCTTTCATCTGCAACTTAGAGAATCAGAAGAAGCAAAGACTAAGATTTCAAACTATAAAGCAACAACGCTGCAAGAAGAAGACAGAGAGGTTTCTATTGCAGAGGGAAAGATCTATATTCTCTCAAAGAATCCTACAACTAATAAAAATTGATCCACTGGTTGAAAAGGAAGCGCTACTATGGAAGCCTGTTTGGTACAGAAGAAAACCCAGAATTAGACTGAAAAAGAAATCTAAAATTGTTTAATGGATTAAAAGGCAATACTGGTTTTATGGATTGTTTTAAGGATAATGATTTAGATTTAGAACTATGAAAACTGACTTAAAATTGTTTAATGGATTAAAAGGCAATACTGGTTTTTTGGAGTGTTTTAAGGATAATGATAATGTGTGTTTAATTTAGTTTGATGATTTTTCATTCTGTTATGGAAATTTGTTTCATATGGAAATATGAAAGAGATTTTTGTGTGTAGTAATATTATTTGATAAGGTATGATAATTAATTGGATGGATTTTGGAGTTTGTGTAATGAATTGAAATGAATTAAGTCAAAGATCATCATAACCAATAAAAATGGGTTTCATGAATTATATTAAGGAGAATAGATAGATAGATAGATAGATAGATAGATAGATAGATAGATAGATAGATAGATAGATAGATATACATATGGATAAACTCTTAAAACAGGTTTAGTAGCAATAGAAATTTAGGCAATGCTGGATACATGGATTGTCTTAAGGATAAGGATTTAGACTTAGAAGTATGAAAACGGCAATTATATATATGTGTGTTCAATTTAGTTTGATGATTTTTCATTGTTTTATCGAAACTTGTCTGATATGGAAATATGAAACTTAAATTTAGAGTGAAACTTAACCAATTAAGAGATTTTTGTGTATAGTAATATGATTTGATAAGTTATGATAATTAATTGGATGGAATTTGTACTTTATGTAATGAATTGAAATGAATTAATTCAAAGACCACCATAATCAATAAAAATGGGCTTTATTAAGGGGGGAAAATATAGATTTATATATATATGGCTATATAATTATAAGTCATTTATCAGTGGAAGAAGAAATAATTAAGATTGATGATAAAAAGAGGGTTGAGAGAGAGTAAGAGTTTGAATATACGTGGAAGAGACATTTGAAATGTTAATCTGCTGATACAAAATAACATTTGACTATGGTAATTGAAATTGACAAAGTTTTAAAACAGGTTTAGTAGTAATAGAAATTTATGCTAGAAATGGAATACATTAAAATTTATTATGTTTTTTGAGGGAAATAGAGAGATGAAAGTGAATGTACTAACTTGAGCTATTTATGTGTGTTTTTATTTTGGAATCTTTGTTTACCCAATCACCACGGTGTGTCTTAAGTACTTTTTGTTAAAATTATAAAACCAATAAAATATTTTTCAAAAAAAAAAAAAAGAATCACGCATGGTTAGCAGATTTTCTTCTTGCATATCGCTCCACACCATGCACGGCCACTGGCAAGAGCCCAGCTGAACTCCACTGGGGTTGCCGCCTCATCATGAAGTTGGACAGACTGCACCCAGACCGGGTGGCTTCACAGGTATCACAGCCGCGGGCACCTAGGAGACTTCAGGTGGGTGATCCGGTCTGAGTGAGGAACTATGGTCCTGGTCCTCTCTGGGTCTCAGCTGTTGTCTGCAAGATCTCGGGGCCGCTATCATACGAAGTGACCTTGGGAGATGGCCGTGTCCTTCAGAGGCATATTGACCAACTGTGCTGGCGGTTGTCCCCCGACGTTTCCGCTCCTGGCTCTGCTCTCGGGGGAGGAGGGGGACCAGGAACAAGGTCACACTTCAGGTCAAAATCCTGGGAACCAGGCTTACTGTGCCTGGGGATTTCCGCAGGTTGTTGTTGATGCCCCAGTGGAGAAGCAAGGGCATCCTCGCGATTCAGCTATTGCTCCGAACAGGGAGTCACCCCGGGGATGGCCTGCGCATCTGCAAGTGCTCCGAACAGGAATTCTCCTGAGAGGGGGTTTACCATAGAGGCGGCTCCTGACTCTGGCACCTTGGCCACATACATGGGAGACTTGGAACTATTGGGGCACAGCTGCAACGCAGGTCACTTTTGAGACTGGTTGCGGGCTCGAGGGACAATGTTCCCAAGAGCAGTCCATGGTGGAAGAGGACAACTCCACTCCACCATTGGGCTAGGGGATTTCCTCACCTCCGAGGGAACCTGGCTGGAGTTCAGGGGACTCAGCCAGTCCGCTGCGACAGGGGTCACCTGTCATCCATGGGCATCAAAGTCCTGGTCTATTGAGCCCACTAGATGGGCCGGTAGGTCAGGCACCATTAAATAAAAGTCCTGGTCTGCCTAGCCAGGCAGGTGAGCTGACAGACCAGGCACCCTCCCTGACCTTGCATAGGTCGTAAAGGGCTAAGGCCCCTCCCAAGCACCTGGGAGATTATGTGAGGTTTCTGTCATCACAAAGGAACCTTGCTGGTCTGTAACTGGGTGATGGGGATCTACACTTGGTAGAGCGTAAATACACTAATTATAATTTTGGAGAGCATTTTGTTTAAGTTAACCTTATTATTTTATAAAGGTATTTGGCCTGTGTGCTGGGCAGAGGAATTCTTCTTTTCCCTGCCAGGAAACAAATATAATTTTGTGTATAATTGTGTGTTTTATCTAGGGGGGAGGGGTGTTGTGTCCTGAGCTTGATGAAGAAACTCAGCAAGCCCAGAAATGTTGTAAATGGTCCCGGGCAACCTTAAAAGCTGCCTGGGACCACACTGGTTGGCGCCGGTGTTGCACACAGGTGCAAGGCGCGAATAAAGGGGATTTATGATTGGATGTGGGGAAAACTATAAAAGGCCTGCAAGCCTGTTGGTTTGCTGAGTGATAACATGGAACAAATAAAGAAGAACTTGGTTAACAACTTGTGTGTCACTTCAATGCTGCGAACCCTAATACACAAAAATTGGCATCACAGATTGGCAGACTTTTTGCTCTGTCAACACACAACTCCATGCACCACAACAGGTCGTAGTCCAGCGGAGCTGAGACAGGGACGTCGGCTGACCATGAAGCTGGACTGTCTCCATCCAGACAGAATCGCAACAGAGACAGTGCAGCCCAAGCTACCGAGGAACTTGCAAGTCGGCGACTGAGTTTGAGCAAGAAACTATGGTCAAGGGGCACTGTGGGTGGTAGCTGTGGTGTGTAAGGTGTCAGGACCACTCTATTATGAAGTGGTCCTGGAAGACGGGCGCATTTTGCACCGCCACATCGATCAGCTGTGTCGGCGGCAGGCTAATCTAACCCTTGCCGCTGACCAAGAGGAGAGCTGAGGGCTGCCTGACAGCTGCAGCACGTCTCTATCTCCAGAGTCCTGCACAACTCAAAGAGACATGCTGGATGACTTAGCTGTGGGTGAGTTGCTACCGACTGAAGGAACAGTGCCTGCAGATCAGAATTTGCTGGAGGACTTATTTCCCGGCCTTTCAGAAACTGCTCCACTCACAGACAGGTGTACAAGTTTACCCAAACAGACCAACTGAAAGAAGACCAGTCTACCAGGCCAGCAAAGGCAAACAGGGACTGGTCTACCTGGCCAAGCAAGGCAAACAGAGACTTTGGTCTACCCGACCAAAGCTGTCAAAAAGACTCTGGTCTACTCAGCCAACTGAAGGTAGACTGGGAACCTCAGACAGAAACGAGGTGATCGAAACGATCGCGGAAGCCGCCTACTTATCTAAATGAATATGTACAATTTATGGATATGTATTGATTTAGGGGGAAGGGGTGTTATGTATTAAGCAATTCAAAGGGTCTGTTATAAAGAACAGTTAACTGATTGCTTTATTTGAATCATAGACAGTCTGTCTGTATAACTTTAAGCCTTGTGTTTTAGGTGGGAATGAGTACTTTAAACTGATTTGCCGCCACCTAGCGGCAGTCCGTATAAATATAAGTCAAGCAGCTGCTAGAGCTTGCTTCTGTGTGAACCTAATCAAGAGCTGTTAATTCAACTCCGTGTCTTCAATGTCTCGCTGTTCCCACTACACAACAGACCAATCATTACCTTAACTTTTTTCCTGTTTTTTATATGTTGAAAGAAGCTTTTTTTGTTATTTTTGACTTTTATCACAAGCCTTAGTTCATTTTGCATCTTAGCTTTCCTCACTTCATCTTTGCAGGCTTGGGCTGTTTGCTGATATTCTGCCTTAGTTATGTTCCCCTCTTTCCACTTTTTATATTTGTCCTTTTTGTCTTTCAATTTATCAGAGAGTTCTTTATATAGCCATGCTGGTTTCTTTTGAGAGCTGTTATTTTTCTTCTTCATTGGCATTGTGCTAGACTGGGTTTTTATAATCTCACTTTTCAAAATTTCCCAAGCTTCTTGAGTTATTTTCCCCTGGAGGATTCTCATCCTGGAATCCTTTCTAAGCTCTCTCTAAGTTTATTGAAATTAGTTCTCTTAAAGTCTAAGATTCTAGCTTGACTATGTTCTATTGCTTGTGCTTGCATAATGTTGAATTCTAATATTGCATGATCACTTTCCCCCAAGGTTCCTGGGCTTCAACACCTTTTATCATGTCATCTCTGTTAGTGAGAATTAAGTCCAATATGGCTGATCTCCTAGTTCCCTATCTAATCTATGGCAGAATATCCAAATCATATGGACAAAAGTACTAAATCACTCTTGATACTTTTTTTCCTCAGCAGTGCTTAATTTTCAATTGATATTATGTTAGAAGGAACCTAGAAAGGAGAAAATCTCCTGGTGTTAGATATTGGGGTTGGTTCAGGACCTTGAATCGTAAATCCTTCTATCACTGTCATATAGAGAGCCATTTTGGTATAGTGTTAAAGGCAGCATACCTTCTTCATAGTATGATACCACAGTATCATATTTATTGATTTATGTGGAAATCACAGTGAAACCTCCTAAGTCCTGAAGAATGAATCTGAGAATGATCCATCAAATATAATGAAGACAGGAGACAGGAGATGGAAACTAAAACTTCCTTCAATACCTGGAACTTTCAGTTTTGAATTAATATCAATAGTTAATGACCTAAACTATTACACAGAAATGTTCACCAACTGCACATGGCTTGCTTTCAGCCTCACAACATGCTTTGAATATTACTAATCTCATATAGTATGAATTGTCAATATATCACAGCAACTTGAGGACAAATTGGCAATTCAGCATTTGAAGTACTTGGCAATTTGCGATATATTTGTTCAGTACTTTAGTTTCAGAGACAAAAAAGGTGCTTTGGGGGAAGGCAAATGTTGCATCTGTCTGAAACTAGGGATGATGCCAATTTCAGTTTAAAGAGTTGTAAACAGGTCCCTGCTCAAAAGCACCTACATGCCTCCATATCTGAAGTTTTGAACAGTCCTAAAAGGTACACCAATAAAAGAATGTGCTACTACGTGCAGTAAATAATTGAATATGTAGCACAAAACTTACCTACTTGCTATTGGTTTATCCCAGTCATCATCACTTAACCCTGTATCATGGAAGGAGTTGATTTGGGGCCTATTCAGAGGAGACAAACTACCCTTTTGTTTTGGACCTCTCCATTCAAAGGTATTGAAGTTGTATCCCGAAGCCTGATAATTGGGACCTAAAAAAGTAACCATATGTTGATTACAGGTGATTATGTAAAATAAAAAAAATGCAATGTGAAATTTATTCTTCCATCCATTGTATGATTTAAGCCATTATTTATTGAACCAAATATATGTGAATTATAAGAATCAGCAAGAATTAACTTGTGGTTATATCCCTGAACTGTCTTGGAAGGGCAAACTGAAATTATGTTATATTCTTAAAAACAATCTTATCATGAAGAACATGATATGCTTCCATTTAAGGCTATGTTGATTGCTCTCATTTCTGCATGTCATATGCAATATACTAAGAAATCAATGCTATTTGAAATCTATTCATCATATAGAAAGTATGGGGAACTTTTATAGGAACCACAAACCATTCGACCAGAAGACAATATTACCAGAAGTGGTGGGGACCTTCCCTTCCCTTCTGTTCCCTTTCCTTCCCTGAGTGGAAAATCTCTGAGAGGGAAACCACCTCAGTTTCTACACTTAAAAAACCCTTCTGGAATGGCTCAAAATATAATTTTAAGCCCTGATGGTGCTAGTGGTTTAAGGATGGAAGAGGTTTGCCTTTTAAAGGCCACTTCCTCTCATTTCTTCTTATTTTTTTAAAAAAGGATGAGATTGTCCTGCCAAAAGTAATCTATCTTACAATTTCAATGTACTATGACAAAACAAATAGATTGAGGATTGTCTACCTTGATCTATTTATGTGGTTTGTTACTGTATAAAATAGCCAGAGACGTACACTTTATTTATTTACTTCTAGGCAGCTTGAACAAAATATAGTATACAGAGAGTTTATGGTACTTAGTCTGTTTGCTCTAATAGAGTTTCCAAGTTCTTTGTTATTGTATTGCTCCTGTTATTCCTATTCAATCATTAGAATTACATTCCTATTCAATCATTAGAATTACATTTCATTACATTTCTCTTCCTAGAAGTGTTTTTCCTGAATGATGTTCAGCATGAAGGTTATATCACATCATTCAGAGATGTTTCTGCTATTTTGCTGGCCCCGTTCAAATCCTTTAAATATAGGACTTTTAATTATTTCTGATCAAATTAATATTTTTTCTGTGCATATATCACACACACACACACACACACACACACACACACACACACACAGGTAGTCCTTACTTACCAATCACAAACATTTGATACCTATGCCCAGTCCTCAAAATTCTCGCTATTGCACTATCCACATGGTCATGTGTTTGTGATTCTAGCACTTCAAAACCAGTGTTTTTAGATAGGTACTATTATATTCATTTCCTAACTACATATTTAAAAATTAAATATAAGACAGACTCTTTTGCAAGTTCAGTTTATCAGTGATAATCTTATTAAATTAAATATGTTTAAACATAGCACTTGGCACTTAGATTTATATACAGCTTCTTAGTACTTCACAGCTGTTGTTGAAAACTGTTCTTACTTAGAAAGCCTCTTGACATCTTAATGACAAAGGGATGAAGGAGAAATAAAAGGGCACAAAGCAATGATTTTTTTTTATGCTCCCCTTTGGCAGTTTACAATAAATCTTTACTAGTCAGGTTGAAAAAGAAAAATGAATGGGCCTCAGATGTTCATATTAAAGAATATCTTCAATGTGTTCTACATCTTATATTAATCTAAGCTTAAAGGATAAACCTGTTTAGCTATGCGTGAGCTATGTACTAGTCACTGAAGGCTCTTAATATATTGATATATGTTTAAAACCTGGTTAACTGAATGCAAGAATTAGACATTAAAACTGTGCAGCTTTAATGAGATTTCCACAAGACAGTTAAAAGGTGAGTTTGCCTCTCAAAGTAAGAAGGTTTAATAGCTCTACTCCTGGTGTTCTCATATTAAGTCCATCAGAATAAACAAATGATCCCTACCTTGGCTTCCATAATTGTTATCCATTCCAGAGCCATCCCATGATTCTACAGCACTGTCCATACTTGGGACAATCATGGAATAGATTTCAGATAGCTTGCCTGGTTTTTGTGTGGTGGCTGTATCATCTTCAGCATCACTTAATTCATTTGTATGATCAGAGGCAGAAAATTTCTTTGGACTTGATGCTGATAGAAAGGAAGAAGTGTTATACATTCATTATTGATTTGATTTGATTGATTTGATTTTATTAGACTTATATGCCGCCCTTCTCCCAAGACTCAGGGCGGCTCACAACAAAAATACAAGTATAACACAAAATCAATTAAAACTACCAATTCACAATGTAAAAACCAGGCAATCAATTTCACTCATACAACATACAATCACAAACAGAGGCCCAGGGGCAGAGCGCAGCTCACACGCCCCAAACCTGTCTGCATAAATGTGTTTTCAAGAGTTTTCGGAAAGCTAGGAGGGAGGGAGCAATACGAACCTCTGAGGGAAGCTAGTTCCAGAGGGCTGGGGCAGCAACAGAGAAGGCCCTTGCCCTAGGCCCCGCCAGACGACATTGTCTAACAGACGGGACCTGTAGGAGGCCAACCCTATGTGCCCTAACCGGTCGCTGGGATTCATGAGGCAGAAGACGGTCCCGCAAGTATCCTGGCCCATTGCCATAAAGGGCTTTATAGGTCATAACCAACACTTTGAATTGTGTTCGGAGACCAATTGGTAGCCAGTGCAGCTCACAGAGGGCTGGAGTGATATGAGCATGTCTTGGGAGACCCAAGACGGCTCGCGCGGCCGCATTCTGGACTACTTGCAGTCTCCGGACATTCTTCAAAGGTTGCCCCATGTAGAGAGCATTACAGTAGTCAAATCTCGAGGTGACAAGGGCATGTGTGACTGTGAGGAGTGTCTCCCGGTCCAAATAGGGCCGCAACTGACGCACCAGGCGAACCTGGGTGAATGCCCCCCTCGCCACAGCCAAAAGATGGTGTTCTAAACTTAGCTGTGGATCGAGGAGGACACCCAAGTTACGAACCCTCTCCGACGGGGACAAAACTTCTCCCCCCAGGCAGATGGAATTGTCCTTGGGAGGCAGGACCCATAGCCACTCCGTCTTGTCGGGATTGAGTCTGAGCCTGTTGGCACCCATCCAGACCTCAACAGCCTCCAGGCACCGGTTCATCACTTCCACTGCTCCGCTGTAATGATGTGGGGTAGAGATATAGAGCTGAGTATCATCAGCATATTGATGACAACTCACCCCGTGTCGACGGATGATCTCACCCAACGGCTTCATGTAGATGTTAAAAAGCACGGAAGAGACCTCGGAGCCGATCTCTGACCTCCTGCAAACACTGACTGCGATCAGCCAGAGAGGTAGGAGGTGAACCACCGCAAAACAGTGCCCCGCACTCCAAGCCCCTCCAACCAGTGCAGAAGGATACCATGGTTGATGGTATCGAATGCTGCTGAGAGGTCAAGAAGCATAAGGATAGTGGAATATCCCCTATCCCGGGCCCGCCAGAGATCATCGATCAACATGACGAAGCAGTTTCTGTGCTGTAACCGGACCTGAACCAAGACTGCTGAGGGCCCAGATAATCAGTTTCATTCAAGGACCGTTGGAGTTGGAGTGCCACCACCTTCTCAACAACCTTTCCTAAAAAGGGAAGGTTGAAGACTGGACGATAGTTATTTAAAACTGCCGGGTCCAGGGAAGGCTTCTTGAGGAGGGGGCGCACAAGTGCCTCCTTTAAGGGAGCCGGAACGGACCCCTCCCTCAGTGAAGTGTTAACAACAGCCTGGACCCAGCTCCGTGTCATCGCCCTGCTAGCTGAAAGCAGCCAGGAGGGGCACGGGTCCAGTAAACAGGTGGCAGAACTCACAGCTCCAATGGCCTTGTCCACGTCATCAGGAGTTACCAGGTCAAACTTCTCCCATTCAACAGGACTAAGACGGGCATCTGTCATCTCGACTGACTCACTGTCAGTCAACACTGTATTCCAATTGGAGTCCAAGTCAGCCCGGATCTGAGCAATCATGTCTGCGAAAAAGATATTAAATTCTTCGGCATTACCCTGCAAAGGTTCCTCCCTCCTCCCCGTATCAAGGAGAGAGCGAGTCACCCTAAACAGGGCAGCCGGACGAGAATCCGCAGACGCAATCAATGCGGAAAGATACTGAGATCTTGCCGCAGTGATTGCTTCCAAATAGGTCTTAATATAAGCTCCCAATTTGGTTCGATCAGATTCGGATCTGCTTTCCCTCCATTGCTTCTCTAAACATCTCTTCTGGCGCTTCATCCCCCTGAGTTCCTCGGTAAACCAAGGAGATCTCCTGGGTCTGCTACCACAGAGAGGTCGCAATGGCGCAATCCGGTCTAGAGCCCTCATAGCAGCCATATTCCAGGCCGTCACTAGGGACTCCGCCGAACTGTGCACGAGCGAATCCGGCAATTCCCCAAGCGCCCTTTGAAAGCCAATAGGGTCTATCAGGCATCTGGGGTGGAACCATTTAATCGGTTCCGGCTCGTGAGAGAGGATTGGTGTCATAAACTCAAGCCGCAGCAGAAAATGATCTGTCCATGACATGGGCAACACTTCTAAGCCCCTTAATATCAAATCATTCCTCAACTGTTCCGAGAGAAAAACCAGGTCAGGTGTGTGTCCCCTCTCATGGGTTGGGCCCTCGATTACTTGTGTCAGGTCCATGGTTGCCATGGAGGCCATGAACTCCCGCGCCAACCCAGAGGACTCACCGAGTGATGGCACATTGAAGTCCCCCAAGACAATAAGACTGGGGAATCCAACCGCCAACCCGGCTACCTCCTCGAGTAGCGTGGGCAGGGCTGTAGAAATGCAGCTGGGAGGCAGGTACATAAGCAACAGACCCACCTGTACACCTAGGTCCAATCTCATAAGGAGGGACTCACAACCTGATATCTCAGCAGCAGCGAGTCTGCGCAGCCCGAGTGTCTCCTTAGCTATAATCGTCACTCCTCCCCCCCTTCCCTGTGGTCGCGGCTGATGCCATACCTGAAACTCAGCTGGGCACATCTCAGAGAGGGGAACTCCTCCCTCTGGGGTCAGCCAGGTCTCAGTTACACATGCCAGGTCGGCCTCCTCATCTAGAATCAAGTCCTGGATGAGGAGAGCTTTATTTATCACCGACCTGGCATTGAGCAGCAGCAGCCTGAGTCCAGGGTCCGGATTTCGCTCATTACCAGTACCCCGGGAGAGGTTCAAGGGGCTGGAACAAGAGATCGCTTTCAGGCAGCGATTTAAATTTAAATTTAAATATACATTCAACTTAAGTGCATAGAAAGCAATTTTTCCAATAGAAAGCTTAGACAAACAGATCTCTTCCACATTAATTATATCTATGGAACAATGGAAAGGCCCTCTCCCCTTATGACTCACAGTTGGCTTGATGGAATCAAGTATCTTACAGAGTTGTGTAACACATTCAAATAAGATATATCACACTGCTTGGGAGCACAAACAAAACAACTCTTTTGGAACCATTAAAGCAGCTAGATCTTTAACAAGGCTTTTGCAGTGGCTCCAGAGTTTCTGTCAACAGTCTCCACATATATATGTATTTATTTTGCTTTGATGGGAACAACCATGGGGAGTTGGCTAGAAGCAGCTTTTGAAGTAGCTATGCAACTTTCTAAAGCACGTAGCTGCTTCAGTGTTTCAAGTAGTTTTTTGGCATCTGTGCATGATAAGAACTTCTTTAAAATGCTTTAAACCAGAGGTCCCCAACCTTTTGGGCACCAGGGATCAGTTCCATGGAGACAGGTTTTTCTGCGGACCAGAGGGGGCATGGTTTTGCATGCTGCCTGCATCCCATGGATGGGGCTTTGCTTGTTTGTGCGGACCAGTTGCTGGCATGCCGCGGCCCGCTACTGGTCCATGGATGGGGGTTGGGGACCCCTGCTTTAAACAGTCTTATTTTCTTTGTAGGTGTATGTATGTATATATGTATGTATGTATGTATGTATGTATATATGTGTATGTGTGTGTGTGTGTGTGTGTGTATGTATATATACATACATACACCAGCCTGAAGATGACGAATGAGACTTCGTCGAAACGTCGCCAAGACACTTCAAATTCTACGTGGGAGAAAACCCGAAGAACCAAAGACCTACATACAAACACCCGCAAAAACCTCAGAAAACAAATATATATATATATACATACACACACACACACTCATATGCATGCACATATATATATACGTGGGAGAAAACACGAAGAACCAAAGACCTATATATATATATGTGTGTGTGTGTGTGTGTGTGTGTGTGTGTGTGTGTATATGTGTATATGTGTATATGTGTATATGTGTATATGTGTATATGTGTATATATGTATATATGTATATATGTATGTATATGTATATATGTATATATGTATATATGTATATATGTATATATATGTATATATATGTATATATATGTATATATATATATATATATATATATATATATATATATATATATATATATATATATATATATATATATATATATATATATATATATATATATATATATATATATATATATATATATATATATATATATATATATATATATATATATATATATATATATATATATATATGTCAAGTGTTTATTTTTTAGATTGCACCCTGTAAACCCAAATATGGGAGGAAGGAATCATTCTTTCCTTTTGCTTGTTTCAGCTCAACCCAGAGCCATCCTGCAAGCACAAATATATATATGTTGTTTAAAATTGTTGACAAAGAAATAAGGGATTTCTGATATAGCTATTTCGAGTTTCTTAACTCTCTTCAGTCAGAACTCACCCTTCCGGGATTCGAACCTGGGTTAATACAACTGCCTAACATGCAGACAGCCCAGGTTCGAATCTCATAAGGGTAAGTTCTGGCTGAAGAGAGTTAAGAAACTCGAAATAGCTATATCAGAAATCCCTTATTTCTTTGTCAACAATTTTAAACAATATATATATATATATATATAATTTAAATTGCTAACGAAGAATAAGGGAGAACTGGTATAGCTATTTCGAGTTTCTTAACTCTCTTCAGCCAGAACTTACCCTTATGAGATTCGAACCTGGGCTGTCTGCATGTTAGGCAGTTGTATTAACCTCTAGGCCCCAGGCTCCCTCTCACTTTGCCAGCAGTATCAGGGAGGGAAGATTTATATCGAGTGTTTGTTTTTAAATTGCACCCTGTAAACCCAAATATGGGAGAAAGAAATCTTTTCTTCTGGTAGATGGTGTGTCCTAGGGAGCCATTGGATTTCTTGTAGACTAAGACATCCAGGAAGGGAAGTTGGTTATTAGCTTCTGTTTCCATGGTGAACTGTATTTTGGGGTGTAGGCTGTTGAGGTGTGTAAGGAAGAAAACACACACAAACCGCTATCTGCATGCACTCTCACACCACCACCCAGCACAGATCAACTCCGTAGCCAAGACACTCATCTCCAGAACCAAATGCCTAGCTGACGAACAACACCTAAAAACTGAACTACACACTCTCACTAATGTACTAACATCAAACGGATTCCCAAGAAATAAGATTTCCAACTTAATCCAAAAAGAAACTCCCACTAAAATCCATGACAGAGAACAAGAAAACGGCAAAGCCCTCCTCCCATACATAAAAGGCACCACAGACAAAATCAGCAAAATCCTGCACAAATATAATGTCAAGACAGCATTCTGCACAAACAGAAAAATATCCACCATCCTAAGAAACCCTAAAGACAAAATTGAGTTAGAAAATCAAGGAGTATATGAAATCCCATGTGCTGCTTGCCCCACTACATACATTGGAAAAACCAACAGAAGGATAAGTGCACGCATTGAAGAACACAAAAACTCAGTCAAAAGAGAGGAACCAACTTCTTCCCTGGTCCAACACCTTAAAGCCATAGGACATGAAATTGATTTCAAAAAGACCAGAACTATTGCCAAAACTGAACATTTTAATAACAGAATAATCAGAGAAGCCATCGAGATAGAAAAATGCCCCCACAGCATGAACAAACGAGATGATACCTCCCGCCTACCAGCCATTTGGAAACCCGCCCTTATTGACAAACGAATTCCTAACACAAAGATTGACACCAGAACCACACAGGATGCCACCTCCACACATCCACGCAAAAAGCAAACCCAAACCCACACCGATGATGAGGCAAGACCACAGACCAGGAGCCAGACCAGAGCTGCATCATTGGCCACTTTGAACCCCTCCAGCACTACAAAGCCCCCACCCAACCAGAACACTCCCCCAGCCAATCAGAACACAGCCAACCCCCCAGCCAATCAGAGCACAGCTTTTCTAACTATTGGCCAGGTGTTTTGTATTTATTCTATCCATTCTTTCAGTGATAGAATTGCTGGTTCATTTGGGATTAGTTCTGGCATGGGGTTGAAACTTTGACCAGTAGCTATTTGAAAAGGAGTGTAAGCTGTGCTGGAGTGGACTGCATTATTGTAGGCAACTTCAGCAAAAGGGAGTAGGTCCATCCAATTCGACTGCTGGAAATTAATAAAGCATCTTAAATATTGCTCAAGTACTGAGTTAGATTTCTCTGTTTGACCATTCCCTTGAGGATGATGACTAGAGTGGTCCCTAAAAGGCATAAAAATTCCTTCCAAAATGCAGATGTAAATTGCACTCCCCTATCAGATATGATGCATTGGGTGCCCCATGCAATCTGTAAATATGCTGCATTAAAGTTTCCCTAAGGCTTTTGCAGTGGGAATCTTTTGGCAAGGGATAAAGTGCACCTGTTTGGAAAACAAGTATGTGACCGTCCAGATGACAGTATTCCCATTGCTTTCTGGTAATTCCACTATAAAATCCATGGCTATTTCCCTCCAGGGGGCTGAGGGATTTGCCACTGTTTGTAACAGTCTGGGTGATTTGCCTTGCAACCTCTTTGCAGTTGCACATGTTGGGCAGCTGGCCACGTAACTTTCTATGTCCTTTTTCATGGATGGCCACCAAAATTGGCTTTTAATTAAGTGTAATGTTTTTACAAATCCAAAATGGCCTGCTGATTTTGTGTCATGGCAAAGCTGCATGAATGTGACCCTCTGGGTGGTTTGTATATGTAACTTTTCCCCCAACCAAGGCAGTCCGTCCTTAATTGTGCACACGTGTCTATTTTTCTGGAACCATTCATCTGTTTCCAAAGTTTTCCAGAATTCAATTCCGGTTTGGCTACACAGCTGCAGTTTTAATTTAGCTTGGGTTCTGGTAGTTACTGGTGCTGCCAGTTGTGATTCTGCCATAAGTGGTTTAGAATTGGTGGCTCGCATGCTGTTATATTGGGACATGCGAGACAGTGCATCTGCCAGGATGTTCTTTCCCCCCGGCAAGTGCTTGAGCGTAAAGTTGAATTGGTCAAAATGTTGTGACCAGTGGGCTTCCTTGTGGTTGAGCTTCCTGGGTGTTTTCAAGGCTTCCAGGTTTTTGTGGTCTGTCCACACCTGAAAAGGGATTTTATTCCCTTCAAGGAATTGGCGCCACGTAAGTAATGACCAACGTATCCCATATGCCTCTTTCTTCCACACGGGCCAGCGCTGTTCCGTTTTGGTGAGTTTCTTGGACGTATATGCACAGGGTTACAATACCCCTTCATTAACTTCCGGTTCCAGTCGTGGCCTCTCTAGTCGAGCGGGGAGTTTGCTCTCCCTGCCGACTAGTTTTCCCTCCATCAGCGGACCCTTATGCGGGTCCAAAGTCACCCTGGAGGGTGCGACTTTCCTACGAGGAGGCAGCATTCTGGCAGCGGAGGAGCAGCGGCTCCTCCAGCTGTCCAGACAGAACTCCGAGGGCCGACGAAGAAGATCGGCCAATAAAATGGCCGATCACTTTGCCGCAGAAACCGCAAGTCCAAAGAACATCTAAGCTGCAGACCCACCATGGTGAATCCGGGTGAGACCTTTCCTTTTTTTCTTCCCTCTCTTCGTTTTTTCTTGTTTGTGTTTTGCCTGTAAGAGCTGTGTGGGAAAGACTTCCCTAGCTTGGAAAGGCAGCTTTCACTCTTTGGGGAAGAAAGGTGAACAAAGGAACAAAGTAAAGTTTTAGAAATTACGTTGTTTTTTTATAAGTACTTTGGGGTATCGGAAAAACTTTTTATTATTTTTTTTTATGAACTTTATTATTTGCCTATGCTGTTATTCTTTTTTGAGTAAAGAAAGAAGAATGAAAAGGGAAATGGATTTATTTATCCTTTTTTAGCTTGCTGAGGACATCTACTGGTTAAAAAGTAATATTGCAACTGTTCTAAAATGGAGCTGTACTCACATTTAAATTGCAAACTTATTCTGGAGAAAATTTATGAGACTAAAGAGGAAATATGTGCTACAATGAAGAGCTTACTACAGAACTAAGAGCCAGAATCTCTTCCTCAAACTTTAAAACTAACTTTCAGATTGCACCTGATTCTTCTATTAAACAGACTCTACAAGAAGAAGACCTAACTGAGAACAAAGAGAACAAAGAGAAATTGATTCTGCCTTATATGCAACTCAGTTATGGCGTCGAGTATCAGGAAAAGCAAAGACTGGGACTTGGAACTTTAAAGCAACGAGACTTTATGCAAAAAAAATCAGAAGGCTAATTCAGAGGTCAAGATGCTTCTCATTGATTCAAAAGATATTTCAAGCAATAAAGAGAGATGTATTAGTTGGAAAGGAAGCTTTGCTATGGAAACCTACTTGGCATTTGAAAAAACCTAGAATAAGATTTTAAAAAAATGAAAGTTAAAGTTTTGAGTAATGGACTAAAGGCAATCTAGAACTATGGACTGACTTAAGGACCAAGATTATAAGTGATTTACTTGTTTGATGATTAATGAATTGAAATATTTTAAAGTTTGATGTTATCTTGTTAGTTTAAAGTTGATTGATGGTTTATATAGCTGAGGAGTGACTAATGAAATACATATTAAATCCCTTAAGAATGTATTTCTTCTTTTTTCTTTTTTTTTGTTTAGGATAATAGGGCTATTTGTAAGAAAATTATTATGTAATCTTGAACTAACCTAATAAGATGATTTTTGCTTGATAAGATTGATGTCATGGGTTATGATAATTTAATTGGACATGAACTGAATTATGTTTAATGGATTGAAAAAATTTAAGATTTGATTTTACTTGTTAGCTATAAGAGATTGATTAGTTGATAGATTGGATATGTATAGGATAGATTAATGTTTTAGTTTAATTGGGGGATATTGGTGGAAGAAGAGTTAAATGGGATTTGCAATGAAAACTAAGGTACCAGAATATATTTGGAAGGAATACCCGAACTGATAGAGTATGTATTTAAAGCTAATTTGATTATGGTTGTATAAACTTTTTTTAAAGTGTTAGGAACAGGTATAGATTGACTAAATTTAAACCAGATTGAACTATTTTAAATAAACTATGTTAGTTAAGGGGAAAGAGAGGGATACTAGAGGTATTGATTGAAGTATGCATAAATGTTTTGCTTTTGGATAATTGTTTATCCTAACACCATGGTGTGCTTTGAGCATTTTGTTGTAAAAATTAAAAAAACTAATAAAATTTGTGTAAAAAAAATACCCCTTCATTGTTTTCTTGTAATAGTACAGCCCCCACTGCCACATCACTTGCATCCACTTGTATTATGAAGGGCTTATCCATGTCTGGATGCCTCAATACTGGTTTGGCAGAAAAAATCTCTCAAATGCTGCTTGGCATTCCATTGTCCATTTTAGTGGCTGGCTGGGTTTCATTGAGGATTCTCCCTTCATTTTTACTAAGTTCATGAGGGGCATGGCTATCCGGGCAAATGAGGGAATGAATTAGCGGTAAAAGTTTGCAAAGCCCAGGAAACTTTGCAGCTGCTTCCTTGTGCGAGGTGGTGCCCATTCTAGTACTGCTCTGACCTTCTCTGGGTCCATTTCAATGCCCTGTGGGGATATTATTATTATTATTTTATTATTATTATTATTTATTTAATTTCTATGCCACCCTATTCCAAAGAACTCAGGGCGGCTCACAGCATGATAGAAATTACAATAAACACATATCTATAAAAAACCCTTGAGCTAAAAGAAACCAATCACTCCACAAACATACACAGAAACATACACTGGCTAGGGGCAAGGTGTTAGCTGCCCCAGGCCTGCCGGCAAAAGTATGTTTTAAGCAATCTACGAAAGGCGAAGAGGGTGGGGGCGACACGGATCTCCGGGGGAAGTTGGTTCCAGAGGGCCGGGGCCGCAACAGAGAAGGCCCTTCCCCTAGGCCCCGCCAGGCGACACTGTCTGGCTGACGGGACCTGGAGAAGGCCCACTCTGTGGGCCCTAACCGGCCGCTGGGATTCATGGGGCAGCAGACGGTCCCGTAAGTAACCTGGTCCAATGCCATGTAGGGCTTTATAGGTCATAACCAACACTTTGAATTGGGTTCGGAGACCAATTGGCAGCCAATGCAGCTTGCGGAGTGATGCCGAAATGTGGGCATTTCTAGGCAAGCCCAACACTGCTCGCGCGGCTGCATTCTGCATTACCTGAAGTCTCCGAACATTTTTCAAAGGTAGCCCCATGTAGAGAGCATTGCAGTAGTCGAACCTCGAGGTGATAAGGGCATGAGTGACTGTGAGAAGAGACTCCCGGTCCAAATAGGGCCGCAACTGGTGCACCAGGCGAACCTGGGCAAATGTCCTCCTCGCCACAGCCGAAAGATGATGTTCCAAATTTAGCTGTGGATCGAGGAGGACACCCAAGTTGCGGACCTTCTCCGAGGGGGTCAAAAGCTCCCCCCCAGGCTAATGGACGGATAGATTGAAATATCCTTGGGAGGCAGAACCCATAGCCACTCCGTCTTGTCGGGGTTGAGTTTGAGCCTGTTGGCACCCATCCAAACCCTAACAGCCTCCAGACATCGGCACATCACTTCCGCTGCTTCACTGAAATGACACGGGGTGGAGATGTAAAGCTGGGTATCATCAGCATACTGATGATATCTCACCCCGTGTTGTCGGATGATCTCGCCCAGTGGTTTCATGTAGATATTAAACAGCAGAGGGGAGAGGACCGATCCCTGAGGGACCCCACAAGGGAGGAACCTAGGGGTTGACCTCTGACCCCCTGCCAACACCGACTGCGACCGACCAGTGAGGTAGGAGGTGAACCACCGCAAAACAGTGCCTCCAACCCCCAACCCCTCCAGTCGGTGCAGAAGGATACCATGGTCAATGGTATCGAAAGCCGCTGAGAGGTCAAGTAGCACCAGGATAGTGGATAATCCGCTATCCCGGGCCCGCCAGAGATCATCCGTCAGCGCGACCAAAGCAGTTTCCGTGGAGTAGCCGAGCCTGAATCCTGACTGTTGAGGGCCCAGATAATCGGCCTCATCCAAGGACCGTTGGAGCTGGAGTGACACCACCTTCTCAACAACCTTCCCTATAAAGGGAAGATTGGAGACAGGACGGTAGTTGTTTAAAACAGCTGGGTCCAGGGAAGGCTTCTTGAGGAGGGGGCGCACAATTGCCTCCTTGCAGGGAGCTGGAAAGGACCCCTCCCTCAAAGAAGCGTTGACAATCTCCTGAACCCAGCCCCGCGTCACCTCCCTGCTGGCCGAAACCAGCCAGGAGGGGCACGGGTCCAATAAACAGGTGGCGGAGCTCACAGCTCCAATGGCCTTGTCGACTTCATCAGGTGCCACCGGGTCAAACTCCTCCCACACAACAGGATCAAGACGAGTCCCTGTCATCTCGACTGAATCATTATCAGCCGATACTGCATTCCAATTGGATATGTGATAACCCAGGTAGTATATTCTTTCCTGATGGAATTCGCATTTCGATAATTTGGCATATAGGTGGGCAGCTCACAGTTTCTTTAAAACCGCTCTAACTAGGTTGACACGTTCCTCTTTGGATTTGGTGAAGATAAGGATGTCATCTAGATAAACCAGGACCTGCTTAAATAGGTGCTCCCTTAGTATCTTGTTGATTAATTGCATAAATACTGTGGGACCTCCTTGTAATCCAAATGGCAAAACTTTGAATTGGTAGCACCTCAGTTGGCAATTAAATTAGGGTTTCCATTTGTCCCCTTCCTTAATTCTAATGCGGTAATATGCTTCCCTTAGATCTAGTTTAGTAAAAATTCTTCCTTTCGAGAGGTGTGATAACATGTCCTTCATGAGGAGTATAAGTTGCTTTCGCTGATAGTATTCAATAGGCGGTAGTCCATGCATAAGCGTAAAGAGCCGTCCTTCTTCTCTCTAAGGAGGACCGGGGTAGCTACTTTAGGCTTGGCAGTTTCGATAAACCCCCTTTCTAGGTTTTTATTTATGAACCTTTCCATTTCCTCCTTCTCCTTTGGGCTCAGGGAGTATAATCTGGGCTTTGGGAGTTTTGCTCCGGGCTTGAATTCTATGGCACAGTCTGTGGGTTGGTGGGAGGGAAGTTCATCCATCCTCTCCTCACTGAAAACTTCAGCAAGATCTCTGTATTCCTCTGGTATTTCGGGCAGCCCCTTTTCTTCTCCCATGGATGTTTTTTCCATTCTTAATTTTGGTAGATCCCCTTGGAGTTTTAAGTCTGTAAGGTCCCCTTTGGGAAATTGCTTTCTGCCGTCCTCCAATTTACCCAGGCGTTCCATTTCTTTAACCATTCCAGCCGTAGGATCATCGGACATGCCATGCCTAGGGTCACTACAAACGTTATGTCTTCCTCATGGTTTCCCAGGGATAGATGGACTGGTAAAGTGGCTAGGGTAGCTGGCCCCCCCCCGCTATGGACCCATCTAACTGGCCAAACGAGATCGGTTGTTTCAGTCTCCTCACTGGGATGCCCAAGTTCCCCACTAGCGTTGGGCTAATGAGGCAGCGGGTGCAGCCAGACCCTATTAAGGCTTTCACCTTGACAGCTTTGGGCATGGAGGGAATTAATATAGTCTTGAGGATGGGTGCGATGGGGCCACTTACCAGAGGTTCACCCTCCAAGCTGTCATCTGAGGCGTCCACCGGCCCTGTGGTGTAGGCTGGAGTTCCTTCTCCACGTTGGGCAGAGGTTGGCGATTCCACAGCCTCTATCACTCTCATGGCAGGTTCTTTTGGCTTAGCTGGGGACTTCCCGGATTTAGTGGCCAGTGATCTGTCTGGGTTGTGCTGGGGGGCTTTCGAGCGGCATTCTACAGCCCGATGCCCCTCTCTCCCAGATTTGAAACAGCCTGTAGGCTTCTTGGCCATAGCCGGTGGCTTTGCTGGCTCCCAAGGTTTTCCTCGGTGGTGCCTCTTCAGTAGGTCGATCTCTGCTTCCTCTGCCAGGATGTATCATTCGTCGAGTTGGTGTGGGTCCCCCCAGGACAGGCAAGCATCATGCAGGTTGTAATTTAGGCCATCTTTGAAATGGCTAAGGAGGATGTCTTCTGGCCAGTTCAGCTTGCTGACAATGGCCTGGAATTCTTGCTATATTCAGCTACCAGGCGTCTGCCTTGCCTCACTGTTTTGATTCTTTCGCGGGCTTTGTGATCAGTCAGGGGGTCCTCAAATCACCTTCTCAGAGAGGACATGAAACAGTTGAAGTCATTGAGCTCTGGGGCATCAGAATTGTGCAAATTCACCACCCAATCTGCGGCCAGTCCATCCAGAGTGGATTGCACGATACGGATATGGGCTTTGTTGCTAGGGATGTGCTGCCCGTATTCCTCCATGTAGCTGAGGACTTGGTTAGGAAAAACCCCAGGCGTGTCAGCTCCCCCTTGAATTTCATGTCTAGCGGCGGGAGTCTTTGAATGGATCAGTGCCTTTGCCATCGGTGGTATTGTCTTCCATCCGGATTGCCATCTGCGGGTCGGTGGGGAGTGGGGGCTGCTGAAGTGGTCACTACTGGATCAGCGGACGTCCCTGGGACTGCAGGTTCCAATTCCCCCCTCCAATTCCAGTTGCAGCTTCAGGTACTGGTGCAGCCTCAGGGCTGAGAATTCTCCTCCCCTAGAGAGCCGAGGGTTCTTTTCATCAGGTTGATAGCTTTCTCTAGGATCCAGTTTGAGTGCTGTGCCCAACTTCCTTCCTCTTCACTCACGTGCAGGGATTTCTCCATCTCCTGCTTCCATGGTTGGTTGGCCCTCCATCTCAGGGTCATCTTTCTTGATCTCTTTTCCCACTTGCCTTTCTTTCCAATGCCCATTGACCACTGAGGTTTGTGGTTATGCGTCTCCACCCCCTCTTCTCCTGAGGAGTATGACATTTCAGATCCCAACAGCTGGCAGGTTTTCGGTTGGGGGTTTCTCCCTTCCCTGCCTCGTCGTCTCACATTGTAGTTTTTGCAAAGTCCCCCGGCAAGGTTCTCCCTTCCAGGTTGACTATTATTGCAGATCCTATCTAATTTAAGGACCCACTTCAATCCACATCTTAAGAAAGCAGAACTCTTGGAAACGGTTTCTTCCAACAGGAACTTTTATTAAAAGAAACTGATAGCAGGCATGATAGACAGGATCTGAGGGATTTCCTTACAATTCGATGTTTTAAAGTGTCCCTAAGCAGCCCCCCCACCCTGCAGTTCTTCCGGGTGATTCAAACCGGCAGATTTCTAGGTGTTAACTCCAGGAAAGATAACATCAATCTGGCTCCGTTGGCGCGATCATTCAACATCTCCTCACACAGATCCCAGATGCTGCATCTCCCCCCCCCTTTCTCTCACTGGCTGGTAAGGAGGAGAAGTTCAGAGGGGCATAGGATGAAAGGCAAATGGCTATATTGTTATGGTTAGCAGATCCAAAGCGAATCAACAAAAGGTAACTTTGTAGTGAATAGAGGAAGTGAAAGTAATAAAAAAACCCATGCATACCCCCTTAGTAGTATGACAGGATCCAGGAGAGAGTAAGAATTGGTTTTATATCAGAGAAGATAAATAGAAATTAAATATAACTGGATTCTGACAATTATTCACTATTTTATAATTTAGTAAATACTGGAAAAGGCTTATCTTGATTAACTTTTTTATATATTTTGGGCCCAGTAGATGGATTGAGGTTCTGGGCACTTAGTTACTCCAATTTTCTTTGTGTTTTCTGGGGGGATAGAGCCTTTTGCAGTTCCCCAAAAGGACCCCACTTTCCTTCTTTTTAACAGGGCTTAGAAGAATAACTCATTCTTTTACTTTTTTTCTTCTTTCTAGATTGAACATGCACTATATATTTAGATGCCCTTAACCTTATTCCATCATTGTACCCCTTTCTTTTCTCCCATATTCTTCATGAACCATTGAATTGAAAACTAACCAGGTATTCAAATGAGTAGGACCACTGCTTTCCAATGTTGAGTATTAGACAAAATTTTAAACAATAAATGAGATTAGCTTTTGGGCAACTCAATCTCATTGCTTTTGCTGTCCTTTGCAATAAATACTCTTTTTTAAATCACCACATCTCTATTTATATATAACATGGATTTATTTCTACAGTCCTAAACTTCTAATAGATACCACAGGCAAATGTCACTTTCATGAATATATGCACAACACATTCCTGATATGGCAGAAAAGACATTGATGAAATACCTGACATACTCACCATCTGTCTGCTTTTTTATTTTCAAGGTCACTGTCTCTCCTGCCATCTGTAACAAATGAATGGCTTCACTCAAAGGTTTCCCTTTCAGACTGTTACTATTTATTGCTAAGATTCGGTCTCCGATATGAATTGCACCTGTCCTGAAACATGAGTTAAATAAAACATGAAAAACAATCTGAGCAATAATTTAAGAAAAACATATTTTCCCACTGCTTTTATTTTAAAATGTAATGTGTATGTGTGGTAACATTAATTTTAATGTTAAAGATCTTGTCATTATGACTGTAAGCTGATAGCCAACATAGCACCAGCTATCTTTGCATCAGCAAAGTGCTCAGTTTCTTTCAAAGTAATATGTAAACTAAAGTTGCACATTTATTGAGCGTACTTATACTTCCAGTTAAGAAAATAACTTTTTGCAGTCAAAAGCAAATAGCAATAACATTAACAGTTACTTTACTTTATATTTCCACCTAAACAAAAAACATTAACAAGCATCAGTACATAATATTAAAGGATGCAACTTTTTTACTTCAAGATACTACTACTACTACTACTAATAATAATAATAATAATAATAGTAATAATAATAATGTTGGAAGGGACCTTGGAGGTCATCGAGTCCAACCCCCTGCTCAGGCAGGAACCCTACACCATTTCAGACAAATGGCTGTCCAGTCTCTTCTTAAAAACTTCCAGTGTTGGAGCATTCACCGCTTCTGGAGGCAGGTTGTTCCATTGGTTAATTGTTCTGTCAGGAAGTTTCTACTTAGTTCTAAGTTGCTTCTCTCCTTGATCAGTTTCCATCCATTGCTTCTTGTCCTGCCTTCAGGCGCTTTGGAAAATAGCTTGACTCCCTCTTCTTTGTGGCAGGCCCTGAGATATTGGAACACTGCTATCATGTCCCCCCTCGTCCTTCTCTTCGTTAAACTAGACATACCCAATTCCAGCAACTGTACCTTATATGTTTTAGCCTCCAGTCCCCTAATCATCTTTGTTGCTCTTCTCTGTATTCTTTCTAGAGTCTCAGCATCTTTTTTACATTGTGGTGACCAAAACTGGATGTAGTATTCCAAGTGTGGCCTTACCAAGGCATTGTAAAGTGGTATTAATACTTCACGTGATCTTGATTCTATCCGTCTGTTAATGCAGCCCAGCACTGTGTTGGCTTTTTTGGCAGCTGCAGCACATTGCTGGCTCATATTTAAGTGATTGTCTACTAGGACTCCGAGATCCCTCTCACAGTTACTACTATTGAGCAAGGTACCCCCTATACTATACCTGTACATTTGGTTTTTCTTGCCTAAATGTAGAACCTTACTTTTTTCACCATTGAATTTCATTTTGTTAGATAGCGCCCAGTGTTCAAGTCTGTCCAGGTCTTCCTGTATCTTAAGCCTGTCTTCTGGAGTGTTGGCTATTCCTGCCAGCTTGGTGTCATCAGCAAATTTGATGAGTTCCCCATCTATCCCCTCGTCCAAATCATTGATGAAGATGTTGAAGAGCACTAGGCCTAGAACAGAGCCCTGCGGCACCCTACTACACACTTCCCTCCATGTAGATGCAGTTCCATTGAGGACCACACACTGAGTATGGCCGGTCAGCCAGCTACGAATCCATCTGGTGGTGATGCTGTCTAATCCACATTTTTCTATCTTATCGAGTAGTAGGTTGTGATCTACTTTATGAAATGCCTTACTGAAGTCCAAGTAAATTATATCCACAGCATTCCTCTGATCCACTAATTTTGTCACTTGGTCAAAGAATGCAATAAGATTTGTCTGGCATGATCTGTTTTTGACAAACCCATGTTGGCTTTTAGTAATGACTTTGTTTGCCTCTAGGTGTTTGCTGATTTGTTGTTTGATTATCTTTTCCAGAATCTTCCCAGGTATTCAGGTCAGGCTGATAGGTCTGTAATTTCCTGGATCCATTTTTTCCCCTTTTTTGAAGATGGGAACTACATCAGCTCTTTTCCAGTCCTCTGGTAGTTCCCCAGTGCTCCAAGATCTTTGAAAAATATAGTTCAGTGGTTCTGAGATCACACCTGCCAGTTCCTTGAGAACCTTGGGGTGTAATCCATCTGGTCCTGGTGATTTGAACTCGTCTAGGCTGGACAGGTGCTCACTTATTATTTTCTTGCCTATCTTAACTTGTGTTTCTATACTGTTTTCTATGGCACTATTTTTGATAGATTGGTCTGTTTTTTCCCTTTGTGTAAAGACAGATGCAAAAAACTGTAGAGATAGGGACCAGATAGAGGTCAGGAGCAGCAAACTGCCCCTTCCAAAGCCTGCATGCCTCTTCTCTCTACATGATCTCATCCCTTCACATCACTATGGCAATGTGGGAAACTACCCCAGGCTGGTACAATGACCTCACCTGCCTGATATCTGCTAGGTTACACCAACAGGATGTAGCAGCAAACTGCTCCTTGTTTGGGGCCTCCTGGCTGATATATTCTTAAGGATTGATAAGCTATTGCTACGCTATTGCCATGTTAAACTTTTGCTGCTTAAAAGAATAAACGCTGCGAAGACGGTCAGCCATATTTGCACCCTGCAATGATTGAGCACTGATTCCTTCATCTGCTGCCTGAACAGGGACGTTTGGGACCCCCCCCCCCCGGGAAGGAGTAGCAACCAACATACTTACCATCGTCTGGAATAGACCCCTAAGTGCACTTTCATCCTATGGGACTCCTCAGTGGTAGGTATGGGCTGCAAGTTATCTCAGCACCAGCAAAAACATGTACAGGGACTCAGATTCCTGCTACATAAATCAGGCGTGACAGCACCTGAGGTAGACATAAGGAAGCTGGTGGAGGAGATAGGGAAACACTGTCCTTAGTATCCTGAGCACGGGACACTCAGGCTAAGAGATTGAGAAAAGATAGGGCATACTTTACATCTTGAACCTTGGGCTCCAGTACAGATCTTACATCGATGGTATCAGTGCCATCAAGCAGTGGAAAAATGTGGCTCAGATGCTTCAGATGGGCAGCAATTAACTACCAGCCCACCTCCTGATTACAACCAAGTAAAACTTATCCCTCCTAAAGCATCTTTAATTGGATCTCCAGCTCCTTCTGAAGAGGCTAATTCTTTTGCTTCTTCCCAGCCATCATACACCCCCACAAGGAAAATATTAAAGGAACAACCTTGAAGTAGAAAAAAGATAATAAAGGAAATAGTCAGAGTAATTTAAAGAAACAGATTAACTCAAAATGTACTCCTCTGCAATGTGTTTTGAACAAATGGAATGTTTTGAAACTTCATGTGGCTGTTAAGTTTAACCCTGTCAGACAATGTCTGGTGGTGCTTTGTGCTGATGTGTAGTGTATTTTGTTTATATATATATAAACATTGTCTGATTTGGAAAGAATTTATTTGCAAATTATGGTGGAAAATAAGTATGTGGTTAATATCAAAAGTTCATCTCAATACTTTGTTATATATCCTTTGTTGGCAATGACAGAGGTCAAACGTTTTCTGTAAGTCTTCACAAGGTTGGCACACACTGTTGCTGGTATGTTGGCCCATTCCTCCATGCACATCTCCTCTAGAGCAGTGATGTTTTGGGGCTGTCACTGGGCAACACAGACTTTCAACTCCCTCCAAAGGTTTTCTATGGGGCTGAGATCTGGAGACTGGCTAGGCCACTCCAGGACCTTGAAATGCTGGAGCCCCAGGTCGAGGGAGATTATCAATGGTCTTGTATGTCTTCCATTTTCTAATTATTGCTCCCACAGTTGATTTCTTCACACCAAGCTGCTTGCCTATTGCAGATTCAGTCTTCCCAGCCTGGTGCAGGTCTACAATTTTGTTTCTGGTGTCCTTCAACAGCTCTTTGGTCTTCACCATAGTGGAGTTTGGAGTGTGACTGTTTGAGGTTGTGGACAGGTGTCTTTTATACTGATAACAAGTTCAAACAGGTGCCATTAATACAGGTAATGAGTGGAGGACAGAGGAGCCTCTTAAAGAAGAAGTTACAGGTCTGTGAGAGCCAGACATCTTGCTTGTTTGTAGGTGACCACATACTTATTTTCCACCATAATTTGCAAATAAATTCTTTCCAGATCAGACAATGTGATTGTCTGGATTTGTTTTCTCATTTTGTCTCTCATAGGTGAGGTCTACCTATGATGACAATTACAGGCCTCTCTCATCTTTTTAAGTGGGTGAACTTGCACAATTGGTGGCTGCCTACATACTTTTTTGCCCCACTGTATATGTTTATCTGTGTTGTTCTGTGTTATTTCCAAGACTTGGAAAATGGTCAAAACCCTCTCTGATAACAACATACAAAAAGGCCTTATTAAAAAATAAATGGTTTGCCTGGAAAAAGTATGAAATGAAATATTTGTATGTGGAATTGTTTATGCAAGCAGTTAGAATGGAAGTGAATGAATTAATTTGCTGATACATAATAGAGTACCTGGAAAGGCACAACCAGGTACCTGCAACCCTCATGTTTGTGGAGAGAACAGGGGATCATGCACATCAAACGAGTGTACAGCATTCTGATAGAAATGGACTCTGAAACCGAGCTAGTCAAGAACTGTATGATAAAGTGGGGACAAGACTTTGGGCATTCTATCACCATGGACACGTGGGAGAAAATCTGGGTGAGAAATGTAGAATTCACGAAATCGCAACACTTAAGGGAAAACTTCTACAAGATGTTCTATAGGTGGCACCTCGACCCGAAAAAACTATCATTCATCTATCCAGACTCCCAGCCCAAATGCTGGAGGTGTGGCGACGGGGAGGCTACCTACTTTCACGTATGGTGGACATGCAGAAAAATCAAAGCCTTCTGGAGGAAGATATGGTGGACACTCCAAACATTTTCAAAAAGCGTATTGAATTTCTACCACAGGTGTTTTTGTTAGGGATAACAAAGGACTACACTACCTCAGAGACGAACTTATTTCTGAACTTGATCACAGCAGCCAGATTGTTGGTGGGACAATACTGGAAGAATCCAGAAATACCGCCTATAGAAGAATGGACTGTGAAAGTAACAAATCTGGCGGAGATGGCGAAAATATCGGCATACTTGAAAGATCGCTCAAATGAACAATATTTGGCAGACTGGAAACAGTGGATAGACTATATACAAGAGAAACACCAATCAAACAAAATGCACCTGACGTTTAGTTGAGACTCGACATAAAGAGGGAAGAATGTTTACCAAATCAAATGTTTACAAAGACTAACACCTAATGTTGTATGCCTATGTTATATGACGAAAGCATCTTAATATGATCTTATGCTTAATGTTGTTTGCTTTAATATTGATAAAGCGGATTGAATTTCTATCTCAGGTTATGAAACTTCTACCTCAGGATCTTTAGTTAGGGACTATAAAAGATTGCACTATTACTGAGATGAAGTTAATTCAGAAGCGTGAATGAACAATATGTGAGAGACTAGATATATAGATAAACCATGTACAAGATTTACCTCAGGTTATTAAACTGTTACCTCAGGACTTTTGGTTAGGGACCATAAAAGATTGTACTAATACTGAGATGAATAATATATGATAGACTAGAAACAGTGGATAGACTATAGAAAAGAAAAACACCAATCAAATAAATTGTAACAGGCATCTAGTTGAGGCTTGATGTGAGGAGCGAAAAATGTTTACCAAACCAGACGTTTATAAAGATTAATACTTAGTGATGTATATCAGGTGCTATGATGATTGATGCATACTATGATCTTATGTTCAATGCTGATTGTATGACGGTAGATAGACCATATACAAGAGATGTATTTTCGGGTCTTATGAAGACAGCTTATTAATATGAACCCAGATTTAATATTGATTGCATTAATATTGGGAAAGCGTACTGAATTTCTACCTCAGGATACTGAATTTCTACCTCAGGATTTTTGGTTAGGGGTCATAAAAGATTGTACTAATACTGAGACGAATAATATGTGATAGACTAGGAACTGTGGATAGAATATAGAAAAGAAAAACACCAAGCAAATAAATCGTAACAGGCGTCTAGTGGAGGCTTGATGTGCGGAGTGAAAAATGTTTACCAAATCAGACGATTATAAAGATTAATACTAAGTGATGTATACCAGGTGTTAGGATGATTGATGCATACTATGATTTTATGTTCAATGCTGACTGTTTTAATAAAAGAATTTTTTATTAAAAAAAGTGTGTGTGTTATCCCTCAAACCCCACCCCCACCCACTCTCTCCCAGGCTGTGGAAGAAATAGTAAACTCCAGATGTTATTGTTGTAAAAGTAAATTGAAAAGTAATAGTAAGTGTTTGCATGAGAAGAGTTCCATGGAGGATGTGTGAGAGAATTTATGGAAAATGCACACGAAGGAGAGAAAACTATTTTTTGGTGGTGAGATTTTTTTCCTGTCTCTTTTGTTTCTCTGATGGCTGTGTTGCTTTAAGAGCGAGAGAGACAGAAAGAAGAACGGGGAGCTGTTCGTTTTAAACTTTTTTTCTCTCTGCTTAGAATTGCGATTTGAGAAGGACGGAGTGGATGTGGAATTTGATACCCACTCTTGCAGTTTCGGCTTGCAAATTTTTACTCGAAAGAAGAGACAGTAATTGTTGGACAATGTTTTTTGAGGGGGAAATTGTTGAGTTTAAATTGTTTAGTTAGACCTATATATCTATCAACTAAAAGAACTGACTCTGAATTGTTTTGCTTAGATTTGTAAATGTTTCACCTATTTACTGGAAATTTGTTTCCATCTGAATGGAATTTGATTAAATTGGAACACCCCTGTTTTTTTCATAAAAAATAAGTGGTAGATGGCGCTTCCTTCACGACCTTAGAGCTGTTAATGCCTGTATTCAACCTATGGGCCCTTTGCAGTGTGGAACGCCTAACCCTAACTTGATTCCTCAAGATCATGAAGTAATGGTAATTGACTTAAAGGATTGTTTTTTCTCCATTCCTCTATGCCCCCCTGATCAGGAAAAGTTTGCATTTACTGTGCCTGCAGTGAATCATTCAGAACCTAATAAACATTATCACTGGACAGTTTTGCCACAAGGAATGCTGAACAGTCCCACCTTGTGTCAGCTTTATGTTTATTTATTTATTTATTTATTTATTAGACTTATAAGCCGCTCTTCTCCAGGGGACCCAGAGCGGCTTACAACATAGATAATAACAATCGCATTAAAGTCTAATATAAATTAAATTAAAATGATCATAAAGTAAAAACAATACCCCAAATTTTTAATAATAAAAAAAAAACATTCATCCAACATTCAGCACCAATCATTCCCAGATCTGCCGACACAAATAAGTTTTTAATTCTTTTCGGAAGGCCAGAAGAGTGGGAGCGGTCCGAATCCCCGGAGGGAGCTGATTCCAGAGGGTAGGGGCCGCAACAGAGAAGGCCCTTCTCCTGGGGCCCGCCAGCCTACATTGACTGGTCGACGGGACCCGGAGAAGACCAACTCTGTGCTCTCTGACCGGTCGTGATGAGGTATGAGGCAAAAGACGGTCCTGCAAGTAACCTGGTCCTAGGCCATGTAGGGCTTTATAGGTAATAACCAACACTTTGAATTGCGAGCGGAGACTAATAGGTAGCCAGTGCAGCTCGCGGAGCGTTGGTGAAATGTGGGCATACCGAGGTAAGCCCACGATTGCTCGCGCGGCTGCATTCTGGACTAATTGAAGTCTCCGAACACTCTTCAAGGGTAGCCCCATGTAGAGAGCATTGCAGTAGTCGATGTTGCTGCAGCATTGGCTCCTTTTTGCAAATGTTGCAATCTTATTCTGCCCCAGCTTTTCCTGGTTTGAGCCTACCCAAAATTATTTCATTGGTCAATTTACAGCAATTATTAGGCACCCTTAATTGGGTTCGCCCATATTTTTCTTTGCCTCTCAGTCCATTATTTGATTTATTGACCAAGGGAAAGCAACCTGGAGATCTCATTGTAGTTCCACCTTCAGCACTTACCACGGTTGAACAAATTAATGACATCTTGAGTACTCAATTTGTGGACAGAATTCCACATAAAAGTTGTCAGTTAACTCTTTTGATATTTACTTACCCCACACCCTATCCCAAAATGTTTTATTTTTTATCCAGGTGGTTGCTGAAATAATAACTTTAGGACGCACACGAGCTTGCCTTCGGAATAGGACTGATTTAATTAATATTGTTCTTTCTTTCCCAAAATCTGATTTTTAATTTTGTTTTCAGAATAACTTATCTCTTCAGTGCTCTTTAACTAACTAGTGTTGTGAGTGTCTCTGGCCAGGCTGGGTACTTCTCCGATGATGACGCAGCACAGGCAGGCCCTTCTGAGGGTTTTCCCCTCCCGGCAGCCGAGCTAGATAACGAGGAGCTTGGTATACATGCTGAGTCAGACTCTCAGGGGGATGACTCAGATGTGGAACAGGAAGCTAGCTGGATTGATCCACGATTCAGATGGTCTGATAGGCGAAGGGGTCAGTTGGGTGGAAGAAGGAAGTGACGTATGGGAGGCTATATTAGCAGGGGAACGAGAGCCTCAGCCTTAGTCACGAGCAACGTTTACTCAAGGAGTGGCCTGGGGGATTTCGCAGTGAGTTGTAACTGAGTTTCCTAGTGTGTTTGTCTTAACTGTCGAATAAAGCAGTTTTTGCTGTTCAGACCAACAACAAATGCCGGCAGCTTGCTTTGAACTGCCTTCGTGTGAAGTGTGCTAATTGACCAACTCTTAACGACCTCGTTAAGTGGATTCTTGGGAGCTGAGAGGGGCTAGACATAACAACTATATAGGCTCTATTTCATATCATCTGCCTAAAGATCCTTGACTTGCTTCTTTAATGACTTTTTCCTTTCCTGTCTGCCCACTGCTTTCTCCTTCTCCCTTATCACAAGCTCCTACTGTTTTTTCTGATGGAGGGAGAGAAACAATTGCTTACAAGGATTCTCATGATGATACCTGGAAACTGTCGTACACTGCAATGCAGTCCTCACCACAACACTCAGAATTATCTGCTGCTATTTGAGCTTTCCACACCTTTTCTCAACAGCCTTTTAACTTAATTTCTGACTTTCATTATGTGTGCCAACTTATTTTTAATCTTCCAGGTGCTTATATCATGCCCAGGATTGACCCCAATTTTATGGCTTTGTTTTTAATTTTACAGCAGCTGCTACAAGACTGAAAGCATTTATATTTTATTTCTCATATACACAGTTACTCCTCCCTTCCTGGGCCTCTATTTTTTTTGTCTTCCTAATCCCCGTGGTTTTGCCTCTAATCAACTATGGCAAATGGATGTTACTCATGTTCCCTTTTTGGCTCCCTGGAAATATATTCATTTATCTATTGATACCTATTCAGGAGCAATTTGGGCCAACCCTCAATGAGGAGCAACAGCTGCACATGTTATTTTTCATCTTTTTTCGGCCATTACTGCCTTGGGTAAGCCCTTTTCCTTAAGAACTGATAACGGGCCAGCCTATTCTTCAGTGGCCTTTTTGCAATTTTGTACAACCTGGAATATTGTTTTTACTCATGGCCTTCCTTATAATTCCATGGGTCAAGCCATCATGGAACATACTAATTGGTCCTTTAAGGACTGCTTCCACACAAACAAATAAAAAAGGATGGATCTAGGGTACCCAATTTGTCATGGGTAACACAACAGATTAAAAAAGTATTATTTATATTAAATCAATTGAATGTTTGCATTCAAAATTCTACCGCTTATCAGAGACACTTTCAAAAGAAAACAAGCTTGCCTCCGCCTCTGGTATATTATCGGGCATTACCAGACAAAGCATGGTTGGGATTGGTCCCTCTGATCACTTGGGGGCGAGGCTATGCTGCTGTGCTTACTCCTACAGGATCTTTGTGGATTCCAGCACATTACGTTCACCCAGCCAGGGATGTCATGGCACCAGTCCCTGGACCCGGTCCCAGAAATGGCAAGGGTGACTCTACAGATGGCACAGCGACCAATCTGATCCCAGCATGCCAGTCAGCCAGTGACGTGGGGAGATATAAAGAACTTGACCGCCAAAGCACAGGCAGTGCTGCAGCAGCAACAAGTAGAGCAACCCCCCCATTTGTTTATGTTTAATTGTTATCAGCTGCCCTTTGGCAACAGCAGCTGTCATCCCACCCAAACAATTGTTTGAGCAACAAGTGAAGCAAAATCTATGGGTACAGCTGGCTAACATCACACAAAATGATGTCTTTTGCTTATCTGAAGCATATGACATGGAAAATTTGCTTTCTACATTTTTAGTCCCTGTTTGCACCCCTTCTGCAGTAATTCAAAACTTCACTGGCTATAGCACAATTTTATTCAATGGAAACTTTAACTATAAGGCTATATCTAGCTGGGGGTTTACTGCTTATTATCTACCCCCTGACGCTATTGCTTTGCACACCCTGGTGGTAGCAATCCCTGCAAATATAACATGTTCAAAAATAGTTAATTGTACTTCTTCAAGTAAAAAACCTCACTGTCATCGCATTAGCTCACCTATTTTAAACTGCACAGCTTTTGAAGATACTTCCTTTCATTTTGGACATGTTTGGCTTCTGCAAGAAACTTTTAATTATATTCCTGCTAATATTAGTGAAGTGCAGTGTTGCCTCAGCTGGCTGATTCCTGTTTTGCTTTCCAAACAACAAATTCACTCGAACCGTTCTTGATGTGGGGTCACGCTAGATAGCACTTGTGACTCTGAGACAGCCTTACTTAATAAAACAGAATATGTAGCATTGGCTATATCTCTAGTGGGTGTGCCAGGACTTGCTGTTCGTGCTCACCTCAACATTAATGCTATTGCGTGTAATTTAGCAAAAACAATTAATGCTACTTCTTCAGCTATTTCAGCAATCAACCATGAGCTGCAAGATTTGAGAAAGGCTATTTTGCAAAATCGTGCCACAATTGATTATTTGCTTCTGCGCCAGCATTTGGGTTGTGAAAGTTTTGAGGGAATGTGTTGTTTCAATATTTCTGATAATTCACGAACCATCCAGCACCAAGTCGATATTTTACACAATTTGGCCTCTGATTTGAAAATGGATACTTTAGGATCTTGGTGGGAAAGCCTTTGGGCTTGGTTGCCCACAGGATTACTGGGAAATATCCTACGTTATTTGGTCATAACTTGTGCTATTTTGATTGGTGGGTGCTCTTTTGTGCAATGTATTCCTTCCTTTTGCAATATATGTATCAGAGCTTTTAACCCCAAATCCTCTCTCACATTGCCTCAGGGTCAAGTTTTAGCCCTGCATAAACAACTGCAAGGATGCTCCTCTCGTGATTATAATCCTTTTATTAACCTCTCTTACGATGATATTTCGTGTAACAAAACAAAAAAGAGTGAGATGTAGAGATAGGGGCCAGGTAGAGGTCGGGAGCAGCAAACTGCCCCCTCCAAAGCCTGCATGCCTCTTCTCTCTACATGATCTCATCCCTTCACATCACTATGGCAATGTGGGAAACTACCCCAGGCTGGTACAATGACCTCACCTGCCTGATATCAGCTAGGTTACACCAACAGGATGTAGCAGCAAACTGCTCCTTGTTTGGGGCCTCCTGGCTGATATATTCTTAAGGATTGGTAAGGAGTTTAACCAATAAAATGCTATTGCTACGCTATTGCCATGTTAAACTTTTGCTGCTTGGAAAACTGTATAAAAGAACGAGTTAAATAGTTCTGTTTTCTCCCTATTGCTAGTCACCTTCTTACCACTTTCACCCACTGATGGATCAATCGTTTCCTTCACTTTTTTCTTGTTTTTTACATGTTGAAAGAAGCTTTTTTTTGTTATTTTTGACTTTGGTCGCAAGCCTTAGTTCATTTTGAGCCTTGGCTTTCCTCACTTCATCTTTGCAGGCTCGGGCTATTTGTTGATATTCTGATTTAGTTATGTGCCCCTCTTTCCACTTTCTATACTTGTCCTTTTTATCTTTCAACTTGTCAGAGAGTTCTTTATGCAGCCATGCTGATTTCTTTTGAGAGCTGTTATTTTTCCTCTTTGTTGGTATTGAGCTAGACTGGGCTTCTATTATCTTGCTTTTCAAAATTTCCCAAGCTTCTTGCGTTGTTTTCCCCTGGAGGATTCTCATCCATGGAATCCTTCCCAAGCCCTCTCTAAGTTTATTGAAATTAGCTCTCTTGAAGTCCAAGCCACTAGTTTGACTAGGTTCTATTGCTTGTGCTTCCTTAATGTTGAATTCCAATATTGTATGATCACTACCTCCCAAGGTTCCTATGGCTTCAACACCTTCTATCATTTCATCTCTGTTAGTGAGAATTATATCCAAAATGGCTAATCCCCTAGTTCCCTTCTCTACTTTTTGGGAGACAAAGTTGTCTGCTAGGTTTGTCAGGAATCTGTTTGATCTTCCACTTGGTGCAGAGTTTGTCTCCCAGTTGATGTCAGGGTAATTAAAGTCCCCCATTACTATGGTAATGTGCTTCCTACATACCTTAGTTAGCTGACTAGCAAAAAGTTCACCTATTTCCTCTGTTTGGTTGGGTGGCCTATAGTATACACCTATGGCAATGTCATTTTTTCTTCCTTTTATATTGACCCAAATGCATTCAAGACAGTTTTCGTCATTGTTGTGCTCTGTTTCTGTGGAGATGTAGTTATTTCTTATATACAGAGCAATTCCACCTCCTCTTTTATTTGATCTGTTTCTTTTAAATAATTTAAATCCCTCTAGCTGTGTGTTCCATTTGTGGGTTTCATCCCACCACGTTTCTGTAATGGCAACAATATCATATCTGCCCTCATTGACCTGAATTTCTAGTTCACCTTGTTTGCTGTTCATACTCTGTGCATTGGTGTATAGATATTGGAATCCTTTATGACCAACCCTGTGTTTACTTTCTACATAACCTGAGTGGTGCCTGAGTTCCCCTATTGTCTTACCACCTATTTGGTTAGTGCACTTTGCGTGGCACTCATTATTAAAAGCTTGATTTTGCTTGACAGCATGGTTGGTATTTTTGTCCTCACACATATCTATGTTACATGCACTGATAGCCCTATTGTTTTTAGATTGCCGGGGACAGGGATGCTCTGTATCGATTAACTCACTGTCCCCGCTGTTTAGTTTAAATATTCCTCCAGAAAATCTGTGACTTTATAGCAGAGTAATTCAGTCCCTTTCTTTGATGAATGCAAACCATCTCTTTTGTACATTTTTTCATGGGACCAACTACTGACATCATGACTAATATTTCCAAAGCCTTCCCCTTTACACCACTCCTTTAGCCACATATTGAATTGTGCTATACGCTGGCCTTTTTCATTTTGCTCTTTATACCAGTGGTTCTCAACCTTTTTAATGTCGCGACACCCAACCAGTCGTAAGTCGAGGACTTTCCAACCGGTCATAAGTCAAGGACTTCCCAACCGGTCATAAGTCGAGGACTTTCCCTGCCCGGGAGCGTCGCGCATGCGTGGTGCTGCCCCCTGCACCAGACAAAGCGTAGCTGGCAAGGCACAGCGACGGCGCAGGGCGACCACCGGCTGGGCCACCAGCTGGCCCAGCCCAAGGAAGGTAAGGCACCCGCCGGGTCCCACATGCGCCAGCAACCCTCCCTGCGCCCGCCGGCCTCCCACCTCCCACCCCTGGCCCTCTTTTACTTACAATTTTAGTAGTTGCTCAGCAGGGAGGGGTGGAAACTTCTAGACAGCTCGCCTTCACTGCAGATAACTCGCAGCACCGTTTGCAGACTGGGACTTTTGGCGGGCTCAGCAGGGCAGAGACAGCCTGGACAATTCCTATTGACTTTTGAAAGCCAATAGAATTAGACTTTATTTAAGAGAGTCTATTCTATTGGCTTTCAAAAGCCAATAGAATAAGAGGGAGTAGCTCAGCTAAGGAAAAGGGGGGAAAATGGCAGACTGCGTTGTTTGGCGACCCCCGTGAAATGGCCGTTCAACCCCAAATGGGGTCGCGACCCACAGGTTGAGAACCGCTGCTTTATACAATGGTAAAACCTCTGAAAAAGTTAGCCTATGGCCTATTTTGCTAAGTTCCTGCCCCAAGCTCTGGAAATCGTTCTGCACAGAGAGTACATCTTTTGGGGACAGATCGTTAGTGCCAAGATGGACGGGGGGTTGATTAAGACTAACTCAGTTCCAATAAGTACCGTAAGCGGGAGGGGCAGGTATGGCGGGAGCAGGGGGCCGTATTATAATAAGGGAGCGCGCACCCTCTGGTTACGAGCGGTCATGCGCTCCGACCCCCAAGGCTCAACCTGTTCTCGGGGTTGTTCAGAACCACAGGGCCCTGGCTGTAGGCTGATGCTGTGCAATGCCAGGTCTGTGGTAAATAAGGCCCCCCTCATTCAAGACCTAATTTCAGAGGGGGGAGAACATAAGAACATAAGAACATAAGAAGAGCCATGCTGAATCAGGCCAAAGCCCATCGAGTCCAGCATTCTGTGTCACACAGTGGCCCACCAATTGTACATGGGGATCTTGAGCAGAAAGAGAAGGCAAAACCCTCCCTTTCCCTTGACCCCCAAACAAATGGTACTCAAGGGAATCCTGCCTGCCTCAACCAACATAGAGGCGGCACATGGACATCCGTTTTAATAACCACCGATACACTTTGCATCCATGAATCTATCTAGCCCTGCCTTGAAGCTGTCAAGGCTGACAGCTGTCACGACCCATTCAGGAAGTGAATTCCATAAATCAACGACTCTCTGGGTGAAGAAATATTTCCCTTTATTTGTCCTCACTTTCTTAGCTATGAGCTTTAGGGAGTGCCCCCTTGTCCTGGTATTGTGTGATAGAGAAAATAATTTTTCTCTATCCACCTTTTCTATCCCATGCATGATTTTATACACTTCAGGGAGCAGACCTGGTGGGTATAACGGAGACCTGGTTGGGACCAGAGGGCGGCGTCCCTCTGGTGGAAATGTGCCCACCGGGTTTCCTTGCATTCCACCAGCTGAGAGCTCAGGGCAGGGGTGGGGGAGTGGCAGTCGTGATCAGGAAAGGTTTCAGGCCGAGGGAGATCACTGTTCCTCAGATGGCAGGCTGTGAATCCCTTCTGGTGAAGTGGGACCTTGGGGGTCCGAGGGCGGTGTTGATTACATACCTGGCTCCCTGCCACGTATCAACCTCCCTGCCTGACCTCCTGGGCGTTGTCGCCACGGTGGTGGTTGAGGTCCCCAGGCTAATAGTTATGGGTGACTTCAACCTGCCGTCCGTGGGTGGGGCGTCCGGGGAGGCTCGGGAGTTCATGGCTTTCATGACAGCCATGGACCTGGCCTAGGTAATTCAAGGCCCCCCCCACACACAGGGGGGAACACGCTTGACCTGTTTTTTGTCTCTGGACAGTGGCTGAGTGGTCAGAGTATAGGGGATATAGTTATTGAACCCCTGTCATGGTCTGATCACTCTCTCCTATGCTTGGACTTTCTGACCGTTGCACCCCACCGCAGGGAGGCGGAACCGGTGAGATGGTACCACCCCACGTGGCTGATGGAACCCGAGCGGTTCCAGGCAGAGCTTGGGCCAGTTCCTGAGGTTCTGACACACGACTCGGTCGGAGAGCTGGTGGAGGCCTGGGATAGGGTGGCTGCCGGTGCCCTGGATCGAGTTGTGCCTTTGCGGCCTCTGATTCGGTGTGGGTCTCGATCGGCCCCTTGGTATAACGAGGGGTTGAGAGAGATGAAACGCCGGAAAAGACGCCTAGAGATCAGTTGGAGATCGAGCCGTGCCGAATCTGACCGAACACTGGTAAGAGACCATATTAGGTCCTACCTAGCGGCGATAAGAGCAGAGAAGTGTTCTTACCTCACTGCTCTTATCACGTCATCAGATAACCGCCCAGCCTCCCTGTTTAGGGTGACCCGCTCCCTCCTTCATCAGGAGGTGAGGGAAGACCCCTTAGAGGGTAGAGCTGAGGATTTCGGAAGATATCTGTATGATAAAATCGCTCAGATACAGGAAGGCTTCGACTTCAACTGGGTATGTCCAGTGGGAGCGGTGGAGGCTGGTCTTGAGACCGTTACCTGGGTTGAGTTTGACCTCGTGACCCCCGAGGACGTGCACAGGTTGCTGGGGGGACTTAGGGCGACCACATATTTACTGGACCCGTGCCCCTCCTGGTTGGTGTTGGCCTCCCGGGAGGTGGTACGAGGCTGGTTCCAGGCAATTATCAATGCTTCCTTGAGTGAGGGTGTCTTTCCCGCTACCTGGAAAGAGGCGGTGATGAGACTCCTCCTCAAGAAGCCTACCCTGGATCCAGCTGTTCTATCAAACTATCGTCCCGTCTCCAACCTTCGCTTTCTTGCAAAAGTTGTTGAGAGTGTGGTTGCCCGACCGTTCCCGCAGCACCTGGAGGAATCGTCATATCTGGATCCGTTCCAATCGGGCTTCAGGCCTGGCTACAGCACGGAAACAGCATTGGTGGCATTGGTGGATGATCTCTGGCGGGCCCAAGACAGGGGTTGCTCACCTCTTGGCGGCTTTTGATACCATCAATCATGGTATCATGCTGCAACGGTTGCAGGGGTTAGGTACAGGAGGCACTGTTTTGCAGTGGTTCTCCTCCTTCCTCTCCGGCCGGATGCAGTCTGTGTTGACAGGGGGCCAGAGGTCGACCCCGAGACCCCTCGTATGTGGGGTACCTCAGGGGTCAGTCCTCTCGCCTCTATTGTTCAACATTTATGTAAAGCCGCTGGGTGAGATCATCCGTGGTTTTGGTGTGGAGTACCACCAGTACGCTGATGATACCCAGCTGTACATTTCCATGCCGAACCACCCCAACGATGCCCTTGCCGTGCTGACCCAGTGCCTGGAGGCCGTGTGGGTATGGATGGGGAGGAACGGACTCAAGCTCAACCCCTCCAAGACCGAGTGGCTGTGGTTACCGTCGTCCCGGTATACCCAGCTGATTTCATCACTGTCTATTGGGGGTGAAACAGTGGCCCCCATAGGAAGGGCTCACAATCTGGGAGTCCTCCTGGACTGACGGCTATCCTTAGAGGACCATCTGACGGCCGTGGCCGGGAGGATGTTCTACCAGGTTCGCCTGGTACGCCAGTTGCGTCCCTTCCTCGACCGGGACTCGCTACGCACAGTCACTCATGCCCTCGTTACCTCCAGGCTGGACTACATGGGGCTCCCCTTGAGGTGCACCTGGAAGCTCCAACTGGCTCAGAATGCGGCCGCGCGGGTAGTGATAGGAGCGTCGTGGCACTCCCACGTAACACCGCTCCTGCGTGAGCTGCACTGGTTGCCGGTGGTCTTTCGGGTGCGGTTCAAGGTGCTAGTGACCACCTTTAAAGCGCTCCATGCATCGGACCCGGATACTTACAGGACCGCCTACTGCCAGCAAATACCTCCCGCCGTCCGGTACGCTCCCACAGAGAGGGCCTCCTCAGGAAGCCGTCGGCCAGACAATGCCGGCTGGCAGCCCCCAGGCTGCCTTCTCGTGGGAGCTCCTACGTTGTGGAACGAGCTCCCCCCGAACTCCGTACAATGACAGATTTACGCACCTTCCGTCGGGAAATAAAAACGTTCCTTTTTTGACAGGCCGGCCTGGCATAGAAGCTTCGGTTCCAGTAGGGTTAGAATGTTTTAGGGGGATTGAGTAAATTTTTAAGATTTGTAAGTGATGGGTTTTAATTATTTTAAATTATGTATATTTATATGTTTTTAAATTTTAGGATGTACACCGCCCCGAGTCCTTCGGGAGAGGGGCGGTATAGAAATTTGATTATAAATAAATAAATAAATAAATAAATAGTCTGCACATCACAGTCCTTGCTGGTATTCTTAATTATTTTAGAAATAAATTCTTATCCCTACTGGCAGTAGCACCTGGGAGACATCTGACGTCTTTTAAAACCTCTGTGTCCTTTCCTAAATTTACATTCCTTATAATTGAATCACCAACCAGAAGGTGGCTTCTCTTTTTGGATGCTTTTCTGTTCTTGCATGACTGGTGTGTAATACCTGATTCATACTTCTCCCTGTCAGAAACAAGTTCTTCATCTCGATCCACGATCCCCTGCTTATTTGAGTTATCATCACAAATGCCTTAACCTATTCCCTATTAAGGTCAACAAGGGCGTTGTATCTGTTGTGCAGGGACACAGTGAAAGCTTTGTGTTTATGGTTCACAGCTCTCACCCTACCAGATCCCACGGTTGTCCACACTGCCCTTCTCCTGCAGGATCTTTGTGGTAGAGGGGGCTGATAGCGCGGAGGCTCAGTAGAGTAGTGGGACTGAACTGGACACCTAATTTCTGCCTGAAGAGCACAGATTACAGACCCTAAATAGATAATCTGTCCTTGTAGACTAGTGATTTGTTTACAGATAGGATAGTTTCCAAGTTTGAAGAGGGTACTGTGAAAAACAGCTGCAAAGCAAGTGTTGCACTGTACTAAGCCAGACATTCTTAGATACAAGGAATCTCAGACACACTTGCCCTGAATGTACCACTGCTGTTTATGATTTTTAGTTATATGATTCGCATGCCTAATGGCGCACGGGCCACTAATTTTGCCCTCCCCCCTTCTTTTCACTCACAATTGTAAAATTCCAAGCAAGCAGTTCCAAGTAAAATTCCAAGCAAACAAGCAATTCCAAGCAAGCAGTTTCCAGCAAACTCTGGGGAGTTAAATGCAATGAAGTATCCAATCAGTAGGGCTTTTGCTAATTTTGCCCTCCCCCCTTCTTTTCACTCACAGTTGTAAAATTCCAAGCAAGCAGTTCCAAGTAAAATTCCAAGCAACCAAATGTTAGTATGGAAGGAATAGTTATAATCCATTTGTTGATGTGAACACAGAGAGAATTAGTAGTAATAATCAGTGTAGTATTATACATTATTTATTCTTATGAGTGATTTAATATGGAGTACACTCTCCAGTGTGAAAAATGTTATCCTTTCCATTTTGTTGGTGCAGGTATAGATAGTGTATCCGAATAAATGTTGTAACATAGAAGTGGCTTGCTTATGGAGTCGCTGTGTGATAATTTAAAAGATCCTAAAAGATAGGAAGAATGCTACTGTTAATCCTCAAAATAAAGCAGCTAGTGTGATTTGGTTTCCTTTTGCTTTGTCAACTCAGCAAGATACTTGTTTCTTTAGGGAGTCTATACAGAACCTGACACAGAGTCTGATACTGTTTTTGAGTTGAGAGAGAGTGACTGGCTCAAAGTCATGTGGCTGGCTTTTTGCCCAAGGGGAGACTAGAATCTGGGTTTTCTTACTCTTAGTCAAGCTCTTTTACCACTGATGGATCTCTAATGATTCATGGTAACAGTGGTCATGTTCCAAAAATCATCATTGTTGTCATCACCATTATCATCACCATTATCATCTCATAATATATATCAAGGATAATTATATACTTGTAAAAAATGTATATACTCCTAAGAATTATTACACAGATTGAACAATCTCTTACACTTGAATATTATAAATACTTTTATGTCAATTTACCTTTCAGCTAATCCACCTTTAGTAAGACTCGAAATGATAATAGGATCAAAAGGCTCTTCAGTACCAGAAATAGTGATCCCAAGAGGTCCTCCATATCTCTTGAGCTCAACAGTATAAATAATTGCTCCTGAGCTCTCTTGTTCATCTGCAATACATGCCAAGAGGATGCAATTGGTCTCTTATAAAGGAATGAAAAGAATAATACATTCAGAAAAATGATCAGCATACACATCCTCAAACTGTTATGCTTCAGATACATATCTAGGCTACTACTGCCTTCTATGTTGATGACTACAGGTGAGGTTACAGGTAACACCAGCAAATATCCTTCCTTGTTCATGGAAACAAAACCAGGATTTTAAACTTAATATATCTGTAAAAATATATACAATTCCTTTCTAGATGTGATGATTCACAATCAGGGTAGTAGGTGAATGAGCCAATGCAGTATCTCAGTAAAAGGTAACTACCGGTAAATGCCCTTAAGAAGTTAAAGCAAAGATCTGGGCAACTTTTCCATAAGCATATCCAACACTCCTTTAGTTCAGTTTAATATAAAGCTGAGCCAAACATATCAGCCATTGCTATTTGAACATCAGTTTTGATTTCAGCATCAGAACTGGACTCAGTTTAGTATCTTAACTTGTTATTTTAAAAATTGGGATAAAAGCAGATTTTAGACCAATGGGTTCCATCAGTAATCCTGATATAGTTAAGGTAAGAATTTTTGTTAATGTTTGTTTCTCTTAAATATCTGTATGAAGCTCTATCAGCGCTTCTGGTTCATATATGATTTGAAAATGGTTTAGAATTCTTTTTATCTAGGGTAGAAAGATTACAATTAAGATGAATTTAACTCAGATATTGATTTATATTTTTATTAATTTTTCTATTCCATATTGTTATTTCACTGTGTTGAATGCCTTCATGTATGCATATAGTGTGTGGGTGTTTGCAAAAGAAGACCTTGACTTATGACTGTGAGCCTGGAATTATGACTGTAAATCTTTGTGATTGTTAAGTAGGTCATCAAATGACTGGACTTGACTTTATGATATTTTTTGAAGCAGTCATTAAGGGAGCAGCACAGTTGTTAAATGAATGCCATGGTGATAAGTGAACACTGTGTTTATTAAATGTATTCATTTTATCCAAGGAGTGTTTTTTCCTGGGAATCAGAAGTAAATGCCAGAAACTGGCAAAAAACATTGAGAATTGCATGACTGTGCAATAAAGGTGAACCAGTTGCCAAGAACTCAAAATGCAAACACATGACTATGGTGTGTGTGGGTGGGTGTGGTGTCTGTCGTAAGTATAACATCGGGTCACAAAAAGTTGTTGGGACCAGTCATAAGTTGAGGACTACTTGTATACATATATATACATATATTATTTGATTGTTTTAAAAAGTTAAATTATGAAGAAAATTCTTGTTGAAAATACCTCATCAATCTTTTTTCATAGCAGTGAAAAATAATATGATCTTGCATAATCTTACTACTCTGGATTTATTTATTTCTGAAAAAGTATTTCAATTTGTTTAAACTATACTTCTTTGTATACAACATACATATTAGATTATTGTGGATTCATATTCCATATTTTACAATCTTTTGTCCATCTATTTATTCCAATATATTCAAAAGTGAAGCTAGCACAATTCTTAACATTTTGACAAGGGAGTTAAGTAGTTATGTGTGTTTATACATATGTATATTAGGGAGAGGATCTGAATAAATATGGTGTCTTCTAAAATAGTCAGCTTTTAAAAAAATTCTGAAATTCTTGAGACAACATTTTTGGGTATAACATTTCTGTAGAGGTACCGAACTGGCATGGGATAAATATACAAGATCCAATCAAAGTGACTTTCTTCATTTCTCAGAAATTAACGAGAAGGTTTTATTCTTCCAATCTCTGACAAGACGGAACACCAAAGCTGTCATATACTGTAAAATGACTGAACGCTTTCTCCATTGAATATTTTACTTATATTGCATCCCAAAGGCATCTTTATATATACATAAAATGTTTCATAGCTCACTGTGAATACCAGAGTTATCTTCATCCTTGCGAATTTTTAGTTTTACAAGTTCCTCACAATGCTGCAGGATTTGAACAGCATCTTCCATGGAACAGTTGTCCAGTCGAATATTGTCTATGGCAAGCAATTTATCACCTAGTTCCAACGTCCCAGTTCTATTGATAAGTGGAATACATTATGTGATTAATGTTTTAAACAAGCTGAGTTGGATATTCATGCAAATAATGATAGTTTTTTAAATTTAAGAATAAAAGTGATTTTTGCTTTACATATATGAAGTAGCACATAAAAGCATTTTATTATTATTATTATTATTATTAATAATAATAATAATAATAATAATAATAATAATAATAATAATAATAATAATAATTTTATCCCAAGCACTTGCTTTTACAATCACACAATACTTAAAAATCCAGGGAGTTTGAGAACTGTGAACTCACAACATAATTTTTGTCACCTTGCAAGCACTCACCTATGGGCAACACTTCCTTTCTTAATATCTGAAATAACAAGAGGATCTCCTGGTTTTCGACTAGATGGAGCTGAAATACAGAATACACAAATAGTTGCAGTTGAAATAATCCTCCCATAATTTGCATACATGCATATCCACATGTTCTTTCTCTTTGGGGTAAGCAATTTATATGATGTAAAAAAGAAATTAGACATAATAACCCAAACAAATTGAAGTCATGAAATAAATAAGAAACAGGAAAAGAAACATGGCTAGAAATAGTTTCCATCAACATCAATCACTATACCTTTGCCTTTCTTTTCTTCCTCATAAACAACTGTCATATCATTATGACTATACATCATTTCACATGTAACCATTTATTTATTAAACTTCTCACTTGTCTTGTTTTTGAAGATGTTATCAACTTCATTCAACTAAGAAGAATATTTTGATCTTCCCCTTCTTTTCAATCTATTCACTTTTTGTTCATATATTTGTTTTATGATTCATTCATTCTCTCTTTTGTAAATCCTCATTCATTCTCTCTATGGCAGAGGTGTCAAACTGTGGGCCTGCGGGCCTACCCCAGCTCTGACAATGCAAAAAAATTCATGATATGTCACAACACGTCACATGACGCAGCAAGTTTGACACACTACTTGTGCTGATCACTCATCTTTGTCTTTAGCACTCATTCACATTTGATCCTTTCTTCTTTTTTTTACCACATATGCTTCTTAATTTATCATTAATATTTTATGGAAAATATTTACATATATATTTTATATGCTAGCAGGAATATCTCATAATTAAATGGAGAGGGAATATGCATATTTGGTGTATTATACTAGGGCAATTTTCTTTCTATATATTATACATGTTATCTTGGCATAAAGCATCTGATCTATTCTGTGACTATATATCAGAGAAGGTTTCTTTTAATTTATTTCTTGAAATTCTAAACGTTTTCTACTACCACACATCTCAGCACTCATAAAAACATCATTTCATTCATTCAGATATATACCTTAATATACTTGGCTCAGATCCTTCACATTCTTAAACAAAGATTAGCCCAGCTTAGTGTTCTCCATAAAGTTGAGAAACTCTGGTTAGGATGATCAAGTTTGTGGAATATAATAGATAAAAGCCACTAGGCTGGCAATCATGATCTAATGATTCTATAATTGATAAATTATCTAGAAAAGTATAGAATTAAGCCTGAAAAAATAATGTTGGACATTTTATTCCTATTTTAGGTGAAATAATGAAATTATTATATGCTCTCCATTAAAATTTCTTAAACTATATACCACAATTTGTACTACACAGGCTCCTGTTTCCTTCTAGTAATAAAATTTATGATGGTTCCTGTTAAGTACTGGGTTCAAATGCAATCACAAAGACACATGGTGAAATCAAAGTTCTTTATTCTTCTCACTCCTTATTACAACCAACAACCAATAAAAGTAAAGCAAGCTCTTTTAAAGACGATGGACCCAGACTACGGCAAACAAAGTAACAAGCTTGTCTTGCTTTGCGCATGCGCGCAAGGCTGGCACCACTCAGCCTTGAATGCCCGGGACCAATGCATCATCCTGAGCCTGCTTTTGCAGGCTCAGAATACAACGCCCCTCCCCCCTAGATGGAACATTCCTGATACCCATACTGTCAATGCTGCAAATATTGTATATTCTTGCTTTGAAAATATGTAGAACTGTCTGGTATCTTTGGGGTTAATACAGAGCAGATGGGGGTGGGAGGAAAGAGGGGGAAAGAAAGAGGAAGGAAACATTTGACCTTCACACTAATTGGATAACGTGAGATATGACAGCTAATTTAGGGAGGGAACATGCTGATAATTAGGCTGCTCAGAGGAAGAGAACTTAGTTCTTAGCATAAACCTGTTTATGCCTGTGCCAACATTTTGTAACCATAAAAGACATTTCAAAAGCCTGGAAGTTCTTTGAAGTGTTTCATTAGCCGGAACCATAACATCATGCTAAGAACTCAAATCATTTTCCAACGACCTAGGGTCCCGAACCCCATCCATTTCCTCTAGGCTTGAGAGGAGCTGGTAAAGATTCAGGGAAGATCTCATTATGGAGAAAGAAAGATTGCCTGAGGCCAGCCCCCTGGCTGCAACAGTTTCCCCGGGGGGGGGGGGAGCGACAGCCAGCAAGCCGAGGGAGAGAGAAATCTGGCAGATTTCCCAGCTGAGAGCAAAGGCTTCAAAAGCGGAATGGACAGATAACCAAGTTGTGGGTGAGTCATTGGAAAGATTTCAAAGCTCAGAGATGAAAACCAGAAATCAATTCCTACAGAGAGGAGCCTACAGCCCTTCCATTGTAGATGTTCCTGCCAGGGACTTTAGCCCTGACAAGTGTGGGAATCCCAGTCTGAGTCCTCTGAAGCAATGGGGAGATTGGGTTCCCCAGCAGGTGGATGATCCATGTCCTCTGAACTTTCCAAAGCTAACAGAGGTCTTGCAATGCCTTGGGGTGGTACAGAATCCAGGAGATCAGCAACTGGTAGGAGAACAGCCACAGCAAGAAGATTGGCCACAGCCCGCAAACATGCAACCCCTGGATATAAACCAGCAACAACAGCCCCAGCGGGGGCCATAGCAGCCTGTATTCACACCACCCTTCAAAGCAACCTTCGATGGAGACCCAGAAAAGCTGGTTTTTTTCCTCAACCAAGTGCGTTCTCACTTGAATTGCTGGGCCTATCTCTACCCAGAACCAGGGGCCATGGTCGATGTCATTGCATCCAACCTAGAGGGAGAAGCATCTGAATGGCTGAACAATCTATATAGCGAGCAAGCCCCCAAATTGGAAGATCCCCACCTCTTTCTCTTAAGTCTGAGAGAACGATTTGAGGACCCATCCATTGGCCTCAAAGCAGCAGAACAAATTCACAAAATAAAACAAGCTGGGAGGCCTGCCCAGGAATACGTGCAAGAGTTCCGCAGGATAGCAGGTCGAATAGAGGGGTGGTCTGAGCAGTCCCTCATCCACTACTTCATCGAGGGATTAGACGATCACCTCTCTCAGGCCTGCATCTATCGAGAAGTACCTGATCGAATACAGGACTGGTACCAGACAGCCGTGAAGCTAGATGTTAAGCTCTCACGCTATAAGAAGCCTCCCCCACTTGAATCCGAGCAGCAACCAGAGCTACCCGGACAGCAATCACCCCCACAAAAGCCTTCAACTACTGCAATGGCTGAGAGACCCAGGCCACCTACACACCCTTCCTTCAAGTGCTTCCGATGTGGACAACAGGGACATCGAGCAGCAAACTGCCCAGTCCCCTACCCTCAACAGCAGAGCAGACCGAGACCCGCAGCGAAAAGAAAATCTGATCGGCAACCACCAAGAGGAAAATCCAATTGGATCCAACAAGAACTGGCTGCCCAAGTCGCACCCCCTATACAGGAGGACGCCGAGATTAAGGCTGGACCCACCTCCGCTCTACCCTCTTTCAACAGTGATGATGAAGGGGAGAATGACCCAATGGTGAGTCGACAAATCCCGCCTTTTTCGCTAGCCGCAAAACTTATAATCCCTAAATCAGGGATACAAATGAACTTAAATGTGCTAATAGATACCAGATGCACCCAATGTATTATTAGCTTACCCTTTGCCATGAAATTGGGCATACGAGCAAAATTGCTCTCCGAACCCATGATGTTTGAGCAAGCTGATGGCTCCCTCATGGGAGGAACTCTTATCACACAAGTAACCGAGCCCTTATGCCTAGAAATAGGTGCACACTGGGAGCTTTTTCGCTTCCTGGTGGCTCCAAAAATGACTGAGACGCTGATCCTAGGGCTAGCCTGGTTAGACAAATGAAAACTGTTTATCTGGTGGGAGAAAGGAATGAGAACTGTGAGACTACCTATAGGGCCTGATCCCCCCATTGATTCAACAGATGTTGCTGGGCATCTTAGGCCACCCAGTGAGCGAGCGCACATGGCCGCCTCACTGCCTTCAAGCGAACCAGTCATCCCCAAGGAATACTGGGACCTGACGGAGGCTTTTAGTGAAAAAAAATGTGATGCCCTACCCCTCACAGACCCAATGACTGCTCCATCGAACTGGTGCCTGGAGCCAAACTCCCATGACCGAGAATGTATGCCATGTCTCCCATCGAAATGGAGAAGATGCAGCGATACGTGAACAAAAACCTAGCAAGGGGGTTTAGCAAATAAGCCAAATCTGCCGTGGGAGCCCCTGTGTTGTTCAAAGAGAAAAAAGATGGGTCTCTTCGTCTCTGCGTACACTATAAGGGTCTCAACGCTGTGAGTGTGGAAAATAAATACCCCCTCCCCCTCTTAAAGGATTTATTAACCCATATGGCTAAGGGGAGTGTCTTCACTAAATTAGACCTGAGAGAGGCATACTACTGGGTGAGAATAAAAGAGGGGGATGAATGGAAAACTGCCTTCAACTGTCCTATGGGGAGCTATCAGTTCAAAGTCATGCCATTTGGCCTACAAGGGGCCCCAGCCGTATTTATGCAGTTGATTAATGAGGTTCTACATGATCACTTGTACAAAGGGGTTTTGGTGTATCTTGATGATATTCTGATATATAGCACGGATATGACTGATCACATAAAGCTGGTAAGAGAAGTGTTAAAGAAACTATTGAATGCCAAACTCTATGCCAAATTGTCGAAATGTGAATTTCACCAAACCCGATTAGACTATCTTGGCTACAGAATTTCCAACAAGGGTATTGAAATGGATCCAGCCAAGGTGAAAGCTATAATCGAATGGCAGCCCCAAAGACTCGCAAACAGCTCCAGAGTTTTCTGGGTTTTGCCAACTTTTATCGTCAATTCATCCCCTCTTTTGCTGAGATTGCCCTACCTCTTACAGAACTACTCAAAACAGGCAAAGGAGGAGGGAAGCCATGACCGGGCCAACCACTAGCATGGACAATGGACTGTCAAACAGCTTTTGAGAATTTAAAGAGACTATTTGCTGTCGAACCGGTCCTAAAGCACCCATGCCCAGGGGAACCATTTGTGATTCAAGCCGATGCCAGCGATGTGGCAGTTGGAGCTGTGTTACTGCAAAAGAACAAAAATGGGATCCTGCAACCCTGTGCCTACACCTCTAAGAAATTTACTGAGAGCGAGCGGAGATGGACAATCTGGGAGAAAGAGGACTTCGCAATTAGATGGGTGCTATTAAACTGGCGACACTAGAAGGGAGCAAGGTGCCATTTGAGGTATGGACAGATCACAAAAATCTAGAAGCACTGAAAACTCCCCGCAAATTGTCCCCAAAGCAAGTACAGTAGGCACAGTACTTTAACAGCTTCAACTTCACTCTAAAGTACATACCAGGCTGAAAGAACTTCCTAGCTGATGCGCTACCCCGGTTACCCCAATACAAAAGCGAACGAGAGGAGGTTAACGAGGCAATTATTCCCAATCCACAAACTGCTGCTCAAATTACACCTCGCAGGGTCCCTAATCCTGATGACCCTGGAGTAAAGAAAATAAAATGAGAGCTCACCGACCAATGGTTCAAAGATAATGAAACCTCCCTAACGTGCAGGGATGGCTTGGCTTACAAAGGGGGGAAGCTATATTTGTCAGAAGCCCTCTGTCTTAATGCCCTCAAACACAGCCATGATGTAAAACAGGCTGGACACTTTGGATAGTTGAAAACCCTACACCTCACCTGCCGGCAATTTTGGTGGCTGGGGCTGAAAAAGGATGTGGAAAACTATGTAAAAAGTTGTACTGTATGTGCCACAATGAAAAGAATCCCAGGGAAAATCCCTGGGTTACTGCAACCCGTAGCCGACCCTTCTCAACCATGGGAAGAAATAGCTATGGACTTTATAGTAGACCTACTTGAAAGTAGTGGAAATACTGTCATCTGGACTGTAATAGACCTGTTCTCAAAGCAGGCTCATTTCATCGCTTGCAAAGGACTCCCATCTGCCCAACGGCTGGCCAAATTGTTCCTGAAACATATCTACCGGCTGCATGGAGCCCCTAAACGAATAATTTTGGACAGTGGGGTGCAGTTCACAGTGAAATTTTGGAGAAATTTCCTTACATTAATTGGATCATCTCAAGGATTATCATCTGCTTTTCATCCGACCACCAATGGGGCCGCAGAAGCCTCTAACAAAATGGTGGAGCAATATCTTAGATGCTATATTTCTTACCAACAGACGAACTGGAGTGATCTCCTCCCTTTTGCGGAGGTGGCATACAATAATTCTGTGCACAGCAGCACCGGCTACACGCCTTTCAGAGTGGCCACAGGGAAAGAGTTTAGCCCAATACCTGAATATCCTCAGTTGCCCTCCGCTTCCCAGACACTTGATCAGTGTGGGTGAGGGGATGGGAAGAAGTTTGGAGAAACACAAAAACTGCTTTAAAAATGTCTTTTGAAACCTATAAAAAGCAGGCTGATAAAAAGAAGAACATTCCAAGTTAGAGAGAAGGTCTATCTGTCAACTAAATATCTACGCCTCAAATTGCCTAGCAAGAAACTGGGACCTAAATTCTTGGGGCTTTTCCCCATAGTAAGGATCATCAACCCAGTCACAGTGGAACTAAAACTCCCTAGACTTTTAGGGAAAATTCACCCAGTTTTCCATTGTAGCTTGTTGAAGCCTTATCGAGGCTCCACTTTAAGACCTCCTCCAAAGAAGGCGCCTGGGCCCCTCATAGTTGCGGGACAGACCCACTATGTAGTAAAACGTATTCTTGACTCTAGAATTTTTAAAGGGAAATTGCAGTACCTAATACAATGGAAGGGATACCCGTTGTCTGAAGCCACATGGGTGAAATCGAGTGAAGTGAAAGCTGACAGATTGGCCAAAAAGTTTCATGTGAAATACCCCAACAAACCAAAAGATAACCCTTAACAAATGCTTTGTTTACTTTACAGGATTTGCCCTTCTTGTAAGGGGAGCCGAATGTCAACACTGCAAATATTGTATAATCTTGCTTTGACAATATGTAGAACTGTCTGGTATCTTTGGGGTTAATACAGAGCAGATGGGGGTGGGAGCAAAGATCAGGAAAAGAAAGAGGAAGGAAACCTTTGACCTTCACACTAATTGGATAATGTGAGATATGACAGCTAATTTAGGGAGGGAACATGCTGATAATTAGACTGCTCAGAGGAAGAGAACTTAGTTCTTAGCATAAACCTGTTTATGCCTGTGTCGACATTTTGTAACCATAAAAGACTTTTAGGAAAATAAAAGCCTGGAAGTTCTTTGAAGTGTTTCATTAGCCGGAACCATAACACATACAGGTGTCTATTCCTGGCATGAGTGTAATACATTCCATTAATCAAATGCAATGAGCCTGAACATTTCCGAAATAAAAAACTATTACACATTCTATCTGAATGCTCCTGTATTCAGGATACTCCTGAAATGTCCCTTATTTACTTGACAGCAACTTCACAAAATCCCTAAGATGTTTAGGTGGGCACTTGGCCCGCTGCAACCTTCTCAGACCAGACGGGATTGCCTGGCCCACCTGTTCGCCTACCAGGCAAGGCAGGCCTCAAATTCCCAGGTGACCCCGGTAAGGATGCCTGCTCACCTACCAGGCTAGGCAGGCCAGGACTTTTCTGCCTAGAATACCTGGTTGACTCGCCCATCTGCTGGCTGGCTGGACCCTCTAAATCCAGACCAGCATACCTTGGAGGGGTGGAAGTTTCCAGATCCACAATAGATCCTTCTTGGGAACACTGTCCCTCGAACCCAAGGCCAGCAGATGGAGAGTGTTGGGTATTGGAAGTGCCCCAGTACCCAGTGGCCCCCGAGCACATGCCCAAGGTGCCAGAGTCAGGAGTCACTTCCCTGGCAACCCCCCTTGCTGATGACCTTCTTTTGGGAGCAATTGCGGAATCAGACAAGCGCCCCTGTTGGAATTCTTCTTCTCTTGTGGTTTGTGGATTGTTAGGATACCCCCGGTCGGTCTCCCTGTCTGGAGTGATGATGGATATGTGGGATGATCCCCTATCCCATGAATTCCTGTCAGGAGCACTTGTGGAACCCTGTGATGACTCCCCAATAGCCTCAGCAGCGGCTAGTGCTGACCAGTGAAACTGATTCCCAAAATGCATGTTCTGGTCCTCCCCCCCCCAGAGCAGAGCCAGGAGTGGAAGGGTGAGAGTCCAGTCTCCAACGCAGTTGGTCTATGTGTCTGCGCAGAACGCGGCCGTCTTCCAAAGCCACTTCGTATGACAAGGGCCCTGAGACCTTGCAGACCACAGCTGTGACACAGAGATGACCAGGCCCATAGTTCCTTGCCCAAACCGGATTGCACACCTGGAGTCTCCCAGGTGCCCGGGTTGTGACACCTGTGAAGCCACCCGGTCAGGGTGCAGCCTGTCCAGTTTAGTGATGAGGCAGCAACCCAGCGGAATTCAGCGGGGTTCTTCCCTGTGGCAGTGCATGGTGTGGTGCGATATGTAAGAAGGAAATCTGCTAACCTGTGATGCCAGTTACCATAAGTCAGTTTCTTGAGGGCATCTTTGGTCGTGCCCAGCATCCTCTCTGCCAGTCCATTGGAAGATGGAAAGGGAGCCGAAGTTGCATGGCGGATCAGGTTGGCCTGGAGAAGAGCCTGGAACTCAGAAGACGTAAATTGAGGACCATTATCTGAAACCAGAACATCTGGAAGACCGTGTGATGCAAAAATTCCTCTCAACACTTGGATGGTCCTGGCAGTAGTAGTGGTGGAAACAGGAACAACCTCTAGCCACTTGGAATGGCTGTCAACAACAACCAGGAAGAATTGCCCCTGAAAGGGCCCAGCGTAATCTATATGAATCCTAGACTATGGGGTTTGCGTTTCCTCCCATCTATGTACTGGGCCTGAGGCATTTCAGGCCTGGACTGTTGGCACACTTGACACCGATGCACCTGAGCCTCGATGGCTTTATCGAGTCCAAACCACCAAAGGTGGCTGCGTGCAAGCGCTTTCATCCCGAGTATACCAGGATGTTCCTCATGCAGAGAAATCAAGATTCTAGACCTCAATGAGGCTGGGATCACTACCCTGCTTCGCCATAACAGGCAACCCTTAAAGGTGGACAATTCATGCTTCTTGAGCCAGAAGCTGTGGAACTCAGCATCAGGGCACTTGTCAGGCCATCCTGACAGCACCCATGTCAGCACGCATGTAAGCGTGTGATCAGTGGCAGTTTCTGCAGCCACATCCCTAGCATTGAGGGGAGACTCAGGCAACTCCTGGATGGACAGAATATAAATGGCTGGAGCAGGATCTGGTTCTACTTGGTTCAGAGATAGTCTACTCTGGCAATCAGCATGGCCCATTTCTTTCCCAGGTTTGTGAACTAATGTATAGTCATATGCTGACAGGAAAATGGACCATCTCAGCATACGGGGAGAAATAATGTGTGGGGTCTGTTTATTAGTGGTAAACAAACCCAGCAGAGGCTTATGGTCAGTAAAGACCCTGAAGTGGTGGCCATATAAGAAATCATGAAATTTCTTAATGCCAGCCATTATGGCCAAGGCTTCTCTGTCAATTTTAGCATAATTTCGCTCTGCAGAAGACAAAGTCCTTGAATAATAGGCCACAGGGACCTGTGTCCCATCAGCCTTCAGATGGCTAAGTACTGCTCCCACTCCATAAGGAGATGCATCGCATGCGATGCAAACCGGCAGTTGCTCATTGAAATGTGCTAAAACAGCATTAGAAGTGAGCAAGGCTTTATCCACATTGAAACTTTTTTCATGGACTTTAGTCCACTGCCAAGGAGCCTGCTTGTCTAAGAGCCTGTGTAGTGGCTCTGCTATTACAGCTTTATGTGGGAGGAAGTCATGGTAAAAATTTAATAGCCCCAAGAAAGCTTACAGCTCACTCTTAGACTTAGGGCTTGGGGCCTGCTGGATAGCTTGCAGTTTAGTTTCAGCAGGGTGAATGCCTTGAGCATCTATCCTGAATCCTAAGAAGTCAGTAGAAGTGACTCCTATCTTGCATTTATCTTTCTTTAGTTTAAGGCCTGCTTTTCGAAAACGAAGCAAGACAGCCCTTAATCTTTCTGCTAAATTTTCAGATGACTCCCCAGCAATGATGACATCATCAAAGTATGGACAGACCCCAGGAATACCTCGAAGTGTGTTCTCCATGACACTTTGAAATATGCCAGGGGCTACATTTACCCCAAATTGCAGTCTCTTGACCTTAAATGCCCCTCTGTGAGTTACAATAGTCTGGGCCTCTGCAGCTGCCTCATCAACAGGTAGCTGTTGATATGCTCGTGCCAGGTCAAGCTTTGCAAAAATACGCCCCCCTCTGAGGAAGGCCAGAATATGACTTACCACAGGTACTTGATAAGCATGCTGTTGCAGCACCTTATTCAGTGTGCACTTGTAATCTGCACATATACGTATATCCCCATTAGCCTTTAGAGGCATTACTATGGGGGTTTCCCATGGACTTGAGTCCACAAGTTCTAGGATGCCCTGCTGGAGCAATTTGTCCAGCTCAACATCAATCTTACCTTTGAGGGCAAAAGGTACCCTCCTAGGTTTAACCCTGATGGGCGTGATGTTTGGGTCTAACCTTAGCGCAATGGGAGGCCCCTTGTAGGATCCTAACTCTGAACTAAACACATCTGCAAATTCCCTGCAGACTTCTGCAAGACTCAACGTTTGCAAATGGTCCAGCCCAGTTACCTGGATCCCTAGAGCCTCAAACCAATCAAGTCCAATAAGACTTGTACGATCACCCCCAACAACCACCACATCTAGGGGACCCTCAAAATCCTTATGCTGTACTCTAAGGGTGGCCTCTCCCTTAACACACACCACAGGCCTATTCACCTCTTCTTCAGGATCCGCATCCGATTCTTCTCGAGCATCCTCTTGATGGACGGTAGCTGTCTCTGGAGAACTCCTGGTGAGCCGTAAGGTCTTCACAGCCCCACCTGCTGCTTTCTCAGCTGTCACCTCTCATAGCACATCTTGGAAGGAGACTTCTTCCTTAGCAAAAATCTTCTGCTGCAAGTCTCTGTTCCTTAGGCCACAAACAAATCTATCTCGCAGCCTCTCTTCCAGATCTTTAAACTCACTAGGCCTGGCTGCTCTCCTTAAAGCCGCAATAAAGTCTGTAGCAGATTCACCCTTCTTCTGGTCACTCTGTTCAAACGCATGCCTCCAAGCAATAACAGACAACTTTGGCTGGAAATGCTCTTTTAACAGCTTCTTCAAGTCAGTATATGCCACTGACTCCAGAGATTCAGGGGCCACCAGAATTTCAAAAGCCTCCTGTCCACACACACACAACAGAGTTGCAGCCTTCAAGCCATCTTCTCTAATCTGATTTACTCTGAAGTAGTTCGCCACCCTTGCTACATAAGAATTCCATCTTTCTGGGTGTGAGATATCAAACTCAGCCAAACGCCCAATCTTTGCCAATCTTAGTTGCAAACTTCACTACTTGCTCTTTTGCAACTTCTCTGAGGGAAAGGGTCTAGTAGCCGAACTCACCCTCCAGTGACTCTGTACTGGCAGGCTGGAATGCTGATTTAGACACCGTCTTCCCTCTGTAGGACTTCAAGAAGTCCTCAAGACTTCTCCATTCAATTGCAAACGAATCCTACCTTCGTCGCCAGTGTTAAATACTGGGTTCCAATGCAATCACGAAGACACATGGTGAAATCAAAGTTCTTTATTCTTCTCATTCCTTACTACAACCAACAACCAATAAAAGTAAAGCAGGCTCTTTTAAGGACGATGGACCCGGACTACGGCAAACAATGTAACAAGCTTGTCTTGCTTTGTGCATGTGCGCAAGGCTGGCACTGCTCAGTCTGGACCCGGGCAGCCATCCTTGTGTGCATGCGCACAAGGCTGTCACCGACCAGTCTGGTCCCGGGCAGCCTTAGAATGCCTGGGACCAATGCATCGTCTCGAGCCTGCTTTTGCAGGCTCAGGACACAACAATTCCGATTTGAAAATAGGTACTAAAAATATTCCAGGATAAATCAGTAGTCTAATTCAACATGTATTGGGTTTTAAATGGGATTTATGGCCAAATTGTTTAATTTATTTTTAATTATTTTAATTTTGTATATTTATATGTTTTTAATTTTGGGCTGTACACCGCCCCGAGTCCTTTGGGAGAGGGGCGGTATAGAAATCGGAAAATAAATAAATAAATAAAACAGCTGAATTTAGCTATGTTACTTCTGGGTAAGTTTGTGAAAAAGTTAGGTATTTGATTTATGAAGATGTTTCATTGTATAGAAATTGCAGTATCTTGCAAAAGTCTATAATGATGATGATGATGATGATGATGATGATGATGGAAGATACCTTGGAGGTCATCTAGTCCAACCCCCTGCTCAGAGAGGAAACCCTATAGCAGGGGTCGGCAATCTTAAACACTCAAAGAGCCACTTGGACCCGTATCCCAGAGAAAAGAAAACACTGTCCCCCCTCGTCCTTCTCTTCATTAGACTAGACATTCCCAATTCCAGCAACCGTTCCTTATATGTTTTAGCCTCCAGTCCCCTAATTATCTTTGTTGCTCTTCTCTGTACTCTTTCTAGAGTCTCAGCATCTTTTTTACATCATGATGACCAAAACTCGATACAGTATTCCAAGTGTGGCCTTACCAAGGCATTGTAAAGTGGTATTAACACTTCACGTGATCTTGATTCTATCCCTCTGTTATTGCAGCCTAGCACTGTGTTGGCTTTTTTGGCAGCTGCAGCACATTGCTGGCTCATATTTAAATGATTGTCCATTAGGACTCCGAGATCCCTCTCACAGTTACTACTATTGAGCGAGGTACCACCTATACTGTACCTGTGCATTTGGTTTTCTTGCCTAAATGTAGAACCTTACTTTTTTCACCATTGAATTTCATTTTGTTAGATAGCGCCCAGTGTTCAAGTCTGTCCAGATCCTCCTGTATTTTAAGTCTGTCTTTTGGAGTGTTGGCTATTCCTGCAAGCTTAGTGTCATCTGCAAATTTGATGAGTTCCCCATCTATCCCCACATCCAAATCATTGATGAAGATATTGAAAAGCACTGGGCCTAGAACAGAGCACTGGGGCACCCCACTACACACTTCCCTCCATGTAGATGCAGTTCTATAGAGGACCACGCACTGAGTACAGCCGGTCAGTCAGCTATGAATCCATCTGGTGGTGATGCTGTCTAACCCACATTTTTCTACTTTATCAAATGCCTTACTGAAGTCCAAGTAAATTATATCCACAGCATTCCTCTGGTCCACTAATTTTGTCACCTGGTCAAAGAAGGTAATAAGATTTTTCTGACATGATCTCTTTTTGACAAATGCATGTTGGCTTTTGGTAATGACTTTGTTTGCCTCTAGGTGTTTGCTGATTCGTTGTTTGATTATCTTTTGCAAGATCTTCCCAGATTTTGAGGTCAGGCTGATAGGTCTGTAGTTTCCTGGATCCATTTTTTCCCCTTTTTTGAAGATGGGAACTACATCAGCTCTGGTGTAGTCCTCTGGTAGCTCCCCAGTGCTCCAATTTTTTTGAAAGATATAGTTCAGTGGTTCTGAGATCACAGCTGCCAGTTCCTTCAGAAGCACAGTAAAAGTGGCTAATGGTTCCTATGTGATCTCTGGAATACGCAGTATATTTTCTAAGAAGTTCCCAGTAATTAGGAACGTGGTAAGAAGACATGTCTTTTGACAATCTATACTATTTATGTTATTTTTTTTCCTTCCTAATATTTTTCCACAAGTGAAAGGCCCACTTTTTGGATCAATGAAGTGTTGATCCATTGGCTGCAACAGGAATTGAATGATTGACTTGTTACCTGAGCTTGATATCATGGTCTGAGAGAGATCATCTAGCTGGCAGGACTAGAATTCACATTTCCTGGATTGTAGTGTGATGCCTGAAGCACTAGACCAAACTGGCTCTCTATTTGCTACGTATTTATTTTAGTTGCTGGCTTTAATTTTGACTTTTTTGACTGCTTTTTTTCTTGCATTTCTGGCATTTTAGAATAGTTGTGCACTACCTTGATGTTGCAATAAACATTGCAGTAAATAGAAAGGCAATATATAAATTGAATAATAAATTTTAGAAATTATAATGGATTCTATTCCCCCTTACTATTATTTTTAGAAATATAAGTTTTCCAAGTTGCATGCCAGAGGCATTATACATTTCTAAACATAAAAACTAAACTTTTTATAAAAGTAGAAAGTAAAGTTTATATAAAATATAAACTTTTCAAATGTGAATTGAATAAGGATGAGACCTTGAAAACAGAACTGACAAAGATTTCATCCCTGTGAACAACCAATATTTTATATTGGTTAGATATAAATATATATTTATGACAAATCAAGACCAGAGAATGTGAGCTGCTTTCTTTTTATGAATGCAATACAGAATTCTTTGCAGCAAATTATTGTAACACATATATTTCAGTAGGTTTTTTTAAAATAGTTTGATTCATGTTACAGAATTTGATTTGTCAAGAATCTGCATTGCATATCTCTATAATTGGTTTAAAGCAGACCAATTATATTAATATATATACATCCTTACATCTCTTAAATGCACATTTCAAACGTATAGTTTATTAAGACTAAAATGAATTATACTACATGCATAAGAATACATATTTAATGTTATCAATTATCTAGTTCAGTAAATGAGAACTGAGCCAAATACCAGATTACAATGCTCAACAGATTGTCATCTAAAATCAAATGGAAATATTACTTTTAATACCAGAATTCACTTGATAAAAGTATAATATCTCAATTTAATAGTTTACTAAAAAAAAATCCATGAACCCACAACTTGCACCAGAATTATTGTGTTGTATCCAGAATCTATTGTTGAGAACTCATTTACACCTAAGCATTTTTAGCATCACAAACAAAATAATATGCCATTCACCTACTTTGCTAAATACAGCAGGACTTATCTTGACCAATTACATCACCAGGAATAATTTGGGTATCATCTGGAGACTTCTATCATTGTTTACCTTGTTTCTAGACTATGAATAAATGCACTGGTTACAATGTGTGTGTAGACAACATGTAGGTGGAATGTAGTCTGGATTCCCAGGAAGGAGGAGTGCTTTGCAGAGGAGTATGAGTCAGTTAAGTTTAGATAATTTACTTGGGAGAAAAAGAGTTAAGGCACTCCTCTCTGGGAATTCTCAAGATATATCTTTAATTAAGCAAATGCTTTAGTTTGGCAAGATTTCTGTCTATAGGTGAGAAACAATAAAGGAAACTATTCTGAAGAACCTCAGTATGTCTTTTTTTGTTTTTGTAGCCTGGCACATACATATATACATGTAATTATTTCTGCCTTATGTTTCCTGTTCTTAAAACTGTTACCAAATTGTAAGATGATACAGCATTGCAAAGGAGGGGGGTATCAAAATATTATAACTACTTATTTGCCAATGCTGGCAAGGTTGGTGTATAATAAGGTGACCAACCGTCCTCCTTTAGGGAAGACAGTACTCCTTTTGTAAGTTCTGTCCTCCCTCGAAAAGTGTCCTCCTACATGTCCTCCTTTTCGATATTTGAAGACTAATCTTCAGGGCTTTTTTTTTCTCAAAGAACGCTCAGAACGGCGTTCCGACACCTTTTTTGATGTTTTTTTTTCAACTTTTACATGAGCTGTGCTATTCCCCCTATTGGCTTTCGAAAGCCAATAGGAATTACTGCTGAGCGCGCCAAAACACCTGGCCGGCAAACTTTGCACATGCAAGGTGTCTGCAGCGAAGGTGAATTGGCAGGAACTTTGTACCCCTCCCTGCTACTCAACTACACCATCTCCTAGTTAATCCCGAAGATACCTGGAGGAGACTAACTTCCATTTAGGGATGGAAAAAATCAAAAAAGAGGAAATGCCATTTCAACGATAAATTGAATAAGGAATTTCCATTCATCACATCAAAGAAAGATAACATTGTTTTCTGCAATATTTGCAGCGGAGAATTTTGTATTGCAGTTGGGGGCAGGGCAGCTATTACGAAACACTTGACCACCAAGAAACATAAGCAATCATCAGATGCATCTGCTTCCAGTTGTAAAGTAACAAGTTTTTTTAAAACTTCAAAGTATTCTGAAGATGAAAAACAGCTGCAATGGAGGGAACATTTGCATTCCATACTATACCATAATTCACAATCAAAGTTTTCGTAGTATGGATTGTACAACTAAATTATTGAAAAAGTGTCATGATGCTAAATTTTCATGCGCCAGGACAAAATGCAAGGTATTTAAAAATTACTGTGACAAAATACTTACAGAAGACTTGGAAACTGCAGCATTTGTAACGGTTTTATCTGATGCATCCAATCATAATGAAACTAAATTGTATCCAATACTAGTAACATATTTTAATGTTACCAAGGGCATTCAAGTAATTTTTTTAAATTTAGAATCCATTGAGGGTGAAATTGCTGAAATTTTGTCAAACCATCTATACAGAGTAATAAATGAAAACAATTTGAAATCCAAAGTTGATAATACAAACACAAATTTTGGTGGGCGAAGACACAAAGGGGTGAATAATGTGTATGTAAAATTACAAGATTTACTCCAAAAGAAAATACTAAGAATAGTTGTAATGCACATATTTTGTCAAATGCAATCAACACGGCGTCATGTGCCATGCTAATTGATGTAGAAGTAATAATAACTACAATTTATTTGTATTTTAGTCGTTTTACCGTTCGTGTGGCTACTTTAAAACAGTTTTGTGAAGAAGCGAATGTTCAATACAAAAAACCTTTAGGATATTCAAAAGTTAGATGGCTTGCTCTAACATCTGCTATAGAGCATGTTCTACAATTATTTGAGCCTCTCCGTTCATTTTTTTAAGTTTAGACAAATGTTCTAAAATCCTGGAATCGTTTTTCAATAATGAAATATCTGAGATATTAATGTATTTTGTACATAATCAAGCATCTATTTTTCACAAAACGATTCAAAAGATTGAAGGTGAACACATTTCAGCTACAGAAGTTAGTCTTATTTTGAATAACTTTATCCTTCAAAATAAAACTTGATTTGAAGAAAATTTTCTTCCTTTAGTTATAAAAAGAAAATTGTCAGACTTAGAGGAATCAAATCCGGGCATAACGGAAAAGTTTATCAAAGAAGTGCAGAATTTTTACCAAACATGTTTTCAATATATCAAAGAATGGTCTGAAACAAACATCACAGGAAATAATAGTTTTCAATGGTGTTTTTTGACTTCATCGCAAGTATATTTGGACAGTTATTGAATCTTATGTTGAGTTTTTATCTAAAGAAATGCCAGACATTAAAATAGACGACAATTGTCTCTTTGAAGAAATTAAAAGACTGAATGTATTTTTAAATTCTAAAAAATTAATACAATGGGAAAATAAACACGTTGAAATTGATAAAAGATGGGTGGAAATATTCAGCCATTTCAAAAATGAACATATTCCATGTGAAAATTTATTTATTCTTGTTCAATTTACCTTGTGCTGCCCTGGAACTAATGCAGCAGTTGAAAGGCTTTTTTCAATTGCTAATGATTTTTGGAAAAGTGAGAAATCGAGATTGAATGTTGATACTCTAGCTGCAGCACTTGCCGTAAAATTCAATATGAAGGATATTTCTTGTTCAGATATTTCCAATATATTGTTAGAAGATGATACATTGACAAAAAATATTCATTCAATGGAAAAGTACTCATTTAAATAATAATTAATAGGCATGTAAGCATAATTACAATATAAAATGCTATTGTTACAAAAAAAATTTATTATGCATTTATCATATTATAGTGTATTCTGTATTATTGTTGTAATGAATAAAATGTTTCTTTTATTTACGATATTTTTTTCTTCAATTTATTTGTGTCCTTTTCATTGTAAAAAAGTTGGTTACCTTATGTGTAACAAAACAATTAAAATCATTTTACAATAACACATTAAAAGAGTTTTCTAAGAAACACTATGAATCTGCAGAAAGTACATTGGGAATCTTGCCTCATGAGGGAGAGTATCAGAGATGCTGTTACAGAACGGACACAGGCTCCCACCATCTCAACTCTCTGGATGATGGGACACACAAGAGGATGCCTGAAAAATTCTATATAGTAAACAACTGAAATTACTGAACTTCAAAAACTATCCTATTCCACATGTCTGTAAAGATGTGTTCACACACACACACACACACACATCTATATATAATATTATGTATGTAGGGGTGTGTGTGTGTGTGTGTGTGTGTAAATAAAATAAATAAGCGAAGTAGTGAAAACTTCTGTTTCTCTGTATTAATATTTTGTGCCACAACTTTTCTCCAGCAGCTTGTAATTTCTTTCACATTTCATCCTTGCTATAAATAACATTGACTATATTTACAAAAAGAAAGATATAATTATTGCAGAAGCTTGACAAAATTTCAATTATCTTAGCTAAGTGATTTAGTAGATTCCAGCTTGAATAACAATAATAACTCTAGTTTGAGAAAGCAAGATAAATTGTATAGCACCATATTATAATTCTCTACTGAAAACCAATATTATAAAGAAAAAGTAATGAAAAAATCTACTTCACTTACAGCTTATGGTGATGCCAAGTTCTACATTATGCCTCTTTGGTAGTTTTACATGAAAAGTGCCACTACTTGGTATGACAGACTCTGTAATTAAAAGTTGTTTCATTTATTAATTTATGCCAAGTAGAACTCCATTCACTGCATTTTCATAATTCATATATAACATACTTATTCAAGCAGTTCACAACTCTGAGTCAAAAAAAGTAAGTAAATCAAATGTTGAATTATATTTTGGGTTAGTGATTTAAAATAATCACGTAGCACTTATTCTTAAGGTAAAGGACTGAAAAGTAGAAGAAACTTTAACATAATAATATTGATGTTACATAAAAATGAAATGTTTTAAAGATCAACATTGATGTAACTAATTGTACAACATAATTATTAGAAAAACCCTTTCAACATACTGAAATATTTATCTAAAAATAAACTGTTACTGTTTTAAATAAACTGTTAAAATAAACATTTTTTGCTATCTTGATAATGAGTGTAAAAGCAGCAGCAGGCAGGCAGAGAGCTGGAAGACCTCAGAGATGCTCGTAAACAAATGCTACAGGCATTTTTGAACCAGGAGTCTCAAGTTACAACACTCCAGCTGAACTGGCTGGGATGACGGAGTGGATTATTTTTCCTGCTAGAGAGTAAAGGAAACGAAGGAAGGGAAGGAGCCGAAGGAAATGCAGGCAGAAACGAGGCTGTAGGGCCCGACTGCGTGTAAGGTTGGGAAGAAATCCTTACAAGCCTGCATTGCCAAGTCTTTTTGTTTCTAATGTTAGATCTCTTCCTAATAAGATTGAGGAGTTGGAACTTATCATCATCTCCTTGCAGAAAAATATTCGGGACTGCTGTGTCATGGTCTTTACAGAGATGTGGCTTGGCCCTACTACTATTCCAGGAGAGGCTACTGAATTATCAGGATGCTCAGTGTATTGAGCAGATAGAACTATGGTCTCTGGGAAGAGCAGGAGGAGGGGGACTTTGTGTTTACATAAATAATAACTGGAACACAAATATTAAAATAATGGACACTCACTGTTCTCCTGATTTGGAATTTTTTGCAGTGAAGTGCGGCCCCTTTTATCTGCCTCGTGAGTTTAACATTGTGATAATAACTGTAGTATATATCCTCCTGATGCTAACATAACCGTGGCCATGAGTTATCTGTTAACTGCTATTTACAAACAGCAACAGGCCTACCCAGATGGAGTGTTGGTGGTTGCAGGTGATTTCAATCAAGCCAACTTTGCGACGTTGGGTTCAACAGTTACTGTTTTTACAACTACTCCTTCTGTGGGTTTTGGTTCTGGACTTTTTAGCTCAAAGCCTACCACAGGTTCTACCTTAGGAGGGACTAATACAGGAACAGTTACAACTATTGCAGCAGGATTAACATTTGGCACGCCTGTTGCTACTATTACTTCCACCACGGGCCTTAGTTTGGGTTTCAGTAAACCTGCTGGATTAGCCACCCCATTTGTTCCAGCTTTTACTCCAGTTTTTTACTCATACTTCTTCTGGACTTCCATTATTTTCTGCCCTTACTTCTGTTCCAGCAGCTGGTTCTTCTGGTTTTATATGTTTATATGTTTATATGTCTTGTTTTAAAATTTTTAAATTTTTTAAATTTAAATTTTTTAATTTTTATTAAATTGGGTGGGTGAGAGATGTATGCATGGGATGGGGATATGTTTGAGGAATGTATGACAGATGAATGGACAGGCCTGCCGAGCTTGAGGGAGGCCAGGGACTGGGGGGATGCGGACTTTGGAGTCACTGAGGGTTGGAGTATACCGGTCATTCAGGGAAGAGGCAGATATGGTGGGAGCAGGAGGGTAGGCCGCACTCGGGGAACTCGGTCCTGCTATCTCGTAGCAGTTCCTTGTTCTGGCCCTTCTGAAAAATCTAGCTCACCCCATGATCCTGGTGATGGGTGTAGCTCGGGCCCTGGGCTCAGACTGTTGCTGCTTAACGCCAGGTCGGTTAATAATAAGGCCCCCCTCATTCATGATCTTCTCATGGATGAGGAGACCGACTTGGCGTGTGTGACTGAGACCTGGCTGGGCCCTGAGGGGGGAGTTCCCCTCTCAGGTATGTGCCCACCAGGTTATCAGGTATGGCACCAGCCGCGACCCCAGAGAAGGGGGGGAGGAGTGGCTGTTTTGGCCCGGGAGAACCTCAGTCTACGCAGGCTCACTGTTTCCGAAATTCTGGGTTGCGAGTCCATCTTTATGACGCTGGACCTAGGGGTTCAGGTGGGCTTATTGCTTATGTACCTGCCTCCCAGCTGTGTGACATCAGCCCTGCCTGTGCTACTCGAGGAGGTTGCTGGGCTGGTGATGGAGTTCCCCAGGCTTATGGTCTTGGGGGACTTTAATCTGCCGTCACTTGGCGAATCCTCGGGGTTGGCACAGGAGTTCATGGTCGCCATGACAACCATAGACCTGACCCAAGTAGTGCAGGGTCTGACGCATGAGGGTGGGCACGCCCCGGATATGCTTTCGGAGCAGTTGGGTAATGATCTGGTTTTAAGGGGCTTAGATATTTTGCCTTTGTCATGGACCGATCATTTCCTGCTTCAACTGAATTTTATGGCCCCAATCCTTCCCCGCAGGGAGGCGGAACCGATTAGGTGGTTCCGCCCCAGATGCCTGATGGATCCTATTGGTTTTCAGACAGCGCTTGGGGAATTACCGAGCTCATTCATTCACAATTCGGCGGAGTCCCTGGTAGCGGCATGGAATACGGCCGCGAAGGGGGCTATTGACCGGATTGTGCCTTTGTGACCTCTCCGTGGTGCTGGCCCCAGGAGGTCTCCTTGGTTTACCGAGGAGCTCAGGGGGATGAAGCGCCATAAGAGACATCTAGAAAAGTGATGGAGATGAAGTAAGTCCGGATATGATGAACCAGATTGAGCTAATTTATTAGAGCCTATTTGAAGGTGATTAAAGCGGTAAGATCTTTGTATCTTTCTGCTTTGATCGCGTCTGCGGAATCTCGCCCGGCTGTCCTGTTTAGGGTGACCCGGTCCCTCCTTAACCCGAGGGGTCCGGGGCCTCCCTTGCAGGGTAGTGCCGAGGACTTTAACAACTGTTTCGCAGACAAAGTAGCTCAGATCCGGGCCGACATAGACTCCAATTGTGAAGCAGAGTCGACTGATAATGATTCAGTCGAGGGGACAGGGGCATGTTCTTGTCCGATCATCTGGGGCGAGTTTGAGGCTGTTATGCCTGATGAAGTGGACAGGGCCATTGAAGCTGTGAGTTCCGCCACCTGTTTGTTGGACCCATGTCCCTCCTGGCTGGTTTCTGCCAGTAGGGTGGTGACACGTACCTGGATCCAGGAGATTGTCAACGCTTCTTGAGGGAGGGGTCCTTTCCGGCTCCCTTAAAGGAAGCACTTGTGCGCCCCCTCCTCAAGAAGCCTTTCCTGGATCCAGCAATTTTGACCAACTATTGTCCGGTCTCCAACCTCCCCTTTGTGCGGAAGGTTGTTGAGAAGGTGGTGGCACTCCAGCTCCAGCGGTCTCTGGAGGAAGCCGATTATCTGGGGCCTCTGCAGTCTGGGTTCAGGCCCGGCTACTCCACCGAAACTGCTTTGGTCGCTCTGATGGATGATCTCTGGCGGGCCCGGGATAGAGGCCAGTCCTCTTTCCTGGTGCTTCTTGACCTCTCAGCGGCGTTCGATACCATCGACCATGGTATCCTTCTGCGCTGGCTGGAGGGATTGGGAGTGGGGGGCACCATGTTACGGTGGTTCTCCTCCTATCTCTCTGGTCGGTCGCAGTCAGTGTTTGTGGGGGGTCAGAGGTCCACCTCTAGGTTACTCCCATGTGGGGTGCCTCAGGGGTCGGTTCTCTCCCCCCTACTTTTTAACATCTACATGAAGCCACTGGGTGAGATCATCCACCGGCACGGAGTGAGATACCATCAGTACGCTGATGATACTCAGCTGTACATCTCCACCCCTGGCCAAATCAGTGAAGTGGTTGAGGTGATGTGCCGGTGTCTGGAGGCTGTGAGGGTCTGGATGGGCGTTAACAGATTAAGGCTCAACCCCGACAAGACATAGTGGCTGTGGGTGATGCCTCCCAAGGACACTTCAATCTGTCCTTCCATTACTCTGGGGGGTGAATTCATAAACCCCTCGGAGAAGGTCCGCAACTTGGGAGTCCTCCTCGATCCACAGTTGACATTGGAACATCATTTATCGGCTGTGGTGAGGGGGGCATTTGCCCAGGTTTGCCTGGTGCACCAGCTGCGCCTTTATTTGGATCAGGAGTCTCTCCTCACAGTCACACATGCCCTTGTCACCTCGAGGATTGACTACTGCAACGCTCTCTACATGGGGCTACCCTTGAAGAGTATTCGGAGACTACAATTAGTGCAAAATGCAGCTGCGCGAGCAATTGTGGGCCTTCCACGTCGTGCCCACATTTCGCCAACTCTCCGCATGCTGCATTGGTTGCCTATCGGTCTCCGAGTGCAATTCAAAGTGTTGGTCATTACCTATAAAGCCCTTTATGGCATTGGACCAGGATACTTACGGGACCGTCTTCTGCCACATACTTCCCTACGACCGGTGAGAGCGCACAGGGTCGGCCTCCTCCGGGTCCCGTTAGCGAAACAATGTCGTCTGGCGAGCCCTATGGAACCAACAGCAATGTCTGTTGTGGCGCCCGCCCTATGGAACCAACTGCCTCCTGAAGTCCGCGTTTCCCCCACTTTCCCGGCCTTCCGAAAGAATCTAAAAACCTATCTTTGCCGGCAGGCCTGGGGATGTGTGACTGATGAATATGTGTGGGGTTTTATTTTTAAATATTTTTTGCTTGGACTTAGATTGTAATTATTGTTTTATATATATGTTGTAAGCCACTCCGAGTCTTCGGAGAGGAGCGGCATATAAGTCCTAAATAAATAAATAAATAAATAAATAAATAAATAAATAAATAAATAAATAAATAAATAAATAAATAAATAAATAAATAAATAAATAAATAAACAAACTGTTAAAATAAACATATTGCATAAAGAATTACTAAAATGACTGGTATGTTTAAAATATTTAGCATTCTGATGCTGTATATATCTGCAGTCTGAATTTAATGATAATTCAGTTGAATTATTATATCAATATTTCTAATATTATTTCATATACTATTATAAGTTAAAAAGTAACCTTAATCGTATTCTTCTATATATATTTTAAATCTCACCCATTCTTAGCTCATATTTAGCAGTATCTAAACTGACTGACTGACTGACTTTATTTATCAATCAAGCTTATATGCCACCTATCTTGCCAAAGGAGACTCTAGGCAACTTACAGACATTGAATAAAATACAGAATAAAACATTCAAACAATAAATAAAAGTCTTAAATTTAAAATTGAATTCAAATAAAACTAAGCAGGATGGAAAGGGATGGAGCAAAGTGTGCACAGAGAGAAGGTGGATGTTTTTTACTGTATTAGACACCCTCAATGTGCCATATCCCAATTAGAGCCCCAAACTAGTTTCGAGATGCCAGAATGGTGGGAACGGATCTGACTTGGGAGAGGGCAAGATGTTCCAGAGGGCAGGAGCCACAGCAGAATAGGTTCTTCTTTTGGACCCTGCCTGCCAAAATTCCTTGGCTGATAGCGTCCACAGCATGCCCCTTCTGCTGGCATGAGTGGGCTGGGCTAATCCCACCAGAGTGATTAGTTTTTCAAATAGCCCAGATCCATAGCATGGTAAAGGTGATGACCACCATTTTGAATGGGATCTGGAAGCAAACTGGTAGCCAGTGCAGCTTGCAGAGTAGCAAGGTAACATGGGACACTATAGGGACCCAAGAATTAACTACGCAGTTTTGTCTGCATCATCTGAAGCTTTTGGTTACTCTTCAAAGATAGCCTCAGGTAGAGCACAATCCAGTAGGCCAAGTGTGAGATGACCAGGCTTGAGTGACTGAAAGCAGGGACTCTCAGTCCAAGAAAGGACACAATTGGTATACAGCACATAGTTGTGCAAAGGCTCTCTTAATCATGACTGTAATTAATAATGCATAGAAAATTCCAGCCAATTTATTTTATTCTCATTTCTCTATACATGGATTGTTAATTTTATCATTTCAACTCTTTTTAATACATTGTTTCTAGTTATTCCAGGTAATTCCTTCCCTGCCTATGGTGTACAAATAGTCCTTGACTTACAACAATTCATTTAGTAATTGTTCCAAGTTACAATGGCACTGAAAAAAGTGACTTATGACTGTTTTTCACACTTGTGACTGTTGCAGTATCCCCATGGTCATGTGATCAAAATCCAGATGTTTGGCAACTGACTTATATTTATGACAGTTGAGGTATTCTGGGATCATGTGATCACCTTTTGCAAACTTCTTTGACAAGCAGAGTCAATGGGGAAGCCAGATTCACTTAACAACCATGTTACTAAATTAACAACTGCAGTAATCCACTTAACAACTATGGCAAGAAAAGTCACAAAATGAGGCAAAACTCACTTAACAAATGTCTCATTTAACAACATAAATGTTGGGACCAATTGTGATTGTAAGTCGAGGACTGCCTTTATGTTGTATTTTGAATAAACAGCAAAATAATTTCAGCCTGTACTTTGTAAGATCCAGGATGAATATTAATAAAATATTGGCATATACTAGGATTGTTGTATGCATGTGTTATAACAAATTCAAATGGATTAAATTCTCACCATTTTAGAATATGGAATACTCCACTATTCATACCTGCAACATCGAATTCAATTTCCAAAGTGACCTTGCTAGTGATAGAAAAATCTCTGAGGAGCTGATTAGCTTCATCAAATGTGCTATCTTCAGTTAGGATCCCATTTATAGCCAGTATTCTGTCTCCTATTTGTAGGATGCCACACCTTCATACAAAATAAAGCAAATAAGATTCAAATATATGGAAAAACAATAAACTTAATTCAACTCTTATGAAAGATAACAAAATTAAATGTTCTGCACTAAAAGATTGCTCATTTATCATGTCCCAAAATTTGCAATTTTATCTAATTTTATTCCTGTGTTTAAAATCAGCATGGTTTTAACATAAAATATTAACATAGTTTAAAAAGCAGTGGTGATAATGAGGGTTCTTTGTGTTTTTCAATTTAAGTTCAAAAGGGGGGGGGTTGCAATGTTCAGGAGGGTGAAAAATGTTCTTCACTTGGAATTATTAAAACAGATGTATGTTTGCAAGGGTTGTGTAACTACTTTAAAAACTATTCCTGACTTTGCATGAATGTGTATGCATAACTGTTTTCTTAGAGAAAAACAGTATTATTGCTTTAATGACTCAAAACATCTCCCAAAACTAAAAATTCCAAGCTCTGATATTTAAAGACTTGATATTATTATTATTGTTCATTGCATAGCCAGATGTTCAGACTGGGTTTGGCATTTTTTGTCTATCTATCTAGTCCTTACCAAGGACCTGGGATAGGCAGATGTGGATGTTTGATGGTATTACAGATATCGTCACAGGATGGAAGCTGTTCCTAGTAAGGCCGCCTTTTGCAATTGACTGATGGCGAATTTGTCAATGACAATGCCAATGGAACACATGGTGCTCCAGTTGTTTTGGGATTGCACCAAAGGCACCTATTACTATTGGCACTACCCTTGCTTGCCTTTGCCACAGTTGTTCTATTTGTAGGTCTTTGTATTTTGTTATCTTCTCCAGTTCTTTCTCTTCTATTCTACTGTCTCCAGGTACTGCCACATCCACTATCCAGACTTTTTTGTCTTTCTTATTGACAATTGTTAAGTCTTGGGTGTTATGTCCCTGTCTGTTTGAATTCTAAAGTTCCGGAGCAATTTAACCTCTTCATTTTCTATGACTATCTGTATTTTATGGTCCCATCAGTTCTTGCTTGTTGGCAAATGATATTTTTTGCAGATCTTCCAATGTATCATTTTGCTACTTTGTTATGTCGCTATGTGACCTTCTTGTAGCAGCTTACCAGGTGGTGCACTGTTTCTTCAGCTTCTTTGTATAGAAGACTTACTGTCTGTTGCTGTCTTCTCAATTCTGGCTTTTATGCATTTGTCCTTAAAGCTTGGTCTTGTGCAACCAGAATTAGTCCCTCACCCTCTTTCTTCAACTTTCCTGCTCTTAGCCATTGCCAGGTCTTCTTTCCCTATTTTTTTTTAATGTACTGGCCACGTAATGCTTTGTCTTCCCATACTTCCACTCTGTTCTTCATTTGTTCTTTCTTGTAAGCCAGTTTGGTTTTTCTAGTAGTTAGTAAGCCTTCCTGGCATACTAACTCCAGTGCATCTTCTTTATTGTCCTTCAGATATTCTTCCAAAGCCATTTCTTCTTCTTCAACCAACTGATGTACTTGCAATATTTCATACCTACCTATTTGCCTTGGCAGGTAGAGTCTGTCAGTATTGCTGCAAAGATGTACAGCGTGATTCATAGTCATTATTTTTCTGATCTTTCTATTTATTGCTTTTAGTTCTGCTTGAGTCCAGCCAACTATTCCAGCTGTGTATCTAATGACGGGAATTGTCCAAGTGTTGATTGCCTTGATGGTATTTCCTCCATTGAGTTTGGACTTTAATATCTTCTTCACTCTCTTGATGTGTTCACCTCTAATCTTTTTCTTGATTTCATTATGCTTGATGGTATCAGCTTGAAGGATGCCCAATATTTGTAGTGTAGCATTACCCCCTCAGAGGCTGCCAAAGCCCAGGCCCTCCTAGCCCCCCCCCCCGTTTAGCTGCGCTCAGCAGCCATGCTCTTGGGGCACCGACTGAATGTCCTTTTTTTCAGTGGGAGCTCACATGGAGTGAAGAGGTGGCAGGTTCTTGTCATCAAAGAGGTTCACAGGAACAAGCAGACCAACTCCCAGCCATGGTAGTCAGTGTGTGGCAATGTTTACCAACCCCCTGGCAGTTGTGGCAATAATAGTCAATAGCTTGTAGCAACCACTTGGAAGAACAGGGAGGGGGAAGCCCTCTGGCTCCCGGCAGCATTGGAAAACATGGGCAAAGATAGTCAGCGCTCCGCAGCAACAGCTCGCCCCGCGAGGGCAACTCCCCGCAAGGTCTACAGCTTGCACAGGTGATAATAATCGCAGTTCGAATGGCCGCTGGTCTCCGAAGCAGTAGCAACCAGCCTCTCATCCTCTTCTGTTGGCACTCATAGTCCCAGGTCTCTCTAAGCTGAATTCCCCCCCCTTCCTTTCTAGTTAAAACCTAAGTCTAAAAAAACCCCAGCAAGCTTTCTCTCTTCTGACTCTCACTCCTCCCTTCACTCGGGATATCCCCTGTGAAGGAAAGCGATAAAACTCCATTTTCTCACTCTCTCTCTCCTTCCCTTTATTTCCAAGAACAGAATCACATAAAAGACCCCCAAACTCCTCTCCGGTTTCACCTGTTCTCTCCCCCGGCAACAACAACCACCCCATCCCCCTTTCTCCTTCCCTTTTTCTCTCCTTCTGCCCAATCCATGCCCACCGCGCCCAAACCGGCCGCAGCTGTCCAAGCGTCCCACTTGTCTCTCTCCAGCAAGGCTCCCACAAAGCCTTTCAGCCAGCCCCGCTACAGTAATAATCATCTTCATCCAAACTCTTAATGTTATTTGCATGGAGCATCTTGATTCCTTCAGTTTTCACCATTTTTCCTTGTTTGATAGTGAGTGTGACACATTTGTCTAATTCAAACTTCATTGCAACATCTTGGCTATATATACAGAAAGTATTGAGCAGCGATTCTCTTTCAGATGGGAGATTTTCCATACAGCTTCAGATTGTCCATGTAAAGGAGGTGGGATAGTCTGGCAAATATTTCGATGTTTGATGGCCATGATCTGAGTTATTCATTATTGTTGATAGAGGAAACAGTGCAGTGACAAATAGTGGTGGTGATAGAGAATCTCCTTGGAATATTTTTCTCTTGATATTAACCTCTCCCAGTTTCTCACCACTGACCTGCAATTGTGTCATCGATCTTTGCACAAAGCTTCTGATGTTCCTACTGACTACTGTTATTTCCAGGCACTTGATTATCCATTCATGTAGCAACGATCTGAATGCCTTTTTGTAGTCAATCCATGCTACAGTCAAGTTGGTCTTCCTTCTCTTGCAGTTTTCCAAAAACATTTTGTCAACTGATTTTCATCTTTTGTTCCTCTGCTTAGGTGGAAAGAGATTGTTTTCAACTAGATGCTGTTGGAGTGCATCAGCTACCACACCAGTTAGCTATTTGAAATTTGTTGGTAAGCAAGTAATTGGCTTGCAGTTGCCTGATGCTGCCCCTTTTGCTGGATCTTTTATTATCAAGTAGGTTTTCCTAGAGGTTAGCCATTCTTCAATTTCCCCTCCTTGTAGTATGCTATTAAAGTACTTGGCAACAAGTGGGTATAGATCAGTTAGATGTTTCAATCAGTAACCATACAGTTCATCTTCACATGGTGCTGACCAATTCTTGATCTTTTTTGCTATTTTCTCTACCATTTCTGCTGTTATTATTTCTTTTAACTTTCAACTTCTTTTTTATTCTTATCCATCTCTTTTAACCAAGTTGCATCCTTGCTGTACTTCTTTGGGTTATCCCATACCTGCACCCAGAACTGCACTGTTTCTTCCTTGTCAGGTACTGACTGATTCACTGCAGTTTCTCCACTGATAGATTGGTAGAAACGTTTCTGATTGGATTGAAATTGGGGGTTCTGCTGATTTCTTGGCTACAGCTGTTATTTGCTCCTTTATTATTTCCAGTGCTTCCTTGATCTTCCTTATTTCTAAGTGGTATTTCTTGGTTAGATATTCTTTGGTCTTTTTGTTCTTCATCTATTCTAGCTTGCTTTCATCTGATCTCAACTTTTTGATCTTATTTCCCAGTCTAATCTTCCATTTTTGTGGTGCAGTTTGGTTTTTTTTTCTTCTCTGTTAATTTTGCATCCCAGGTATTCAGTTATAACTGCAGCTGTGCTGTATACTAGTAGGTTTGTTTCTTGCAGTGAGTTGGTGCTTATACTTGATATTGCAGTGTTTGCATTTTTTAAAATTCGTGCTAGCTGTTTCTTTGGAACAAGATTCAATGCAGGCAGCCTTATTCTGATGCTTTTGTGCTGTTCTAGATGCTCAGTTATTCTTTGTTTCAATTCTTTTACTTCTTTAGTAAGAGGGCTTTGTTCTTCCTGAGGCAGAGGAGAGGGTGCCTGGTTTCCAAATGAAAACAGTTGTATATCTCTGCTGGATTTATCTACTGCCAACTCTCCCTGATTTGCCTCTACATTCTGAGTTACTTCTGGCAAGGCTTTGATATCTTTGCCCTGGCGAAACCTTTGCAGTTCTTCCAGTTCTGCTTCTGTGAATACTTTATTTCAAATTACAATTCAATGTTGATCTGCTAGCCTTTGTTCTCTTTTTTCTAATTCTGGATGTTGTTCTTTCCAGAACTGGTCATTTGTTTCAAATATCCACTTCTTGTTGGACTTGATCTGCAATAACAGATAATTATTTGTTTTCAATCACAGTATATTTGCGACAAGTCAATACCTTTTCTTCCAGCAGTTCTGCAGCTGCCAGCCCTGGTTGCTCAGCTAACAGTCCTAAGTCCTATAGCCCATAGGTCCCCAACCTTTTGGGCACCAGGGACTGGTTACAGGGAGAGAGGTTTTTCTGCAGACCAGAGAGGGCATGGTTTTGTGTGCTGCCTGCATCCTGTGGATGGGGCTTTCCTTGTTTGTGCAGACTGGTTGCTGGCATGTTGCGGCCTGATACTGGTCAGGGGTTGGGGACCCCTACTGTAGCCCATTTTTCACCACAATCCAACATCTAGCGTGGACCTTGTTATACCAGGTGACATCTGAGCCAGTATGGCTTTCTGAAATTTATGTCTCACCATATTTTTAATGGGAGAGACATTCTTTGTCTGACTCCTCTGATGAGACTTGTCCAGTATGGTTGAACATCTGGCATAGCTCTCATATTTGTTAGAGCGCACAAGCCCTACAACCATGTCAAGGTAGTGCCTCACTGGGGGGCTACAAATTATTATTATTATTATTATTATTATTATTATTATTATTGATTTAAGGTTTAATCTTCAATTCAATTCACAGGCTGAGACTGGTAAAAACTTAACAGTTCAAGTCCTAACTAAGGATCTAAGAACTATTAAGATAGCGTCTGAATAAGTTCAAAATTTCCATGTATCTAGGCAGCCCTTTGGGTATTGCTCCAAGGGCTCTTATTACTATTGGTACAACCATTGGTTTCTTCCTCCATAATCACTCATGTAATAATAATAATAATAATAATAATAATAATAATAATAATAATAATAAAAGTTGGAAGGGACCTTGGAGGTCACTGAGTCCAACCCTCTGCTCAGGCAGGAAACCCTACACCAGTGATGGCGAACCTTTTAGAGACCAAGTGCCCAAAAACTAGCCCTGCCTTCGCTCCACCCTCTGCCCCGCCCCTTCACCCCCACCCCACTTGCCCGCAGGGCCACTCATCGCCTCCAGGGCCCACCGCAGATCGCCCAGCAGCGCCATGGCAGCCACGCCTTCTGCCCGTGCCCCACAGCATCAACTGTGCACGATGGGGCATGAGGGCAGAGTCTTGTCTATGCTGCCTGGCTGCCATGTCCTTGGCTGCACTACTCTGTGTGGGCCGCGCTCGGGGGTGATTCTTCTCCAGGAGGGCTGCTGGTGAGGAGGGGGTCACAGGGAGAGGCAAGACTGGGGCAACAGCACGTGTGCCCACAGAGAGGGCTCCGAGTGCCGCCTCTGGCACCTGTGCCATAGGTTCGCCACCACTGCCCTGCACCATTTCGGACAAATGGCTGTCCAGTCTCTTCTTAAAAACTTCCAGTGTTGGAGCATTCACCGCTTCTGGAGGCAGGTTGTTCCATTGGTTAATTGTTCTAACTGTCAGGAAGTTTCTCCTTAGTTCTAGGTTGCTTCTCTCCTTGATTAGTTTCCATCCGTTGTTTCTTGTCCTGCCTTCAGGCGCTTTGGAGAATAGCTTGAATAGCTATTATTTAAATTTATTTGCCACTCATTTCATTTCAAAGCCACTCTGGGTGGCTTATAGCATAAAAGTATCAGATATCAGTTAATAACTGAAACGGGAAACTGAAATAGCAATAGCATTTAGACTTATATTCTGCTGCACAGTGCTTTACAGCACTCTCTGAGTGGTTTACAACATCAGCATATTGCCTCCAACAATCTAGTTCCTCATTTTACCAACCTCAGAAGGATGGAAGGCTGAGTCAACCTTGAGCCAGTCAGAATCGAACTCCTGGCAGTGAGCAAAGTTAGCCTGCAATACTGCATTCTAACCACTGTGGCACCACGGCTCCTTATACTTTCCTGCTAATCTAAAAAGCAAATTTTTAAATTAAGCTTCACAGATTCCATTAGGAAAAACTTATCTAATTTTCTTAAATCCAATTGTGCGTCAAATGGTCATCTAGATAATGAAAAGAGTAATTATGATTTTTCTCATGCCTGATCATTTTTTAAAAAACCTTTGAAATCAAAATAGGAAAGACAGCATGTTTCACACTTTTTGTGAACAATCCTGAGAAATTATCTGAATCCCGAAAATAGTTACTGCGAGGGATCCAAGGTGTTCTAAGCAATAAAGAGGGCTAATAACCTTACCAATCATGTCAAAGAAACTCACTTTTCTGCTGGACTGTCAGCTTCTATATAGGAAATCAAAGGTGGAGATGATAATGTCTCTGTAGCAAACACACTGCCTTGGAGCTGTATTCCAAATCCTACAATTGGATCAGCTGTCAACACTACTTCGGTAGTTTCCGTGTGGACAACTTGCCCTGCCAAGCCAACAGTGCTAGAGGCTAGTGATACTGCAAAAAATTTCAAAAAGAAATAATGATATTCAGAATGATAGCAAATGAATTCATTTTCTGATGCAAATACTATCTATATAAAAACCATAATAAAATGTCAGTGTCACTATTTTCAGTTAGAACAGTTAAAATTCAGGATCAACATACCGTAGTACTTAGCTAAACCTAGGAAGAGCAATGAATATTTGAATTAGTGTATAGGTGAAAGGGATGATCTAAAACCTCATAGGTCAGTTATTTCAGTCACAGAATCAGAGGATTGGCTGTCTTTACTCTAGTCAAGTCTCTGGTCCTTAAATACTTGGCTTCTAGAAAGTCCCAGACATATGATTGACATGTTTTATTACCAGACTTTTAATACAAAGGGTAATGCAAACTGTATACATCCTTCAGTCAAATATATCCCAGATTCTCTTTAAAAAGCTAGACTTATTAAAATTTGTATTTTAACTGTCCTATTTGTAAATAATTATTACAGAAAAGCCTGACTACAGTACAGAAGGAAAGTAGATATTTGTGAAAATGATAACATTGGGTTACATGCAATGACACAAAAGTTTATTTTTTTTCTCATGCAGGGAGACTTTCTTGTACTTCTCTACCATGACCATTTTGCTGAAAATGTGTTCAGGAAGGACTTCAACCTTTTAAAACTGCGCTTCCCAACCTTTTGGGCACCCGGGGACCAGTTCTGTAAAAAACAATTATTCCATAGACTAGGGGGTATGTGGCTTTGAGTGCTATCTGGATCCCATGCATGCGTAGATGAAGCTTTCTCACTAGCATGGCCCAGTTCCTAATAGGCCATGGACCAGGAGTTGTGCAGCTCTGTTCTAAAATATTTAGCAAGTGCATTAGTGATCTTGATGGAGCCTGATGGAAAATCTACCATAATTGTCTATTTTGGATACAACTACAACCACAATAATAGATTTGTAAATAATTATATAAAGCTACAAGGTTCTACAAGAGAAATTGTCAAGCTTCTCCTTAGCAGATAAAAATGACTACCATTTTTATATGTTTAGTTAAGGAGAGAAGCTCATAAACCAAAAAAGCAGCAATAAAAAAGTACCAGAAGGTATTCTTTCATGAAGATTGATTGCTCCAGGACTGCTTCTTTAATTGTTGGATTGTTACGAGACTGCTTCCTGAGGCTGCTTGCAGATTTCCAAACCCATAAACATGAGTTTATAAGACCTCAAAAAAGACTTTGCTGTCCATTAATACACAAAGAATTGGGAGCAGCTGAACAATAATGTAGATATAAAATAATTCATTTACAATTACAAATAAATCTTATTTATAGTGTACTATACAGTATAGATATAGATGTGACCAGTGGTGGGATTCAAATATGGGAAGGAGCGTTGGCTTACCTGAATGCCTCTTCTCAGCATGATGATGGAGAATCCACCAATGGGTTGACTCTGTCTTCCTGCCCAATCAGACTAAGTCAGTCAAAGTTGCCACACCCCGTCCTGGTCTGGGACCACCCAGTCTCGACGAAGGTGAAGCCATTAACAACAGTCCGACGTGGTGACTCCCAAGAAAGGACAAAACAATCCCCTAACACAGAACCTAATGAACCCTTACAGGGGTGGGTGTGGATTCTCCATCATCATGCTGAGAAGAGGCGTTCAGGTAAGCCAATGCTCCTTCTCCAGCATGATGGATGGAGAATCCACCAATGGGACATACCAAAGTCACCTGTCCCTATGGGAGGGAGTCAGTTGGGGCCTGTGTCCCAGATCCTGGCACTACTTGTTGCAGCACTCTCCGACCAAAGGAGGCGTCTGCAGAGGCAAACTTGTCCAGATTTAATGCCTCACAAAAGGAGAGGGTGAGGACCATGTCGCCACCCTACAAATGTTCTCTATGGATGCCTGTGTTGACCATGCAGCAGAGGTGGCAGCGCTACGTGTGGAATGCACCATCACATGACTTGGAACTGACAGGGAGAATGACAAATATGTCCTCGATATGCAGGCCCTGATCCACCTTCCTATGGTGGAGGCAGACACCTTCTGTCCCATAGAAGAAGGTTGGAATGAGATGAAGAGGGCTTCTGACCTACGAAAGGCCACCGTCCGCTTGATATAATGGCGTAGGGCCCTGCGGATGTCCAGTGTGTGCCATTGCTGTTCCAAGTCATGAAATGGGTGAGGGCAAAAGTTTGGCAGAATGACCTCCTATGATCTGTGAAACACAGTGTTGATCTTGGGGATAAAGGAGGGGTCCAACCTGAGGACCACCCTGTCTCCATGAAAGATGATAAGTCCTCTCTAATAGAGCCACCAGCTCCAAGATGTGTCTAGCTGAAGTAATGGCTATCAAGAAGGTGACCTTGAGCGACAAGGACCACAGAGTACAGGTTCTAATGGGTTCGAAGGGTGACTTAGTAAGGGCCTGTAGGACCCGCGGTAACTCCCAGGAGGGATATCTATGAACCACAGGCGGTTTGCTGTTGATGACTCCAGTGTGTGCCAGTGTGTGTTCCAAGTGTGTGCCATTGCTGTTCCAAGTCATGAAATGGGTGAGGGCAAAAGTTTGGCAGAATGACCTCCTATGATCTGTGAAACACAGTGTTGATCTTTGGGATAAAGGAGGGGTCCAACCAGTGTGACTCCAGTGTGTGCCATTGCTGTTCCAAGTCATGAAATGGGTGAGGGCAAAAGTTTGGCAGAATGACCTCCTATGATCTGTGAAACACAGTGTTGATCTTGGGGATAAAGGAGGGGTCCAACCTGAGGACCACCCTGTCTCCATGAAAGATGCATAAGTCCTCTCTAATAGAGCCGCCAGCTCCAAGATGTGTCTAGCTGAAGTAATGGCTATCAAGAAGGTGACCTTGAGTGACAAGGACCACAGAGTACAGGTTCTAATGGGTTCGAAGGGTGACTTAGTAAGGGCCTGTAGGACCCGCGGTAACTCCCAGGAGGGATATCTATGAACCACAGGCGGTTTGCTGTTGGTGACTCCTTTAAGAAAGGAGCGGACCATGGGGTGCTGAGACAATGACTCTGATCTGTTCCAGGTGAGCACCGTGGAAAGAGCCGCTACCTGTCTGCGGATAGTATTGGGCATTAAGCCCTTGTTGATGCCTTCTAGTAAATAGTCCAAGACCTTTGGGATGGTCACTTCTGAGAGTCAAATGAGTCCTGTCACACCAGTGGCAGAAGTTCCGCCAAGTGTAGTCATAAATACGATTAGTTGCTGGCCTTCTGGAGGCCTGAATCATGTCAATCATGCCTGATAGTATGACTCTCGTGACAGGGTCCGGCGCTCAAGCACCAGGCAGTTAGTTGGAGCCATTGAGGTTCTAGATGTTGTAGGGCTCCCTGAGTTACAACTATGTGACCTGAGGGAATTCTCCACGGGGAAGCCATGGAAAGATTCACGAGGTCTGCAAACCATGGTCATCTCGGCCAGTGTGGAGCAATAAGTATTACTTCTGCCCGCTCCTGCAGTATTCTTCTGATAACTGCTGGGATTAGAGGGAGAGGAGGAAAGGCATACAGTAGACCCCTTGGCCATGGATTGTGGAGGGTGTCCGTCTCCTCCACCCCTGGAGAGGAGAACCGGGGAAAAAAATCTGGGGATTGAGTGTTCTCCAGAGAAGCGAAGAGGTCCAGCAGTGGAAGGGCAAACCTCTCTGCAATCTCTGTAAAGAGACCTGGGTGAAGTCGCCACTCTGAATGGTCCACGGTTGACCTGCTGATGAAGTCCACCTACTGATTCGCTTCTCCTGAAATGTGCTCAGCCCTGATGGAGAGGAGGTTGCTTTCTGCCCAAGAACCCAGCAACCTGGCCTCGGTCATGAGGAACCTGGAACGGGTGCCCCCTTGCTGGTTCAAGTGGGCCTTCGCCGCCACATTGTCCGTGAGGACTAGCACATGTTGCCTCGCAATCTTGTTGCGGAAGTGGCGGAGAGCCAGATGGATGGTCCTGAGCTCCAACCAATTGATGTTGTGCTTCAGGTCTTACCGGGACCATTGGCCCTGAGCCAACTGAGATTGGAGGTGTGCTCCCCAGCCGAACAGACTGGCGTCTGTGGTCAGGATAATCCGAGGGGGTTCCTTGAACAGTAACCCTCTGGCTATGGCTGGGGAGGTCCACCAACAGAGGGATTGCAGGACCTGAAGTGGAACCCTTACCTTTTGGTTGGAGGAGCTGGTGCCCAGTCTCTGAAACAGGAGCAAGAACCATTGAAGATTCCTGGAGTGTAGTCTGGCCCAGGGTACTATTGCTATGCATGATATCAACTTTCCCGACAGTTGGGAGAGCAAAGCTCGTGTCACTACATGCTCCCTGCAGACCCTGAAGACCAGGGCTCGGATGCTATCTTGACGTTCCCTCGACTGTTGCGAAAGTGTGTCCGTGGCGTCCTGGCAACCATGATTAATGATAGAGACTGGAGCTTGTCTCGAGGTGGAAGCCCCGACAGAAGCCAGGCCTCTGCTTTTATTGCACATCAAAGGTTTCTACCCACAAATTGTCACCCTACTGATTTACAGCCAATCAACGTACATAGATAGTTAAACAATACACTTTGAAAGCCTGACGTCTTTCTCAGGAAACGAAACTTATTCCCTGCATTCTCCACCCCCTAGTACAGCTGTCAGCTGACAGCCTGTAAGGGGGGGGAAAGAGGGAAGCCCATCCAGACTGAGAAGGATTTCTTAAAGGAGAAAAGGACATTTATCGCAACATCTCATCCTTTTTTGTTTTTGTTTAGAAGCAAAGGCTTTCAGTCCATGTATTCGATTTCATCCAACTGAGATGGCTGTTTATCCATTGGCATCCGCTCGAATCCTTGTTGACTAATGTTTAATGTTCACTTGTTGAGACAATTTGTTCTTTGTTATAAAAGATTTCATCATAGCAAAAATACCAGGCAAACATTGTATATAAAAGCATCCACAATGGAATAATATAACAATACAAAATAATACTACTTATCAAATTTCTTAACCATTGAAAATTTGGTAACCAAAACCAGAATGCATTCCAAATATCCCCAATGCTTATGATCTCCGGATATTGGTGAAGGGATTTGTCCTTGTTCTTCATTAAGCATTTCAACGGCCATCACTGTCATTGGCTGCAGTCCAATTCCGTGCGCCATTAAAATAGCTACAAACCCAATACATTTGCATTGTACTCTCCATCATCACATTTTACATACACTTTGTTATTACTTTCAACACAATTATCAGGCATATTAAAGGTGATATTACAAGAGAGATATATACTTAAAAGAATAATTCCCTTAGAAAAATTAAAACACACTAATGCAAAATCTACATAATAAAACCTAAGTGGCAGCGTATAATGTCCTGCCTCATTAATATGTACAAAACTTTCGCTGGCTCCAGTGTTGTTCAAATGAAGTCCAACTAAAGAAAGTCCTTGACTGGCATCCGATGGTGACATCATACACAGCCAGCAGTCAGTATGGTTTGTTAAGGCACTAACTTTTTATTGTCCTTCCAAAATTATTGTCCGTCCACTTTGGGCTCACCAGAGTCTTTGCAATCTTTTGGCGTACACTGTAAGGGCGAATATTGCGGACAGGAACCCATATCGTATTGCCTTCATGTTGCACCGCAGCATATCCACGACCCCAGGTAATAAGTTCAGCTGGTCCTTTCCACTGGGGGTCTGGTAGCTTACGATACCAAACTAGCGGTCGAACCATGGTTGCTGCGTCTGGAAGGGGAGAAAAATGCCTGCTGGCAACTGTATTAGGTGTTGTGCCAGGTGGTTTAGAAAAGTGAGAGTATATAAAGCCAAATTAAGATGATTTTGCACTCCAGGTAGTCCGGGGGTATTTTCCCCATTTTTTGTTTTTAATTTGTCAAGCATCTGCTTAAGAGTGGAATTGGCCCGTTCCACTACTGCTTGCCCCTGTGAATTGTAAGGAATGCCGAATTTATGAATAATGTCCCACTGATTGCAGAATTGAGCAAAAGCATGACTACAATATGCGGATCCATTATCAGTTTTTAATTCTTTAGGAGTACCCAGAGTGCTAAAAGTTCAAATACAATGATTGATGACATGTTTAGTTGCCTCTCCACGCTGTGGAGTAGCAAAGATGAACCCAGAATATGTATCAATAGTCACATGTATATATTTCCATGGACTAAAAGATGCATATTGGGTAACGTCCATCTGCCAAATTTGACATGCCTCAAGTCCACGGGGATTCACACCCATTGGAACAGACAGTCCTTGTTGTGAACAGTTGGGGCACTGTTGAATGATAGCTGCTGCCTCCCCGGGGTTATGCCAAATTGTTTAGCCAAAGCCTTGGCGTTTTGATGAAAATAGTTATGACTATCCCAGGGAGTGGGTTGTTGCATAGTCATAACGTGCGTTGCCACATCCGCCTGGGAATTCCCTTCACTGAGAATTCCTGGAAAATTTTGATGACTTCAGATATGTGCAATAAAATAAGGACAATATCTTGTCTCAATAAATTTTTGCAATGTCAAAAATAGTGTCAACAAAGTCTCATCCAAACTAGGAGAGATATAAGAAAAAGGTAATTTTTTTATGGCCAAAAATCATGGATCTGCTGGAGGATGACAAGAAAATAATTGTAAAACTGAATTATTTTGAAGCAAAGTTTCCCACAATTTTAAGGAAAACGGGATAAAAATAATTGCAAATTCAATTCCAGTGATCTGGCGCCATCGTGTGGCCACGATGTGTAATTTCAGCCAAAATCATAGCTGGAGTGAAAACAATTTCTTGAAGGCTTTTTAGATTGAGTAATTGCCACTGTGGGTGGTCGATCAAAAATCACATTCAAATGCACAGGGTGATTGTGAACACACCGATCAGTCCACTGGGTGTTGAGGGCTGTTTGGACTTTCTCAACGACCGATAGCTGGTCGGAGGTCAATGTCACAACATCTGTGGGATTTTTGAGGCCTTTTAATGCCATAAACAAAGGAGAAAGGGTAGAGATAGAAAGACCTATATATGGCCTTAACCAATTAATATTTCCTAAATATTGTTGTAGTTGAACCAATGTAGGTGCAAGTGTCTTTTGACCAGTGCCAATTAAGGGTTGCAGAACTCTTTTGCAGTCTGCATTAGCATTTTCAACAGCCAATTTCATCAAAATCTCTTGGGCAACCAATTCATTATCAATTTTTGCATCCATGCCCACAGTTACAGGGTATAAATTTGCCATTTCATCTACATTTAATTCTCCTGTTTCATAATCATTCTGTAACATTTCCTGAATAAAATTACTTGTTTTGGTCACAGCTGGAGGATCACACAACTCAACATTGCTAGGAGAAACCCTGCTGTGATTTTTAATTGTTATTGGAGTTTCACTGGCAGGGGGAAGAAGTTGAACTTCATTATAATTTGGTGGCTGCATTAGGTTTTTTAGTAGTGGTTGTTCTTGCGTCTTCAAAGCCTCTAAAACTACTTTCCATGACGTTAAATAGAAGCGGGAGCCCTAGAATTTGTAAAATACTCCCCCACTTTCCTCCAGGTTTCAACTTTAAGGCATCCTGATTCAGGATAGAAAGGAATGTGTTTCCAAATAAATTCAAGGAGAGATCTTAAATCTCCTGCTGTCAGCCTCTTCGCTGTAAAATAAACATAATTCTTCCTGGTTATCTTTCTGAGCTCACTTAAATGAATTTCTTGTACCTTTGAGAGATCCCCACCCATACTTACAAGGGATCAGTCCTCATCCAGCGATGAACTGATGAAGCGCGCTTGGCCACGTCTGGGTGGTAAGTATGAGGGTCCAGGGACATATAACCTCTTAGGGTTATCACGTCGGGGTCACCACTTGTTGCAAAAGTGTGTCTGTGGCGTCCCGGCAACCATGATTAATGACAGACACTGGAGCTTGTCTCGAGGTGGAAGCCCCGACAGAAGCCAGGCCTCTACTTTTATTGCACATCAAAGGTTTCTACCCACAAATTGTCACCCTACTGATTTACAGCCAATCAACATACATAGATAGTTAAACAATACACTTTGAAAGCCTGACGTCTTTCTCAGGAAACGAAACTTATTCCCTGCATTCTCCACCCCCCTAGTACAGCTGTCAGCTGACAGCCTGTAAGGGGGGGAAAGAGGGAAGCCCATCCAGACTGAGAAGGATTTCTTAAAGGAGAAAAGGACATTTATCGCAACACTCGACAGGTACACCTGACAAGAGACTGTGTCTATTACCGCGCCCAGGTGCAAAAGGCGGGTTGAGGGAACTGTCTGACTCTTTTGAAACTGCACCGAGAACCCGTGGTTCTGAAGGGTCCTGATTGTCAAGGCCAAGTCTGACTGGGCGGCCAGAATAGAGGACAATTGGATAAGGATGTCGTCCAGGTAACACTGGACGTGTACTGGTACCAACCTCAAGTGTGCCGTGAGAACAGCCAGGATCTTGGCGAAGACCCTGGGAGCCGACGAGAAGCCAAACGACAGAGCTTTGTATTGAAAGTGACGTTTCGAGTAACAGAACCTCAGAAATTGTCGGTGCTCCAGAAGGACGGGGATGTGGAGATACGCCTCCGTAAGGTAGATGGATGTCATGAAGTCCTCTCGTCTGACACTGCCCAGGATGGAGTGGAGTGTCTGCATTTTGAACTTTTGATATTCAAGGTGGGAGTTCAGACCTTTGAGGTCGAGAATCGCCCTCCATCCCCCTGAGGTTTTCGGGACCACGAAGAGGATGGAATAATATCCCCTTCCTACCTGACCCACTGGTACCTGCTCTATGGCCCTTATGTTTAATAGGTGCTGAATGGCCTCCGTCATGAGGCCCTTCTTTGCTGCATTCCTTACCATTGGACAGGAAATAAAACGTTCTATAGGTCTGGTTACAAACTCCAGAGACAGACTGTCCCTTATAGTGCAGAGCACCCAAGAGTCTGTCGTTGTGTTTTCCCATTAGTGGATAAAGGAGGTTAGTCTGCCACCTATGGGAGAGGCCCCCCCGAGTCACTTGGACCAATGAAAGGGGTGGCCTCCTCTGCCTCGAAAGAGCCACTTACACTGGGTCTGCTGTCGGGGTTTGTCCCTGTAACTCACCCTGTCAAATGAACGGTCCGGTCTGGTAACAAAGGACTGGGATGCTTGGCCAGCATCCCAATCTGGTCCCGTTCGAAAAGACTGACGGCGAGCATAAGGGAAGAACCGCCTGTGAGATCTCCTAGCAAGATGGGAGATCACCTTTTGCTTTTCCTTATTTTCTATCAGGTAGGGAGCTAGCGCCTCCCCACAGAGCCGCCCTCCACTATATGGAGCCACAGCCACTCGCCATTTGTGTTTGTTGTCCGCTCTCCAGTTTTTGAGCCACAGTAGTCGTTGTGCAACGACGTTGGAGGCCATGGCTCGGGCCGAGTGTCTGGCGGCATACAGGGATGCGTCAGCCATATACTCTGAGGTTGCCACCAGCTTAGTCAGATCCTGGTGGATCCTCACCTCCTCTAGGGGAATTCTGGCCTGGAGCTGTCAGAGCCATATGAGAGAAATTCTGGCAAAGAATTAGGTGGAGGTGGCCGTTTTGCTGCCCATGCCGAAGCCTGATGCATTCTGTGAAAGGAGAGCTCAGACTTTTTTCGTCTGCCTTTAAGGCATCAGTTATATCCCCTGGTAGCTTGGAGGACGAGAATAAGGGAGTTAGGGAGTCGTCTACCCCAGGCACCTCCAACAGCTCCGTTAGAGCTGTGTCAAATAACTTGTGTTCTGTTCCCCCCTGGGAGGGAAGGGCACCCGGAGATTCCCATTGCCTTTGTATGTTTTTGAGGAATAAAGGGGGACAGGGGATATGTTGGTACCTGACCACTGGTTCAGAGAACAGCGGGTCTGTGTCCTGAGTAGAGGACAGTTCTGGGTGGGGGCCGGATCCAGACCGATCTTACCTGCTGCACAGGCCCTGCAGAGCAGAGATGGGAAAAGCGTGGGATTGAATAGCTCTACGATGGGAGGAGGTTCTTGAGGTGGTTCCTCGCTATCCAACCACTGATCCCCTGTGTAGTCATCCCCGGTGGAGCTCGCTCCCTGGGGAATGAGGAGGCGAGACTGAATCCAGATGGTCAAGTACACCAGGTCGTGCTGAGCCAAGTGAAATTGATGAAGGCCCTGGGGTGGATGTTGACTGTTGATGCCCGGTGGAAGCCATCGCCTGAAGAACTGCCTGGGAAATCATGGCCTGTAGTTGATCCGCGAAGGAACGTTCCTGTAAAGGCTGAAGCCCAGCTGCTGTTGGAGTGAATGTGGCTGCAGGTGCCATGAGAGGGCCTTGAGGCCCAAGTTCCTCACCAAAGAATGATGGGCCTTCCTGACCAATCCTCGGTAAAAACTCTTGTTGAGGCTCTTATTCTGGAGACCCTGTCAATGCCGGGGGATTAAGTTGTGAACCGCAAGTTGAAGCCTCGAGTGAGGGGAGGGGAGGCTTGTCCGCCTCCCCTACTGCCAACCTTTCTGCCTGGGAGAACTGTTTCTCCAGGGCACGATGCACACGGCCGGCCTGTTTCTCGGTGGATTTGCATGTTCTTTTGCCAGAATTGGCCTTTGATTTGGCCTTGATCTTGGCTGCGGCCTCTTGGTTGGGGGACTTGCGGTTAGTTTGTCCAGCCGAGGTAGAAGCCTGTGGCGTGGTGTTATCTGCTATGATAAATTGAGAAGTTTCCAGTGGATAGTTGGAAAAATCTCGGTCTGCAAGAGGTATGGCAGTGGTCCACTGAGGTGGTACTGTCCAGCACGTGGATCTGTGATAATCCGGCCCACCGGCAAACCTGGAGTCACGCTTAGCGCGGGAGATACACGTGTCACTGAGGAAGATGGTATCAATAGTCAGTATCTCGTGGCGATGTGCAAGCCAGCAGCAGGGCCTAATTTTCACTCAGTGACAGGATCACACATGTCTCACTTAGTGGTGATAATCAGATTGTAACGTTCAGCCACTAGATGCAGACTGGCAGACAGACTAGGCTGGTGAGGCTCGAAGAGGCAAAAAGAAACGAATTAATAGTGATGTTTGCCTGCTGAAGAAGGCTGGGGCCTGGCTCCAGTTCTGGATGCAAATTGATGGTTCCCTGGGTCTGTCAGCTGGTTGGTTCCAGTGGCATTTCAGAGCGCAAAATGGCACCCTGCATGCCTTGTGAGGTACTGGCAACTATATCAGTCAGCTGCTAATTAGGACCCAGTACCCAGCAAAGGCAAGAATAGTGACCCTTGACAGGAACACGAGTGCCAGTCCTGTCCTGCTGTGTCCTCCTGAGTCTATCCTGGAAAGGCCCATCAGTTGCGAGGCGCCCAAAATGGCAGTCGCACTGATTGTTCTGAAGGGAACTGACAGATAGAAGTGAGGGCGCTCCAGTCAGGCGATCCGGGTTGCCACGCCAAACAGCTGAGAGGTGCACACATTGCAGCATCTCTCAGCTAGCCAGGGTCTACGGAGGATAAATTTAGAGCCGATCTAGGGAACTGACAGTCTGAGGCTGATCTGGAAAGAGGCGAGCTGGGCCACCGCGCCAAACAGCTGAGAGGCGCACCAGCCGCAGCACCTCTCAACTGCAGCAGGAGTCTCGGAGGCTGAGGCTTTGAGCCAAAATCTGGATGGTAAGCCAATTGAATGAAGGCGCGCTATCGCTGCACCAAACAGCTGAGAGGCGTGCTGATCTCAGCGCCTCCTGGCTGCACCAGGACCTTGAGAGGGAAAGAAGACTGTCAGGAAAAATTCAGACAGTCGTGCAGCGCGCAAAATGGCAGCCGTTACTCAGACTGAGGGATTTTGACAATTGAGGACAATCGAGGCTTGAAGCCAATTAATATAAGGAGGATGATTAGAGGCCATATGGCCTCTAAGCCTCCTAAAGGAGGAGAATCCACTAATGGGAAAAAAGGAGAATAACAAAAATTTTCCTAAGTCTAACCTGCCTGCGGTAAGAAATTTGGGAGTCAAAGATGCCACGTCCGTCTGGGCAAACAGACTAAGTCGAGACTGAGTGGTCCCAGACCAGGACAACTTTGACTGACTTAGTCTGATTGGGCAGGAAGACAGAGTCAACCCATTGGTAGATTCTCCATCCATCATGCTGGAGAACAACCGGTTCTCTATGTGGATGCTGCTTCCGGAAGTCCATTCTGGGCCTGGGCAACAAAAAATTAACTACCGGTTCTGCTGAAGTGGTGCAAACTGGCTGAATCCCACTACTGGATGTGACTCATAACTATATTGTAAAACAGATAACCTTTGTGATCACTTACATGAGCTTTTGAAATCCTTTTTTTTCATTCTTTTTCTCATCAATGTTCCTCTAGGACTAGTAGAGTAGAGGCTGCAAGGTAAAGTTCCCATGTTCAGTGAACTCAAGCTGTATGCACTCATGGAGGCAGGAGAGAATGATGAAGATACCAAGGCTGTTGGAAGAGAAGAGCACTTTTAGTGCAAAGCATTCTAGATTTGGTATTTGTCTGTTATCATCTGGACACTGCCTAAAGTTTATAAGTCTCCACTAACCAAATCAGAAACTTAATGAAATCTAGGCATCAAATCACAATTTTTAGGTTAAAGTCTATTATTAAAAAATCTCTTAGCTACAATAAAAGCATAATTTTGTTTTTCTTAAATAAATAGGCAATTGTCATTCTCACAATTACTTCAACCATTTCTAAACACACAGTTATGTGAAATAATACATACCAATGTGATTACAAATCACATTTTTAAATCTAGCATTTGAAAAAGATAATTTCTGACATAGACTTTGCATTTAAAAGTGTTTCTTGAAAAAGTACTTAACTGTGCAACAATGCATTTGGGAAAACTGGACCCTCCATAGTTTTCAAAAACTTTTCTTCTTTATGAAAATGTAGAATTAAAGCAGGAAAAAAGATACTATGTCAGAAATAACCTGAACCTGCTTGTGACAAACACTGAGATCCTATGAAACCAAAAGGTTTTTAAGCCAGAAATAGAAGAATATGAGAAAAGGGATGTTATTAGGAAAACAACAATAACACAAAAACAACAGATGTCTGAAGGAAAAAGTATGGAACATTACAAAGACTTTTTTGAGGTGGTGTTTTCTGGCATTTCAAAGCTGGCATCCTGAAATGATCAGGGTATTTGGTGTTATAATGGTGGTAACTGAGGGCACTGCTGTGGCTCTTGGCATAAGGATACAATCTGCTTGTTGCTCCTTTGAACCTTCACTGCCCAATGAAGGAATGAGAGAAAATACATATTAAAAAATGAAAAGAAAAGAAATAAGAAAATTATGAGTAAATGGGGAAAAGTAATTAATTTATAAATAAATTAAAAAGGGAAAAGAAAATAATTGGAAAAATATTCTGTTCCTACCACCCTCCTTTTCCTGGTGACAAGCAAATCCTAGAATGTATGCCACAATCTTTCACAATGTCAGCAGTAGTGGGTTTGATACTTTAAAAATTCTGAACAGTCTTCAATCAATTTTTAATCTGCCTCTGTCTTTAGTTACTGTTATTAAATCCTTTAAAGAGGTTATTTAATCCAACATTATCAGCATAAATAAGATACTATTAGTATTTAAATTTAGAAAATATGCACACAGCCCCAAATGAATGTGTATATATTAAAAAAGCAAAAACCAAACAAGAGGCTATATATTTTTCATAGTAATTTAGAGTGGTTTACATGTCAGTCACTCCAATTTATTGCTTTGACATTTTAATTTTACCAGCATCTATCACTGGTAGTATATTATTCAGGGCAATGAATTCCATTTCTTAAACATCAAAAGAAAATTTCAGTGTAGGAGAATTATTAATAAAGGCCAAACAGAAATTTAAACTCATAATTTATTGCTCTGAATTTCTTCTGACTACTTTTCATCACAAATGCAAGAAAGGAAACAAATCCTATTCCTTGTAATGGTCACTTCTGAATCAGAGTTACCGTAAGGATTCTCCACTCTCCTCCCTCCATCAAAAGTAAAAGGGAGGATAAAGTAATCCTAAATTTATTAAATATACATTCTTCAAAATATATGAGAATTTCCAATTATTCACTAAGGACTGAAATGAAGTTTCCTATTCGATTTATCAATAATATTTGTATATTTTTCCCCTGAGTTATATAGGTACAATTAACAAATCTAAGAATCATTTTTAACACTGTGTCAGAATCCAGTTATATTTCCTTTCTATCTATTTCCTCTGATCTAAAACCAATTCTCACCCTTCCCTGGATTCTGCCATACTCCAAAGGGGGAGGGGGGGATATGCATGCAGGTTTATTGCTTTCACTTCCTCTATTCACTACAAAGTAATCTTTTGTTTATTCGCCTTCGTGTCTGCTAACCATTACAATGTAACAAATTGCCTCCTATACTATGCACCCCTCTGAACTTCTCCTCCCTACAGGGCAGCTAGGAAAAAAAAGGGGGGGAGGAAGAGATACAAACCTCCGGGACCTAGTTTATTTCTCCATCCTCAAATGAGGTGTGAAGAGCTGTGGAATGATCGTGCACAAACAGAGCCGGACTGATGTTATCTTTCCTTTCCCATCAATGGATTTAATACCTGGGGATTTGCCGGTCTGAACCGCCCGGATAAACTATGGGGTGGGGTTTGCTTAAGGACACTTTAAAATATCGATCTATAAGGAAATCCCTCAGATCCTGTCTACTATGCTGGCTATCAACTACTCTTAATAAAAGTTCCTGTTGGAAGAAATTGTTTCCAAGAGTTCTGCTTTCTTAAGATGTGAGTTGAAGTGGGTCCTTACATTAGACAGGATCTGCAGTAATAGTCAACCTGGAAGGAAGAATCTTACTAGGGGACTTTGCAAAAATTACAATGTCATACGACGAGGCAGGGAAGGAAGAAAACTCTGCGGAAAGGGAGCCTTCCTCCCGACTCAGATCCTGCCAGCTGTCAGGATCTGAAATGTCATACTCATCAGGAGAAAAGGTGGTTGAGACATGCAACCACAAACCTCGGTGGTCAATTGGCATTGGAAAGAAAGGCGAGTGAGAAAAGAGATCGAGAAAGGTGACCCTGTAAAAATTTTTTCCTTGTTGTTGATTTGGTGCATATATACCCATCAAAAGAACTTTCTTCCCATCTTTTAAAATTTCAATTGCTAAATATCTACCTTGTATGTCTGATTCTATTAATTTAGCTCTTATATGATTTTTAACATAGATAACAATTCCATTCTTCTTCTCAGCAGCCGCTGCCACAAAGTGTAAACCTAATTTATTATTTATCAAATATTTCTGATCCGTAATTCTAATATGTGTTTCTTGTAAACAAATTACATCATTTTTACATTGAGTCAAATAATGAAATATCTTCTTCCTTTTCTGTGGAGAATTTAAACCATTGACATTCCATGTCAAATATTTATTTGACATGACCAACTTGAGAAAACATTTGCAAGGCCAAATCAACTTTTTCATCCATTTTCTTCTTTGGTCTTGCTCCCATGGCTTCCAGACGTGTAGATACAGCTTGAATTGTACGTACTTGTTGTTCCTTTTCTTGTTGTTCCATGCGTTTGGTAGTTGCTCTTGTTTGCCTTTGATCTTTAATCTTCTCTACCTCCAAAGGCTGAAAAATATCAATGCTCCACGCAGGCTGCTCCGACAAAACTCCTTTATCAACTCCTGATGCTTCAAGGAGTTGTGACTCTGAAGACACTTGTTGTTTTAAATCCATATCTCTTTCTTTTGGTGAATCTGCACTTTTTGGTGTTGGGGATGGGGGTTTACCAGCCTTCAGCACATTCTCAAAAAAATCTTTCGTTTTCCCAACAGAGTTCAAGCGATATCTATTACCCTGGTAAAATAATGACAGTCCGGCTGGAGCCTCCCGCCTAAATTGTAAACCATGTTTTTTAAATTCAGCCACCAAAAAGGCATAATCTTTTCTTGCTCTTAACATCTTCGGAGGAATCTCCTTCAAAACCACAACCTCCTGACCAGCAACACTTAATTTCTTATTGTAAGATATTGTAAGAACGTGATTTCTGAATCTCCTTGTAACAAAATAAATCACAATGTCTCTAGGTAAATTTCTTTGTCTTGCAATCCATGAATTAACTCTGTAAATCCTGTCAATCTGCCAAGAGACATTTTGTACTCCATCTTCTAAAAATTGTGCCAAAGCTTCTTCAAAAATTCTTCTCAAGTCCTCCTGATTCTCATTTGCAACCTCCTTCAACCCTCTAATTCTGATAGCTGACATCATTTGATTATATTGTACCATGACTGCTTGATCTTGTATATCAGTTTTAATTTCATCAAGTTTTCCCTCAATTTGTTGCTCAACCCCTTCCACCTTCTCTTCAACTCTCAACGTATAATCCCAAAACCCCTTAATAGCAGCCACAATATCTTCTCTTATCACAATATTGTGAGTCTCGATTGTTTCTTTAATTGTCTCCAGTTCCTCAGTTACACCTTTAACTTGTTTCTCAATCTTTCTCTCCAATTTTTCAGTCATTGTTGATAATGCATAATACATTTTAATACATTAATACATTTTATGTATTAATTTTAATACATAAAAAGTTAACACAATTTGATTATAGGTCTTGTATTTTAATGGGGGATTGGAATGGCATTATAGATATTGGTTTAGACAAGAAGAAGACATCACCAATTCCTCAAACACGTTCTATGTTGCCTAAATCTTTTTTTGATATAAAGGATGATTTTGATTTAATAGACATATGGAGAGAAAGACATGGTAAAGAGCAAGAATTTACTTTTTTTCCGATAGACATCAGTCATTTTCTAGAATTGACTTTATACTAACTTCAAGTGATGTTCTTTTTAGTTTAAAGAAGGTGAAAATCCTACCCAAAGTTTTAACAGACCAAAATCCGGTCTGGATGGAATTAATGGAAAGACAGAGACCCAAAAGATCTTGGAGACTTAATGAAAATTTGTTTAAATATGATACAAATGTGAATGAATGTAAAAATGTTATGAAGGAATTTTTTATGTTAAATTTGCATAAATATACAACAATAGAAATGGTTTGGGATGCTAGTAAAGCATTTATGCGTGGAATTTTAATTGATATGAATAAAAGGTATAGATGTAAACAAGAGGAAAAAAGGAAGGAGTTAGAAGAGGAAATAAGAAAGAAAGAGCAATTATTAATAAAGAGATCAGATGATAAAAATATTAAAGAGGGGATTAAGGTTTTACGGAAACAATTTGATTTGTTGATGACAGATCAAGTTGCTAGGAATATACAATATGCAAAACATAATACATTTTTTAATTCTAATAAGCCTGGCAGATGGTTAGCTTATACATTAAGGAAAAAACAAAAATCCCGTATAATTGAAAAAATAGAATATAAAGGGAAGGAAGTGTTTCAACAAGAAATTATTAAGAAAACTTTTTTAGAATATTATTCCAAGTTATATGCTGAAGAGAAGATACAAGAGAATGAGACAGATACTTTTTTGCAAGATGAAAATGTATTGGTAATCAGCAATGAACAAAGAGATAGATTAAATGCATTGATTACATCAGAAGAAATAATTTCAGCAATTAAACAATTGAAATTGGGAAAATCTCCAGGGACTGATGGGTTAACGGCAATTTATTATAAGCACCCTCAAATGGAAATGGTGGAACCTCTTAGAGAGCTATTTGTTAATATACAAGAGGGTGGTCAGGTTCCACCCTCATGGAAAACAGCCTATGTTTCTTTAATTCCCAAAGAGGGAAGAGATAATGTTCAACCAGAAAATTTTAGACCTATTTCATTGCTGAATACGGATTATAAGATTTTTGCAAAAGTGATGGCTAATAGATTAATGACAGTTTTACAACAAATAATTCATTCAGACCAAACCGGTTTTTTACAAGGGAGACAGATGAAAGCTAATGTTAGACAACTCATTAATATATTAGAATATTTGGAGACGCACATTCAGGTGCCCGCAGTTTTTATGTTTTTGGATGCGGATAGAATTGGTTGTTTTTGAAAAAATTGATTGCTCGTATGGAAATGGGGGAATCAGTTTATTAACTCCATATTGGCGATTTATCAGAAACAAACAGGACAGATTATTGTGAATGGTGATTTAACAGATTCATTTAATATAGAGAAAGGTACTAGACAGGGATGTCCATTATCCCCTTTATTATTTGTTTTAACTTTAGAAGTTTTACTGAATAGGATAAGAAGAGCAGATGATTTAAAAGGTATAAAGATTAGACAACAAAATTATAGATTACGTGCTTTTGCTGATAATTTGGTTGTGACATTGACTCAACCAATACAATCAGCCAAGAGATTGATGGAGATAATTAAAAATTATGGTAGGGTATCAGGGTTTAAATTAAATATATCTAAGACAAAGATGTTAGTTAAAAATTTAAATACTAATTTAAGACAGGAATTGGAAAAAATAACAGGATGTGAAATAGTTAAGAAAATTAAATATTTAGGAATTGACATAGAAGCTTCTAATGGGAAGTTGTATAAAAATAATTATGAAGTTTTCTGCAATAAGATACAAATAGAGATGGAGAAATGGAAGAAATTACAATTATCTATGTTGGGTAGGATAGCAGCAGTTAAAATGAATGTATTGCCTAAATTTTTATTTCTTTTTCAAATGTTACCTATACTTAAAAAGGATGCGAATTTGGAGGAGTGGCAGAAGGGTATTAATAGATTTATTTGGAATGGCAAGAAACCGAGGGTTAAATTTAAAATTATTCAGGATATAAGGGAAAGAGGTGGTTTGAAAATGCCTAATTTTAAGTTATATTATCACGCTGCTGTTTTAGTAGCGATAAGTGATTGGGTTAATTTAACTAATGATAGAATATTGAATATTGAAGGGTACGGTTTATTATATGGTTGGCATGCATATTTAGTTTATGATAAAAAGGTGGATAGGAGTTTCAAAGAGCACCTATTGAGAAATGCTCTGCTGCGTGTTTGGAAAAAATATCGGTATAAATTAAATGATAAGATTCCTGTTTGGACGGTTCCCAGACACGCAATAGAGAATATAAATAGAGCACAATTACAAGATGTGGTGTCTTATGAGAAACTCCTGATTAAAGAAGGGAATCTTTTATTATTGAAGTCTCTGAATAATTTAAGAGAGGAAGGAATAACCCTTACCTGGTTTCAATACTTACAATTGCAGACTAGATGGAAAAAAGATTTGAACATGGGTTTATCTCAAACAGATGAAAGTTTAATTAAACAAATTAGAGACCAAAGGCCAATGCATATTAAAAGATTGTATAATGTATTGATAGAAATTGATTCTGAGACTGAATTAGTTAAGGATTGTATGATAAAGTGGGGACAAAATTTCAGACAACTAATTATGATGGAAATTTGGGAGAGGATCTGGGTGAAAAATGTAAAATTTACACAAGTGCAACATTTAAGAGAAAAATTTTATAAAATGTTTTATAGATGGCATTTGGATCCGAAGAAATTATCATGTATGTACCCTAATTTTAAACCTAATTGCTGGAGATGTGATTGTATGGAGGCTACTTATTTTCATGTATGGTGGACCTGTAGAAAAATCAAGGCTTTTTGGATAAAAATATGGTGGATAATGCAAAATATTTTGAAAAAAACGTATTGAATTTTCACCACAGCTGTTCTTATTAGGTATTATAAAGGACTGCACCACCATAGAGATGAACTTAATTTTGAATTTGATTACAGCAGCAAGATTGTTGGTTGGACAATATTGGAAGAAGGCAGAATTACCATCCATCGAGGAATGGACTTTGAAAGTCATAAATTTGGCGGAAATGGCCAAAGTATCTGCATATTTGAAAGATCACTCAAATGAAAAATATATGTTGGACTGGAAAAAATGGATAGATTATATTCAAGGGAAATATCAATCTAAGATAATGTATTTATCATATAGTTAAATGTTTATTAGGATTTATATAATAACTTAGTTTAACTTAGGGGGTTTTCTTTTGTTTTATCCTGTATTCACTTTGGGAAGTCGGGGGGTGGGTGGGTGGGTTGGGGGGGAGCAGAATAGAATAACATAAAATGTACATAAAGTGAAAATTAATAACATTGATATCGATTAACAATTATAAGCTTTGGAAAAAATTTGTTCGCCTTGTTCCTAATTTTGGAGAGTGGAATCAAATGTTCCTTCCTGGGGAGTACATTATACAGGCTGGGAGTCTCACAGGAGAAGATCCTCTTCCACATATCAAATAGGTGAACCTCTGACAATGGGACCATATTCAAAAAAGTTTCTCCTGCTGACCATGACCAGGTCTGTTCATACAGTACTGGAGGAGGTTGTCTCTCAGACAGTCAGGCCTAAACTGGTAGGGCTTTAAATCCCAGCATCTTCACTTGTTCTTAGTAGGCAACTGGCTTTCATTATCTTTTAATACAGGAATAGAATAGAATAGAATAGAATAGAATAGAATAGAATAGAATAGAATAGAATAGAATAGAATAGAATAGAATAGAATAGAATAGAATAGAATAGAATAGAATAGAATAGAATAGAATAGAATAGAATAGAAGTTGGAAGGGACCTTGGAGATCTTCTAGTCCAACCCACTGCTTAGGCAGGAAACCCTATACCATTTTAGACAAATAGTTGTCCAATTTCTTCTTTAAAACTTCCAGTGTTGGAGCACAACTTCTGGAGGCAAGTTGTTCCACTGATTAATTGTTCTAACTATCAGAAATTTCTTCTTAGTTCCAGGTTGCTTCTCTTCTTGATTAGTTTCCATCCATTGCTTCTTCTTTTTTTATAGCAAATTTTATTAGTTTTCCAGTTTTACATTTAAGTATTTGGAACCAGCGTGGTGATTGGGTAATCAATAATTCAATAACAAAATCTTTAGTACATATGTCAGGTTATATCATCAAAAATTATTTATTTCCCTTAACATTTGCTATATCATGTTTAAACAAGTACATTTCTAATTATAACAAGCTCAGCTGAGACATTTATCAATATATTTTTGCTTATACATATCCATATCCTGTTTTTAAATTTTACTTAATTTTTAATTTTTAATTACGGTATTCCAATTTAACCTTTAACATCCATAGTATTTAAGTTTCGAGTAACCCAAATTTCCTTTATTTCACTACATAAAAGTTATAATATGTAAGATACACATATTATTTACTTAAATATATTCTTAATTTATTTCATAAACATTTTCTATTTCTTATCCTAGTACATCACTTACCAATAGAGTGTCCTTTATTTTCTCAAATCCACCATCTGTATTATCTGGGTTAAACAATAATTTGAAGCTATTTCCAATAGTTAATTTTCATTTCCCTTATGAATCTAAATCCTAAATATTAAGCCAATTAATCCCTTATTTTTTATCATTTTCCAACAATATTTAAATCTATAATCACATTTCCCTTCATCTCAAAATCTCCCTTTAGCTCATTAGTTGAGACATTAGGATCTTCTGTCATAAATCAGAAGACTCCATTTTTAAAATCTAACTCTAGCTTTCTTTTTATGCCAACCAGGCTTCCATACCAATATCTTTACATAATCAGATAGATCTCCCTTCATTCTTGCACATGTGATTTGAATCAAAGGAGACCATCTGGTTATTAATTTTCCAGAGGAACTGGCCCATTTATAATCGTTAAATTGTTGCCCTGGTGGCTCAGGTCTCCATATTTGCTCTAGTGTATTTATCTTCAATTCAGTCTGGTCTTCTTCCTCAGTTTTTTTCTGGTTTAAATAAAAACTCATGTCCAATTTTATGATTGTTGTTTGGTTGTCTAGGTTTTTAGTGTGCTGTACTTGTTGATCTTTAACACCCTCCGTCTTGGTATTACCGGTACTTTCATCTGCTTCTGTTGCTTTTTGGGTTGTAGGCTCTTTAGTTGCAATCAAGGTTTGGTTGTCAAAATTTTCAGTATGTTGTACTTGTTGTTCTTTAAAGTCCTCTGTCTTGGTATTAATTTCTTCCACTCCTGTTGTTTTTTGAATTGTAAGTTCTTTAATTGGAATCAGGGTTTCATTTTGTAGGTTTAAGCTGGCGCCTTTGTCTTTCAGTCTAGATTTAATTATCTCAGTAGCTTCAAGAATTTTTTCAAGTATTAGTTTGTAATTAGACGAAATTTGTTGCTAGTACTCCTGCATTTCTGAGATAGTTATGAATGGTCCTTTAGTGGAGTATTTTTTAAACAAGAATCAGTAAGTATTCACCTCCACAGTTCCTAAAAGCCAATTTCACCGCCCAGCTGTTCTCTCAGCTTTTTATCTCTCTTAGATAGTACCAAGGACAGGTCTGGGCTGTAAGCAGGTCTCTTGGTCAAGAATATTCATTTGCTGTACCAAACTTCACCACAAGATGTCCCCGATAGCATTTATAGTCTTTCTCAGGACGGGCTGGGTTTTTATCCTTTCATCTTTTTTACAAGTAGATAAGGTAACAGATCTCCATAAAAATAGGAACTTTTTGGGTCCCCAAATATCAAAAAAGATGCAAATCCAAATACTTAGTTGTTCTTTTCAAGACTTTATTTTCCCAAGGAGTCAGATGCCGCCATTTTAGAGGGTGGGAGGAAAACGTTCCCTCTCTCCTCACAGGGGGAAGAAATTTCAAGAGGCTTTTTGCAGGAAAATACTTGGGATACAAAGAAGGTAAGATCTCACCCAATTCCTCCACGGTGCTTTCGAAGTGCTTGATAGTAATTTTGGCCTTGGCTGGTAACGGCTTAGTGATGGGCCATATTAATGGCCGATCTTTTCCCCGTCAGTTTGAAGTGCTGCTGTGGATCAAACGGGAGGGCTGCCACTCTTCCGCGATCAGTTGGAGGTCCTTTTCATGCTCACCGCCCCTCCAGGCGACTTCCGACCCTTTTCAGGGTCCCCCAGTGGGAGAAAAGTGGATGGCAGAAGGACAGATTACCCCGCACAGCCGCCAGTGCCGTGAGCACAAACCAGAAACCCGTTTCCATCAATTGCTTCTTGTCCTGCCTTCAGGTGCTTTGGAGAATAGCTTGACTCCTTCTTCTTTGTGGCAACCCCTGAGATATTGGAACACTCCTATCATGTCCCCCCTCGTTCTTCTTTTCATTAAACTAGACATACACAATTCAAGCAACCATTCTTTATATGTTTTAGCCTCCAATCCCCTAATCATCTTTGTTGCTCTTCTCTGTACTCTTTCTAGAATCTCAACATCTTTTTTACATCGTGGTGACCAAAACTGGATGCAGTATTCCAAGTGTGGCCTTACCAAGGCATTGTAAAGTGGTATTAATACTTCACGTGATCTTGATTCTATCCCTCTATTAATGCAGCCTAGAACCATGTTGGCTTTTTGGGCAGCTGCAGCACACTGCTGGCTCATATTTAAGTGATTGCCCACTAGGTCTCCAAGATCCCTCTCACAGTTACTACTATTGAGCAAGGTACAACCTATACTGTACCTGTACATTTCTAGCTTCTGAAGCAGACATTCACCAGTACAATTGAATCACTCTCAGTACATTTCAGATGAAATGCTGACTGAAATGGGTGCAGATAATTAGTTTTATTTAAATCCTTGGGGCTCTCTACTTTCTGAACGACTCTACCCAGGGAGCAGAATGCTTGAACCTGACTTATAATTACAAAGATCTTCCAAATCAAAGGATTTTTGCAGTAACATCTTATAATTGCCTTCTTAAGCAGATGGCAACTGATACACAGTCAGAGAGGGACTGATCAACTCTCTTGACCAGTGAAAACTTGGCAGATTTAATCATCCAGAAATGGCAATGATTGAGCACTTTCTGAATGAAAAGAGATACCATCTCTATTCATGCATTTCACATTGAATTAACTGGATTATGCCTAGTCCATAAATATGCTTCCCCTGTTCTAATGTACATTTTGCAGCAAAGAAGCATTTCTACTTGTGAACATTCATTTTATGATTATGAACACTGATATTTCAAGGAAAGCACCACAAATAGGAATGTAGAAATTATACCAAAAACTGAAAGTTGTGCACAAAGGATGCTGGGACTGAAAAAGTTTCCTCATAACTCTTTTCTATCATCTTGCATCTTCTCAAGTATAATGTTTAAAAAAACATGTTCACTATGCAATTGACTTTTTCTTAAAAGTTATTACTTTATTCTCCAGTCTTATTGTAATATCAAGATGTTTTTTGTGAGAATTACAAGAGCAACAAGTATTCCTCTTATGTGATATTTCCTTTCTTCTTGCCTGTTAATGCCTGTTTATTGTGAGTAATTAGTTATAATTACTGCCCTAACGTGCATTCCACTCCACCCCAATTTTTTTGATTTATTAATTAAGGTGTTAACGTGTAGTTATTACTGCTTTGGTCAAGAAAATGTTATTAATTCTCTTAATCCACCTTGGATAGCTAAGCAATATGCTTGCTACTAACACAGTAACATAAAATTTTGTTTGAGCAAATTTAATTTTAGCTGCTTTGTATCAACCAAAGTCCTATTAACCAAGTTCTAAATATTAACAGTCTTATATTGGCTGAAAATAATTTCAAATTTTATACTCAGAGGAATATTCAGTATGCACAGAACTATACTGTTGCATATAACAAAGATAAATAAGATAGTTAGGGCAGCATGGAGTGAAACACCTGTTGATTATAGGTACCTATAAAAATAAAATTATATGCATGTTGTATCTGGCCCTTCTCAGCTTAGTAAAATCCACAGAAATATTTCTTTAAGAGTTTTATTTAACATAGTTCAAGAGATTCACTTCAAAGCAAGCTGCTGGCATTTTGTTTGCGGACCGGCCAAATCTGACTTATTTACATTCAGCTTAAACATGCTCTCCCTCCCTTCCAATTAACTCACTCTTTATCTCTCAGGTTGTCCAAGATCTCATTAATCTTCCGTACATTCCAAAAACACCAGAAAACTGAGTTCAAACGAACTTCTCAAGGTATCAGGCTACTCCTTGATATTAACGTTGGTCGTGACAAAGAATTAGTCCCTCCTTTATCTTCTAATATAGTTTCCGATACGTCACTTCCCCCATTACTTCCTTTTTCCACGTAACTGAAACCTCCGCCTATCAAACCTTCGGAATCTCGGATCAAGCCATATATTGTCCTGTTCCAAGTCTGACTCCTCGCTTTGAGAGTCTGACTCAGACTGCATACAAATCTCCTCACTGTCTGGCTCGGCTGCCGGGAGGGGAAAATACCCAGAGGGGCCTGGTTGTTCTTCGTCATCCTCTGACATTTCCCCAGCTGGTCTAGAGACACCCACAACAATGCATATCTTTGGGCAAATCTTCAGCACCTCTCTCACATAAGTAAAGTCACTCTCCCAACTGATTTCACCTCAGTATTAAATTCTATTCATTTTAAGCACATTTATTCCAAACCAGTCCCAATGAACTCAAACAGTTCACTAGCTAAGTGAAAATAATTCAATAAACATAATGTAAATATAATCATCCTACCATGTTCTGGTCCTTTAAGTGCAAGACGTGTCTGATGATGGGGAAGGATCTCTAGTTTGACACTGTCAGACGTATTAGCCAAAAATTGTGTTGCTTCAGCCAAAGTACAATATTCCATGCTAGTACCATCAATAGACAGAATATGATCACCTATATGTAATGCACCACATCTATGGGGAAAAAAGAAAACATTTCAAAATAGTCCATTATGATTTTGAAGTACATCATTTACAGTTATTTCTTTCAGAATTTTTCTTTATTTGATTACAAGATTGGTATGGCAGGACTACTTTTATGGAATCCATGCTGATTTTTATTTGGTAAGGCTTTTCTTCAATATGCTCAGAAAAAAATAATTTTGATTACCATTTCTGCCAGTTTGGCTTTGTCTATAATTCCCAGAACTCTCAAGAGTCTCTTTTTTAAAAATGGTGTCATATAGTCACCTCCTAGTTCTTTAATACTAAGCCTGATTTGAGGCACATTATATATATATATAAAATGCAGGCTCCCAACTGTCTTTTCTTTTTTCAAAGAGTATTTTCTAATTCACCAAAGAATTGTACAGATTGAAAGGAGCACAAATTGAACTCAACTAAGTAGTTGGAATTTTTTGAAGGAAATGTAGCATTAAAGTTTTAGCAGATATTTGGGAAGGAATGACTTTCCTGAGAGAAAGTTTTGAGTTTACAAACATGATCTATCTACAATTTAGTTCTTTCTGATGGTTCTGCCATCCATACTCTTGAGTATGTGAATTGCTCTTCTGAGTGCCAGGTTATGTTTCCATATGTTTTGTATGCAGATGAATGACATAACAGAGTGCACTACAACTCACCTATCTCCTATACTTGCAGATTTTATTTTATCTATAACAATGACTTGCTTGCTGCAACACATTGAGGTAGATAGTGCAACGCCCAGAGCAGAACCAGCGGTTTTGGTAACTTCGACAAGCAGTGGTCCAGAAGCTGTTGTTACTGAATCTGTAAAAGCAAATGCCAGTGCTTCATAATGGTATAGTTAATTCATCTTGAAGGTCTCCAATAAGTAATTTCTGAAATGGATTATAAAACAACAGGTATATATCCTAACCAAACAACAATTAATAAAATACTTTGGCTTGCTATTTTAAAAATGGCTTTTATATCAGAAACATGATTTGTGAAATTGGCTCTTCTAGGGTTTGTAATTGAAAATACAATAACAACTGCCTTGAATACACCTGTCTCGACATAATTCTACCGCACCTTATTAGCAGGTGGGCTTGCAGTTCTAAATCTGCAAGGTAACAATCAATATATGGCTGTAATATTGCCTGTTTTAACCAGTGCCAATTGTTATCATATTATTAGTGCCAAGTATGTTAATTAGATTAGCATTAGCCCCCCAAAATAGATATGCATATATGGTAACTACATTGAATCAATACTTCTGAAACTCAGAAAGACATCTGTTTAATATTCTGTGTCTGTGAACTATTTCAAACAATGCATAACACTTGAATTAAAGATCAAAACTATATATTATATGTAGCTTATGCATATAGCTCTGGGAAAACAGAAATCATCCAACATGTGTTGTTTTACTGCAATTTTTACATATTTGCACTGATTACATAATATCCTGTTGATACATCTTCCAGGAAGGACTGAAGAATATATATTACCCCGAACTTCATCTTTCAGATTCCAACCATACTATCACCAAGTCAGTGACTAAATTCTGTGTGGTTGCAGTGAAAACAAGGGCAAAAAATAATGCAAACGTATCAATATGAACTCATTAATTTTATCTTTCTGATTTTATTTTCTTTAACATGCTGGTCCATGATCGTCATAATAAAATATATTTGACTTGTTTTGATATACCATTTACATTTTTAGAAAAGCATGCTAAAAACTGACTATTTTGGGATCAGACATCAGTTGCCAATTGAAAACTGTACTTTCAACTCAAGCAGAATGTCAGAACCCATTTCTATTTCATTTCTATCTATCCCCTCTGATCTAAAAAAAAATCTCACCCTTCCCTGGGTTCTGCCATACTCCCAAAGGGGAGGGGGGATGTGCTTGCAGAGTTATTGCTTTCACTTCCTCTATTCGCTACAATGTAACCTTTTACTTCATTTATTGCTTCTGTGTCTGCTGCCCGCTATAATGTAACGATTTGCTTCCTGCACTATATCTCTTTCTGAACTTTCTTCTCCCTAACCTGTCAGGTAGGAAAAGGGGGGGGGAGAAAGAAATACAACCTTCGGAGCTTGGCTTATCTCTCCATTTCTCAAAAGAAGGTGTGAAGAGCCGCTTGAACATCATACTGCAACCAGAGCTGGATTGATGTTATCTCCCCTTTTCCCACGATGGACTTAACACCTTGGGATTGGCTCATTTTGAACTGTCTAGATGAACTGTGGGGTGGGGTTTGCTTGGGGACACTTTAAAGTATTGATCTGTAAGGAATCCCTCAGATGCTGTCTATTATACCTGCTATCAACTACTCTTAATAAAAGTTCCTGTTGGAGGAAACTGTCTCCAAGACATCTGCTTTCTCAAGATGTGGGATTGAAATGGGTCCTTACATTAGTCAGGATCTGCAGTAATAGTCAACCCAGAAGGAAGACCCTTAACGGGGGACTTTGCAAAAACTACAATGTTGGACAACGGGTCAGGGAAGGAAGAACCCACCATGAAAGGAGAGCCCTCCCTCCAGCAAGGATCCTGGCAGTTGTTGGGATCCGAGATGTCATACTCCTCAGAAGAAGTGGTGGAAATGCACAACCACAAACCTTGGTGGTCGATGACCCAGGGCCCCGAATGGAGGCAAAGCAATTAGCTGGTCAGAATAACTGTCTTTGTAAGCACTGCCAACGTTCACCCAACAGCCCCCACAGATACTGGCACAAGTTCAATAAAACAGTCAATGGAGTTAAACACTTCTTTAAAGTAAAACAGATAACAAACAAAGCATGATCTTTTCAGCGCCCAGCTTGCCTGTAACCTGCAAACTGCAAAACTGAAGACAGCAAGGAAAACTCAGCACGAAACAAACTTGATCCAAAATACAAAGAGTCCAGGTACAAGAGCTCACATCACAAGAGTTCACGTTTGTTCCCGGCAAATGCCCCACCCCACAGCGTCTCCTTAAATACCTATTCCCCAGGTGTGCCTTGTAAAGTGGGGTGTGATGCTCTCCTCCCGAGCAAGTGAGCCTGCCTCCATTGTTCCCTCCTCCTCTCTGCTCTCCTTGCTCTGGCATCTGGTGGGGAGGGGTCTTGCTCCTCGCCTGAGCTTTGCCTTCCCTGTTCCAAACTTGAAGGGCCCTGGCCTGCTTCAGCCTGTTCCATGTTGTCCTCAGAGTCAGGCTCGGACGGAGGCATGACACTATCCCCCCTCAGGACCCCCTCCCCTGGGACCATGCGGACTAGGACGGTGCGGGAACCGGGTATGAAAGTCGCAAACCAGACTAGGAGCGTGAATGTCAGTGGCATCGATCCACATGAAGTCCTCAAGTCCATAGCCTTTCCACGCCACAAGATACTGAAACCGGCCCTGCAACCGACGGGAATCCCGAATACTGTCCACTTCATACTCCATATCTCCATGGGGTGTGGCCGGACCTGGCAGTGGTGGAGCTGGCCAATGTGGATCGTCGGCTGTGACTGGAACCAGCAAAGACCTGTGGAAAACCAGGTGAATCCGCATGGTCCGGGGCAATGACAAGCGAAACGCCACCAGATTGATCACCGCTTCAACTGGAAATGGACCCAAGTAATGGTGATCGATTATTTTCGATGGCCGTGCTGTAGGCAGGTGCCGCGTGGAAAGCCAAACTCGATCACCCACAAATAATGGAGGGACATCTCGACAGTGATGGTCGGTGAATCGTTTGTAATCCTCCTTGGCTTTCTCCAGCTGGAGCCGAACTACTTGATGCACCGCCTTCAGCTCCTGGGGGAACTTGTCCATGGCCGGAACTGGGGAGTCCGATGGAGCCAATGGAAAGAGCTGTGGATGAAATCCGTAACTGGCAAAGAACGGTGACACACGGGTAGATGCATGCTGGGCATTGTTATAGGTGAACTCCACCACAGCCAGAAGCTCCACCCAATTGTCCTGTTGGGTGTTGCTGAAACAGTGGAGGTACTGTTCCAAGATTGCATTCACCCTCTCTATGCCCCCGTTGGTTTCAGGGTGATGGGCGGACAGACATGCCTGTACCTGCATGTGAGTAGGGTCTGCCAGAAGCGTGCCATAAATTGCACCCCCCCCCCGATCTGACACAACTCAGTCCGGTAACCTGTGCAGCTGAAATACATAGACGATAAACAACTGGGCTGTCATCCGTGCTGTAGGGAGACCCACAGACAGGATAAAATGAGCCATTTTGGTGAGCATGTCCACCACCACCAAGACGGTTGTGGCACCCTTGGAAGGGGGCAACTCGGTAATGAAGTCCAATGAGACCACCCCCAGGGTCTTTCCGGCGTGGGTAGTGGCTGCAAGAGACCAGGGGGCGTACCAGTAGCATACTTGGTCTGTCAACAAATGCTGCATGATGCCACATAACTAGACACATCGTGCCAGAGCCATGACCACCAAAACATTCTGGAGACAAGGTGCAGTGTTTTGAAGACCCTGAAGTGACCCGCTGATGGACTATCATGGCATTGTTTCAGAATGATGCCACAGAGGGCTCCCCCAGGAACACAGATGCAATCCCGGAAATGCAACAGGTCATCCATGTACATCCAAGGGGTCTTATCTCCCTCATCACCAGCCAAATCACGACGTCCAGCTGCCACCAACGGATCCTGCCACTGCGCGTCACAAATTCTGCCCCGTAGGTCCACGGGCTCCTCTGTGGCCAACCATTCCAAGGGGATAACCATTCTGGGCATGATCTTGTCCTCCTTTCAGGTGAATTTGGGCTTCTGAGACAGCGCGTCTGCACGCTGGTTCTGCCCGCTAGGGACATAGGTCACCCAAAAGTCAAACCTCGCAAAAAACAGTGACCATCGTACCTGTCGCTGATTTAGCATTCTGGCAGTCAGAAAGTGCTCTCGGTTCCGATGATCTGTTCAAACCTTGACTTGGTGACCGGCCCCCTCTAAGTGGTGCTGCCATGTCTCAAAAGCGACTTTGACCGCCAACAATTCCTTGTCCTAGATCATGTAATTCCGTTCGGGGGCCGACAGCTTCCATGAATAATAGGCACATGGGAACAAGGTACCTGCGGGAGCATAGGCTTGCAGAAGCACCGCCCCGATGGCCACATCCGATGCATCCGTCTCCACCATGAATGGCCTTAAGGGATCAGGATGTTTGAGGATAGGCTCGGAGGCAAATGCGGCCTTAAGGACATCCAAGGCCCCCTGCTCCTCCGCACCCCAGCAGAATTTCACCCCTTTCCTTAATAGATTGGAAAGAGAAGCAGTCAGGGACGCAAAATGAGGAATGAATGTGCGGTAATAATTTGCAAACCCCAACAGAAGCTGCATGTCCTTCACCCTCCACAGAGGCTGCCATTCCTGCAGCAACTTTACTTTCTCCATCTCCATCTCCACACCCTCAGGCGAGATGCGATGGCCCAGAAAGTCGATCGTGGTTTGCGCAAACTGGCACTTTTCATGCTTGGCAAAGAGATGGTTATTCCGCAATCATTGCAACACAAGCTGAACATGGTTCCAATGCTCTCCTGGGGAGGATGAGTAAATCAGGATGTCATCAAGATAGATGACCACAGGACCTCCGGTGGCTCCGTTGGGCGTCACCACAGCCTCCTTTGGAGGCTCCGTTATCCCGGGATCTGTCAAGCCGCAAAACAGCGATCATCAGCTGTTTTTTGCGGTGGAAAATCCCCCCTTTGGGAGAAGAAGGGGTGAAGAGCATCGGGCGTGGGTTGAGCTCCTCTAAAAACCCCCTGAAAAAGTTTTCAGGGGGAAAGAGTGAGAGCTCCCCAGGCGCTCGAAGATGCTCCAGCCCGGGACGCTTCTGTCAGCAGACAGAAAAAGACGCCGCGACCACCCCTGCGGAAGATAAGTATCTAAGAATCATCTATATGCAGGCGGAGTGAATGCAGGAGTTCGACATTGCAAGTAACTTTTTATATTCTACTTCTGACCACAACTATTCTTACAATCAACATAAAGACTTTAAGATGGCGATCGCTTTCTGACAGCAAAGTGAAAGTGACTTTCTAGAACAAAGGCATAGCGATCACTCAGATTTAAAGTGTAAAATTCCATAAATTTTAATTAAAATCTAGGATTTGAAAGAAGATAAGAAGGAAATGAAGAGGAGGGAAAAATTTTGGCAATATATGTGTAAATTATTTTTATTTAAAGTAACTTTTTGAGAGTTTTTTTTAAAAGCGGATTGATTATAGAATGGCTGCCAGACAAACTAAAATAACATCTGCAAAGGTTGCAGTATCCTCACTGGCTCAGCCCTCTAAATCACAAATATATAGCTTTTCTGCTCCCCCGGCTTCAATATCTACACAACCTCAAGCCCCCTTGCCTACTCAATCCCCTCCAGAAATGTTGACTATGAAAGATCTGCAGGCTGCATTATCAACAATGACTGATAATTTAGAGAGAAGTATGGAAAAAAATATGGAAAAATTTGGGGATGAATTGGAGAAAAAGATTGCAACTCATGCTGAGGAACAAATCAAAGGAGTAACTGGGGAATTGGAGAAAATTAAAGAAATAATTGAGACTCATAATACAGTGATAAGAGAAGATATTGTGGAAGCTTTCAGGGGGGGTTGGGACTATACTTTGAGGGTGGAGGAGAAAGTGGAAGGGGTAGAGCAACAACTTGAGGAAAAGTTGGAAGAAATTAAAAGTGATATGGAAGATTAAGCTATTATGGTACAATATAATCAGATGATGTGGGCTGTCAGAATAAGAGGGCTGAAAGAAGAAGCAAATCAGAATCAGGAGGATTTGAGAAGGATTTTTGGAGAAGCTCTGGCAGAATTTATAGGTGAGGGGGCACAAGATATGTCTTGGCAGATAGATAGGATCTACAGGGTTAATTCATGGATTGCAAGACAAAGAAATTTACCTAGAGATATTTTGATTTATTTTGTTACAAGGAGATTTAGAAATCACATGCTTACAATATCATATAACAAGAAATTAACTGTGGCTGGTCAAGAGGTTGTGATTTTGAAGGAGATTCCTTCGAAGATGTTAAGAGCAAGAAAAGATTATACATTTTTGGTGGATGAACTTAGAAAACATGGTTTACAATATAGGTGGGAGGCCCCAGCTGGGCTATCATTATCTTACCAGGGTAATAGATACCGATTGAACTCTATTTGGAAAGCAAAAGACTTCTTTGAAAACGTGATGAAGGCTGGTAAACCCCCATCTTCAACACCAAAAAGCACAGAATTATATAAAGAAGGAGATAAGGACCAAAAAGTACAACCACAGTTGGAAGAGATACAACCTCTTGGTGCAACAGGAGTTGATAAAGGAGTTCTATTGGAGTTGCCTGAGCGGAGCCTTGATATTTTTCAGCCTTTGGAAGTAGAGATGCCTAAAGATCAAAGGCATGATTCCAATGCTCCAGAGCTCTACGACTTCAATCACTTCATGTCCTCTCTGAGGAGGTGATTCGAGGACCCCCTGGCTGATCAAAAAGCCTGCGAGAGAATGAAAACGGTGAGGCAGGGCAGACGCCCAGTAGCTGAGTATACACAAGAATTCTGGGCCATCACCACCAAGCTAAACTGGCCGGAAGACATCCTCCTTAGCCATTTCAAAGACGGCCTAAACTACAACATGTATGATGCCTGCCTGCCTCATGGGGACACACGCTGACTCGACGAATGGTACATCCTGGTGAAGGAAGCAGAGATCGACCTACTGAAGAGGCATCGCTGAGGAAAACCATGGGGCCACTCACCTCCTGAGCCGATGCATGAGCCAGCGAACCCACAGGCTACGGCCAAGAAGTCAATGGGCTGTTTCAAATGCGGGAGAGAGAGGCATTGCACTGTAGAATGCTGCTTGAAAGCCCCTCAGTGCAACCCAGACCGATCACCGGGCAGGAAATCTGGGAAGTCCCTAGCCAAGCCACGAGAACCTGCCATGAGGGCAACAGAGGCTGTAGAGTCCCCACTCTCTGCCAAGCATGGGGAAGGAACTCCGGCCTACACCACAGGGACAGTGGATACCTCAGATGACAGCTCAGAGGGCAAACTCCTGGTAAGTGGACCCATCACACCCATCCTCAAGACAGTGACTATATTAGCCCCCTCCATGCCCGAAGTTGTCAAAGTGAAAGCCTTAATAGACTCTGGCCACACCTGCTGCCTCATTAGCCCGATGCTAGTGGGGAACTTGGGCATCCTGGTGAGGAGACTGAAACAACCGATCTCGTTCGGCCAGTTAGATGGGTCCATAGCGGGGGGGGGGGTGCCAGCTACCTTAGCCATTTTACCAATCCACCTATCCCTAGGGAACCACAAGGAAGACATAACATTTGTAGTGACCCCCAGGCATGGAATGCCCAGTGATCCTAGGACTGGAGTGGCTAAAGAAATGGAACCCCTAGGTAAATTGGAGGATGGCAGAACTCAATTTCCTGAAGGGGGTTTGTGCGAATTGAACACCCCAAAGAGCCCTATGAAGCCCAGGAGTGGAGAAAGCGTTGGTGGGAGAGGAAAAGGGTTTACCCGAAATACCAGAGGAATACTGAGACCTTGCTGAAGTCTTCAGTGAGGAACGGGTGGATGAGCTCCCCCCTCACCGACCCACGGATTGTGCCATAGAATTCAAACCCGGGGCAAAATTCCCGAAGCCCAGACTATACTCCATGAGCTCTAAAGAGAAGGAGATGGAAAGGTTCATAAATAAAAACCTAGAAAGGGGATTTATCAAACCTGCCAAGCCCAAAGTGGCCGCCCCAGTCCTCTTTGGAGAGAAGAAAGACGGTACTTTGCGCTTGTGCTTGGATTACTGCGCCCTGAATGCAATCAGTGAAAGTAACCTATACCCCCTACCCCTCATGAAGGACATGCTATCCCACCCGTCGAAAGGAAGAATTTTCACTAAACTAGACCTAAGGGAAGCATATTACTGCGTTAAGATTAAGGAAGGAATGGAAATGGAAAACCGCATTTAATTGCCCAATCGGATGCTACCAATTCAAAATTTTGCCATTGCATTACAAGGGCCCCCCACAGTATTTATGCAATTAATCAACAAAGTACTAAGGGAGCACCTATTTAAGAGGGTCCTGGTTTATTTAGACGACATCCTTATCTTCACCGAATCCAAAGAGGACCATGTCAACCTAGTCAGACGGTTTTAAAGAAACTGTGAGCTGCCCACCTATATGCCAAACTATCAAAATGCAAATTCCACCAGGAAAGAATAGACTACCTGGGTTATCGCATCTCCCCACAGAGCACTGCCCCTCACGAACCTACTAAAAACAAAGGGAGAATCCTCAGTGAAACCCAGCCAGCCACTGAAATGAACAATGGAATGCCAAGCGGCGTTCAAGAGGCTAAAGAGACTCTTTTCTGCCGAACCCGTACTGAGGCACCCAGACCCAGATAAACCCTTTGTTATACAGGAGGACACAAGTGATGTGGTGGTGAGGGCTATACTATTACAAGAAAATGATGAAGGGATATTGTAACCATGCATGTACATATCCAGGAAACTCACAAGACAAAACAGCGCTGGGCCATGTGGGAAAAGGAGGCATACGCTGTGAGATAGTCGCTACTTACGTGGCGCCATTTGGAATAAAATCCCTTTTCAGGTCTGGACAAACCACAAAAACTTGGAAGCATTAAAAACACCTAGAAAGCTCACTCCCAAATAAGCCCGCTGGTCCCAGCATTTTCAGCAATTCCATTTTACACTCAAACACTTGCTAGGTAGAAAGAACTTCCTGGCAGATGCACTGTCTCGCATGTTCCAATATAACAGCACGCGAGCCACTGGTTCTAAACCACTCATGCCTGAATCACAACTGGCAGCACTAGTAACCACCAGGACCCAAGCTAAAATGAAGGCGCAGCTGGGTAGCCAAACTGGAATCGAATTCCAGAAAACTTTAGAAACAGATGAATGGTTCCAGAAACATAGACATGTGTGTATGATCAAGGACGGACTGCCATGGGTGGGGGAGAAGTTATATAAACCAGCCACCCAGAGGGTCATTTTCATGCAGCTATGCCATGATACAAAATCAGCAGGGCATGTTGGATTTGTAAAAACATTACATTTAATGTAATAAAAGGCAATTTTGGTGGCCGTCCATGTAAAAGGACATAGCAGTTTATGTGGCTAGCTACCCAACTTGCACAGCTGCTAAGAGGTTGCAAGGAAAATCACCCGGACTGTTACAACCAGCCCCTCAGCCCCCTGGAAAGAAATATCCATGGATTTTATAGTGGAATTACCAGAAAGCAATGGAAACACTGTCATCTGGGTGATTACAGACCTATTTTCCAATTAACTACTTTAATAAAAGTTCCTGTTGGAGAAAACCGTCTCTAAGAGTTCTGTTTTCTTAAAATGTGGGATTGAGGTGGGTCCTTGCATAGAAAATGTCTTAGAATATTCCTCTTCAAAAGTCACAAAAACATACAAAATATTACCTCTCTATAATGCAGAACTCTGGCTGATTTTTTTTCTCCTTCTGACTTTATTTACTATCTAGCATGAATGGGCAAGTTCTGTGCAGCCAGAATCTTACTTATTTAAAATGTCCTTTTGAAGGAGAGGGGAGATAGTCAAAGGAAACATGGCTGTAATAAATTAAGTCACTAGAAAAGGTTGGCTACAATTTTTGGCCCCCAGTTTATCTTTTTAGAGAGTTGGATTTATAATCTTTGAGTTTGCTAGATGAAGTTTTACTATCCTGATATAGATTTGGGCATTTTTCTTATGATAAAAATGGTTACTTCTAGTTACTTCTAGATGAAAAAATAGAGGCATAATTCAATTTTAGAGCAGCAGAATGTGCAAACTTTTCCACAGTAACAGTAACAGAAACAGAAATAAACAATAAATTGCTTCACATAATTTGCTATTTCCAGGGTTTCCTAGAAATTTCAAAAATGTGTTTAGACTTTATACAAATATGTTTCTGATGTCTTTTAAAATGCAAGAAGTAAATGCAGACTACTGAAACATTAAGAAAAAACAGTTGTGGCAATAGATAATAAATAAATACAAAGCCAAGACAGATTAGTTTTTCACGTACAAGTAAAAACATTATTGTAAACATGAATAATAAATATATAAATTACTCATGCACAAAACATACTTAAATTATTAATATATTTACAGATTGACTAAAGCATTCATATATCATGTTGTGTATTGGTTATGTAATTATATAATATAGGCTGATGAAATATGGGCATGGAAAGTACTCATAGAATTTTATTTTATTATAAAATTTTCCTATTCCGCACACTACATCTCAATCAGCACACAAGACTTGATTAAAGCTTCCCAGAGACCCTGTAATGGCTTCCAGCTTGCTAATAACAACCTGGGTTTCTTAATCAAACAACAGGATACCTTTTCCCTCAAGCAACCTAATCATGACAAAGGAAAAATACTTTCAGCATTCCACTCAAATAGGAATTAGAATGCAAATTTCATTTCTGTGAAACCAAAGAAAGTGATGGTCTCCTCCATCTCTTTGAAGAATATTCTGGAAAGGCATCTTATTTATTGTTTCCAGATGAATGTGCTCCACAGAATTTATTACAGAATTTGGATGACAAGGAAAGTCCTGTTACAAAGTCCATTCTTCTCTGTCACTATTACCCTAGGCTACTAGAATTGTGTCATCTATTGTTTTTGAAGACTGCATTTCTCTTACAAGCAAAAACACTGAACAAAACATCTACTTTACAGTGTAAGTGAGCAGCATTTCATGTTCATCTGTATAGAAATAAGAGTTATGTGGTGCTAGCTTGTCAGAATTGGGCTGACAATTTGGAGAACTTAATGCAGGATCTTATAGCTCAGTGATGGTGAACCTATGGCACGCGTGCCAGAAGCGGCACTCAGAGTCCTCCGCTCCATGCCCCGAGATGGCAACTGTCCCTCTTCAACCAGCCGCCCGCTAACTCACTGAGGTCCCACATGGCCAGATGCATCCCAGCATGGCTGGTTTCCCTCCCCCCCGTCCCATCCCTCCTGGCCTCACATGCTCTCCTTTTCCACTACATCGCCTCCTCAGCTGTCGGCCGGCCGTCCAGCTCAGAGGCAGCTTCTCTGAACTGCTGGCGGTGAACTGCAGAGCCCCAGGGTGTGCTGGTCGAGGGGCCGGCAGGCTGTGGCTGCTGACAGACAATGTCGGCCCCCATGCGCTTGCTGGCCTCTAGGTGCGGGGGCCAATGGTGTCAGGCAGCAGCCGCCTTGGCCCCTGCCTCACCTTGCCCTGCGACAAGGGCACCCCTGCCCTGCCTCACTTTGCCTCGCCTCACCCTGCAGGATGAGCCTCCTGCCCACTGCCCCATCTGCCAGAGACCCCCTGGATCTCCCCCAACCCTGCCCAGCCCCACAGGCATACCTCCCCAATAGCAACATTGAGGTGACCATGCCCACCTTGACCACACCCACCCAGTCTGCCATGACCACCACAGCCATGCCCACCTAGTGGGCCATGCCCACCTGGCACCCGGCGATAAATAAGTGGGTTTTGCATTGCAGTTTGGGTACTCGGTCTCTAAAAGGTTCGCCATCACTGTTATAGCTGCTTCAATCACTGGTAATTTGTTGATAATATTCTATAGACATTCCTACAAATATGAAACCATTTTCAGACTTTAAATATATAAGGATTACATTGCAGTGATTAAAACTGCAGCGATTAAAACTGAAACTCAACACATTAGATGATTTAATGTATTATGTACACATATTTTCATTAACACTGCCTACATGATAGCAGTGTTTCTTGAGGACAGAGAAGGACGTCTTGACAGTAAGTTAGCACATGTCGTGCCAAATTCTCATATTCTCTGAAGTTAAAGAGTCCTCGATGAATTCAGTTGGGATAGGAGAAGTTAGTTTCTTCAAAAAAACTGCAGAAGCATAAATATTATACAGTATACCATGTTACCCTATTTCTTGTACATTGTTGATATTGACCACTTCTGGGGAGCTGATGTCTATGTATAGTATTTTTGTTTGCATTTGTTTTTGTCAATGTAAACGTGTATATACTTGGTAGAATTCATGTTTCATTAATCAAAATAACCTTTTATGTATCAGATCTTGTGAGAAAATCAGAAACTCTACCTGTGAAGGTGAAATGTCAAAGCTATCACTGATTCCCTGTCAACAGTTTTCATTCTATTCATTTCACTTGGTTAATTAAATGTGAAACCTAAGGCCTCAAGTACCTTAAAAAGAGTTATATATCAGGGGTGTGATGGCTCAGTGGTTAAACACACTGAACTTGTCAGCAGGAAAACTGATAGCCCGGGTTCAAGACCTGAGTGCCACGCAATGGGATGAGTTCCCGTTACTTGTCCCAGCTCCTGCCCACCTAGCAGTTTGAAAGCATGCAAATGCAAGTATATAAATAGGTACCACTTCGGTAGGAAGGTAACAGTATTCCATGTGCCTCGGCATATAACCATGCTGGCCACATGACCACAGAAATGTCTTCAGACCACACTGGCTCCATCAGCTAAGAAATGGAGATGAGCACTGCCCTTTAGAGTTGGACATGACTCTAAGTAGAATACGTGCAAGAAATAAATATTTCAAAGTTAGATTTATTCTTACAAGTTCTTGGTTGTAAAATTCAGAATATAAGCTACACAATAAAACCTCAGTTTCCTGTATCTAGGGTTGGCTTCCATTATAACCAAAGAAATCAGGAATACCAAAATTGTTCTTTATTTTGGTAAGATAGAATGACAGATTCTTGAAAGAGTCTTCCTCTGCCCTAATGTATACCAAGCAATACCAAGCAGGATTATTCTGAAGTTCTTTCTTACACTTTCCTCTTTTAGCAGACTGTTAAATCTTTTCTGAAAGTTCCTTCTGAATGGTTTGCTCATTTGTTCCTTATTCCCAGTGCCTAATCTGTCTTCTTTCACAATACAGATGAATGCTTACTTGATGACTGGCAACTTAGTCCGGGCACTCCCCAAGGCAGAATAGTACATTTTGTAAGACGAGAAAAGTTAATGTTTGGCCTAAATTTAATACGTTGCAATAGTTTGACTAGAGTTGTGTTCTGAGATTTTAAAAATGGTGGAAAATATGACTACAGATGTACTACAATGAGGAGGGAGCACATGAGCTCAATCCTTGCAACAATAAGCCATAGCTTATTATTTTGCCAAATTGAATCAATGTATGCCTCTCTGCAGTAATAAACACCTGATGAGCCATAAGTAATACTAGACAACTTGTGACTAGGGTCATGACATTTCTTTACCAAAACAAAGAAAAAGAATGATCATGATCAAAAGAACAGTGGGAGTGAGAGCAATCTCTGACTTCCTGCTTTCCCATTGATTTTCCTTGTAGGAAGCTGGCAGGGAGTGTTGTACATGTGGCAGGGCAGCAGCACTGAAGCAGCCACAAATTTGCCAAATTTCAATCCCACAGCATTCTATAAATTAGTCCATTTGATTGGGCACATTTATTCAAAAATTGTTGCCCAATGATGCATTATTTTGCCCAATTGAATATTACCAGCAACCAAACAGACACAAGAATTTTAGTAATATATAGATGCCAGTCATATTCTAGAACTGAGATAAGTGACCTGAGGGCTGAAGAGATAATTTAACCCACCATAATGGTTAGATGTTCTCTAAATGGGAAACTAGCAGGAATTAAGGGAGGGAGGGAGGGATAGAAAGAAGGAAGAAGGGAAAGAAGAAAGTATAGGAGGGAGGAAGGGAGGGAGAAAGGCAGGCAGGCAGGCAGGAAATTTTCTGATGCTCTCTGTTAGCTTCTCACAAGGAAATTCAATGAGGAAGCCAGTAGGAAGTCAGAAATTGTTCCCACTCCCATTGCTTTTTTATCCACTTGTGGCCATTCTTTTTTTCCCCTTAGATAAGGAAATATCTCTAAAATGATGAGCCAACAGGGCATGGGTTGTCTAGGTATAGTTAGTAAACAAATAATTAAAAAATTGATGTGATTTGTTGTGAACAAAATTAGCCTAACATATAACTAAAAAAAACAGGAATGAATATACTCTACTTTGAAAAGTAAATCTAAAATTTAGACTTTCAGAAAACGCTTTACAGAAATCAGAACTTTCACTGTAATTTCTGGGGAACAAAGAATAAAGCTGAGAGGGACAAGGCAATTAATGGCTCTTGGTTAAAATATAGTGGGAATGTCAGATTTTATGTTAAAGTGCATACCACTATAAAAAAATAGAAAGAGCTTATAAAATAATTTCAGTTGGTAGAATTGCAATTTTTGGAACAATTGTTTATTATTTAAAATCAATACCTACAACTAGAAATGGTTATGAGAGGAAAGGGACAAAATAAATATATAGAAATCCCTTCAAGGAAAGTAATCCAAAGAAAGAAATTCTAGCTATGATTATATGCCCTATTTTTCTATTCTGACTGTTAAACTAAATTGCTCTGAGTTGTAAGAGAGACAACAATTATTCTAGATGTGAAAGCCAATAATTAAAAAATTAGCTTTTAATCTACCCTAAGTTGTTCCCTGCAGTTTTGTTTGGGAACTGTTGTGCTTCCTACGAATGGAAGGAAACAGAGTCTAATTATGTACTGTAGTCATGTTTCCAATGCTCTTCCTTCTCTTAACTTCATCAATAATGGTAGCTGAATTAGACAAAGACTTTAGCTCTATTTCCACCTTATTTCCCTGTTATTCTTTTCCTTTTTCCCATCCCTAATGTTTCTGACTTAGTGTCTTTCCTAGCCTGACAGTAATGAAGGGAGGATCATTCAATATTTCATTGAATCCTGACTGCAATACTTTCTGTATATATAGAAAAAAACCAGGCTGATGTAGTACTATTTGCTGCATTCATAAAAATTAATCAAAGCACTAACTGCATCAAACAGGAGGTACATTTTATGGGTGTATACAAATTATTTGATAGCAGGTAATTGGCCAATCATATTTACATTTAAATTTCAATTCTCATAAGCACTGTCCAGCACGATCAATTATGTTGAACAATGTTCAATATCTTCTAAAGGGACATGTGTTTTCCATCCCTTGACAGGCTTCTTTGATTTTGTTTTGAGATGCCATGAAAATTGTTATGTCCTGGGCCTGTGATTAACAGAGCAGGTGCAGGAAGCTGCAGAGAGACCCAGGCAGACCATATGGCTGCCCGGGCCAGACAGGCTGTCGCCAGCCTATTGCGCACACACAAAGCGGGAAAATACATTGCAATTATTGGCTGATACTGTCCCTGCAAATAGGTATAAAAGAGATCTGCGCCATCTTGTTGGTGGTTCTGTTGAGGTTTTGTTGAAGTTTAATAAAGTAACAACTGTTATGACTCCTGCCTCGTCTCAATGCCTTACCAACGCACAAAACAGAACATTGGCGACAAAGGTGGGATCGTGCTGCAAAGAAGAGTAGGCTGACTCACCACAAAAGACCGAAGGGCTGGGAAGTTCGGCGTTCTGACTTGTACGACTCTGCCTGCTAGTACAAAAATGCTGGAGGAGAGTTTGACAAGATTCGTTCTGGAAACCACTTCGCAAGCCGGAGCAGCACAAGGCATTGATGAGGCCACCAAGAAAGAGCGATGGCTAAGATTGGGCATTGTCCGAATTTGATACAGCGCATCCTGAACGTTGGAGTTCATACGTTGCCCGGGTAGAAAACTACTTTCGGGTAAACCAGGTTCGGGAGGATGGGCTCAAAGCTGCAATGTTACTGTGTGTCTGTGGGTAAGAGACATTTGATATTGCAGAGAACCTGCACCGTTGCTCCAGCACCGTTGGAATCCATCGCTTATACTGAACTTAGGAAAATGTTAAGAGAGCATTTTGAACCTAAGCTTTCAGTGATTACATGGTGTCGTGCATTCGCGCAGCGGAACCAACATCCTGGAGAGTCTGCTGTGGACTTTATTGCTGCTCTACAGCAAGCTGCAAGGCCCTGTGAATTCAAAGACTTGGAAGAGCGGCTGCATGATCGGCTAGTTTGTGGCTTGAGGAGCTGAGAGCTGCAACAAAAGATTTTCGCGAAGGAAGACGTTTCCTTCCAAGATGCACTAAGGGAGATCACGGCCGATGAAGCAGTGGGAGGAGCTGTTAAGGCCTTGCGGCTTTCTAAGAACCCTACAAGTTTGGGCTCCATCCATCAAGAGGTTGCTCGAGAGGTATCCGAACTGGATTCCGAAAATGAGGTTGACTGCCTGCAGCAGCCACAGATAGAAGGCCCCAAGAGCGAGCTGACAAGGGGTCTGACAAGGCAGTTCTATTCCCTCGGTGTTTTGGATGTGGAGGACGCCACAAGCGCTCCGACTGCCATTTTCATTCTGCTACTTGCTGGGTGTGTGGCTGGCAAGGCCACATAGCTGCCATCTGTTTGGGTCGCAAGAAAGACCATCCATCCTAAGAGTTGCCTCAGAAAGGTATCAGGGTCCCCAGCCAGAATAGGATGGGTTTCTGTGCGTCCCGCAGGAGCGTTTTGAGAACAGGGGCCCACAGACCATTGAAGAAAAAGCTGCATATTGATGTCAAATTGCAGGGGGTCCCCTTAACAATGGAGCTGGACACGGGTTCAGCTCTGTCAATCATTTCCCAGGAAACCTTCAAGCAGATCTGCTATAGGAGCGGCCAGAGAATTAAACTCAGGCAGTCGGATCTTATCTTAACTGACTTCCAGAATTCCAGAATCAGTATGAAAAGGGAGGCCATGCTCGGAATGCAGCATAAACAGTTCGAGGGGTTCCAGAACATCATTGTGGTTGAGGGTGACCGCACGAGTCTAATAGGACTTGATTGGTTCGAGGCACTTGGAATTCAAGTGACTGGGCTACACAGCTTGCAAACGGCAGGTCTTGTGGAAGTTTGCAAGGAGTTTGCTGACCTGTTCAGCCCAGAGCTTGGGTTGTACAAAGGGCCTCCCATTGCTTTGCGGTTAGATCCCTCCATTGCACCGATTAGGATTAAGCCTCGTCAGGTGCCTTTTGCACTTAAGCAAAAGATTAATGCCAAGCTGGATAAACTGCTACAGCAAGGTATTTTGGAACCTGTGGATAGCAGTCCATGGGAAACACCCATAGTCACACCACTCAAGGCCAACGGGGAAGTCTGCATTTGTGCTGACTATAAATGCATGCTAAACAAAGCGTTGCAGCAGCACTCTTATCCGGTGCCTGTGGTGAGCCACATTTTGGCCTCACTTAAGGGAGGCCGAGTTTTCGCCAAACTCGATTTGGCTCAGGCCTATCAACAGCTACTGGCTGAGGCTCAGACCATTGTAATGCACTGGGGAGCTTTCAAAGTCGGGAGACTGCAGTTTGGGGTTAATGTAGCCCCTGGCATTTTTCAAAGTGTGATGGAGCGTATGCTCCATAACATTCAGGGAGTTTGTCCTTACTTTGATAATGTCCTCATCGCAGGGTAATCACCCGAAAAACTAGCTGAGAGGCTTCGGGCCATTTTGCTGTGGTTCCGCGAAGCAGGGCTGAAGCTTAAGCAAGACAAATGTAAGATTGGAGAAACGTCCACTGAATTTCTGGGTTTTCGCATCGATGCTGAAGGCATCCATCCTGCTGAATCTAAGCTCAAAGCGATTCAGCAGGCCCCAAGCCCCAAGTCAAAGAGCGAGCTTCAAGCCTTCCTTGGGCTTCTAAATTTTTACCATTCTTTCCTCCCTCACAAGGCTGCAGTGGCAGAACCATTACACCGGCTCTTGGACAAACAGGCTCCATGGAAGTGGACATAAGTTCACGAAAGGAGTTTTGCAGAAGTCAAAGCATTGTTATCCTCAAATACTATTTTTGCTCATTTCAATGAGCAGCTTCCAGTGTGCATAGTCTGCAATGCATCCCCTTATGGGATTGGGGCTGTTTTAAGTCACTTCAAGGCTGATGGAACACAGGTTCCTGTAGCCTACTATTCAAGGACTCTGTCTTCTGCTGAGCGTAATTATGCACAGATAGACAGAGAAGCCTTGGCCATAGTGGCTGGCATAAAAAAGTTCTATGACTTTTTGTATGGGCGCCATTTCATAGTCTTTACAGACCACAAGCCATTGTTGGGGTTGTTTACAACAAACAAGCAAACCCCACACATAATTTCTCCTAGAATGTTGAGGTGGTCAATATTCCTTTCTGCATATGATTATTCCCTGGTTCACAAACCAGGCAAAGAAATGGGCCATGCAGATGGCCTTAGCAAATTGCCTCTACAGCTTGTAGAATCAGATCCTGCTCCAGCTAATCCTGGCTATCCAGGATTTGCCTGAGTCTCCCCTCAATGCAGGGGATGTGGCTGCAGAAACAGCCACAGATCACATGCTAACACGCGTGTTGAACTGGGTGCTGTCAGGATGGCCTGACACGTGTCCTGGCACTAATTTCCAGAGTTTCTGGAAAAGGAAGCATGAGCTATCCACCTTTAAGAGTTGTGTCCTGTGGGTTAGCAGGGTAGTGATCCCAAACTCATTGAGGACTAGAGTCTTGCAATCTCTGCATGAGGGACATATGGGCATAGTCTGGATGAAGGCTCTTGCGCACAGCTATCTCTGGTGGCCTGGGCTTGATAAGGAGATTGAGACCCAGGTCCAGGGGTGCCACATTTGCCAACAGTCTTGGCCTGAAATGCCACAGACTCCTGTACACAGGTGGGAGGACACACATGCTCCTTGGTCAAGGGTTCATATCGACTACGTTGGCCCCTTTCAGGGGCAATTCTTCCTCATTGTTGTGGACAGTCACTCTAAATGGCTACAGGTCGTTCCAGTGTCCACTACGACTACTGCCAGGACCATCCAGGTGCTGAGAGGGATCTTCGCATCTCATGGGCTGCCAGATGTCCTTGTCTCCGACAAGAGCCCTCAATTCACCTCTATGGAGTTCCAGGCTTTCCTGCAAGCCAACATGATTCATCATGCTACTTCAGCACCCTTTCATCCAACCTCCAACGGCCAAGCTGAACGCATGGTGTGCACAACCAAAGACACCTTGAAGAGGCTCACTCATGGGAGCTGGCACCACAGGTTAGCTGATTTTCTCCTTTGTCACCGCACCACACCTTGTACAGCTACAGGCAAGGGCCCAGCTGAACTCTGCTGGGGTCGCCGTCTTATTACCAAACTGGACAGGTTGCACCCAGACCGGGTGGCTTCACAGGTGTCACAGCCGCGGGGACCTAGGAGACTACAGGTGGGTGATCCGGTTTGGACAAGGAACTATGGACCTGGACATCTCTGGGTGACAGCAGTGGTCTGCAAAGTCACTGAGCCACTGTCATACGAAGTGGCTTTGGAAGATGGTCACGTGCTGCGTCGGCACATTGACCAGCTGTGATGGAGGCTACCTAGTCATCCTTCTGCTCCTGACTCTGCTCTCGGGGGGGGGAGGACCACGATCACGATTGTGGACCTCAGTCTGTCAGCGAAAGCAGGGGTTTGCACTCTGCAAATAGGGGTTTTGCCAATGAGGCGGCTCCTGACTCTGGCACTGGATCCATGGGACATTGCACACAACTGGCTTGTCATGCCATACCTACTCCAAAGTTCTTACAGGATTATGTAAAATTTCTGTCTGTAAGCGGGCGGGCCTAGTAGTTTTCTAGAAATCAGAATACACACACACAAAAAGCATAACCGGGAGTAGTTACCAATAGTTTTGTATGTTTTTCTGAACCAAGATGGGAGGGGTGTTATGTACTGGGCCTGTGATTAACAGAGCAGGTGTAGGAAGCTGCAGAGAGACCCAGGCAGACCACGTGGCTGCCCGGGCTAGACAGGCTGTTGCCAGCCTATTGCACACACGCAAAGTGGGAAAATATGTTGCAATTATTGGCTGATACTGTCCCTGCAAAGGGGTATAAAAGAGATCTGTGCCATCTTTTTTTAATCAAAAATTATTTTATTAAAACCATCAACATTATACATGAGTTCATACCAAAAAGCAGCCATCATATATCCTGCAATACAACTCGTAAATTCGTCTCAGTAGTAGTGCAATCTTTTATGATCCCTAGCAAAAGGTCCTGAGGTACAAATTCATTATCCTGAGGTAGAAATTCAGTATGCTTTTCCAATATTAAAGCAATCAACATTAAATCTGGGTTCATATTAATAAGCTGTCCTCATAGGACCTGAAAATACAGCTCTTATATATGGTCTATCTACATTCATACAATCAGCATTGAACATGAATTCATAATATGTATCGATCTTCATAGCACCTGGTATACATCACTAAGTGTTAATCTTTATAAACGTCTGGTTTGGTAAGCATTTTTCATTCCTCACATCAAACCTCAACTATACACCTGTTACAATTTATTTGATTGGTGCTTCTCTTTTCTATAGCCTTTCCACAGTTTCTAGTCTATAGCACATTATTCATCTCAGTATTAGTACAATCTTTTATGGTCCTTAACCAAAAATTCTGAGGTAAAAGTTTAATAACCTGAGGTAAATCTTGTACATGGTTTATCTACTATATCTAGTCCATCACATATTGTTCGTTCACACTTCCGAATTAACTTCGTCTCAGTACTAGTGTAGTCTTTTATAGTCCCTAACCAAAGATCCTGAGGTAGAAGTTTCATACCCTGAGATAGAGATTCAGTCCGCTTTAACAATATTAAAGTAAACAACATTAGTCAGAAAATTATGTTAAGAGGCATTAGTTATAGAACATATACATTCAACATTGGGTGTTAGTTTTTGTAAACATTTGATTTGTTAACCCTTCCTCCATCCTCCCATTGAGCCTCAGCTAAACGCCAGCTGCATTCTGTTTGATTGGTGTCTCTCTTGGATATAGTCTATCCACTGTTTCCAGTCCGTCAAAAATTGTTCATTGGTGCGATTTTTCAAGTATGCTGATATTTTCGCCATTTCCGCCAAATTTGTTACTTTCACAGTCCATTCTTCAATAGGCGGTATTTCCGGATTCTTCCAGTATTGTCCCACCAACAATCTTGCTGCTGTAATCAAGTTCAGAAATAAGGTTGTCTCTGAGGTAGTGAAATCCTTTGTGATCCCTAACAGAAAAACCTGAGGTAAAAATTCTATACGCTTTTTAAAAATGGTTTGGAGTGTTCACCATATCTTCCTCCAGAATGCTTTGATTTTTCTGCATGTCCACCATATGTGAAAGTAAGTAGCCTCCCCATCCCCACACCTCCAGCATTTGGGCTGGGAGTCCGGGTAGATGAGTGATATTTTTTTCGGGTCTAGGTGCCATCTATAGAACATCTTGTAGAAGTTTTCCCTTAAGTGTTGCGATTTCGTGAATTCTACATTCCTCACCCAGATTTTCTCCCACGTGTCCATGGTGATAGAATGCCCAAAGTCTTGTCCCCACTTTATCATACAGTTCTTGACTAGCTCGGTTTCAGAGTCCATTTCTATCAGAATGCTGTATACTCGTTTGATGTGCCTGATCCCCTGTTCTCTAACCTGTTTAATTAGATTCTCGTCGGTCTGGGAGAAGCCCTTCTTCTTATCTTTACGCCACCTTGATTGCAGTTGTATATATGATAGCCAGGTACCTCCTATTCCTCTGTTTGCTAGCGTTGCTTGGGGTTTCAAGAGGAACCCATTTTCTTCTCCCAGTACAAGTTCACTGTAGGGCACCACTTCTTGCCCTTGGGATGTGTTCATATCCCCTGTTGCGTGTCCGGGGATCGTCCAGATGGGAATCTTGTCGTGTAGGAGGTGCTTGTATTTCTTCCAGACCCATAACAATGGGATTCGTAGTGGGTTCTCCTTGAAGTTCCTGTCTGCCTTTTTGTCGTATACTAAGTATGCGTGCCAGCCGAATAGTAGACCATGCCCCTCAACATTCAGAATTCTATCATTTGTCATGTTGATCCAGTCACTCACCGCCACCAACGTCGCTGCATAGTAGTATAGCTTTAGATTAGGCATTTTGAGTCCCCCTCTCTCCCTTGCGTCTTGGATGATTTTTAGTTTCACCCTCGGTCTCTTGCCGTCCCAAATAAAACTGATGATGCCCTTCTGCCAGTTGTCTAAGTCCGCATCCTTCTTGAGTATGGGTAGCATTTGAAAGAGAAATAAAAATCTGGGTAAGACGTTCATCTTTACTGCCGCTATCCTGCCCAGCAGGGACAGACGTAGTGATCTCCACCTTTCCAGGTCTGTTTTTATCTTATTCCACAGGACCTCGTAGTTATTCTTGTATAATTTCGCATTTGTTGATTCTATCTCCACTCCTAAGTATTTGACTTTCTTGACTATTTCACAACCCGTTATTCTTTCCAGGTTCCGTTTTGCTTTGTTGTCTAGGTTTTTGACTAGCATCTTTGTTTTTGATATATTTACTTTGAAGCCTGACACCCTACCATAGTCTTCCATTATCTCCATCAATTTCCTTGCTGACTGTGCTGGTTGCGACATTGTCACCAGCAGGTCATCCGCAAAGGCACATAGTTTGTAGTCTTGCTGTTTAATCTGTATGCCCTGTACGTCTTCTGCCGCTCTTATCCTGTTCAGTAAAATTTCCAATGTTAGGACAAATAGCAGGGGTGACAGCGGGCACCCCTGTCTCGTGCCTCTCTCTATGTTGAATGGGTCTGTTAGGTCTCCGTTCACAATGATCTGGCCTGTTTGTTTCTGGTAAATTGCCCTTATGGAGTTGAGAAACTGTGCTCCCATTTTCATCTTCTGGATCAGGTTCGTCAGGAATGGCCAATTCAGTCTGTCGAAGGCTTTTTCTGCGTCCACAAACATAAGGGCGGCTGGTACCTGTTTGTGCCTGTCCAAGTACTCTATTATGTTCAACAGCTGTCTCACATTTGTTTTCATCTGGCGTCCTTGTATAAATCCCCTTTGGTCCGGGTGTATTGTTTTTCGTAGTACAGTCATTAGTCTATCGGCCAGAATTTTTGTGAATATTTTGTAGTCCGTGTTAAGTAGTGAGATGGGTCTGTAGTTTGCGGGTTGTGTAGTATCTTTCCCCTCCTTGGGGATTAATGAAATATAGGCTGTTTTCCAGGATGGTGGAACTTGGCCTCCTTCTTGTATATTGACAAATAGCTGTCTAAGGGGTTCTAACATCTCTTCCTGGAGACACTTGTAATAAGTCGCTGTTATCCCATCCGTCCCTGGCGATTTTCCTGGTTTCAGCTGTTTGATTGCTGAGTGTATTTCCTCCTTTGTGATTGCGGCATTCAGGGCCTCTCTCTGTGTATCGGTGATTGCCTGTATCTTTTTGTTTTGTAGAAAAGTTTCTGTCTCTTTGTCCTGTGTCTTCTCCTCGGCATATAGCTTCGAGTAGAACTCTGTGAAGGCTGTCTTAATGGTTACTTGTCGAAATTCCTCCTTGCCTTTATATTCTATCTTTTCAATTATGCGGGATTTCTGTTTCTTTCTTAGGATGTAGGCCAGCCATCGACCCAGTTTGTTGGCCTTGCAGAATGTCTTGTGTTTTGCATATTGTATGTTCCTCGCAACTTGGTCTGCCATCAACATGTCAAACTGCTTTCTTAAGATCTTAATTCCTTCTTTGGTGGTTTTGTCTTCTGGTCTTTTTATTAATAGCCTCTCTTTCTTGCTTATCTCCTCTTCTAGCTCTTTTCTTTTTCGTTCTTGTTGGCGGCGGTGCCTTTTATTCATGTCCATAAGAATCCCATGCATGTACGCCTTGCTGGCGTCCCAGATCATTTCTATCGGTGTTTCGTTGTTCATATTTATGCTGAAGAATTCCTTCATAGCATTTTTGCATTCCGCCACCTTTTCTCCATGTCTAAACAGGTTTTCATTAATTCTCCAGGATCTCTTCTGTCTCACGCCGTGTCTTAGTTCCATCTTCACCGGATTGTGATCTGTTAGCACTTTGGGCAGGATTTTCACCGCGTTTAGACAAACTAACAGGTCGCTTGATGTTAATATAAAGTCAATTCTGGAGAATGACTGATGTCTGTCGGAGAAAAAGGTGAATTCTTGCTCTTTGCCGTGCCGTTCCCTCCAGACGTCTGTCAGTACAAGGTCTTCCTTCATGTCGAAGAAAGATTTAGGCAACTTGGAATAATAATACATGATTTGTAGTTGAGTTGTGTTAACTTCTTGTGTATCTTTTTGTAGAATTTTCCTTGTTGTTGATTTGGTGCATATATGCCCATCACTAGAATTTTCTTGTCATCCTGTGTCACTTCAATTGCTAGGTATCTACCCTGGGAGTCTGACTCTATTAGCTTGGCTATTACATGTTTCCTCACGTATATAACAATCCCATTCTTCTTTTGTGGCGCCGCTGCAACAAAATGTGCACCTAGTCTGTTGTTGATTAAGTATTTCTGGTCCGCTGCTCTGATGTGTGTTTCTTGTAGGAAAATTATGTCGTTTCTTCCTTGAAACAGATAATGAAATATCTTTCTCCTTTTCTGTGGAGAATTTAGTCCGTTAACGTTCCATGTCAAGTAATTAGTTGCCATTGTCGGTTTCAGGATACTCTTGCAAGACCGCTTCTGTTCCATCTCTTGTGGTCTTCTTTGGTCTCGTTCCCATGGTATCCAGGTTGGTGCTCATGTTGTGTAGAGGGGTCGTGCCTTGCTGCTCCATGCGTTTGGTAGTGGATCTTAGTATTCTGCTATCTGCCGTCTGTCCTGTTTCCTTGTTGTTGTTGCTTTCTGTTCTCTGTGTCTCGAGTTGGTCCTTTCCTTTCTCTTGCTGCTGCGTCGGTCTGTATTTCTGGGTGGTTTGCTCGTTGTTCTTGGTCCCTTCCGCGTCCCAGTGGCCCTTCTGCTTCTTCTCTCATGTTGTGTTGAGGCCCACCTGCCTTCAATTCCTTTGCAAGAAATTCTCTGGCTTTCTGGACCGAGGTCAGGTAGCATCTTCTATTCTTGTAGAAAAGTGACATCCCCGTTGGGGCTTCCCATCGAAATCTCATGGCGCGTGATCTCAGTTCGTCGACCAAAAATTGGTAGTCCTTTCTGTCTCGCAGCATCGTTGGGGGGATCTCTTTCAGTACTTTCACTTCCTGCCCCTCTATGTATAATCTCTTGTTGTAGGATGTGGCTGAGATGAGGTTCCGGAATCCCTGCATCATAAAATGGATAACCACGTCCCTTGGCCGACGCCTGTCTGTTGCCTTCCATGCGCCCACTCTGTATATTCTGTCGAATTGCCCAACGATCTCTGTAGTGCTCTTTCCCAGAAATGTTGCTAGGGCCTCTACAAAGGTTCCAAGCAGGTCTCCTTGGGCTTCGTTTGGCTCCTCTTTCCAGCCTCTAAACCTGATCGCAGATGCCATCTGCCAGTATTGCATCATGGTGTACTGGTCTTGAGCCACCCCTTTCAGTTCTGCTATCTGTCCCTCTACATGGTTCTCCCTTTCTTCCATCTGCTTGTCCACCTTCTCTCTGATCTCCTGGAAGTTTTTCTCCATTTCCTCCCTTATGCCTTTGTAGTGTGCTTGCATCGCCTCATTCATTTGGACCAGGTCTGCGGTCATCGCCCTGCGCTGCTCCTCCCACTTTATCTCCAGCTCCCTACCCTGGTCCATCAGCATTTGTTTTAATTCTTTGCAATTTTCCTCCATCTTTTTTTCCATCCCATCCATCCTCACTATCAGCGTCCCTATTACTTCTTTTAAGTCTTGTAATATGTGTGCTGTTGGGCTGGCTTGTGTGCATTGGTGGGTCTGGGGATCTGCCGTTGGATGGGAGGGTGTGGGGGTGGGTAGGGTGCTTCCTGGTGGTTTAGTAGGCTGGGCATGGGAGGATACAACTCCCATCGTTTCTGTCAGTTTGGTCTGTTTGGAGGCCATCCTGAGGTTATATTCCTGTTGTCTTGGCACTGTTTTGGTTTCCAAGTTGGACCAGACTGGATACTAGGTTGTGATCTGGTGATGATCCAGTAGTCTAGCCTTTCCAGGGGGGGGGCTTCAGGGTTTAGGCAGTGTAGGGGTAAGAGCCTATAGACAGGCAACTGTGTTCAGGGAACCTATTCAGTGCCTTTGCCTTGGCTTCCTCTTCCCTCCCCTCTGCCAGCCTGTTCCTTCTCTTTGTTCTTTTCTGGCTCTTTCTTGCCCCTCTTTCTCTGCTTTCTTGCCCAGGTCACCTTCTCCTATCTTCTGGCAGCCTGTGTTTGCAGATCCCTTCTGCCTTTCCTTTATAGCGCTCCAGGGTGCCTTCCAGCTTTCTTCTTCCTCCCACCTTCTTCCCTGGTATATCCTGCCCTCTGTTGAGTCTCTGGGGCTCCCTTTCTGGTGGGTCTGGGGCGCAGCGCGTGGGGTAACACTCACCAGTCCGTCTGCCTGGGTCTTCCCCCGCCGTCTCGATCTGTGCCATCTTGTTGGTGATTCTGTTGAGGTTGATAAAGTAACCTCAACAGAACCACTTTAACTTTATTAAAGCTTAATAAAGTAACAACTGTTATGACTCCTGCCTCGTCTCAATGCCTTACCAACGCACAAAACAGAACAAAAATGATCAAATGAAATTTAAACTACCATCCTAAATATACACATTAACTTTGAGGCCTATTGACTAAGACATATACCACAGGCCCTATATAATATTGTAAAAACACTTCACAATGTGTGGATGTGGGTACAAATGTGAGCAATTATCTAGTAGAGCCAGATTAAAAAAAACTTCATTTGAATTATATCAATACTTAAATAAATATAGTTAGGTAAACTATATTTAACTCTGGAAGTATTGTATTTGTGTTAGGTCAAATATAGACCAAATATCAGTTTAAAGAGATTGATTGATGGATTAGATAGCTTTAGAATAGATTATTATTTTAACTTAAAAAGGAGATATTTTTAGGTAATGGATTAAAGGTAATTTAGAATTATGGATTGATTTTAGGATTAAGATTGTGAGTTAGAAGTAAGAGAAAAAGGGGTGATCAATGAAATATATATTAAATGGATTAAGAATATGTTTTTTTCTTGAGGACAATAGGGTTACTTGCAAGAAATTTATTATGTAATTTTGAGTTAATCTAATAAGATGATTTGTTTGTTTGATAACATGGATGTTATTAGTTAAGATAATTAATTGGATGTAATTTGAATTCTGTTTAATGGATCGAAAGGACTTAAGGTTTGATTTTCTTTTGTTAGTAAAAAGAAATTGATTAATTGATAGACTAGATACGTATAGGATAGACTAATGCTTTATTTTAATTAAGGGATATTAGTGGAAGAATTAAATGAAAGTTATGAAAAAATCAAGGAACTAGAATATATTTGGAAGGGATACACGAATTGATAAGGTTTGTATTTAAAGTTAATTTGACTATGGTAGTGTAAATTTCTAAAAGTTTTAAAAACAGGTATAGGTTGATTAAATTTAAGCTAGACTGAACTACTTTAAATAAATTATGTTATCTAAGGGATAAGAGAGGGAATACTAGAGGTATTGATTGAAATATGTATAAATGTTTTGGTTTTGAATGTTTGTTTACCCTAACACCACGGTGTGCCTTGAGCATTTTTTGTAAAAATTAAAAAACCAATAAAATTTATTTATAAAAAAAAATATAGACCAAATATATGATCAGAAAGTCGATAATTCCATTACTGCATAAAATAAGGATTCCAGATACTTTAATGAATCTAGTGTGAATTTGCATATACAGATTCATATTATTCAAATTGCTACAGTAGTATCTCATTGCTCGACTGCTTCAAAACTCGTGGAATTTGGTACTCAATGCATTTTAATGTGAAAATGTTATCCCAGTTCTTCTTGTTTGGTAATTGATGTGCTGCAATAGGAAGAGTAGGACGGCAATGGAGAACAGACAGGAAGTCAGCCATGTCAGGAAGATTGCTGCCAAAGGAAGCAGGGAAGGCCAGACAGAAGGCAGACAGTAAGTCGGCCATACTGGGACAGTCCCTGACATAGGAAAAGGGACAGACAGCAAGTCCTTCCTGGCCAAAAAAGGGGTCATATAGTGTAGTAAGTCACATGGTTTGTTTGGTGCTCATTGTTAATGACAAGTACCAAGGTACCATTGAACTTATTATTAATTAAAAAAAAGCAAATTCTCTGGTTCCAAATTACATACTGGTTTTCAATAGTTCTGTCTATAGAAATAAAGACAGGTTAGTGGCACTGAGTAGTCTGTTTGCTGATGAGCTACCAACCATATATATGGGGCAGCCCTTTTTCTACCCAGATATTTTCCTCCCAATTCAATGACAGGAGAAAAGTACATTAATGTAGCTCAAAACTTGGAACTTTTCTATTATTATAATATTTTCTATTTATATATAATTATAATTCCATCAATATTCCTAGCGGTGAACATAATCATTTAAAACATCCACAGTATAGACAAAAATATTTATGGATTTTTTTAAAGATATAAATAATGCAACAAATAGGATATATCCCACTTCCATCAATCATTATCAATCAATTCAATTGACATTTTCTCAGTTAGAAATGATCTCCAAAAGGTTTTGTTTTAAATAATTATTTGAATAAAACCAGAGCGGGGAGAAGTCTAGTTTCAATTAGTAGGCTATTACCAAGCAGACAAGTCAAGGATAGTAGCAGGAGAAATGAATTGCTCCTGTCCAGTTCCTTCTTTCCATTCCCAAATCACCAACTGTGCTGTAAGGACCCACCCCACTTTGCATCTTAAGAAGACAGAACTCTTGGAATATTTCTTCCAACAGGCATCCTTTATTAAGAGAAAATGGTTGCAGGCATTCTAGACAGGACCTGGGGCCCAAGCCTTACGGTTCAAGGTTCTAAGGGGTCCCCAGCAGCCCAACCCCACCCCACCATCTTTCCAGCGACAATCCCAGGCATTACATTTCCACCCCCTTTTTCCTCACTGCCAGTGGAAGGGAGACTTCAGAGAGGAGCAGATGAAAGCTAATGGCCCCATTGTTATGATTTAGTCCTTTTGATGGTATCCACATTCAATTCCTTTGAAGTTGTACCGAAGGAAGTGAGAGCCATAAAACCCCTTTGTTCACCCCCTCCCATTCATCATATGACAGAATCCAAAGAGGGCAGAAATGGGGTGCAGTTGCTTTCTTGTGTGGGATGGTGCCCATTCTAATACTGCTCTGACCTTCTTAGGGTCCACTTCAATGCCCTGTGGGGATATGCGATAACCTAGGTAGTCTACCCTTTCCTGGTGGAATTCGCATTTGAAGAGTTTGGCATATAGGTGGGTGGCTCGTAGTTTCTTTAAGACCGCTCTGACTAGGTTGAAATGTTCCTCTTTTGATTCAGTGAAGATAAGAACGTCGTCTAAGTAAACCAGGACCCCCTTAAATAGGTGCTCCCTTAGAACGTCATTGATTAATTGCATAAATACTGCGGGGCCCCCTTGTAATCCAAATGGCAAGACTTCGAATTGGTAGCACCCCATGGGGCAGTTAAATGCGATCTTCCATTCATCCCCTTCCTTAATTCTCACGCGATAGTAAGCTTCCCTTAGGTCTAGTTTAGAAAAAACCTTTCGAGAGGTGTGACAACATGTCCTTCATGAGAGGCAGAGAGTTGCTTTCACTTATTGTATTCAGGGTCCTATAATCCATGCATAAGTGAAAAGAGCCGTCCTTCTTCTCTCTAAAGAGGACCAGGGCAGCCACTTTAGGCTTGGCTGGCTCAATGAATCCCCTTTCTAGGTTTTTCTTTATGAATCTCTCCATTTCCTCCTTCTCTTTTGGGCTCATGGAGTATAATCTGGGCTTCGGGAGTTTTGCCTCAGGCTTGAATTCGATGGCACAGTCTGTGGGTCAGTGGGGGGGGAAAAAGCTCATCCGCCCTCTCCTCACTGAAAACCTCAGCAAGGTCTCTGTATTCCTCTGGTATTTCTGGTAGTCCCTTTTCCTCTCCCATGGATGCTTTTTCTGTTCTTGATCCTGGTAGTGCCCCTTGGGATTTTAAGTCCATAGGGTCCCCCTTCGGGAATTTGATTTCTGCCATCCTCCAATTCACCCAGGGGTTCCATTTTTTCAACCATTCCATCCCTAGGATCATTGGGCATTCCATGCCTGGGGTCACCACAAACGTTATGTCTTCCTCATGTTTGCCCAGGGAGAAGTGTATTGGTAAAGTGGCTAGGGTAGCTGGCAACCCCCCCCCCCGCTATGGACCCATCTAACTGGCCAAATGAGATTGGTTGTTCCAGTCTCCTCAACAGAATGCCCAGATTCCCCACTAGCGTCGGGCTAATGAGGCAGCGGATGCAATCAGAGTCTATTAAGGCTTTCACCTTAATGGCTTCGGGCATGGGGGGAATTAATATAGTCACTGTCTTGAGGATGGGTGTGATGCGTCTACTTACCAGGGGTTCACCTTCGGAGCTGTCATCTAAGGCATCCACTGGCCCTGTGGTGTAGGCTGGAGTTCGTTCTCCCTGATGAGCAGAGGTGGGGGATTCCACAGCCTCCATCATTCTAATGGCAGGTTCTTTTGACTTAGCTGGAGACTTTCCGGATTTGCTGGCTGCTGATCTGTCTGGGCTGTGCTGGGGGTTTTTTGAGTGGCATTCTACAGCCCGATGCCCGTCTCTCCCACACTTGAAACACCCCATCTGCTTCTTGGCTGTAGCCAATGGTTTCACTGGTTCGCATGTCAACTCAGGCAGTGAGCGGCTCCATTGTTTTCCTCAGCAGTGCCTCATCAATATGTCGATCTCTGCTTCCTCTGCCAAGACGTACTATTCCTCAAGTTGACGTGGGTCCCCGCAGGGCAAGCAAGCGTCATATAGGTCATAATTTAGTCCATCTTTGAAATGGCTAAGGAGGATGTCTTCCAGCCAGTTCAGTTTGCTGGCAATGGCCTGGAATTCTTGCGTATATTCAGCTACTGGGCGTTTGTCTTGCCTCATCATTTTTATCCTTTTGCGGGCTTTGCGATCAGCCAGGGGGTCCTCAAATCGACTTCTCAGAGAGGACATGAAACGGTTGAAGTCGTTGAGCTCTGGGGCATTGGAGTCGTGCAAGTTCACCACCCAATCTGCAGCCGGCCCACCCAGGGCAGATTGCACGATCCAGATACGGGCTTTGTAGCTGGGGATGTCCTGCCCGTATTCCTCCATGTAGCTGAGGACTTGGGTTAGGAAAAACCCCAAGCGTGTTGGCTCCCCCTTGAATTTCATGTCCAGCGGCGAGAGTCTTTGAATGGATCGGTGCCTTCGTTGTCGGTGGTAGTGTCTTCCATCCAGATCGCCATCTGTGGGTCAGCAGGGAGTGGGGACTACTGGATCAGCAGATGTCCCTGGGGCTGCAGGTTCCACTTTCCCCTCGGTGTCTCTCCTTTTGCGTCTCCAGGAGTTGGGGTGGCCGTAGGGCTCAGAATTCTCCTCTCCTAGGGAGCTGAGAGTTCTCTTCCTTATGTCAATAGCTTTCTCTAGGATCCAGCCTGAGTACAATGCCCAGCTCCCTTCCTCTTCACTTGCGTGCAGGGATTTCTCCATCTCCTGCTTCCATTCTGGATGGTTGGCCCCCCGTCTCAGGGTCACCTTTCTTGATTTCTTTTCCACTCGCCTTTCTTTCCAATGCCCATTGACAACCAAGGTTTGGGGTCCCGTGTCTCCACCACCTCTTCTCCTGAGGAATCTGACCTCTCAGATCCTGACATCTGGCAGAGTTTCAGTTGGGGCAGTGGCTCCCTTTCTGGGGAGTTTCCTCCCTTCCTTGCTCAGCCGTCTGACATAGTAATTTTTGCAAAGTCCCCTGTCAAGGTTCTCCCTTCCAGGTGGACTAATTCTGTAGGTCCTGTCTAATGTAAGGACCCACCCCACTTTGCATCTTAAGAAGACAGAACTCTTGGAATATTTCTTCCAACAGGCATCCTTTATTAAGAGAAAATGGTTGCAGGTGTTCTAGACAGGACCTAGGGCCCAAGCCCTACAGTTCAAGGTTTTAAGGGGTCCCCAGCAGCCCCACCCCACCATCTTTCCAGTGACAATCCCAGGCGTTATATTTCCACTCCCTTTTTCCTCACTGCCGGTGGAAGGGAGACTTCAGAGAGGAGCAGATGAAAGCTAATGGCCCCATTGTTATGATTTAGTCCTTATGGTGGTATCCACATTCAATTCCTTTGAAGTTGTACCGAAGGAAGTGAGAGCCATAAAACCCCTTTGTTCACCCCCTTCCCCTTCATCGTATGACAGAATCCAGAGAGGGCAGAAATGGGGTTTTCCATAGTCAATAACTAGAGATGAAATATAATTGGATTCTGACATGTGCAACCAATCCCACTTAAATCTCATGTCCAGGCCTGAATCTTGACCAAAAAGAGTTCTAATAATCTATTTCTTCTAAGAAAGGAAGGTTGGAGACCAAGAAGTGGTTGTCCAAACAAACTGAGCTTTATAGTCCTAACTGAAAGACTATTGCTGACAAGCCTCCATCTAGAAGTAAGCTATTAATATATCTGAGATCCAGTTGAGAGAACACATAGCCTCTTAAAGAAGTCTGGAGGGACATTTCCACATATAGCAGAGGCCATTCTAGAGAGCAACCTTACTACTTCATAGTAGATATCATAGCTAGACTCCATACATGATGAGTCAAGTCTGAAAAAATTAAATATGAAAGACACATTTTCACTTCAGATGAAAACTTTACAATGTTTCCCAAGCAGGCAGTAATAAGTAAGTATTTCAAAGTAATAAAGAATGTCTCCATGAGACACATAGCTTACAGCTCTAGAAGTACAGTAATTGGAACAATTAAATTTAACATTACAGCTATTTTATTCACACTTCTGGTACTGAAAGGTCTGGCATAAAAATGAATTAAAACATTTCTACAGACTTTGAATGGCTAAGGCTAACAGTAAAAGAAGCTTTATTTAGACCAGAGATCTCAGACTCATGGCTGTGGACTATACCAGCAATATTTCAGGTTATTTATTTATATCTGCCTTTATTATTTTTACAAATAACTCAAAGCAGCAAACATATCCAAAAATATCTTCTTCCTTCTATTTTACCCACAACAACAACCCTATGAGGTGAGTTGGGCTGAGAGAGAGAGGTCCCAAGGTCATCCACCTAACTTTCATTGCTAAGGTGGGACTAGAATTCAAGTTTCCTAGTTTCTAGCCTGGTCCCTGCTAGACCAAACTGGCTCAGTGTATTTACATTTTGTATAGTTTGTTCCTCACTCTCTCACACAGCAGGAGCATGGAAACTGAAAATAGGGGAGCAGCTTGCTGAATTTTACCAGATTCTATGCCTCCTTCGTTAGGTTAGATAGTACAATTCTGTACCCAGAAGAAGGGCAGCTGCACTCCTACCCCTCATGAAGATGCCATCACAGCTTGAATTAATGATGGGCTCTATTCCCACTGGGATCTGTCCTATAGAATGCAGTCAAAGAAATGTGTTAAGGATGAATGTGAAAAGATGAAGAAACAAAACAAACTGAATTTCAGAACAAAGTGTAGAAATGGGTCAGAGAATAAAAAAGAAGTCAAAGCTGAGAAAGGAAAAAGATTTCAGGAAGAAGTTAACAGAAAATTTTAGGGAGTTATTAAAAGAAATAAGGAATAGCATAACAACAAGATTTGTAAAGACATCAAAGAAGGAAATTGATACTGAAAAGCGAGGAATATCTTCTAAAAAGATATCTGAACTCAGAAGGAGATTCTAACTTGAATTGGCATGCTAAAGGATGCTAAAGGACAGGCGGTAATTGATTCAAAGAAAATCAAAGAAAAATGGAAGGAGCACAATGAAATTCTATATAGTGCAGATCTCAGCATATAAGATACTTTAGAAGATATTCCTTATTTACAAGAACCTCTACTATTACAGGATGAAGTTAGATCATTACCAAGTAAGATGGTTACAAGAATTAATGGAGTATCTACAAAAATATAGCAAACAATACAAAAAGAATCAGTAAAGATTCCAACCAAACTATGCCAGCAAAAGTATAGAGTGACATTGTGGCTAACAGATTGGAAGAAGTCAGCCTACATACCAATACCACAGAAAGCAGTATGCAAACTATTACATAAAATCTTTAATATCATTTTATTAGCAAATTTATGCTTAGGAACATCCAATGCAAATTAAATCCCTGTATGCAAATGGAAATGCCAGATATCCAAATTGGTTTTAGAAAAAGCTAAGGAACAATAGACTTTATTGCTGATTCATGTTGGATAATAAAGAAATCCAAAAATAATGTGTTTTTCATTGACTATAAAAGGCTTTTGACCATATTAATCCTATAAAGCAGTGAAATATTAAGAAAATGGGAATCCCAGCAATGTTACAGTCCTTATATGAAATTTATACATGGACAGAAAACTACAACATGGCAAAATAGACTGGGACTATAAATAATAAAAAATTCAAAATAAAATAAATATGAGATTTGTCATCAACAAGATAACATTATGTATGTTTATATTAAATATAGTATGCTTTACAAATATTCAGTAGACCATGTCCACTAAGTACTTAAAAGGTCCATAGCCGATTCAGGTCTCTATAAAAAAAATATTGCAACAAATCAACAGATCTGATGCTCTCTTTTTGCCTTTTCAATCATATATTATTTTTATTGTTGTTTTATTATACTGATATTTTATTATTTTTATTGTAAATTGTTCAGAGTCATAATCTATGGCATTTATAAATATAATAAATGAATACATAATGAATTTCTATGCACCTGAACTACATTACAAATCTACTATGGCATAATTCAGACAATCAATGATTGTTCAGTAAGAATGGATATGAACTAATACTCTGCAGACAAAAATAGTCTGCTTGCTTCTCCCTTCATTACCCTTATCAAATCTGGTAGTCTCTAATTCATCAAAAGATAGCAAATGTTGGATAGCAGCTTCTAAACCAGACAAGGAATAGAACTGTTTTGTTTCCAAAGAAAGGGCATTGAGGCGAAGCAGGAGTAACAAAAACAGTCTTCTTTTATTGAAGAACTGAAAACAAAATGGTGCGGGTTCTTTTAATAGTCCCTTGCAAAATACAGCATCAACCAATCGTTGCAGAGTATTTTTCCCACCTTGCGCATGTGCGCAAGGCTGGAGACAGCCTGTATGGTCCCGGGCATTCACATGGTTTGCCTGGGGCTCATTTGCATCCTGCACCTGCTGAATAGCTTAGCAGGCCCAGGACATAACACCCCTCCCCCCTTAGATAAAATAATAAGAGCATACTTATTATTTTAAAATATTACAACACGCTTCTTCATTTTTATATACACAATAAAACTTACAGTTTTATTATACCCTCACTCCAACACTTCTCCTTGGCATATATTCTACAGTACACAGAACTATTAGGCCTGCCCTTGAATTGACAGGAATATTATATAATCCTGTAAGTGTTTGGGGGGACTCCTTGCCCGCTCTGATCTTCTTGGAGCAGGTGTAATCGCCTGGTCTGCAAGCTCACCTGCCAGGTTCGGCAGACCAGGGCTTTGATGCCCCCTGTATCCGGGCGACCCTCCATGCTGTTGACTGGCTGGATCCTCTAAACCCAGACCAGAGTTCCTTGGTGGGGTGGATTTCCCCAAGTCCATTGGTAGGGTGGAATTCCCCAAGTCCCCAATGGACCCCTCTTGGGAGCACTGTCCCGTGAGCCCAAGACCAGCAACTGGAGTGGCCTGAAAAGCTGGTTGCAAGCAATGTCCCATTGACCCAGTGCCGGTACCAGGGACAGAATTTCCAGAGTCAGGAGCTACCTCCATGGCAAGACCCACTACTGGTGACTGGGAAGTTCTGCTGTCGTGGAAAGACTGTGGTCCACAATCATAATTGTGGTCCTCCTCCCCCCAGAGAGCAGAGCCAGGAGCGGAAGTGTGGCTGGGAAGCCTCCAGCGCGGTTGGTCGATGTGATGTCGGATCACACGACCATCATCCAAGGCCACTTTGTATGACAGTGGCCCAGAGAACTTGCATACCACTGCTGTCACCCAGAGATGTCCAGGTCCATAGTTCCTTACCCAGACCAGATCACCAACCTGTAGTCTCCTAGGTGCCCACAGCTGTGACACCTGTGACACCACCCAGTCTGGATGCAACCTGTCCAGTTTCGTAATGAGTCTGCGACCCGATCGGAGTTCTTCCCAGTGGCTGTGCAAGGTGTGGTGCAGTGGGAGAGGAGAAAGTCAGCCAACCTGTGATGCCAGCTTCCATGAGTGATTGTCTTTAAAGCATCTTTGGTTGTGCACACCATCTGCTCAGCCTGACCGTTGGAAGCTGGATGAAATGGTGCTGATGTTGCATGATGGATCATGTTGGCCTGTAGAAAAGCCTGAATCTCAAAAGTAGTGAATTAGGGTCCGTTGTCAGAGACAAGGACATCTGGAAGTCCATGAGAGGTGAAGTTCCCTCTCAACACCTGGATGGTCCTGGCAGCAGACTGGAACAACCTCTAGCCACTTGGAATGGCTGTGCACGAGGATAAGGAAGAATTGCCCCTGAAAGGGCCCAGTGTAGTCAATATGAACCCTCAACCAAGGGGCATGTGTCTCCTCCCACCCTTGAAGGTGGATAGCTCGGACTTCCTCTTCCAGAAACTCTGGAACTCTGTGCCTGGACACGTGTCAGGCCATCCTGAGAGCACCCATGTCAGCATGCGTGTTAGCGTGTGATCAGTGGCTGTTTCTGCAGCCACGTCCCTAGCAGGGGAATGTGATGAGCTGGGGCAGGATCTTACTCTACAAGCTGTAGAGATAATCTGCTGAGGCCATCTGCATGGCCCATCTCTTTGCCTGGTTTGTGAACCAGTGTATGGTCATATGCAGAAAGGAAAATAGACCATCTCAGCATCCTAGAAGAAATTATATGTGGGGTTTGCTTGTTGGTTGTAAACAACCCCAGCAGTGGCTTATGGTCTGTAAAGACTGTTAAATGGCGGCCATATAAAAAGTCATGGAACTTTTTTATGCCAGCCACTATGGCCAAGGCTTCCCTATCTATCTGCACATAATTACATTCAGCAGATGATAGGGTCCTAGAATAGTAGGCTACTGGGACTTGTGTCCCATCAGCCTTCAAGTGACCTAACACAGCCCCAATTCCATAAGGGGATGCATCACAGGCTATGCATACAGGCAAATGCTCATTGAAATGCACTAGAACCGCATTTGAGGATAGCAAGGCCTTGACCTCTGCAAAACTCCTTTTGTGGACTTTAGTCCACAGCCATGGAGCCTGTTTATCCAAGAGCCGGTGTAACGGCTCAGCCACTGCAGCCTTGTGAGGGAGGAAAGAATGGTAAAAGTTTAACAGTCCCAGAAAAGCCTGAAGTTCGCTTTTGGACTTGGGACTTGGGGCCTGCTGAGTTGCTTTGAGCTTGGATTCAGCAGGATGGATGCCCTCAGCATCAATACGGAACCCCAGAAACTCAGTGGAAGTGACTCCAATTTTACACTTATCTTGCTTCAGCTTCAGCCCTGCTTGGCGGAAACGCAGCAAGACGGCTCTAAGCCTTTCAGCCAGATTTTCAGATGATTCCCCAGTGATGAGGACATCATCAAAGTATGGGCAAATGCCTGGAATATTACGAAGCGTGTGCTCCATCACACTTTCGAAGATGCCAGGGGCTATGTTAACTCCAAACTGCAGCCTTTTTACTTTAAATGCTCCCCAGTGTGTTACAATTGTCTGGGCCTCTGCCGTTGCCTCATCAACTGGTAATTGTTGATAGTCCTGAGCCAAGTCAAGTTTAGCAAAAATGCGGCCTCCTTTGAGGAAAGCCAGAATGTGGCTCACCACAGGCACCGGGTACGAATTCTGCTGCAATGCTTTGTTAAGTGTACACTTATAGTCCGCACAAATTCGGATTTCACCATTGGCTTTCAGTGGCGTAACTATGGGGGTTTCCCATGTATTGCAGTCCACAGGTTCTAAGATGCTGGAGCAACTTGTCCAGCTCTGTATCAATCTTGTTTTTCAACACAAAGGGCACCCTTCGGGGCTTAACCCTAATGGTGTGATGGCTGGATCTAAACATAAAGCAATGGGAGGCCCCTTGTACGAGCCAAGCTCTGAACTGAACACATCAGCAAACTCCTTACAAAGTTCTGCAAGGCCTGGTGTTTGCAAACTGTGAAGCCCAGTCACTTGAATCCCAAGGGCCTCGAACCAATCGAGTCCAATAAGACTTGTGCGATCACCCCCAACTACCACCACATCTAGCAGCCCTTCGAAATTCCTATGCTGCACCTTGAGCGTGGCCTCCCCCTTCACACTGACTCTGGAATTTTGGAAGTCAGTAAGGATTAGATTCGATGGCCTGAGTTTAACTCGTAGGCCGCTTAAAAGTGTCTAGAGAAATGATCGATAAAGCAGACCCTGTGTCCAACTCCATCATAAGGGAACCCCTTGCAACTTCAAATCAATGTGAAGCTTCCTCCTAAGCAGCCTGTGGGCCCCGGTTTTAAAAATGCTTCTCCGGGACACGCAAAAGCCCACCCTGTTCTGGCTGGGGACCCTGGTACCTTTCTGAGGCAATTTTTCCAAAGACCGGTCCTTCTGGTGACCCAAACAGACGGAGGCAATGTGCCCTTGCCTGCCACATGCCCGGCAAATGGCGGAGCGGAAATGGCAGTCGGAGCGCTTGTGGCGTCCTCCACATCCGAAACACCGAGGTAATGAAGTCGTCTATCCTTTACTTTCTTGAGGCCTTCTTTCTGCCTGCTGCTGTAGTATGTCCACCTCCACCTCTGGATCCTCTTCGGATACTTCTCGAGCGACCACTTGATGGATGGTACTAGATGTTGGAGGGTTCTTGGCAAGCTGCAAGGCCTTCACAGCTCCACCTGCTGCTTCTTCAGCTGCAATTTTTTTCAGAGCATCTTGGAAAGAAACGTCTTCCTTTGCGAAGAGTTTCTGCTGCAGCTCATGACTCCTCAGTCCACAAACTAAACAATCCTGGAGCCTCTCTTCCAGGCCCTTGAATTCGCAGGGCCTAGCTGCTTGCCGTAATGCAGCAACAAAATCCGCAGCAGATTCACCAGGCCTCTGATCCCTCTGCTCAAATGCGTGTTGTCATGCAATCACTGAGAGCTTGGGTTCGAAGTGTTCTCGCAGCATTCTCTTTAGCTCAGCATAGGCAATTGATTCAAGTGGTGCTGGGGTGACCAGATTCTCTGCAATATTGAAAGTCTCTTGCCCACAGACACACAGCAAGGTAGCAGCTTTGAGGCCGTCTTCTCGGATTTGGTTTACCTGAAAGTAATTCTCTACCTGGGCCACGTAAGACCTCCAGCGTTCTGGATGAGCTGTGTCAAACTCAGACAGACGGCCCAGTTTGGACATTGTTACAGCCCTCTAGCTTCATCAATGCCTCCTGCTGCAAAGTTGAGAAGGGGTCCCTTTGCCGAGCTGTTCTCCAGCGTTCTCGTACTGGCAGGCAGAGTCACGATCTCCGGATGCTGAACTTCCCAGTGCTTCAGGCCTTCCTTGGTGAGTCAGCCTATCTTTTGTTGTTTTCTTTGCAGCAGATCCCACCTTTGTCGCCAATGTTCTGTTTCCAAAGAAAGGGCATTGAGGTGAAGCAGGAGTAACAAAAACAGTCTTCTTTTATTGAAACACCAACAGAACTGAAAACAAAATGACATGGGTTCTTTTTATAGTCCCTTGCAAAATACAGAATCAACCAATCGTTGCAGAGTATTTCTCCCGCCTTGCGCATGTGCGCAAGACTGGAGACAGCCTGTCTGGTCCCGGGCATTCACATGGTTTGCCCGGGGCTCGTTTGCATCCTGCACCTGCTGAATAGCTCAGCAGGCCCAGGACATAACAAGAACCATAATCTGTTTTAAAAGCTAAGTGTGCACCAGAGTTGATAATTACAGCTCTCTCTCTCTCTCCCCCTCCCTCCCTCCCTCCCTCCCTCCCTCCCTCCCTCCCTCCCTCCCTCCCTCTCTCTCTCTCTCTCTCTCTCTCTCTCTCTCTCTCTCTCTCTGTGTGTGTGTGTGTGTGTGTGTGTGTGTGTGTGTGTGTGACAAACAAGATAGTTTTGGATCCTAGGAAGCTTCATGGGCTATCAAAGATGAAGAAAAGAGAAGTTCTTCATGCAAAGGCAAATCAAGGATATATAGTTTTATTAAATTGAGATGAGATTATCAGATTATGGTCATGAAATCTGCCATGACATTTCATCTGAGAAAACTAAGACCCTGAACTTTCGCTGCTTGGAGAAATAAAAAATATTTGAACATAAAGGTTTAACATGAATAGTTTTCAGAACAATATGAACTTTTCTTCTCTTTTGTTAATTCAGATAATGAAACTTTATCAGTATTTGTTTGGTAATAATTAATTTCACTTTAGCCTCACCCGTAGAGATGCTGATGTTTATGCAACTGATTTTAATGAGGCCTCCTAGAGGTAGCTATGTTTATACAACTGATTTTAATGAGGCCATTGTTTCCAAAGTGCTAGAAAAAAATGTCATTTGGATCTGTTAGAGCCATTTCAAAGTTGTAATATACAAACCAAATTCTTTTTATATTTCTTTGGGGAGGATCTGAAAGATAAAGTTTACCAATAAATGAATTATGACCATTATCTTTTCTTTTTTATTGCTTTCTGTTTGGAGATAATAAGAATGATATATGAAAATAATATATCACATGGAGCTTCAATGCATAATCACTGAACCACAGATTTTTTAAAGCTAGTTCATTAAAACCAGGATGGAGGGGGATGTCAAAATGATGGGTTTGATTGAATAACTGAACCTCCTCTCCTTTTCCAAATGCATTGCACACATCACACACATACACAAAATGGGGTGGGGTTTTGATCTCTAGTCCCCTTTACTATTTTGATGCTGGTTACTCCCTTTAAGATGCCCTTGACTAAAACCAATAAAATGTGACATACAGAATAATATTGGATGCAGCAGTGAATAATCATAAGTTCTTTTTATCATTTAGTTTACAAAATTTAATCCATCTGTATGTCAAAATATTCCAATATTTAATCCACACTTATGATTAAGCATATATAACAGTGATGGCGAATCTTTTAGAGACTGAGTGCCCAAACCACAACCCAAAACCCACTTATTTATTGCAAAGTGCCAGGGCCGCATCAGCATTGTGGTGCTTTCAGGGGGGCAGGGAGGCTCCTTTGAGTGCTGCCTCTGGCACGCAAAAACCAGGGGCACAAAAATGGGTCACCATGCTGCAAGGTGCAAAAATGGCCGCTTCCGCACCGCAGGGTGCAGATACAAGATGCTGCACCACAGAAGAACGGGGCAGGGCTAGTGAGTATCATGCAGGCACTAGCTCCGCCCCATTTGCAGTGTGTCGATGCTCGTGGCCCCGTGCGCGCATGCACGCATGTAAAACGCTTCCCCCTCCATTTTCTTCCAGTCCACCAATCGACAATGGTTGGAGACCTCTGCTCTACCACCTCTACTCAAGCTTACTAGTTGGCTGCTTCACCTCCTTTGTGCTGGGCGGGGCTCCTGCTCTGGGTGGCAGTGGTGGCCTGATGGACCTGCTGCTGGCAGAGGTGGCACACATGCCAACAGAGAGGACTCTGAATGCTGCCCCTGGCACGCATGCCATAGGTTCGCCACCACTGATATATAACTAGTCATTGATCAATATTCTTAGTATGAACATTTTAAAAGGATAGGTCTTATACAATTATTTTTCATAGGGGGGTGAATTCTCCTACTTAAAATGTTATCTAGTAAAAGCAAAATTGCTGTCTAGAATAATCAGCTTCAATTAAATATATCACGGATAAAAAACCCATCCCATAGTGATCTCAGTTATCTCAGAAAACTAATTGACCTATCTCATATATTTCCTCTTCCTAGAGAGAATTCTTACCCATAATTTGTTTTACTGAAATACAAAAATACAAGGATATAAAATTAATACAAACCAAGGATCATATAAAAAAGAGGAAAAAATAAAAAATGGAGGGGGGGAGGAAAAATATATAAAAAGGCAGCAGAAAAGAAAAAAATATAGAAAGAAATGACTCCCCCCTTCATCAAGACAAGAACAAACATTTTCAATAAAAACCTTCTCTAATAGTTCAACCAAAAATCTCTTCATCCCATATCTCATCTTTTATTTATTGGCAAGTAATTAAGCCTCATTTTTCAATCATAATCAGCAAAAGTTTATTAAGAATTACCAGAAATCCAAACACACAAACACACGTACACACACATATTAACTTTAAATGAGTAAATCTATTTCATATTTCTTTCTTTTCCTTTATAATACCATAATCCAGTGGTGGCGAACCTATGGCACACGTGCCAGAGGCGGCACTCAGAGCCCTCTCTGTGGGCATGCGTGCCATGCCCCGGAGATGGCAACTGTCCCTCTTCAACCAGCCACCCACTAACTCACTGAGGTCCCACATGGCCAAATGCACCCCAGCATGGCTGGTTTCCCCCCCCCCCATCCCATCCCTCCTGGCCTCACATACTCTCCTTTTCCTGGGCACGACCCACTGCATTATCTCCTCAGCTGTCGGCCAGCTGTCCAGCTCAGAGGTGGCTTCTCTGAACTGCTGGCAGCAGGCTGCAGAACCCCAGAGTGCGCTGTTCAAGGGGGCGGCAGGCTGTGGACACTGTTGGCCCCCATGCGCTTGCTGGCCTCTGTGTGGCGGGGGCTGATGGTGTCAGGCAGCAGCTGCCTTGGCCCCTGCCTCACCTTGCCCTGCGACAAGGGCACCCCTGTCCTGCTTTGTCTTGCCTTGCCTCACCCTGCAGGATGAGCCTCCTGCCCACTGTCTCATCTGCCAGAGACCCCCTGGATCTTCCCCAACCCTGCCCAGCCCCCACAGGCATCCCTCCCCACGAGCAACATCAAGGTGACCATGCCTACCTTGGCCACACCCACCCAGTCTGCCATGACCACCACAACCATGCTCACCCAATGGGCCACGCCCACTTGGCACCCGGTGATAAATAAGTGGGTTTTGCATTGCAGTTTGGGCACTCAGTCTCTAAAAGGTTCGCCATCACTGCCATAACCTGTTATTTTCTCTAAAAAATACAAGGAAAAATATCTTTTTCTCATATCTTATCTCATATCATATCTATAAACAAAGCTTTAAAGCCTCAGCATTCAGGCTACTCAAGAAAAACCTATTAAAAGCTGTTAGAAAAGAGGATCGTGCATAGTTTAATCTTGATCAAATAATCCAACTTTATAAACCTTCATTTTAGTTTTAAATATCTTGGTTATTCCTTTTAAATAATGTCTGAAAACGTGATTTTTTTCTCTCTTTTCTGTTTTTCAGGTATTCTTTTATAAGTATAATATATCCCTTTTGTAAATCCAAAGTAAGAAATTTGTTCAAGTCAGTTTTCTGAGTTGAAATCCCCGTATCTAAGTATTCTTAAGATTTATTATTTGTGTGATTCTTTTAATTATTAAAACCTAAGGCACTTTCATTTGTAGATCCTGTATAGTATCTTTGTCAATATTGTTCTTGTATCCTGTCAATTTTAAATTCATATCCAAAACAACCTGATTTTCATTTATATCTTCTTCGACCTCTTCTTTTAAGCCCATTTTTATTGTATCAGTCTAAATAGTAAGTTCTGGGGACATTGTTGCCAAATATCCTTAAATTCTTCCAGAGTTTACAAAATTGTAAACAAACTAAAGAACTATTCTTAAAACTTTTTAAAAATCTTTTTCTTGCCCTTTAGTTCATTTGAATACTTTTAAAAATCTGTGTTCTAATCAACCTTTTGCTGCTTATTTCCAAGTTAAAAAAATATTTTTTTTAAGTTTTAAAGTTACATAAATCTTCTTTAGTTGCAGATTGCAGGAAAATCATTTAGTATAATAAGACTTGTCTTTCTGGAGATTCTTAATGTCCAAAAAGCAATTTACAAGCCATTTCCAATAAAAGTGATTAAGAGGGGAAGTAAGTGAGCTCAGTGTCCTTGGGCAAAGCTGTCTCTCCCAGCTCCCAAAGCTCAACAATCTTCCAGAGACTGCTATTTTATGGTCCCATCATAGGGAGCAACTGTAAGGAGCACTCTGGGCAATCCCAAGACATCTGAAGAAGAAATCAGGGACCTGGTTCCTTTACCAGCTTCACTTTCCATTCTGACTGTTGGCTCTACTAAAAGTGAAGCCATTTTATTCTGCCATTGCTTTACTGCAAGTTCAAAATTTTAATTTGTTTCTGGTAAGAAAATGCAATTAGTATTTCTGTAGGTCTAGTAGGAAGTTATACAAACACACATACATCCAATGTAAATATATAAGCATACAAAGTTCATGCTATTTTATGTAACTTACATTGGCTATTAAACTGAGAGTAAGATTTTCATACTATTCTCTATTTAGACAAATCAAATTGTCTAAACTTAGAAATTCATATCATATCACAAAGTTTCTAAAGTACTAGCAAATCACAATATTCTTAACCAAAAGAGATTTATGGGGAGGACAAATACCGGTAAGATACATTGTCATTCCAGAACAATAAATATATTTTTAATAATTTTTTGGTAATCTTTTTGGAAAGGAGGGTTTCCACCACAAAGATTAATTTCAAGATCAATGCTGTTTATAATTTCTGCCATTTCGAAACAAACTGAAGGATTTGTGCTGACCATTTTTAATGAATTGACAAAAATATATGCAAACCCTTATTTCCATTGCATGAAAAAATTGCTTCACTTGAATTAATGAATGTTACCATTCTGATTTCATTTATGGTATTCTTTCAATCTAGAAAGTCATAAAATAACCAGACTTCAAATTCACACCTTCATGAACCTAGAGAAATTAATGAGATTTAGCAATAAGGGAATTTCTGTGCTAGTAGAGGAACAGGGTAATAAACATGTTTGAATAGTTTTAAAGAAGGTACTATAAAATGTAATGGATGGTTTCCAGAACGAAATGGCAGTATTTCAACATACCCATAACTGACACATCATATTCTATAAGCAGAGTTGCTTCTTGCCCACACTGTTTGAGAATACCCATGGCTTCATTGTGTGAAGTTCCAACAAGCCGAATTCCATCAATGCTGAGCAACCTGTCTCCAGGCTTGATAGTACCCTCTCTGAAAAAGAACAGTTGTTATTCATTTAATATAATGTTTCTTAGCAAACTCTTAGAAAATATCTAGATTTTCTAGTGTTCTTTCTCAACATCCAACACAACTGTCTGTTCTCTTAAAATTTACTATGGGTATGCATACAAAATATTTTATTTCAAAAATTTGAGCATAACATTTCCCAGTTTAATCATCAGATAGATGGCAACTGTCCCTCTTCAATCAGCCGCCCGCTAATTCACCGAGGTCCCACGTGACCAGATGCGTCCCAGCATGACTGGTTTCCCTCTCCCCATCCCATCCCTCCTGGCCTCACATGCTCTCCTTTTCCTGGGCACGACCCACTGCATCACCTCCTCAGCTGTCGGCCGGCCGTCCAGTTCAGAGATGGCTTCTCTGAACTGCTGGCGGCGGGCTGCAGAGCCCCAGAGTGCGCTGGTTGAGGGGCTGGCAGGCTGTGGCTGCTGATGGACACTGTCGGCCCCCATGCGCTTGCTGGCCTCTGTGTGCGGGGGCCAATGGTGTCAGGCAGCAGCCGCCTCGGCCCCTGCCTCACCTTGCCCTGTGACAAGGGCATCCCCACCCTGTCTCACCTTGCCTCGCCTCACCCTGCAGGACGAGCCTCCTGCCCACTGCCCCATCTGCCAGAGACCCCCTGGATCTCCCCTAATACTGCCCAGCCCCCACAGGCATCCCTCCCCACGAGCAACATCAAGGTGACCATGACCACCTTGGCCACACCCACCCAGTCTGCCATGACCACCACAGCCATGCCCACCTAGTGGGCCATGCCCACCTGGCACCCGGTGATAAATAAGTGGGTTTTGCATTGCAGTTTGGGCACTCAGTCTTTAAAAGGTTCGCCATCACTGAGATAGATTATCTGGAAGACAGGGGCAATGTTTCAAGCTCAAAAGAGAATTGATTTGAGTGCCTTGAGCAAAAAGCACTTAGTGACCACTGCCAGTCCCAACTGTGGTCACTAAACAAGGACTGCCAGTATTGTAGAAAGCTTTTTTATACTGCACTGGCAATCATGGAAAATTTAGATCTGCCCTTTGAATCTTATTATGTTTGCCAGCTATAAAAATAGTCTTTAGAAATTGTAGTTGCTCATACTTTCCATTTAAAAATGTGCAAGCTTGAAAATCATTATTTTATTCCCTTACAAAAGGTTTTTTTTTCTTATTCAACATGACAGATATTGGAATAATCTTTCTTTTCTGGGTTCATATAAAAATACATTCAGTTCTATAGAAGAAATTACTGTTATCTTTCCATCCATAAGATATTAAGCCATTCCTAAGATATGCTTTAAAAAAAATATTAAAGGACTTTTTTTCAAATAGAAAAAAAATAACACCCTAGAATAAAAATAAAATTTTGGGGAAACAATTTTACAAAAAACAGAAGTTTAAACTTGTACAGTATTTTGTTCTCTGTGTCCTACTTTAAACACTGGTTAAACATTCAGATATTAAACCCTATTTAATTAAAAAAGCCATGTTTCTTTAAAATTCACATCATGCAGTCTTATGCAATGCTTGTTATAACACAAATAATGAAATATGTAATTTATTAAGTTAGATTGTATGATTATACATGAGGGTGTCTCATGTGCTTTGTACTTCTGGGTCTTAATTTGCACCTTCCTCCAGTAATTTAGCCTTTGACCTTTTGTATTTATATCTCTTCCTATTTGTGAATGTCAATATGTATAAGTGCACTCCAGAAAATGAAATATACCTCTCGGCAGGACCTCCAGGTCTAACACATGTTATTACAATAGGACGGGATTTATTTCTGACATCATGTGCTCCACCTAGGAAAGTCAATGAAACGGACACATTCTTACACATGTATCAAAATCTATATCCAGATTAATATCTTGAATATCTTTAGAATGTTTGAACATAAGTTTTCTTTTCCACTCCTGTTTTTAATATTACTTAAATATTCATGAGGCTGGTTCATAAACATAATGAGCAGAATCCAGTTATATTTGTTGGGACTAATTCCATGAAAACCATACAATGATATTTGATTACAACTAGATTTTCATACAATTATTTGTATAAAAATTATTAGCAATGGGGGGAGTGTGTATAATGGATGAAAGCATACAATATGGGAGTAAATCAACTCAAAATTTTTGGAAAACAAATTATTATGGGAACTTACCTCTAATTACAAATCCAAAAGTGTTCCCTTCTTTATGTAAAGTAACTTCCACAGTTCTAAAAATAACACCTGAACCTTGTACAGCTGAAAAATAAGATAAGCCTTCTAATTATACTGCTTGCAACAAAACTAAACTTTATAATTTAATCATAATTAATGTATCATATATTTGAGCTGAGTTTTGTGCCCAAGGTGGGACTAGAACTCATGGTTCCCCATTTTCTAGCCAGTACACCAAAAATAGCAAAATGGATGAGCTCAAAATCTTCTTTGCGAAATAGATGTTAAGATCACTAAATGGAGCATCGAAAGCTAAATTACTTTTATTCTCAAGTAACATAAAAGCATTACACCAAAATTAATCCTGATAGCAGAACTGCAAATATATATGAAACTTTTACCTCAGGATCTCGGGTTGGGGACCATAAAAGATTGCACTAGTAATGGGATGAAGTCAACTCAGAACTGCAAATATAGATTTAATGGAGGCTCGGGAAGAAAAATAGGCAGTAACAGAGAATAGAAAAATCTCCCTTCTGGGTTTCATTGCATCATGAATATACTGTAGCATGTTATCCTCTTGGATAGAGAACAGAAATTATTGAAAATAATGGCAACTCATGTATCTTGTACCAGAAAAGGGTGATGTTGCAGATTGCTATGAATGGGATAAATGAGATTAGAAGGCATAAATTGTTGCATTATGATATACAGCTCCTGCAACATCAGCTGAGCATACAATCCAAAAAATATTATGTGGCTTTTCAGTTATAGTGCATATATGACAATTATGCTAACTTTTAAATGTTCAGTTTTGCCTTTGGTGATTATCAAAATGAAACATTCTTAGGAGATTTCAAATCACCTCTTTTTGGGTTTTAACAATAATTAGATTTGCCCTTTACTCAATAGCAGAAATCAAACTAGGACAATAGATGGGAAAGAGTGCAAGCTCATAACACTGATAATCAATTGGAGATAAGACACTGAGTTCAGTTACTCTCAAGGTCAAATTCTGCCAAATACAACTCGCCTAGAAAGAGAAGAGTCAGCAGGAAGATTGAAGAAAAAGAAAATTAGAAGTTGGTGCAAAAAATTCCCCCGATCTTCTTAACTTTAAAATTCTCATCAGACTGAGCAAAAATAACTGAATATACCCTGGAGACATTTTTTAATAGTATAATGATAATAGCTATTACAGAACTGCTTAGAACTTTAGTATCAACAAAAAATTAAAAAAAAGACTTGAACTTTGATTTATTAGATAATACAACACAACTCAACATAGGAACAACTCAAGATTCCAATAACTTAAAAATAGGAAGTATGATAGTTTAACATCAGATAGTGGGAAAAGTGGCAATGGATGAATATGAGACAAGTCTGACAGCAGTTTTTCTCTGATCAAGAGGAAAAAAAGTTCCTATAGATTTGACAACACAATGAATGTAGTTTGTAAATGGCCTCTACATGATAAGCAATCTACAGTCACTTGATAATACAATATCTTCTTAACATTTACTCATAGTACCATTAATTCTATCTGTATGTCCTCCAAAACCTCTAAGTAACATTTATTTTTGCCCTTTTCTTTGGGACCTCAAAGTTTACCCTGTGAACTCCAAGATCAAGTGGGAACTTGAACTTGAATTTTCCAAGATAAAAGCACTAGAAAGACATGGCTGAAAATCTGTTGGGGAAGATTTTTGAGCAAAATGCACTAGCATGCTGAAGTTCTAACTGATGATAGTGAAGCAATAACATGACCATTGATCAATAATTTATCAATAGACAAGCCTTTGAATTAGTCCTTCATGGATGCAGCAGAAAGACTGGAAAACAAATATTATTGGTATTTAAACAAGTTTAATCATTTTATATATTTATTAATTTACTTAGTTTATTTATTTAATATTTATATCTTCTAACTTTTTTATTTTTGTAGGTGTATTCAAGCAATTAAAAAGAGAAACAGTGAAAGATAGATATATGCTGAATGCTGAGCAGCAGTGCTTTATCAAGTGTCTTCTCAATGGTTGGCAGAGCCCTAGTTCTTATATTAATGTAAAACAGTGTCACAAAAAAGCATAGAAAGAACAACCCTCAAGACAATCTAAACAGTCTGATTTCAAAAGGTAGTCAACTGATTTGATCTATGAATCTTACTTTAAAAACTATAGAAACAGATTTGTATACACAGATTAAAGTATAAAAGCATGAGCTATGCCCCTATTAGTGAAACATGGAAAAGAATTTAAATGGGAATTCAGATAACTACCTTATATTGATTCAAACTATGAATTCAGTATTTTCTATCTACAATGATTTTCAAGGATAACAATCAGGAGCCCCCCTAGATATGCCAGAGATTAAACTGGAACTTGCCAGCCAGGATGGATAGGGAAGGAAAATTTTTTTTTTACCTTTCTTGTGCTAAGATTGAATGTTATAGCATTCTATTTTTCTTTAGCTCAAAATTAATCTAAAACCAGGCAAGACTTTTTTTTTTTGCTCCTAGAACTAATGGGAACATTGTTTGTGTGTGTGTATATTTCTTAGTCCATATTGTCACTCAGACACAAATGAAGCAACAGAGGAAAAGTATGCAGTACTTTACAAATAATGTCACAATTAGTGGGCTACAGTAATTGAAGGAGAAATGTTAGTGAATGTTTTGAAGTATCATCTAAATTATTAAAGGGCTTTCTTAACCAGTCTTTCAACTCTGATAGGACAGAGGAAAGTGCATAATTTCTGAGCCAGCTTTGTCAAAAGAAAACTGGGTGTTACATCAAATTATTGCAATTCTAAATTTAATATTCTCTTGCATATACAGTATGAGAGCGTCAATGTTAATTATCTCTGTTCAATAAGATGCTAATATACAGAGAGCTTGTTGCATTATAAGAAATTGCGTGTATGCATTTTGACTAACTATTGACAGTACTAGCTGGACATCTATCTTGGAGTTCGAATCCCACCAGGCTCAAGGTTGACTCAGCCTTCCATCCTTCCGAGATGGGTAAACTGAGGACCCAGAAAGGGCTGTAAAGCACTGTGAAGCAGTATATAAGTCTAAGTGCTATTGCCATTGTTATCTCATAAGTAAAATCATTATCAATTTTATTTACTCTCAGTATTAATGCCAAGCAATATAGCAAAACAGACTAATTTTTCAGCACAGTGGTAAAAACATACATTGAATATAATCTAAAAGATGTATGATTCAAAATAAGCATATTTAAACATATTTAAACTGGATGCTTAATTGTTAATCAAAATGCTCTCACTGAGGTCACAAAGCTTAATTATTTTTAGCATTTACTAAAGATTATCTAAGCGGCATTGCAGTTTGGCAGTGTTAATAAAAACATAAATGTAACTATCTTGTACTTAAGTAAAGTATGCTTGATTCAATTCCTTCACTGTTTTCCTTGAGTAACTGTTTTTACTCTCTGAGAAAATAGATTGTCATGGAATTACACAGTAGCTGTCCAGATGAAGTTGGAGACACTAACACAAACTTGTATATGTATATGTATATATATACATATATACATATACATATACATATACACACATACAGGAACACCGGAACATCATAAGGTAAATTAAACAGTATACAGAGGAAAAAAGAGAGGGGAAAAGGGAAAAAACTCCCCCTTTATATTTACAGCAACCAATTATAGCATAGATTGCATCATGCATAAGCCAGCACTCTCTGACTACAACTGTGTGTTCTGGCCTATTGTACACTTTACTATTCTTAAGAATAATGTCTGATTAGATAAAATCATCATAGTACTAGAGAGCTCTTCCACCTTCATCAATAGCAATCCTCTTTCCAGAGTCTCTTCTGGCAACATACAGATCACCCGGTAGTTATAAGTATTTCACAAATGGCAACCTAGATAAGCATTGCTAATGTGGAAATTAAAGAACAAAACAGTGAGGCTGTGAAACAGGAGAAGAGAATGTGTTGGGGAAAAAGCTATTATCATATTTGTATCATACCATCAGTTTAATATATCCATTAATTTTACTCTTGTAAAAACATTTTACACAGATTATTTTATAAATTATTACTTACAAGCAGGTGGCAGCTCATACTCCACTTCTAATACAACCCGCTCACCAACATTCTTGAGCAAACTAATGATCTCATCATGACGAAACTTTGTCAGGTTGATTCCATTTACAGATTTGATGTAATCCCCCACATCCAGTTGGTCACTTCTGCAACACACATCTTTTCTTCAGTGAAGCTGTATTTTATTTGTCTTGTAACATTTAAATGTTTGTAGCTCAGGGTTGAAATGAGAGGTTCTTGGTGCTCTCTGAGCTTGTTTGTTTTCTTGCAGATATTTCATTACCCATACTAGGTAACTTCATCCATCTAGGATGAAACATTACCCAAACATCTGCAAGAAAACAAACTCAGAGAGCACCAAGGACCCCTCGTTTACAAGTAAAAATATATTATTTTATAGGTAATTTTCAAAATAGTGATATGACATTCTATATATAGCAATATAATATTCCTTTATTTGTGTAGTATTATTACCATATATAAAAGCCTTACAAAGCAAAAATGAGTCTTTATTTTAGGAAGCAAGTCAAATTGTTTCTCCATATAGTCCATTGGCTATTTGATTGACAAGGTCTCTGCATGTCCAAATTTCTATAATTTGACCCTTTAAATGACACAGATCTCTCAAAAATGTACTAGATAGGAGAATAATATTTCAGAGTGTCATGTGGAAATCATTCACTTAAGATCATTTTGAGAGAGCAGTGATTAAACCTGAATCCTGCTTTATGTGAGACATGTTTTCTACGAACATTAGGTTTAGTGAAATATAATTTAAAATACAACTGAATTGTTCACAAGTAGAAAAAGTTGCCAATTTAAGAATTAGTCACAGAACAATTTATTTATTTTTTTGAATTCTTTGTCACCACTTGACTGCAGAATATATTTTGCATATCACCAAACATTTTCTTTATTTGTAATATTGCATCTTACAATATTTCTCAACTTTCTCAGCTATCACAGTTTTGTGTTTCTTCTCTAATGGCCTAATTTAGGTAAAGACATCTATTATTTATTGTTGAGGAATTTGAAGCTATTTTGTGTGTGTGTGTGTGTGTGTTCTTTGTCTTGAAAAGTCTTTACCTAGCAGCAATTCCTCCTTGTCGAAGGTTAGACACTCTTGGTTTTCCATCTTTGTCTGTTCCACCAGATACTGTAAGCCCCAAAGTAGTGCCCTCTTTCTTTATCAGTTCAACTACTGTTGAGCCTTTGAATTCCTCTGTTGAAAAAAATATTACTATTAAAAAAGTTTACATTGTAAACTGTAATTTCAGAAAAACTGTAACTTCCATAAAGAGAAAAGGTAGCTTGAAAAATATTTTGGTATTAAGTTTTTTCAAACACAAATGATGAAATGGATTCTATTCCCCCAGAGTTTTTTTCACAATATATTTGCTAGCCATTAAGATATCATTTTGTTGTAAGAATTTTTTATTCTTTAAAAGATCTCTTATCTGTGTTTTAATGTCATAACAATGACTTAGTGCTGAGAAATAAATCAGTAAATAGACTCCATTGTTTGCAGCTTGCAGAGGAAAAAAAGTAGGTTATTTTTAAAGATTATATACAACATAATACTACATGTGGTTGAGCCTGTTGAAATCAATGGACAAAATACATTTAATTTAACCTAAATAAACATTATTTTAAACATACATTATTCTGAACAAATGACAGTTTGTAAATAAAATAAAAAATATGTTGACAAAAAGCTTAAATTGCTAATCTGGTAATCTTACTTTGAGAAAAACATCTAATGAACAACTCAAGGATAAGCTTTCCTATTTCAGACCCACCCCCCAAAACCACATGCCTTAGCATAATCCTGTCCTAAGTAATGAAATCCATTAAGGTTTTCTATCTTAATCTTAATTATAATGAAATAATCCAATTCAATAGGAGTTATTACTACTATAAATAGAATTGCAAAGTTGGAGAGCTGGTATCTATTGAAATACCTTTTGTGTATAGATGTCTAGCACAATGTCTCAGACTGTCTTTCCAAGAATTATTTTATTTCATCATTTATATTTGTTTTTATTTATTTTTAAAATATGTATTACATATAAAAGCTTAAAGCATTTGACTAATTATAAACACTGATTCAACAAGAATGTTAGCATTCTTATTCTATATTTCTGATTTTCAAGGGTTAGTGGCCATTTTGAATATATTGATAAGTTGAAAAGGGTACTCCAGAAATGCAGAAATTTTGATTACAAGATTTCATATGGGACACTTGAAATTTCCAACAATGATTATCAAGTTTTATTTTTTGCAGCCAAAATATAAGCAAATATATTGTAGAAACTGGATTAAAGCCAGAGCGATTGTTTTAAAATTTAAAATGGAGTGGAATTTACGTTTTAATGTCAAACCTATTTTGGATCGCATTGATGAATTTAAAGAAGAAAGTATTGCAATATTGAAAGAGACTAATACAGAAATATTAAAATTAATTAGATCCTTTTTTCCAAATGAAATTGATTTGCAACCGACTGTTGAACATTTTATACAACAACCTAAACAAGAAGAAGACAGTATTGAGAATAAAAAGAATAATGGGAAATAGATCTTGCTTGATAAACAGTTCATTTACAGAGTGGAGGAAGAGGATTTGTTTCAAGACAGGAGGGGATGGCTATTCCTCTCAGACATGCAGCAAGAAGAAGATTTAACTGAGAAAAAAGAGAAATTGATCCAGTTTAAGAAGCAATCTATTTATGGCGCTGAGGATCAGGAAAATCAAAGACAGAGATTTGAAATGTTACCTCAACGAAAGTCTATGGTTAAGAGAAACAGAGGACTAATGCAAAGGTTAAGATGGTTTATATGGACTCAAATGACATTGCAAGTAAAAAAGAGAGACTTATTACTTGGAAGGGAGGCCTCGTTATGGAGATTTACCTGGCAGAAGAAAAAACCAAGAGTACGACTGAAGAACTGAAATTTAAAATTGTATGCAAGGAATTATGGGTAATTTAAAACTATGGACTGGCTCAAGGACTAAGATTATGAGTAAGATGTAAAAGAAGATGATTAATGGAAGATATAATTAAATTGAAGAAGAATGTACTTGCTTTGAAATGATCTAGGTTTGACATTAGATTGATTGATTAATGGGATAGATAAGCATTATGTGATTTGATAAGGTTGAAGGAATCTAAGTTAGAAATGGATTAAATAGATTGTATTTGTTATTTAGGTTTATTTGACATATGAGAAAGCCCAGAAGATTGATGGTTTAGATATGTAAATGAAAATTAATATTCTTAACAAGATGATTTGTCTGTTTTGTTTAGTGGATTGAAATGATTTAAGGTTTGATATTAGATGGACTGATTGAGGGATTAGACATGTATTAGAATTGATAAGGTTGAATAAATGTTAAGTAGAGATTGTATTTAGTATATAGTTTAAAATTCTTGTTAGGATTATATAATAACTTTGTTTGAAGTAGTGGGCTTTCTTTTGTTTTACCCTGTACTCACTCTGGGAAGTCAAGGGGGGGTAGGGAGGGTTTACAATTTTATATACTATGTTTTCTCAACTGCAATTGGGGTTGATGTAAGAATATGTAATTATTGTTATTAAGGGGTTGCTCGGGTGGCCTCTGGGCACCACATCTGATGGAAAGAGGAAGGAGGAGTGAAGGCTGATGTAAGTAGAAAGTTGATAAGAAGGGGGAAGAGTAGGGATAGTTGGGTGGAGTAGAAGGAGGGAGATAGAGAAGGAGGGAGGAGAGTAGGTAGTTAGTTGGTAAGTGAGGGGAGAAGGTTAGGGTTAGGGGGATGTGGTAGTGGGGGTACCGAACAGTAATGTTAATTGTTTGGTAAATGTGGTCTATGATTATTTTCAGTTGAGTTATTATTATTAGATGTATTGAAATAAGTACTTATGTTTTGTTCATGGACGATTTTGAAATATGTATTTATGTTGTGATTATGTTTATTGTTTATTTTAACACTATGATTTGATTTGAGCATTTTTCTTTTTCTGTTAAAAATTAAAAAACCAATAAAAAAAACCTGCATTCTTTTGCACAATTATGTAAGAGTAAGTTCTACTGGAATAAGTGAAACTTACATGAATAAACATGGGCAGCTATGCAGAAAGATTAATCATTTGATCCATAGCTTACTATGACATTTACTCATTTTTATATGCCAAAGTAGTTCTGGCATGTAATCTTCTGGCAATGAAAGGAAGACACTCAATGATAAGAAAAAGGATAATCTGTCAGAAGTTATTCAATTCAAAGGCTTCATGTAAAATTATCATAAGACTTTTCCTAACTTGTTCCTTACGTGCACACTCAGACAAAAAATAAAAATAGAATTTTATATGCTGAAAGCATTGTTTATTTTAAAATCCAGATTCACCTTCCCTTTTGAAAGAACAGATATGATTTAAGGAGATCCTTTGCTCCAAAAGTGGGATTATGCCAATAAATGTATTATTGAACTAAAACTTCCAGTAGCTCCAAGAAGCACAGCCAGTGGTAAAAAATGCTGGGATATGTTGTTTAGCAACATCTATGGTCTACAGTTTATCTGTCCTAGTCTTAGCTGTTTTTAAACTGAGTAGAGAAAATATTTACATTAAATTTTATACAAATGTGTACTTCAGATGAAAAATAGGTTAGTTTTACGATACTTCCCTTTTCTGTGCATACTAAAAATATAAACATAAAAGGAATCATATGGTTCTTTTGCAGTGGAAGCAAACATTTGAGAGTTCAGAAAAGGAGTAAGGAATAATAAGACGAAGAGATTAAATGAATGAGATTTGAAAAAGGAGATATAACAAAATAGTTTATACTGAAATCATTTACTATGCTTCCCCAGACCTTCTATTATTTCTACACGTCTCATATAACATTTTATGTTCTTTAATGTCTCACTTCTCTCCTTTTTGAGAATCAACTTCAAGCATGACTTTCTCTATGTCTTGCTAAAGAGCAAGCCTCTGATCTGCACACCCCATATCTAGCATAAAGCCACTTCCTAAATTCTGCTTATTCTCACAGCTTGTAAGCTTTCAATTGGAATGCTGCCAAACACCTGCTCAGGCACACTTAGCAAACTAATACCCTTCTAGCTTTTGCATTCCCTCTTGCTATCTTTCTATTTGTATAGGAAAACAGTCATGGCAATCTTCTAGCCATCAGGCACAGATGTTCTATTCATGCACACATCAAAAAAGTTGCAAAGGCACTCACATGAAAATCACATCCATATTTTAACATTTCTTCAGTTATACTGCAAGTTCACATTTTGTGGACTCTTAACATTTAAAACATTCTTTCAGTTCCACTCTTCTGCACAGCACTATCATTCTAATACAAATGTCTTTTAGTATTTCCATACTTCAGTTTTACCCTAAATAATTTAATAATTTTTATTCTGAATTTCATACATCTTGTAGTTCTGTTCCTTGTTTAGCTTTTTCCACCTTGCACCCAAGGCATCTATTAGTATTGGTAATATATTATGGTTTGTCACACAATCAGCCAGATGTTTAGACTGGATTTGGCATTTTTATTCACCTACTGAATCTTTCCCGATATAGGCTGATGTTGTTTGTTATTATTATTGACATTCTGTGTAATTGAACTGTTTTACCATGTTATGGTCAACAATTAAACTTGATCATTATTTCATTTACCTATACTCTTAACATTGTCATAGAACTCAGTTATTTCTGAACAGGATTTTATTAGAGTTCAAGACATGACATTACTTTACTTTATATAGCATGACTGGTCTGCTATCAGAATAGAGATTTTGCAGACTTCCGGTGGCTCCGCAGGCGTCGCCACAGCCTCCTTTGGAGGCTCCGTTCCCTGGGTTTTGTTAAGCCGCAAAACAGTGAACATCAGCTGTTTTTTGCGGTGAAAAATCCCCCCTTCGGGTGAAGAAGGGGTGAAGAGCATCGGGCGTGGGTTGAGCTCCTCTAAAAACCCCCTGAAAAAGTTTTCAGGGGGAAAGAGTGAGAGCTCCCCAAGCGCCTGAAGACGCTCCTGCCCAGGGATGCTTCTGTCTTCAGACAGAAATAGACGCCGCGACCATTCCTGCTTAAACAGATACTTAAGAGAGATCTACATGCAGGCGGAATGAATACAGGAGTTTCATATTGCAAGTAATTTTTTATATTCTATTTTTGATTACAATTATTTTTATAATCCACATAATAGTATTCAAGATGGCGATCACTTTCACTGTAAAAGGAAAGTGACGGGAAAGTGAAAGTGATTTTTTTTCCTTAGAACAAAGCCAGAGCGATCGTTTTAATTATTTTGATTTGAAAGAAGATAATCTACTGGCCAAAAGCTAATTGTTGACTATTTGGAGATGAGATGACTGGTTTTTAAACTGTTTTTTTTTGAGAGAAAGATAATTTGATCCAGCTGAATATTTTTTAAAATGGAGTCGAACTCATATTTAAATTGTAAACCTATTTTGGATTGTATTCGTGAAGCTAAAGAAGAAATATGTGCTATAATGAAAGAGTCTAAAGAAGAAATATGTGCTATAATGAAAGAGTTTACTACAGACTTAATGGCTAGAATTTCTCTTTTAAACTTCAAAATTGATTCACAACCGTTTGCTGATTACTCTATAAAACAAACTACACAAGAAGAGGATTTAACTGAGAATAAAGAGAAACTGATTTTGTCTGATAAGCAGTTTACCTATGGTTTTGAGGACCAGGAAAAGCAAAGACTGAGATTTGAAATGTTCCAGCAATGAAATTTTATGGTTAAGAGAAATAGAGGACTAATGCAAAGGCCAAGATGGTTTATATGGACTCAAATGATATTGCAAGCAATAAAGAGAGACTTATTACTTGGAAGGGAAGCTTTGTTATGGAAATCTACCTGGCAGAAGAAGAAGCCCAGAGTTTGACTGAAAAGAAGTGAAATTGAATATTTTATGCAATGAATTAAAGGCAAAGAATTATGGACTGATTTAAGGACTATGTTTATGAGCAAGAGACATGAGAGGGTGATTAATGGAAGATATATATTAAATTGACTAAGAATGTATTTTTTGAATTGATGGGTTTATTGACATGAAAATTATTATTTTTAATAAGATGATTTGTTTGTTTGATGTCCAATGGATTGAACTGAAAAGAAGTGAAATTTAAAATTTTATGTAATGAATTATGGGCAATTTAGAATTATGGACTGACTTAAGACTTAAGGATTAAGATTATGAATAAGATGTAAGAGAAATGGGTGATTAATGGAAGATATATATTAAATTGACTAAGAAGGGTGTTTTTTAATTGATGGGTTTATCGACATGAAAATTATTATTTTTAACAAGATGATTTGTTTGTTTGATGTCCAATGAATTGAAATGATTTAAGGTTTGATATTAGATTGATTGATTGATGGATTAGATTGTAGGAATTTATGAAAGCCCCTACATAAGTGGCAAAAAGGACAAGTAATAATACCATAGGATAGAATAGGATCAAGCAAGATTCATTGTATCTGGAGTGGAAAATTACTGAATGCCTATTGTCACTTAAACTATACAGTACAAGGAAGCAAGCAGAATGGAAAAATACTGGGTGTGTACGTGCTCAGATAACAGGAACAGGAAGTTACCTGAAAAAGCAAGAGCATAACCATATAAGGCAATCTTCATGAACTAGATTGTGGATTGGTCAATTCAAATGATCATGTACGATGCTGATTGGCCTGCTGCGTTCAGGCAAAAACATTTCTGACCATGCCTAATAAAACGACCTGCTGGGCATAGAGAGATTGCTCTTTGCATCCAGAAGCGTCTTGTATCAAATTCTGCTGTTAAGTCTTTCCTTCTGCGCCTTCTGACGAATTGGCCCGTGCATAGAGCCCATTACAGGGTTGTGGGATTGTCCAGGCTGCATCTTGGCAGCGGGACCAACAGAATCTCCACAAGTGGTGACCCCGACGTGATGACCACAACACCAGCAGCCTAAAAGAGGTTTTTTCTTCGTTTCATCGTGGGTGCAGCGCGAGAGGCACGTCCGAAGCGCACTCTACAGTCCATCTCTTACTACGGCCGGTTTTCGTAAGTATGGGCGGAAATCTGACAAAAGGGCAGCAGGCTCATATCACTGAGGTGGGTCAGATAGTTGAGGCTAATAGAAATTTTTTGAAAAGAAGGAATTATTATCCCTCTAAGAAAAAATTAATTTTCCTCTTTAAATTTATTTGGCAGGAAGTTCCCTCTTATCCTGCCAAAGGAAAATTAGATTTGTTAACTTGGACCCGGTTAGGGGAATATTTTCACAAAGAGCCAAGAGCACCTCCAAATATTTTAACAACATGGAAGGGAGTCATGATGGCTCTACAGAATCATCTTGACAAGGCTCCTTTAACATCTAATATAGTTGCGGTTCCTCCGCCAAGTTACTCTCTGAGTGTGGAACCGGAAAAGACCTTTCCTTCTTCCCTTGAAACCCCCCCATGCGTTCCCCCTCCATACGCTCCCCTCGTTCCCTCTTCCCCTCCTTCTGATACGGGTTGTAACAGCACTAGGGATACTTCTGAAATTCCCATAGAAGGATCGCTTCAAAAGGGCATAGAAAGAGCAAAACAGGAGGGTAATTGGACTCCGGAAGAGTGGGAAATGATATCAGCTTACCCCATCGATTACAGTGGGGTAAATCCAGTATATCAAGAACTACCTTTTGCTCAAATAAAAGAATTAAAATTAGCCCTTACCCAACATGGAGTTAGTAGTCCCTATTTTAGAAGAATGCTTAATAATATAAATTATAATTATCATCTCACCCCTACGGAATGGAGCCTTCGCGTAAGGAGTTTAAAAGTATTAATGTTTGTTTGGCATTGTCTCTTAAAGGGACCACAAAAAATGCTAATTGGATTAAAATTGACTTATGTGAGAAGCCCTTCTGCTTCTTTCCAAATTCTCCTTGCGTGAAAGAATTGTATGCATGGCTATTTAAGATCTGCCTTCTTCCTCTCCTTCTCCTGTTAGCTATTGGCCTGCAGGATTCTTTCTGTTTCTCCTGCCCTGTCTCCTAAAAAATCTTAAGTTTTTTTTCTCCTTCTGACTCAGAACAGGCTTTTCTGACGTCATCAGGGAGCTCTCATTTCTACTGAAGACTTAACTGCCTCTGCTTATCTGGTTGATTTTTGTGATGCTAATTCAGTCTTTTCTCTCTTTTTAACTTGTTAAAAATCCTAAGTCTGCTCCTACTCCTAATAACTGGAAAAAGGGAAAAAATATCTCCTGGCCTTCCATTGATTCAATAATGCCTTGCTTACTGTTAAAACAAAACTTTTTTCCCTGCAGAGAGCCATTCCCCCATCCCCCCTTTTTTCTCTTCCCCGCCCTCTTCTTTTGTCCTTTTGCAGGTTTATCTGAAGACCTTAATTGTTGCAATCGTCGCCTGAAGACCATCAACTAGGGCCAGTTTAAAAACCAGCTAGCCTAGGGCTGTGACGAGACTCAAATCTACATATGACTGCATTTTGTGAATCTCTTTGTGTTAGCCTCTCTCATACACTCCCCCTCCCTGGTTGTTTCTCAATTTACATATGAATCTGTGTTACCTTCTCTCTCTTATACCTTCCCTCCAGGTTGTCTTGCTTAATAAACCATGCCTCTAATTTTTCTCTTTCTTATTATTTTCTCTTTGCCAATTTTCCCTTTCTTATGATTTCCCTGCAAATGTTGCCTTTCTCATTTCTCTTTGCCTATTTTGAATTTAATGTTTCTAGTGTTAATGAATTTTAATTTTGTCTCTTTCTTATTTCTTGTTAATGATTTAAATTTTGTGACAAATCATTGCTGCTTTGCATTTTTTATGTCTCTCACCATAAGTTGCTGAATGCATTCAATGGTTGGATACATGTCAGCACAGAACAAACACAGAAGCAAATTTGTATGCCTTCATAGCGTGCCTATGAATGAAATCTCCCAATCTCTCTCTTTAACTTTGAATCCTTCCTTACTTTGTGTTGTGAATCACACAGTTTCATCAGTTAGTAACAAGATCTTGTAACACAAATATCCCTTGCAGCTAGATAATGAGACAAAGAATAACAACATGTGCTGATTCTGTTCCCTTGTTTAATTTTGGTGAAAACTTTGAAACTTTGTGCAACTTCTCAAAAGACAATGCACTCACATCTGACAAAGATTAGTCCTTATGTGGAAGGAAAATGCACATTGGTGAACATCCCAGAATTGGTCTGGTAAATTTCCATTTCTACAACACACACACACATTTCTGCCACAATCTCTTATCACAAGAAACTGTATGCCTTGTTTTGCTGATTTTCCTGGCTACCTAATGCTGGGTGGCTCAAGGAATGGGTTTTCAATATCATAATGTTTCTAGTATTTTGTGTAACAATCTGTTGCTGTGTACAAATGCATTCCCCCCCCACTGCAAAACCTGCAAAACCTGTGTAAGCCTCCCTCTTCTGTCCATTTCCTGGACAAGAACCAACTACAGCCTCTGATGACAGAAAAAATTCACATTGACTGGCAGAAGACAAAACCATGTCCCGTTTTCTCCCCGGACTCTTATTAAAAGAAAAAAAGGGAGGAGATGTAGGAATTTATGAAAGCCCCTACATAAGTGGCAAAAAGGACAAGTAATAATACCATAGGATAGAATAGGATCAAGCAAGATTCATTGTATCTGGAGTGGAAAATTACTGAATGCCTATTGTCACTTAAACTATACAGTACAAGGAAGCAAGCAGAATGGAAAAATACTGGGTGTGTACGTGCTCAGATAACAGGAACAGGAAGTTACCTGAAAAAGCAAGAGCGTAACCATATAAGGCAATCTTCATGAACTAGATTGTGGATTGGTCAATTCAAATGATCATGTACGATGCTGATTGGCCTGCTGCGTTCAGGCAAAAACATTTCTGACCATGCCTAATAAAACGACCTGCTGGGCATAGAGAGATTGCTCTTTGCATCCAGAAGCGTCTTGTATCAAATTCTGCTGTTAAGTCTTTCCTTCTGCGCCTTCTGACGAATTGGCCCGTGCATAGAGCCCATCACAGGGTTGTGGGATTGTCCAGGCTGCATCTTGGCAGCGGGACCAACAGAATCTCCACATTAGATATGTATAGGATAGATTAATATTTTATTCTAAATAAGGGATATTTGTATAAGAAGATATAAATAAGTTCTATGATAAAATTAAGGAATTAGAATACTCGAACTGAAAAGGTTGAATAAATTTAAGTTAGAATTGGATTAAAGAGACTGTTTTTAGCATATAGTTTAAAATTTTTGTTAGGATTATATAATAACTTTGTTTGATGTACTGGGTTTTCTTTGTTTTACCCTGTATTCATTTTGGGAAGTCCGGGGGGGGCTTGGATAGGGGAATTTTTTTTCTTTTCTTTGTTTTTTAAATTTTAAATTATAAAATTAATTAAATATTTTGGAATAAGGTATGTTATCTAAGGGATTAAGAGAGGGAATACTAGATGTATTGATTGAAATATGTACAAATGTATTGGTTTTGGATATTTGTTTACCCTAATACCACGGTGTGCCTTGAGCTTTTTTTTTCTGTAAAAATTAAAAAACCAATAAAATTTATTTTTTAAAAAAAAGAATAGAGATTTTGCTCAAGAGAATATGTTTGTATCATACTTAATTTGTAAACGTGAGTTTTTATACTTCATTTTAATCTTAACTATTATGTGCCAGTAATGAAAAATTTGTATAGTCATGGCCATGGTTTTCCCAGTTGCAATGTATGGCTGTGAAAGTTGGACCATAAGAAAGGCTGAGCACAAAAGAACTGAGGTCTTTGAACTATGGTGCTGGAGAAGACTTCTGCGAGTCCCCTGGAATGCAAGGCAATCAAACCGGTCAGTCCTAGAGGAGATCAACCCTGAGTGCTCTTTAGAAGGCCAGATCCTGAAGTTGAAACTCAAGTACTTTGGCTACCTAATGGAAAGTAAGGATTGACTGGAGAAGAGCCTAATGCTGGGAAAAATTGAGGGCAATAGAAGAAGGGGACAACAAAGAATGAGGTGGCTGGATGGAATCACTGAAGCAGTGGGCGTGAGTTTAAATGGACTCCAGAAGATGGTAGAGGACAGGAAGGCCTGGACGAACGTTGTCCATGGGGTTGTGATGGGTCGGACATGATTTCGCAACTAACAACAACAATGAAAAATTGGTGGGAACATATAGTTGAAAAAGTATTAGAAAATAAGCAGATTATAATATTACAAAGATCTTTCAATATCGGGCTTATTTTATCTTGTAATGCTACATAGAATTCTGCTGGGAGACCATCAGATCCCGGAGTTTTATCTCTTTTTTTGTCTTTTTATAGCCTCTGTAATTTCCATCATTGTTATTTTCTCATTTGACATACGTTGCATGTTCTCTGGTATCTTTGGGAGGTTTGCTTTTCTTAGATATTCCTGTATTGCCTCCTTAGAAACCACCTCCAAGCAGATTATAATATTGTAGGATTTCCAAACATGAACTGATAAAGTCTTGGTACATAACACACCAGATTTAACTGTGGTTGAAACAAAAAAAGTGTGAATAATTGATATGGCAATACCAGGGCAATTCTTCTGATAAAGAATTGGAGAAGATCACAAAGTATCAAGATTGGAAAAGTTAAAAGATTATGGCATAAAATGGCCAAGGTGGTCCCAATGGTTATCAGCACATTGGGTGCCATATCAAAAAGCCATGAACAACTCTTAAAAATAATTTTGTATTAACCAATTTTCATCTGTCAATTACAAAAGGCCTTATTGCTTGGGCGGGCGGCACCTAATACATTACAACATCCTAGGTTCTTGGGAAAATTTTGATGTGAATGACTGCTAAGGCTAGCTAAAGAACTGGCAGCTATGATTTCAGGTGGTAATAATAATGAATAGTAATAATGATAGCAAGTTAGCAAAAACAAAACAACCCAAAAATGTCATGACAGAAAGCAGATGAATAGTATCTAACTATTGAAACAAACTGTGGTTCATCATGGAGTTAATTTCTCTTCTAGTTCTGTCAATTATTGTTTGAGGTAACCACTGACAGCTGGTTTCATGGAACCATGACAACATCTTGGTTGAAGCAATAACTCTCTGTCTATGTTAGATGCATCTGTTTTCAAGCTCTTCATCAGCCTTGGAAGTTGTTCCTGGCTATGCATACACAGTCCTAATAATCAGGGTAGATGGGCCAAAGTAGAACCAAAATATTTAAAAGCTTATTTGGGAGTTAAAACTTCTTTTCTTCTGTATTCTTTTTTATATAGCACATGTAGCAACCTGTCATTTATACTACAAAACATTATAAAAGGAAGTTAGTAACAAGCCAATACTGGTTTGCTCAACTGGCTTATTATCTTTCATTGATTGATTTTTCATATAACACAAAGGTTGTGTATTCATGGAGAAAGTTTAATGGAATTGATTAGAATTAAATGAGATATGTCTAAGTAAGGTTTTATTGGTTTTCTTCCCTTTGGTGCATAAAATAATATTTTTCTGAAGCATATTTATGTAAGAAAAGCATCATACATTTTCATTGATATACCTGAAGTTTAATTGTTAAAGAACAAAAAGGAATAATAACTCTGAAATAAGGTTTATTTTGCCATATTTATTTGAAGAGCTTTGAAGCAGCTCAACATTGGTTTCAATTGCTGACAATGGCATCATTATTTATACAGTTAAGGAAAAACAATGAAAAATATAAAACCAACAAGAAAAATTGAACAAAATTAAGAAAAAATTAAATTAAGATTTTTGCTGTCCAAATGAGACATGGGAGATTACACTGAGTGTTACTCTTCCTCACCTTACTAAGATTTAATTTCTTTAAAATTCAGTGATTTAAAACAGGGGTCCCCAGTCCCTGGTCCATGGACCGGTACTGGTCTGCGGCATGCCAGAAACCGGTCCATGCAAATAAGCAAAGCCCCATCCACAGGATGCAGGCAGCACATGAAACCATGCCCCCTCCGGTCCACAGAAAAACCTCTCTCCATGGAACCGGTCCCTGGTTTCCAAAAGGTTGGGGGCTTCTGATTTAAAAGATCTGTAGAAGAATGTAAGAAATGATGTCATACTGTTGTTCAATCTAACTCAGTACTTCCTAAGAAAACTATCAAAACTTCTTGCCAGTTTTAGATATGAATCTTTCCTATTGCTGCCCGGGATCACCAAGGGCCAAGTAGAACATTTTCCTTCCAAAGAATTGGCTCCACCATTAAGCTGTATCCACTTCCTTGAATAAGGCATTATGTTTTGAACTAGAATCTAGCTTCAAGATTAAAATGAAATTTGAGATTGGAATATTTCAAAGTAAAATATTAGTTTATATTAAAAAGGCTGTTATCTAAGGATTTTTGGAGAACCTTGTAATACATCAGTATTTTAAGTCTGGAAAGATTTGCTGCCTAAAAACATTTGCTAATTCAATGACCTCCTATAATCTAATCTGAACTCTACATTTATAATCCAGATTCTTTATTTGTTCCCCTAGATACCCTATACTTATAGTTATGTAATTATAAAAAAAATAAAGATATATGTATTCTTTCTACACTTACTACACAAATAAGAGTGAATCACTGAACAAAATATGTAATATCGAAACTGCATTCTCCTAAATATCATAATGTTAACACTGCTGTTGTTATTGCATAGGAACCTCAAAGAGAATATTGAGCTATGAACCATAAACAATATTTGTTTCATATTGTTGTGTATTATTTTCAAGCAACACAATCTGCGGAGAAAACAAGAAGCTTTATGTTACTGCACTGTTATTCTTAAGGAATTTTTTTAAAATCAGTTTGAAGAATGATACACTTATTAGATCTTTAGTTAAGTCCACTGTTTATTAATATCTCCTGTGGATCTGTTCCAGAGTAGGTTTTACAACCAAGTAAGTTGCAACATCTAAAATATAACATTACCTTTAAAGATGAACTCTTGTTTGCACCCATAATGTGTCTTCTTAATTAGAAAACTGGGAATTGATTACTGCTGACTGAGCAACAAAAAAGAAAACTTTTAAGACATAATGATTGTGCACAGCATTAACTGAAAGTACAATTAAAGCCTTAATTGCTTTTTGGGAAACAGGATTTTGAACAGTCAATCCAGGAAAAATGTTTTAAAAAAGTAAATTTAGCAAAATTTTTAAGATCACTCCACTTCCCTTCATAGATTATAAAATCTAATCTTTAAATTAAAGGCAATCTCTCTTACCTTTATTTTGAGAAGGAATGTGATCTGCAACTGGAAGATACAATGTATCAAACATGTAATAATTATAATTTAGTAGAAAAGAATTTCCTATAGTAGCTCTAACAGCCAATTAACTATAGTTAAAAATGTTTCTCTTGCTGTCGTCAAATATTTGCCAATCAAACTGTGAGAGATTGCAGGGAGACTGAGAAAGAAATGACAGGGAAAATAGGTACATGTCATCAAGAGAGAAGGAGAGTTTTCTGACAGCTTTTCTCACAAATGGCATCTCAGCCCAGATGGCAAGAAACCTAGGAAGAAGCATTTCAAATCACCTAAAGATCTCTCTATGAATAAGGACTGGAAATGCTTACACTTTCCAAGATTTTCTGTGTACCTTAGCACAGCTTTAAGATATCTTAATGAAATCTGTGGGGTTGTTTCCTTGATCTTGCCTGAACAAATTATTTACACACAACATCAAAAAAAAAAAAAAAAGAATATCAAGATGCCATGCAGGAGCATAAAAGAAAATCCACATATCTTGATCATCAAGGCTATAAACTTGTTATCTTGCTGCTAAATATATATTATTACTTGGATACATGTGTATGTGCCTACTTCTTCAGTGTATTTATACTAACAGCTGGCCATGAGTTTATGTTTGACTTCCTTTGATAAGTATTATAATTAGGAATAATTATTTGTATCTAATATTCATATGTGTTAACAGCAGATGATGATACATATATATGAAATCATTACACAAAAGCTGCAACTTATGTGCTTGTATAAGCTTGTGTAATGATGTCACTAGCAACATATCATAATTTTGATGACAGAATGACTTGTGATCAACTCCACTGCCAGTATCATTAAAAAAAAATCTTCTCATGTTGTTATTTATTTATTTATCTTGACAACTATCAGACTATACTAAAATTTCACATCCATATGCAATGGGGAAATACAATTCCGATTCTACAAATTTTCTATTGGGCCAAAATGGATATCTGCCATGAAAAGTTTAGAAGATATTTCAGCCAGACAATATTTTTTTTTGTATCTTGTCAACAATAGAATGGAATAGAGTTGTAAGGGACCTTGGAGGCCTTCTAGTCCATCTCCCTGCTCAAGCAGGAGAACCTATACCATCTCAGACAAGTGACTGTCAAGCCTCTTTTTAAAAATCTCCAATGATGGAGCGCCCACAATTTCTGGAGGCAAGCTGTTCCACTGGTTAATTGTCCTCACTGTCAGGAAGTTTCTCCTTAATTCCAGGCTGCTTCTCTCTTTGGTTAGTTTCCAACCATTGTTTCTTGTCCTGCCCTCTGGTGCTTTGGTGAATAACGTGATCCCCTCTTTTTGTGGCAGCCCAGTGATGGGATTCAGCCAGTTCACACCACTTTGGCAGAAACAGTAGCTAATTTTTTGTTGCCCAGGCCCAGAAGGGACTTCCAGAAGCGGCATCCACACAGAGAAGCGGTTGTTTACATATTTGAATCCCACTACTGGTGGCAGCCCCTCAAATACTGGAATACTACTATTATGTCTCCCCTATTTCTTCTTTTCTTTAGACTAGCCAAACCCAAGTCCTGCAGCTTTTCTTCATATGCCTTAGTCTCCAGGCCTTTGGTCATTTTAGTTGCTCTTCTCTGAACTTTTTCCAAAGTCTCAACATCTTTTTTTGTGATATGGTTACCAAAATTGGCTGCAGTATTCTAGATGTGGTCTTACTAGGGTTTTATAAAGCGGTACTAATATTTCCCGTGATCTTGCCTCTGTTTATACAACCCAGGATTGTATTAGTGTTTTTTGGTTGCTGCTGCACACTGCTGGCTCATGGTTAAGTGATCATCCACTAGGACTCCAAAGTCCCTCTCACAGCTACTGTTTTTAAGCCAGGTCTTGCCCAATCTGTACTTGTACCTTTGATTTTTCCTGCCTAAATGTAAAACTTTGCTTTTCTCCACATTGAAACTCATTTGTTGCATAGGGCCTATTGTTCAAGTTTGTCAAGATCTTTTTGGATCCTGAGTTTGTCTTCTGGGGTTTTGGCTACTCCTGCCAGTTTGGTGTCATCTGCAAATTTGATGACTTCCCCTTCGATTCCCTCATCTAAGTCATTGATGAAAATATTGAAGAATACTGGGCCTAAGACGGAACCTTATGGTACCCCACTGCTTACTTCTCTCCATGTGGATGTAGTGCCGTTGAAGACTACTTGTTGAGTATGGTTTGCCAGCTAGCTACAGATCCATCTGGTGGTGATGTTGTCTATTTCACCTTTTTCTAGCTTACCAAGGAGTAGGTTGTGGTCTATTTTATCAAATGCCTTACTGAATTCTAAGTATGCTATGTCCACAGTATTTCACTGGTCTATTAGTTTAGTCACTTTGTCGAAGAATGAAATAAGATTGGTTTGGCATGATCTGTTTTTAACAAACTCATGCTGATTACTAGTTATAACTTTGTTTGCTTCTAGTTGTTCGCAGTTCTGTTTTTTGATTATCTTTTCTATGATCTTCCCAGGTATTGATGTTAAACTGATTGATCTGTAGTTTCCTGGGTCCATTTTTTCCCTTTCTTGAAGATGGGAATCACATCAGCCCTTTTCCATCCTCAGGTACTTCCCCAGTGCTAAAGGGTTTTGGAAAGATGTGGTACATTGGTTCTGAGATAACATCTGCCAGCTCCTTCAAAACTCTGGGATGTAATCTGTCAGGGCCTGTGATTTATATTCGTCAAGGTTGGATAGGTATTCTTATTTTAATTTTTGTTTCTAATTTGTCTTTTGCAGTGGTTTTTTTTGGTATGTTGGGCTATAGTTTCTTTTTGTGTGAAGACTGATGCAAAGTATGAGTTAAGGAGCTCTGCTTTTTCCCTGTTGCCTGTTATTTTCTTGCCATCTTCTTTCATTAGCAGACCTACAGTTTCCTTGACTTTTTTCTTGCTGTTAATATGTTGGAAGAAACTTTTTTTTTATTATCCTTGATTTCTGTTGCAAGTCTCAGTTTGTTCTGAGCCTTTGCTTTCCTGACTTATCTTTGCATGTTCTGGCTGCCTGCTGATAATCGGCCTTAGTTATGTGACCCTCTTTCCATTTTTTGTATTTGTTCTTTTTGTCTTTCAGTTTGTCAGAGATATCTTTGTGCAGCCATGCTGATTTCTTCTTGAATTTCTTCTTTTTCTTTTTCAGTGGTATTGTGCTGGTCTGGGCTTTTATGATCGCAATTTTCAGAGTTTCCCACACTTCATGGGTTGTTTTTCCCTTTAGGATTTTCATCCATGGGATCTTTCCTAGGTTCTCTCTGAGTTTGTTAAAGTCAGCTCTTTTGAAGTTCAAGACACTGGTTGGATTATTTTCTATTGCTAGTGTTTGCATTATATTAAATTCCAGTATGACATGGTCACTTTCACCCAAGGTTCCAGCAACTTCAATTCCCTCTATCACTTCTTCTCTATTAGTTAGAATTAAGTCCAGTATGGCTTTATGTCTAGTTTCCTCCTCCACCTTTTGGATGACACAGTTGTCGCCTAGGTTGGTTAGGAATCTGCAGAGTTTGTCTCCCAGTTGATATCTGGATAGTTGGAAGTCTCCCATTACTACTGTAGTATGCTTCCTACATACATTTGTTAACTTGTTGGCAAAGAGTTCATCTATTTCTTCTAATTGGTTGGGTGGCCTGTAATATACATCTATGGTAATGTCACTTTTTTTCTCTTTTATATTGACCCATATACATTCTGGAGAGATTTTTATCTTGGATCATGTGCATTTCTGTAGATATGTAGTGTTTTCTTACATATAGTGCAACTCCCCCTCCTCTTTTTGTAGATCTGTTTCTTTTGAAGAATTTGTATCCATTCATCAGTCCATTCCATTCATAGGTTTCATCCCACCAGGTTTCTGTAATGCCAACTATGTCATACCCTCCCTCATGTACTATTGCTTCTAGCTTGCCCTGTTTGTTCCCCAAACTTTGAGCATTTGTATATAAGCATTTAAGACTTTTATGCCTGTTCATGGGTATGTTTCCTGCATCTCCTGATTGTTGTTTGGCTTTTTCTTTTATATAAACAGAATATTATTAACAAAATATTAACAGAAAAAAAGAATAACAGAGATGGAAGGGACATTGGAGGTTTTCCAGTCTAACCCCCTGCTTGGAAACCCTATACCATTTCAGACAAATAGTTGTCCAATCTCTTTTTAAAAACCTCCAATGTTGAAGCACCTACAACTTCTGGAGGCAAATTGTTCCACTGATTAACTGTTCTGACTGTCAGGAAATTCCTTAGTTCTAGGTTGGTTTTCTCATTGATTAGTTTTCATCCATTGCTTCTTGTTCTGTCTTTAGGTGCTTTGGAGAACAGGTTGAGCCCTTCTTCTTTGTATCAGTCCCTGAGATATTGGAACACTGCTATCATGTCACCCCTAGTCTTTTTTTTTCATTAAGCTAGACATACCCAATTCCACAACAGTTCTTTGTATGTTTTAGCCTCCAGTCCATCAGATGATTATCTTTGTTGCTCTTCTCTGCATTTGCTCTAGAGTCTCAACATCTTTTTTATATCGTGGTGACCAAAAGTAGATGCAATATTCCAAGTGTGGTATTATCAGGGCATTATAAAGTAGTAGTAACACTTCAGATGATCTTGATTCTATCGTTCTGAACAACAAGAACAACACAGAACAGAAAAGTCCTGATCTATCCACACAGAGTTAACAACATGTCGGTTCCAACAAATAGACCAGTTCAAGAACCAACATCATAAGAAAGCCAAGACTGCTTTTACTGAGAGTGGCTGTAGTAACTGAAACCTGGTAGTTTGATTATTCTGTATTTCCTCCCCCTTTTACAGTATGTGAATTAGAGAGTTATCTGTCTGATCCATTTATGCAAATTTTATGCTTGTTTTGGACTTAAGCTATGTTTTTATCCTTGCCATTTTGATAATGATCTGGCTAGTTCTGTCTTCTTTACTCTGTACAACAAATCATGGATTAAACTTAGAATATTCCTTGCAGCAATCCTTCAGATATTCTTCTCCTTCTTCCCTGAAAGGGAAGATCACTTTAAAAACTGCTGCCAAAAAGCATTTTGCAAATGCAATAAGACAAGAAAAAATAGTTTTGCCATCCTTATCATCACAATTAGACCATGATACGGGCTCACATATAGTTTGGAATAATAGTCCTATCCAAGGCTGACTCTAGGAGGCAACCAAGGTCTTCATCCAATAGCCTCAGATCCTCAAGAAACTTAACAGCAGTTTGAAAACCAAATAGATCCATCAGACATGTGTGTCTACTGACTGAACAAAAAGGCCCATCCACTGAGGGAAAGGAGTGATACTAAAAAGATTCAGAACAATCAGACAGTGAGCTGACCATAATAAGGGCACAAAATCAGATCATTTGCATCTACTCCAAAACAAAAATGAGATTGAACACATGACCACTACTGCAAATTGAGCCCTCAATAACCTGGGCCAGGTTCAAGGATGCTCAGAGTAATATTTGTTATAATATTTTGTGTTGCAAATAATACTGGAGTTAGGCATGAAAGATCAAGTCCTCATTTGAAGGTCCAATTAAAATGATTTATTAATAACTAGGCTCACGCACAGGAATCTACTCAACTAACAATTAACACTTGCTTGGGGTTAGATAAAGGTCAATGGAATTCAAGGGAGGTTGGGCTTAGTTTACTTGTGGCTACATAGGGATTCTAGGCTGGTCCCTCTTAACTCAGCCCCCAGAGTTACCACTCTTTCTCATGTATGTATATGCATGCCCACAAAACTTCACTAGAGCTTCAGAGCAGCTGTACCAAAAGTTCAAGCCATTTTTAAAAATAAATTAGAAGGACCCTTTGCTCATGAGCAAAGCATAGGCAATGCATATTTGCCTATGCATATGTACTCATGTCATTTCATAATTATGGAATAAGGAGAGGTTTGTGAAGCTTTGTATAGTGGAATTAGATTATAAAGCTTACCCGTATCTAATGAAAGATGTCATTGTGGTGAATATTAAACTGTATTATATGTAACTGTATACCAAATATAATACAAATTAACTGTTTTTTTCTTCAAGAAAAAACAGCGAAAGTCCAGTTGCCTTTTGAAGAAGCATCTTTGTGACAACCGTGACTGAGAATCTCCATAGACAGTGCTATGAAAGGTTATTTTCAGTTGCTGAAGTCAAAGAGAGATTTGTTATTAATCTGAAAGACTTAATGTTTAAGTTCATAAAATGGAGTTAAAGATTTACCTTAAAAGACAATTCTTGGTAAATACAAGAAGATATGTGTTAACTTTTCATTAATTGATTATTCTATCTCCTGGTTTGCAAAAATCTTTCATCTTCATTAATGTTATGAGTCATTTTAAAGATGATTTAAAGGAATAGCATGTAACTGAATTGCAGAAATGCTGAAAATATTAAAAAGGGGTACATAAAATTCTACCATCTACTTTCTCAAAGATTTATTATAAATTTACCATCATAAACCTTAAGGAAACTACTTTTCCTCCCATACTATAAAAATTCAATTTTGGATAAGATGATATATGAAAAATGTATAAAATATTATTAAAATGTATGTCCTGCTTCTTTTTACTCAAAGCACATCACAGAATATTTATCTTGATTGGTTACATCAGGGGTGTCAAACTAAATTTCAGTGAGGGCCACATCAGCATTGCGGTTGCCCTCGGGGGGCCAGGTGGGTGCAGCCAGGGTGGGTGCAGCCTACTGGGTGGGCGTGGATGGGCATGGCCAGCTCTACATCATTTGCATCAAGGGTACCTGTGGGGGCCTGGGCAGGAGTGGGACAGATCTGAGGATCTCTGGGAGAAGGGGGTGGGACCAGGGCAAGCGCCAAGGCATGGTCCATTTCTTCATTCCTCACAAAGGGTGACACCTCCCCAGCATGCACCCAGGGGATGGGGCTGACACGGCAGGGGCTGGTTCCTCGCTGTTTCCAGACGGCCTTATGGAGCTAAGACTGAATGCATTTCAGCATAGACGGCCACCACAAAATTGTACATTGGTTCCCGGCCAGCCTGGGCCAGGGCCAAGGCAGCGGGGGCCGTTCCCTCACTGTTTCCAGGATGGCTTTGCAGGCCGCATGAAACCACTTCGCGGGCTGCATCCGGCCCCCGGGCCTTGTGTTTGACATGTCTGGGTTACATCTTCTGTTCCAGTGCAGCATCTCAGTACAGAAAGAGTGATTTGTGACATTGGGAGATACAACAGACAATAAGAATGGCATGTGGTAAGTTTCTGCTTAGAAAAAGGTCTGTTTTGAAAATGCTTATGTGTATACTCACAAATACACACACACACACATACACAAATACACACACAGAGTGAAGTAGAACGATTGCAGGAAGACAGACATGAGGTCTATACAAAAAGCTATTAGAAGATATCTTTCCCAGAAAAATGAATGAAAAGTAGATACGTGGAAAGAAGACACAGAAGTTATTTAGAAACAGAATAAAAAGAATTATAATATAAAGTACTAAATGACTGTGTAGAATTATGCTAAGGAAAGCATGAAAATGGATACATGATATAGTTAAGTTGAAGGAGCTACAAGAGAGGAAAAACACATTTAATATAGTAAATGCTGCAAAAATGAGAAATGTTATATAATGTTTATATAGAAAAAACAGTTGCAAGAATATAATCAAAGAAAAAAGCAATGGTTACTGTTAAAAGATGCAGAAAAATAATGCAGAACTATTCGGATGCAAATACAAATTGTTTTGGAAGTGTATCAAAAAGATTAGCATCGACCAGAGTGAATGGAATTAAAAAGGAAAGTGATGAGATTTGATATGCAACTGAAGCCAAAGCAACTGAAGGAGTATTTTGGATTTCTGTATGACAATCATAGTTATTTGTCATGTTTATTTATTTCCAGAAATGGAAATGAAACAAATGGTAAAAAAAGTTATTGTCCAAGAATAAAATATTAAAAAAGAAGACATAAATGCTATAGCAATATTTAAAAAATGGTAGTGCTGAAGGAACAGAGAGAGTAATCACATAAATACTAAAATGCTGTATGCATGTAGTTTGCTTATGAAATGCCTTGTGAAACTTATCTAACTAGTTGAATCTGCAATGCAATGGATGTTGTTATTGTTCTGTTATTCAAAGTAAAGGTTAGCAAGAATGCATACAGAAAGTAATAAAGAACTTAATAAGTGTGGCTAGAAAAGTGTTTGGCCAAATTACAATTAACAGAGTACAGAAAATGAGAATGAGCAAAATATTGGACAAGGGGATTGCAGATTTTGCTCTCCTGCAACAGTGAGAAATGTAAAATGTGGGAAAGTTTAATTGTATATTATTTATTTATTTATTTATTTATTTATTTGGGTTTGTATGCCACTCCTCTCCAGGGGACTCGGAGCGGCTAACAACATATATATAACAGTGAAGTACCATAAAAAACCCAAACAAATATATCTAAAAAAAATCAATAAAAAAAGCACACATTCAATTCAACAATCAACCACAGTCATCCCCAGGCCTGCCGGCAAAGATGAGTTTTTAGATTTTTCCAGAAGGCCGGGAGAGTCGGAGAAACGCGGACTTCAGGGGGCAGTTGGTTCCAGAGGGCGGGCACCACAACAGAGAAGGCCCTCCCCCTAGGGCCCGCCAAATGACATTGTTTCGCTGACGGGACCCGGAGGAGGCCAACCCTGTGCGCTCTCACCAGTTGTAGAGAAGTATGTGGCAGAAGGCGATCCCGTAGGTATCCTGGTCCCATGCCATGAAGGGCTTTATAGGTGATAACCAACACCTTGAATTGGGCTCGGAGACCAATAGGCAACCAATGCAGCATGCGGAGTGTTGGTGAAATGTGGGCACAAAGCGGAAGGCCCACAACTGCTCGCGCAGCTGCATTTTGCACTAATTGTAGTCTCCGAACACTCTTCAAGGGTAGCCCCATGTAGAGAGCATTGCAGTAGTCGATCCTCGAGGTGACAAGGGCATGTGTGACTGTGAGGAGAGACTCCCGATCCAAGTAAGGACGCAACTGGTGCACCAGGTGAACCTGGGCAAATGCCCCCCTCGCCACAGCCGACATTAAGAAAGAACATTAAGATTATTGAATTATGAAGTGTTTTATAGAAATACAAAATTGAAAATTGAATTCTAAAAGCAAAAAGGAAGTTTATGATGGAAGCAAATTTATGAGTATAAATATAATATTTAATGAACAAAGACATGCTGCAGCAGCCGGACCGGTGAACTAGCATTCAGTAAACTAACAGCTATCAACTAGCAGCCTGCAACCTGTAACCTGCAACCGGCAGCCTGCGACCAGCAACCGGTGACCAGCGGCCAGTGACCAGCGACTGGCGACCAGCAAGTCCAGGGGGGCTTGGAGCCAGCTCGCCTGTCGGAGGTGTCCATCTTGTCCTTCGCTGGTTCGCCCCGCTTCTGCCATTGCTGTCTGGCTTTATGTGGCTTTTTGGGGATTTTCAAACAGGAGAGCTTTTTGGTTTCCCTGCTTTTTGCCACCAATTGTTTCTCAGCCTCTATTTTGCTGAGTTTTGGCCCCAATGCTGGCTTGTTGGTGGAAGTGTATGCTGGTTGTCAGGGGACAATAACCAAGATACTATTTATGATAAGGATGAGGAACTGGGAACTTGTACAGCTTTGGTCGGGGGGCTTGATTATGTCCACTGGTTGCTGCCCCCACTCGAGAGCCTTTTTACAGTGGAAGAGAAGATGTTGTGGGACATGGCTGTGGAGTTCCCGAGAGCAACTTTTAGTGAACATTTTTAGTTGACCTTCAAGCTCAGTCTGTGCCCCTGATGAGGCATTTTGGGGCGACTGGTTTATTTCTTGTATCTCTGCTTGTGGTTCTTTTAATTAATATGTTTTATATTGTGGTTTTTAAATTTAATATGTTTATACATCTGTTTTTAAATTTTTAAACTTTTAAATTTAAATTTTTAATTTTTATCAAATTGGGGGGGGTGAGTGATGGATGTATGGGACGGGGACATGCTTGAAGAATGTATGATAGATAAATGGACAGGCCTGCCGAGCTTGAGGGAGGCCGGGGACTGGGGAGATGCGGACTCTGGAGAAAATGAGGGTTGGAATATACCGGTCATTCAGGGAAGAGGCAGGTATGGCGGGAGCAGGAGGGTAGGCCGCACACGGGGAACTCGGTCCTGCTGTCTCGTAGCAGTTCCTTGTTCTGGCCCTTCTGAAAAAACTTGCTCTCCCCACGATTCTGGTGATGGGTGTAGCTCGGGCCCTGGGCTCAGGCTATTGCTGCTTAACGCCAGGTCGGTTAACAATAAGGCTCCCCTCATTCATGATCTTCTCATGGATGAGGAGACCGACTTGGCGTGTGTGACTGAGACCTGGTTGGGCCCTGAGGGGGGAGTTCCCCTCATGGGCATGTGCCCATCAGGTTATCAGGTATGGCATCAGCCGCGACCCCAGGGAAGGGGGGGAGGAGTGGCTATTTTGGCCCGGGAGAACTTCAGTCTACGTAGACTCACTGTTTCCGAAATTCCGGGTTGTGAGTCCATCCTTATGACGCTGGACCTAGGGGTCCAGGTGGGCTTATTGCTTACGTACCTGCCTCCCAGCTGCGTGGCATCAGCCCTGCCTGTGCTACTCGAGGAGGTTGCTGGGCTGGCGGTGGAGTTCCCCAGGCTTATAGTCCTGGGGGACTTCAATCTGCCGTCGCTTGGCAAATCCTCGGGATTGGCACAGGAGTTCATGGCCGCCATGACAACCATGGACCTGACCCAAGTAGTGCAGGGCCCGACGCATGAGGGTGGACACGCCCCGGATATGATTTTCCTTTCGGAACAGTTGGGTAATGATCTGGTTTTAAGGGGCTTAGATATCATGCCTTTGTCATGGACCGATCATTTTCTGCTTCGACTGAATTTTACGGCCCCAATCCTTCCCCGCAGGGAGGCGGAACCGATTAGGTGGTTCCGCCCCAGACGCCTGATGGATCCAATTGGCTTTCAGACGGCGCTTGGGGAATTACCGAGCTCCCTCATTCACAGTCCGGCGGAGTCCCTGGTAGCGGCATGGAATACGGCCGCGAAGGGGGCTATTGACCGGATTGCGCCTTTGCGACCTCTCTGTGGTGCTTGCCCCAGGAGGTCTCCTTGGTTTACTGAGGAGCTCAGGGGGATGAAGCGCCATAAGAGACGTCTAGAGAAGCGATGGAGACAAAGTAAGTCCAGATCTGACCGAACCAGATTGAGCTTATTTATTAAAGCCTATCTGAAGGTGATTAAGGCGGCAAGATCTTTGTATCTTTCTGCTTTGATCGCGTCTGCGGAATCTCGTCCGGCCGCCCTGTTTAGGGTGACCCGATCCCTTATTAACCCAAGGGGTCCGGGGCCTCCCTTGCAGGGTAGTGCCGAGGACTTTAATAACTGTTTCGCAGACAAAGTGGCTCAGATCCGGGCTGACCTAGACTCCAATTGTGTAGCAGAGTCGACTGATAATGATTCAGTTGAGGGGACAGGGGCATGTTCTTGTCCGGTCATCTGGGGAGAGTTTGAGGCTGTTACGCCTGAGGAAGTGGACAGGGCCATTGGATCTGTATGTTCTGCCACCTGTTTGTTGGACCCGTGTCCCTCCTGGCTGGTTTCGGCCAGTAGAGTGGTGACACGTACCTGGATCCAGGCGATTGTCAACGCTTCTTTGAGGGAGGGGTCCTTTCCGGCTCCCTTAAAGGAGGCACTTGTGCGCCCCCTCCTCAAGAAGCCTTCCCTGGATCCAGAAATTTTGACCAACTATCGTCCGGTCTCCAACCTTCCCTTTGTGGGGAAGGTTGTCGAGAAGGTGGTGGCGCATCAGCTCCAGCGGTCTCTGGAGGAAGCCGATTATCTGGGCCCTCTGCAGTCGGGATTCAGGCCCGGCTACAGCACCGAAACTGCTTTGGTCGCTCTGATGGATGATCTCTGGCGAGCCCGGGATAGAGGCCAGTCCTCTGTCCTGGTGCTTCTTGACCTCTCAGCGGCGTTCGATACCATTGACCACGGTATCCTTCTGCGCCGGCTGGAGGGATTGGGAGTGGGGGACACCGTATTGCGGTGGTTCTCCTCCTATCTCACTGGTCGGTCGCAGTCGGTGTTTGTGGGGGATCGAAGGTCCACCTCTAGGTTACTCCCATGTGGGGTGCCTCAGGGGTCGGTTCTCTCCCCCCTACTTTTTAACATTTACATGAAGCCACTGGGTGAGATCATCCACTGCCACGGAGTGAGATACCATCAGTACGCTGATGATACTCAGCTGTACATTTCCACTCCTGGCCATATCAGTGAAGCGGTTGAGGTGATGTGCCGGTGTCTGGAGGCTGTGAGGGTTTGGATGGGTGTTAACAGATTAAGGCTCAACCCCGATAAGACAGAGTGGCTGTGGGTGATGCCTCCCAAGGACACTTCTATCTGTCCTTCGATTACCCTGGGGGGTGAATCTATAAACCCCTCAGAGAAGGTTCGCAACTTGGGAGTCCTCCTCGATCCACAGCTGACATTGGATCATCATTTGTCGGCAGTGGCGAGGGGGGCATTTGCCCAGGTTCGCCTGGTGCACCAGTTGCGTCCTTACTTGGATCGGGAGTCACTCCTCACAGTCACACATGCCCTTGTCACCTCGAGGATCGACTACTGCAACGCTCTCTACATGGGGCTACCCTTGAAGAGTGTTCGGAGACTACAATTAGTGCAAAATGCAGCTGCGCGAGCAGTTGTGGGTCTTCCTCGTTGTGCCCACATTTCATCAACTCTCCGCACGCTGCATTGGTTGCCTATTGGTCTCCGAGCCCAATTCAAGGTGTTGGTTATTACCTATAAAGCCCTTCATGGCTTGGGACCAGGATACTTACGGGACCGCCTTCTGCCACATACTTCTCTACGACCGGTGAGAGCGCACAGGGTCGGCCTCCTCCAGGTCCCGTCAACGAAACAATGTCGTCTGGCGGGCCCTGGGGGAGGGCTTTCTCTGTTGCAGCGCCCACCCTCTGGAACCAACTACCTCCTGAAGTCCGCGTTTCTCCGACCCTCCTGGCCTTCCGAAAGAATTTAAAAACCTACCTCTGCCGGCAGGCCTGGGGATGATTGTTGAGTGTGGTGTGATTGATGAGTATGTATGGGGTTTGTATTTTTAATGTTGTTCGGATTTGTTTCAAATTGTTTATATATATATATGTTGTGAGCCGCTCCGAGTCTTCGGAGAGGAGCGGCATACAAATCCGAATAATAAATAAATAAATAAATAAAAGATGCTTTTTTCAAAAAGGCAACTGGACCGTCTTGGTTTTGTTGTTGTTTTGTCTGAAAATGTTTTGCTTCTCATCCAAGAAGCTTTTTCAGTTCTAACTGACAGGTGGGGAATGGAAGAATTTATGTTCTTTGCAGTCATATAATCATTAGCCCTCTGAAGGTCATTGTACCAGTACCAGTAACTATTTTTTCTGCTCCCCCAGCCTCCTCAATATCTACAGAGTCTCAAGCCCCCTTGTCTACTCAAGCCTCTCCAGAAATGCTTACTGTGAAAGATTTACAGGCTGCACTGTCAACAATGACTGACAATTTAGAGAAAAGATTTGAAAAACTGGAGAAAAAACTGGAGAAACTGGAGAATAAGATTGAGGAACAAAGCAAAGGTGTAACTGATGAACTGGAGAAAATTAAAGAAACAATTCAGACTCACAATATGGAAATAAGAGAAGATATTGTGGAAGCTTTTAAGGGGGTTTGGGAGAGTGTTGAAGAGAAGGTGGAAGAGGTTGAGCAACAGATTGAGGGACAACTTGCTGAGATGAAAAGTGATATACAAGACCAAGCACTTATGGTGCAATACAATCAGATGATGTCAGCTATTAGAATCAGAGGGCTGAAAGAAGTACCAAATGAGAATCAGGATGATTTGAGAAGAATTTTTGAAGAAGCTTTGGAAAAAATTTTAGAAGATGCTGCACAAAATTTCTCTTGGCAGATTGATAGAATTTTCAGAGTTAATTCATGGATTGCAAGACAAAGAAATTTACCTAGAGATGTTGTTATTTATTTTGTCACAAGGAGATTCAGAAATCACGTTCTTACAATATCTTACAATAAGAAATTAAGTGTTGCTGGTCAGGAGGTCGTGGTTTTGAAGGAGATCCCTCCAAAGATGTTAAGAGCAAGGAAAGATTATGCATTTTTGGTTGCTGAACTTAGAGCACGTGCGTTACAATATAGATGGGAGGTTCCAGCTGGACTCTCATTATTTTACAATGGTAATAGATATCGTTTGAATTCTGTCTGGAAAGCAAAAGAATTTTTTGAGAATGTGCTGAAGGCTGGTAGACCCCCATCTCCAATACCAAAAAGTGCAGACTTACTACAAGAAAGAGAAATGGACTTAAAACAACCACAGTTTTCGGAGTCACAACCCCCTGCAGCAACAGGAGTTGATAAAGGAGCTTTGATGGAGATGCCTGCTCGGAGCATTGATATCTTTCAGCTTTTGGAAGTAGAAAAGTCTAAAGATCAAAGGCAAACAAGAGCTACTACTAAACGTTTGGAACAACAAGAAAAGCAACAACAAGGTCGTACAAATATAAGTCTGGAAGCCATGGGAGCTCGACCAAAGAAGAAAGCGGGTGAAAAAGTTGATTTGGTCTTGCAAAAGCTTTCTAAAGCTGGTCATGTCAAATAAATATTTGTTTTGCTTCTCATCCAAGAAGCTTTTTCAGTTCTAACTGACAGGTGGGGAATGGAAGAATTTATGTTCTTTGCAGTCATATAATCATTAGCCCTCTGAAAGTCATTGAGGCCACTTGGGAATTTATCTGTAACTTCAGAGTCACTTGAATCATAGTGCAAATAGGTGTGGAACCTTCTTGGGATTACTGAAAGGATGCATTATAAACAGGAGATAGATGGTGTCATATGCCCCTCCCCGTTGAGGGACAGCTGTTCAGTTTTAATATAGATGGCCTCTTTGACTTTTCTTTCAAACCAGTAGTCTTCTCTGTCCAGAATATAAAATTTGCTGTCTTCAAATGAGTGATCTGTGTTTTTCAGATGTATATGGACTGCTGAATCCTGTCCTGATGAGTTTGATCTCCTGTGTTATGCTATGTCTCTGTGAAGTGGTTGTCTTGTTTCCCACTTATGTTTGGTGAAAATAAATGGTGAAAATCATTGCACTGATGATGTTATCTAGTTGAGTAATGAAATGTCTGCAAGCAAACAACCAAGATTACAGAGCACCAAAGACTTCATTTCAACTTATCACTTTTTCACACCAAAAATAGGAATGGGAGGAGATGGAATCACATATAAAGAGACCAGGGAAAGCAAAAGCAAATGCAGTTCCATACTGAATATAGCCTTGGGCGGGAGAGATAGATTAAAAAGATTCTGCCTTAGCAAGGTACCTTGAGTGCACCTAAATTGCAAAAAGTGGTCTTGTGAAGTGGATATAGCATTAAAGCAGCCAGCAGGAATGTTATTTAGGGCATTTTAAACCAATTATTTCAGTATCTAAAGAAACAATATACTTCTATTAGAAATTCCAATGTATTTTTTTATATGTACTTTAAGAAATCATGTTTCAGTATTATTATCTAACTGCCGACATAACTACTAAAGATATATATATTCCAAACATAAATCCTGGGATTACTTATGGAGTCAGCAGTTTTTCTGATCTATTGGGATATATGAAATGAGATGACATTTGCCTAAATTATATTCTAATTATATTCTAAATCAAACATGTGTCTAACTAGCAATCTGAACAGGAATAAAATGAATTGACAAAATAGACCAAATTTGCTATTTAGTGCTATTACCATTTAGTACTATTATGCAGCATTAATTTGTAATTTCATGTTTTTTCATGCTATTTGCCATTTAATGTTATTGTTTATTAATTACACTTAATTAACTGAGCATTATGTCTAATGTACTGGTATTTGTGAGCTGTAGGCTAGTCTAAGATAGAATTATTTTTGTCATTAAAATAAATGAAATTTAAAATCAACTGAAATTCTGATGTAATACAACAGCTTTTCCCAACGCAATAATCTCCAAATATATGGAACTATACATTTTTAGAAATCATAGAGACCATGATCAATGGCTGGAAATATTTAGGAATTGTAGTTCCAATACATTTGTGTATCCTTGGGTTGGGGAAGGATGTTGTACATAATTTGACTGTCAGAATCCAATTATATTTCATTTCTAGTTATCGACTATGGAAAACCCCATTTCTGCCCTCTCTGGATTCTGTCATACTACAAAGGGGAAGGGGGATGAGCAAAGGAGTTTTATGGCTCTCACTTCCTTCATTAAAACTTCAAAGGGACTGAATGTGGATCTCACCAAGAGGACTGACCATAACAATATGGCCATCACCTTTCATCTACTACTCTCTGAAGTCTCCCTTCTGCTGGCCGTGAGGAAAGGGGATGGAAATGTAATGCCTGGGATTGTTGCTGGAAGGACAGTGGGGTGGGGGCTGCTTGGGAACACTTAAAATCTTGAATGGTAGGGGTGGGCCCCTCAGATCCTGTCTAGAACTCCTGCAACCATCTTCTCGTAATAAAGATGCCTGTTGGAAGAGATATTCCAAGAGTTCTGTCTTCTTAAGATGTATATATATATATTTTATACTCACCAGCAGGAGAATGAGCCACCACAACAAAAGACACGCATCTCCCTACTTTATATCAATAATGTCTCGGAAGCAACAGCTAGATTGTTGGCCCCCCATAATATAGAGGTAGCCCATAAACCAAATCAAACGCTACGCTCTAAAATCATGCGCCCAAAGGACCCACTTCCCGCCATGGAAAAATCGGCGGTAGTCTATAAAATTGACTGTAAGAACTGTCAGAGTAATTATGTGGGTGAAACAGCTAAACGGCTAAAAACTCGACTGCACGAGCACAAACTGGCCATAAAAAGGGGTGAACAATACTCCCAAATCTGGACGCATGTGGCACAGCATGGTCATTGTTTTGACTTTGATAACACTAGAGTCGTATCCAGCGATGCCACAAAAGGAGGCCGACTATTAAAAGAGGCTTGGTTCTCAGACGGAAATTCCATCAACCGTCATATAGATCTATGTCCAACACAACAGGCACTAAGGAAATGGAGTGCGAATCAGAAGCACTCCAATGGACCCCCACCTTCTAGGTGGAGGAGAAATAATGTTTGTGCCAGTAGGGAACCTGAGGAATCCAGCAGTAAAGCCTCGGAGCTTATCATCCCTTGGGAGAACGAAGAGAGACGTTTGATACAGAGGGGAAGGATGTGCGGAATGACGGCTCCCCCGTGCTGCACAGAGGAGAGAGGCATTCTCCCCTCCCACTCCATGGACATGCGAGGAATTGTGGATGGGGAATACCCACGATTGAGGTCTTCCCAGGCAAAAAGGGATGGGAGTAATGACTCCCTTGGATGGGAGTAATGACTGCTGGCAGCGGACGGAATCTTATGTGGACAGTGCCGAGATGGGTTGTGGGAACACACACACTGGATTACATGACATCCGGATGGGTACTGCCCACGTGGGAGGAGGAAGGAGGAGGGTGAATGCTGAGCTGAGAGAAACCACTGACCTACGGTTGGGAGGGGTGGGGGAAACTGCCCGGAGCCCTCACAGGATGTGTAACAATGTAAAAGAAAAACCAAACACCCCCCCAAGGCCTGCAACAGAGGGAAAGGCAATACGCGAGTTAACACCATTGGAGGGAGGGAAAAGATCCTGACTAACTTAGGAACTAGTACTAAAAGAATAGGTGAGAAGGTTCGAGGCAATGACAGAGAAGGAGAAACATCCAGAATACAAATCAACCGGCTAGGACCGGTAACTCGTTCTAGGAGCCGAGCGCAGGTGTTAACTGATCCTATTTAAAACATCTCCTCAGTTGCCTTTTTAACCCTGACGATGTTGGTAGTTTCCAACGAAAGCTAGGTTATATTAAAATTAATTTCTTTTAAATCTCCTGGTGATCTTAAAACTTTTATTTTATATCATATTTTATATATTTATATTTAAAGTCGGGTGGGTCCTTACATTGATTTAAAAGACCCTGATGTGATAAATGGAATGTTAATAGGTGAAAACAACAATCTTCTTATAAAAAGAATCAAGGAATAATTTAAAGCAAGGTCAGGATTTGATAATTAATCTCTAGAAAGTATTTCAGTTTTAAATAGTTAAGAGTAGAGTGAATTTCCATGTTAGAAACAATAGTATCTCACATGTCCTAATAAGTTATTTTTCTTCATTAATATTCTTCAGAAATACTTTTGAAAAGCTATTAATGTGGATTTATGGAATGTTTTTGGTTAGATTCTATAATGAATATAATAATTCATACTGCATTTGTACATCATATTTATCGTGTTTCATTATATTTTTAATCTGGGAAATAAATTATACTAAGAAATCAGCACTATCGCTTGAATTATCAATTTAAATTTAGTTCTACCTTCTGTTTTATTTTAGATTTGGCTTGATGGATTTTGGAGTTCAAGTCAAACCAAAATAAATCATGTAGCCTGAAATTTACCTATCTTCAACTACAATTGTCATAACCAAGGAGGACATCTAATATCTTTTTTAACCTGAAGCAAATGTAATAAAAAGTTAAATTTTAACATGTACTATAAAACTGTAAGTTTTAATTCAACTGTAAGTTTTAATTATTTGTCTAGGTCAGTGGTTCTCAACCTTTTTCAGGTTGAGACCCCACTTGCGCCGCCCATGCACGCTGCGACCCCGACCCGGGCGGGTGCACGCGGGTGCATGTGCGCACGCAACGGGCCGATCTGCGTATGCGCGGCGTGTGCGCAACAAAAAAATAAATAAAAATGGCGGACCGCGACGGGCTGATCCGCACATGCGCGCCGCGCGCCCGACGGGCCGATCTGCACATGCGCGGCGCGCGCCTGACAGGCCGATCTGCGCATGTGCGGCGCGCGCCCAACAAAAAAATAAAATAAAATAAAATAAAAAACAAAATGGCGGACCATGACGGGCCGATCCGTGCATGCGCGGCGCGCGCCCGATGGGCCAATCCGCACATGCGCAGCACGCGAGCGACAAAAAAAAATAAAAATAAAAAAACCCAAAATGGCGGACCGCGACGGGCCGATCCGCGCATGCACGGCGCGCACGCGTCGAAAAAATAAATAAATAAATAAATAAAACCCAAAACAAAATGGCGGACCCCAAATGGGGTTGCGACCCATAGGTTGAGAACCGCTGGTCTAGGTCTAGGTCCTGTTAAAAACTATTAAATTGATCATTTTGGTAGGCCTATCAGGTCATGCCACTTTAAGTTATCCAAGGATGTTTTGTTATGCTTGCTGCAACCCAACCTTTTCCTTATTCTACAAATAATAAAGAATTACAAGATATACTGTAGTTTAGTTTGGTATATTGGTTAGGGCATCAGGCTAGAAACTGTGTGACTATGAATTCCGCCTTAAGAATGAAGCCAACTGGGTGAACTTGGGCCAGGCTGTGTCCCTTAGCCTTAGAAAACAATGCAAACCTCTTCTGAAAAACCGTGCCAAGAAAATGGCAGGCACTTGTCCAAGTAGTTGCCAGGAGTCAACACTGTCTTCATGGCACACACATACAAACCCCCAAATATATTCAAGTGTCATCATAAACCTTCACACTTTGATGGTAGGAAAGAAGCATGTTTCATATGCATTGCTCGAAGAAGTTACCACTGTGTAGTGTATCTTAGAAATCAGATTTGTAAAAATGAGATCTTGATATATAATATTCCTCATACAATATTTAAAAAAGAAAAATTAAAATACTTTAATAATAGATGAGATAAGTGTCAACTTTGAAAATGAGCGTGGCTGCTTGTCTAGAATGCTCCAGTTCAACAGCAACCGAGAGGAAGTAATTAACTCCATTATTCCTCTGCCACAATCCACTTCCCAAATAACAACCAGATCACGCACACACAGAGACCTTCTGCTGGTCCTGACAATCAATCGCTAAAGGAATTGAAGGAGAAGTTAGAGACTGATGCCTGCTTTAAAGATAACAAATCTATATTAACTTTAACGGGGGGATTAGCTTGGAAAGGTTCTAAATTATACCTCCCAGAAGGCTTCAGACTACAGGTGTTGCAATGGAGTCATGACGCGAAGCAAGCGGGTCACTTTGGATTTTTAAAAACATTGCATATAGTGCACAGGCAGTTCTGGTGGCCAAGAATGAAAAGGACATTGAGAGTTAAGTAGAAAGTTGTGCCACTTGTGCTACCATGGAGAAGCGTTCTGGAAAACCACCAGGTTTATTGCAGCAAGTGGCTGACCCCTCTCAACCTTGAGAGGAGATAGCCATGGCTTTTATAGTAGAATTACCTGAGAGCAAAGGAAACACTTTGACATAGACTGTGATTGATCTATTTTCCAAACAGGTGCATTTCATTGCCTATTCAGGACTTCCCTCTGCCCAGAAGCTAACCAAACTGTTTTTGAAGCACATATACCAACTCCATGGGGCTCCAAAAAGGATTATTTCTGACAGAGGGGTCCAGTTTGTTGCAAAGTTCTAGAGGGAGTTTGTTAAACTGTTTGGGTCCTCCCAGTGGCTTTCATCTGCTTTTCATCCAAATACTAATGGAGCTGCTGAGAAAGCTAATGCAATGGAGGAACAGTACTTCAGATGTTATGTAAATTACCAGCAGTCTAACTGGGATGACCCTTTACCTTTTGCAGAGGTAGCCTACAATAATACTGCGCACAGTAGCACTGGTCTCTTGTGCCCATGTCTGAGTTCCCACAGGAGCCTCCTATTTCCCAGACTTTGGACCAATGGGTGACATCTTTTCAGGGGGCTTGGGTGAACATGAAGAAGGCATTGACCAAAGCTACCAAGGTTTACAAGGAGCAGGCAGACAAACAACGTTCCCCTCAAAACACTTTTTATGTTGGACAATTAGTTTATCTTTCAACTAAATACCTATGGTTAAAGTTGCCCAGCAAAAAATTGGGTCCAAAATTCCTTGGCCCTTTCCCCATTATCAGGATCATAAACCCTGTGATGGTGGAGTTAAAACTTCCATGATTGCTGGGGAAAGTTCACCCGGTGTTTCATTGCAGTCTTTTGAAACCTGTGTCATAATCCACTTTAAGACATATTCCAAAAGAATTGCCTGGTCCAATGGTGGTAGCGGAAAAGACGCATTATGAGATAAAACATATTCTTTATTCTAGGCTATACAAGGGAAAGTTACAATACCTTGTCCAGTGGAAAGGTTACCTCCTTTCAGAGGCTACATGGGTGAAGTGTACAAATGTGAAGGTGAAAAAATTGATAAAAAAGTTTTATGATAAATACCCTCATAAGCCTTGAGGGAATGCTTAACCTGCTTTTTCTTTTCCCTGCAGGAGACTCTTTTTTTCTGATGGGGAGCCGACTGTCAACTTTGAAAATAAGCATGGCTGCAGCCATTTTCCCTACTCATTTTCAGTTGACACTTAGCATGGAGGGAGGGGGGGGTTACCAGGTGCTTCGCTAGATTAAACAGATTTTCTCCTGTGGGAAACAAGGTCATCGACTGCTCCCAGGACTGCAGGCTAGGTGTTTTGTGAAAAGCCCATCAAGAAGATATATTGGGGAATGTAGTAGCTTGTATAGCTTTAGGGGTAGGATTTCTTAACTTTGTATTGGGGATTGTTGTGTCTATTCAGACTTGGTTTCACTTTTGACATGCTGATACTTTGTATCAATAAACATGTTCTTTGAGGAACTTGCAAGCCTCGGAGTTATACTTTATTTGTCTCTGTCTGCCAGAACCATGACAATAAGATTGTATATTTTCACTAGAAATAACAGGATATTTCTATTATTACCACATTTCTTACAAGGTTATAAGATTAAAGTTTCCAAAAAGTAGATGTAATTATGCTAGGCAAAATAGTTACAACTGGGGGAGAAAATCCAGTATCATCTCCCAATTTAGTTCAGACCAGCAGGTTAAACAATAAAAACTGTCCTGAATATGTAATGTTTTATGTGTTAATATTCACTGATGGTTGGATAAAATTCTTCTGACAAATTCTATTAGAACTGAAAACAATCTCAGTCAATGATGCCCACAATTAAATTACATGCCCTTCTCTCTTTTAAACTTCATTTCCATCGATTCCATTTGATGGTGCTTTCAGGTTCTATTATTTCTATTGATTTTTGTAGCTCTGTAACATTCATAAGCTTTTGGGGTTGTGTGTGTGTGTGTGTGTGTGTGAGAGAGAGAGAGAGAGAGAGAGAGAGAGAGATCAAAAGATATACATGACTGAACCCAATACAATTGAATCATGTGAAGCTTTATCCTCTGTTTTTACTAGTTTTTCACAATCTTAAATCTATTTTCACTGGATTTTAATCAACTAAAATTCTCCAATGTATTAATTTTTCTTCAGTGTAAATGTTTCTATGATCCTGATTACTTTAAGTTACCTAATGTTCTACTTCCTACCTTCTGAAAAATTCACCTGACATTTATGTATTTAAAACTCAGTTTTACACACACACACACACACACACACACAGAGAGAGAGAGAGAGAGAGAGAGAGAGAGAGAGAGAGAGAGAGAGAGAGAGAGAGAGAGAGAGAGAGAGAGAGAGAGAGAGAGAGAGAGAGAGAAACATGATTCAAAGTAGCTAACTATGAAATTCAGTACAAAAAATATAATTACAACCTTATCACTACTTAAAACTCATTTAATAAAAACCACATCTTTAAACTTCAGATTAGAACTTTACTTTTCAATACATCAGTTCAAATGGCAAATGCCAATTTGGGTAAAAGAAAGTGAGATTGCTGAGATTGCTCCCCATGGGTTTCCCCACTGACTTTGCTTGTAAAAAGTTGGCAGGGAGTGTTAGAATTGACAAACACATGACCATGGCTAGCTGTAGTGGTGCAGCAGCACTAAAGCAGCACAACTTTACCAAATTTCAATCCTCCAGATGTCATGGGTTGCAGATTTTGGACCCATTTTTTAAAGTTAGCTCATTTGAGGTACATAGATTCCAAAATTGTTGCTCTTTGATGCACCATTTAACCCATTTGAAAGTTACAAAAAATCAAACAGACATGCAAATTTTAGTAGTATATAAATACTTGTATACCTGGAATGCTTTGCCTTCTTATAGCTAGTGCTCCATCGGGTGGCTTTGACTGGTTTGCAGATTTAGTATATGGACTGTCATCTGAAACACAAAAAACACCGACAATTTCAGTTTCAAGGTTGGGCATAATTTTCAGCTGAAGTCCTCAATGTATTATATTGTTGCTCCACAGAACAAGAAAAAATGTTGAATGTTAATAGAAAAGTTAACTTTAATCTGATTCTCAAGCAGCTTTTAACATACTATAAAATATTTACACAGAAGGCCTATTAGTTACTATTTGCATATTTACATGCTTTAAGAAAAATGGGTGAGAATCTCAGAGAATTTATTTTAAAAATTACAAAACCTTTGGAAATGTCACTTTTCCCTTTACTTTGTTAAGTCTTGGAATTCTTTTGGAAATGGTAGCAAAACCATTATGGAAATCAGCTTAATTATTATAGAGCTGGTATCCATTTGACACTTTTCCTCCCCATTCTTATGGGAGAGCTTTCTCCTCTTACAAGGAGCAAAAACGATTAGATATCTGCAACTGGGCCCTTGGCCAAGAGATGCCAAGAACTCAAAGCAATCTCCATATAAAATTACACAAGAATACATAAAGTCATGAATAAATAATTTATTACTACTGCAAAAGGGCATCCTTTAGTTAAGATGGGCAAATGGCCCTCCATCTGCAGAGGCTAGCTCCTTAATGTCATCCTGGAATGGATCTTCTTACTAAATGAACATATCAGTAAGTCATATAGAAGGATCTGCATTTGATTACTCATTATCATAACAATGGGAATAACCTTCTTCACACTTCTGTTGCAGAAAATACTATGCCTGGGTTCTGTTACCTGTTTCTTTGAGCAACAGACATAAGTTCATTGATGTGAAACAGTGACATTGTTTTTGTAGTGAATTATGTACAATTGATCACATGATGCACCTAGAGATCTGCCTCATGTGAGTCTTTCCTTACAGCAGTGCAATTGTTGGTTAAATGTTTTTATTGGTTTATCAAAATATAAAATACAAAGAGAAATTTTAAAAAAGTAATAGAAAACTAGGAGGAGGGTGAGGGAAAAGAAAAAATGGTGTAAAAGAGGGAAAAAGGAAAGAAAAAGGCACCAACTTCTGACTATTTTTAGTACAGTAGAAGATAGCAACATTACAACCTGCAGTGCCTACTGCAGTGCAATAGTCAAGTGCAGGAAAACAGGAGTCCAGGTAGTTCAAATGAATACAGGTTTATTGTATGCAAATTCTTGTAGAAAGCATTAGCATACAATAAACCTATACTCACTACTAATGGTCAAAGCAAATTGGCGGCAGGTAAGAGTCAACAGAATTAAGTCTCCTGGGCTGGGGAAATTATGATGTCTAGTGCACATCCTTCAGACAAACCGTACTTGTTTTGATCATATCACTGACTACTGCGAGAAAGGCAATCACAATAGTACAAAATATGCCACTTTGCAATATTGTCTATTTTTTCAAGGGCTGAGAGTTTTCACTGCATCGATATAATTGCCAGTATTAGAAACAGAAAATAAACACACAAGCTAAATACCCAGGAACTAAGGAATGAAACCATTTTATTGAGACCACATGTAGGCATACAAAGTTTTGCAGATGTCTGCATCTTTGTCTACAGTGGAAATAAAATGGCTGTGGAAATACATTAACTGAGCTGCATGTTTTTCAAAAACCTCCAACTGCTTGTGATCCTGCAATATTATTTTTAGCTGCATTATCACAAGTAGTTGCTGCCTTCATGCATATTTAACAATATAGACTGACTGTCTTCCATCATTCTGCATTATTTCCTGAAAGCTTTCAGTAGTCTGTGTTTGTGCTTATTGTGTATATTTTTTTACATCAGCTTTTAAACTTCAACTCTAGCAACCAGTCCTAGTACTGTTCTGTTTCACTTTACTCAAAGAAATAAATTAATAAAAATAAAACACAAAAAGATTTATACAATCTGAAACCAGAGTATGACTAATAAAAGTAGTTTCTTTTGAAGACCAAGTACAGGTAGTCCTCATCTTACAACAGTTTGCTTAGTGATGGTTTGAAGTTATAGTGCTATTGAAAAAAGTGACTTATGACCGTTTTTCACACAACCTGGCAGCACAGTGACAATTGAGAAACTATAGCCATTTTACCTTTTGCTTTCCTTGTGCTTTTTTCTGTTATTTGAGATTCTCAGATGTAGAAGGGGGGGAGGGGAAATGCTTGAGCGTTTTCTGTTAGCCATAACATTTGCAGCTGGATGAGGACCAAGGTCAATGTTAGATAAGGTTTTGGCGGGTTGAAAAGTTGGGAGGAGAGCCCACGTTTTAGAATAATTGGTGAATGTGATTTATGACAGCCTTTCTGGGGTGGGAATTGCAACTCGTTACTTTGTATCAGGGGGGAGGGAACTTTAGTCTTGGGTTCAACTATGTACATGCTGATACTTTGTTTCCTGAATAAAATGTTATTTGAGGAATAAATCTTTGCCTTGAAGTTCTTTTAAAAGGTTTCATCTATCGGAACCATGACACAACCATTGCAGGATCCCCATGGCCACATGATTAAAATTCAGATGCTTGACTCATATTTATGATGGTTGGAGTGTCCCAGGGTCTTGTGATCAACTTTTGAGTCCTTCTGACAAGCAAAATCAATGGGGAAGCCAGATTCACTTAACAATTGCAGTGACTCATTTAACTTCTGTAGCAAGAAAAGTCATAAAATGGGGCAAAACTCACTTAACCTTTTCACTTAGCAACAGAAATTTTGGGCTCAATTATGGTCATAAGTCAAGGACCACCTGTATACAATAGCTGACTGCCAATCCCTTAGATGCAGTAGTTAGGTCTGTGTAACAATGATTTTGTGCTTGTTTCTTTCAAAAATATTTCCAAACTCTTTATAGAGTACATTTCATTTAGCAGCTCCATACAGATCTTTAATTATTGACAAAGCAGTAAGATTGAACATTGTACATACACTCATGCACAAAATATAAAGAGATTGCTAAATGCTGTTTATTCAATATAAAGTTTTATAATTAGTATTTCTACTTGATAAATCATGCAAGAGCTGTAAGATAAGGATACCTATCTGTTGTTTAAATCCTAAGCCTGATTATATTATGATTTGAGAAAAAGTGAACCTCATGTGCCTTTTTGGCCTGGCATTAATTTTAAAATATCATGGCCAAAGAATGTTCGCCTACCGAGGATGTAATTGATTTGTGCAATAGTCTTGTTATGATTATGGTATAGGTACATAAATTTACAGAAGTAACTATCAAACAATGATCAATAACCCTAATCCATTTGGTGGAAAAAAGACCATGAGACTGATGAAATAAGTGCAAAATATACAACATTAAAAGAAGATAATTATGAGAGATTAATGAGACAAATAAAAATAGACTAGTGGGAAAATCTTCAACTATCACTGTTAGGAAGAATAGCGACTGTTAAGATGAATATTTTACCAAAGTTAATTTTTCTATTTCAAACAGTTCCTGTTAAATTGAGTAAGAAATTTTTTGATTATCTAAATACAATAATATTAAGATTTATATGGCAAAGAAAGCTAGAATTAAATGTAAACTGTTACAAGAAGCTAAAGACAGAGGGGGCTTTGGACTCCCGGATTGGAGACTTTACTATCAAGCAGCTATTTTGCTTTGGCTTAAAGAATGGATTGACTGAAAAATAAAAGATTGCTTTACTTAGAGGGACACGATCTTCATCTAGGTTGGCATGCCTTTATATGGTATGAGAAAACCAAAGCACATAAATATTTCCAAAATCATGCCATAAGAAACATATTACTTTCAGAAAGTATGTCAGACAGAAAATCAGACATAAAATGTCTTGCTAAAGCAGCAACCTATAAAAAAAATTTATATAAGATGTTTTATAGATGGGATATGACACCAGTTTGTTTAGCGAAAATGCTTAAAAATGTATCAAATACTTGTTGGAAATGTAAACAACAGCCAGGCACTTATTACCACGCCTGGTGGATATGCCCTATTGCTAAGAAATATTGGTCTAAGATCCATAGATGGCTGGAAAAGATGACGAAAATACAAATAGAATTTAAACCAGAATTGTTTATGCTAGGAATATAAGATCTAATTATGGTAAAGAGAATGACTACTTAATATTACATGTTTTAACAGCTGCAAGAATTGTATTTGCCCAATTTTGACCAGGCTATAATTACTAAAATTTTAGATTGCGCAGAAATGGATAGATTAACATTGGAGATGAAACAGAAAGATGATTCAGTTTACTTTAAAACTTGGGAAAATTTTTATCAATGGTTAGAGACATGTTAGAATGTGAAAAGAACTTAAAATTATAGAATAGATGACAGATTTTTAAGTAAGTTTCTGTTCTTAGGTTAATAACATCTTTATTTTTAGTGATTCTTAATTGCTAATATTGACAATTATGATTAGTTGAGATTTTATTAATTACGTTTATCTATATAGAGGAATTTTATCTGTTTATCAATCTTTAGTAATATGGTTATAGTTAATCTTATTTTAAAATGGCTGAGTAAGATATAAATTATGTTTATTTACTATTTTGATCCAGACAGTAGCTTGTTTGTTAAAGTATGAGATTATTGTTGGGAGTTACCCCACTACTGTACCTACCTTCTTTCCATCCCGAATTCCCCATGCCCTTCCCTCCCCATACCTGCACTCTCCCTATTCTTTCCTCATTTATATAAAATTTAATAAAATATTTTTTAAAAAGTATTAGTATGCACTAACACAAGTTAATGAGTTTGTAGACAGAAAGTCTGGCACTTATTTATTTATTTATTTATTTTTGTGATTTCTATACCGCCCCCCTCCCGAAGGACTCACACTGGATATGCATGTTGTTGGAGTGCTCTATTGATAGTGTGTCATGAGTCTGACTAATGAAACACTTCAAAGAACTTTCAGGCATGGTTTAACCTAAAAAGCCTTTATTAGTGTAAAAGGAGTGTCAGCATGGCATGGAGACTGCCAAGATCTGAATTTCCCTTCCTTTGCACATAACATTCCAGGCATTTCCCCTCCCCTATTTTGGGGTCATGATTCACATCTTCCAATTAACCTGGAGGGCAAAGATTCACTTCCATTCCCTTCTGCGGGCTTTTCTCTCCTCTCTCTTTCTCATCTGAATTAACTCTAAAAGTACCAGACAGTTCTGCATATTTTGTCAAAGCAAGAATATTCAATATTAGCAGCGTTGACATCATGCATGTAATCCATGCATATGCGCACTTCTCCATTGGCCTTAAGTGGTGTGACTATGGAGGTTTCCCACTGACTGCTATCAACCGGCTGCAAGATGCCTTGCTGCACCAGCTTATCCAGCTCTGCATCGATCTTCTGCTTGAGGGTGAAGGGCACTTGACGCTGTTTGATCCTTATTGGAGTTATGGCAGGATCAAGCCGAAGAGCTATGGGCAGACCCTTGTATTTCACTAAGTTAGGGCTAAAAATGTCAGCAAACTCCCGGCAAACTGCCGCTAAGTCCACTGCTTGCGTGCTGTTAGTTCCCATTACATTGATTCACAATACATCAAACCAATCAAGCCTGATGAGGCTTGTGCTGTTGCCCTCAACTACTACAACTTCCAGGGGGCCCTCAAATCCCTTGAATTACACCCAGAGTGTGGCTTCACCCTTGACTGTTACTCGGGAGTTTTGGAAATCCGTTAACATGAGGTTCGACGGCTTGAGCTTAACTCTTTTGCCGCTGCGACTACAAATGTGTTTGAAGGTCCCCTGGGAAATTATGGATAATGCTAAACCCGTATCTAGTTCCATGTTGCATGGAACTCCCTGCAGCTTGACTTTGAGCTGCAGCTTTTCCTTAAGTGGGTGATGGGCACCTGTTCTAAGCACGCTCCTTCTACTGGCATAAAAACCAACCCTGTGCTGCCCCGGGACCCTGGGACCTTTCCAGGGAAACTCTTCTGGTGGGCTGTCTCTCCGGCAACCCATACAAACAGCGGTGATGTGGCCTTGTTTGCCACACGCTCAGCATGTTGCTGTGTAGAAGCTGCATTGCACGCGTTTGTGTTGGCCTCCACACCCTGCACATCGAGTGAAGGGAACTACCTTGTCAACTGGGCATTGTGGCCTTCTTTATGGTGGCTGCTGCAACCGATCGACCTCTTGATCTGATTCAGAATCTTCGACCCTCTGAGCACCCTCCTGGTGGATGGCCTTTACGCAGGGAGTGCTCCTGGAGAGCCGTAAGGCCTTGATGACTCCCCCGGCGGCTTCTTCAGCTGTGATCTCCTGCAGGGCATCCTGGAACAAAATAGTCTCTTTAGCAAACAATTTCTGTTGGAGATCCCTGCTTCTCAACCCGCACACTAAGCGGTCTCGCAGTCTCTCCTCGAGGTCTTTGAATTTGCAGGGTCGTGCCGCTTGACGAAGGGCGGCTATGAACTTGGCCGCCAACTTGCCCGGTCGTTGGTCTCTTCGTTCGAAGGCATGCCTCCAGACAATGACTGAAAGCTTCGGCTCAAAGTGTTCTTTGAGCATTTTTTTGAGTTTGGAATAAGCAACGGACTGAAGCGGAGCTGGAGCGACTAAGTTTTTGACGATTTCGAACGTCACCTGGCTGTAAACACACAGCAGCGTTGTGCCTTTCAAGCCGTCTTCACAAATTTGGTTGACTGTTAAGTAATTCTCGATTCTCGTGACGTAGGAGCTCCACCTCTCTGGATGTGCGATGTTGAATTCTAAGAGTTTCTCGAGTTTGGCCATGGTGAGCTGTTTTTGGCGTTTTTGGTCTCACAATGCCTCGTGCTGCCAAGGCTTCTCTTAATCTCCCAGGGATGGTTCCTTGGGAGCGCTCTTCCTCCAACATTTTTGTACTGGCAGGAATGAGGGGATGTGGTCCTACCAAGGCGTCGTCACTTAGCTTTATCTCCTTAGTGACTCAGCTCTTCGAAGTTGGCAGCTCATCCCACCTTCGTCGCCACTGTTATGTTTAGTGATCGGTGAGGCATCGACGAGGCAGCAGGTGCAATAACAACTCTTTATTTAAGATTTAAACAGAAGCCTGGATAACTGCTGTTCCACCCCTATTTATACAATCAGCAACTAGGTGGCAGCCAATAGGATTCAAATATTAGTTCCCGCTTTAACACAAGTTAATGAGCTTGTAGACAGAAAGTCTGGCACTTAACTGACAGAGTCTTATGACCATTTTTTCAACATTTCCAAGTAATTCACATCAATACATTACAGAAATGTGATAGACTAGAAACAGTAGTTAGAACATATATAAGAGGAATGTTTACTAAACCAGATGTTTACAAAGACTAATCCTTAGTGTTGTATTGCAGGTTATATGATGATTGCTTTCTAATACGATCTTATGTTTGATGTTGATTGTTTCAATAAAAGAATTTTTTACAAAAAAAATACATTACAGAAATGATCTTTGGACATGCAGGGGGAGGGGAGGGAGAGATGAGGGGAAGAGGGAGAGATGCTGCCTACCCTCAGATAAGTGAGAACATAGACTGCAATAGCATAATGGGCAGAGAAAGAGGCTCAGAAGAGACACTAACTTCTCAGACTATAAAGGAGATGGAGGCAGATTTATAATTTCAGACTTGCAAGATTCTGCTGTTGTAGCCTTGCAGTAAAGTAGAATTAGCTATCTGGTTGTTCCTGTCTGGTCTATCTGGGAAGGCTGACATCAATCTTGCAATTTTGAACTCTGCCTGCTCCCCATATTCCAAGATCATTCCCATGAATAGCACAAGAGGAAAGCTGGCAACCAGTACAGCTTGAAAAGCAGAGGTGTTACATGGACATACCAAGGCTTGCCCATCACTGCCTGGGCTGCTGTGTTCTAGACCAGTTGAAGCTTCTAGATGCTCTTCAAGGGCAATCACATATAAAGCATATTGCAGTAATCAATTTGTGAAGTGATCAGGGCATGGGTAACTGATTGAAGAGCCCCTTGATCTAGGAGAGGACACAGGTGGTGCACCATATGGAATTGTGCAAAGGCCTATTGGCCACAGTTGTTCCTTTCTCATCAAGCAGCAGCTATGAGTCCCTAAAGATCCGCAAATTGTGTACCATTTTTGATGGGGAAATGCCATACAATTCAAAGTCAAAGATAAACTATTCAAAGATCTGGGCAGTCCAATACCCACAGCTGGTCTTTAGAAAACAGTTTTCAAAAAAGCTCTTATCTAATTTAGGAATAATATTTTATTTATAGGCATGATCCCAGAATATTTTTTAAATCTTACAAAAGATCTAACATCTGCTTATCAGGGAATATTTTATTTCTGAGCAAACTTTCCTAAGACTGCTGTCAAACAACTTGTGCCTGATAAAGATTCCATTCTCTAATTCTTTCACAGAAAGGCAGCAACCAACATGGATTAATCCTGCAATCTACCATGCATGCTGGCATCTCACTGAGCCAGGATTTTTAATTAGCTTTTAGGAACTACCGGTATGTGAAACTTGGCCTGGGATTTGCAAGAGGGTTTTGTGGTATGTAAGCTAGAGACCAGCATTAAGCAGTGAGCTGCTTCTATATAATAATATTAATGAAAACAATATCAGATGTTTTTATCTCTTCAATTCTCATTGTCAGCTAATTTTACAGCCTGTAAATTTCTGAATATTTATTCAAGTGCTTGTTCAGTGTTAGTGCTAATATTCATAAAAATATGTTACACTGTGGTGGTAACTTCACATTTTACACTGGAGTTTTAGTTTGGTATCTTAATCAAAGTACACATTTAAAGATGAAATTTCTTGCCATAAAAATGCAAATTGCTTTGGAAAAAAGTAAAAGGCTAAATATTAGAGCTTTATGAAGTACCAAACCAAAAACAATTTACAACACTTTTCCTTGAAACATGTTGAAAAGCTACCTATATATGAAGAGCTGAAGATGATTTTAAGATTATACCAGTGTCAATATTTCCAGACAAGGAAATAAAAGTGGATAATGCTTTTAGAAGAATAAATTTTAAAAATATCAAAAATTAGTGATGAGTTGCCTTAACAACTCTACACACTGGAAAAAATACAAAAAGAACATATAGGCCCAGCATTTTAATTCAGATGCATAATGTAGATGGCCAGAATTATCTGCTTCATAAACCTGTAAAATGTCAACAATCTGTTATGCACATAAACTGCCCTTTCTCACTCAGGCTTGCCAGGGAGTTAATGGGCAAACTGTCAATGAAGTCACCTTATGTTTCAGAGGTTCAAAGAATCCAATATTAAATTACTAGTGGCTTCTAACACATTTCAAACAGTCACTCTAAATAGCACATTTAGAAATCTAGAAACTCTATTTTATAGTCATGCAGTTGCAGTTGATTTCAGTTCCTCAATATTGCTGCATTTTAAAGTCAACTTTATGGGTGAGAGGGAGGGAGGGAGGGAGGGAGGAAAAGAAAAGAGAAAAGGAAAGGAAAAAGGAAAAAAAAAGAAAAGAAAAAAGAAAGAACAAAAACACAACACTGGGTTTTGGGGAAAATCATTCTTTAAAAACTATAATGTTATAGACCAGGGGTCCCCAACCTGTGGTCCATGGTCCACTAGTGGGCCATGAAGGGTTTGCAACTGGGCCGAGCAGTGGGTTTGCACAAGCGGCGCACTACATTTAAGTGAGCGGCAGGCACGTGTGCATGCCACTCATGCAAAGGGAACTGCACATGGAGTTTGTGCATACTTGCTGGTCACTTGCGCGGAACCATCTCCTCTTCCCCCCGCTCCCCTCCTCCAGTCTGCAAAGCCGGAAATGTTGGGGAATTCTGTTATATATGTGCAAGTTTAATACATCCAAAGGATACCAAACTGGGAAAGACAGATTAACAGTTTAGCAAGAGTTTTAATTTTTGTAAAGATTTACCATATATTTTAGATTTAGATGTGGCACAGAATATTAATTTTATCATAAAGTTACTGATATATCTTGTACAATAATGTCAAGTGTCAAATATTTCTTTAAGAGCTGCCTCCAGCTCTTCCTTGACATTTTGCCAAATTAGTCACTAGATTACTCAACATTTCATTTGAAGATATTCTAAATGTTCAGTTAGCTTTCAGTGATAGGGCTTATTGTTTCGTTAATTATAACAGGAATCAGTTGAGATCTAAAAATAAAATGTTAATTAAAGTAAAATGATTAGTTTACAAAGATAGAGAGCAAGAATTGTTCTCTTTTCTGAGAACAATCAGGAGGTAAAATATTAGTACCATGAAATATTTTGTTTTCTTCTATGAAGGGGCAGAAATATTTGGCTGCTGCTGATTAAAAGTTCCCACCAGGGCAGAATAAAACAGAATTGAAGAAACATCTTTTTCAATTAATTGTCTGGAAGATATAGGAATAGAATGAAGAAGAAAGGAGACAGATCTTTCTTTTCAAGAATCCTTTGTTACAGGATAGAGTTACTCCATAATTTGCAGAAACCCAAGACAAATAACCAATGAATTTCCATAGTCAAGGGTGGATTTTAATGTGGGTCTAACATTTAACCAGAGTACTGGTTCATTTTAATGGTTAACTAGGCCATATATAAGATCTGGTGAAGTTGGCTGCAAGTTATTATATTTGTACATTACTGTAAGTGCAGGTAAGCTAGAGAATTTGCATTTAGCAAATTCCATTTAGCTGCATTCTTATTGAACAGTAATATTTTTGTATGTCAGCTAATATTGAATCTGGGCATTATATTCTTTTGCATTATTTTATCAGATGTTGAAAGGAGGGCCACCTTGGGGTAGTGGTTAAGGTGCTGGCCCAGAAATCAAGAGACTGAGTTCTAGTCCTGCCTTAAGCAGGAAAGCCAGTTGGTCGATTTTGGGATAGTCATTCCCTCTCAGCCCAACTCAGCTCACAGGATTGTTGTTGTGGGACAATAGGAAGAGGAGGGTATGTTGAATGTATTCACCACTTTGAGTTATTTGTAAAAATAATAGAAGTGGGCTATAAATAAATAAAATATTCACCACAATGAATTAAATAAGAAAAAGGGATGATTCAAATAAAGCTCTTCCACATGCTTCACAATGCCTTTGTCAAGGCTGCTAACATTGGATGTTCTTGCTTTGACAACATATGGAGATGCAGCCTTTTTCTTTCTTATGCTTTACTCTTAGAATTAGATGATATTGGGGGAGAATGAGGAATGTGATGGGAGTTAGTTAGACATAACAATATTGTAATAGTGTGTGAACTGAGGGCTTTTGAAATAAGAGATGATAAGAAATGGTGGATTGGAGAACAGGAGGGAAAGCCTGCATTTCAAACTAATTGGAGAATGTGATTTATGACTATTAATTAGAGGAGGGAATTGGATTTGATACTATATACTAAGGGGAGGGGAATCCAGATTTTGGCTTCACTTATGTATGTGCCAATGCTATGCTGCTCGAATAAACATTCTTTAAGGTAAACAATGCCTCAACGTTCTTTGAAGAGATTCATCTGTCGGAACCATGACATTAAGCCAAAATCTCCAACTTTCCTAATTATTTAGGGGTCCCAAGCCCCAGTCGCTGTCCCTAGAATTGAGGGATAAGCTGACAAATATTTGGGGAAGATTTCATCATGGACAAAGAGAAAATGCCTGAAGCCAGTAACCCGGCAGCAGCTACAGATCAGGCAGCTTTCCTGTCCCTGAAGCCCCCTCCAGGGCCTCCAGCCCCACAGAGAGAGACAGCTCCAGTCCCCGCCCCTTCAGAAGCCCTGACCGCCACCGACAATGTGAGGATCTGGACAGTTGCCGGGACAAGCAATCCCCAGATCGGTGTGCATATCAATCACCCAATTTGGGTTCCTTGCAGCAATGGGAAATAGAGGAGCCCCTGCAACTGGGAGATCAGCAATCTCTGAGCCTGCAGCAACTAATAGAGGCCTTGCAACAACTGGGGGTGGATGGATAGAGGCCAGAAGACAGCAACCGGTAGAAGGACGGCCGCAGCAAGGGGGATGGTCGCTGCCTCCTAACATACAGCAACCACTGAGGGGCCCGCAGATGATGGAGATCCAGCAACAAACCCCTCCGAGGCCGCAAGGGGCCCTACAGCAGTTGAGGATGCCACAGTTCCCCACAGACCAACAGCAGGGGGAATGGCAACATCCCCCAAATGTGCCACCCCTGGGAATAAAGCAGCAGCCAGGTAAGAGGGCCAAGCATCCACTGAATCAGCAGCCATTGATTGTTCCACCTTTTAGAACAACCTTTGATGGGAACCCAGAGAAGTTGATTTTTTTCTCAACCAAGTGCACTCTCATTTGAACCACTATACCTATCTCTACCCAGACACAGCTGCTATGGTCGATGTGATTGTGTTCAGCTTAGGGGGAGAGGCATCCGAATGGCTGAATAATTTATACAACAAGCAAGCCCCCAAATTGTAGGACTCCCACCTCTTCCTCCTAGGACTGAGAACAAGGTTTGAGGACCCATCCATTACCCTCAAAGCAGAAGAACAAATCCAGAAGATAAAACAGGCAGGTAGGCCTGCTCTGGAGTACGTACGAGTGTTTCACAAGATAGCTGGTCACATAGAGAGGTGGCCTGAGCAGTCCCTAGTCCACCACTTCAAAGAAGGTTTGGACAATCACCTCTCTTAGGCATGCATCTATCAAGCAGTACCTGATCAACTGCAAGAGTGGTACCAGACAGTGGTAAGACTAGATGTTCAACTCATCCGCTACAAAAAACCTCCCCCACCTGAAGCCGAGCAGAGACCAGAGCAACCCAAATGGCAACCCCCCCAAAAACTCAAACTGCTGTGACTGCTAAAAGACCCAGGCCACCTGTAGGCCCACCAATCAAGTGCTTCCGATGTGGACAGCAGGGATATCGAGCAGCAAATTGCCCAGTCCCCTATCCCCATCAGCAGAGTAGACCGGGACCAGCAGTGAGAAAGAAACCTGCCCAGCAGCCAATGAGACAGAAATCCAACCGGATCACACAGGAGTCTGTTACACAAATCACATATCTCACATAAGAGGATGCTGGGACTCAGGCTGAACCCGCCCCCGCTCTACCCTCTTTTGACAATGACAATGAAGGAGAGAACGACCCGATGGTGAGCTGACACGTTCCATCTTTCTCACTACCTGCCAAACTCATAATCCGTAAGTCGGGGGCATAGGTGGATTTAAAAGTGCTAGTTGATTCTGGATGCTCCCAATGCGTCATTAGCTTGCCATTTGCCATGAAAATGGGCATACGAGCAAAACTGCTCTCCAAACCCATGACATTTGAGCAAGCCAATGGCTCCCTGGTGGGAGAGACTTTAGTCATGCAATTAACTGAGCCCCTAGGCCTAGAAATAGGTGAGCACTGGGAGTTTATTCGCTTCCTGGTGGCTTCAAAAATGACTGAGGCTGTGATCCTAGGATTAGCCTGGTTGGACAAATGGAAGCCATTTATCTGGTGGGAGAAAGGAATGAAAACTGTGAGGCTACCTATAGGGCCTAAACCCCCATTGATTCAACAGACGTTACAAGAAACTTTAGCCCACCTAATGAGTGAATACACATGGCTGGCTCACCACCAACAGGAAAGCCACTCATCCCCAGCGAGTATCGGGACCTAGTGGAGGCATTTAGTGAGAAAGAATGCGATATCCTGCCTCCTCACTGACCCAATGATTGCTCTATTGAACTGTTGCAGGGAGCCAAACTCCCACGACTGAGAATGTATGCTATGTCCCCCTTGAAATGGAGGAGATGCAGTGATACATGGATAAAAATCTAGTGAGGGGATTCATTGAATGGGCCAAGTCTGTGAAGGGGCCCCCTGTATTGTTTAAAGAAAAAAAAGTTGGGTCTCTTTGTCTCTGCATAGATTATAACGGTCTCAATGCTGTGAGTGTGGAAAATAAATACCCTCTCCCCCTTCTTTTTTTTTTAAATATATTTTTATTGGTTTTTTAAAAAATTTTACAGAAGAAAAAAATTAGTCAAATCAAATCATAGTATTAAAATAAACAATCATCCATAAACAAAACATAAATACATTGTTCAATACATCTAATACTAATAACTCAACTGAAAATAATCATCCCAAACAATTAACATCACTGCTCGGCACCCCCACCACCACATCCCCCCAACCCTATCCTTCCCCCCTCACTTACCAACTAACTACCTACCTACCTTCCTCCCTCCTTCTCTTCTTTCTTCATCCTTCTCTATCTCCATCCTACTCTTCCCCCTTCTTATCAACTTCCACTTACATCAGCCTTCACTCCTCCTTCCTCTTTTCCATCAGATGTGGTGCCCAGAGGCCACCCGAGCAACCCCTTAATAACAGTAATTACATATATTCTTCCACCAACCCCAATTACAGTTGAGAAAACATCATATATAAAATTATAAACCCTCCCTAACCCTCCCCCCCGACTTCCCAGAGTGAGTACAGGGTACAACAAAAGAAAACCCCACTACATCAAACAAAATTATTATATAATCCTAACAAGAATTTTAAACTATATACTATATACACTCTCTAAATCAATTCAATCCATTAAACAAAACAAACAACTCATCTTGTTAAGAATAATAATTATCATTTACATCTAAACCATCAATCTAAGTCAAATCTTAAATCACTTCAATCCATTGAGAGGTTATATAAAATCACCCAAACCATCAAGTTTAATATATACCATTCTTTTTTTAAAAAAAAAAATAAACAAATAATATCAATAACAATAAATCCCTCAATTCAAAAAGAAAAATTATGTTCTTAATCAATTTAATATATCTTAATATATCTTAATATATCTTCATTTAAACATCCTCTCTTACAACTTACTTATAAAATTGATCTTTAATTCAACCCATAGTCTTAGATTGGCCTTAATTCCTTTCATTTAATTATAAATTATTATCAATCGACTTCTGGGCTCTCTCATCTGTCAAATAAACCTCCATAACAAATACAGTCTATTTATTCCATTTCTAACTTACATTCCTTCAACTTTATCCAATCACTTAATGCTTATCTATCTCATCAATAAATCAATCTAATGTCAAACCTAGATCATCAAAACAAATACATTCTTCATCAATTTAATTATATCAACCATTAATCATCTTCTCTTACATCTTACTCATAATCTTAGTCCTTAATTCAGTCCATAATTTTAGATTACCCATAATTCCTTACATACAATTTTAAATTTCATTTCTTCAGACGAATTCTAGGTTTTTTTTTAACCAAGTAAACCTCCATAACGAGGCCTCCCATCCAAATAATAAGTCTCTCTTCTTTATTTCTTCAGTCCCATAAATAAGTTGCTTCTTAAACTGAATCAATGTCTCTTTTTTCTCAATTAAATCCTCTTCTTGCTGCTTAACTAAAGAAAAAAATAGCCGTCCTTTCCTTTCTTGAAACAAATCCTCTTCCTCTCCATAAATAAACTGTTCATCAAGCAGGATCCATTTCCCTTTATAGTCTTTATTCTCAGAACTATCTTCTTCTTTTTCCTGTTGTTCTTCTAGTTTATATTGTATTATAAAATGCTCAGCAGTCAGTTGTAAATCAGTTTCATTTGGGAGAAAGATTCTAGTTAATTGTTCTTGCTCTTCTTCTTGTTTAAATTGTATTATAAATTGTTCAGCAGTCGGTTGTAAATCAATTTCATTTGGAAAAAGAAATTTAGTTAATATTTCTGTAAAAGTTTCTTTCAATATTGCTTTAAACTCTTGCGTAAAACTCTTCACTATTTCAAGCATTTCTTCATGAAATTTCTCAATACAGTCCAGAATAGGTTCAGCATTTAACTGTAAATTCCACTCCATTTTAACTTTAAGACAATCACAGCCGTCTCTCTGACTTCGCTTACGAGAACAGGAAGAGAGAAAAAAGTAAAGAATTCACTTTCACTTTCCAGCACTTTCCCTAACAATGAAAGCAGTGAAAGCTATATGCCATCTTGAAAGCATTATGTTGATTGTAGACGTTAGAAATATATAGCCAGAAAAACAATAAAAAAAATACTTGCAATCCATTAAGAACTCCTGTATTCACTCAGTCTGCTTACAATCTCTCCTGTGTTGTATTTTAAAAAAGCAGAAGTGGTTGCGGCGTCTTTCTCTGTCTGATGACAGAAGCGTCTCTGGGCAGGAGCGTCCTCCGGAGCTTTAGGGAGCTCACTCTTGATCCCTGAAAACTTCTTTCCCAGGGATTTAAGAGGAGCTCAACCTTGCTCCCGATGCTCTACACCTCTCCTTTGCCCGGAGAGGGGGTTTTTCACCGTGAAAAACAGCTGGTGTGCACTGTTTTTTGCGGCTTTACAAACCCAGAGAACGGAGTCTCACAGAGGAGACCCTGGCGGCGCCGGCGGAGCCACCGGAACCCACCTCTCCCCCTTCTGAAGGACTTACTAACCCACCTGGCTAAGGGGAGTGTCTTCACTAAATTAGACCTGAGAGAGGCATATTACTGGATAAGAATAAAGGAGGGAGACGAGTGGAAAACTGTCTTCAACTGCCCCATGGGAAGCTATCAGTTCAAAGTCATGCCATTTGGATTACAGGGGGGCCCAGCCATATTCATGCAGTTGATTAATAAGGTCTTACATGATCATTTATACAAAAGGGTTCTGGTGTATTTTGATGACATCCTGATATACAGCACGAATATGACTGATCATATAAAGCTGGTGAGAGAAGTGTTAAAGAAACTATTGAATGCCAAGCTTTATGTCAAATTGTCAAAATGTGAACTTCACCAGACCCAATTAGATTATCTTGGCTATAGAATTTCCAACGAGGGGATTGAAATGGACCCAGCCAAAGTGAAAGCTATAACTGAATGGCAGCCTACAAAGCCTCGCAAACAGCTCCAGAGCTTCCTAGGTTTTGCCAACTTCTACCATCAATTCATCCCCTCCTTTGCTGAGATTGCCCTACCCCTTACAGAACTACTCAAAACAGTCAAAGGAGGAGGGAAACAGTGACCAGGCCAAATACTAGCACGGACTATGGGCTGTCAAACTGCTTTTGAGAATCTAAAAAGACTATTTGCTATTGAGCCGGTCCTAAAGCACCCCTGCCCAGGGGAGTCCTTTGTAATTCAAGCTGGCACAGCGTGGCCTTGGGAGCTGTATTACTGCAAAAGAACCAAAGTGGAGCCTTGCAACCCTGCGCCTACACCTCGAAAAAATTTACTGAGAGTGAAAGGAGGTGGGCGATCTGGGAAAAGGAGGCTTTCACAATGAGATGGGCTCTATTAAACTGGAGACACTATCTAGAAGGGAGCAAGGTGCCTATTGAAGTATGGACAGATCACAAAAATCTAGAAGCACTGAAAACTCCCTGAACATTATCCCCGAAACAGGTGCACTGAGCACAATACTTTAATCATTTTAACTTCACTCTAAAGTACATTCTGGGAGGGAAAAACTTCCTAGCTGATGCTCTATCCAGATTGCCCCAGTACAAAAACCAGCACGAAGAGATTAATGAGGCAATTATCTCCAATCCACAAACTGCCGCTCAGCTCACACCTCTGATGACCCTGGGGCAAAGAAAATAAAACAAGAACTTCTCACCGATCAATGGTTCAAGGACAATCAAACCTCCCTAACATGCAGGGGTGGTTTGGCTTACAAGGGGGGGGATTGTACTTGCCAGAAGCCCTCCAACTTAACTCTGTCAAACACAGCCATGACATAAAACAGGCCGGACACTTTGGATATTTAAAAATTCTACATCTCATCCGTTGGCAGTTCTGGTGGCCGGGGTTAAACGGGATGTGGAAAATTATGTCAGGAGTTGTACTGTATGTGCCACCATGAAAAGAATTCCAGGGAAACCCCCTGGGCTACTACAGCCGGTGGCAGACCCTTTTCAACCATGGGACTTTATAGTAGACCTCCCTGAAAGTAGAGGAAATACAGTCATCTGGACTGTGATAGATCTGTTTTCAAAGCAGGCTCACTTCATCACCTGCAAAGGACTCCCGTCTGTCCAACGACTGATTAAACTGTTCTTGAAACATATATACTGTCTGCACGGAGCCCCTAAATCAGCAGTTCTCAACCTGTGGGTCGCAACCCTTTTGGGGGTCGAACGATGCTTTCACAGGGGTCACCTAAGACAATCGGAAAACACATATTTCCAATGGTCTTAGAAATCGAGACACCACTCCTTTATCCAGCCGCCGCCGCTGCCCTCCTCCTCCTCCGCCGGCTCCTCACCTCCAGGGCGCCCTTCTCCAACAGCACCTGCTCCTGCTGCCGTAGCACCAATGCGTGTGCTCCCGACGCCACCCTGGGCTAGCTCAGCGGCCGGTCTGAGCTGAGCCGGGTCTGGGCCACTGCTGGTGCTGCCGCTGGGCTACTCCGCCACTGCTGGCACTGCCGGCTGAGCTGAGCTGCAGTGCCCCCGGCCACCCTCCGCACCTGGCCAGCCTCCCTTGCCATCGGAGGAGTAGCTGCTTCCCGGCTTGCCAGGCTCTCGGCCTCGGAAGTGGCCAGGGGGCGGGAACAGCGGGAGGCGGCGGTTTACAGTTACAGTTATGAAGTAGCAATGAAAGTAATTTTATGGTTGGGGGGGTCACCACAACATGAGGAACTGTATTAAAAGGTCGTGGCATTAGGAAGGTTGAGAACCACTGCCCTAAATGAATAATTTCGGACAGGGGGATGCAGTTCACAGCTAAGTTTTGGAGGAACTTCTTAAATTAATTGGATCATCTCAAGGTCCATCATCTGCTTTTCACCCGTCTACTAATGGGGCCGCAGAAGCCACTAACAAGATGGTGGAGCAATATCTCAGATGTTATATTTCCTACCAACAAACCAACTGGACTCCTTTTGTAGAGGTGGCTTATAATAACTCTGTTCACAGCAGCACTGGCTTCACGCCTTTCAGAGTAGCTACAGGAAAAGAGTTCAACCCAATACCTGAATACCTTCAAGCACTCTCTGCTTCTCAGACACTTGATCAATGGATGAGGGGGTGGGAAGAGTTTTGGAAAGCCACGAAAGCTGCTTTAAAAAAGACTTCTGAGATTTATAAAAATCAGGCAGATAAAAACAGAGCCCCTGAAAGAACATTCCAAGTTGGGGAAAAGGTTTATCTGTCGACTAAATATTTACACCTTAAATTACCCAGTAAGAAATTAGGACCGAAATTCTTGGGGCCTTTCCCCCATCATAAGCATCATCAACCCAATCACAGTAGAATTAAAACTCCCTAGGCTTTTAGGGAGAATTCACCTTGTCTTCCATTGCAGCTTGTTGAAACCTTTGCGAGAATCCACTTTAAGACCTCCCCTTAAAAAGGCACCCAGACCCCTCACAGTGGCAGGTCAAAATCACTATGTATTCTTGATTCTAGAATTTTTAAAGGGAAATTGCAGTACCTAGTACAATGGAAGGGATACTTGCTATCTGAAGCCACTTGGATGAAATCTAGCAATGTGAAAGCTGACAGTCTCATCAAAAGGTTCTATAAGAAACACCCTAATGGCTTCCAGTTCCAAATCGCGGTGCTGGCAGATGCTCAGCGGGAGCGCTCCCTCTGCCGCCTGGTTTTCCTTCATCAGGCCACCCTGAAAAGGGTTGTAAGTTGCCCTGGAGGGGCGATGACCATGAGGAGGACCCTCGATAGATCACGGAAGGGCGATAGCCCTTCCGTTTGATCCAAGGCAGCTTCTCTGGACCGTCGGAGTAAAGATTGGTCATTAACATGGCCAATCACTAAGCCGTGCCTGCCGAAAGCCAAAAATTACCACCAAGCACAACGAAAGCACCATGGAGGATTTGGGTGAGACCCTAACTTTCCTTTCTTGTATCCCAACTATCTTCCTGTGAAAGCCTCCTGAAATCTCTTCCCCGCTTTTAACATAGCAGCGTCTGCCTATTTTGGGAAATTAAGCTTTGGGAAAAAAAAGAAGAACAACTAACCTAAACAAATAAATAACTGGACTTCTTGGACATTTGGGGTCCCAAAAAGTTCCTACTGTTACAGGGACTTATTATTTTATCTATTTGTTAAGTTGGAAAAAAAATTTTTTCTCAATTAGATAAAAGTCTAACTGGTATCTGGAAAAAGATTTTATATTCTATCAGTGACATCTTGTGGCGAAACCTGGTACAGCAAATGAACTTCATTGACTGTGAGGCCGGCTTATTTACTAGATTTGTCCTCCTTACTATCTAAAAAAAATAAGAATTTGAAACAGCTGTGAAAACAACTTCTAGGAATAGTGGAGGTGGACATTTGTTGACCGTTATTAAACATAGCCTCCACTAAAGGACTATTTCTAATCACCATAGAAATGGAGGAATTCTACCCACAACTTAACTACAAAGTCATACTTGAAAAAATCATTGAAGCCACTAAGCTAATGAACTCTAGAGCGAAAGACAAAAATGCCACCTCAAAATTACAAATTGAAGCTCACATTCCAACTGATGAACTTACAACAAAAAAAACAGAAGAGGAACAAATCAATATCAAAGAGGATTCTATACAACAACAAGTACACTTACTGAGAACTTTGAAAAGCCAAATCTTGATTTCAATTAAAGAACCTGCAATCCAACAAGCAACAGAAACTGAAGAAAGCAACACTAAGATGGAGGCTGCTAAAGATTACCAAACACAACACATTGAGACTTTATACAACCCAGAAAACCAAACAACAACTACAACACCAGACATGACCTCATATCTTAGCCAGTTGAAACTGGAAGAAGAAGAAGACCAGACTGAACTGACGACAAACATTTTAAATCAAACATGGAGATTTGAGTTATTAGGGCAACAATCTAATGATCACAAAGGGGCCAGTTCCTTTGAAAAGCCGATAACACAATCATTCCCCAGCATCTAGTAGACAAACTGAGCCTTTTAGGCTTAAACATTCCTTTGTGCAACTGGATTCTTTTTCTTTTTTTTTTATTAAAACAATCAGCATTGGACATAAAAACATATTATGCAGCAATCATCATGACACCTGGTATACAATACTAAGTATTAGTCTTTGAAAACGTCTGAATTAGTAGGCCTTTTCCCCCCCCCTCGCGTCTAGCCTCAACTATACTCCTGTTACATTTTATTTTGATTGGTGTTTCTCCTATCTGTTTCAATATTAATGTGATCAACATTAAACATAAGATCTTATTGCTAAACAATCCTCCTAGAACATAGCATACAACATTAGGTATTAATCTTTGTAAACATCTGTTTTAGTAAACGTTCTTCCCTCCTCCCTTACATCTTCAAGTATAATCCGAATGCATTTTGTTTGATTGGTGTTTCTCTTATATATGGTCTATCTACTGTTTCTAGTCTATCGCATATTGTACGTTTGCGCTTCTGAATTGACTTCATCCCATTACTAGTGCAATCTTTTATAGTCCCTCACCAGAGATCCTGAGGTGAAAGTTTCATATCTTGAGGTAGAGATTCAGTCTACTTTAACAATATTAAAGCAAACATCATTAATCATGAGGTTATGTTAAGAGGCATTAGTTATAGAACATATACATTCAACCTTGGGTGTTAGTTTTTGTAAACCTTTGATTTGTTAACCCTTCTTCCCTCCTCCCATCGAGCCCTAGCTAAACGCCAGCTGCATTCTGTTTGATTGGTGTCTCTCTTGGATATAGTCTATCCACTGTTTCCAGTCCGTCCCAAATTGTTCATTGGAGCGATTTTTCAAATATGCTGATATTTTTGCCATTTCCGCCAGATTTGTTGCTTTCACAGTCCATTCTTCAATAGGCGGTATTTCCGGATTCTTCCAGTACTGCCCCACCAATAATCTTGCTGCTGTAATTAAGTTCAAAAATAAATTTGTCTCTGAGGTAGTGATATCCTTTGTGATCCCTAACAGAAAAGCCTGAGGTAGAAATTCTATACGCTTTTTGAAAATAGTTTGGAGTGTCCACCATATCTTCCTCCAGAATGCTTTGATTTTTCTGCATGCCCACCATATGTGAAAGTAAGTAGCCTCCCCGTCTCCGCACCTCCAGCATTTGGGCTGGGTGCCCGGGTAGATGAGTGATATTTTTTTCGGGTCTAGATGCCATCTATAGAACATCTTGTAGAAGTTTTCCCTTAAGTGTTGCGATTTCGTGAATTCTACATTCCTCACCCAGATTTTCTCCCACGTGTCTATGGTAATAGGGTGTCCGAAGTCTTGCGCCCACTTTATCATACAGTTCTTGACTAGCTCGGTTTCAGAGTCCATTTCTATCAGAGTGCTGTACACTCGTTTGATGTGCATAATCCCCTGTTCTCTGATCTGTTTAATTAGGTTCTCGTCGTTCTGGGAGAAGCCCTTCTTCCTGTCTTCACGCCACCTTGACTGTAGTTGTATATATGATAGCCAGTTACTTCCTATTCCTCTGTTTGCTAGCATTGCTTGAGGTTTCAAGAGGAACCTGTTTTCTTCTCCCAGTACAAGTTCACTGTAGGGCACCACTCCTTGCCCTTGGGATGTGTTCATATCCCCTGTTGCGTGTCCAGGGATCGTCCAGATGGGAATCTTGTCGTGTAGGAGGTGCTTATATTTCTTCCAGACCCATAGCAGTGGGATTCGTAGTGGGTTCTCCTTGAAGTTCCTATCTGCCTTTTTGTCGTATACTAGGTATGCGTGCCAGCCGAATCGTAGACCATGCCCCTCAACATTCAGAACTCTATCATTTGTCATGTTGATCCAGTCACTAACCGCCACCAACGTTGCTGCATAGTAATATAGCTTTAGATTAGGCATTTTGAGTCCCCCTCTCTCCCTTGTGTCTTGGATGATTTTTAGTTTCACCCTCGGTCTCTTGTCGTCCCAAATAAATCTGTTGATGCCTTTCTGCCAATTGTCTAAGTCCGCATCCTTCTTGAGTATGGGTAGCATTTGAAAGAGAAATAGAAATCTGGGTAATACATTCATCTTTACTGTCGCTATCCTGCCGAGCAGGGACAGACGTAGCGATTTCCACCTTTCCAGGTCTGCTTGTATCTTATTCCACAGGACCTCGTAGTTATTCTTGTATAATTTCGCATTTCATTTGTTGATTCTATCTCCACTCCTAAGTATTTGACTTTCTTGACTATTTCACAACCCGTTATTCTTTCCAGGTTCCGTTTTGCTTTGTTGTCTAGGTTTTTGACTAGCATCTTTGTTTTTGATATATTTACTTTGAAGCCTGACACCCTACCGTAGTCTTCCATTATCTCCATCAATTTCCTTACTGATTGTGCTGGTTGCGACATTGTCACCAGCAGGTCATCCGCAAAGGCACATAGTTTGTATTCTTGCTGTTTAATCTGTATGCCCTGTACATCCTCTGCCGCTCTTATTCTGTTCAGTAAAATTTCCAGTGTTAGGATAAATAGCAGGGTGGACAGCGGGCAGCCCTGTTCGTGCCTCTCTCTATATTAAATGAGTCCGTTAAGTCTCCATTGACAATGATCTGGCCTGTTTGTTTCTGGTAAATTGCCGTTATGGAGTTGAAGAACTGTGCTCCCATTTTCATCTTCAGGACCAAGTTCGTCAGGAACGGCCAATTCAGTCTGTCGAAGGCTTTTTCTGCATCCACAAACATTAGAGCGGCGGGTATCTGGTTGTGCCTTTGCAGGTACTCTATTATGTTCAACAGCTGCCTCACGTTGGTTTTCATCTGGCGTCCTTGTATAAATCCCCTTTGGTCCGAGTGTATTGTTTTTTGTAAAACAGTCATTAGTCTATTGGCCAAAATTTTTGTGAAGATTTTATAGTCTGTGTTTAGTAGTGAGATGGGCCTGTAGTTTGCGGGCTGTGTGTTGTCTTTCCCCTCCTTTGGGATTAATGAGATGTAGGCTGTTTTCCAGGATGGTGGGACCTGGCCTCCTTCTTGAATGCTGGCAAATAGCTTTCTGAGGGGTTCTAGCATCTCATCCTGTAGATGCTTGTAGTAGGTCGCTGTTATGCCATCCGTCCCGGGCGATTTTCCTGCTTTCAGTTGTGTGATCGCTGAGTGTATTTCCTCCTTTGTGATTAAGACATTCAGGGCTTCTCTTTGTGTGTCGGTAATCGCCTGTATCTTTTCGTTTTGTAAGAATTCATCTATCTCTTTGTCTTGTATCTTATCCTCGGCATATAGTTTCGAGTAGAACTCTGTGAAGGCTTTCTTGATGGTTTTTTGTCGGAATTCTAGCTTGCCTTTGTATTCTATCTTTTCAATTATGCGGGATTTCTGTTTCTTTCTTATAGTGTAGGCTAGCCAGCGGCCCGGTTTGTTGGCCTTGCAGAATGTCTTATGTTTTGCATATTGTATATTCCTTGCAACTTGGTCCGCCATCAACATGTCAAATTGCTTTCTTAAGATCTTGAGTCCTTCTTTGGTGACTTTGTCCTCTGGTCTTTTTATCAGTAGCCGCTCCATGTTGCTTATCTCATTTTCTAACTCTTTTCTTTTTTGTTCTTGTTGGCGACGGTGCCAGCTATTCATGGATATGAGGATCCCTCGCATGTACACCTTGCTGCCTTCCCAGATCTGTTCTATCGGTGTTCCGTTGTTCATATGTGTGTTGAAGAATTCCTTCATAGCTTTTTTGCATTCCGCCACCTTGTCTTCGTGTCTAAACAGGTTTTCATTGATTCTCCAGGATCTCCTCTGTTTCGGGCCGTGTCTTAATTCCATCCTCACAGGGTTGTGGTCTGTCAATGTCTTGGGTAGGATTTTCACCGTGTTTAGACAAGTTAGCAAGTCACTAGAAGTTAATATAAAGTCAATTCTGGAGAAGGATTGGTGTCTGCCAGAGAAGAAGGTGAATTCTTGTTCTTTGCCGTGCCTTTTCCTCCATACGTCTGTCAGTTCGAGGTCCTCCTTCATATCGAAGAAGGATTTAGGCAACTTAGAGTGTTTTTGCGGGTTCGGTGCAGTTCTTTTTTTGTCTAGAGCAGTCTCTATGACCCCGTTCCAGTCGCCCATGATGATGTAAGATCTGTAGTTAAGTTGTGTTACTTTCTTGTGTAGCTTTTTGTAGAATTTGCCTTGTTGCTGGTTTGGTGCATATACGCCCATTACTAGAATCTTCTTGTCCTCTTGTGTTATTTCAATTGCCAGGTATCTACCTTGGGGGTCGGACTCTATTAGCTTGGCCAATACATGTTTCTTTACATATATAACAATCCCATTCTTTTTTCTTGGCGCCGCTGCTACAAAGTGCGCGCCTAGTTTGTAGTTGATCAGATATTTCTGGTCTGCTGCTCTGATGTGTGTTTCTTGTAGGCAGATTATATCGCTTTTATCTTGGTTCAGATAGTGGAGAATTTTTCTCCTTTTCTGGGGGGAGTTCAGTCCGTTCACATTCCAAGTCAAATACTTAGTTGCCATCATCTGTTGCAGGATATTTTTGCGAGACCATTTCTGTTATTTCTCCTGTTGTCTTCTTTGGTCCCGTTCCCATGATATCCGGATTGCTGCTCGTATTGGTTTGTGCGGTCTTGCTTTGCTGGTCTGTGTGTTTGGTAGTGGAGCCTGGTAGCCTGTCCTCTGTAGGCTGTCTTGCTGCCTTGTTTTTGTTGCTCCTTGCTCTCTGTGCCCTCGCCTCTCTAGGTATTCCATTCATTTCCTCTGCCACTGCCCTGATCTGTGCCTCTGCGCTGTTTGCTCGTTGGCCTCGATCCCTCCCGCTTTCCCGTGGTCTATCTGCGTCTTCTCCCGCGGTGGGTTGAGGGCCTCCCGACTTCAGTTCCTTTTCAAGGAAGTCTTTGGCTTTCTGGACCGAGGTCAAGTAGTGTCTCTTGTTTCTATAGGAAAGTGACCGTCCTGTTGGGGTTTCCCACCGGTATCGCAGTGCACGCGATCTCAGTTCTGTGGTCAGGAATTTGTAGTCTTTTCTGTCTCTCAGCATCGCCTGAGGGATCTCTTTCAGAACCTTCACCTCCTGTTCCTCTATGTAGAATGCCTTGTTATAGGAAGTGGCAGAGATGTGGTTCCGGAGCCTCTGTGTTGTGAAGTGGATGACCACGTCCCTTGGTTGCTGCCTGTTCACTGCCCTCCAGGCGCCCACTCTGTAGATTTTTTCGATTTGCCACCCAATCTCATTGGCGCTCCTGCCCAGGAATGTTGCCAGTGCCTCTACAAAGGTCCTGAGCAGGCTTTCTTGGGTTTCGTATGTTGTCTCTTTCCACCCTCTGAATCTGATCGCAAATGACAGTTGCCAGAATTGCATCATGGTCGACTGGTCCTGAACCTCAGCAGTCTGTCCCTCTATGCAGTTTTCCACTTCTTTCATCATCTTTTCCGTATTCTCCCTTGTTTCTTGGAGGTTCTTGTAATGTGTTTGCATTGCCTCCTTCATTTGTTCCAGGTTTGTGGCCACCGCTTTGCGTTGTTCTTCCCACTTTCTCTCCAGGTCTCTCCCCTGGTCCGCCAGCATCCTTTTCATGTTTTTGTATCTTTCCTCCATCTTCTGTTCTGTTTCTATGCGTCCTTTCTCCGTCTTCGCACTCATTTCTGCCAATTTTCTATCCATGCCCTCCATCCTTGCCGCCATCGTCGCTATCGTCTCATTTAGTGTCTCAATCGTCTCTTTTAGTTCTTGGATCATGCGTGCTATTGTGGAGTCATGGGTTGGAGTTTGGGTCTGAGGGCCTGTAGTTGGATGGGGGGGGTGTGAGGATGGGTGGGGTATTGCCTGGCTGATTAGAGGGCTGGGCCGGGGAGGGTGCAGTTCCCTTCAGGTCTCGCAGTTTGATTTGTTTTGTCCGTCTGGCAGCCATTTTGAGCTTCTCCTCCTGTTGGCCTGTCCACCCTTAAAGCCACCCCTTGATGCCAAGAATGTGGGCGGATTGTTCCTGTGCCAGTTTATCAAGCTGCTAGGATAGGTTGGATCAAACAGTTTATATTTTAACAGAAAAAAAAATTTTTTTTAAATTGTCCACTAGGGGGTGCTATTTGCTTTCAGATAAGCTTCGCTGTGCTGGCAGAGATGATGCAAGGTGAAATGATCTGTGGCTTGAGACTTGCACAGATGGCCCTTTTCACCAGGTGCAGTACACTTAGACTTTTTGGGGTCTGGGGGGGTCTTCTGGGGGTCTTGTGAGGGTCCTCCCCCTACCGCTGGGCTCCCCCTGCGTCTACTGTCCCTCGGTGCTCTAATCGGCCCCCGCTTGTCTTACCGGTGTCTTTCTTCGTGCCTGTTGCTCCCTCTGCTCTCCTCCTCTCTTTTCTGTGTCCTATCGGCTTTGTTTGGTTCCGCCTCTCGCTTCTCTCTTGTCGGCTTCTTACTTTCTGGCTCTGGCCGCTTCCGCCTTTGTTCGCTGCTCCAGTCCTCCTCCGCTGTTCTCTTGCCTTTTCTTCCGCTCTCCGACTCTTCTGGAGGTTCTCCGCCGGCCGGCAGGTCCCCTCGGCAGCAATCCGGTGTCTCCCTTCCGCTCCGCCGCTCGCCTCTCGCCCGTTCTCTGGATCTCCGTGACTTACGGCTTGGCGCGGCGTTCTCGGGCCTGCCGGTCGCTCTGCTGCCGCCGGCTTCCTCCGCTCCGTCCGCGGCTTCTCGGGACCTCCCGGCGGTGAGTCTGACCTCGTTTGAGAGGTTCGAGATTCCTTTTTAATCTCTACCTCTTTTTTTGTTGCTCCCTGTCTCTTTTTTGTATTTAATTTGAATTTCGCGCGAGCCCCGTCCCGGAGCTCGCAGGGAAAGGCTCCGGTCCTCGTGACCGGAACCGGAAAGCTCCCCTGCAACTGGATTCTTGATTTTCTTACCAACAGGCCCCAATATGTGTGAGTTGGAACAAATACCTCTAATACCATTTTCTTGAGCACAGGTTCTCCTCAGGGCTGCGTCTTAAGTCCGCTGCTGTTCACCCTGTTAACCCATGACTATTGTTCTAGATTTGCCACCAACCATATTGTGAAGTTTGCAGATGATACAACAGTAGTGGGCCTTATTCAGGATGACAAGGTGGAAGTTTACCGCAAGGAGGTTGAGGGGTTGGTGAACTGGTGTAAGGAAAACAACCTAGTTTTAAATACTGGAAAAACCAAAGAGATCATTGTTGATTTCAGAAAAGGCAGGCACAGCCACACTTCTCTGTGCATTAATGATTCACCTGTGGAGATGGTTACCAGCATCAAATTCCTGGTTGTGCAGCTAACGAGTAGGCTGACTTGGTCACTCAACAGTGAGAAACTGGTGAAGCGGGCACAGCAGCGCCTGTATTTTCTGCACCACATGAGAAAAGCACATCTTCCTTCCCCTGTCCTGACCACTTTCTACAGGGGGACAATCGAGAGCATCCTGTCATACAGCATCACAGTCTGGTTTGGAGGCATCACTGCTTCAGACAGGAAAGCGGTGCAGAGAGTGGTGAGAATGGCCGAAAAGATCATTGGCAGTTCCCTCCCTCCCATCCAGGACATAGCACAGAAGCGTAGTTTGAGCAGGGTCTGTAAGATTATCTGGGACACTACACATTCTCTTCATGACCTGTTTTCCTTGTTATCTTCTGGGAGGAGGCTTCGTGGTATCCATAGCAGAACATCCAGATTCAGCCATAGTTTCATTCCATACAGCATTAACCTTGTGAACTCTCAAGCTTCCTCCTTCCGTTATATATTCAAGATGGACAGTATTTAATATTTATTTGCTACGTATACGTAGGGATGTGGGTCTATACATATGTTGTTCATAGTATGTTTAGGTGTGTATCATGCACGTTTTTCACTTTGAGAGCGGGCAACTAAATTTCATTTTTGATGTGTGCCATTGTGACCACAGTAAAAAAAATGACAATAAAGGTTATCTTATCTTATAACTGGATGCTCTCCCTTGATTCAAACAACGCGGGTAGGAATGAAGGGAGATACAGCTGAGGATTTAAAGGCACTGATATGGAAGCCTGGTTGGCACAAAAAGAAAGCTAGAGTTAGATTTAAAAATGCGATTTACCTTCTCTTCCTCTTTCTTTTTGCTGATTGATAATAGAAGAACTTAAAATTTTACTTAATGGGCTAAGGAGATTTTTAAATATTGATTGACTTAATATCTAGGATTTAGATGTATAAGGGAAATGAAAATTAGTCATTAGATTATAATTTTGAATTGTAATATGGAAGTTGGTTTGTGACTATAAAAGATAGCTTATTAGTAAATAATGAGATACTAGGATGAGATATAGAATATATTTGTGGGATAAAGTAAGAATGTAATTAACTGAATAACATCTGTATTTTAGATACGATAACTATTCTGTAATGAAATTAGGAAATTTGGGTTAACCGAAGTCTAAATACTATGGATATTAAAAGCTAAATTGGAATATGGTAATTGAAAATAGGTTAAATTTAAAAACAGGACTTGGATATGTATAAGTAAAATTATATTGACAAATGTATTGATTGATTGAGCTATAATTAGAAATGTATTAACTCGAATGTGATATAATAACTAAGGGAAACAGAGAGAGAACCTTTAATGATGTAATCTGAGATATATGTATGAAAGACTCTGTTAATGGACTATTGACTATTGATTACCCAATTGCTTCCTAAATTGCTTCCTAAATATCTGAATGTAAAGTTGAAAATTAATAAAACTTGTATAATAAAAAAGAAACACCCTAACAAACTGAAAGACAGTCCCTAACATATGCTTTTGTTTATGCTACAGGATCTGTCCTTTTTGTAAGGGGGGCTGGATGTCAACGCTGCTAACATTGGATGTTCTTGCTTTGACAACATATGGAGATGCAGCCTTTTTCTTTCTTATGCTTTACTCTTAGAATTAGATGATATTGGGGGAGGATGAGGAATGTGATGGGAGTTAGTTAGACATAACAATATTGTAATAGTGTGTGAACTCAGGGCTTTTGAAATAAGAGATAATAAGAAATGGCGGGTTGGACAACAGGAGGGAAAGCCTGCATTTCAAACTAATTGGAGAATGTGATTTATGACTGTTAATTAGAGGAGGGAATTGTGTTTGATACTATGTGCTAAGGGGAGGGGAATCCAGATTTTGGCTTCGCTTATGTATGTGCCGATGCTATGCTGTTCGAATAAAGATTCTTTAAGGTAAACAATGCCTCAACGTTCTTTGAAGAGTTTCACTGTCGGAACCATGAGAGCCTTTTTGTGAATTTTTATTTCATCTTAATGAAAGCCATAATCATTGGATCAAAAATATGCACAAATAGCTGCCACTGAGCTGTATTCAATATGGAATGAAAGGCAAATAATAGGCCCTAATGGAATTGCTCTTTTCAGCAATGTGTCAGTGTTAATGACCTTTTGAATGGGAAGATGTTTTTATAGCTAACTACTAAATTACCATCCCAAAGTAGATACTGTAATCCAAAATATCTGGAAGATAGCAGATTGCCTACTTCTATTTTATGGGATTGTCCTTTAGTTCAGATGCTAAAGTTTAATCTGACCATGACTCAAGTCTCTGGTTTTAGATAGCCAGAGAATACTAAAGCATTTCATTTAAATCAACTCCAAATTCCTCCACAGAAAAAAACAATAAAGCAAATATTTTCTGAAGTCCAATGCAGCATCTGATGATTACATCAACATGTCCTTTTCATTTGGCTTGGTTTGTTTCTTGAATTCTGATCTAGTCTTTAGATGGGGAATTTCCAGTGGTTTCCTACCCATGTACTTTTTCAAGATCAACCAAATTAGACCAGCAGTCACTGCTATATTTCATAAATATCTAGTCACAATATAATATAATATAATATAATATAATATAATATAATATAATATAATATAATATAATATAATATAATATAATATAATATAATATAATATAATATAATATAATATAATATAATATAATATAATATAATATAATATAATATAATATAATATAATATAATATAATATAATATAATATAATATAATATAATATAATATAATATAATTTATATAATTTCATTAAAAATTTGAATCCTGGGTAAAGCCATACAGTAAAAACAAAGAAACGCGAATGCCAGGATAAAATTAAACTAAAAGAGAAAAAACCGAAGAGGACCCCCGGGCCGATCCGGCAAGGTAAAAATTGACACCGAGGGGTCCGGGAAAGCCACGGAAGGGGCCGAGGAAGCCGGCGGTGGCTAGCTGGCCGGCCGGCAGGCCCGAAGACACCGCGCTGCTGCGCTGCAGCGCCGCCGGGGAGACCGGCGCGAGCGGGGACAAGAAGAAGGAGGAAGAAGCCGGAGATTACAGCAAAGGCCGCCGGGAGGGTCTCCGGACCTAGAAACGACCCCCGGACAAGCAGAAGGAGGAAAAGAGTGCTGGAAGAACGGAAGAAGGAGCCAGGTCCGGAGAACAAAGGAGGAGGCAAGTAGAGCCAGCAGAGAGCAGTATTGAAAAGAAAGAGGCGACTAGAAAGCAGACAGCGGGGGAAGACTCAAGCAGAGGGACTGGTGAGTGTTACCCCACGCGCTGCGCCCCAGACCCACCAGAAAGGGAGCCCCAGGGAATCAGAGAAGGGCAGAACCTACCAGGGAAGAAGGTGAGGGGAAGAAGAAAGCTGGAAGGCAACCTGGAGCACTACTAAGGAAAGGCAGAAGGGATCTGTAAACGCAGGCTGCCAGAAGACAGAAAAAAGAGACCTGGACAAGACAGCAGAGAAAGAGGGGCAAGACAGAGCCAGAAAAGAACAAAGAGAAGGATCAGGCTAGCAGAGGGGAGTGAAGAGAAAGCCAAGGCAAAGGCACTGAATAGGCTCCCTGAACACAGAGCTGCCTGAATATAGGCTCTTACCCCATACACTGCCTAAACCCTGAAGCCTCCCCCCTTGAAAGGCTAGACTACCGGATCATCACCAGATCACAACCTAGTGTCCAATTTGGTCCAAATTGGAAACCAAAACAGTGCCAGGGCAACAGGAGGACAACCTCAAGATGGCCTCCAAACAGACCAAACTGACAGAAACGATGGGAGTTGTATCCTCCCATGCCCAGCCTACTAAAACACCAGGAACTACTCTACACTTCCCCACACCCTCCCATCCAAATACAGGCACCCAGACCCATACACCCCCACAGGCCAGCCCAACACCACACATGACACAAAAATTACAAGAGGTAATAGAAATGCTGGTTGAAAGGATGGATGGAATGGATAAAAGGTTGGTGGAAAGGGACACAAAGATGGAGAGGAGGTGTGTAGAAACAGAACAAAAGATGGAGAAAAGATACAACGATATAAAACAAATGCTGCAAGAACAAGGTAGAGAGATGGAGAGGAGGTGTGTAGAGGCAGAACAAAAGATGGAGAAAAGATACAACGATATAAAACAAATGCTGCAAGAACAAGGTAGAGAGCTAGAGAGAAAATGGGAGGAGCAACGCAAGGCGATGGCTGCAGATTTGGAGCAAATGAAGGAGGCAATGCAAGCACACTACAAGGAAATAGGGGAGGAAATGGAGAAAAACTTCCAGGAAATCAGGGAGAAGGTGGACAAGCGGATGGAGAAAGTGGAGAATCAAGTAGACGGCCAGACAGCAGAGATAGCAGAGATGAAAGGGGTGGCCCAAGACCAAGCCTCCATGATACAGTACTGGCAAATGGCGTCTGCAATCAGGTTTAGAGGCTTGAAAGAGACACCAGACGAAACCCAAGGGGGCCTGATCGGAACCTTTATAGAGGCCCTGGCAGCATTTCTGGGAAAGCCAACCACAGTTATCAAATGGCAAATCGACAGACTCTACAGAGTGGGCGCACGTACGACAACAAACAGGCACCAACTAAGGGATGTGGTCATCCACTTTGCAACGCAGGGATTCCGGAACCTCATCTCAGCCACATCTTACAACAGGACCTTATACATAAAGGGGCAAGAAGTGAAAGTACTGAAAGAGATCCCCCAGACGATGCTGCGAGACAGAAAGGAATACAAGTTCCTGGTCGACGAACTGAGATCACGTGCTCTGCGATACAGATGGGAAACCCCCACGGGGATAACATTTTCCTATAAAAATAAAAGACACCACCTGAACTCGGTCCAACAAGCCAGAGAATTCCTGGAAAAGGAACTGATGCCAGAGGGACCCCAATACACCACGAGAGAAGACGCAGAAAGATCACCAGACCGACAGACCGATGCAGGAACACGAGGAAGGAAAAGACCAACTCGAGACACGATGACACAGAAAACAGGAAGCAACAACAACAACAAGGGAGCAGGACAGACTGCAGGGGGCAGGATAACAAGATCCACCACCAAACGCACAGAGCAGCACGACACGATCCCTATATGCAACTCGAACACAAACCTGGATACCATGGGAACGAGACCAAAGAAGACCACAAGAGATAGAATGGAAGCGGTCTCGGAAGAGTATCCTGAAACCGACAATGACGACTAAATACTTGACATGGAACGTCAACGGACTAAATTCCCCACAGAAAAGGAGGAAGATATTTCATTATCTGTTTCAAGGAGGAAACGACATAATTTGCCTACAAGAAACACACATCAGAGCAACGGACCAGAAATACTTAATCAACAACAGACTAGGTACGCATTTTGTCGCAGCGGCGCTACAAAAGAAGAACGGGATTGTTATATACGTGAAGAAACATGTAATAGCCAAGCTAATAGAGTCGGACTCCCAGGGTAGATACCTAGCAATCGAAGTGACACAGGACGACAAGAAAATTCTAGTGATGGGCATATATGCCCCACATCAACAACAAGGAAAATTCTACAAAAAGATACACAAGAAGTTAACACAATTTAACTACAGATCATGTATTATACTGGGAGATTGGAACGGGGTCATAGAGATTGCCTTGGACAAGAAGAAGACAAAACCTAAACCACAAAAGCACTCCAAGTTGCCTAAATCTTTCTACGACATGAAGGAAGACCTTGTACTGACAGACATCTGGAGGGAACGACATGGCAAAGAGCAAGAATTCACCTTTTTTTCCGACAGGCATCAGTTGTTGTCCAGAATTGATTTCATCCTGACATCTAGTGACTTGCTAATTCGCCTAAACGCTGTGTCAATCGTACCCAAAGTACTAACAGACCATAACCCAGTAAGGATGGAATTAAGACAAGATCGGAAATCGAGGAGATCCTGGAGGATCAATGAAAACCTGCTTAGACATGAGAAAAGGGTGGCTGAATGCAAAAGTGCCATGAAGGAATTCTTCAGTATAAATATGAACAATGAAACACCCATTGAAATGATTTGGGACGCTGGCAAGGCATTTATGCACGGGATCCTCATGAACATGAACGCCAGGCTCCGTCGTACACAAGAACAAAAAAGAAAGGAGCTAGAGGAGGAGATAAAGAAACAGGAGCTATTATTAATAAAAAGACCAGAGGACAAAGCCACATAAGAAGGAATTAAGATACTAAGAAAACAATTCGACCTGCTGATGGCGGATCAAGTAGCAAGGAATATACAATATGCAAAACATAAGACATTCTGCAGCGCTAACAAACCGGGGAGGTGGCTGGCTTATACCTTAAGAAAGAAACAGAAAGCCCGCATAATTGAAAAGATAGAGTACAAAGGCAAGGAAGAATTCAAACATGAAATCATCAAGAAAGCCTTCACCGAGTTCTACTCAAAACTATACGCCGAGGAGAAGATACAGGACAAAGAGATAGAAAAGTTTCTACAAAACGAAAACTTAATGGTACTCACCGATACACAACGAGATGCCCTGAATGCCCCAATCACAAAGGAGGAAATACACTCAGCAATCCAACAACTGAAAACAGGAAAGTCACCCGGGACGGATGGGATAACGGCTATCTATTACAAGCATCTCCAAGAGGAAATGATAGAACCCCTCAGAGAACTTTTTGTCAACATACAAGAAGGCAGCCAAGTCCCACCCTCCTGGAAAACAGCATACATCTCTCTAATTCCCAAAGAGGGATAATGCACAACCGGCGAACTATAGGCCCATCTCACTATTGAATACAGACTACAAAATCTTTACAAAGGTTCTGGCCAACAGACTAATGACTGTACTACAAAAAATAATTCACCCGGACCAAACGGGGTTTATACAAGGACGTCAGATGAAAACCAACGTGAGACAGCTGCTGAACATAATAGAGTACTTGGAAGGACACAACCAGGTACCTGCAACCCTCATGTTTGTGGACGCAGAAAAAGCCTTTGACAGACTGAATTGGCCATTCCTGACGAACCTAGCCCGGGGGATGAAAATGGGAAAGCAGTTCCTCAACTCCATAACAGCAATCTACCAGAAACAAACGGGCCAGATCATCGTGAACAGCGATCTAACAGACCCATTCAATATAGAAAGAGGCACGAGACAGGGCTGTCCGCTATCACCACTGCTATTTGTCTTAACGATGGAGATTCTGCTGAACAAGATAAGAGCAGCAGAGGACATAAAGGGCATACAGATTGGAAAACAGAACTACAGGCTGTGTGCCTTTGCAGACGACCTACTGGTGACAGTATCGCAACCAGTACAATCAACAAGGAGTCTGATGGAGATAATGAAAGACTATGGCAAGGTATCAGGTTTTAAAGTTAATATATCAAAAACGAAGATGCTAGTTAAAAATCTAGACAGCAAAGCAAAACAGGACTTGGAAAGAATAACGGGTTGTGAAATAGTTAAGAAAGTTAAGTACCTGGGAGTGGAGATAGAAACAACGAATGCGAAATTATACAAAAATAATTATGAGGTGCTGTGGAGCAAGATACAAGAAGATCTGGAAAGGTGGAAAACACTACGACTATCCCTGCTGGGCAGGATAGCAGCAGTAAAGATGAACGTCCTGCCAAGATTTCTATTTCTTTTCCAAACGCTACCCATACTCAAAAAGGACGAGGACTTGGACAATTGGCAGAGGGGCATCACCAAATTTATTTGGGATGACAAGAGACCGAGGGTGAAACTAAAAATTATCCAGGACATAAGGAAGAGAGGGGGACTAAAAATGCCTAATCTAAAGCTATACTATTATGCAGCGACGTTGGTGGCGGTGAGTGACTGGATCAATATGACAAATGATAGAATACTGAATGTTGAAGGGCATGGTCTACTATTTGGCTGGCACGCATACTTAGTATACGACAAAAAGGCAGACAGGAACTTCAAGGAGAACCCACTACGGATCCCATTGTTATGAGTCTGGTAGAAATATAAACACCTCCTACACGACAAGATTCCCATCTGGACGATCCCCGGACACGCAATAGGGGATACAAACACATCCCAAGGGCAAGAAGTGGTGCCATACAGTAAACTTATACTGGGAGAAGAAAATAGGTTCCTCTTGATACCCCAAGCAACGCTAGCAAACAGAGGAATAGGAGGTACCTGGCTATCATATGTACAACTGCAATCAAGGTGGTGTAAAGATAAGAAGAAGGGCTTCTCCCAAACCGACGAGAAACTAGTTGAGCAGATTAGAGATCAGGGGATCATGCACATCAAACGAGTGTACAACATTCTGATAGAAATGGACTCTGAAACCAAGCTAGTCAAGAACTGTATGGTGAGGTGGGCACAAGACTTTGGACACTCTATCGCCATGGACACATGGGAGAAAATCTGGGTGAGGAACGTAGAATGCACGAAATCGCAACACTTAAGGGAAAACTTCTACAAGATGTTCTACAGGTGGCACCTCGACCCGAAAAAACTATCGCTCATCTACCCAGACTCCCAGCCCAAATGCTGGAGGTGTGGAGACGGGGAAGCTACCTACTTTCATGTATGGTGGACATGCAGAAAAATCAAAGCCTTCTGGAGGAAGATATGGTGGACACTCCAAACCATTTTCACAAAGCGCATAGAATTTCTACCTCAGGTTTTTTTGTTAGGGATTACAAAGGATATCACTACCTCAGAGACAAATTTATTTCTGAACTTGATTACAGCAGCGAGATTGTTGGTGGGACAATACTGGAAGAACCCAGAAATACCGCCTATGGAAGAATGGACTGTGAAAGTAACAAACCTGGCGGAAATGGCGAAAATATCAGCATACTTGAAGGGCAGTTCCAATGAACAATATTTGACAGACTGGAAACAATGGATAGACTATATCCAAGAGAAACACCAATCAAACAAAATGCATCTGGCGTTTACCTAAGGCTAGACGTGAAGAGGGAAGAATGTATAACAAATCAAATGTTTGCAAAAACTAACACCTAATGTTGAATGTATATGTACTAATATTTACCGAACCAGACGTTTACAAAGATTAATACTTAGTGTTATATGTAGTGTTCTATGATGATTGCTTATTAATATGATCTTATGGTTAATGTTGAACATTTTAACGTTGAAAGAGCAGACTGAATTTCTACCTCAGGTTATTGAATTACTACCTCAGGACCTACTGTTAGGGTCCATACAGGTTAAAAAATGTAACAGGTGTATAGTAGAGGCTTGAAGTGAAGAGTGAAGAATGTCTGCCTATTGTTGTATGTTATGTTCTACAATGATCACTTCTTAATATGATTGCTTCTTAATATGATCTTATGCTTAATGTTGATTACTTTAATAATGAAAAAGCAGACTGAATTTTTACCTCAGGTTATTGAATCTCTAACTCAGGATCTGTTGCTAGGGATCATAAAAGATAAAATACAACAGACATATAGTTGAGGCTGGAAGTGAGGAGTAGAGAATATGTACCAGACCAAACATGTTGAACATTTTAACATTGAAAAAGCAGACTGAATTTCTACCTCAGGTTGTTGAATTACTACCTCAGGACCTACTGTTAGGGACCATACAGGTTAAAAAATGTAACAGGTGTATAGTGGAGGCTTGGGGTGAAGAGTGAAGAATGTCTACCTATTGTTGTATGTTATGTTCTACGATGATCGCTTCTTAATATGATTGCTTCTTAATATGACCTTATGCTTGATGTTGATTACTTTAATAATGAAAAAGCAGACTGAATTTTTACCCCAGGTTATTGAATCTCTACCTCAGGATCTTTTGCTAGGGATCATGAAAGATAAAATACAACAGACATATAGTGGAGGCTGGAAGTGAGGAGTAAAGAATATGTACCAAACCAAACGTTTACAAAGATTAATACCTAGTGTTATATGCTGTGTTCTATGATGATTGATTATTAACATGATCTTATATTTAATGTTTAACTACTACCTCAGGACCTATGGTTAGGGATCATAAAGAATAAAAAATGTAACAGGTGTATAATAGAGGATTGAAGTGAGGAGTGAAAAATGTTTACCAAATCAGACGTTTCCAAAGAATAATACGTAGTGTTGTATACCAGATGCTATGATTTTTGATGCATACAAAGATTTTATGTACAATGCTGAATGTTTTAATAAAGGAAATTTTATATTAAAAAAAAATAAACTAAAAAATGTTTAATAACATGCTGAGCTTTCGTCGGTCAGCACTACCGACATCATCAGAGCTTAAAAATAGGTCGGTGGGAGTCTCTTTTTATAATACTGGCCAGTTTTGCACACGGCTCCTGGACCTGATCATCGGTCCATCCAGTAATCCTAATTGTTTAATTCCTAGAAAATGCCCAATGAGGACATGGCGGATGGCTATGGAAGCATGAAAAGGATGATTGAAAAGAAGAGGGAGGAAAGAGCAGCAAGCCCAAGACTCAATAGAGTGGAAGTAAACAACTGGACACATACGAAGGAAGCGAATGGCCAAAAAGGGGGGGAGGAAAACGGTAACTTTGAGAACCAGTGGTGGGATATGTACAAAGGGGGAGATTGGAGGAAGGGAAATGAACAATGGAATGGCAATCTTAAAAAACATCAAGAAAACAGCCAATGCGCGTTTCCTAGGAATTAAACAATTAGGATTACTGGATGAACCAATGACCAGGTCCAGGAGCCGTGCGCAAAACTGGCCAGTATTATAAAAAGAGACTCCCATTGACCTATTTTTTTAGTGCTGACCGAAGATAGCTCACCATGTTATTAAATGGTTTTAGTTTAATTTTATCCTGGTGTTCGCATTGTAGATATTATTTCTACCAAGTGATCTACAGTGAGAGTTTACTGAAACTTCAGTGTAGAGATAGAGGTGTGCAGCACACTGCTGTGGCTCAAATACCTACATGATCTCACCTACATGATCTCACCAAGTTCACACCACCAGGATGTTGCAGAACACTGCCCCCTGGCTGGTATATTCTTAAGGATTGACGAGGAGAATCCACCAATAAAAATGCTGTTGCTATTTTATCTTATGCTGCTTGGAAAAACTGTATAAAAGCAATAAACACTGCGAAGGCAGTCAGACATCTTTGTACCCCGTGGGTAGCAACAGCCAACATACTTTCCAGCGTCTGGAACAGACCCCTAGGTCTGTCCTCCAGGACCCCTCAGTGGTAAGTATGGGTTGCAATCTATTCAACACCAGTAGAAACATGTACAGGAATTCTGATTCCTGTTACACAAGTCAGGTTGACGGTGCCTGAGGCAGACATAAGGAAGCTGGTTGAGGAGGTAGGGAAACACTGCCCCTGATATCCAGAGCATGGGACGCTCTGTTTACAGGATTGGATAAAGATAGGGCATACTTTACATCTTGAGCCCCGGGCTCCAGTACAGATATTACATCGATGGTATCAATGGCATCAAGCAGTGGAAAAAATTGGCTCCGATGCTTCCGATGCAGGACAACAATTGATTACAAGCCCCCCACCTGATTATGACCAAGTAAAACTTGTCCCCCCGAAAGCATCTCCAATTGGATCTTCAGCTCCTTCTGAAGAGGCTAATTCTTTTGCTTTTTTATGGCCATCGTACACCCGCATAAGGAAAATATTAGAGGAACAATTAGAAAAAGTGGGGGGGAAATATAGAAGAAATTGCCAATATGCTTTCTGTTTGTTCAGTACACACCACGGGACAAGTAAATCAGAATGGAATATCGCCCTTTGTCATATGCAATTTTAACAGAACTGAGAAAAAGAATTAGATATATGGGGTTGGGAAGTACCTATGTGCAGGGAATGCTGGAAGCCACTATGAGAAATCATATCTTAGTACCTGAAGATTGGAAAACTACCTTTTGTATGTTGCTTACTCCAGCACAATATGTAGCTTGGGACAGCGAATTTAAACACCAATGTGCTGTGCGTGCTCTTAACTCGGCATGGGGGGGGGAGTCTTTATTCCTGATCAGTTGTACGGTTCTGGCCCCTTTGCCCCAGTTGATGCCCAGGTTGTTCTACTAGCTGCCACTTTACATGTTTCTTCTGAATGCGCTTATTGAGCCTTCAGAAAAGTGCCTGTTTGTGGAAAGCTTCATCAAGCCTTCTCTAATATCAGGCAGAAGGCTACTGAGCCATATCCTGATTTTATTAATAGACTACAGGACAATCCTGAAGCTCAGCAGGAATTGTTGATGAGGCTGGCAAAGGACATCGCCACTTCTGAATGTCGAAGGGCAATTATCGGTCTGGGAAAAAATCCGGAATTGGCAGATATGATTAGAGCGTGTCAGGATATAGGAACAGCCTCTTACCAAACCAATTTATTGGTGGCTACTTTATCACAAGGCAGCAAGCATCAAGGAAAGTATTACAACTGTGGCAAACCTGGTCATTTTAAAAGGGAATGTAGAAATCCAGGGGGAGGTACGTCTGCAGCATCTCGCTCCCCTTTCCATCTGGGATCGAAACCAAAAACAAAATGCCCAAAGTGTCAGAAGGGTTATCATTGGGCAAGTGAATGTCGGTCGGGAAATGCTGACCGGGCCGGTCTCTGGCCCCAGTCCAAATAGAGACAACAGACCAACAATAGAAAATACTCCTGCAGCTACAAGAGGTAGTGCCAGTATTGATTTGATACTGCAGGAGGAAGTGAATTTTAAATTTCCTGGGGAGGCTCAAGTAGTTCCATCTCAATTATCAGGCCCTCTACCACAAAATTATGTAGGGCTTGTCCTTCCACAATCAAGCATGGATAAAAAAGGTATTTTTGTTATCCCTGAGGTGATAGATTCAGACTATACCAGAATTATTTATGTTCAATTGTGGACCAACTTGCCTCAAATTTTGCCCATTTACACTAGCCCTGCTCAGCTCTTGCATTTGCCTTATTTTATCCCGGCAGGGGGAGAGTTAGAGAGGGGAAGGAGGCTTTGGTTCTACTAACCTGGCCACTTCTGTTATAGCTGCCATCACTACCCCAATCACATTTCAATGGCCCCATCAGATCATTGTGTTGCAGGGTAAGCCATTTGAGGGAATTTTGGACACTGGAGCGGATGTTTCAGTGATTTCTGCCAAGCAGTGGCCTGCCACCTGGCCAACCGAGCCCTGTCCAAGTGTGTGGGGTGTGGGAGGTCATCAAAGTGCATGTCAAAGTGCGCAATTTCTTTCAGCCCATTTGCCTAATTCAGATTTGGTCATTCAGGTCCACTCCTTTATATTAGATATTCATGTCAGCCTTTGGGGACATGACCTACTCAGCAAATTGGGTGCCACACTCACTTTGGAAGACTGAGACTACTGCCCTCCCATTGACTTGGCTGGTTAAAAAGCCGGTGTGGATTGATCAATGGCCCATGTCACATGAAATAATAATAATAAACTTTATTACGGTCATAGACCAGCAATAGCCATAACTTTTTACACTATATTAAATAATAATAATAATAATAATAATAATAATAATAATAATAATAAAAATAGTACAAACATTAATAGTAAATAATAACATCCCTGTTAAGAAAATATATGTTCTCAAAATGTTAGGGTCACTCCCTAATTTACATGAATGGATAGCCGATTAATATCTGAGTAAATATAATGTTCCAAACATAATTAGAGATATCTCCCAAAAATTGGCACAAGTTGACGACTATAAATCTGTAACCAATTTTTTTCTTGTGGACATTGCCGCAACACAGTATTTTGCCACTGCATGCGTGATAGAAGAGTTTGAGTCTTGGAGGAGAAAGCCTACATAAAAATTGTCTGCCCTCCCTGGCAATCTCTCTAATAAAGGGAGAATATACGCTGTCCTATAAACTTGGTATAACTCACAGTACAATAAAACCTGTGAGATATCTTCGACTTCTCCTTTACCATACATACATACCCGTTCTGCTATTGGTGTTCTCTTATACCTGCCCTGTAGGAGTGCTGAGGGAAGAATGTTAAATCTGGCTCTGAAAAAAGCTATTCTTTGTTTTGGGAAGGTCAGATTATTCAAATATCTTGCCGCTTCCCACACATCCTGTTTGATTCTATCCCTAGGCAACCTATTTAGTTCTTCTTGGAACTCCATGTCCTTTATTCTATTGGATATTACTTGCTTTGCTTGGTCAAAGCCTAGGGACATTAAGAACATTGAAGAGAGCGCATAAGAGCCCAGTTTATGATCTATCGCCTGCTTCCAGGGGGAAGGAAAGTTGTCAGTCAGCACTAACGGGGACAATCCCTCTGGAAAGAAATGCATTTTAAGCCAGTAAATGATCATCATCTTCCAGGCTCTTACCTGGATTTGGGGCATGCCTGTCTCAATTCTTAATTGGGCATTTGGGGTTCCTTTGGGTGCAGCTAAGATGGCTCGCAGGAATTTGGTTTGTATGGTTTCCAGCAAGTTTTTCTTTGCAAGGGTTCCTGTTTATGCCCCATATAGAATTTGCGCCAATGTTTTGGCCTCAAAAGGTTTTAAGGCAGCAGGTACTAATTGACCTCTGCCTGTGTAAAAGTAATGTTTGATTGCATTTAAGGACCTATTGGCTACTTGCAATGTGTGATCCAGGTGTGCCTTCCATGTCCCTTGCGAGTAGAAGACCACCCCAAGGTATCTAAATGTTCTAACCTGTTCCAAACTATGTCCTTCTATTTTCCAGGAGTATTGGCTGGGTCTCTAGCAAAAACTAAAATTTTTGATTTATCAAAGTTAAGGACCAACTTGTTCTGTCTGCAGTAGCCAAGTGTTGCCCTAATGACTCTCTTCAGTCCTATAGGAGTTTGCGAAATAATGACCGCATTGTCAGCATATAGAAGAATCGGGATTTTGCGATGTGCTAGGTTGGGCGGATGTATGTCACATGAAAAATTGACAGCTCTCCACCAGCTGGTTAACAATCAGCTGCTTGCTGGTCATATTGTGCCTTCCACTAGTCCATGGAATACCCCTGTTTTTGTCATAAAAAAGAAAAGTGGCAGTGGTGCTTCTTGCATGACCTTAGGGCTGTTAATCCCTGTATTCAACCTATGGGCCCTTTGCAGTGAGGAACGCCTAACCCTAATTTGATTCCTCAAGATCATGAAGTAATGGTAATTGACTTAAAGGATTGCTTTTTCTCTATTCCTCTATGCCCCTCTTATCAGGAAAAGTTTGTCTATACCTGCAGTGAACCATTCAGAACCTAATAATCATTATCACTGGACAGTTTTGCCACAGGGAATGCTGAACAGTCCCACATTATGTCAGCTTTATGTCGCTGCAGCATTGGCCCCTTTTTGCAAACGTCATCCATTGGCTTTGGTATATCATTATATGGATGATATTTTAATTGGAGCCCCAAAGATACAACCTAATTAGCTATCCAAAATACAAAATGATTTAGGTATCTATGGATTGCAGGTTGCCCCGGAAAAAATACAGCTGCACTCTCCCTATCTTTATTTAGGGCATAAAATGTTGCAATCTTATTCTGCTCCAGCTTTTCCTCGCTTGAGCTTACCCAAAGTTATTTCATTGGTCAATTTGCAGCAATTGCTGGGCACCCTCAATTGGGTTCGCCCATATTTTTCTTTACCTACACATTTACTTAGTCCATTATTTGACTTATTGACCAAAGGAAAACAACCTGGAGATCTCATTATAGTTCCACCTGCAGGACTTGCCACGGTTGAACAAATTAATTGTATCTTGAGTACTCAATTTGTGGACCATATTCCACATAAAGATTGTCAGTTAACTCTTTTGATATTCCCTACTAGTAAGCTACCTACAGGAGTATTAGCTGTATTAGAAGCGCAAAAAGTATATTGTATTGAATGGCTTTATTTACCCCATACCCCATCCTAAAATGTTTTGCCATTTATCCAAGCTGTTGCTGAAATAATAACCTTAGGACGCACTCGAGCTTGCCATCGAAATGGGACCGATTTAATTAATATTGTTTTTCCTATCTCAAAATCTGATTTTCAATTTTATTTTCAGAATAACTTATCTCTTCAGTGCTCTTTAACTGATTATATAGGCTGTATTTCATATCATTTGCCTAAAGATCCTCGGCTTGCTTGTTTAATGATGTCTTCCTTTCCTGTCCGCCCACTGCTTTCTCCTTCTCCATTGCCGCAAGCTCCTACTGTTTTTTCCGATGGAGGGCGAACAAGAGGAGCGATTGCTTACAAGGATCCTCATGATGATACCTGGAAAGTGTCCTACACTGCAGTGCAATCCTCACCGCAACGCTCAGAATTATCTGCTGCTATTCTAGCTTTCCACACCTTTTCTCAACAGCCTTTTAATTTAATCTCTGACTCTCATTATGTGTGTCAACTTATTTTTAATATTCCAGGTGCTTATATCATGCCTAGGATTGACCCCAATCTCATGGCTTTGTTTTTAACTTTGAAGCAGCTGCTACAAAATCAGAAGCATTTATACTTTGTTTCTCATATACGCAGTCACTCATCCCTTCCTAGCCCTCTTTCTGAAGGCAATAGTCATGCTGATGCTGCTGTTCATGTATTACCCACTTTGTTTTCAGATCCTTTTTTTAGTCACTCTTTTTTCCACCAAAATGCTAGGGGGCTGGCACAAGCTTGCCATATTCCACTCGACCAAGCAAAGCAGATTGTTTCATCCTGTCCCCAATGTTCTGGAGCATCTTTTTCAGGGGACATGGGAGTTAATCCCAGTGGTTTCACCTCTAATCAACTATGGCAAATGGATGTTACCTATGTTCCCTCTTTGGCTCCCTGGAAATATATTTATTTATCTATTGATACCTATTCAGGAGCACCTTGGGCCACACCTCAAAGAGGGGAAACAGCTAAACATGTTATTTCTCATCTTTTTTCGGCCATTACAGCCTTGGGTAAGCCCTCTTCTTTAAAAACTCATAACAGGCCAGCCTATTCTTCAGTGGCCTTTTTGCAATTTTGTACAACCTGGAATATTGTTCTTACTCATGGTCTCCCCTATAATTCCATGGGTCAAGCCATTGTGGAACATGCTAATCGGTCCTTTAAGGACTGCCTCCACAAACAAATAAAAAAGGAGGGCTCTCTGGTACCCAATTTGTTGGATAACACAACAGGTTAAAAAAGTATTATTTACATTAAACCAATTGAATGTTTCCATTCAAAATTCAACCACTTATCAGAGACACTTTCAACAGAAAACAAGCTTGCCTCCCCCTCTGGTATATTATCAGGCTTTACCAGACAAAACATGGCTGGGACCGGTCCTTCTGATCACTTGGGGATGAGGCTATGCTGCTGTGCTTGCTCCTACAGGACCTTTGTGGATTCCAGCGCGTTGCGTCCACCCAGCCAAGGATTTCATGGCACCAGTCCCTGGATCCGGTCCCAGAAATGGCAAGAGTGATTCTACAGATGGCACAGCGACCAATCCAATCCTGTCATGCCAGTTGGCCAGTGACGTGGGGAGAGGTGAAGAATTTGACTGCCAAAGCGCAGGCAGTGCTGCAGCAGCAGCAAGTAGAGCAAACCCCCGAGAACCTGTGCATTGCCATTTTTGTGGTTTTAACTGCAAATCCCTTAGCCATCATTTGTTTATGTTTAATTGTTATCAGCTGCCCTTTGGCAACAGCAGCTGTCATCCCACCCGAACAATTGTTTGAGCAACGAATGAAGCAAAATCTATGGGTGCAGCTGGCTCACATTACACAAAATAATGTCTTTTGCTTATCTGAAGCGTATGACATGGAAAATTTGCTTTCTACCTGTTTAGTCCCTGTTTGTACCCCTTCTGTAGTAATTCAAAACTTCACCAGCTTGAGCGGATTTTTATTAAATAAGAACTTTAACTATGGGACTATATCTAATTGGGGGTTCACTGCTTATTATCCATCCCCTGACACTATTGCTTTGCATACCCCAGTGGTAGCAATCCCTGTAAATATAACATGTACAAAAATAGTTAATTGTACTTCTTCTTGACATGTGGTCAAGAAACTTTTAATTATATTCCTGCTAATATTAGTGAAATGCAGTGTTGCCTCAGCCAGCTGATTCCTGTTTTGCTTTCCAAACAACAATTTCACTTGAACCATTCTCGGCATGGGGTCATGCTAGATAGTACTTGTGACTCTGAGACAGCCTTACTTAATAAAGCAGAATATGTAGTACTGGGTGTGCCAGCACTTGCTGCTTGTGCTCACCTTAACATTAATGCTGTTGCGTGTAATTTAGCTAAAACAATTAATGCTACTTCTTCAGCTATCTCAGCAATCAACCATGAGCTGCAAGATTTGAGAAAGGCTATTTTGCAAAATCACGCTGCTATTGATTATTTGCTTCTGCATCAGCATTTGGGTTATGAAAGTTTTGATGGAATGTGTTGTTTCAATATTTTGGATAGGTCACAAACCATCCAGCACCAGCTCAATATTTTACACAATCTGGCCTCTGATTTGAAAATTGATACTTTAGGATCTTGGTGGGAAAGCCTTTGGGCTTGGTTGCCCACAGGATTATTGGGAAATGTCCTACGTTATTTAGTCATTATTTGTGCTATTTTTATTGGTGGGTGCTGCTTTGTTCAGTGTATTCCTTCCTTTCGCAACATATTTATCACAGCTTTTCACCCCAAACCCCCTCCCACCTTGCTTCAGGGTCAGGTTTATGCTCTATATAAACAACTGCAAGGATGTTCCTCTCCTGATTATGATCCTTTCACTAACCCCTCTTACAACGATACCTTGTCTAACAAAACAAAAAAGAGTGAGATGTAGAAATAGAGGTCATGTAGAGGCCGTGTGCAGCACACTGCCGTGGCTCAAATACCTACATGATCTCAACTTCATGATCTCACCAAGTTCACACTACCAGGATGTTGCAGAACACTGCCCCTGGCTGGTATATTCTTAAGGATTGGCAAGGAGAATCCACCAATAAAAATGCTGTTGCTATTTTATCTTATGCTGCTTGGAAAAACTGTATAATGGCAATAAACACTGCAAAGGCAGTCAGACATCTTTGCACCCTGCAATGACTGATCTCTGATTCCATCACTTCAGCCCTTTTCAAACCATGCATCTAGGAAAATTAATACGCACTGAGGATGAAACATGTAACAATGGTCCCTAATCAACATGTACAAATTGTGTGCATATTTCCTGCAACATAAATTTGCCAATATGACTAGGAAGTAAATATAACGGATCAATGTATGTATTTATTCACATCCTGTAAATCTTTCTGGGCTGAGTGAAAAGAATTTCTAGCAACTCTTTTTGCTATGCTATGATTTCACTCTGAATAAAAAGGAATCATAGCCTTGAACAGCCAAAAATTCAGTTTGTTTCCTGAGCAATAAAAGGGTCCCCTGATTTGCTTTGTTTTTTTTTAATGCAATCAAATATCTTTCTAGCTAATTGCAATAGGTACTCTGCACTGCTGTGGATAAAAACATTGTCAAGCAGGTCAGGCTATTAAGACTCTCTGCTTGCAAAGTGTTTCCTCTTCCACAGCAATCTCAGTGATAATGGAAAGATACTTAAAGAAGAGAGTCAGAATTTCTGTTACCAGCAACAATACGCATGCATAATTAGTGGAGGGGATCAGCTAGAGAAAAATTAACCATTCTCTTCCCTCTTTCTATCCACATATACTGCACCTTTCCACTTCGTTTAATCAGGCAGGACAAAAAAAAGGCATGGAAGGCAGATGCCTCTGAGCTTTTATCTTTATCTTTATCTTTATTTTGACTTATATGCCGCCCTTCTCCCCAGACTCAGGGCGGCTCACAACAGAAATATAAGTACAAAAATATATAGGTCATTTAAAATAATAGTACAATATAAAACTATAAAACTATACTCACTCATACAACATACACTCCCAATCAAAGGCCCAGGGGCAGAGCGCAGCTCACACGCCCCAAGCCTGTCTGCATAGATGTGTTTTTAAAAGTTTTCGGAAAGCTAGGAGGGAAGGAGCAGTACGAACCTCTGAGGGAAGTTGATTCCAGAGGGCTGGGGCAGCAACAGAGAAGGCCCTAGCCCTAGGTCCCGCCAGACGGCACTGTCTAACAGATGGGACCCGTAGGAGGCCAATCCTGTGTGCCCTAACCGATCGCTGGGATTCATGTGGCAGAAGACGGTCCCGCAAGTATCCTGGCCCATTGACATATAGGACTTTATAGGTCATAACCAACACTTTGAATTGTGTTCGGAGACCAATTGGCAGTCAGTGCAGTTCACGGAGGGCTGGAGTGATATGAGCATGTCTTGGGAGACCCAAGACGGCTCGCGCAGTCGCATTCTGAACCACCTGCAGTCTCCAGACATTCTTCAAAGGTTGCCCCATGTAGAGAGCATTACAGTAGTCGAATCTCGAGGTGACAAGGGCATGGGTGACTGTGAGGAGTGACTCCCGGTCCAAATAGGGCCGCAACTGATGCACCAGGCGAACCTGGACGAATGCCCCCCTCGCCACAGCCGAAAGATGGTATTCTAAACTTAGATGTGGATCGAGGAGGATACCCAAGTTGCGAACCCTCTCCGACGGGGACAAAACTTCCCCACCCAGAGTAATGGATGGACAGATGGAATTGTCCTTGGGAGGCAGAACCCATAGCCACTTTGTCTTGTCGGGATTGAGTCTGAGCCTGTTGGCACCCATCCAAACCCCAACAGCCTCCAGGCATCGGTTCATCACTTCCACTGCTCCGCTGTAATGACGCGGGGTAGAGATGTAAAGCTGAGTATCATCAGCATACTGATGAAAACTCACCCCGTGTCGACGGATGATCTCACCCAACGGTTTCATGTATATGTTGAAAAGCAGAGGTGAGAGAACAGACCCCTGAGGGACTCCACACGGAAGAGACCTCGGAGCCGATCTCTGACCTCCTGGAAACACCGACTGCGACCGGCCAGAGAGGTAGGAGGTGAATCACCGTAAAACGGTGCCCCGCACTCCAAGCCCCTCCAACCGGCGCAGAAGAATACCATGGTCGATAGTATCGAAAGCCGCTGAGAGGTCAAGAAACACCAGGATAGTGGAATAACCTCTATCCCAGGCCCACCATTTCCCCCCCATTTCCCCCCATTTTCCTTCGGCCGTCGCATGTATGCCGCATGCGCGGTTAGGCCCATCGCGCCGCACATGCACGGTTCGGGCAGTTGCACCATGCATGTGCGGTTCGGGCCGTTGCGCGCGCATGCGTGGTTAGGCCCGTCGCGCCATCTATGCGCGGTTCGGGCCGTCACGCGCACCGCGCATGGACAGTTAGGCCCGTCGCGCCACGTATGCCTGGTTCGGGCCATCGCGCACATGCCACGCATGCACGGTTAGGCCCGTCATGCCACGCATGCGCGGTTCGGGCTATCACACCGGGCATGCGCAGCACAGGTCTGGGGCGCGCCGCACATGGGCGGCGCAGGTGGGGTCTCGGCCTGAAAAAGGTTGAGAACCGCTGATTTAGATAGATTAAGCGGCTGGTCCATTTGATACTGCTCTACTTAATGATACCCTATTTGCTAGGGAGAAAAAACATCTATAATATTCGTTAGACCTATTTGGCCGGTTTTCCATATATTGGCAGATCAAGAAGATAACAAACTACAGATAATTTAAAGTACAAGTACTAATTATAAAAATATAATAAACATCTTGCTCAGGTTACCAATAAACCACATACTTTTTGGAATGTAACTGGTTTACATTCCTTTTTTTCTGAGATGGAAATTAATCATAATAAGTTGAAAGAATAAATATGTTATGTTTTTAATGCAAACATAAACATTTGATAAGTATCTCCAGCAATACCTATAAATCAAGCTTTATCAAAAAGCCTGTCGTGGTCATCCAAAACATTTGAGAGAGGTTACATTAAAAAAGTGAAGTCTTTGAAATTAATAATGACATTAATAAGTGGGATATAGGTCAGAACACAACTATTATATAATTTGCATTATTTGAAATACAAATGATAGTGGAAGCAGAGAAAAATATTTTGTACTTTATTTTTGTTTTTTATACCCTCTGATATTTCTGTTTCAAAATTTGATAACAAGATGAGGTAATGATGGGCTTATTACCTGTTCTAAACCAAGCGTTATATGGACCCTACTGTATGTCTTATACTTAATATTCTCTCTCTCTCTCTCTCCCTCCCTCCCTCTCTCATTGCAAGTCTAGGCACACTTGCTAAGGAGAAAGCCCTGTTGAATTCAAATAGGAATTACTTGTGTGAACATATTTACATTATATCAGATAGAAAAATGATGGAAAATGCTGTTCTGTTATTATCTAAATGTTAAAAAATAAAAGCACGAGAAAGTAATGTTGATACAAAGATATTTAATCAAGGCTCTTTATGTATTTTTCACTTGACCTTTCCCACATATTAGATTGTATTTTAGTATGAAAATAAATCCCAGTTCATGCAAAATTAGCATACTGTAAAATACATGCATGAAATTTTGATCTGTTTACCATTCATGGATTTCCTCAAGATGAGGAATTTTCATAGGGATTGTATGAAATTAAATGTCCTATCATTTGTAGAAATTTTGGGTGCAGTATGTATTATTTGGTCACTTTTGAAGAAAAGCCCTTGGTCCCTTTGACTTCCATAAGGCAATAGCAGATACATGATAAGATATCAGGACTGAAATGTAAACATCATCTGCATTTTAATAAATTTCAAATAAAATTTTCTTCAATTGATCTTAGAAGAGGATTGATTTTATCATTACTGCTTTTTTTAAAAAAAATTATTGTCATTTTTATAATTTTAACATGTTGTAAACCATCTAGTCTTTTGATTTTGGTGGACTATAAACATGGAAAAATAAACAAATGTTACAAAAACCACTTAGATTTTTTCACCTGCAGATCCCTGTTTTAGAATTTTGATGCTAACCATAATTGGGCAACAGTTTATTTTAAAACATTTTACTTTAATTACTTCCAAACATCTGAATGCTTCCATATGAAAGAATTTATACCTTTGGGAGCTACAGTTTGCATTTGTCATGTCCAATGAATCTCATCCAAACTAAACTGTAAGACAGCAATTCCAGTATTTTCTTTACATTAATAATAATGCTTGTCCTTGCCATGGCTTCACTAAGCTTTGCTTTGTTTAAAAGAAGAATTCATGGTAACTTGAAGAAGCCAAGAAGCTGTTCGAAAGCATGCAAATGCAAGTAGATAAATAGGTACCACTTTGGAGGGAAGGTAACAGCACTCCGTGATGTCATGCTGGTCACATGATCGTGGACATTCTTTGGATAGTGCTGGCTCAGTGGCCTTGGAATGGAGATGAGCATGACCCCCTATAGTCGGCTAGTAGAGTAAAAGCCTTTACCTTTTTTAAAAAAACTTGCTTCTACTACATTCATATACAGTTTCAAATGTTCCTTTTATTTTTACTCTTATTTTCTGTCTTAAAATACTAACTCTGTGCAAAACACTTGATAGGTAAAAAAATAGAACTATTTATGGCTCAATAGTTTCCATCTTTGATTAGATACTGAGCCTTCTTGTATAGATAAAATAAAAAAATAAAATTCCAATAGTTCTACAACTCACACTTATAAAATAAAACATAAGTTTCTCTTAGTCCTAGAGTTCTCAAAATTTATTCTATTCAATGGAAAGAGGAAGATTGCTTGAGATTTTAGTTCAAACTTCAAAACTGGTAAATCTTTTACTACTAGCCAAGATGAGGTTTTTTTCTTTATCCCAATCTCTATCTCAGACTTTATTATTATGATTACAATATAGTGATTACTCAGAAATCAAAATGTCTATAAATATCATATCCAGTTGAACATATTTTACTTCTAGAGTTTGAGCACCTAATTGGTGTCATCAATGATCTGGATGTAGAAGTTAATAGTGAGGTAGCCAAGTTTGCTGATGACACTAAATTGTTCCGGGTTGTGAAAAGTGAAACTGATTGTCGGGAGCTCCAGAAGGATCTCTCGAAATTGTGTGAGTGGGCAACAAAGTGGCAAATGCATTTTAACCTAAACAAGTGCAAAGTTATGCACATCGGGGCAAAGAACCCCAATTATACTTACCAACTGATGGGGACCAAACTTTCTGAGACAACCCAAGAAAGGGATCTTGGGGTTTTGGTGGACAGCTCGATGAAGATGTCAACCCAATGCGCAGCAGCAGTAAAAAAAGCAAATTCCATGCTTGGCATGATTAGGAAGGGAATCGAAAATAAGTCAGCAAGTGTTGTATTGCCTCTGTACAAATCGATGGTGAGACCACACTTGGAGTACTGTGTACAGTTCTGGTCACCGCACCTCAAGAAGGATATAATGGAACTGGAAAAGGTGTAAAAAAGGGCAACAAGAATGATCAAGGAAATGGAGCGCCTCCCTTATGAAACCAGATTGCAATGCCTTGGTCTCTTCAGCCTTGAAAGACAGCGTTTAAGGGGTGACTTGATCGAAGTGTATAAAATCATGCATGGGATAGAAAAGGTGGATAGAGAAAAATTCTTTTCTCTATCACACAATACCAGGACAAAGGGGCACTCCCTAAAGCTCATAGCTAAGAAAGTGAGGACAAATAAAGGGAAATATTTCTTCACCCAGAGGGTCGTTGATTTATGAAATTCACTTCCAGAAGAGGTCGTGACAGCTGTCAGCCTTGACAGCTTCAAGGCAGGGCTAGATAGATTCATGGATGCAAAGTGTATCGGTGGTTATTAAAACGGATGTCCATGTGCCGCCTCTATGTTGGTTGAGGCAGGCAGGATTCCCTTGAGTACCATTTGTTGGGGGTCAAGGGAAAGGGAGGGTTTTGCCTTCTCTTTCTGCTCAAGATCCCCATGTACAATTGGTGGGCCACTGTGTGACACAGAATGCTGGACTCGATGGGCTTTGGCCTGATTCAGCATGGCTCTTCTTATGTTCTTATGTTCTTATGGTGTCTCTCTCCCACTAATCATAATCAATTCCACCCAAAGTTAGTCACATTATTATAACTCATATAATATAAACTGAACATATATAGGGTTTTTCTAGACTTCATCCAAAGAAATAGAAATAAGAAATCTTACAACTGTGCTAGCATACATATTAACAATTGTGAACCACATAATGCATAGTGGAATTCCTGCAGAATGAAAAAGCCAGAGAAAAAGACAATACATGGGCTATACTGAAGAGAGAGTAATCCATACCTATCTAAAAAATAAATTCCAAAAAACAAGTACATAATAGTGTTAGCATTTCTTAAAATATATTTAAAAGGGAAAATCATAGCTACTACTTATCTTTCAAAGATTACAGAGCCTAGAGAACAGGGATGAGCAATTAGCACTGCAAAATCTTTCTGAGGGACATTTCAAAAACTCAGCCCTTTTGTATCATCTGAGCCAGCATGCAAGATTATTGTTGCAATAGAACATGGGTGTCAAACTTGCCGTGTCACATGACATGTCATGACTTTTTTTGCATTGCTGGAGCTGGGGTGGGTGCGGCCTCCACATGTTGCAACAGGTCCATGGGCTGGCAGTTTGACACCCTTGCAATAGAAGCACCACCAAAGGAAGGACTCTTTTTGGCCAGTAGAGGTGGCAATAGAATTCCTGCAATTGTTCTTCACTGTCCAATGAATTAGTCTTGGCTACTCTTTTGTAGCTATCTTTTTTTCCCCATAGATGTGGAATGCAGCTTTATGTCTTTTAGCGCAGAGGTGGGGAACTATGGCCTTTTTATGACTTTTGGATTTCAACTCCCAGAATTCCTGAGCCAGCAAGTCCACAAGTCATAAAGGGGCCATAATTCCCCACCCCTATTTTAAAGTCAGAGCATAATTCTTTGAAAAAAGGCAAAAAAAATGTATCTGGAGTTTGTTCATAAGTTTTTGGGGTACTCCATTATCCTCAAGAGCTTTTAGGCCTTTCCTTCCAAAGAATGAAAAAAAGTGTTTATTCTTTGGATCACTGAAGATAAAAAATCCATTTTTCAAGCAATGCCATTATAATAGTAATAGCACTTAGACTTATACAGTATACTGCTTCATAGTGCTTTATAGGCCCCTCTAAACAGTTTACAGAATCAGAATATTGCCCCCAATAATCTGGGTTCTCATTTTACCAACCTTGGAAGGATGGAAGGCTGAGTTAACCTTGAGCTGGTCAGAATCAAACCTCTGGCAGTGAGCAGTGAGTTAGCCTGCAATACTGCATTCTAACCACTGTGCCACCAGTTCACCATTTTGAAACAGGAACTATTACTATGAATGTTAGAACTCATATAGCCACCGTTCTCACAAAGACTAACAATTGCTGTTTTATGTACTAAAAAGTTATCATTTTCCCATTAGAACCAAATTTTAACAAACTTACTTTTTTAAATTTACACGTTATACTGCAAAATATATTTTTTGTTTATGAGATGTGCAAAGTTTAAAATGAGCATATGTTATATAGTCATTTCATGAATCTATAAGTGGGAAAACCAAATTTTTCTGATCTTTGCTTTCAGAGTTGCTCCACAGAAAATCTACAATTTAAAAAAATGTCAGAAATCCTATGCCCCTGAATGTAGGCATGAATCAAATTACATACAGCAATCAGTACATTCCATTTTTTCCAATTCTTCTTGCAAGCCTAATTTTTGTAAATTGCCTGTAATTGCATGCCCAGTTGATTCTTAAACATTGCTTTGTTGTATGTGGTTCATAAGGCAAAAATTAATAAGTGAAATATTATTTCTCTTTAAAGACAAAGTCTAGATTTATTTTTAAAGGTCACATTTGCCTGATGCATGCCCTTTTCTACGGGCATATTTGATTTTTTTAAAAGTTGGAAATTTCCTGACAATAAATTCCTGCTATTAGGGTTTAGAGTAAAAGGCATTATGTTGTAAAATGCATACTTATTTTTGAAAGTTCAACTCACTATAAAATTACTAATACCAAAGCTAGCAATAATGTCACAAATTAAAATTAAATTAAAAATTCAACCTGCTGAAGATTATGCAAACGAAACGTATAACATAAGCTTGTAATATTTTATTTATTATTTATAAAAAGCAAATCAATGCTTTTTCCAATGGGAGGATTTATTTATTTATTGTAATCTGGATAAATATATAGTTATTAATCATGGCAAGTCTTCATTGCCTCCATTACACAAAAGTAAGGAAAAGTTAATCTTTCACTCTTGCTGAAAATTCTCCTCCCCAAATATCCACTATCACAGACTCTAGCTTTTCCATTTATGCAGGATTTTTTTTTGCTAAAGTAAGCCAGTTTGGTGTAGTGGTTAAGGCTAGAAACCAGGAAATAGTGAGTTTTAGTTCCATCTTAGTCATAAAGCCAACTTTAGACCAGCCCCTTCCTCTCAGCCCTAGGAAGGAAGCAATGGCATATTTCCAAAATCTTGCCAAAAAACCTGCAGGAGCATGTCCAAACCAGTCATGAGGAGTCGACACTGACTCAAAGATACCAATCCCTTACCTGTCTTCTTTTACTTTTTTAAATGTTGTGAGGTAATATTATATTTGATTTAAGTTTTGCTTGTTTTAGTCTCAAAGAATTTAACTTTTAAAATGTTTATTCTATTTAATGAATTTAAGTAATTTGTTTTCCTGATGTGCTTTTGGATTATCAGATGTGTAAATTCTAAATGTTGGTATCTTTTACAATTATTTTGATTCAATGTAAGCTATGCCAGGAAATGTTAGTATTTATGTTTTAAAATTTTAGTATTTATGTCTCAAGTTATAAAAGCAATATTCTCATATATTTTTATCTGAAATATATAATATCCCTTATTCTTTTCAGAGTCAGAGGTGTAGGAGGTCAGTGACACAGTAATGTCACTTTAGTAAAACGTTTGGTTCATTTATAGGGTTGGGAGTTTTTGAAGTGATACAGGGAGCAAAGTAACTGTTAACTCTGTACTTATTCTGAACTTTATTTTGATAAAAAATGCAACAATTAAAAAAAGTTCCAAAAATGTGGACTTTGCTACTGAAGTTCTGCAGAATAATCTCAGCGTTTATCAGAGATTACGGCAATGGGATGGGGACGGAAAACTACCTAATTGTAGGTCTTATAACTATGTCTACATTTGTTTTGGACCATGTTATCCTTCTAGATATGTCATACCGGTAGATTTGGGGGCATTGTACACATGTGATGCATGGAAGAATGACCGAGTATTGTATACAATTTGGCATAATCTTTATTTTTTTTAATATTCATTACCCCATGAGTGTTCCAAACATAGTGTTCAACATAGTTATTATATTACTAGAATCTTTGTGAATTTATTTATTATTTATTTATTAATCAATTTTATGTAGCCATCATCTCACCAAAGCTAATGCTGGTTGGCACATAACAAAAGATAAAATCGCCAATATAAAAAGAACAGATAAAAAGCACCTTAATTAATATCATAAAACCAAAAATACTAAGCATAGGCAAAGGGAGGACAAAAATTGAGTCATCTAGACCAGAGATCCCCAACCTTTTGGGCACCTGGGACCGGTTCTGTGGAGAAAGATTTTTCCGTGGACCAGAGAGGTTTCATGTGCTGCCTACTTCCCACAGATTTGCTTGTTTGTGTGGCCTGCTTGCTTGCTGGTATGCTGTGGCCCGGTGCTGATCCATGGACTGGGGGTTGGGGACCCCCGGTCTAGACAAGTCTCCAGATCCCAAATAAATAATCAAGGATGAGACAACACAGCATAGGAACTCAAAAAAGTTAAATAGTTGTTTATTTTCAAAATTGGAAAAGATCATTGTAATGTTCAAATGAAATACAAATAAAGTATTATCATGTTGTTATTTATTCCTTCAGCTCTATATGAAATCCCCTGATGTTCCATTTCACTTTTAACAAGTACATTTTGCATTTTTCTTTGCATTAAAAGACAAAGCTATTTTCTGTATTAGCTGGTGTCAAATATGACAAGTGTCATAAATTATTTTATTTTAATTCTGTTGAAAGCTTTTTATACAATTTTAGATGACATCTAACATCTAAATATTTAGATGTATAAAGATGTTTAAAGAAGCATAAGCCATACCCATTATTTTATCTTATTAAAACACATTTCTATTTTTAATTTTTCTCAAAAGTATGAACAAGGCTGGTAATGTATATTTTTGCTCAGTAAAATGTTAGGAGCAATATTACGGTAGCTTTGTTTACTTGTGTTCGAGTCATTTTGTGCTACCAGAGATTGCAAGTATTGTCCTGGAAAACCAATCTTTCATGAGTAGCAAAACAATTCACTACAATTCTTGTTTGTTAGACTACTAAATATACATTTGTTTCATTGGTCTATTTCAAAGATGCATACAATATATTAATCCATGAGAATGAAGTATTTCTTTGAAACTATTTATCAACAAGTCATATTATACAGGTAGTAACACTGAACAGAGGAGTGCTGCTTAGTACTTAGTGTAAATATTATTAGGAGTTACAAGGACTATCTGGCAGGGACCAGCCTCAGAAAGAAGCTAAAATCTAAGATTCATAATATGATTAATTCAATAGGTCAGAAAAGTTGAAAATAAAACAGGAATGCCATCAAATACAAAAACATCTTGAGCTTTTGGCACAGCAAAAAAGTAAAGGTTTCCCTGTTCAGTTGTGTCCAATTCAAGGCCACAGTGCTCATCTCAGTTTCTTGGCTGAGGGAGCCAGCACTGTCCAAAGGCATTTTCCATGGTCATGCGGTCAAAACAGCTATATGCCAATGGTGCACGGAACACTACTTACTGCAAATGTAAGTAGATTAAAGTGGTATCTTTAATCTACTTACATTTGCATGCTTTCAAACTGCTAGGTGGGCAGGAGCTGCAGTAGGAATGGGACCTCAGCCCATTGTGCGGCATTTGGGTCTCGAACCCAGCCTGTCAACTTTTCAGAAGACAAGTTTGGGATCTTTAACCACTGAGCCATAACTCAGCACAAAAGAACAAGACTACTATATCAGGAAAACAGGTGTAGCAATCCCAGCTAACAATTATCCAAAGTAAATGTTGGCCAATAATTGGATTGCATATTATGTTTCTATTGTGATGAATATTTTAATTAGAGGTAGGCAATAGCAACATTATAAATCAACTGGACAAAATATATGTAGACAAATAATTATTAAACCAAACCCAAATTAATAGTTATCTAAATTAATGGGGCATATTGCCACATCATTGTATTTTTTAAGACTGAAATTAATTAAGCAGTGCATCTCAATAACAATTTATCGATCAAAAAGTTAAGGAATATAGCCACATATGGGGACAAGAAGGCAAAATAATCTTTATAGGAATTTAAGCTGTTGGAAATCATATATGAAATGGAAAAAATGTAGATGTAACAATATTCATATATAATCAAACATAACAATATATGAAGTACTAACACGTAACAATTCATGACAGTTTTGGATTTATAACTGCTTCATTGATGTTTTAAATTATTAGAAACTGAGCAGCCAGATTCTCCTAGTGAATTTACTTAAACTTAATTCTCCAAGAACTGTGTACCCTGTTTCCCCGATAGTAAGACACCCCCGATTGTAAGACGTATCGGGGTTTTCAGGGGGTCGGCTAATATAAGCCGTACCACGAAAGTAAGACATATTACTCCTGCCCACTTCCGCCTCCTGCTTAAAATACTTAAATACTTAAAATACTTAAAATAAAACTGACAATTGTTTTCCAATCAATATAAGCCGTACCCCGAAAGTAGACATAGTGGGGCTTTTGGGGATAAAAAGAAAGTGTGACCCTGTCTTGCTTTAGGGGAAACACGGGTATTACCTTTGTAATTACCATATAATGGGAAGTAGTAGCATAATTAATATTACAATTTGAATTTCAGCTAAAAAAGAAAGGATATATCAATTCTTCTCCCTTCTGATACTACAATACTGTATCCCAAACAATTTGCAGATTCTTTTCATGCATCAGTCATCTGTTTCATGAAGTTTGATCTAAGGCATTTTGCTGCTGAAACCAAATGGTTGCCCCCCACATCCAATTTTATTTGCATAAACTATCTCTGGTGGTGGTGCAGTACAGAATGGTGTACATTCTCCACAGTGCAAGAGAGCACATCAAATTTAAGGATACAGACCACGGCAACTGATACTCACAACTTTTTCAGTCCAAATAGGCTGGAGGATTTAGGAACATTTGTATACATGAGATTTTGAAACTATTTTCAGGTTGGGTTCCAATAAAATCATGAAATGGTTTCATGAGCTACTTCAACTCCACATTGTTTTATTGATGTTTTTATTTAAAAGACATAAATAACCACTCATCTGGCAACACACAACATTGGATAACTCATAACAGCAGTAAAAAATAAAAATGCAATAAAAGCAATAAAAGCAAAAACCTGGCAGCACCACCATTCTTCTCCAATGCAAAAACTCTATTATCTCTAGGCTTCAACCTCACTCTATCCAGATTGGGAAGCAACCACTCTTGAAAGCCTTCCAGAAGGCTAAGTGGCTGGGTCAAAGAGAAGGGTGTTCTACATAGGATGCTATGGAAAATGCCCATTTCCTAGATCCCTCTAAATGGCCATTTTAAAGAAAGAGACCTGGCGCCTCCCCATTCTGTCTGATCTGATGGAATAAGCTGATAGTTTTAGGGACAGGCAATCCAGCAAATAACTTGCCCCCATGCCATATAGCAGTGATGGTGAACCTTTCAGAGACCAAGTGCCCCAAAACTGGCCCCACCCCCCACTCCACTCCACCCCCTGCCCTGCCCTGCCCCCACCCCACCTGCCCACAGGGCCACTCACCACTTCCAGGGCTCGGCCACAGATTGCCCAGGCAGCCTAGCAGCGCCATGGCAGCCACGCCATCTCCCCGTGCCCTGCAGCATCAACTGTGCAATGGGGCGTGAGGGCAGAGTCTTGTCTACACTGCCTGGCTGCCATGTCCTTGGCTGTGCTGCTCCACATGGGTCACGCTTGGGGGCAACTCTCCTCCAGAGCGGCTGCTGGTGAGGGGGTCATGGGGGGAGGCAAGGCTGGGGCAACGGCACATGTGCCCACAGAGAGGGCTCCAAGTGCCACCTCTGGCACCAGTGCCATAGGTTCGCCACCACTGTCATATAGGGCTTTAAATATGTGAATCAGCACCCTGAATTGCACCTGGAAAAAAAAGGGAACTAATGCAGCTTGTACAACAGAGGTGTAATAAGGGTAAACCAAGGAATGCTGAACACTGCACATGACTTTTTGTAACTTTCCATTGAAGTTCAAGAGCAGTTTTACAAAGAGTAGATTGCAGTAATCCAACTGAGAAGTGACCAAAATGTGAGTGATAATGAGCATGACTTCTTAATCAAGGAATGGGTGCAATTGGTGCATGGGAGGATATGAGAAGATCTTTCAAACAGACTTACTATAAATCTGCCTGGGGGTAGTTACTCTTACAGTTTACAAGGTTATATTTTTTACCTTAGAAATATAATCTACCTTTATGAAATAGCACAAAATGTTGTGGCTAGACTCCTGATAGGTCAAACCCATCAAGTGAGAATAAAGTCTGAAATCACTGCATTTGTTATAGGCTGAATTCGAGGTGCTGGTTATCACATTTAAAGCCCCTTACAACATATTTCTGAGATATATCATGCAATGTTTTCCTTTCCAAAATCCTATCTGTTCTGATCCTGTACAGCAGGGCTTTTCAACCCATGGTAAGTGTACCACTGGTGGTATTTAGGCATCTGGCAGGTGGTATGCATGCGATGGGTTGAAAAATGCTGTTAAAAACGTATAAAAAAGTGTAAAAGTGGATGAGTTGAAGCAGCACCAGCGCCAGAGAGGCCTGGGGGAGAGTCATCTGGAGCTGCAGTGTTGCTGGGGCTCTGCTGAGAGACCAGGATCAGCACTCGCAGCTACAGCTGATCGGCGCTTCTGGTGGCCTGGGGATAGCCAGCAGCCACACGCAGTCTTCGGGTGGAGAGTCAGCTGGAGCTGCATTGTTGCCAGGGCTCTATTGAAAGCCCAAGATCAGCATGTGCCACTACAGCTGATTGGCGCTTCCAGTGCATCCAGAAGAGAAAAGGAGGAGTGGAGGAGAGAATAGAGGATATAAAAGGAAGAGGGGAAGAGAGGAGAGGATATAAAAGGAGGAGTAAAACCAGTGCTTTTTTCGTTGTTGTTTTTTTGGTTTGTAACATTTTATTAGATTATACCTAGAATAAAATACAAAAATACAAAAGCAAATAGTAGGACACAGTGGGGAGGGAAAGGGGAAAGAAAAGTGAGGGGGAGAAGGGAAAAAGAAAAGGCATTGACTTCTGACTTCCTCTGTTGCAGTAGAATGAAGCATTAACATAGAACCTTAACTTTTTATTTTTTCATAATAGTATAAACTATGTAGCAATTTCTACATAGAACAACAAATCAATCTAATCAGTAAAACCCAAAATCCCCCCCTTTTATTCCTAGTCATCAAGTTTTTGACACCTTGCTAAGCACTGGTGATACTGCTATGAAAAGGTTGAAAGGCCCTGCTCTAGAGAGGGCCTACTTCAGGTTCCCCTCCTTAATATCATGGAGCACCTGATTCCTGGATTTTCTGATGTCCCTTACTTGACTGACATTTCAAAAACTCATTAAAGCAGGTCTTTGACCCTGAAGTTAATTTTAACTGAATGGCACTCAGATATGTTCAATTTCTATTATTGATTTTTTTTACTACCTAGATATGCCCTGTTCCTGATTTGATTTTGTTGTATTCAACCAGAGTCCTTTTGGACTTGGGCAAGTGATAAATATTGTAAAACAAACAAAAATACATAATAGTATAATATATATAATATAATATAATATACATAATATTATCCTGACTCCATAAAGAAGGACATAGGGTAAGGTGCTACAAATTACAAAGTATCATCAAAGCATATTATATTCTTCATCTTGTTCAAATATCATGGCAATGGCTATAGAGACAGAACACTAAACCAGAATATTTTAAACACAATTTGTTGAATAAGCCATATGAGTTCTAAGCCAAAAGCCAAAGGTCAGCTCAATGCTTGGTCATTAAATAATTTATCTAAGTTATTTATTTTATATCAATTTTATTAACAGCTTTAAAGATAACATAAAACCTACCACAAACTATACAAAATAAACAATGAAGGAAAGAAAAAACTACAGAAAGGATAAAAAGAAAAAGAAACAGCTTCTGATTTCTTTGCTGCAAAGAAAAGTATGATAACAAAGTTATCTTTTACTCTGTAATTACAAAAAAAACTCACTTTTTATATTATCTGTTTTTTCCCCCTAACCATTGAAACCGTAAGATATTAAATTCATTTCAGGAAACAAGTCTCCAAGGGGTTTCCAGTCAGCTATAAATCTAAATGTTGTATTTTCTATAATCAAGTAAGTTAATTTAGCTATCTCTGAAAGTTCCACCATCTTCACTATTATGGGTAGTGTCGAATATTTTCACTTTTGAGCATATGTCTTGTTCTATGACTTTTTTCTTGTGGTCTATCTATTAGTCCTGTAGTGGCGAACCTATGGCACGCGTACCACAAATGGCACGCAGAGCACTCTCTATGGGCACGCATGCTGTCGCCCCAGTCCTAGGTCTTTGCCGCCGTGTAAAAAAAAAGGTTTAATTAATCAATTTCAACCTCGGGGAAGGGAGATCTCGCAAAGTTGGAATTGCTTGATTGAACTTTATTTTCAGTCCCACACAGCGGCGGAGGAAGTGATGCATCGGAGCTAGAAAAAAAGTGTAGTGGGGGGCTGGGGGGCGGCGGGAGCAGGGTGCTCCATGCGAGGGGTGGGGTGGGGCCAGTTGCTTCCCTCCTCCTGCCAAACACCTGCCGAAGCCACGCAGGGTAAGGTTACCACCCCTGCCCCCGCCAAGATGCCCTCGCCTCCCCCAAATGTTTCTTTACTAACCTGCCTTTCAGCTGCATTCCGTTTCTCCATTCGCTTCTCAGCCTTCGCCACGTGTTTGTAGGACAAAAAAAAGTTCCATGAGACTTTCTAACTTCTCACGAGAACTTTTTTAACAATAGTCCCCTAAACACATAGTGAAGGCTGAAAAAAGGATGAAGAAATGGAATGCAGCTGAAAGGCAGGTTAGTAAAAACACACTTGGGGGAGGCGAGGGCATCTGGGTGGGGGTGGGGGCAGCAACCTTACCCTGCATGGTGGTGGGAGGGTTAACAGCAGAGAGGAGGCCGGGCAGATTGCGGCCGCCACTCCTCACCTCCTCCACACTGCTGCCACTGCCGCCATGCCTGCTTTACCAAAGCAACCCAGCTGTCATTGCCACTGCCGCTACCCCACAAAGCTCTGCCACTCCCATGCTACTGCCCCACTCCTGGCCGCGGGCATAGCCTCTATCCTGTGTGGCTGTCCCACTTGCACCTGCAATCGGCCTCTGCACCAATGGCGCTGCTGGCACCCCACAGTAGCACCCAGCTCTACTCTGGCCCCAAGCAGTGCCTCTGCCCTGCGCAGCTACCTCGCTCACACCCACGATCGGCCTCTGAGCCACCGCCAGCACCAGTACACCGCAATCCCACCTGGCTCCTCTCTGGCCCCAGGCAGCGCCTCTGCCCTGTGTGGCTGCTCTGCTCGCAACTGCTCTGACCCCGCAATGGGCCACGCCACCACTGCCACTGCAGAAATCGCACAACGGGGTTGCATATCTGGGCAGCTTGGGCGAGAAGAAGGTGGGCTTCGTAGAGCTGGACCCTGGCGCCTCCGAGTCCTCCCTTGATGGGGCCCTGCTGATCGCTGGCTCTGAGGGCAGCGGCAGCAAAAGCAGCTCGAGCCTCAGCAAGCCCCGTTTGCCGCCTCCTGCTGAATACCACTGCCACGAGGCCGCGGAACAAGCCGGGCAGAGGTAAGGAACCAGGTTGGGGCAGTGGGAGAAGGGCACTCTTTGTGGGTTGGGTCCGACGTACATGGGGCTGCTGCCTCGCTTTCCGTGCCATGCCGGGGCTGGACTGGGCACGGAGCCTCCATGCTGCTGCTTCCCCTGTGGATATCGGGAGCGCCCACCCTGCCTACCCATCATCCCGGGACAGCTACTGCCATCCCGTGCCCTCCAGCCTGTTGCCGGCCAGCCAGGCATGCCAAGCTCGGGCCTCAGGCAGATGGAGGCAGAGGGGAGCGAGAGCCATGGCTGCCTGGCTCCTCCGCCTGATGATGCGTGCAGAAAAAGGCACCAACCGGCTTGGTAAGCTATGGTCTGCCAACAGGAGGAGAAGGATGGAGGAGGAAGGCATTTATAGGGTTAAACACTGTTTCCTTAAGAGATGGCTTATGGGTAATGTAGTTTTAGCTGTTCGGTGAATCCTATGTTTAACAAGTCAGTGGGAGGGGCCACTACGTTCATCACAGGATATCCCGGCTACGTGCCAGCTTGTAAAAGAAGCCTTTGTAAAGACAGACATGAGGTGATGTGTCCCATAAGAGCCATGGGGTGAGTCTACCATCAATTTTTTACCCAAATGAATGGAGAAGGTTATGATATGTTCATCAGAAGAACTCTTCTTGACTGTAAGTTATTATTTGAGATTCCTGAGGAATAAAATTATCTGAATATTATCCCGTTCTTTGGCGTTTATCCATTTGAGAAGGACAGGATTAAAGCAGATCTTGTTTGGACCAACACAGTGAAATATTGATGCTAGTAGACTGCACTGTTGCCAGTAAAAACAATATTTAAGCTTCATGTCTGCTCTCTCTTCGCTAAAAGTAAAAGTTAATGAGACTATATCCTGCTTGGATGAAATGAAGATTGTGTGTGTGTCTCTTCGTTAAAGTGAAGAAATACTTCACTTCACTGAGAAATACTAATTTCTCTATGCCTTGCTTAACTAGTAAAAGAGAGATGAAGTGTGCTCCATCCATCTGCCAGCAGGAAAAGTAAAGGACTTTGAATATTCTTTATATTTGTTCTAAAAATGCTATTGGATTTGTTTGCCAGCCAACGTTTTTGAGTGAAAGAAATGTTCATTTTCCATGCATCTTTATCTGGCTGTCAGCTAACAGCATTTGCAAAGAGCAGCAAGCCCCTTCCTCCCCTCCTTTCTGTTTTATGTAGACCGAAAGACTGTGTTTCTAAAGATCAGATCTGAGGTGTGATGTGTGTTGAAGAAGTTAACTGAAATGAGAGAGACTTTGAATGGCAACAAAATCCCTTGTTTTGAAACCTCCATTGCTTGGTTTTAAAAGATCTTTCAGAGCAAATCAGCCCAACCCCCCCTCCCTGCCTGTAAGCTCAGTGCTGGCCCCAGCTGCCAGGACAACACAAGAGTCGTAAATCCATTTTGTTGCTAAGGTGAACCAATTTGTTGTCATAGTAACCTAGGAGGAATTAAGCTCCCTCCCCCTCCCCTTGGAATTAGAGGAATTTGAATGGGGAAAGGGGCATCTGGTTTCAAAAGCAGAACCAACCCCACTACTGCAAATAGCAGGCTTGCACCAACCCAAGCAAATAGCACCCCCCAGACGTGAAAGAAGGAACTTCGCTGAAATCTCTAACCATGCAGAGTGTGCCCCTGGTGGTCAAAGAGCAAAGTTCACTGAATTCATCCAGTGCCCCCTAGTGGGCAAAGAGTGAACTTCGCTGAAGTAATCACTTACGCAAGCAGTGACCCCTAGTGGTGTCTCCGCTGAGGGCAAATTAAGGAGGAAAAAAGCAGATAATTAACCTTGCTTATTATCACAAGTCTTCACACCTAGAAAGCCAGACAGTGCTGCAGTAGACTCCAGATAGGCTAGCAATGTGGTTCTAAGAACACAAAATTTAGCTGGCTTTTCTCCAAGCGCCCCCTAGTTAAAGAAGGAACTTCACGGCAGCCTTTAATCACGCACAGAGAAAGCCCTCTAGTGGATAAAGGGTGAACTTCGCTGAAGTACCCACGCATGCAAGAGAGCGCCCCCAGTGATGCCTGCACCCGCAGACAGCAACCTGGTGGCTGATCTGCAAATAACAGGCTCACATTTACCCACGCACAAGCATACCCTGGTGGCCTAAGAGGGAATTTCCCTGAAGTGCCCACCCAGATAGAGAGACCCCTAGTGGTCAAAGAGTGAACTGCTGAAGCACTCACTCATGCAAATAGTGTGCCCTGGTGGCCAAGGAAGGGATTTTCCTGAAGCGCCTACCCAGATAGTGACTCCTAGTGGTCAAAAAGTGATGTTCACTGAATTCGCTTCAAAATAGCTAGGAAGTTTTCCGAGCCTGTCCTAGCCATGGCGGAGTGTCTCCTTGATTCAGAAGACTGGGTTCAACCAACCAGCCTAGAGGAGCCACCCCAACTAGCCAGCCAAGGAGAAATGCTGCAACTAGCTAACCTTGACCTGGACACAGAGGCTGATGTCCAAGCCCCAGTGAAGCCAAAGACATCACAGATACCCTATGACCTGAGGCAACAAAGAAAGCCTACAGAAGTCATGCGGTCGAGCCTGATGGAAAAGTGGAATGAATGCTATAAACGTCATGAAAGATACTGGGAGAAGTTACAAAAACTCTGCAAAGCACCCATGGAGAAGTTCTCTCCCAAACACACTCTTTCATCAAAAATGTTTTTCTTCAAATGAAAAGACTACGAGAGCCATCTTGAGAGGGTCTAGTCGCAGCTAGGGGATCCGACACTCAAAAGGGATATGTATTGCCTCAGGCTAATGAACCAGGGACGCGAGCAGTTCCTACAAGAAAATAACTGCCTCCCTGAAGTCAAGCTACGCATGAAAGAGACACTGTACGAGAAGGCCAAGCCCGAAACATCCAGCAGAGTATCACAGCTTTCTCAGGTCACAGGTGCCTCTTGTCACTCAAAGGTATCTTCCCACCTAACCAGTGTATCACAACTACCTTCCGTCTCAGGCGCCTCCCATTACTCCCAAGCATCCCGAGCCTCAAGGGCAGAGATCCTTGCCGCTCAACTCATACAAGCACGAATTGATACCGCAATGGCTGATGTCACTGTACAAGCAGCAGTAGTGGAAAAACAGCAAAAGGAGGAAATGGCCAAAGTGCAAACTGCGGCAGCCCTACGTGTGGCAGAGGCAGAGCGTCAGCAAAGGGAAGCTCAAACCGCGGCAGCCCTATGTGTGGCAGAGGCAGAGCATCAGCAAAGGGAAGCTCAGGCTGCAGCAGCCCTATTTATGATAGAGGCAGAGAGTCAGGAAAGGGAAGCTCAGGCTGCAGAAGCCCTACGCATGGCAGAGGCAGAGCGTCAGCAAAGGGAAGCTCAGGTTGCAGCAGCCATACGCATGGCAGAAGCGCAGCATCAGCAAAGGGAAGACATGGTCAAAGCTCAGGCCAGCTTTGAGATTTCCCAGCATGAAGAGAAAGCTAAAGAGGCAGCCATAAGAACAGCGGTTTTGCAGAGAGAGCTGGAAGAAGCTACATCTATGCACACTTTGGAAGGGCTAGGAAGAGAAAGCCCATGTAACTGCATGCAGGCCTATGCCAAGGACAAGAGTGTGATCCCACACCAGTATGTGGGAGCACCATGATTGACTACAAGTTCCCCAACACCAAGTAGACAGGAAGAAGGATCTCGATGACCAGATATACCAGCCAGCCAGAGAGCCGACGTTGCACCTTCTGGATCATGAGACCTTCCCCCAGCAGTTACATCACTGTCTCCAACATACCAAACCACAGACAATAACCGGATAGGTCCATCTGCAATGGCGACAGTTCCACAGCAGGAAGTGCAGCTGTTACGGGACAAGCTTGCCAGAGCTCAGGCCAGAGATATTGGAACACTGCTTGTGCTGGACCAGTTAGGTAATCACCTGACCAAAGTATATACTTGAGAATTGTATTAGAATGTTTGGTATTTATAGGGTTAAACACTGTTTCCTTAAGAGATGGCTTATGGGTAATGTTGTTTTAGCTGTTCAGTGAATCCTATGTTTAACAAGTCAGTGGGAGGGGCCACTAAGTTCATCACAGGATATCCTGGCTATGTGGCAGCTTGTAAAAGAAGCCTTTGTGAAGACAGACATGAGGTGATGTGTCCCCTAAGAGCCATGGGGTGAGTCTACCATCAATTTTTTACCCCAAAGAATGGAAAAGGTTATGATATGTTCATCAGAAGAACTCTTCTTGACTGTAAGTTATTGTTTGAGATTCCTGAGGAATAAAATAATCTGGATATTATCCCATTCTTTGGCATTTATCTGTTTGAGAAGGACAGGATTAAAGCAGATATCCTGTTTGGATCAACACACTACTATCATGTCACCCCTCCTCCTTCTCTTCATTAAACTAGACATACCCAATTCCAGCAACCGTTCCTTATATGTTTTAGCCTCCATGATTAATCTTTGTTGCTCTTCTCTGTACTCTTTCTAGAGTTTCAACATGTTTTTTACATTGTGGTGACCAAAACTGGATGCAGTATTCCAAATGTGGCCTTACCAAGGCATTATAAAGTGGTATTAACACTTCATATGATCAATTACAAATGTTGGAAATGCCGTAACAAGGAAGGAACATTTTTATGAAAAAAAATCTGGAAGGAAATATATCAAAATATTTTTAAAAATCATAAAAATAAATTTTAACCCAAAACTGCAAACATTTGTATTAGACCTAATTTCAGAAATACACATGAAAAACATCGAAGTTTACTAAGATATAAGTTGAGAACTGCAAGAACACATTTGGACAAGAGGAACCTTGCCCACAAAATAATACTGCAATGGAAAAGTTGATCGTATATAGGAGTTTATAATGGGAGTTTAAGCAGGAATGGCATCCTTACATATGACACATTACCCAGGAAGGAAAAATTGAGACATTTGAAATTTGGTTCTACAAAAAAGTTATAAAACCAATTAAAAATAAAAGATGAATGTCCTTAAACAGAACTAACAACAATCCTTAATAGTCACTGGTGCAGTTCATAGTTCATCCGGTCAGTTCAAACGGGCCAATCCTCAGGTGTTAAGTCTGTTGTGGGAAAGTTGCTGATAACATCGGTCTTTCCCAGGCTCATTATGATGTTATTGTGGCTTTGCACCTTCCCTTCTGAAACAGATGATAAGCCAGATAGCTGTAGGCTCATTTCTTTCTCTCCCAAGGTGACATCAAGGGAGAAACAGTTCAAAGAGCAAGTATGCAGAGAGAGCAAGAAATACATTGCAGCGATAGAGAAAACAAAGAGACACCCCTCAGCGGTTCCCCCTCCCCTCCAGGACTATGACAGAACCCAGAGCAATAGAAGAAATAGAATGAGAGAGGGTTCCCCTTAATAATATGTGTTTTCTGACATCCTGCCCTCCTTAAAAGAAAGAGAGATCCACCTGGGGGAAGACAGAAATAAATAAAATTAAAGAGATTGATTAGTCTGGTTTGTTAGGGTATGCTGTGTGAAATTTCCTAAGGAGTTTAGGAGCTTTAACATGGCATTTGTCAACCCACTCATTTTGGGAGGGTGGAAGATGTTTTCACACTACTAGGTATTGGGTGGAGCCATAGTGTTTTCTGGAATCTAGGATTTCTTTAATTTCAAAATGGTGTTCTCCTTCCACCATAATGGGGGAAGAAGGAGGAGCAACAGCTGGTCTTAAAGGTGACTGTTGCTCGCATTTTAGAAGGCTGCAATGAAAAATTGGGTGAATCTGTCTGAGAGACTTTGGGAGTTCTAATTCTACTGTGACAGGATTTATAATTTTGGTAATAGGGAATGGTCCTACAAATTTAGGTCCTAACCTCTTGGAAGGTTGTAGGGATTTTAGGAATTCTCCCTACACTAAAAGGTTTTGGTTCAACTCTCTTTTTATCAGCTTGGGTTTTGTATGCTTGCCTAGCTTCATCTAGAGCTTTCCTGACTACTGGCCAAGTGTTCTTTAGTTGTGCAATCCACTCTTTTACAGAAGGGATTGCAGAGTCGGTTGTAGGAAATTCAGGAATCAGGTTAAAACTCTGTCCCGTTGCTACTTGGAAGGGAGTGTATCCTGTGCTGGAATGGACTGCATTGTTGTAGGCAACCTCTGCGAATGGGAGTAGGTCAGTCCAGTTGTCCTGCTGGTAATTTATAAAGCATCTTAAGTACTGTTCCAGTACTGAGTTCGACCGTTCAGTCCCACCATTCGTTTGTGGATGATGACTAGATGATAGTTCCTGGGTGGTTCCTAACAAGCTTAGGAATGCTTTCCAGAACTCCGATGTGAATTGCACTCCTCTATCAGATATGATGCACTGTGGGGCCCCATGGAGTCGGTATATGTGTTGAACAAATAATTTTGCGAGTGTCTTTGCATTAGGAATTTTAGAACAGGGAATAAAATACACTTGTTTGGAAAATAAGTCTGTCACCACCCAGATGACTGTGTTTCCCCCACTCTTTGGTAATTCTACAATGAAATCCATGGAAATTTCCTTCCAAGGAGCTGAGGGGGTTGCCACCAGTTGCAGTAACCCAGGTGACTTCCCTTGTAATCTTTTAGCTGACGCACAAATCAGGCAGCTAGCCACATAGCTTTCAATGCCCTTTTTTATTGCTGGCCACCAAAATTGCCTTTTGACCAGATGTAACATTTTCACAAACCCAAAATGGCCCGTGGACTTCAAATCATGGCACAGTTGCATGAATGTTAGTCTTTGGCTTTTGGATATGTATAGTTTTCCTCCAACCCAAGGCAGCCCTTCAGTCATGGTGCGTAAATTCTTATGGCTTAGGAACTTGTCTGTTTCTAGCGCTTTTTTGAATTCATTTCCTGCTTGGCTTGCTAAAGGTTTTTGGAGCTTGGCTTGTGCTTGGGTGGTGACTGATGCTGCCAACTGTTTACTTGGCATGAGGGGTTTTGTTACATCACTCTGGGTGGTGTTGTATTGTGGCATTCTGGACAGTGCATCTGCTAGAAAAAAAAATTCCCCCAGCAAGTGTTTCAGTGGAAATGCTGCAACCACCTCGCTTGTTTAGGAGTTAATTTTTTGAGTGTCTTTAGTGCTTTCAGGTTCTCGTGGTCAGTCCTCACCTGGAAAGAAATTTTGTTCCCCTCCAGGAAGTGCCACCAAGTAGAAGAGCCCATCGTACTGCATACGCCTCTTTCTCCCAGACTGCCCACCTTTGTTCTGCTTCTGTGAGCTTTCTTTGTGTATGCACAGGGTTGTAATGCCCCCCTCATCATTTTCCGGTAAAAGTACCGCCCCTACAGCTACATTGCTAGCATCAGCCTGAATCATAAAAGGTTTGTCAGTGTCAGGGTGTCTCAAAACCGGTTCTGCCGAAAAAAGTCTTTTAAGCCTTTCAAATGCGGCTCGACATTCTACTGTTCATTTTAATGGTTGGCTTAGCTTGGGCTTTCCCTCCCCTCTGGTTTTCAATAAGTTTGTAATTGGCAATGCAATCTGGGCAAAGGAGGGGATGAACTGCCAGTAAAATTTAGCGAAGCGAAGGAAACTTTGTAACTGTTTTCTGGTGTGGGGCAGAGCCCATTCTAGAACTGCTTGAACCTTCTTGGGGTCAATTTCTATGCTGTTTGGTGATATGCGATATCTCAGATAATCAATTCTCTCCTTGTGGAATTCACATTTAGATAGTTTAGCACAAAGGTGAGCTGTTCAGAGCTTTTTTAGGACCGTCCTGACCAACTTTACATGCTTGTCCATGGTCTCAGTGAATATTAAGATGTTGTCTAGGTAAAAAAGCACCCCCTTGTACAGGTGCTCCTGTAGTACCTCATTTATCAATTGCATAAATACTGCGGGTGCTCCTTGTAACCCAAAAGATAGGAGCCAAAACTGGAAACATCCTAAGGGGCAACTGAATGTTGTCTTCCATTCGTCCCCCTCCTTTATCCTGATTCAGTAATAGGCTTCTCTCAAATCTAGCTTTGAGAAGATTTTCCCTTTCAATAGGTGGGATAGCATGTCTTTCATGAGGGGAAGAGGGTATAGATTGCTTTTGCTCACTGTGTTCAAAGCTCTATAGTCTATGTAGAGGCAAAGAGTCCCATCTTTCTTTTCTCAAACAGGACAGGGGCAGCTGTCTTTGGTTTTGCCGGCTGAATAAAACCCCTTGCTAAGTTCTTGTCTATGAATTTCTGCATCTCCTCCAATTCTTGCAGGCTCATGGAGTACAATTTTGGTTTGGGGAGTTTGACCCTGGGGCGGATTTCTATAGCACAGTCTGTGGCCCGGTGGGGGGGCAGTTCATCAGAAATTTCCTCGCTGAATATTTCAGCCAGGTCTCTATATTCCTCAAGTACCTCTGGTAATTCCTTTCCCCCCCACACTGCAGCTTTCTCAGCCAGGGGACACTCCAATACCAGGGGTCACCACAAATATTATAGTTATGTGGTCTCCTATGGTGAGTTGGACAGGCAGGGTAGCTAGCATGGTGGGCATCCCACCTGCTATGGACCATCTAATTTACCAAAAGAGATCAGTTTCTTCAATCTCCTCACCAGAACCCCCAAATTCTCCACCAGTTGGGCTTATGAGGCAGCGGGTGCAGCCAGAGTCAATTAATGCCCTGATTTCCATGTTCTCGGGCATGCAGGGGGCTAACAATTCTACTATCTGGATGAGGGGTGCAATGGGTCCACTTACCAAGGGTTCATCTTCTGAATTGTTGTCCAACAAATTGGGTGTTCCTCCTGGATTGGTCGGAATTCCCTTTCCTCGTTGGGCCAAAGCAGGGAATTCGACGACTTCTGTGCTCTTCATGGCTGTCTCTTTCGGCTTTGCTGGAGTCTTCCCAGGGTTTCCAGCTGGAGCTTGGTCAGGTTTCAGGGTAGGGGTGCATGAGCAGCATTCAGCGGCATGGTGTCTCTCTTTCCAGCATTTGAAGCATCCTGAGATTCTTTTGATGGCTTGAGCTTGCTTCGATGGCTTGTGAGTTGGCTCTGAGGCAGGCATCATATAGGTCATAGTTTAACCCGTCCTTGAAGTGGCTGAGCAGAATGTCTTCTGGTCAATTCAGTTTGCTGGCCAGAGCTCGGAACTCCTGGGTGTATTCTGCTATGGGTTCCTTGTCCTGTTTCATTGTCTTTATTGCTCCCATGCTTTCCGGTCAGCTAAGGGGTCTTCGGAACAATGCCTAAGTGCTGCCAGGAATTGATTGACGTTTAGCAGCTCTGGTGCGTCTGCATCATGGAGGTCTATGACCCAGTCCACTGCAATGCCATCCAGGGCTGCTTGCATGATGCAAACCCTGGCTCGGTCACTTGGGATATTGAGGCCGTATTTCTCCATGTAGTTCAGCACTTGGGTTATGAAAAATTCCAGGCACTGTGGCTCCCCACGGTACTTCACTTCCAGTGGCAGGAACTTCTGGATGGATTGGTGTCTCTTCTTCTGTTTGTGTCATTTCCCATCTCTGTCTGCGGTTGCTGCTTGGTGAAGGATGGTAGCGGTGGCGACAAGAGCTGCGGTTTCAATGTTGCCTTCAGAAGGGTCTGGGACTGCTGGTTCAGCCCCTCCTTCGTCTGTCCCTTCTGCAAACCCAGGCGAATGGTACCCTGGCATGGGCCAGCTTTCTCTTCCCTCATGGAGTCGAGTGCTATTTTCATCATGCCGATTGCTTATTCCAACTATCAGCTGGAATGCAGCAGCCAGTCCTCCTCGTCTTCGCTAAGGCAGAGAGACCTCTCCACCTTGACCTTCCAACCTGGTTGATGACTGCCCCATCTGAGCATCACCTTCCTGGCCTTCTTCTCTTAATCCTCCTTCTTCCTGACACCCATCGACTACCTGGTCTTGTGGTGGTGTTCAGCGACCACTGCCTCTTCTGATGAGCTCGAGGATCCGGAGCTGGAGTATTTGCAGGGATCTGCTCAGTGGGAGGTTCCCCCCCATCACAGGCTCCTCTCTCTCTATTCCAATATCTGAATGGTTTGCTAAGTAGCCTAGTAAAGGTCTTCCTTCCAGGCTATTACTGCAGATCTTGTCTAATGTCAGGGCCCACTTCAATACCTCACCCTAAGAAAGCAGAACTCGTGGAAGCAGTTTCTTCCGTAGCTATTATTTTCCCATTCAGTATGTCTCTTTGTGCTTCTTTTAATTTTGGGAGACCATTAACTTTTAGATATTGTTTAATCTTTTTTGAAATAAACAAAGGGGTAAGACAGGGATGCCCAATTTCACCTCTACTCTTTATTTTGTCTCTTGAAGTATTACTAGTTCAAATTAGACGGAATGAAGAAATAAAAGGGGTACAGGTCAAAGCAGAGGAATATAAGTTATAGGCATTTGCTGATGATCTGGTTTTCTTTATTGAGGAACCTATAGAGAGAGGAAATATTCTTATGGGTGAAATAGAAAAATTTGGAATAGTGGCGGGTTTAAAAATTAACAGAGAGAAAACTAAAATGTTAGTAAAAAATTTAATGGATAAACAAAAAAAGGAAATTGGAAGAGAATTTGGATTTACAAATAGCAAAAAAGATTAAATATTTAGGAATTTCGATAACTTCAAGGTGTTCCTCAATAAAAGAAGACAATTATACAAAATTGATACTAAAAATGAAACAAGATCTTGAAACCTGGGGAAATTTTTGATTATCATTATTAGGTAGGATTGCAGTGACTAAAATGAACATATTACCAAGACTATTGTATTTATTTCAAACAATTCCAATAAAATTAGAGAAAACTTTTTTTAAAGAATTGGACAAAATAATAAATAAATTTATTTGGGCGGGTAAAAAGCTAGGATAAATATGAAAACGTTACAAGACAGTAAGAGTAGAGGTGGACTTGTACTCCCTAAATGGGAAATTTATTATTATGCAGCAGGGTTATTATGGATTAAAGACTGGATAAATTTGGATAATGATAGGATATTAACGATTGAAGGACATGATCTACAGGTGGGCTGGCATGCATTTCTGTGGGGGAAACAGAAGAAAATACATACATACTTTCAACAACATCAGATAAGAGGAGCATTGATTGGGATATGGGAAAAAATAAAAAAAAGACATTATGGGAAAATCCCGAATTAGTTTTTGCCGATGGAGACAGTAATTCATCCTAATACTCTAGAAAAAAAAGATGATGAGATATAAAGAATTACTGGATAACCAAGGCAACCTTAAGTCAAGAGAAGAGTTGGAAGAACAAAGAATACCCATAGATTGGTGGTCGTATCTACAAATCAAATCTAGATATAATAGAGACAGACAAGAATATTGAATAAATCAGACCCCACATTTACTTGATAAAATTTTAATAAGCAAGGAAGGAAAATTGTTATCAAAAATTTACAAATATTTATTAGAAATAGAATTAGAGGAAGAAATAGTGAAGGGGTCCATGTTAGCGTGGGCATGAAATGTGGGAAGAAATATAAATTTAGAGGAATGGGAAAGATTATGGAACGTAAATTGTAAATTGTCGCTATCAACTGCATATAGAGAGAATCAATACAAAATGATTTATAGATGGCATTTAACACCAGCGAGATTGGCCAAAATGCATAAAAATATAGATCCGAAGTGTTGGAAATGTAGAATTAGAGAAGGAACATTCTACCACATGTGGTGGCTGTGCCCCAAAGCAAAAAAGTATTGGGAACGAATAAGAGATTGGATACAGGAGATAACGGAGATAAAAATGGATTTTAAACCGGAATTATTTCTATTGGGCATAATAAATTTAAAGATTCAAAAACAACTCCAACATATCATTATATATATATTGACTGCAGCTCGCATAGCATATGCCCAATGTTGGAAGAATGAAAATATACCCACAGATGAAATGGTTATTTATAAAATTTTGGAATGCGCAGAAATGAATAAACTTATGCTGGAATTAAAAGACAAAGAGATGACGGAATTTTATGAAATTTGGAATAAATGTTATATTTGGCTAGAACAGAGAAAGAAAAAGACATAATGATTAAATGTAAATAAAATGTAAATAAGATATAATGAATAGTTAGAATGTATTGCACGGTTCTGTTAAGAGAAAAGGTTTTTTTGGTTAAAAAAGAAAAGAAAAGAAAGTTAAATGCTAGAGGAAACCAGAAGCAATTAAAGATTGCAATTAAACAACACCACTTAAATTGGAAATACTAACACAGAATAGTAACTGTGAGAGGGACCTCGGAGTCCTAGTGGACAATTACTTAAATATGAGCCAGCAGTGTGCTGCAGCTGCCAAAAAGGCCAACAACTTGCTAGGCTGCATTAACAGAGGGATAGAATCAAGATCACGTGAAGTGTTAATACCACTTTACAATGCCTTGGTAAGGCCACACTTGGAATACTGCATCAAGGTTTGGTCACCGCAATGTAAAAAAGATCTTGAGACTCTAGAAAGAGTACAGAGAAGAGCAACAAAGATGATTAGGGGACTGGAGGCTAAAGCATATAAGGAACGGTTGCTGGAATTGGGTATGTCTAGTTTAATGAAGAGGAGGACGAGGGGGGACATGATAGCAGTGTTCCAATATCTCAGGGGCTGCCACAAAGAAGAGGGATCAAGCTATTTTCCAAAGCGCCTGAAGGCAGGACAAGAAGCAACAGATGGAAACTGATCAAGAAGAGAAGCAACCTAGAACTAAGGAGAAACTTCCTGAAAGTTAGAACAATTAACCAGTGGAACAACCTGCCTTCAGAAGCAGTGAATGCTCCAACACTGGAAGTTTTTAAGAAGAGACTGGACAGCCATTTGTCCGAAATGGTATAAGGTTTCCTGCCTGAGCAGGGGGTTGGACTAGACAACCTCCAAGGTCCCTTCCAACTTTATTATTATGGTTATTATTAGAATGAAGCAAAATACTTTAGCACTGGACATATTGAAGGATATTTGTGAACAATAGACAGAGAACCTAATTTTAAGACTGTCTGCGATTATAGACAGACCATGTGTAAATGATATTATAGAAGAGGAACATTTTTTACTCAGTAAGATAGAATGTGATGGACTACAATGAAATGGCAGTTCCCAGGAAGAAGGGAGCACATTCCAAGGAGGGAGGTGAGACAAGACACAACACAGCCTGAAGCTGGATTGGAGAAAGAGCAAGTGATTTAGGACAACCACTCCCTACAATCTGCCAGAGTATATCCATTAGGACTACACTAGTATACGTTTAGTCTGGCAAGATTCTATCTATATCAGTGACGGCGAACCTTTTAGAGACCGAGTGCCCAAACTACAACCCCAAACCCACTTATTTATTGCCGGGTGCCAGGTGAGCATGGCCCACTGGGTGGGCATGGCTGTGGTGGTCATGGCAGACTGGGTGGGTGTGGCCAAGGTAGGCGTGGTCATCTCGATGTTGCTTCTGGGGAGGAACGCCTGTTGGGGCTGGGCAGGGTTGGGGGAGATCCAGGGGGTCTTTGACTGGTGGGGTGGTGGGAAGGAGGCTCGTCCTGCCGGGTGAGGTGAGGCAGGGTGGTGGTGCTATTATCTCAGGGCAAGGCAAGGCAGGGCAGGGGATGGGGCAGCTGCTGCCTGACACCATTGGCCCCTGCACACAGAAGCCAACGAGCACATGGGGGCCGACAGTGTCCGTCAGCAGCCACAGCCTGCCAGCCCCTCAACTGGTGCACTCTGGGACTCCGCAGCCCGCCACCAGCAGTTCAGAGAAGTGCCCACAGAAAGGGCTCTGAGTGCCGCCTCTGGCACGTGTGCCATACATTCACCACCACTGATCTATATGGTTTGAGCAAATAAAGAACTGAACTTTGACAGGATTGTTCTGTGGAGCTGGACTTTACACTGAAACGGATCTGAATGTGGATTTCAAAACAGGAATGATATGGGAAAAGATATCCTGGCTATATTAATATAATCGGCTGATGTCTTAATAATTAAAAGGAACTTACAAATAAAAAATCAGTAGACTGACTTGTATGACTTTCCTCTATTGGATTTACAAAAGAGACCTGTTAAATTTTGGAAGGATTTTGGAGAAGGGACAAAAGAAAAAAAGAAAAGAAATTAAGTTTTAGGATATTACATGAAGGGTTTAAAGACCAAGATTGTTCAAAGTAAAGTGAAGCATATGCAGCTGATTTATTTGATCGGGGTAAAATACATATGTTGCTACCTTTGATAACCCTTAATGGACTTTTGCTAATCAGGACTAAATAATGAGGCTTTAAGATTTTGTTTATAGATAAGAGATGAGATATGGGAAAGAGAGATCATTTGACGCATTTTAAGACAAGATAATATGCTTCTGTTGAAGGGGAAAGTAATTTTTCTAGAAGATGATTCTTTTTTTGTTTGTTTACTATATATTTTTTCTTTTCTAATTTCCTATTCTTTTCTTTTCTGAGCTTTCTATTTTTTCTTTTTACTCTTTTTTAGTTTGTATTAGCTTTTATATTTTTAATTCTAACATTTAATAAAATTATTTTAAAAAGATATTGAACAAACGTAAGAGATTTTCTCTATATACCAGTCATAAAATTCTACATTCTGTCACCTATTTCTCCGTCCATTACATTTCGTATCTACTCATTCTGTCTCCAATTACAGTTGTTAGAATGTCTTATTTTTCTGACATTTCTAGAGCACGTTGCTTTCCAGTGTATTTGGGTTGCACATAAGTTGCATATGTATGCAAGCTGTTAATATATATTTCTAGGAATGGTATTTGATATGAAACAGGAAAGCTAAAAGAACAAGAAAATCTGCAAAGCCAAAACTCATATAAGAAAATATTTATTTTTTATACTCAGAATCAGACTTCTGTGATTTTGTGTAACATAGCTGAATGATTTATTGTATTTATGTTCCCTGATCTGAACTAAAAAAATCCAAATTATTTATGTTGGAGAAGAATGAAAAGTAATAAACCTCAGTAGTTAAGCACAGTGTATCTCTATATTAAGCAGGGCTATACAAATAGGTGCACAAACTGTTCAGTCATAGAAAAGCTGGGTTGGGAATGTCTCTGACACGCTTAAATATTTTGTTCCATATACAGACCAAAAATGGTTATTTCAGAACAGAAATGGTTTGGTTGTGGATAAAAGCAGGGAAAAAACCCCAAGAGTGGGATAGATGAGGAAAGTATGAACTACTTTCTATTCAGAAAGTTCAGTAGAACTCCTGAAGTATAATGATTTCTTCAGGGATTGAATAACACAAAAACCATAAAAGATCTATTTTATGTACTTGCCTAACATTACGTTATGTATATATCTGCGCTCAGCTACTGAGGATTGCAATATTTTACAATTTCTTCACAGTTTCATTGTACCTGAATTATATGTGTGAATATCTCCTAAAAGTAGTAAATGTAGCTGGGATGTTTTGGGAATAGGACAAACAGCATCCATACACAATGAAGTGATTATTATATAACAAAATATAATGGTTAGTAACAAAAACTTTTTTTCTGCCTTAAAGTCAGTGTTGATTCTTATATACAATCTTTCAATTTCACCAGTCCATAGCATCCAGTACATCAGACATGTCAAACTCGTGACATCACGTGACGTCACGCAACGTATTGGAGCTTTTTCACCATTGCTGGCAATGGGGTGGCCGTGGCTCCGGTATGATGAAACCGGCCTGCAGATCGGCAGTTTGACACCCCTGTACTACATGGACAACTCCCCACAATTTTCTTGGCAAAATTTCAGAAGTGGTTTGCCATTGCCTGCTTCCTAGGGCTGAGAGTGACTGGCCCAAGGTCACCCAGTTGGCTTGTGCCTAAGGTGGGATTAGCTCATGGTCTCCTGGTTTCTAGCCTCATGCCTTAACTACTACACACAAAAACAGTTACCTTTTTTATGTTTAAATAAATACCTTTTTGTGACCATTGGAATCCACACATTTTATTAAGAAGGAAAGAGATGATTTTCATAGGTGAGAAAGTATAACCTTTATTCCCCCTCTTAAACAAATACTTTCAATTTGCAATCATATCATTTATTCTGAATGGTGAAATTAGTATGTACACCTTATATAAATTGACAGACTTTCTATAATATGAACACAGAACACGGATTTCCATTTCTAAGAAGTCTGGTTTTATATTGCACACACAATAATTAGGACATTTCCATTTCAACTCACATCAACATTTGCATACTCTGCAGCACAGAAGCTAGATCACGTTTACAGAAATCTGGTCATAAAAATGAAAATATGAGACAAAAAATACACTCAACTGCAATACTAACAGCAAAAGAAAAAATTCAATTTTTGCTGGTTTGATGGGATAGAAGCTGATACTCTTGTACTTTTCAGACATGTGCAAACTTTACTTAAACAGATTTAAAATGCTCACTTGTTTCAATGAACATTGATTCCATGAATATAGGTGGTTATGCTTTGTTTAGTTATTTCCTGATTTTTTTTAATATGGTAACTTTAAAATTCAGTCATCAAATTACAGATTTTATTCAATTAATAAGTTATTTTACATGATTTACAGATTGACTAATTTTGAGAAATATCTGTCCTTTCAATTTAAATTCCTAGTTTCTTAGCAATTGATAAAGTATATTTTTTACAATCGCAATCACTGCATAGTTTGCATCCAAGATCTGAGAAAGAGTATAAAGATTTGCTCCTCTCCATTTGAGCCTCCAGATGTGGCCACTATGCTCCTAGGCTAATCAAGACTAAAAACAGATACCTGTTCTCATTCTTCTTTGGTAGGTTATATGTAACTTATTGATGTTTGATTGGCTGATTGGTCAATTAATGCATAAAACATTGGGAAATAGTTGTCCCTTTGACAATAGGCTCTTCTAATATTCTGAGATGGAAATGAACTCCTGGGGAACTGTAGTTGACAATGGATACTCAGGTGACTCTAAGTAGCCATTTAAAGAGCAAAAGAGTCCAAATATTTGGGTTCCTGAGTTACACTGAGTGAGCAGGAATTGTCTTGGGCCACATATAAAATATATTATAAGTTAATGTATATAAATATCAAATATCCTTTATTTTTTATATTACATTTATGATCTTGTGGGATTGCATTGTTATTTGTCCAGGGTTCCATATGGCCTGTGGTCTGGACATACCTGATCTATATGGTTTCTCATAGTCAAATCTTGCTTGCATGTAGGAATTGTACAGGAATTCTCCTATGGTTTGTGGAGCCCCAAAAAATAATCATGGATGGCATGAATGGGAACCCCAAAAGTCAAACAGTTTCAGAAATGGAAAACCTTCTTATAATGAAATGCTTGTTGCTGGAAGTATTGACTGGCTTTTCTCAGTCTAAAGAATGATTAACCTAACCATTATTTATAAATCAAATTAAAACATTATGAACAGAACTGCATTATGACTTAATGCAACATGTAAAGTCATTTTCCCAAACACCTACTGTAGCTGTCCACAAATAATCTCTGGTTCATTAAAAATAACTGATGCAAAAGATAAGCCTACACATTGTGAACTATCTTCCTTTTGAATATAATTACTAACATGATGAAAAAAAACCACTGAGTCTATAAATTAATGGCCATTATAATATAATTATTCAAATTCCCAGAAATCAAGGCAAACATAATATATGTTAAATAATGACTTTTACTCATAAAGAACCAGTATAAAGGTTGGTTGATTTAATATTATTTGAGGGATAGGGTAGCTGTTCTTTCTGAATGTCTATTAAGTAATAAAATATAAATCACATAATTCCATAAACAAACACAAAGATAATTTGCATTGTTTAGATCATACTGTCATTAATTAAATCACGTAATGTGACACAAATAAGATAAATTAATGTGTGTGTTTTTAAAAGGTCTAATCCAGATTATTTAGATTATTTCAATGGACACATCCAGTATTTCTAAGAATGTTGAGATAGAAATATTGTCTATTGCATCTATTAATCAGTAAAGCAATTATATTGAATTTTCACTATAATGCTTCTGTGGAGTAAAGGCTTTTTGTGGAATTTGAGATCTTTATCCCATGACAATACTTCAATAGGCTGGATTTCTTAAGTCAGTTTCCACTATATGAAACATGACTAGTGACCCTATTGTTGGAGCACATGCTGGGTAATTAATACATTGTATAGAAATATAAGAAAGCTAGTTCAGTGTAATGGTTAAGAAACCAGGAGTGGCTAGAAATCAGGTGACTAGTTCTTTCCTGCTTCAGTCACAAAGCCAACTGAATTCTCTGTCAGCCTTGAGAAGAAGACGACCATTTCAGACAATCTTGGTTAGAAAACTGTAGGTGCTAGTCCAGGTAGTTGCCAGGAATGAACATTAACTTGAAAGCACAAAATAAAGTTTAAAAAATAGGAAGTGGTCATACCAACAATACATAATTATTAGTCAATTAGGGTGTCATGGTTCTGACAGACAGAGACAAATAAAGCAGAACTCCGAGGTTTGCAAATTCCTCAAAGAACAAGTTTATTAGTTAACTAAGTATCGGCACATCAAAAGTGAAACTAAGTCTGGATACACAAGCAACAATTTTCCAATACAAAGTTAAATGTTCTACCCACAAAAGCTATGTAAGCAGCTATGTTCCCCAATATAATTATTTGATGGACTTTTTATGAAACGCCCAGTCTCTAGTCTCGGGAGCAGCTGATGACCTTGGTTCCCACCTTTGGGACAAAAGATTATTTTGACTAGAGAAGCACCTGGGCAACCCCCCTCCCTCCGTTCTATGCGGCAACCTCAAATGAGAAGGAAAATGGCTGCAACCATGCTCATTTGTAAAGTTGACATAGGGGATAAATTTTGAAGTGGACTCAGAAACGGAAACTTCCAAAAAAACCCCTCAGAATCTTTCCACAAGGCTGTGAACACAGAACTCTTTTGCAGGACTCTTGAGACTTTTGTGGCTATTAAATTGCAGTCAACACCAGAACTATATGCTGATTGGGTTATTTCGTTTACTGATTTGACCAATAAATATTCGATTTCCATTGTATTATATTTAACTATAAACTATAAACTATTGAACAAGGAAACAGCATTTCCAATAGCCTAATGAATACTATTGTCCTTTCTTACCACTATTATGTAGGAACTAAAATACAACTGCCATCTGTTATGCCCAAATAAAGACTCTATGATGCATTACACAACACAACTTGTTAAAGTTTTAGAAATTTACCTTAAAACATCAGAATATAATTCTGAAGATTTGAAAAATTAAAAGACAAATAGCAAAGATCACAGAAAAAAGCCTATGCCATTATTCTGCCAAATGTATGGCTTTTTATCTGTCAGAATTCTAAGTACATGCAGAAATCTTTTTTAAAGTCTTTCCCTAGGAGTGACAGCCATAAGCACCAGTGAGAGTACAGTAGGTACAATTAGCTACTGGACCTTGTGGCAGGTAGTAAATTATATGCAACCCACTAGTACATAAGATGCTTTCATAGATTCCTTGGTGTTAAACTATAGTCTCAGTGATTATAGCACATTTGACCATTATGTTATTGGACATATATTACTGATTTTTTTTAAAAAAGCTGTATGTAAATTAATGCAAGTAGTGAGCTTTTATTGATACAATTTTACAGAAAGCATTTTTAAACCAATAAAATGTTGCTTATTTGTATTAATTTTAAATACGCTTTTTCTCACAAAACCTGGAAAGGAGGTTGCAATCAAACTGAAGCTATTCATGAATAGTTAGGCAAATAGTTAGAAATGTAAATGTAAAGAAATGCAGGGCTAGAATGGCATATTGGCAAACAGTGGGAAAGAATTCCAATATCATACTTTTTAAAATACTGATTGTTAATATCAGCAGTAGTTCTTGAGAATAAGGCTCTCAGTATGAGTGATCAACAGTTCTGCTATGTTAGTCCCTAGCAGGAATTTAAAATATTAATGTTCTTGGATAATTTTTTAAAAAATGCTATGGGTCCTCAAGAAATTGTATTAAAAGTACACAATAATAAACATATTATACTATTGACCTGAACTCTTCTAATGCAAAATATGTATATGTCAGAACCTACATATTATTAAGGGGAACCTTCTCTCATTCTGTTTCTTCTATTGCTCTGGGTTCTGTCATAGTCCTGGAGGGGAGGGGGGGAACCGCTGAGGGGTGTCTCTTTGTTTTCTCTATCGCTACAATGTATCTCTCTCGCTGTCTCTTCATGCTTGCTCTTTGAACTTTTTCTCCCTTGATGTCACCTTGTGGGAGAAAGAAATGAGCCTCCGGGCATCTCCCATTTCGGAAGGGAAGGTGCGAAGCCGCAACAACATCACAATGAGCCTGGGAAAGACTAGTGTTATCAGCAACTTTCCCACAACGGCTTATCACCTGAGGATTGGCCTGTTTGAACTGACCAGATGAACTATTGGGGTGGGGTTTGCTGGGGACTCTTTTAACCTATTGATCTGAGCAGGAAACCCTCAGATCCTGTCTATTATGCCTGCTATCAGCTTCTCCTAATAAAAGTTCCTTTTGGAAGAAACTGCTTCCACAAGTTCTGCTTTCTTAGGGTGAGGTATTGAAGTGGGCCCTGACAGTATGTATTAGGCATAAAATAGACATAGTTTCAAGGTTCACTGAATTGAATGGATCTGATTTCTACTAAATATGTTTGCAATTCTTAAATAGTTTGTCTTTAACTGAACAGTTCCCTTCATATATATATTCAGATGTGCTACTGTGTCCAATAGCATTTACTTTTTAGCTGAATATGGATAGAATTACAATCTTAATGTATCAATGATCCACCTATATTAGCAAGTAAATGAACTATACCAGCTTTCTACTGACATCTCTCTTTCCCTCTTACTATTGCAGGATCCTACTTATAAATGTCAGCATCATTAAACAGAGATTACGATTTGTACGATTTCTGGGGGTGGAGGAAGCAATTTTCCAAACTAAGATAGTCCTGAAATGTTCATTAGCATTTGTGCAAGTTTACTGTTATTTAGCATAGTCATAACAATTCACAATTACACAAAGCTTCCGTGTATTAGTTCATTAGACTGCATGCCTTTATTTGCCTCCAAGCACTTATTGTAGGCAAAAAATAAAATATTATTCTCCTCTTCATCAATGCCTTTAAAAGTTCTGATCCAGTCTTTAAATAGGGTACAACTATATGTTATAATTTTGATTTTTAGAAAGCAGGTAGGCAAGGTTAATATTATTATCTTGTGTTGTAATGCATGCCATAAGACTATAAAGATAAAAGAGGATGCAAGGGAAGCTGCTTTAAAATTCTATTGGCAATGAAATAACAGTTCAAAGTTTTCAAAAAACTATGTAATATTTTGTCACAACAATGTAAGAAATAAAATTAAAATATAGTTTTTATCAAGCAAATTAATCTTTTTCTAAGCATCCACAAATCATAATCACTGTCTTCATTATCTTTGCCTTGAAAGGCGTGTGGCATTTCTCCCTACGAGAAAAGGCTTTCTAGTATTTCAAGGTGAATATACCAAGATGCTAACAGCCAACAATATGAATAACATCTTTTTTTTAATTCTAGTTCAGGATTTTTCCCCCAGTAGTTTTTACCTAATTCCTAGGACACTGTGACACAGGCAACACTGACTGATCAGTGTGACCTGGAATGCAAACTGGTAATAAATATCCCACCATAACTTTAGTACTTGAGCACAAAATCATGAAAATCCTGAAGCAGAATCACACATGTAACCTGGGCATAGCTATCCAACCCTTTAGCTACACCTCTCTCTCCCTCTTTCTCTCTCTCGCTCTGTTAGTGCATGCATTCACTGAGTTTTTCTTTGTTTGCTAGCAGTGCATTTTACAAAGAGACAGGCAAATTTGAAAGTAACCATTAAGCTGTCTTTATAAAATGCTGCAATACACCATTAAATTAATAAACAAAGAAAGCCCAATATACCTTTTGCAAGTCTCCTCAGAATCTGACATCGGCATTTAAACGAGACAGCTATCATTCTTGCTCACCGTCTTCAGAGGCCAAGTATATTTCTAAGGCTCCACTTCGGAGGATGCAGTAGAAGCATATGAATTCCTCATCCACATACCAGAAGAAAGGTAGTCCCAGTGGGGAGTGACAAAGCTTAATTTCTCTTGGCTGATGCAGAGATCAGCTCCATGTCATCCGAGCAGAGCTATGTCATTCAGTGCTGCTCCTACCACTGCCACCGCTTGCAGAAACAGCTCAATAGCTTAAAAAGCAGTATTTAACAGCAACGCAGCATCAAATGGTGTAAGATCCCAACAAAGATGCTAAACATAGCTTTGCTGCCATCTCCTCGACTATGGTATGGTATTGTACAGCAAGCTTTGGCTTCTGTTCCAGGCAAAGAGCCATGCATTTTAGCACAAATCAGGGGATTTCTCCCCCCCTCCTTCTTTCTCAATCCTTCAGATATTTAACTCTCTGTTAGGATTGTGTACTGAGTTATTACAGCACCAAATATATCTTCATTCTTAACTGCAGATGGTCAAGAAAATGAACAGATTTTCAATTTAAAGATAATTTCAAAGTGAAAGGATGCCTTACAGTTCCTGAGAATGAAGAGAAAAATGGAGAAAAAGAGAGGAACCCAGAGGAGGCTTTCTAAGAAGGTATAGTCGTTAATCATAGTAATGATGATAAACAGGCAATACACAGGGAGCCAGGAATGAAAAAGGAACATAAGCTTTAACTATGTCTATACATTTATCCTTTTAGCCTTTAATTAATAATCTACTATAACATTACTAAATTTTGCACATGATTCCATAACACTCAATTTATTTAAGTTTTTTAACAGCCTCTAATCTGTTTATACTTCCCATTTATACTTCTGTCATAAAATTATGAGATAGAACATGGCACTGAAATGTTTTTCAACCCTTGTAGGCCAATTACATCTCTTTTTGTGGTCAAACTGGTTAGGAAGATCCCATTATAAGACTTCAAAAACTGACTGGCACTCACTTTTTACAATGTGGTTTTCGTTCTCAATTCTTTTATAAAAGGAAGAAATTTAAAAGTCCCTAGTGCCACAGAAATTATTATCTGCTACTCCCAGTTTTTGTCAGATCAAATCAAATCTTTGTTTTAATCTTAGATCATAACAAAGATAAACTTTATAGCAGCAAAAAATGATATCAGACAGCTTTGCATATAGATGATCAGAGAAAAATAAATGATAAACAACCATGGCAATAGAATTACAGAATTTGCCAAACAGAATTTATAGAATTTAGTTACAGGCATTAACTGAAACATTGGCATAATTTGTGCAGCTGTATGAACAAAATTGCCAGAGCCATAAGGACTCTCCTAATACTGAGGTTAGCGAGAAATAAATTTTCTTGGGATCAGTCCAGCCTTCTTCCCCAAACTGGCTCAAATTTCATACAAATTACTGCAAGAGATAAAAAATAAATAAAACTCCCATGTAACTTCCTTAACATATGGACATAAGGAACTATCTTGAACCAGGCTCAAAATACAGGTAGTCCTTGAGTTACTATCATTTGTTTAGTGACTGTTTGAAGTAACAATGGCACTGAAAAAAGTGACTTGTGACCAATTTTCACACTTATAGCTGTTGCAGCATCCCCATGGTCACGTGATCAAAATTCAGGTACTTGGCAACTGGCATGTATTTATCACAGTTGCACTGTCCAGAATCATGTGATCACCATTTGTAATCTTCCCAGCCAGTCTCCGACAAACAAAGTCAATGGGGGAAGCCAGGTTTGCTTAACAACTGCATGATTCACTTAACAACTGCAGTGATTTGCTTAACAACTGTGACAAAAAAGATTGTAAAATGGAACAAAACTGCCTTGCTTAACAACAGAAATATTGGGCTCAATTGTGGTTGTAGGTTGAGGACTATTTGTACAATAAAGGGAACTGTGCTTATTTAAATTTATCAGAAAATTCCTACTTCAAAAAAGAGTGAATATGCTTCAAAGAGTTTTCACACAGAGCCAGTTTGGTATAGTGATTAATACATCAAGTTAGAAACTAGGAGACTATGAATTCTAGTCCACCTTTAGGCATGAAGTCAATTGGGTGACCTTGGGAAAATATCCCTCTCAGCCTTAGGAAGAAGGCAATTGCCAAACACTTCAGAAAAAAATGTTATCAAGAAATCTGCAGTGACTTGTCCATATAATGCAGTGGTGGCGAACCTATTGCACACGTGTCAGAGGTGGCACTCAGAGCCCTCTGTGGGCATGCACGCCGCCACCACCAGCAGCTTGCGCAGGTCCATTAGGCTGTCGCCACTGCCCCAGGCAAGGCCACATTGCCATTGTCTGTTTGGATCACCAGCAGGTGCAACCTCGGGAAGAATTGCTTCAGAAAGGTACCAGGGTCCCCATCCAACACAGGGTGGGTTTCTGCGCATTGCGCAGGAGTATTCTGAGGACAGGGACACACAAAAACTTCGCATTGACATGAAGTTGCAAGGGGTTCCCTTATTGATGGAATTGGACACAGGGTCCGCTCTACCAATCATTTCACTTGACACCTTCAAAAGGGTTTGCAGCAGTAGTGGTCTTTGAGTCAAACTCAGGCCATCGAATCTAATACTCACTGACGTTCAGAATTCCAAAGTCAATGTGAAAGGGGAGACTATGCTCAAAGTACAGCGTAAGGCTTTTGAGGGCCTCCTAGATGTGGTGGTAGTTGGGGGTGAATGCATGAGTCTTATTGGACTCGATTGGTTTGAGGCCCTTGGAATCCAGGTGACTGGGCTTCACAGCGTGCAAACGTTGGGCCTTACAGAAGTCTGCAAGGAGTTTGCTGATGTGTTTAACTCAGAGCTTGGCTCCTACAAGGGGCCTCCCATTGCATTATGTTTAGCCCCAACTATAGCACTCATCAGGATCAAGCCTAGAAGGGTGCTTTTTGCCCTCAAAAGCAAGATAGATGCAGAACTAGATAAGCTGCTCCAGCAGGACATCTTAGAGCCTGTGGACTCTAGTCCATGGGAAACCCCCATTGTAACGCCTTTAAAGGCTAATGGAGAAGTCCGCATATGCGCAGACTATAAGTGCACACTGAATAAAGTGTTGCAACAGCATGCATACCCAGTGCATGTGGTAAGCCACATTCTGGCCTCCCTCAAAGACGGGCACCTTTTTGCAAAACTTGATTTGGCACAGGCCTATCAACAGCTACCTGTTGATGAGGCAACTGCAGAGGCCCAAATGATTGTGACACATAGAGGGGCCTTTAAGGTTAAAAGACTGCAGTTTGGGGTTAATGTAGCCTCTGGCATATTTCAAAGTGTCATGGAATGCACACTTCGGGGTATTCCTGGGGTCTGTCCCTACTTCGATGATGTCCTCATTGCTGGGGAGTCATCTCAAAATCTAGCAGAAAGATTAAGGGCTGTCTTGCTTCGTTTCCGCCAAACAGGCCTTAAATTGAAGCAAGACAAATGCAAAATAGGAGTCACTTCCACTGACTTCTTAGGTTTCAAGATTGATGCTCAAGGCATCCACCCTGCTGAATCCAAGCGTCAAGCGATTCAGCAGGCCCCAAGTCCCAAGTCCAAGAGTGAGCTGCAAGCTTTCTTAGGGGTCCTAAATTTCTATTGCACATTTCTCCCACATAAGGCTGCAGTGGCAGAACCGTTACACTGGCTCTTAGACAAGCAGACTCCATGGCAGTGGACTAAAGTCCATGAAAGGAGTTTCAATGAGGTTAAGGCCTTGCTCTCTTCAAATGCTGTATTAGCACATTTCAATGAGCAACTGCCTGTGTGCATCGCATGTGATGCATCTCCTTATGGGGTGGGAGCAGTACTTAGCTACCTGAAGGCTGATGGGACACAAGTCCCTGTTGTCTACTACTCAAGGACTCTGTCATCTGCAGAGCGGAATTACACTCAGATTGACAGAGAAGCCTTGGCCATAGTGGCTGGCATAAAGAAATTCCATGATTTCTTATATGGCCGCCACTTCACGGTCTACACAGACCATAAGCCTCTGCTGGGTTTGTTTACTACTAACAAACAGACATCACACATTATTTCCCCACGTATGCTGAGATGGTCTATTTTCCTGTCAGCATATGACTACACTTTAATTCATAAACCTGGAAAAGAAATGGGCCATGCAGATAGCCTCAGCAGATTACCTCTAAAACAGATATCCTGCTCCTGCTATTAACATTCTTTCCATTCAGGAGTTGCCTGAATCTCCCCTCAATGCTAGAGACGTGGCTGCAGAAACTGCCACTGATCACACGCTCACATGCGTGCTGACATGGGTCTTTTCAGGATGGCCTGACACGTGTCCAGATGCTGCATTTCAAAGCTTCTGGCAAAGAAGGCATGAACTGTCTACATTTAAGGGATGCCTGTTATGAGGGAGTCGAGTAGTTATCCCAGCCTCACTGAAGTCTAGAGTCTTGTCCTCTCTGCATGAGGGACATCCGAGCATTGGGTGCATGAAAGCGTTGGCATGCAACCATCTTTGGTGGCCTGGGCTTGATAGAGCTATAAAGGCTCAGGTCCACGGGTGCCAGGTATGCCAAAGGTCATGGCCTGAAATGCCTCAGGCCCCTGTACACAGGTGGAGGAGACACAAACCCCTTGGTCAAGGGTACATTTAGATTATGTTGGGCCCTTTCAGGGGCAATTCTTCCTTATCCTTGTGGATAGCCATTCTAAGTGGCTAGAGGTTGTACCTGTCTCCTCCACTACTACTGCTAGGACCATCCAGGTGTTGAGAGAAATCTTCGCTACCCATGGGCTCCCTGATGTCCTTGTCTCTGACAATGGCCCCCAATTTGCTTCTTGTGAGTTCCAGGCTTTCCTACAGGCCAACTTGATCCGGCACGCAACGTCAGCTCCCTTCCACCCTTCCACCAACGGGCAAGCTGAACGGATGGTATGCACCACCAAAGATGCACTCAAAAGAATCACACATGGTAGCTGGCATCACAGGTTAGCAGATTTTCTTCTTGCACACCTTGCACTGCCACAGGAAAGAGCCCAGCTGAACTCCGCTGAGGTCGATGCTGCATCACGAAGTTGGACAGACTGCACCCAGACCAGGTGGCTTCACAGGTGTCACAGCCACGGGCACCTCGGAGACTTCAGGTGGGCGATCCGGTCTGGGCAAGGAACTATGGTCCTGGACATCTCTGGGTCACTGCTGTTGTCTGCAAAGTCTCTGGGCCGCCATCATACGAAGTGACTTTGGGAGATGGCTGTGTTCTTCGGCGCCATATTGATCAACTGCGCTGGTGGTTGTCCCCTGATGTTTCCGTTCCTAGCTCTGCTCTGGGGGGGTGGGGGACCAGGAACAAGCTCACACTTCAGGTCAAAATTTTGGGAATCAGTCTTACAGTGCCTGAGGATTTCTGCAGATTGCTGTTAATGTCAGAGTGGAGGAGCAAGGGCATCCTCAAGGTTCAGCTATTGCTCCAAACAGGGAGTCACCCCAGGGGGTGGCCTGCACATTAGCAAGTGCTCCGAACAGGAATTCTCCTGAGAGGGGATCTACCATAGAGGTGGCTCCTGACTCTGGCACCTCGGCCACCTACACGGTGGACTGGAACTACTGGGGCACGGCTGCAACACAGGTCACGTCTGAGGCTGGTCGTGGCCTCGAGGGACAATGTTCCCAAGAGCAGTCCATGGTGGAATGGGAGAACCCCACTACACCATTGCGTTTGGGGAATTCCTCCCTGCCGAGAGAACTTGGCTGGAATTCAGAAGATCCAGCCAGTCAGCTGCAGCAGGGGTCATCTGACATACAAAGGCATCAAAGTCCTGGTCTATTGAGCCCACCAGATGGGCCAGTAGGCCAGGCACCATTAAGTAAAAGTCCTGGTCTGCCTAGCCAGGCAGGTGAGCTGACAGACCAGGCACCCTCCCTGACCTTGCATAGGTCGCAAAGGGCTAAGGCCCCTCCCAAGCAACTGGGAGACTATGTGAGGTTTCTGTCATCACAGAGGAACCTTGCTAGTCTGTAACTGGATGAGGGTGCTAACACCTGGTATAGTGTAAATCCACCAATTATGATTTTGGAGAACGTTTTGTTTAAGTTAACCTCATTATGTTATAAAGGTATTCTGCCTGTGTGCTGGGCAGAGGAATTCCATGTTTCCTGGCTAGGAAACGAATGCAATTGTGTGTATAGATGTGTGTTTCACCTAGGGGGGAGGGGTGTTGTGTCCTGGGCCTGCTGAGGCAAGTCAGCAGGCCCAGAGATGTTGCAAATAGTCCCGGGCAACCTAAAAGCTGCCCAGGATCAGACTGATTGGTGCCGGTCTTGCGCGCAGGTGCAAGGCGCGAAAAAGGGGAGTTGGGATTGGACATTTGGGACACTATAAAAGGCCTGCGAGCCTGTTGATTTGCGGAGTGGTAACATGGAACAAATAAAGGAAGAACTTGGTTAACAACTTGTGTGTTGCTTCAATGCCGCAAACCCCAATACTTAAAAGAAACAATATTCATATTTGTTCTGTTGCTTAACTTTAAACTGTGGTAAACATACCTGGTATATATTTTTGTTGTTAGTTGCAAAGTCATGTTCAATACCAATCATATTAACATTTTCATAGTCTTTGTAAAAATTATATTTCTTATACATCAAAATAGGGCAACAGTCATCAACAGATAATTCAAGTAGATCCTAATATTTAAACCTGTGAAACCCTCCCGTTTTCTCCTCAACCCTTTCTCTCTCTCTCTCTCTCTCTCTCTCACACACACACACACACCTCACACACAAATCCTCAATCTTTTTTTTTTCAAAGTATTTAAAAATATGTCTGTGGTAGTAACAATGATGTAATTGAATGTATATGCTATGATAACTAGATTCACTACTAAAATGAATATATTATGACATGATTTTTAACCTTTCAATTAAAGGAAAGTCTTTCAACAATAAGAAACTGCAGCAAGTATTTGTTCACAGTAGGGAATTTGGGGGAATGGCATAGATCAGTCCTTTCCAATCTGATGGTCTCTAGATGTGTTAGACTCTAATTCCCACTACTGCCAGCCAGCATGGCCTTGTTGGATGATGGATGTTGTAATTCAATACACCTGGAGGGTGCTACACTGGGAAAGTTGCTTTAGACAGACACTCAGATTCCCTATGGCACTGCGCAAAAGCAAAACAGAACAAAACCAATACAGAACTTGCAGACCTTTGCAACATAGTGAATCTCAGATAAAATTCTTCAAAATCACAGTGTGGCACAAATTTGAAAATCACTATGTTAGGCTAGAGGAATTTTATTTTAATATTTTTGCATATTAGACAGCAATTATCTAAGAACACAATCAGAGTTTTACGTCAGTATGCTGAACAAAGCTGGATCATAACGTTGATATATATTTATCAAGGGTTTACTTGGTATTGAAGGTGAGCTGAAAAGTATAGACTTTATTCAGCAGCAGTGTTAGGAGACATATGCTCAGTAATTTTTACAATGTCACAAATTCTTATATACTAATAATGTGATAATTTTGCAGTTGTGGCAATTTCCTCAGTTTAGCTTGTGAAACACCTTAAGTGGCAAAACAAACAAAAATCTTCTGAAAACAACTAAGAATCCTAAGTATTTTTTCAGTCTGATTAATAAAGAACTTAAAGCACTTGAGCATACTATATAATGAAATAAATCATAGCCAGTATTTCTTCATCAGCATTAAACAAGAAAATGTGCAATTAAAAGAAAAAGCATTATGCATTGCCTATCATATCAATACAGTTCATGACAGAACCTAAGCAAAAATAAGGCAAAAAAAAAATCTATACAGGAAAACTACTGCTTGTTTCTACTAGCAACATGCATATAATTAAAGGCTCTGGGATTTAATGTAATCCCCAAAGCAGCAGATCTCTCTGTCTGAAGAAGAGGTTTCACTTGCTGTTGTAGATGCATAAAGCAATGTAATTCTAGTAAGATACTGTATTTTTCAGCTCATCATAATATTGATCTGCTAGGACAATTTGTAAAAATAAATAATTAGTCCCTTAGTTTCTGATTGAAAACTTTATTTTTCAATTAAAATTATTTCACCGAGCAGGGATGGTATGTTTCCTTTAACATCTCTCAAAAGAAACCAGCATGGCTGCATAAAGAACTCTCTGATAAATTTGAAAGACAAAAAGGACAAGTATAAAAAGTGGAAAGAGGGGCAGGCTGAATATCAGCAAATAGCCTGAGCCTGCAAAGATGAAGTGAGGAAAGCTAAGGCTCAAAATGAACTAAGGCTTGCGACCAAAGTCAAAAATAGCAAAAAACCTTCTTTCAACATGTAAAAAAACAAGAAAAAGGTTAAGGAAATGATTGGTCCATTAGTGGAAGAAAGTGGCAAGAAGGTGACAAGCAACAGGGAGAAAGCAGAACTATTTAATTCATTTTTTGCATCTATCTTTACACAAAGGGAAAAAACAGTCCAACCTATCAAAAACAGTACATTAAAAAACAGATTAGAAAAACAAGTTAAGATAGGCAATAAAATGGTAAGTGAGCACCTGTCCACCCTAGACAAGTTCAAATCACCAGGACCAGATGGATTAAACCCCAAGGTTCTGAAGGAACTGGCAGATGTGATCTCAGAACCACTGAACTATATCTTTCAAAGATCCTGGAGCACCGGGGAACTACCAGAGGACTGGAAAAGAACTGATGTACTTCCTATCTTCAAAAAATGGGGGAAAAAATGGATCCAGGAAACTACAGACCTATCAGCCTGATCTCAATACCTGGGAAAATTCAGAAAAGATAATCAAGCAATGCATCGGCGAACACCTAGAGGCAAACAAAGTCATTACCAAAAGCCAACATGGCTTTGTCAAAAACAGATCATGTCAGACAAATCTTAATGCATTCTTTGATCAGGTGACAAAATTAGTGGACCAGAGGAATGCTGTGGATATAATTTACTTGGACTTCAGTAAGGCATTTGACAAAGTAGATCACAACCTATGACTTGATAAGATAGAAAAATATAGGTTAGACAGCATCACCACCAGATGGATTCGTACCTGGCTGACTGGCCATACTCAGAGTGTGGTCCTCAATGGAACTGCATCTATATGCAGGGAAGTGTTACCAGTGCTCTGTTCTGGGCCCAGTGCTCTCTCAATGATTTGGATGAGGGGATAGATGGGGAAAATTGCAGACAACACCAAGCTGGTAGGAATAGCCAACACTCCAGAAGATAGGCTTAAGATACAGAAGGATTTTGACAGACTTGAACATTGGGCGCTATCTAACAAAATGAAATTCAATGATAAAAAAGCAAGGTTTTACATTTAGGCAAGAAAACCAAATGCACAGGTACAGTATAGGTGGTACCTTGCTCAATAGTAGTAACTATGAGAGGGATCTCAGAGTCCTAGTGGACAATCACTTAAATATGAGCCAGCAGTGTGCTGCAGCTGCCAAAAAAGCCAACACAGTGCTAGGCTGCATCAACAGAGGATAGAATCAAGATCACATGAGGTGTTAATACCATTTTACATTGCCTTGGTAAGGCCACACTGGAGGGGTGGTTACCGTTGAGGAGGCTCTCGTTGACTTCTCAGGCCATGGAAGAAGCGGCAGCTTCTTCCATGGCCTGAGATTGCTCCTTTGGGCCAACGGTGGAAAGATTGGCCAGTAAAATGGCCAATCACTTTGCCGCTGTAACCAGAAGTCAGAAGAACATCTAAGCGCAGGAACCACCTTGGCTGAGCCGGGTGAGAATTTTTTTCCCCCTCTCTTGGTTCTCCTTTCTTTTTTGTTGCCTGTAAAAAGCATCTTTGAAATTATTTCCCTGCTTTAAGAAAGCGGCGTTTGTGAGTGTGGGAAAAGAAGCTTAAATGGACTGAATTAACTTAAACTGACCTTTTTATTTTTATTTTTTATCCACTTTGGGGTCTTGGAAAAAACTTTTAATATTGAATTTACTATTGGGCTTAGTCTACATGTGAAGAATTTTCTCTTTTTTGCTTTTTCTGATTTTTGTTAAGTCATTCCTGGTGTCTGGGAGGAGATTTTATAGTCTACTGAGGACATCTTGTGGAGAAAGTCAAAATTGCAACTGTCTTTTTTTCTGATGGTGAGATTGACTTTGACCTTCAGATTATCATAAAAGGGAAAAGACAAAGAAACTTAACAGCTGTATTTGTAGGGGTGGATACTGACTAAATGTTTTTAGAACACAGCCTCTACTAAAATATAACAGACTGTTTCTAATTATTATTGAAATGGAGAAACTCTATTCTCAACTTGACTACAAACTCATATTGGAAAAAAAATTTAATATAAATTTTTATTTTTTAAACCAACAAAACAAGACAAAACAAAACATAACATAACATAACACACATACACACAGTGTGTACTCCTTTTTTTAAACAGCAATTTCGTAACGGTAATCTTCTATTATTTACATTTCCCCCCCTTATTTTTCTTTAGATATATTTGTCCTTGTTGTCCCTTTGTTTCTTATTTGCATTTTTCTTCCTTCATACTATACTTCATACTAAAAATAATACATATTATTATTACTATACATTATTACACACACATTTTCCACTTTTGACCTTTCCACATTTATTCTCTTCTATTATTTCTAGTGGTACCAATCGTACCACTTATTCCATATTAAATAGTACTCTGTGTCTTCCTTTTCTTTTATCTCTTTTGTTAATTTATCCATCTCAGCACAGTCCAGGATTTTTCTTATCACTTCTTCCTCTGATGGTATATTCTCATTTTTCCAGAACTGTGTGTATGCTATTCTTGCTGCCGTTATTATATGTAGAATTAAGTACCATATTTCTTTATTATATTTTTTGTTTAAAATACCCAGCAAAAAAGTCTCTGGTTTCCAGTCTACAGGTTGGTCTATTATTTCTTTGATCCATCTTCTTATTTTAGTCCAGTATTTTTTCGCAACTGGGCATGTCCACCATAAATGATAATATGTTCCATGTACTTTTTTACATTTCCAACATGTTGGCAAATTGTTCTAGAACATCTTGGCAAGCTTTGCTGGTGGAAGATGCCATCTGTAAAACATCTTCAACTGGTTTTCCTTGAATGCCGCTGACATAGTCAATTTTATGATTATTTCCCATATTTTTCCCCATTTCTCCAATTCTATATTATATCTGAATTTTTTTGCCCATCTAATCATTGTTTTTGACAACCTCGTCTTCCATTTTATATCTCAATAGGTATTTATATAAATTGCTAATTAATTTTATTTCTGTTCCATGTATAATTTTATCCAATTCTTGTGGCTCTTTTTGTATTTCATATAATTTTTTGTCCTCTGTATATTTAGATTGAATTTGTGTAAATGTCCACCAGTCAATCTTTCTGCCTATATCTTGTTCCAATTCTTGTTTTGTTTTCAGATTTCCCTGTTCATTTACTAATTCCTTGTATCTAATTATCTTATTTATATCCAGTAGGTTTGGGTGTTTCAGAGCTTCGGTTGGGGATAACCACATTGGAATTCTTATATAATGTTTTTGTTTATTTTTTTCCAAGTCTGTAGCAATGCATTCCTAACTATGTGTCTTTGAAAGTATCTGTGTATTTTGTATTTTTCGTCCCATAGGAATGCATGCCACCCCGCTTGCAAGTCATGTCCTTCTATTGTTAAAACTCTGGTATTTTTCAATTCCATCCATTCTTTTAGCCAAGTTAGGCTCGATGCTTGGTAGTATGTTTCCCACTCTGGTAATGCCAATCCCCCTTTATCTTTCATATCTTGCAAGAGTTTTAATTTAATCCTGGGTTTTTTCCTTTGCCATATAAATTTAGTGACCAATTTATTGGATTCTTGAAAGAATGTTTTCCCTAATTTTATTGGAATAACTTGGAACAGAAATATTTTTGGCAATATATTCATTTTGACCGTAGCAGTCCTCCCTAAAAATCAAATTTGTAGATTTTCCCAATTTTCTAAATCTTTTTTTATCTGGTGTAATATTTTACTATAATTATCCTCTTTAATCGAGGAACACTTTGCTGTAAGCCCGATCCCTAAATATTTTATTTTCTTAGTTATACTTATCTTTGTTTTATCTTCCAGTTCACTTTCCTGTGCCTTTGTAAGATTTTTGGTTATTAATTTGGATTTATTCTTATTAATCTTAAGTCCGGCTACATCACCAAATTCTTCTATTTTTTTAATCAATTTAAGACTGGTTTCTAATGGATCTTCCAAAATAAATACAAAATCATCAGCGAAGGCTTGGACCTTATATTCTTCCTTCTTAATTTTTAAATCCTTTATTTCTTGGTCCTCTCTGATTTTTAACAGGAGTATTTCTAATGATAAAATAAATAGAAGAGGGGAAAGTGGGCATCCTTGTCTTACTCCTTTGGTTATATCAATTTTTCTGTCATTTCATCATTTAGCTGTTTGTTTAGTATATATTTTTCTCAACCATCTTTCTAAATTTTGTCCCAAAATCCATATAGTGCAATTGTGTTATAATAAACTTTCAATTCAGATTATCAAATGCCTTCTGGGCATCAAGAAAAATCAGTGTAGCTTGGATTTCAGGATGTACTTCATAAAATTCTAAAGTATTCATTATTATCCTCATATTATTTTTTATCTGTCGTCCTGGTAGAAATCATTTTTGATCTGGGTGGATGTAGTTATTCAATTTTTTTTAATCCTTTCTGCTATTATTGTTGCAAATGTCTTATAATCTGTATTCAGTAGAGAAATCGGCCTATAATTTTGAATTTGTTGCAGGTCTGAGTCTTCCTTAGGGACGAGGGTGATGATTGCTTCAGTCCAAGTTGTCGGTATCTTCACCTCCTCCAGCACCTCATTATACATCTCATATTGGAAAAAATTATATCTGGGAGGAGATTTTATAGTCTACTGAGGACTTCTTGTGGAGAAAGTCAAAATTGCAACTGTTTTTTCTCATGGTGAGATTGACTTTGACCTTCAGATTATCATAAAAGGGAAAAGACAAAGAAACTTAACAGCTGTATTTGTAGGGATGGATACTGACTAAATGTTTTTTGAACATAGCCTCTACTAAAATATAACAGATTGTTTCTAATTATTATTGAAATGGAGAAACCCTATTCTCAACTTGACTACAAACTCATATTGGAAAAAATTATGAAGCTACTGAGCAAATATGTTTGCAAATAAAAGAGTGTACTATAGTAATAAAAAACTGCTTTGAACCTACAAACTGACCTCCAGATTCTATCTGAGCATTCTGTAGACCAAAACAACAGAAGCGGAATCAACCAATATTAAAGAAGATTCTACTTTATTTCATACACAACCTAATGAGATTTCCAAGAAACAAAAAAGGACTGTAATTAAACCACTCACAATTTCAAAATGAACAGAAATGGATATACAAGCTCAACTAATTGAGAACTATGATAGCTTGGATAAGCAACTATCAACTACAAAGTTGGACATAACTGAGTCTGATATCCAACAGATCCAAATGTGGAGACTTTAAAACAACAAGGGACTATTTACAAAGGAGTCAGGTCTCTAAAACAGAAAAGGGGACACTTTTGCTTGACCCAAATGATACTACAAGTCACAAAAAGAGACTTGTTCATTGATATAGAGGCGTTGCTATGGAAACCTGCCTGGCACAAAAAGAAAGCTAGAACAAGATTTAAGAGTGTGATTCAAGGCTCTATATAATGGGTTTAAAAGGCTTATATGGATTGATTTATGGTTTAAGATAGTTAAATAAGATGTTAGATTGAATAAAAAATAATTAAAGATTTGAAATTAATAAGAAGATGTTTGTTTGTGTATTAACATGTTTTGTTGTGGATATAGTAATTTTGGGAGGGGGTTAAAGGAGTTTGATATAGATATTGAGGGATTGATAAATCATAAAGTATAATAGAGTAGAAAGGTATTTTGTGGGGGGTTTCTTTTCTTTTTTGAACTAATATTCTTGTTATTAGAAATGATAGTTATTTTGTAATGGAAGAAGAATAAGAAAAAAGAAGAAATGATATTAATAAATGATTGAGTATGTCAAGGAAAAAGGAAATGGAGAGACACCTGAAGTGTTAATTATGTATTTATACTAACAAAATGGAATATAGTAATTGAAATAGTAAAGCTTAACACAGGATTTGGATTTATTTAGATGAAATGTTATTGATGATTGATGTGATTGACTTAGTTGTATTGAAATACATTAATTTGAATATAATATATTATCTGAGGGAATAGAGAGGGGGTTTCTAATGATTTAATCTGAACTATATAAGTATGACTTTGCTTTTGGACAATTGATTACCCTGCCACCAAACAAGCACTTGTTTGTAAAATGAAAAAACTAATAAAACTTGTTTTAAAAAAACAACAACAGAGGGATAGAATCAAGATCACATGAAGTGTTAATACCATTTTACATTGCCTTGGTAAGGCCACACTTGGAATACTGCATCCAGTTTTGGTCACTACAATATAAAAAAGACTCTAGAAAGAGTACAGAGAAGAGCAACAAAAATGACTAGGGGACTGGAGGCTAAAACATATAAACAGTTGCTGGAATTGGGTATGTCTAGTTTAATGAAGAAAAGGACTAGAGGTGACATGATAGCAGTGTTCTAATATCTAATATCTAATGCCACAAAGTAGAGGGAATCAAGCTATTCTCCAAAGTACCTGAAGGCAAGACAAGAAGCAATGGATGGAAACTAACCAAAGAAAGAAGCAACCTAAAACTAAGGAGAAATTTCCTGACAGAACAATTAATCAGTGGAACAACCTGCCTCCAGAAGCTGTGAATGCTCCAACACTGGAAGTTTTTAAGAAGAGACTAGACAGCCATTTGTCTGAAATGGTATAGGGTTTCCTGCCTGAGCATGGGGTTGGACTAGATGAGCTCCAAGGCCCCTTCCAACTTTATTATTATTATTATTATTATTATTATTATTATTATTATTATTATTATTATTATTATTATTATTATTATTCATTGCATAGTCAACTGGATGTTCAGACTGTATTTGGCATTTTTGTCTACCTATTGAGCCCTTACCAAGGACATGGATAGGCAGATGTGGATGTTTGAATTGATAGTATTACAGATATCATCGCAGGATGGAAGCTGTTCCTAGTAAGGCTGCCTTCTGCAATTGACTGATGGAAAATTTGTCAATGCCAATGGTGTCTAAATAGTGCTCCAGTTGTTTTGGGATTGCACCCAAGGTGCCTATTACTATTGGTACTATCCTTGCTTGCCTTTGCCACAGACATTCTATTTCTATTTGTAGATCTTTGTATTTTGTTATCTTCTCCAGTTCCTTCTCTTCTATTTTTCTGTCTCCAGGCACTGCCACGTCCACTATCGAGACTTTTTTGTCTTTCCTATCAACAATTGTTAAGTCTGGGGTGTTATGTGGCAGGTGCTTGTCTGTTTGAATTCTAAAGTCCCAGAGAATTTAACATTTTCATTTTCTATGACTTTCTCTATTTTATGGTCCCACCAGTTCTTGCTTGCAGGCAAATGATATTTATTCCGGTTCTTGCAATGCACCATTGTTGCTACTTTGTCATGCCAGTGCTTGTACTCAGTCTGTGCAATCTTCTTGCAGCAGCTTACCGGGTGGTCCATTGTTTCTTCAGCTTCTTTGCATAGGTGGCACTTACTAGCTGTTGCTGTATTCTCAATTTTGACTTTGTATGCATTTGTCCTTAAGGCTTGGACTTGTGCAGCCAGAATTAGTCCCTCGGTCTCTTTCTTCAACTTTCCTGCTCTTAGCCATTGCCAGGTCTTGTTATTATCTGCTTTCCCAGCTATTTTTTTTTAATGTACTGGCCATGTAGTGCTTTGTCTTCCCATGTCTCCATTCTGATCTTCATTTGGTCTTTCTTGTAGGCCAGTTTGGTCTCTCCAGTAAGCCTTCCTGATATACTAACTTCAGTGCATCTTCATCGTCCTTCAGATATTCTTCCAAAGCTATTTTTTCTTGTTCAACCATCTGATGTACTTGCAACATTCCACACCCACATATTTGCCTTGGTAGATAGAATCTGTCAATGTCACTGCATGGATGAAGGGCATGATCCATTGTCATTATTTTTCTGGTCTTCCTATCTGTTGTATTCTTGGGTTCGTTCGCAAAGATGACAACACATGGTGTATCCAACAATCTTTATTACTCTCTGTGTTCGCACTACTCAAAACCAAAAAGCAACAGGAAAAGGCACGCATGCCTTTTATATGCCCAAAGCGCCAGACATTGACAACCAATAGGAATATAGCGTTTTCGTGCCTTGCGCACGCGCACATGGCTGGTGCTGCTCTGTCTGGTCCTGGGCAGCTTTTGGAATTGCCTGGGACCTTTTGCAACAATTCTGGGCCTGCTGAGTTTCCTCATCAGGCCCAGGACACAACACCCCTCCCCCCTAGATAGAACACCCACACTTCTTGTTTCTTACAATCAACACAAATGAATAAAATACTATATATAAAATTACGTTAATAAAATAAGTATTCTGCCTACATACAGGCCACTCTCTAATGTGGATTCGCGTGTTCATCTTCTACCCTCATAGGTTCATCTCTTTACCATAGACTTGTAGTGTTCTTATACCAACAAGAACCTTACATACTCACCTAGGTGTTTAGGAGGGGCCTTAGCCCATTGTGACCTATGCAAGGTTAGGGAGGGTACCTGGCCTGAGAGCTCACCTGCCTGGCTGGATAGACCAGGACTTGACCTTAAGGGCACCTGGCCTACCGGCTTGTCTGTTGGGCTCGCTAGACAAGAACTTTTATGCACACATTTTGCAGGTGACCCCTGGTAGGACGTACTGGCAGAATTGCCAGAGCTCCTCTCAGGCTCTTTAAGGGAAGCTGAATTTCCCCAACCTTCTCAAGGGGCTGAGGATTCCCCTACTATCCTGGGTGGCTCCAGGGAACTTAGTCCCTCAAACCTGCAACCAGTCTCAGACATGCCCTGCATTCCAGGTATGCCCCAATACTCCCAGTCCCCTGCAGCCGAGGTGCCAGGGTCAGGAGTCGCCTCCATGGCTAACCTCGCCTCTGTTGAAGTCCTGTTTGGAGCTCTTGCAGATACGCATGACTCCCAGTTTGGCGCAATAGCTGAACTCTGAGGATGTCCTTGCACCTCCCCTGGGAGATCCCTCGTGACCTGCAGTATGTCCCAGGACCATTGAGCTTGTGCCCCATAAAGTTAACCTGAAGTGTGAGATTGTGTCTCAGGATGTTGACCTGAAGTGCGACTTAATTCCTGATCCCCCTCCCCCCCGAGAGCGGAGACAGGGGCGGAAACCACCGGGGACAACCACCAACAGATGATCGATATGACGCCATAGAACGCGGCCATCATCTAAGGTCACTTCATATGAGAGAGATCCAGAGATCATAGAGATGAAAGCAGGAACCCACAGATGCCCAGGAGCATAGTTCCTAGCCCAGACCAGATCGCCCACTTGGAGTCTCCTAGGTGCCCGCGGTTGTGACACCTGTGAAGCCACCCAGTCAGGGTGCAGCCTGTCCAGCTTCGTGATGAGGCGGCGACCCCAGCGGAGTTCAGCAGGGCTTTTCCCTGTGGCAGTGCATGGTGTGGTGTGGTATGCAAGAAGGAAATCTGCTAACCTGTGATGCCAGTTACCATAAGTCAGTTTCTTGAGGGCATCTTTGGTGGTGCACACCATTCTCTCAGCCAGTCCGTTGAATGATGGGTGGAAGGGAGCCGAAGTTGTATGCTGGCTTGAAGAAAAGCCTGGAACTCAGAAGAGGTAAATTGAGGACCATTGTCTGAAACCATAACATCTGGAAGGCCGTGTGATGCAAAAATACCTCTCAACACCTGGATGGTCCTGGCAGTAGTAGTGGAGGAAACAGGAACAACTTCTAGCCACTTGGAATGGCTATCGACAACAACCAGAAAGAATTGCCCCTGAAAGGGCCCAGCATAATCTATATGCACTCTAGATCATGGTGACTGTATTTCCTCCCACCTATGTACTGGTGCCTGCGGAATTTCAGGCCGTGACTGTTGGCACACTTGGCACCCGTGCACCTGGGCCTCAATGGCTTTATCAAGCCCAGGCCACCACAGATGGCTACGCGCAAACACTTTCATCCTGACTATATCAGGATGTCCCTTGTGCAGAGAGATCAAGATTCTAGATCTCAATGAGGCTGGAATCACTACCCTACTTCCCCATAATAGGCAACCCTTAAAAATGGACAACTCATGCTTCTTGTACCAGAAGCTTTGGAACTCCGGATCTGGGCACTCATCAGGCCATCCTGACAAAACCCATGTCAGCACGTGTATAAGCGTGTGATCAGTGGCAGTTCTGCAGCCACATCACTAGCATTGAGGGGAGACTCAGGCAACTCTTGGATAGACAGAATATTAATGGCTGGAGCAGGATCTGGCTCAACTTGGTTCAATGGTAGTCTGCTCAGGCCATCTGCATGGCCCATCTCCTTTCCTGGTTTGTGAACTAATGTATAGTCATATGCTGACAGGAAAATGGACCATCACAGCATACGAGAAGAAATGATATGCGGGGTCTGTTTGTTGGTGGTAAACAACCCCAGCAGAGGCTTATGGTCAGTATAGACCGTGAAATGGCAGCCATACAAGAAATCATGAAATTTCTTAATGCCAGCCACTATGGCCAGAGCTTCTCTGTCAATTTGAGCGTAATTACGCTCAGCAGAAGACAGAGTCCTTGAATAATATGCCATAGGAACCTGTGTTCCATCAGCCTGCAGATGGCTGAGTACAGCTCCAACCCCATAAGGGGATGCATCGCATGCAATGCAGACAGTTGCTCATTGAAATGCGCTAAAAGAGCATTAGAAGTGAGCAAGGCCTTAACCTCATCGACACTCTTTTCATGGACCTTCGTCCACTGCCAAGGAGCTTGCTTGTCTAGGAGCCTATGTAATGGTTCTGCCACAGCATCTTTGCGTGGGAGGAATGCATGGTAAAAGTTTAATAATCCTAAAAAGGCTTGCAACTCACTCTTAGACTTAGGGTTTGGTGCCTGTTGGATAGCCTTTAGTTTAGTTTCAGCAGGGTGGATGCCTTGAGCATCAATCCTGAACCCTAAGAAATCAGTACAAGTAACTCCTATCTTACATTTATCTCTCTTTAGTTTGAGGCCTGCTTTCCGAAAACAAAGCAAGATAGCCTTTATCTTTCAGCTAAGTTCTGAGATGATTCCCCAGCAATGAGGACATCATCAAAGTATGGACAGACCCCAGGAATACCTCAAAGTGTGCGTTCCATGACACTTTGGAATATGCCAGGGGCTACATTTACCCCAAATTGCAGCCTCTTTACCTTAAATGCCCCTCTATGGGTTACAATGGTCTGTGCCTCTGCAGCAGCCTCATCAACAGGCAACTGTTGATATGCTTGTGCCAAGACAAGCTTTGCAAAAATACGCCCCCCTTGAGGGAGGCCAGGATGTGACTTACCACAGGTACGGGGTAAGCATGCTGCTGTAATGCCTTGTTCAGTGTGCACTTGTAATCTGCACATATACGTATGTCCCCATTAGCCTTTAAAGGTGTTACTATGGGGGTTTCCCATGGACTTGAGTCCACAGGTTCCAGAATGCCTTGCTGGAGCAATTTGTCCAGCTCAGCATCAATCTTTCCTTTGAGGGCAAAAGGTACCCTCCTAGGCTTAACCCTGATGGGTGTGATGCTTGGATCTAAGCTCAGCGAAATGGGGGGCCCCTTATAGGATCCAAGCTCAGAACTAAACACATCTGCAAACTCCTTGCAAACTTCTGCAAGACTTAAGGTTTGCACCTGGTGCAGCCCAGTCATCTGGATTCCCAAGGCCTCAAACCAATCAAGTCCAATAAGACTCGTACGTTCACCCCCCAATAGCCACCACATCTAGGGGACCTTCAAAATCTTTATACTGTACTCTAAGGGTGGCCTCCCCCTTAAGATGCGCATGCGCAAGATGGAGGATGCTTCCCTGTGAGAGCAGCCGGGCCTCCGATGGGGAATGGCTAGAGACCCTCCCAGGGGTCGAGAAACATCTGGGACCCCTGAGATTCTGGCAGCGGAACACCTTAGCCTCCCAGAGATATGTCTGTCGGCTCTCTTTTTGCCGGGAATGGACGAAGCTGAGTGTGGTAACAGCGTACTTCCCCCCCTGAGGCTTGCGGTGAGGTGAGGAGCCAGCTGGGAGTTGGGTGGGAGGCCGCCGCAAAAGAGAAGAATTCGGCGGTGGCTCCTTCCCCACCATGCGAATGAGTGACTCGCGAAAAGACTGCTGAAAGGCTCCTGGCTTTGGGAGGCCGCCGCTAAAGGGAACAGCTCGGCGGCGGGCCTCCCCCTCCCCCCACTACCACCATGTGAGCGAGTGGCTTGGGTAGGCCGCCGCAAAAGGGAAGAGTTTGGCGCCCCCCCACCATCATGTGAGCTAGTGGTTCGGGAAGATAGCTGAGAATCGCGGGTGACAGAGGAGGCAGCATGGACCTGGTGGTGAGGGAAACAACGTGGTCATGCTTTCCCCCTCCCCGGTGAACCGGTGAACGAGTGGCTAATGGTGAGGCCAAATGGGAGAACTGCAGTGGCCTCCCCCCACCCCATGAGCTTTGTGCGGGAAGGAAAGTGGAACTGAGTACTATCAGGAAGGGCAGTAAGACAGCCCTGAAGAAAGAATCCCGGATTCTGACCCTGGTTCTGCCCCCATGGACCCCTTTTCAGAGACCTGGTCCTTGCCCCCGGCAGCACATATGCGAATCTGTGGACAGTGGATTAAACAGAGCAGGATGGAACAACAAAGGGGCTTTCCTGCCAGGACCACTCAAAATCCACCATCATCATTGTTATTATTACTATTATTATAATTTTTACCATCACCCTGATAGAAACCTGGAACTTGGACCTTAATCTAGACTGGACTGCCGGTTTTCTTGCCGGACCCCATCGATGCATTTTACCTGACTGGCTACTTACTCGAAGTGGACGCTTCTTGCATTGCGAGATTCCCCCCCTCTCGCAATTATGGCCCTCTGTTTTATCAAGGGCCCATCTCGAGGATGGACTTTGGAGTCCTGAGAGATGGTATGCATCAAAAAAGGGGCTTTGGGGTTTTTTAAATAGGTATTTAGTGAAAGTTTTAAGGGAGGGGAGGGGTGGGGAAGGGGTGTCTAGGGTGGGGGAAGAAATTGTTGGGAGGGAACAAGAAGACAGGCCAGGCAACGGAAGGGGACGGAGTCCTGAGGGTGCGGACAGGGGTTGATTAAGACTAACTCAGTTCCAATAAGTACCGTAAGCGGGAGGGGCAGGTATGGCAGGAGCAAGGGACCGTATCATAAGGGAGCGCGCACCTGCTGCTTACGAGCGGTTGTGCGCTCCGAACCCCAAGACTCAACCTGTTCTCAGGGTTGTTCAGAACCACAGGACCCTGGCTGTAGGCTGATGCTGTGCAACGCCAGGTCTGTGGTAAATAAGGCCCCCCTCATTCAAGACCTAATTTCAGAGGGGGGAGCAGACCTGGCGGGTATAACGGAGACCTGGTTGGGACCAGAGGGCGGTGTCCCTCTGGTGGAAATGTGCCTACCGGGTTTCCTTGCATTCCACCAGCTGAGAGCTCAGGGCAGAGGTGGGGGAGTGGCGGTCGTGATCAGGGAAGGTTTCAGGCTGAGGGAGATCACTGTCCCTCAGACGGCAGGCTGTGAATCCTTTCTGGTGAAGTGGGACCGTGGGGGTCCGAGGGCAGTGTTGATTACATACCTGGCTCCCTGCCACGTATCAACCTCCCTGCCCGAGCTCCTGGGCGTTGTTGCCGTGGTGGTGGTTGAGGTCCCCAGGCTAATAATTATGGGTGACTTCAACCTGCCATCTGTGGGCGGGGCGTCCGGGAAGGCTCGGGAGTTCATGGCTTCCATGACAGCCATGGACCTGGCCCAGGTAATTCAAGGCACCACACACACAGGGGGAACACGCTTGACCTGGTTTTTGTCTCTGGACAGTGGCTGAGTGATCAGAGTATAGGGGATATAGTTATTGAACCCCTGTCATGGTCTGATCACTCTCTCCTACACTTGGACTTTCTGACCGTCGCACCCCACCGCAGGGAGGCGGAACCAGTGAGATGGTACTGCCCCAGGCGGCTGATGGAACCCGAGTGGTTCCAGGCAGAGCTTGGGCCAATTCCTGAGGTTCTGACACACGACTCGGTCGGAGAGCTGGTGGCGGCCTGGGACAGGGCGGCTGCCAGTGCCCTGAATCGAGTTGTGCCTTTGCGGCCTCTGATTCGGCGTGGGTCTCGATCGGCCCCTTGGTATAACGAGGGGTTGAGAGAGATGAAACGCCGGAAAAGATGCCTAGAGAGCAGTTGGAGATCGAGCCGTGCCGAATCTGACCGAACACTGGTAAGAGACCATATTAGGTCCTACCTAGCGGCGATAAGAACAGAGAAGTGTTCTTACCTCACTGCTCTTATCGCGTCATCAGATAACCGCCCAGTCTCCCTGTTTAGGGTGACCCGCTCCCTCCTTCATCAGGAGGTGAGGGGAGACCCCTTAGAGTGTAGACCCGAGGATTTCGAAAAATATCTGTATGATAAAATCGGTCAGATACTGGAAGGCTTCAACTTCAACTGGGTATGTCCAGTGGGAGAGGTGGAGGCAGGTCTTGAGACCGTTACCTGGGTTGAGTTTGACCCCGTGACCCCCGAGGACGTGGACAGGTTGCTGGGGGGACTTAGGGCGACCACATGTTTACTGGACCCGTGTCCCTCCTGGTTGGTGCTGGCCTCCTGGGAGGTGGTACGAGGCTGGTTCCAGGCAATTATCAACGCTTCCTTGAGTGAGGGTGTCTTTCCCGCTACCTTGAAAGAGGTGGTGGTGAGACCCCTCCTCAAGAAGCCTACCCTGGATCCAGCTGTTCTATCAAACTATCGTCCTGTCTCCAACCTTCGCTTTCTTGCAAAGGTTGTTGAGAGTGTGGTTGCCCGACAGTTCCTGCAGCACCTGGAGGAATCGTCATATCTGGATCCGCTCCAGTCGGGCTTCAGGCCTGGCTACAGCACGGAAACAGCATTGGTCGCGTAGGTGGATGATCCCAGGATGGCCTGAGTTTAACTCAAAGGCCGCTTCTACTACATATCTTTTTTAAAGTGTCACTAGAAATAATGGAGAGCGGACCTAGTGTCCAACTCCATCGTTACTGGAACACCCTGCAACCTTATGTTAAGAGACAGTTTCTTTTTAAGGGGTTTATGTGTTCCTGTCTTTAATATGCTCCTGCGCGATGCACAGAAGCCCACCCTATGTTGGCTGGGGACCCTGGTACCTTTCAGATGCAATTCTTCCCGAGGTTGGACCTTCTGTCGACCCAAACAGACGGACGCTATGTGGCCCTGCCTACCACACGCTCTGCAGATGGCTGAATGAAACCTGCAGTCGGCTCGCTTGTGACGACCTCCGCACCCAAAGCATTGAAGAGATGCTGGAACCTTGTCTGGATGTTCCTTCTGCCTTCTTTCAGCTGGCTGGGAAAGTCTATTCACCTCATCTTCAGGATCTGTGTCTGATCCTTCTCGAATGTCCTCTTGATGGACATTCAGGCCCAGGACACAACACTATCCATTGCTTTTAGTTCTGCTTGAGTCCAGTCCACTATTCCAGCTGTGTATCTAATGACTGGAATTGCCCAGGTGTTGATTGCCTTCATGGTATTTCCTCCATTAAGTTTAGACTTTAAGATCTTCTTCACTCTCTTGATATATCCACTCTAATCTTTTTCTTGATTTCAGTGTGCTTGATGTTGTCAACTTGAAGGATACCCAAGTATTTGTAGTAATCTTCCTCATACAGACTCTTAATGTTATTTTCCTGGGACATCTTGATTCCTTCAGTTTTCACTATTTTTCCTTGTTTGATAGTAAGCCAAACTCCATTGCAATATCTTGGCTATATATACAGACAATGTTGAGTAGTGATTCTATTTCAGATAATGTTTTTCCATACAGCTTGAGATCATCCATGTAAAGGAGGTGGGATAGTCTGGCAGATGTTTTTGATGTTTGATATCCATAGCCTGAGTTATTCAGTATTGTTGACAGAAGAAACAGTGCAATAACAAATAGTAGTGGTGATAGTGAATCTCCTTGAAATATTCCTCTCTTGATATTAACCTCTCCCAGTCTTTCACCATTGACCTGCAACTGTGTCTTCCATTGTGCCATTGATCTTTGCACAAACTTTCTGATGTTTCTACTGACTCCTGTAATTTCTAGGCACTTGATTATCCAGTCATGTGGCAGAGAGTCAAATGCCTTTTTGTAGTCAATCCATGCCGCATTTAGGTTGGTCTTCCTTTTCTTGCAGTTTTCCAAGATCATTGTGTCTATTAAGAGTTGATCTTTTGTTCCTCTGCTATTGGGGTGGTTTCCTTTCTGCTCAGGTAGAAAGAGATTGTTTTCAGCTAGATGCTGTTGGATTGGATTCATTTTCCATTTGAAAAACTCTTAACCAGCAGCTTGGAGGATGAAGATAGAGACTTTTAGCATTTTTGGGAGATACCTCTAAAATAGCAACTGTATCTAAGATAGAACAGAGAATATTGCAGCCTAAAAAAATACATGGCTGAAGAAAGACCAAGAAGGTTCTTATGCATATATGTTTGCAGAATAACAGTCACATCTGCATCCTGTTGAGCATCCTGTTGTTCTTAAAGGGCACACATCTCTTACTATACTGGTGCTTTCTGGGGTTGCTGTTTTCTTTTCCTTGGATCCAATCACTCTCTGTCTACTAGCGTGAGCCGGTTGCTTTCGCTCACTTGCCCTTGTCCCCTTTCTTGATTCTATTCTGGGGTCCATCTGGCCTTCCTTGGTGGAATTCTACGCGCGTGTGCTTGGGGGAGGGGGTATGTTGGGTGGATCCGGGCGCCTATCAGGGTAGTCTCCAATGGATATGTTCCTGCGTGTGTTCCTCCACTCAGGGACACTGCCTTTTTCCATGGATATCCGTGAGTATACTGATATACTTCTGGTTGTCCCCCTCATCTTAAGGTCCTTTGCTGCTTGATCATACATTGAGTTTGCCCTTCTTGCGTGTGCGCAAGGTCCCGTAGTGTAACTTTCCATCATTGACTCGTGGATTTCTTGTTTATTCTCATGGGTGGAGTGACTCATTTCTTCCCTCTTGTTAACGGGGATCGTGGTACGGGTGCCCCGTGAGTTTGTTTGTTTGTTTGTTTGTTTGTTTATTTATTTAATTATTTATTTATTTATTTATTACCTCACCTATTTATTGGTGGTGTCTCTGGATATAGGCTGTGCACTGTTAAGATCAAATTCATGCCCATGGTTGGTCATATGGGTCCAAATCTGTGAATACGGTTCCTGTCATTTAAGTGCTAGTGCATGCTCATGCACCCTAGTTTTTAACCTTTTAGTAGTCTCCCCAATGTAATTGCAGGAACAATCCTTACACTTGATCTTATATATTATCGAAGATTTTTCTTCGTTGAGGAGTGGGTCTTTTGGGTGCATGATCTTAGATCATAAAGTTTGATCTGGTTTATCGGCCACTTCTATATTAAAGGGGGACAGTAATTTGGCTGTTGCCTCTGATACACCATTAATGTATGGGAGAGGGATACACACATTTTGTGTTGTCGTCCTATCGGCTTTTTGCAAGTTTTTACGAGATCTATGTAGTCTACTGTACTTCCTGATAAATTCAGTAGGGTAACCATTGTACTTACAGGTTCGAAAGAGGTGGTTTCTTTCTTCAATTTTGGTCCTGGTTGTGCTGCAATGTGAATCAATCAGTCTGAATAATGTTCTTACACAGCTGATTTTATGGGCCACTGGATGGTTGCTCTCATAATTGAGGGTCCTGTTGGTATGAGTCGGTTTGTGATATACAAACCAAGTAGAGAAAACGGACAGACCGATAACTAGATCAAAGAACCTCCCAGCAATATAAAAAGGATTCCCAGCAATCTTGCATTACGCTCTGATGATGTCGGTAGTGCTGGCCAATGAAAGCTCAGCTTTAGCTTTTATATTAAACAGTTTTTGTTTTAATATTATCCTGGTGCTTGGACTATTTTATTTCTAATATGTGTCTGTGTGTGTTTTTTCTGAAGTTTTCACGGGTGTTTGTATGTAGGTCTTTGGTTATTTGGGTTTTCTCACACGTAAAATTGAAAGTGTCTTGGCGACGTTTCAACAAAGTCCCATTCGTCATCTTCAGGCTGGTGTTTTCAGCTTCGTGCTTCTAGGAGCAATGTGTGATTGTAGCTGTTTCTTCCTTTTAACTGCCAGTGGGGGTATGACCTGATTGGGTGGGAGCTTGGCTGTGTTCTGATTGGGTGGAGGTGTGTTCTGATTGGTTAGGGGCTTGGCTGTGCTCTGATTGGATGGGGGATTAGCTATGCTCTGATTGGATGGGGGAGTGTTCTGTTTGGGTGGGGGCTTTGTTGTGCTTGGGTTAGTCTGAGTCACAGGGGGATTTGAGATGGTGAGCTACGTTGCTGTTGTTTGGCTTCGCGTTCGTGGTCGTGCCTCATCTTCATGGTGGGTGTCAGTTTGTTTCATGCATGGATTGGAGGGGTTTAAAGTGGCTAATGATGCAGCTGTGGTCTGGCTTCTGGTTTGTGGTCATGCCTCATCATCAGTGTGGGTTTGGGTTTGCTTTTTGCGTGGATGTGTGGTGATGACATCCTGTATGGTTTTTGTGAGTGTGGGTCTGGTGTCATTCTTTGTGTTAGGGACTCATTTGTCAATAAGGGCAGGTTTCCAAATGGCTGGTAGGTGGGAGGTATCATCTCATTTATTCATGCTGTGTGGGCATTTTTCTATCTCGATGGCTTCTCTGATTATTCTGTTATTAAAGTGTTCAGTTTTGGCGATAGTTCTGGTCTTTTTAAAGTCAATTTCATGTCCTGTGGCTTTAAGGTGTTGGACCAAGGAGGAAGTTGGTTCCTCTTTTTTGACTGAGTTCTTGTTTCTTCAATGCATGCACTTATTCTTCTGTTGGTTTGTCCGATGTATGTGGTGGGGCAAGCAGTGCATGGGATTTCATATACTCCTTTTCTAACTCGATTTTGTCTTTGGGGTTTCTTAGGATGGTGGATATTTTTCTGTTTGTGCAGAATGCTGTCTTGATGTTGTGTTTGTGGAGGATCTTGCTGATTCTGTCTGTGGTGCCTTTTTTGTATGGGAGGAGGGCTTTGCCGTTTTCTTGTTCTCTGTCTTGGATTTTAGTGGAGGTTTATTTTTGGATTAGGTTGGTAATCTTATTTCTTTGGAATCCATTGGATGTTAGTACATTAGTGAGAGTGTGTAGTTCAGTTTTTAGGTGTTGTTCATCAGCTAAGTGTTTTGTTCTGGAGATGAGTGTCTTGGCTACGGAGTTGATCTGTGCTGGGTGGTGGTGTGAGAGAGCATGCAGATAGCGGTTTGTGTGTGTTTTCTTCTGGTAGATGGTGTGTCCTAGGGAGCCATTGGATTTCTTGTAGACTAAGACATCCAGGAAGGGAAGTTGGTTATTAGCTTCTGTTTCCATGGTGAACTGTATTTTGAGGAGTAGGCTGTTGAAGTGTGTGAGGAAGTTGTCCAGTTTTTCTTTCCCATGTGGCCAGATTATGAAGGTGTCATCTACGTATCTGAGCCAGAGTTTGGGTTTGTAATCAGATTTTTCTAAAGCGTGGGTTTCAAAGTGTTCCATGTAGAGATTTGCAATGACAGGTGAGAGGGGTGATCCCATGGGTGCTCCTTCTATTTGTTTGTATTTTTGTCCATTAGAGATGAAGAATGTGTTGGATAGGCAGTGGTTGGTCAGATCTAGGATGTGTTTGGGGGGGGGTTATATTTGTTTTGGATAGCTGTCAAGGCTTCTTTGATTGGCACTTGGGTGAAGAGGGATATGACATTGAAGCTCACGAGTAGGTCGCTGGGCTGTAAGTTTTGTTTCTTTATGATCTCTATGAACTGGAATGAGTTTTTTACGTATGAGGTGATGGATTCTGCATAGGGCTGTAGTTGTTTGGCGAGAAATTTGGCTAGGTTTTGTAGAGGTGAGCCTATGGAGCTGACTATGGGTCTAAGTGGGGTTCCTTCTTTGTGTATCTTGGGGAGACCATAGAGCTTAGGGCATCTGGATGATTTCTCTCTGGGAATGATTCTTTGCTAGATCTCTTCGGTAATGGGGGAGGCTTTTATTTTGGATCTAGTGGTTTTTCCAGGTAGGTGTTGGGATCTGTGTTTAGGGATTTGTATGTGGAGTCTTGGAGTAGGTTGGTTAATTTGGTTTGGTAGTCAGATGTGTTCATAACCACGGTGGCGTTGCCCTTGTCTGCTGATAGGATTATTATGCTGGTGTCTTCTTTCAGGTTAAGTAGTGCTGTCTGTTCCTCTTTGGGTAAGTTGCTTTTGGGTGGCTTGCTGGTGCAGAGGATGTTGGTAATTTCGAGTCTGATTCTGTTAGCGTCTTCGGGGTTGATTTTGGTCAGGCTGGTTTCAACTCCGCATATAATGGTTTCAGTGGGGATGTGTTTGGGAGCGACTGCAAAGTTGAATCCTTTGGAAAGGACATTGGTTTCGGCTTTGGTGAGGATCCTATCTGAGATGTTATGCACTGTTTGTTTCATGTATGGCTGTAAGGGAGGAGGGGTTTGTTTCTGGCGTTCTTGTAGTCTTCGGAGTTTGTTGGTATGTGTGTCTGTCTTGAGGGTGGTCTGTGTTTCGGCTCTCCAGATGGCGAGTTGTTTGGATTTGTCCCAAAGTGCGGGGTGGATCTTGTTGCTGAGTTTGAGGTGAAGTGTGAGATCTTTGTTGATTCAACCTAGAAGGAATCTTTTTGTGTGAAGTTCATTTCTGATTAGGGCCAATTCTGTTCTTTTCAGGATGCGTTTGGTGGCTGCAGAGTTGGAGTGGAATTTCAATTGGAAGCATGTGGGGATTAAATTTTGATCTCGGCAGTTGTGTAGAAATGCGAGGACACATAAAACTCTTTGGACTTCCAGTTTTTCATAGGTCCTGGTCAGATGGTGGATTTCCTCCCCGTAGGGGTACGATATTTGTTTTCTGAGGTTTTCGCAGGTATTTGTATGTAGGTCTTTGGTTATTCGGGTTTTCTCCCGCGTAAAATTGGAAGTGTCTTGGCGACATTTCGGCGAAGTCCCATTCGTCATCTTCATGCTGGTGTGTTTTCGGCTTTGTGCTTCTAGGAGCAATGTGTGATTGTAGAAGCACGAATATATATATGCATATATATATACATACATACACATACATACATATATATATATACATATATATATACATATATATACATATATATACATACATACATACATACATATATATATGAAGATGATGAATGAGATTTCATCGAAGCGTTGCCAAGACACTTCAAATTCTACGCGGGAGAAAACCCGAAGAACCAAAGACCTACATATATATATATATATATATATATATATATATATATATATATATATATATATATATATATATATATATATATATATATATATATATATATATATATATATATATATATATATATATATATATATATATATATATATATATATGTTTTCTGAGGTTTTCGCGGGTGTCTGTATGCAGGTCTTTGGTTCTTCGGGTTTTCTCCCACGTAGAATTTGAAGTGTCTTGGCAACGTTTCGATGAAATCTCATTCATCATCGTCAGGCTGGTGCTTTTGGCTTCTGCTACTAGGAGCAATACACATTGCTCCTAGACGATGATGAATGAGATTTCATCGAAACTTTGCCAAGACACTTCAAATTCTACGTGGGAGAAAACCCGAAGAACCAAAGACCTGCATGCATATATATATATATATATATATATATATATATATATATATATATATATATATATATATATATATATATATATATATATATATATATATATATATATATATATATATATATATATATATATATATATATATATATATATATATATATATATATATATATATATATATATATATATATATATATATATATATATATATATATATATATATATTCAATCTCCGGGAGAGGTATAAACCAGTTGTTTATTGCTAAAAAGATATTTAAAAACAATAAAAACAACTATTTACAATGTTAAAAGAAACAACTTAGCTTTCGCTGGTCCCCTGCCACCATCCTCAGAGTGGGGCTCAGGGGGTGGGGAGATTCTTTTTATACACCTTGCTGGTCTAACTGCTTACTGTGTGATAGGGCCATCCTTCCTGGTTTACTGTAATTGCCTTGGTTGCCCCGCCTTCTCTTTTTTGCACTCCAATTCCACACTTTTCCCCTCTCTCATCCTTGTCAATCTCTTCCCTCCCAGCACCATTGCTCGATTCCGCAAGACCTATTGCGGTAATAAGGAGCTGCCTGCAACAAGAGGAAGGGCGACATCCGGACTCATTCTGCAACGAGGACCTCATCCAACTCATGAACCTGTGCCTTAGAACATATTTTACATTCCAGGGCACCATCTATGAGCAGGTGAAAGGCACGCCGATGGGATCCCCGATTTCGGGAGTCATCACGGAGGTGGTTCTGCAACAGCTCGAAGCCGAAGTGATGTCTATGCATCACCCCAAATTTTGGGTTAGATACGTGGATGACACTTTTGCTGTCATCAAAAAGCAAGATAGTGCCAGGTTCATGAGAGATTTAAATTCAGTTTACCCAGACATCTGCTTTACAGCGGAGGAAGAGATCAATGGCACACTTGCATTTTTGGATGTCCTAGTCAGCCGTCAGCCAGATGGCACTCTGCACATGACCACCCACCGAAAACCAACACATACAGACAGAATTTTACACTACAGGAGTAAGCATCCCATGTCGCACAAAATCGGCTATATCAGAATGCTGTTTAAGCATGTGAACACCCACTGCAACACAGATAGGGCAAAAGTTGAGGAGAGGAATCATCTATACCGTGTTTGCAGGGAAAATGGCTATCCAATTGATTTCATCAGACGGTACAGCAGACCATATGAGCCTCGCAGAATGCAACACACAGGGACCGCTATGACATGGACAACTCTGCCATACGTCAATGGGGTGTCAGAGGCAACAGCATGGATATTGGCTCCATATAACATTAGTATTGCCCATAAACCAAATCAAACCCTTTGTGCCAAAATAATGCGCCCCAAAGAACCACTCCCCAATGAAGAAAGATCTTTAGTGATATATAGAGTGAAATGTAAGGATTGTCACTGCAATTACATTGGGGAGACGACCAAACGGCTTGGAACTAGGATCCATGAACACAAGTTGGCCATTAGACGACATGAGCAACGCTCACAGGTGTGAGTCCATATGGCCAGCAACAATCACACGTTCGACCTTGCCAGGGCAGAGGCCATTGCCCAGGATGTCTCCAAGGGTGGCCATTTACTGAAGGAGGCTTGGCTGTTGGATGAACATTCAATTAATCGCCACATAGAGTTACTGCCTACTTATCAGGCACTAAGGAAGTGGGAACAACAATGTAACAACCGCCAACGAGTGCAATGGGTGCAGCTTATGCAAGACCAGAACCGCTGTCTCATGCAACAGCAAAGAAATACGACCAGCAAAGGGGAGAAATCCCCAGCACAATTCGTACAGGAGTCAATGATGGGAGGCGGGGTGCCACACTCACAACAAGGGGTGGCCAAAAGACAGGAGGCACTGGGGGATCATCCTATAGCAAAGTGTACCCAGATACGTCCAAAGCGGGCGAAGAGAGCGACAATAAGAGAGGTGGTGATCCCTGAACTTACAAATATACAGACGGATGCAAGACTATTAGAAGTAATACGGTCAACTGGGGTGGGTAGACCGGTGATGCGTTCTATGAGCAGAGCGCACAAACTGCCAGTCTTTTTTTTTTTTTAAATTCTTTTATTGAAACAATTAGCATTGAACATAAAAACATGTTATGCAACAATCATCATGATCCCTGGTATACAATGCTAAGTATTAGTCTTTGAAAACGTCTGAGTTAGTAAGCCTTTTTCCCCACTCCTCGTGTCTAGCCTCAACTATACTCCTGTTACATTTTATTTTGATTGGTGTTTCCCTTATCCGTTTCAATATTAATGTGATCAACATTAAATATAAGATCCTATTGCTAAGCAATCATCCTAGAACATAGCATACAACATTAGGTATTAATCTTTGTAACCATCTGTTTTAGTAAACGTTCTTCCCTCCTCCCTTACATCTTCAAGTATACTCCGAATACATTTTGTTTGATTGGTGTTTCTCCTATGTATGGTCTATCTACTGTATCTAGTCTATCGCATATTGTGCTTTTGCGCTTCTGAGTTGACTTCATCCCATTACTAGTGCAATCTTTTATGGTCCCCAACCCGAGATCCTGAGGTAAAAGTTTCATATCCTGAGGTAGAGATTCAGTCTACTTTAACAATATTAAAGCAAACAACGTTAGTCATAAGGTTATGTTAAGAGGCATTAGTTATAGAACATATACATTCAACATTGGGTGTTAGTTTTTGTAAACCTTTGATTTGTTAACCCTTCATCCCTCCTCCCCTCGATCCTTAGCTGAACGCCAGCTGCATTCTGTTTGATTGGTGTCTCTCTTGGATATAGTCTATCCACTGTTTCCAGTCCGTCACAAATTGTTCATTGGAGCGACTTTTCAAATATGCTGATATTTTTGCCATTTCCGCCAGATTTGTTGCTTTCACAGTCCATTCTTCAATAGGCGGTATTTCCGGATTCTTCCAGTACTGTCCCACCAATAATCTTGCTGCTGTAGTTAAGTTCAAAAATAAAGTTGTCTCTGAGGTAGTGATATCCTTTGTGATCCCTAACAGAAAAGCCTGAGGTAGAAATTCTATACGCTTTTTGAAAATGGTTTGGAGTGTCCACCATATCTTCCTCCAGAATGCTTTGATTTTTCTGCATGTCCACCATATGTGGAAGTAGGTAGCCTCCCCGTCTCTGCACCTCCAGCATTTGGGATGGGTGCCCGGGTAGATGAGTGATATTTTTTTCGGGTCTAGGTGCCATCTATAGAACATCTTGTAGAAGTTTTCCCTTAAGTGTTGCGATTTCGTGAATTCTACATTCCTCACCCAGATTTTCTCCCACGTGTCTATGGCGATAGGGTGTCCGAAGTCTTGCGCCCACTTTATCATACAGTTCTTGACTAGTTCGGTTTCAGAGTCCATTTCTATCAGAGTGCTGTACACTCGTTTGATGTGCCTAATCCCCTGTTCTCTGATCTGTTTAATTAGGTTCTCGTCGTTCTGGGAGAAGCCCTTCTTCTTGTCTTCACGCCACCTTGACTGTAGTTGTATATATGATAGCCAGTTACTTCCTATTCCTCTGTTTGCTAGCATTGCTTGAGATTTCAAGAGGAACCTGTTTTCTTCTCCCAGTACAAGTTCACTGTAGGGCACCACTCCTTGCCCTTGGGATGTGTTCATATCCCCTGTTGCGTGTCCAGGGATCGTCCAGATGGGAATCTTGTCGTGTAGGAGGTGCTTGTATTTCTTCCAGACCCATAGCAGTGGGATTCGTAGTGGGTTCTCCTTGAAGTTCCTATCTGCCTTTTTGTCGTATACTAGGTATGCGTGCCAGCCGAATCGTAGACCATGCCCCTCAACATTCAGAACTCTATCGTTTGTCATGTTGATCCAGTCACTAACCGCCACCAACGTTGCTGCATAGTAATATAGCTTTAGATTAGGCATTTTGAGTCCCCCTCTCTCCCTTGCGTCTTGGATGATTTTTAGTTTCACCCTCGGTCTCTTGTCGTCCCAAATAAATCTGTTGATGCCTTTCTGCCAATTGTCTAAGTCCGCATCTTTCTTGAGTATGGGTAGCATTTGAAAGAGAAATAGAAATCTGGGTAATACATTCATCTTTACTGTCGCTATCCTGCCGAGCAGGGACAGACGTAGCGATTTCCACCTTTCCAGGTCTGATTGTATCTTATTCCACAGAACCTCGTAGTTATTCTTGTATAATTTCGCATTTGTTGATTCTATCTCCACTCCTAAGTATTTGACTTTCTTGACTATTTCACAACCCGTTATTCTTTCCAGGTTCCGTTTTGCTTTGTTGTCTAGGTTTTTGACTAGCATCTTTGTTTTTGATATATTTACTTTGAAGCCTGACACCCTACCATAGTCTTCCATTATCTCCATCAATTTCCTTGCTGATTGTGCTGGTTGCGACATTGTCACCAGCAGGTCATCCGCAAAGGCACATAGTTTGTATTCTTGCTGTTTAATCTGTATGCCCTGTACATCCTCAGCCGCTCTTATTCTGTTCAGTAAAATTTCCAGTGTTAGGATAAATAGCAGGGGGGACAGCGGGCAGCCCTGTCTCGTGCCTCTCTCTATATTAAATGAGTCCGTTAAGTCTCCATTGACAATGATCTGGCCTGTTTGTTTCTGGTAAATTGCCGTTATGGAGTTGAGGAACTGTGTTCCCATTTTCATCTTCTGGACCAAGTTCGTCAGGAACGGCCAATTCAGTCTGTCGAAGGCTTTTTCTGCATCCACAAACATTAGAGCGGCAGGTATCTGGTTGTGCCTTTGCAGGTACTCTATTATGTTCAACAGCTGCCTTACGTTGGTTTTCATCTGGCGTCCTTGTATAAATCCCCTTTGGTCCGGGTGTATTGTTTTTTGTAAAACAGTCATTAGTCTATTGGCCAAAATTTTTGTGAAGATCTTATAATCTGTGTTTAGTAGTGAGATGGGCCTGTAGTTTGCGGGCTGTGTGTCGTCTTTCCCCTCCTTTGGGATTAATGAGATGTAGGCTGTTTTCCAGGATGGTGGGACCTGGCCTCCTTCTTGAATGCTGGCAAATAGCTTTCTGAGGGGTTCTAGCATCTCATCCTGTAGATGCTTGTAGTAGGTCGCTGTTATCCCATCCGTCCCGGGCGATTTTCCTGCTTTCAGTTGTGTGATCGCTGAGTGTATTTCCTCCTTTGTGATTAAGGCATTCAGGGCTTCTCTTTGTGTGTCGGTAATCGCCTGTATCTTTTCGTTTTGTAAGAATTCATCTATCTCTTTGTCTTGTATCTTATCCTCGGCATATAGTTTCGAGTAGAACTCTGTGAAGGCTTTCTTGATGGTTTTTTGTCGGAATTCTAGTTTGCCTTTGTATTCTATCTTTTCAATTATGCGGGATTTCTGTTTCTTTCTTATAGTGTAGGCTAGCCAGCGGCCCGGTTTGTTGGCCTTGCAGAATGTCTTATGTTTTGCATATTGTATATTCCTTGCAACTTGGTCAGCCATTAACATGTCAAATTGCTTTCTTAAGATCTTGAGTCCTTCTTTGGTGACTTTGTCCTCTGGTCTTTTTATTAGTAGCCGCTCCATTTTGCTTATCTCATTTTCTAACTCTTTTCTTTTTTGTTCTTGTTGGCGACGGTGCCAGCTATTCATGGATATGAGGATCCCTCGCATGTACACCTTGCTGCCTTCCCAGATCTGTTCTATCGGTGTTCCGTTGTTCATATGTGTGTTGAAGAATTCCTTCATAGCCTTTTTGCACTCCGCCACCTTGTCTTCGTGTCTGAACAGGTTTTCATTGATTCTCCAGGATCTCCTCTGTTTCGGGCCGTGTCTTAATTCCATCCTTACAGGGTTGTGGTCTGTCAATGTCTTGGGTAGGATTTTCACCGTGTTTAGACAAGTTAGCAAGTCACTAGAAGTTAATATAAAGTCAATTCTGGAGAAGGATTGGTGTCTGCCAGAGAAGAAGGTGAATTCTTGTTCTTTGCCGTGTCTTTTCCTCCATACGTCTGTCAGTTCGAGGTCCTCCTTCATATCGAAGAAGGATTTAGGCAACTTAGAGTGTTTTTGTGGGTTCGGTGCAGTTCTTTTTTTGTCTAGAGCAGTCTCTATGACCCCGTTCCAGTCGCCCATAATGATGTAAGATCTGTAATTAAGTTGTGTTACTTTCTTGTGTAGCTTTTTGTAGAATTTGCCTTGTTGCTGGTTTGGTGCATATACGCCCAGTACTAGAATCTTCTTGTCCTCTTGTGTTATTTCAATTGCCAGGTATCTACCTTGGGGGTCGGACTCTATTAGCTTGGCCATTACATGTTTCTTTACATATATAACAATCCCATTCTTTTTTCTTGGCGCCGCTGCCACAAAGTGCGCGCCTAGTTTGTAGTTGAGCAGATATTTCTGGTCTGCTGCTCTGATGTGTGTTTCTTGTAGGCAGATTATATCGCTGTTATCTTGGTTTAGATAGTGGAGAATTTTTCTCCTTTTCTGGGGGGAGTTCAGTCCGTTCACATTCCAGGTCAAATACTTAGTTGCCATCATCTGTTGCGGGATACTTTTGCGAGACCATTTCTGTTATTTCTCCTGTTGTCTTCTTTGGTCCCGTTCCCATGATATCCGGATTGCTGCTCATATTGGTTTGTGCGGTCTTGCTTTGCTGGTCTGTGTGTTTGGTAGTGGAGCCTGGTAGCCTGTCTTCTGTAGGCTGTCTTGCTGCCTTGTTTTTGTTGCTCCTTGCTCTCTGTGCCCTCGCCTCTCTAGGTTTTCCATTCATTTCCTCTGCCACTGCCCTGATCTGTGTCTCTGCGCTGTTTGCTCGTTGGCCTCGATCCCTCCCGCTTTCCCGTGGTCTATCTGCGTCTTCTCCCGCGGTGGGTTGAAGGCCTCCCGACTTCAGTTCCTTTTCAAGGAAGTCTTTGGCTTTCTGGACCGAGGTCAAGTAGTGTCTCTTGTTTCTATAGGAAAGTGACAGTCCTGTTGGGGATTCCCACCGGTATCGCAGTGCACGCGATCTCAGTTCTGTGGTCAGGAATTTGTAGTCCTTTCTGTCTCTCAGCATCGCCTGAGGGATCTCTTTCAGAACCTTCACTTCCTGTTCCTCTATGTAGAATGCCTTGTTATAGGAAGTGGCAGAGATGTGGTTCCGGAGCCTCTGTGTTGTGAAGTGGATGACCACGTCCCTTGGTTGCTGCCTGTTCACTGCCCTCCAGGCGCCCACTCTGTAGATTTTTTCGATTTGCCCCCCAATCTCATTGGCGCTCCTGCCCAGGAATGTTGCCAGTGCCTCTACAAAGGTCCTGAGCAGGCTTTCTTGGGTTTCGTATGTTGTCTCTTTCCACCCTCTGAATCTGATCGCGAATGACAGTTGCCAGAATTGCATCATGGTCGACTGGTCCTGAACCTCAGCAGTCTGTCCCTCTATGCAGTTTTCCACTTCTTTCATCATCTTTTCCGTATTCTCCCTTGTTTCTTGGAGGTTCTTGTAATGTGTTTGCATTGCCTCCTTCATTTGTTCCAGGTTTGTGGCCACCGCTTTGCGTTGTTCTTCCCACTTTCTCTCCAGGTCTCTCCCTTGGTCCGCCAGCATCCTTTCCATGTTTTTGTATCTTTCCTCCATCGTCTGTTCTGCCTCTATGCGTCCTTTCTCCGTCTTCGCACTCATTTCTGCCAATTTTCTCTCCATGCCCTCCATCCTTGCCACCATCATCGCTATCGTCTCATTTAGTGTCTCAATCGTCTCTTGTAGTTCTTGGATCATGCGTGTTGTTGTGGAGTCATGGGTTGGAGTTTGGGTCTGGGGGCCTGTAGTTGGGTGGTGGGGTGTGGGGATGGGGATGGGTGGGGTATTGCCTGGCTGATTAGAGGGCTGGGCCGGGGAGGATGCAGCTCCCTTTGTGTGTGGTGTCTTGGCCTGTTTTGTCCGTCTGGCTGCCATTTTGAGCTTATCCACCCTTAGAGCCACCCCTTAATGTTGAGAGTTGTGGGAGAATTGTTTCTGTGTAGGATTGTCAAGCTGATAGGATAGATTGGGTCTAATTCTTCTGTGTAAAGTTAGCAAGTGGTCATGTCTTACAGTTCATATGCTACCAGCAAACTAATAGTCCAATAAGGGGTGTAATTTCTCTCCCAATACGCTTTGCAAAACTGGCAGGGATGGCACCAAGTTGAGTGGGTCTGGGGCCTGTGCAAGTGGCCCCCTTCTCCAGGCAACAGTTAGGCTCTAGTCGTGACTAGTCTTCAGGCGCTTAAATAGTCAGTCTTTAGGCCCTCGAGTAGTTTCTTTTGTTCTGGGGCCTCACCTCAGTCAGAGGAAATTAGCCCTCCTCCCAAACTTTTGAATCCCCCAAGCTCGCTTCAGGCACTTAAATAGTCAGTCTTTAGGCCCTCGAGTAGTTTCTTTTGTTCTGGGGCCTCACCTCAGTCAGAGGAAATTAGCCCTCCTCCCAAACTTTTGAGTCCCCCAAGTTCGCTTCAGGCACTTAAATAGACAGTCTTTAGGCCCTCAAGTAGTTTCTTTTGTTCTGGGGCCTCACCCCAGTCAGAGGAAATTAGCCCTCCTCCCAAACTTTTGAATCCCCCAAGCTTGCTGCCCGCTGTGGGGGAGGAGGAACGGTGTTTCTGTGGGGCCTTTCCCCCCCCTTTCTTCCTTGCCGCTCGCCCGCTCGGTCTTCTCCTCCTCAGCCCGCCCGGGTCTTCCTTGCTGCCTCTGGTACCTTATTTGGATCCCGCAGCTGGTCTCTCCTGGCGGCTGGCGTCTCTTGGCTCGCTGCTCGACCCTCGTTGCTGTCCGCTGTCCCGGTCTGCCTTGCCTCTTGAGCTTCGTCCGCTGGTCTTACCCGGTTCGTTCGCTCCTCCCGGGGGGGGGGGGCTCCGCAGGTCTCGCTGACGCTGCTCGCCGTCTTCTCCCCGCTTCCGCTGGCTCTGTTCGGCTGCGCGGCTTTGCGGTGTCGCGGTTTCTTCAGCTCCGTCGGCGTCCGCTTCTTCGGGGCCTGCCGGCCGGCCGGCCACCACCTGCCTCCTCGGCCCCGTCCGCTGTCTTCCCGGGCTCTTCCGCGCTACTTTCGGCCCTGTCCGGGCGCGCCGGTGTTCCTCTTTGGAAGCACCCTCTTTTCTGGTGCTTCCCTTTCGCGGTAGTCGGGTTTTTTTTTCGTTAAAAAAAAAAAAGCGAGCCCCGTTCCGGAGCTTCGCTTAGATGTCTCCGGTCCTCATGACCGGAAACCGCCTCACCGTTTTGCGATCACAAAGTGCCAGTCTTATGAGCAGGCTTTCAAACCTCCGGCATTCCACTCTGACGATGTTGGCAGTTAGCCGCCGAAAGCTAAGTTTATCAAAGAGTTGTTAGTTTATTAAACAGTTGTTTTTATTTATCCCGGTGTTCGACTACTTTTCTCAACATGAATATACCCGGGATTCGCATTTTTAGTATAATTAGAGACTATATATATATATATATATATATATATATATATATATATATATATATATATATATATATATATATATATATATATATATATATATATATATATGTGTGTGTGTGTGTGTGTGTGTGTGTGTGTGTGTGTGTGTGTGTGTGTGTGTGTGTGTGTGTGTGTGTGTGTGTGTGTGTGTGTGTGTGTGTGTGTCAAGTGTTTATTTTTTTATTTTTTTTATTTTTTTTTTAGATTGCACCCTGTAAACCCAAATATGGGAGGAAGGAATCATTCTTTCCTTTTTGCTTGTTTCAGCTCAACCCAGAGCCATCCTGCAAGCACAAATATATATATGTTGTTTAAAATTGTTGACAAAGAAATAAGGGATTTCTGATATAGCTATTTCGAGTTTCTTAACTCTCTTCAGTCAGGGTGAGTATATATATATATATATTTTACAGGGTGCAATCTAAAAAATAACCACTTGACACACATATTCACTCCCTGAATATTAACAAAGCGGGAGAGAGCCTGTGGCTTGAGACTAAAGCTTCTGCCTAGCATGCAGACTGCCCAGGTTCGAATCCCAGAAAGGGTGAGTTCTGACTGAAGAGAGTTAAATAACTCGAAATAGCTATCTCAGAAATCCCTTATTTCTTTGTTAACAATTTTAAAAACATATATATATATATATTTGTGCTTGCAGATGGCTCTGGGTTGAGCTGAAACAAGCAAAGGAAAGAATGATTTCTTCCTCCCATATTTGGGTTTACAGGGTGCAATCTAAAAAATAACCACTTGACACACATATTCACTCCCTGAATATTAACAAAGCGGGAGAGAGCCTGTGGCTTGAGACTAAAGCTTCTGCCTAGCATGCAGACTGCCCAGGTTCGAATCCCAGAAAGGGTGAGTTCTGACTGAAGAGAGTTAAATAACTCGAAATAGCTATCTCAGAAATCCCTTATTTCTTTGTTAACAATTTTAAAAACATATATATATATATATATATATATATATATATATATATATATATATATATATATATATATATATATATATATATATATATATATATATATATATATATATATATATATATATATATATATATATATATATATATATATATATATATATATATATATATATATATATATATATATTGTTTAAAATTGTTGACAAAGAAATAAGGGATTTCTGATATAGCTATTTCGAGTTTCTTAACTCTCTTCAGTTTTAAACAACATATATATATTTGTGCTTGCAAGATGGCTCTGGGTTGAGCTGAAACAAGCAAAAGGAAAGAATGATTCCTTCCTCCCATATTTGGGTTTACAGGGTGCAATCTAAAAAATAACCACCACACACACACACACACACACACACACACACACACACACATATATATATACATACATATGTTTTCTGAGGTTTTCGCGGGTGTTTGTATGTAGGTCTTTGGTTCTTCGGGTTTTCTCCCACGTAGAATTTGAAGTGTCTTGGCAACGTTTCAATGAAATCTCATTCATCATCTTCAGGCTGGTGCTTTTGGCTTCTGCTTCTAGGAGCAATGTGTGGTCTAAGCTGTTTTTTCTTTTTAACTGCCAGTGGGGGTTTGAACTGATTGGCTGGGAGCTTGGCTATGTTCTGATTGGTTAGGGGCTTGGCTGTGCTCTGATTGGCTGGGAGGTTGGCTGTGTTCTGATTGGCTGGGGGAGTGTTCTGTTTGGGTGGGGGCTTTGTTGTGCTGGAGAGGTTCAAAGTGGCCAATGTTGCAGCTCTGGTCTGGCTCCTGGTCTGTGGTCTTGCCTCATCATTGGTTTGGGTTTGCTTTTTGCGTGGATGTGTGGAGGTGGCATCCTGTGTGGTTCTGGTGTCAATCTTAGAGTTAGGAATACGTTTGTCAATAAGGGCGGGTTTCCAAATGGCTGGTAGGCGGGAGGTATCATCTCGTTTGTTCATGCTGTGGGGGCGTTTTTCTATCTCGATGGCTTCTCTGATTATTCTGTTATTAAAATGTTCAGTTTTGGCAATTGTTCTGGTCTTTTTGAAATCAATTTCATGTCCTGTGGCTTTAAGGTGTTGGACCAGGGAAGAAGTTGGTTCCTCTCTTTTGACTGAGTTTTTGTGTTCTTCAATGCGTGCATTTATCCTTCCGTTGGTTTGTCCAATGTATGTAGTGGGGCAAGCAGTACATGGGATTTCATATACTCCTTGATTTTCTAACTCAATTTTGTCTTTAGGGTTTCTTAGGATGGTGGATATTTTTCTGTTTGTGCAGAATGCTGTTTTGACGTTATATTTGTGCAGGACTTTGCTGATCTTGTCTGTGGTGCCTTTTATGTATGGGAGGAGGGCTTTGCCGTTTTCTTGTTCTCTGTCATGGATTTTAGTGGGAGTTTCTTTTTGGATTAAGTTGGAAATCTTATTTCTTGGGAATCCGTTGGATGTTAGTACATTAGTGAGAGTGTGTAGTTCGGTTTTTAGGTGTTGTTCGTCAGCTAGGCATTTGGTTCTGGAGATGAGTGTCTTGGCTACGGAGTTGATCTGTGCTGGGTGGTGGTGTGAGCGTGCGTGCAGATAGCGGTTTGTGTGTGTTTTCTTCTGGTAGATGGTGTGTCCTAGGGAGCCACTGGATTTCTTGTAGACTAAGACATCCAGGAAGGGAAGTTGGTTATTAGCTTCTGTTTCCATGGTGAACTGTATTTTGGGGTGTAGGCTGTTGAGGTGTGTAAGGAAGTTGTCCAGTTTTCCTTTCCCATGTGGCCAGATTACGAAGGTGTCATCTACGTATCTGAGCCAGAGTTTGGGGTTTGTGATCAGATTTTTCTAGAGCTTGGGTTTCAAAGTGTTCCATGTAGAGGTTTGCAATGACAGGTGAGAGAGGTGATCCCATGGGTGCTCCTTCTATTTGTTTGTATTTTTGTCCGTTATAGATGAAGTATGTGTTGGATAGACAGTGGTTTGTCAGATCTAGGATGTGTTTGGGGGGGTTATATTTGTTTTGGATAGCTATTAAGGCTTCTTTGATTGGCACTTGGGTGAAGAGGGATATGACATCGAAGCTCACGAGTAGGTCGCTGGGCTGTAAGTTTTGTTTCTTTATGATCTCTATGAACTGGAATGAGTTGGTTACTTGTGAGGTGATGGATTCTGCATAGGGCTGTAGTTGTTTGGCGAGAAATTTGGCTAGATTTTGTAGAGGTGAGCCTATGGAGCTGACTATGGGTCTAAGTGGGGTTCCTTCTTTGTGTATCTTGGGGAGACCATAGAGCTTAGGGCATCTGGATGATTTTTCTCTTGGAATGATTCTTTGTTGGATCTCTTCGCTGATGGGAGAGGCTTTTATTTTGGATCTAGTGGTTTTCTCCAGGTAGGTGGTGGGATCTGTGTTTAGGGGTTTGTATGTGGAGTCTTGGAGTAGGTTGGTTAATTTGGTTTGGTAGTCAGATGTGTTCATGACCACCGTGGCGTTGCCCTTGTCTGCTGGTAGGATTATTATGCTGGCGTCTTGTTTCAGGTTAAGTAGTGCTGTCTGCTCCTCTTTGGTTCTTCGGGTTTTCTCCCACGTAGAATTTGAAGTGTCTTGACTAACCTGAGCACAACAAACCCCCCACCCAAACAGAACACTCCCCCAGCCAATCAGAGCACAGCCGACCCCCCATCCAATCAGAACACAGCCAAGCCCCTAACCAATCAGAACACACCTCCACCCAGTCAGAACACAGCCAAGCTCCCACCCAATCAGGTCATACCCCCACTGGCAGTTAAAAGGAAGAAACAGCTACGATCACACATTGCTCCTAGAAGCATGAAGCTGAAAACAGCAGCCTAAAGATGACGAATGGGACTTCATCGAAACGTCACCAAGATACTTTCAATTTTACGCGAGAGCAAACCTGAATAACCAAAGACCTACATATATGTGTGTGTGTGTGTGTGTGTGTGTGTGTGTGTGTGTGTTAAACTCAAGGATCTCCCAAGTTTCACACTTCTTGTAAAGAGAAATGTTTAGCAAGCAGAGGACCTAAATCAGTGGTTGTGAACCTATGGCACACGTGCCAGAGGGGGCACTTAAAACCCTCTCTGTGGGCATGTGCGCCGTTGCCCCAGCCCCGCCTCCCCCGCACTCCCTCCTCACCAGCAGCCCCTTGGAGGACAGTTGCCCCCAGGTGTGGCCCGCGTGGAGCAGCATAGCCAAGGACATGGCAGCCGGGCAGTGGGGACAAGACTCCGCCCTCGCACCCCGTCACATGCAGATGATGCTGCAAGGCGCAGACAGAGGGCATGGCCACCACGGCGCTCCTGGGCTGCCTGGGCAATCTGCAGCATGCCGTGGAGGTGGTAGGTGGCCCTGCGGGTGGGTGGTGCAGGGGGCAGGGTGGGAGGCCTGCCCCCTGCACTCAGTTTTGGGCACTCGGTCTCTAAAAGGTTCGCCATCACTGACCTCAATGGTTGGACTGACTTGTTGGGAAATGAAAATGACCTAGGATCCAGGAAATCAAAAGGGGTCCTTGTGATATTTAGGCATGGGTGACTTTGGGCCATTCAATCTCTCTCAGCCCAACCCACCTCACAGGATTGTTGTTGTGGGGAAAACAGAAGAAGGGAAGAATATTAGTTATGTTCGCTCCTTGATTCACTTACGAAAAATAATAGGCAGGATAAAAATAAATAAAATAAAATATTTCACTGAAAGTTTCTTCTCTTCACTCATATGAAATCATGGTATTTTTAAGCTATATGCTGTTAATCAAGATACATTCAAGTTTAATGGTTGTTTCTTTTTGTTGTTAAGCAAAAGGAAAAAAATGGATTTGCATCTGAATAGCAAAATTTTGAAGTTCAAATTATAATTGTCTTTCTTGACCTCAGAATAATGTAAGAATTCTCCTACATTAACGGTTATGTAAATAGCAGTAAGCAACTTCAGCTACTCTTTCTTGAAAGATGAAAACTCATTTCAACTGATTTTAAAATTATCTCACAAATGACAAGTAAAAATAAAAAAACCCAGCAAGTCTTGATTTTTAAAATATCTTAATTACCTGTTTTCAAATTTATATTTTAAATTGCTTTTGATATTTTTCTATGATTTTAATGCTTTAAAGAGGACTGAAATGTTAATATATGAATCTTCACATTTATTTCTTGATTTATTTTTGTATTTCCTTATTTGCTTTTTAGCTAAAAGAAAATGTAATATTAATGCATATGTGAGGCCACGCATTTCCAATAATATGCCATTTTAAATAGAAAAAATAGTTAAAAATATGGGAGAAGATAATCAATATTACAACCAAAAAGAAGAATGCAAGATTTGTTTAAAATACACTCTTTGTATAGTTCGCTTCACTTACAATATAAGTCACAATTATTTAGATGTTATGCTTAATGCTGTTTATTAAACGTAATTGCTTTTTCTAAGAGTATATATAGTATGTAATTCTTTTGCTTGTCCTTACACTAAACACATGACATATCATGGCATTACAGAGAAAATAAGGATGAAATATACCAAATATATGAAAGATAGAAATGTGTCCAAAATAATTAAAAATAAAACTGAAACCTGCTGATCACCTTAGTATGTATTCCCCTAAGATACTAAACAATGCAGCAATGTCAGGATTAAAGTTTCAAACAATTCATTTCCAAATTGATCATATGATTTCTTATGACTCTTATAGTTAATTTCTTTTAAAAAGAAAGGACAGCTTTGTTATTTGCTGATAACATCTCACAGCATATTCTTATTAGAAACTCATGTCTTTATTTTACTTGTACTTTATTTTACTTGAACATTTAAGCAATAGCCTCATAATGTTCAAGACTGGAGGAACTATGAGTTTCAACGTAAACTGGAAGTCAAAGAACCTAATAATTATTTCTGTATAGCCAACAGGGTTTTATATTTGTTTCTCAAACAATAGTGTCTGCTGCCACATGGTAAATTACTTCTGAAACAAAGAGCTTTCATAAATTTATGATATGAAGCACTGGTCTGCTGCAAAAATTCCACTAGACATGCTCAGGCCAATGGAAAATATCATTTTGAATCTTATTTCTTACATCCACTCAGTTTAGATATGTATATATATGAGTGTGCAACAATATATGTTATGAGCCCACAAATATACATATGAAGACATTTAGCACATAATTAGATAATGTCACAATCTTTAAAAACAGAGTGCATTTTTATATACAGATTATATTTCTGGAACTAAAACATAAATCTAGAAGTATAAAACTAGTCTTTATTTATGAGGATCAGTTTTTTTCTATAAAATAATTTGAGGAAGCCTACATACACATAATTAATCAAAAGGGAATCACAAAAGACGGTTTGTTTGTTTTTGCAGAATCCATATACTAATGCATTGCACCAAGCTTTAAAATTTAGTGTTTGTGGAAAAGCACCATAAAACTGTTAAAATGATAAAGATGCTTTCTAGCTGCTGTTTGGAATGCAGAAATATGGAACTGCGTGTTATACACAAGAAAAGAAAATGGAATGCTGGGGAAATAAATCACTAATTGATGCAAAGATCAATGCCTATGGATCCTTTAACAAGGAGGATACTTTTTTCTCTATCCTAGATTTCCTGAGCAATATTTGGATATAAGTGGACCTACTGTTGGATAAAATAATGAAATTTAAATGATCTTGTGCTAGCAATTTCATTCATCAAATAAATTGCTAACTTGCCATCTCAGATTAAAATCAATATCCTTAATTATTATTAGTCTTTGTTGCAATATATTCTACCTGATCACTTTATATGCAAATATGTAAACAATGGATATGGATGTCATTTTATTCTAAACTGATTTTCTTCTTCTTGTGGGTCATGTGTTAGAAACAGGATAATAAATGTTTATGGTTATATATATGTATTGCTATCACTTAAAAGTCTGAAAAAGCTAAAGACACATTCCAAATTTCAAATAAATAAAAACAAGGATTGAACACTTAAAACAGAAAAGATTAACAATCCACTCTCAATCTGGCAAGTTCTTTAGCTCAACTTGCTTATGCTAAAACAATTGTCTAAATGAGACCTAGATTGAGATTATGGTGAGAAGGCTCAGTTACCGGATTTTGTAACATGGAATAAAAATAGAGTACAGTGAATTACTTGAAAAGAACAAATGAGAGTTCTATATAAAGCAAAAGAATACCATAAGCAACAGAGAATGCTGGCCAAATTTTATGCCACTTAAATCTTCCACTATCATATCCTAGTGTTGTGTCCAAAATGGATAAGTATGCGCTGGAGGAAACAGAAGAATAAGATACAATCTTCTGATTATTGGTTTCAATCAATGGTGGGATTCAGCCGGTTCGCACCACTTCGGCCAAACCAGTAGCTAATTTTTTGTTGCCCAGGCCCAGAATGGACTTCCAGAAGTAGTATCCACACAGAGAACCGGTTGTTCACATATTTGAATCCCACCACTAGTTTCAATATTATATAGACTCATCTTACACCAGCATAGGAATATTGTCGAATGCTGCTCAGTTGTTTGATACTGCCCTTTCAAAATTGTGTTTACTGTTTTTATGGTACCTCCCTTCAGCATTGATTTCAGAAACATTAACCTCTTTCCTCTCTATCTGTTAGGGATTAAGGTAAGTAAATAAAGTAGTCAAACAGTGTTTCATTTTCTTCTTTTATTTTGCCATGCCTCTACTGCAGGGATCCCCAACCCCCAGTCCATGGACCGGCACCGGTCCACAGCATGCCAGAAACTGGTCCATGCAAACAAGTGAAACACCATCTGCAGGATGCAGGCAACACGTGAAACCATGCCCCCTCTGGTCCGCACAAAAACTTCTCTCCACGGAACTGGTCCCTGGTGCCCAAAAGGTTGGGGGCCGCTGCTTTACTGTATATATAAGCAACAAAACTTAAGGTTTGTAATTGGTTGAACCATTTTTTAATCCCACAAAAGAGTTATTCCCCACTTTCCTGTAGTCCAATGTGTACCTCTACTATATGCTTACAGCTCCTTTGAAAAAAGCTTTTCATTCCCACTCCATACTTGGTCAAAGTCTATATAGGAATAGAGGATACATAGTTCACACTGCATTTTTATTTGGAGAGTTGGATGTACAATTTAATCTTGAAGACTTCTTAGCAGTTTAAAGCATGTTAAAAAATTTCCTTGAAAACATATCCGAATCAAATACTGGCACAGCTACTTTGGATTTTGGTTTTCATATCCCATCTTTTGCTGTTGAGACTTAAATATTACTCGTCTGAATTTTAAGATTAACTGCCTATCAGCTGGGCAAAAGATGTACATATAATTACAATGGAGATTCCTCATCCCTATTTAAAACATAGCAAATCTTTGGTGAACTGTTTCAGGACAGTAAATCACTGCAGGAGAGAAGAGGTGTGAGAAGACTTGTGTTATGTAACCTCTTCAGCATGAATGTGACAGTTGTAGTGGCATGAAAGAAATTTGCTTTTCAGCATAGTGTGGGCACCCATAGGAGGTTATCAATGGCAAGCTTCATGGGATGCTTCTGAAACTGGCATGTATCCTGCTGACTATGCATCTGTTCAATACTGGACCAACTCCAAGAACCTAAAACCTTCTTAGTATGAGCAGTTATTAGAAAAATTGTCCAGATGTTCAAACTTCTATAGTATTATGTAGATTGATAAGTACTTTTTGCATTAGAGCTGATTAAAAGACAATGTTAGTAATGATATAATAATGCAGTTCTGTTGATAAAAGTATAGCTTCCAAAAATATTTTCAACGGCAAACAAGCCTCATGCATTCTGTTTGTCATAGTCAATGAACGAAGCTTTTCAAGGGTTCTTGATGGTTGTCAACAAAGATTCACAAATACTGGTTTAATTAGTTTTTTTAAGGCTTAAAAAAAGCTTATGAATACAAGTCTCTACTGGATTTCAATGCTCTAAGGACCCAGAAATAGATAAGAGGAAGGGTAAGAGGTCCTCAATTGTCTGGCTCATAAAACATGCAAATCCATAAAATAGGGCTTACAAATTACAATGGGCGGATTCACAAATATCATTATGGTTTAAAGTGAGGCTGAGTGCAGGCACAGAGTTACACACCATGTATTATTATCTGATAGTATTCTTCAATATGATGATCTCTAGATGTGTCAGCCCTTCAAGATGAATTAGACCAGACATGTCAAACACAAGGCCCGTGGGCCGGATATGGCCCGCGAAGTGGTTTCATGTGGCCAGTGAAGCCATCCTGGAAACAGTAAGGGAATGGCCCCCACTGCCTTGGCTCTGGCCCAGGCTGTCTGGGAGCCAATGTACAATTTTGTGATGGCCATCTATAATGAAACACATTCAGTTTTAGCTCCACAAGGCCGTTTGGAAACAGCGAGGAACCAGCCCCTGCCATGTTGGCCCTGCCCCCTGGGTGCATACTGGGGAGGTGTCACCCTTTGTGAGGAATGAAGAAATGCACCATCGCCTGGAAGTGGCCAGCAAATGGCCCTCGACTACTTCACATATCCAGCTTGATGGGCTCCAGGGGAGGGGTTTCGGCAGGCAGCAGGGCCTCTCCTCACAGCGCCGAGAGGCTGAACCAGGTGGTGTGAATCCAAAGAGAAGCATGACACCACCCAGGCCCCAGCCTGCCTGGTTTCGGCAGGCAGCGGGGTGCTCTCCTCACAGCACCAAGAGCTTAGCCAGGTGGCACAAATCTGATGAGAAGTGCAATGCTGCCTAGCCCCCAGCCTGCCCAGTTTCAGCAGGCAGCAAGGTGCAAAGCTGGCGAGCTTCGCACCACCCGTCTCAACCTCTCAGCGCTGTGAGGAGAACGCCCTGCTGCCTGCCGAAACCGGGCAGGCTGGGGGCTGGGTGGCATCGCACTAGGTGGCATCACACTTCTTTTTGGATTTGCGCTCCCGATTCAGCCTCTTGGCAGTGAGGAAAGCACCCCGCTGCCTGCAGAAACCGGGCAGCCTGTGGGCTGGGTGGCATTACACAGGTAACGTTGACTCTCACGCTGCTCATGGCATTCCCTCCCCCACAATCCACCAAGCCAGATATGTGAAGTGGGTGAGGGCCATGTGCTGGTCACTTCCAGACGATGGGGCATTTTTTCATTCCTCATGAAAGGTAACACCTCCCCAGCTGCATTTCTTGCCTGTTTTTCTCCCTCTCTCATCTCAAATATTTTCCCACCACTCTGTACTTAGGAAGGAAAGAAGGAAAGAAGGAGAGGGAGGGTCTGAGGGAAGTCCTGCCTTAGTCCTGCCCTGCTGCCCTTTCAACATCCCCTTGTCCCCTCCTCCTGGCCTATCCTGGGGGTCTCCCATCCTATTGCTAAGGAAGCTTTGGATACAAATTCCCATGGAGAGGGAATGGGCCTCCCTCTGACTTTGCCCTTGTACCTATCATGAGCAACCTGGCTAAGGAGAGCAAGCACAGCAACAGCAGCCTGGAGGAGGAGGTAAGTACAGCTGGGCACACCCTTGGGGAAGTGGGGCTGGGCTTGGTGCCATGGGTGCTTGAGGGCCAGGCTGGGCATTTGACCTCTGCTGCCCAGGGCTCCGGGCAGCCTGAACCACCATTCAGCCCCCCCCACATGGCCTGAGAGGAACAGTGAAGCTCCTCCAGTGGACCATGCCTTGGCACTTGCCCTGGTCCCACTCCCTTCTGCCAGAGATCCTCAGATCTGTCCCACTCTTGGCCAGGGCCCCACAGGCATCCTTGACGCGAACGATGTAGAGCTGGCCATGCCCACCCAGTAGGCCACACCCATTCCATCCATGCCCATCCAGCTTCACCCACCCAGCCCCCCAAGGGAAACCGCAATGCTGATGTGGCCCTCAATGAAATTGAGTTTGACACCCCTGAATTAGACTATGATATCCATCAGGGATACTACTACTAGTTGAAGTCCAGCATAATGGTAAAGGATGTTGACTGCTGTTTATTCAATAATATCTGGAAGATGAAAAGCTACCACTCCTTGTCTGAAATAGAAATTTAGAGAGAAATAATCTAACCTTGCTGACCCCAACATTTCTAATAAGATGGCAGAGGAAAAGAAATATTTCGTTTATAATTTCTATTTGTAAATTTATTAGATGTCTATGTGTTGTTGTTTACACTTAATATAGTCATCCACTCTAATGTTCCTTCCTATTGTGGTTTATTGTAGCTCTATATCAATTAGGTGACATTTAATCTCTTTTGTTGTGAGATTTTGTGAAATAAAAACAGCTAATTTCAAAAACAATTAAATTAGCATCACAATGACAATCTCCTGTCATTGCAATTAAGGTAATCAAAATAATATGCTAGATTTATAACTGCTGACAAAGTACACAACATCTCCATTTATTTCATTTCCAAGAACATTTTTAAATGACAGATACATACTTACTCTGGAAGAACATTTTCTTCATAACTAGACTTTGATTTTTTTTTAAAAAATCCCATCATTTCTAAGAACAAGCTTATTTAGTAAAATTAAAGCTGACACGAAATCTGGAGTGGAATAACAGTGGAGATTTTCTCTTGATTCCGAGAGAATCCATATTATCAATTTTGATTTGGTAAATCAATTCTAATAATTTACACCCATGTGTCATGCCCCCCCAATTTTTTTAAGAGAAGTTTTATTGGTTTTTTGATTTTTAAAACAAAGTACTCAAGACACACCGTGGTGATAGGGTGGTCAAACATCCGCAAACAAAACATATATACATAATTCAATCAATACATCAAATATTCCCTCTCTTTTTCCCTTAAGTAACGTATTTTATTTAAAATAATCCAATTCTAGCTTAAATTTATTCAACCTAAACCTGTTTTTAAAGCTTTATAAATTTACACTACCATAATCAAAATAACTTTAAGTACAAACATTATCAGTTCAGGTATCCCTTCCAAATATATTCTAATTCCTTAATTTTATCATAGATCTTATTTATTTCTTCTTCCACTAATATCCCTTATTTAAAATAAAATATTAATCTATCCTATACGTATCTAATCCATCAATCAATCTCTTTAAACTGACAAAATAAAGTTAACTCAACATTACATAATAATTTTCTTACATATATATATTCCATTAATCACCCCTTTTTCTCTTACTTTTTAAGCTGAAAAGATAATATCAAACCTTAAATCATTTCAATCCATTGGCTTCTTCTTCTGCCAGATAGGTTTCCATAACAGAACTTCCCTTCCAACTGATAAGTCTCTCTTTATTGCTTGCAGTATCATTTGAATCCATGTAAACCATCTTGGCCTTTGCATTGGCCCTCTGTTTCTCTTAACCATAAAATTTCGCTGCTTTGACATTTCAAATCTCAGTCTTTGCTTTTCCTGGTCCTCAAAACCATAGGTGAACTGCTTATCAGGCAAAGTCAATTTCTCTTTATTCTCAGTTAAGTCCTCTTCTTGTGTAGTCTGTTTTATAAAATAATCAGAAGTAGTTTGAGAGTCAATTTTGAAGTTTAAAGGAGAGATTCTGGCTCTTAATTCTATAGTAAACTCTTTCATTGTAGCACATATTTCTTCTTTAGTCTCATAAATCTTTTCCAGAATAAATTTACAATTTAAGTGTGAATGCAGCTCCATTTTAAAAGTTATTCAGCTGGATCAGGTTATCTTTCTCTCTCAAAAAAAAAAAAAAACAGTTTGAAAGCCAAACATCTCATCTCCACATAGTCAACAATTACAATATTAGCTTTTGGCCAGTAGATGTCCTCAGTAAGCTAAAAAAATCTTTTTCAAGAGTCATTTTTTCCCCTTTCTTTCTATTTTTTAAGGAAAAAGTGGAGAAAAGAAATACTCTTCCAATATAAGATAGTAATAGCGCTCAGCAAGGAAAAAAAACAACAGCATAAACTGATAATACAGCTCTTAAGAAAAAAAATTCGGTACCCCAAAACATGTATAAAAAAGATGTAGTCTTTAAAATTTTGTTTTATTCTTTTGTTCAATGCCTTCCTTCCCAAACAAGTAGAAGCTGCTTTTCCAAGCCAGGGAAATAATTCCAACAGGGCTCTTACAGGCAAAAAAAAAAAAAACAAAGTGGAAGGAAAAATAATTCAGGATGGAGAGAGGGAGGAAATGTCTCACCCGGATTCACCATGGTGGTTCTTTATGCTTAGATGATTTTCTGACTTCAGCTGGCACAGTGAAGTGATCAGCCATTTTACTGACCGATCTTCTTCTCCATCGGCCCTACAGAGTTAGCTCGGACTGTAGGAGGAGCCGCCGCTCCACCGCAGCTGAGCAAAAGCCTCCTCGACGGTGGTTGCCCCTCCAGGGCAATTTAAGACCCACATAAGGGTCTACCGGTAGAGAGAAAAGCAGCCAACGAAGAGCGACAGCTCTTCATATGGCTGAAGCTGCCTGATCCGGAAGCGGAAGTCTTTTTTTTTTAAGACAAGTTTTATTGGTTTTTTGATGTCATGCCAAAATTTGATCCCTTGAATTTTTAACTGACCATTACTTAGAATCACCTTTACCTACTCATTGTTTGCTTGTTGAATAAAATCTTATCCTTAGGGCAATTTTAGGCATCTTATTTTCAGTGAGGCATATATTCCTATAAAAATAAACATGTAAATTGGTTGCTGTGTGCATTTTACAAGCCCAGAGAAAATTGCATTTCAAAGACAGTATGCACCCAATTATAAAGAAATGACTTAAACAAAATGGCAATAAGTGCAGGTACCATAAAGACAATCTCAATTAAAAGTTACAATGAGAAAGATACACCATAATATATCTTAATTGCCTTTTCAAAATCTTAAACAGAGTGGAATAGAAGACAATTCTGACTGTCCGTCCATTACCCTGGGGGGAGAAGTTTTGTCCCCCTCGGAGAGGGTTCGCAACTTGGGTGTCCTCCTCGATCCACAGCTAAGTTTGGAACATCATTTTTCGGCTGTGGCGAGGGGAGCATTTGCCCAGGTTCACCTGGTGCGCCAGTTGCGGCCCTATTTGGACCGGGAGTCACTCCTCACAGTCACCCATGCCCTTGTCACCTCGAGATTCGACTACTGTAATGCTCTCTACATGGGGCAGCCTTTGAAGAATGTCCGGAGACTGCAAGTAGTCCAGAATGCGGCCGCGCGAGCTGTCTTGGGTCTCCCAAGACATGCTCATATCACTCCAGCTCTCCGCGAGCTGCACTGGCTACCTATTGGTCTCCGAACACAATTCAAAGTGTTGGTTATGACCTATAAAGCCCTTTATGGCAATGGACCAGGATACTTGTGGGACCGTCTTCTGCCTCATGAATCCCAGCGACCGGTTAGGGCGCATAGGGTTGGCCTCCTATGGGTCCCGTCTGTTAGACAATGTCGTCTGGTGGGGTCTAGGGCAAGGGCCTTCTCCGTTGCTGCCCCAGCCCTCTGGAAACAGCTTCCCTCAGAGGTTCGTACTGCTTCCTCCCTCCTAGCTTTCCGGAAAGCACTGAAGACACATCTATGCTGACAGGCTTGGGGCATATGAGCTGTGCTCTGCCCCTCGGCCCTAAGAGTGTCCCGCCACCAGCAGCTGTGAGCGGAATGTGTTTGTATGTTGTGTGATTGAAATTAATTTTTAAAATTTTTAATTTAATTATGTTTTTTAATTGTGTTGTTGTTGTGAGCCGCCCTGAGTCTTGTGAGAAGGGTGGCATATAAATTAAATAAAATAAATAAATAATAAATAATAAATAATTATCGTTTTGTAAAGACTAATGAATCTTTTCCCCCCTAAGAGACGCATGTTTGATCCATGGCATTCTGACCTAACAGTAACAAGCAGAAACATTTCAATTTACATTTTCTAAATGGCCTGCTTTAGAAAATTCCTTTTACCATAGTCTTGTCTCTCCTGAAGCAAGTTTATCTGAGCTCATGCTTTAGGAGCCTTTTGTAAAACAGCATTTCAAGTTTTAAGGTAGGTCCTTATTCCCAGCTTTTCAGAATAAGTGTTTAAAAATGAGAAAATGTTTTCCATTCCACTGTTTCTGTTTTTCAGCATGTCATATTTTCTCCATTGTTAGGAATGCATTATATATTGCTCCAGGTCCTGTCAGCCAAGGAATGTTGGCTGGCGGGGACCAGGAGACATCCTTTTTCTGCCATAGTGCCTGCTTTCTGGAATCTCCTCCCTCCTGAAATTAGGATGATCCTGACTCTGTTCAGCTTTGGTCAAGAGTTGAAGATCTGGTTATGTGCCGCCCTGGGATGTGTGAAGAGCCCCATTTCCTAGCTTTATTGGCACCTATAGATTATAATATCTCTTGGCTGCTATTTATATTTAATTTATTTTTTGTAATGTAGTTTAACTCTTTTAATTGCTTTTATGATTGTTCACCATCCAGAGTTACTGGTTTGAGATGGGTGTTTATACAAATTAATTAATTAAAATAACGGATCTAGAATTTACACCAATTATATAATGGACTGCCGGAGACATTATTAGTCTGGAGTTGTTTCTCAACTTGGTAACCTTAAGATGTGTGGACTTCAACTCCCAGAATTCTTGCTGGGGAATTCTGAGAGTTTTGTTGTTCTTATTTTAAGCCTGATTCCAGTGAAGTTGAAGTCTACACATCTTAAAGTTGTCAAAGATGAGAAACACTGTTTTAGGGGAACAGTATTAAGCTGAAATGAAATACAGTTTTGCCATTTGATCACAAAACACAGAGGTGAATCTAGTCAGTGGTCTTTGTATCTGTTTTCAAAATGAATTACAAATTAGAGAACTTAACATATAATAACCATACATTAACCTTTAGCATTTTTTAGAAAAGGTTATTTTTTCAAGAAACTGGGGTAATGTAATATTTGTATATTTTTAATGCACTTCTGTATTTTACTTCAAGCTTACATTGTTATGCTTTCACAGCAGAAAAAATTAAGAGCTTTTTGACACCTTAGGCAAGAAATATAATATGACATAAATTTATTTCATGATGTTAGTATAAGTGATAAAAGATTATTTCCACAGAGTGTCTTGCAATATTAATAATGGACATCAAGTTGCAAAAAGCAGTAAATTTGTTTTAAATGCAGGGTTTTTTTATTACAGAGATTCTGTTATGAACAACTTTGATCATACTGACTGCATAATAAAAATACTGTAGGCTTATATAATTCATTCTTAAGTACTTGCCTTCCAAACCCTTACATAAAAGTTGTTAATAACCATGTTTTGCATTCTCATTTCAGGTTTATAATTCTGTTTTTCAGAACGATTCAGTATGATTACATTATAGAAATGATCAAGGAGTCATTGTCTTTAATAATTATCAATGGCTGTTAATTCTTTTAATTCCTTATATACCTAAAATGGAATAAATAGAAATAAAGTGAGGTGAATCATTCCTTAGGTACCTGACTAAAATCCCATCAATACTGAAATTCTTTACTCTGTACCTACTGAATGTTTTGAGCCATTTTTAATGTCAACTTGAGTGCAATATCCACACAACATTTACTAGCAGGATAAAATTGGTTCTTTTCAGATGAGGTTCATTCAACATTTTTAATACAAAATAGAATAGAATAGAATAAGAACATAAGAACATAAGAAGAGCCATGCTGAATCAGGCCAAAGCCCATCGAGTCCAGCATTCTGTGTCACACAGTGGCCCACCAAATGTACATGGGGATCTTGAGCAGAAAGAGAAGGCAAAACCCTCCCTTTCCCTTGACCCCCAAACAAATGGTACTCCCAAACAAATGGTAATAGAGCTGGAAGGGGCCTTGGAGGTCTTTTAGTCCAGCCCCCTGCTCAAGCAGGAGAACCTATACTGTCTCAGACAGGTGAATGTCCAGTTTCTTCTTTAAAATCTCCAGTGATGGCGCACCCACAATTTCTGGTTGATTGTCCTCAGGAAATTTCTCCTTAGTTCCAGGTTGCTTCTCTCTTTGATCAGTTTCCAACCAGAAGTAGGATAACAATATTTTAAACAAACTAATGTACCTGTCTAAGGGGAACAAGAACACAATGCCCATAACTTGAGCTTCCCCAAGGCTGATTAGAGTAGCTAGATGCTTCTATAGAACTTATAAAAATCCACAAACTATCTTGGGGTAGAAATATCTAGAATTCTTCCTTGCTCTAATAATTAACAGTTGAAGACTTCAAACATATCATGCACACTGTAGTAGAATGATCAACGTGAAGGAACATAAGCATCCAAACGAGCATGTTGCTTTCATCAGGATGAGCACCGTACCCAAAAACTGATTCAGAGAAATTAAATTGGTTCAGTGAAGGACATTGAAGCTACAAATTAAGTCCAATAAAGAGAAAATGAAGATGTTGAATATGCTTAACTTTGAGGAAAGATAATGGAGTGAAGATATACGACACCAGACTTCAAGATCTCATGTAAAAACAGCCAAACCATATTCTTTCTCATTCAAGAGCACAGGTGTCATGTTTCCGAAAGTAGAAGCTCTTCAAAGAACTTTGAGGCATTGTTTTCCTTAAAGAATCTTTTTAATTACTACATAGCTTTGGCTCGTACATAATGAAGCCAAAAACTGAATTCTCCTTCCTCCAATCACCCGTTAACAAAGCATAAGTCACTCCTTCATTTAACAGTCATCAATCACATTCTCCAATTAGTTTGAAGTGTGAACTTTCCCTCCCATATCTCCTCTGGTTACAACTAACCTTGAAAATACTGTACTGAAAAATTGTTATGGCTAACTATTCCCCGAGTACATACTTTTCCCCCTCCCTTCCAACATTGTCTAACTTTAACTCTAGAAGTGATACACAGGTTAAATAAAACATGTCTGCTTCTTCATATATTGTCAAGCAAGAACATCCAATGTCAGCAGCCTTGACAACAGGGCTATGAAAAAGGGATTTAAATTACAGGAAGGCAGCTTTTAATTGAATTTTAATTGAATGTTTATACTACCATGTTTCCCCAAAAGTAAGACCTACCCCAAAAGTAAGCCCTAGCTTGATTTTTAGGGGTGGGCCTAATAAAACCCCTACCCAAAAAGTAAGTACTAGTTTTGGGGTGAGGCACACATCTAAAAATCAAGCTAGGGCAGGGGTGGGGGTATGGAACTGCTCCAAGCGGCCCACACCTGCTGACCATTGCAGCCAGGCCTCTCCTCGCTGGCCCACTTCTACGGCATTTCCAGGCCTGCATTTTGCAGTCCTTTCCAGAAGGCCACTGCAGCCAATAGCTTGGTTCTGTAAGGCCTGCACAGCTGAGAACCGAACTATGGATTGAATCCATAGCTCAGTTCTCGGTTGCACAGGCTTTCCGGAAAGGCTTTTGATTGTGAAATGCAGGCTGAGCTCCATTCTCAGGTGCAAAATGAAGCTGTTCCTTTGATCCCAGCAAAAGTGGGCTGGCTGGACGGGGTTGTCAGTGCCAGAGGTGAGTGGAAAAGACACCCCCCCAAAAAAATAAGACCTGGTGCCTCTTTTGGAGGAAAAAAAAAAGACAAAACCGGGTCTTATTTTTGAGGAAGCACAGTAACTGAAAGAGTTTGATGGTTAAGCTAGAGAGATGATTGGCTCACTTTCACTATGTTCAGAGACCCTAGACCAGTGGTTCTCAACCTTTTTAATGCTGCGACCCCCAACTGATCGTAAGTCGAGGACTATCTGTATTTCCCTGCCCAGGAGCACCGCGCATGCGCGGTGCCGCCCCCTGTGCCGGCCAAGGCGTAGCTGGCAAGGGGCAGCAACGGTGCAGGGCGACTACTGGCTGGGCCACCAGCTGGCCCAGCCCAAGGGAGGTAAGGCACCCGCTGGGCCCCATGCAACCCTCCCTGCGCCAGCTGCTGCCCCGCTAGCCTTACCTTGGCCACCGCCCATTCGGGGCAGCGGCAGGCAGGCCCAGGCACTCCTGGGCGGCCACGGCAAGTGGCAGCGATGGTGCAGGGTGACCACTGGCTGGGCCATCAGCTGGCCCAGCCCAAGGGAGGTAAGGTACCCGCCGGGCCCCATGTGTGCCAGCAACCCTCCCTGCACCGCCGGCCTCCCACCTCCCACCCCTGGCCCTCTTTTACTTAAATTTTTAGTAGTTGCTCAGCAGGGAGGGGTGGAAACTTCCAGACAGCTCAGACTTCGCTGCAGACAACTAGCAGCACCGTTTGCAGACTGGGACTTTTGGCGGGCTCAGCAGGGCAGAGACAGCCTGGACAATTTCTATTGGCTTTTGAAAGCCAATAGAATTAGACTCTATTCAAGAGAGTCTATTCTATTGGCTTTCAAAAGCCAATAGAATAAGAGGGAGTAGCACAGCTAAGGAAAAGGGGGAAAAATGGTGGACTGCGTTGTTTGGCGACCCCCGTGAAATGATCGTTTGACCCCAAATGGGGTCGCGACCCACAGGTTGAGAACCCAACAAAAAAACAAAAATGGCGGACCGCGATGGGCTGATCCGCGCATGCACGGCGCGCGCGACAAAAAATAACAAAAAAATGAAAAAAAAACCAAAAAACCCAAAATGGCGGACCGCGACGGGCCGATCCGTACATGCGCGGCACGCACGACAGCCCGAACTGCGCATGCACGGCGCGCACGCAACAAAAAAAAACAAAAAACAAACAAAAAAACAAAAACAAAATGGCGGACCGCGGTGTCCAGCAACCCCCGTGAAACGGTCGTTCGACCCCAAATGGGGTCGCGACCTATAGGTTGAGAACCGCTGGTCTATACTAAACAATAGCTGTTTCTCTGTGATTCAGAGAACAGCAGTTATACTGCCTTCAGTTGTTACATGATACTAAACTACTTGCAGGGTTCTAATTTTTGGCACTTTTCACTAAAAATAATTTGAAACTCATGTACTTCCCAACCAGTCATTTAAAAGCATAATCATAAAAAAATTAAAATTGAATGCCCTTCTTATATTCTCTTTTGATCAGCTTCAGTTACCATGTGTCTCATCAATCCCTCGTTTTCTTACTTATCGCATATTATATCTGACAGCTTTATTAAATGATCTATGTAATCTAACAGTTTAATCTGGTATTGTTAGGTGATGAAATATCAAGAATTTAGAGGGCAAAAGTAGAAGACATATTAAAAGATGCTACAAGAAGAATACGATTAGTAAAGTAGCCATCAAAAAATTAAACACACTGTACTCATAAAGTCACAGAATATAGTCATTACAAATTGATCCATATTTAGAAAATCTTAGCAAAATATTTTAAATCCCAAAATTATAAAAAAATATATACTATATTTCATCTCACATAAGACATCCATAAATTAATTGTAAAGAGGTTCTTTTAAAATTATGTTTGCAAAATTGGTGTTCCTAGACTCCCTCTACAGGTAGAAATGAAAATATTTCATAATGAAAAATAAACATTTATATCTGATTTTTGTTAGTTCCAAATATAAATAAATAAGTAACATCCTTTTTTTTTTGCTAAGACACTTCAAAGGGCATTTGAATGCAAAAGAATTAAAAGTAGCAAGCTGTATTTGAACATATCTACTAAGATGTTATGTGAATACAGCTAGAATTCTAGGCTGTGACTTCATTACTGAAAGGATCTGCCCCTAGGCATTGGGTAATAAATCAGATAAGCAAATTCATAGTTCATTTTAATGATATATTTGTATGCTGAGGTTCATGCATAAGCATCTATTTTCATTGTCTTCTTACATTATTTCTGTTATTAAAGAAGATATTGGGTTAAAAATATATGATCCATGAAAACAAACCTGAAAGTTTATTCACATGCATACACACACAAAAACACCTTTTTAAAGATTTTTTTAGATTTAGGCTTTTAAAATTTGTGTGTGTGTGTGTGTGTGTGTGTGCATGTATTAGTTTTTAAATTCTGTGTATTTTTTAATTTTTAAAATTTCTGGTCTATGACTATAGTAAAAGATTTGATTGATTTTGCCTGAACATTATTAAAAAAAATGGATTTGTTGCATCCCCTATATCAGAGGTCCCCAACCTTTTGAGCACCAGGGACTAGTTCCATGGAGAATGGTTAAATTATCCTATTTATCTTTACAAATAAGATGACATTACTGTAAAACTGTTCATTTTTTTTAAAACAGACATGGCTCCTGTCAGGATAATTTAAAAGCCTGACTGCAGGTATAGTTAAAAATATTGAGAAGGTAGTTGGAATGGCATGATCAAAGGAGGACACATCTTCAGTGGCACTCTCCCAGACATCTTCTTGTTTTTTACCACATCCACTTGCTGCTTTCCAATATTTAATTTTATTTATTTATTTTTATCCTGTCTTTATTATTTTTACAAACAACCCCAAAGTGAAAAATACACATTTTCTCCTATTTTCCCCACAACAACTACTCTTTGAGATAAGTTGGGCTGAGAGTGACTGGCCCCAAGTCACTCAGCTAGTTGTCATGGCTAAGGTGGGACTTGAATTCATGGTCTCCCATCTTCTAGCCTGGTGCCTTAACCACTAGACCAGATTCTTGGAATATAATATAAATCAAACAAATGTGCAACAATATGCAACTAAAAGCAGATCTGCATTTGTTGCTTGATTTATCAACATGGGCTATCCCAGTGATGGCGAACCTTTTAGAGACCGAGTGCCCAAACTGCAACGCAAAACCCACTTATTTATTGCCGGGTCCCAGGTGGGCGTGGCCTACTGGGTGAGCATGGCTGTGGTGGTCATGGCAGATTGGGTGGGTGTGGCCAAGGTGGGCATGGTCACCTTGATGTTGCTCATGGGGAAGGATGCCTGTGGGGGCCGGACACAGTTGGGGAAGATCCAGGGGGTCTCTGGCAGATGGGGCAGTGGGATGGAGGCTCGTCCTGCAGGGTGAGGCGAGACGAGGCAAGGCGAGGCAGGGTGGGGGTGCCCTTGTTGCAGGGCAAGGTGAGGCAGGGGCCAAGGCAGCTGCTGCCTGACACCATCGGCCCCCGCCACACAGAGGACAGCAAGCGCATGGGGACCGACAGTGTCCATCAGCAGCCACCGCCTGCCGGCCCCTCGACCAGCGCACTCTGGGGCTCTGCAGCCCGCTGCCAGCAGTTCAGAGAAGCCACCTCTGAGCTGGACAACTGGCTGACAGCTGAGGAGGTGATGCAGTGGGTCGTGCCCAGGAAAAGGAGAGCATGTGAGGCCAGGAGGGACGGGATGGCGGGGAGGGAAACCAGCGATACTGGGATGCATTTGGCCACATGGGACCTCAGCGAGTTAGTGGGCGGCTAGTTGAAGAGGGACAGTTGCCATCTCCGGGGCATGGCGCGCATGCCCACAGAGAGGACTCTGAGTGCCGCCTCTGGCATGCGTGCCATAGGTTCGCCACCACTGGGCTATCCACTGCTTCTGAGTGGATATTTTTGTCATCCACCTTCTTCCAGCCCATTTCATAAATGCTGCGGTCCCTCCTAAGCTAACCTAAGCCCATGGAGCAGATGCTCTGCAGTGCTTCCTTTTGATTTAGTGACAGCCCTAACTTCTAATTGGCAATAGTGCTTGGCATCCCCCTCCCCTCCAGCAACTGGACCTGCCTCATGCAGCCATTTCATCTTGGACTGTTCTGTTGGAAACTATGGTTTGATCTCCTGTACTGATGTGTTGTTCTTGTATATTCTACTTGTATTAAAAATGGATTTCTGATCTTTGGACTGGCTGATGAACCTGACTCGGCTCTCTGAACTTCAGGCTGGATTTTGACTTATCTTTGGAACGTTCTTGTTGAAAGTGAAGCAATGCAGGCAATTTTTTTTCCAGGATTTGGATTTACATTCTTTCCCTCATCTGCTGTTTATTTATTCAGCCATGAGTAACTTACTAATATCACCTAATAACTGAAGTTTGAGTTTGAAACCTGAAACAAGGTAATACCATTTTGTTCTCTGGGTGAAGCATATTTCCCTTGCTTTTCATCCCCATCCACTATACCTTAATGTTTCCCTTTCCTTTTCCTTCCTACCCAAATCTTTAAATTACAATGTACACACATTGGAATAGAACTACTGTATAAAGTAGTTCTACTTTGCTTCTATGAAGCTGAATTATCATTTCTTCTTTGCTACATTTCCCATGGTCCTAGAAATGAAGGAGCAACTTCATCATTTCACTTTAATCATCACAATATCAAATAAAGGGAGAGAGGGAAGTAAACATTTGCATTAGTGTCAGAGGGGAAGTGAAGGCACATCTCACAAGGGGAGATGAAGGCATCCATGTATGTAAATGTCTAGGAAAGCAAAAGAAAAGAACAGAGAATAGTAAGGAGGAAATAATCCCTACCTACACAGGAGCCAGCCTGCAAGTTTGCCTTCCCAGAATGGATGGAAAGAGCAAGAAGCAAGGGAATTAGAACCTAGGGTGACCAGTCTAGATTAAGCACCAGTCATTGCAATCTTAACTGGATATTTTAAAAATCAGCTTCAAGAAAAACCAAGAGCTGCATGGAAAAGCAGCAATTTAGGATTGATCTAAATCAGAAAACCATGCCATATCATTAACTTCTTTGGATGCTTAGCTTACCTAGAAGCACTTTTTCAGATTCCATTGGAAATATAAGAGACTGGGAATGCTGTTGTCACGATTAAAACAATGGCTGCCATTTTAATTTTAACAATATTATAAAGTTATAGCATAAATGCATAAATTATTGAAGTCAAATTTTGTATTACTGCACTACAGCATTAATATTTTAGAATTAATCCAAAACCAATCAAAAATGAATTCTTTACAATGGAATTCCAAACCTTATAAAAAAAATCTTATGAAATATTTTTATAATGAATGGGAAGCAGGGATTTTGAAACAACTGAAACATGGGGGGGAGGGAATGGGGAGTAAAATACATAAAACCGTTTTTTTTTAAATAGTTTTGTAGACAGAGGGCAGCATGTGCAAACCAACCGTCAGTAGTACTTATCTCTATGCAGATTTAATAAAAGCTACTCTTACCTATTGAAGAAATTCACATTTATGGCTTTACTATTATCCCTTTTATGGTCAGTCTGTCTACTAATCTGGGAGTAAGCATTACTAAATTCAGTAGGATTTATTTTTGGTAGACAAAGTTATTTATTCCCAGAAAAATATTAAGCAGCAGAAATTTAAAGTAATATATGATTGCCACTTTCTAAAAGGAATACAGGACAATAGGAGTTAAAGAAAGAAACCAATTATGTGTTATAAATGACAAGAATAACATTAATGTCAATAATATTTATGGAAGAAAATATGAAGAAACTAAATATAAATAGCTCTATGAGCTGCATTAGCTTGCCTCTGTGAAGGCTTAGTTGTAAATTGATACTGAGTATTAATCTTGAATATTAATGCCGCTTTCCCTTCATTATGGAACATTCTAGCCCCAGAGGTGAAGAAAGCCCCCAATCTCCTGGCTTTCTGCCAAGGGGGTCAAAACTTGGATCTGCCAGGAGGAGGGAGGGCACAGAGGACCAGGAGCCATAGAGCTGATTAGTCCCTTGAGAGCCCTCGCTGCCTATAATAATCCAATGTTAATGGCCATTTTAATTTTCCCTTTTTGATGTTTGTCATTATAGTACTCTATAATTTTAAAATGTTAACTCTAATTTAATTTTTAATTTTAATGTTAATTTTTTACATTATTTTATTTAACAGTTGTATTATATTGTACATATAAATATAAATAAATAAATCTTGTTTGCCTAGTTGATTAAGGTAATTCAAGCTTAATTAAACATTTAAGAATATAACATTAGCCTCTATAGAATTGTTTCTGCTTTCAGTTTCTGTTACAAAGCATAAAGTATCATACATTTTGGACTGTCGATAAAACTGGAAGAGTCCTGAACCACTTAACTAAATAGTTTTGAAGTCCTTGTTATGAAAGAAATTCATATTCAACTTGTGCTGATGGATTGCTTCAGACACAACCTGGTGGATTTAGCCAGTGAAAAACATTTAATTTACATGCAAAGTGTAACTGCAACTGCATCTGCCTGTGTTCCACTCCAACCATTATTTTCCTTTTTCTTCTTGCTTTGTTACTATACTTTTATTTAGTGAGTAAGAAAAGGGAAGTGTTAGTCAGGACACATAAAAAGTAATTCACAACACCAATTTGACAGGCATAACCTACTGAATGTATAAGATGAAATAAATAGTTTGGGTTTCTCAGGGGATTTGTGCACATTGAATCGATATTACAAAGGGCTTTTTAAATCATATGTCAACAGAGATTATGCAAATCAGCCTTGAGTGAGAGCTCCAAGTAGTACAGTAATCAATTCAATTATGCTGCTCAGCTATAGTGTTTAGGGTCTGCTTAGAAATTGTTTAGCTTCAGGATCACATCTGTGTATAACATGTGCACACAAAAAAAATAATTATGGGGCACTGAGAATAACCAATTTCTCATGGTGGAAGGTGGGAGCATATGCTAATACACATTGACAATATTTTAAGTGCCCTCCTGATATCTAGACTTCAATTCCCAGAATATTTTAGCAACATAGCCATAGCTGAAAATTCTTGAATTTTCTAAACTAAGCAAGAGATGAAATGAACAGTACTTAAAAGGAAGACTACTGTACTGTACTTAAAAAAAAACTATGGGCTGAACTAGGAAGCTGAAATAATATCGTGAAAGAGAGCAAAAAAAAAAAAAAGCACTTTTAATTTGTTGAAGAAAAAACTCCATGGATGTTTCCATGAAATCCAAGGAATTGAGCATGTAACCAAAATTACCTGATTAATTCTAGAAACTGAGAAAACTAGAATGTCACATGCTACCTTTCCTTACAACTTAGAGTGATTTGCCTGAGACAAGTCCCTTTGCCAGACATGAGTATCATGGATAAATGGAAGGCTCACAAATGCTCTATACAACATATAAATGGAACAACAGCTTTAGCTTAGCTGTTCTCTAAAAACGGAGTAGAAATAATTGTGCCAGAAATTTCCTAAACTAATAAATGAATTAGTATGTCTGACCTTCCACTATGAAAAAAATATTGATATACTAAACCAGTGGTTCTCAACCTTTTTCAGGTTGAGACCCCACTTGCGCCGCCCATGCGCGCCGTGACCCCGACCCGCGGTCCGCCATTTTGTTTTTTTAATTTTGTTTATTTTTTTGTCACGCGTGTGCCGCGCATGCGCAGATCGGCCCATCGCGGTCCGCAATTTTGTTTTTTTTTAATTTATTTTTTTCGTCACGCGCGCGCGCTACGCATGCGCGGATCGGCCCGCGTAGTGATGACTTACAAAAACAATATAGCAATGCTCACTGGAGAAGCTTACTCTCTTACAGGAAGAAGATGGAGAAGGAAGGAGATTGAAGGAGGAAGGAAGGAAGGAAAGAGATTGAAGGGGAAGGGATGGAGATGGAGATGGAAGGAAGGAAGGAAGGAAGGAAGATTGAAGGGGAAAGGAAGGAGATGGAGAAGGAAGGAGATTGAAGGAGAAAGAAAAGAAGGAAGGAAGGAAGGAAGGAAGGAAGGAAGGAGAGGGAGATTGAAGGGGAAGGGATGGAGTTGGAGATGGATGGAAGGAAGGAAGACTGAAGGGGAAAGGTAGAAGATGGAGAAGGAAGGAGATTGAAGGGGGAAGGAAGGAAGGAAGGAAGGAAGGAGAGAGACTGAGGGGGAAGGGATGGTGATGGAAGGAAGGAAGGAAGGAAGGAAGGAAGGATGATTGAAAGGGAAAGGAAGGAGATGGAGAAGGAAGGACGATTGAAGGGGGAAGGAAGGAAGGAAGGAAGGAGAGAGAGATTGAAGGGGAAGGGATGGAGATGGAGATGGAAGAAAGGAAGATTGAAGGGGAAAGGAAGGACATGGAGAAGGAAGGAGATTGAAGGGGGAAGGAAGGAAGGAGAGATTGAAGGGGGGAGACGCTGCCAAGGACGCACAAGCAGCTCCGCACAATTGCCAAGGGAGGGGGGAGGCTCTGGCAGAGAGCCTGGTGGAGAGCCAAGGGGCAGCACATTCGGGGCCTCAGAAGCTGCGCGAGGATCCGCGCGCCTCAGAGTCGCCAGCTGCCCTCTCACACCCGCCAACCTGGAACCCCCATCCTCATCCCGGCACCTCTTGCCCTCTCCTAGCTGTCCCCTGGGACCTACCTGCCCCTCCAGCCTCCTGAGCGCCATTGCAGCGGTGTGGTTGCGGGAGCTCCTATCCACGCGGTGTAGCCCATTGCACGTAAGAGGGGTGAGGCCAGAGCGCTAGCTCCCGCTCGGAAGGCGCCACTTCTCCCCTCTCAGCCCGGCCGGCTGGCCTCCGATGCACATGCGGGCATCGCCGCTGCCTCACCTTCTTCCCTGTCCCCTGGCTACTTCTGAGGCCCAGATCCCGGCGAGCTGGGAAGGAGCCGCTCCTGCCAGGCAGCCCCATGGCCGCGTTGGGTGCTGGAGGGCCGAGGCGGCCTCCGACGGCAAGGGAGGCTGGCCAGGTGGCATGGGGCAGGCTCCTGTGTGGCACAGAGGGCAGCTGGGGGCGCTGCAGCTCAGCTCAGCCACAGCGGCAGCAGCAGCGGAGCAGCCCAGTGGCAGTGCCAGCAGCAGCCAGGACCGGTCGCTGAACTAGCCCAGGGCGGTGTTGGGGGCGCGCGCGATGGCACTACGGTGGCAGGAGCAGGCACTGTTGGAGAAGGGCGCCCTGGAGGCAGAGGAGCTGGCGGAGGAGGAGGAGGGAGGCGGCGGCGGCTGGATAAAGCGATGTCTCGGTTTCTAAGACCATTGGAAATATGTGTTTTCCGATGGTCTTAGGCGACCCCTGTGAAACGGTCGTGTGACCCCCAAAAGGGTCGCAACCCACAGGTTGAGAACCGCTGATCTAACCCATGGTCACTTATGAACATGCTTAAAGGTGTTTTCTTTCTGATTAGTCATTCAGTGGTATTTTTCTCCTATTTTTCTCTTATAGTGTAAGGATTAAGATAGCTCGGGAGTTTTTGGTGAGAAACTTTGTCAAAATGTTTTTGAAAAAAATAACCAATATCTAATGACTGCTTATTTATATAATCAATTTACATTGAATGTACTTGGTAATTTTACTTGATCATTTATCTTTAAAAATTCTTTCTACCAACTTTTCTAGAATAGAAATTAAGCTAATTTGGATTTCCTCTTTGTTATGTATTAAGCAATTCAAAGGGTCTGTTATAAAGAAAGGTTAACGGATTGCATTATTTGAATGATAGACTGTCTGTCTGTATAACTTTAAGCCTTGTGTTTTAGGTGGGAATGAGTACTTTAAACTGATTGGCCACCGCCTAGTGGCAGTCCGTATAAATATAAGTCAAGCAGCTGCTAGAGCTTGCTTCTGTGTGAACCTAATAAAGAGCTGTTAATTCAACTCTTGTGTCTTCAATGTCTCACTGTTCCCACTACATAACAGTGGCGACAAAGATGGGATTATGCTGCTAGGAAGAAGAGAGCTAAGTCACTAAAGGGGTAAGACCAGGCATCAGAGCCCTAGTTGGAACCGTGTTCCCCCCTTCTGCCTATCAGTACGCAAACGCTGGAGGTAGCACCTTCCTAAGGGACCCGTCCCTAGGAACCTCACAGAAGCCCTAGCAGCATAAGACATTGGAGACGCAGCAACAGCCAAACCATGGCCAAAGTCGGCAAGTTTTCAGAGTTCGACGTAACGCACCCCAAACGATGGAGTTCGTATGTCTCAAGAGTAGAAAACTACTTCAGAGCTAACCAGGTCAGAGAAGATAATTTAAAAGCTGCAACCTTGTTGTGCATGTGTGGCCAAGCCACCTTTGATATAGTGGAGAACTTAGTCGCTCCTGCTTCCTTGGAGTCAGTCACTTTTGCTGACTTGAAACAAAGACTCAAAGAGCACTTCAAACCGAAACTGTCCATCACTGCATACAGACACGCGTTCGAGCAGAAAGAGCAGCAGTCAGATGAAACCATTGCTGAATTCATGGCCACCCTTCACCAAACGTCCTGGCTCTGCGAGTTTCCCAACCTAGAGGACAGGCTCCGGGACCAACTGGTAAATGGCCTGAGAAACAGAGACTTACAGCAAAGGCTGTTCGCTAAAGAGACCCTGACATTCCAAGACGCGTTGAAAGAAATGATTTATTTATTTATTTTATTTTAATTTGACTTCTATGCCGCCCTATTCCGAAGAACTCAGGGCGGCTCACAACATAATAGAAATCACCTAGTAAAATACATGAATATAAAAACCCCTAAGTTAAAAAAGAAAAAAACAATCATTCCACAAACATGCACACAAACATACACTCACTAGGGGCAAGATGTTAGCTGCCCCAAGCCTGCCGGCAAAGGTATGTTTTAAGCAGTTTACGAAAGGCGGAGAGGGTGGGGGCGACACGGATCTCCGGGGGAAGTTGGTGATGGCAGAAGAGGCCGCAGGTGGAGCCGTCAAGGCTTTACATCCCTCAAAGAATTTCCCCAGCCAGATGGCTGTGCATCATGAAGAGTCAGAGAGAACTGAAGTTCCAGACATTGACATTGAGATCGACCGGGTGCAGAAGATCCCAGAATTGAAGGCAGCGGCCGCTTGACAAGGCAGCCTTCTTCCCTAGCTGTCACGGCTGCGCTGGACGACGCCAGTACTCAGAATGCCAGTCCAGTTCCGCGCAGCTGTGTGCCAAGCATGTGGCAAACAAGCCACATTGCTACCGTCTGTAAAGGTCACCAGAAAGAATCGCCACGCGAACACTTCCCCAGGAGAGGTAATGGGGCCCTGGAGCAGAATAGAATAGGATTTTGCTCCGGAAGAAGGAACATTCTCAGAACTGGAGCCCATCACCCCCTAAAAGAAAAGCTTAGACTAAAAGTCAAGCTGCATGAAGTTCCATGCTCCATGGAACTGGACACTGGATCAGCTGTGTCTATAATCTCCTATAAGACTTTTAACTTCATCTGCAGAAACGGCGGAAAACGAGTCAGACTCAAGCCATCAGACTTAGTTTTGACAGATTTTCAAAACTCCCGCGTAGCGGTTAAAGGAGAAGCTACGATAAAAGTGACAAAGAGTTTGGGGGTTCCCTCACTGTTGTGGTGGAAGGCCAGCGAACAAGCCTGATTTGCTTAGACTGACTTGATGCCCTGGGCATCCATGTGACTGGCATCAACAGAACCCAAACAGCAGATTTAGCAGCTGTCTGCCAGGAGTTTGCAGACGTATTCAGTCCCAATTTAGGGAAGTACAAAGGAGCACCAATTGCTCTCCATCTTGATCCAACCATAGCCCCAATCAGAGTATAGCCTTGCAGAGTGCCTTTTGTGCTTAAGCCTGTTGTATCTGGCCCTTCTCAGCTTAGTAAAATCCACAGGAATATTTCTTTAAGAGTTTTATTTAACACAGTTCAAGAGATTCACTTCAAAGCAAGATGCTGGCAGTTCGTTTGCGGAACGGCCGAGTCTGACTTATTTACATTCAGCTTAAACATGCTCTCCCCCCTTCCAATAACTCACTCTTTATCTCTCAGGTTGTCCAAGACCTCATAAATCTTCCGTAGATTCCAAAAACACCAGAAAACTGAGTTCAAACTAACTCCTCGAGGTATCAGGCTACTACTTGATATTAACGTTGCTCGTGACAAAGAATTAGTCCCTCCTTCACCTTCTAATATAGTTTTCGATACGTCACTTCCCCCATGGCTTCCTTTTTCCACGTAACTGAAACCTCCGCCTATCAAACCTTCGGAATCTCGGATCAAGCCATATATTTTCCTGTTCCAAGTCTGACTCCCCGCTTTGAGATTCTGACCCAGACTGCATGCAAATCTCCTCACTGTCCGTCTCGGCTGCCGGGAGGGGAAAACACCCAGAGGGGCCTGGCTGCTCCTCCTCATCCTCTGACATTTCCCAAGCTGGTCTAGAGACACCCACAACAAAGCCCAAGATTGATGCAGAGTTAGATAAGCTCATTCAACAGGGAGTCTTGCAACCCATTGACAGCTGTGTGTGGGAACCTCCCATTGCTACACCAGTCAAGCCTAACGGAGAGGTGAGCATCTGTGCTGATTATAAGTGCACTATTGATAAGGCACTTCAGCAGCATGCATATCCGATACCTGTAGTTAGCCACATTCTGGCATCTTTACAAGGAGGTCATTTGTTTGCAAAGCTGGACCTGGCACAAGCTTATCAGCAACTGCCTGTGGATGACGCCTCTGCTGAGGCTCAAACAATAGTTACCCATAAAGGAGCATTCAAGGTTAGATGCCTGCAGTTTGGGGTCAGTGTAGCCCCAGGGCTCTTTCAAAGTGTGATGGAACGCACATTAAAAACATTCCAGGTGTGTGTCCTTATTTCAACAATGTTTTAATTGCTGGGGAGTCAGCAGAGATACTTGCAGAACGTTTAAGGGCTGTTCTTCAGCACTTCCACAAATCGGGGCTGAAGCTCAAAAGGGAAAAATGTCAAATAGGAGTCAACTCCACAGAATTCCTGGGTTTCTGGATCGATGGTGCTGGAATACACCCAGTTGATTCAAAGCTCAAAACTATTTTACAGGCTCCCAGACCAAAGTCAAAGGGAGAACTGCAGGCATTCCTAGGGCTACTTAACTTTTATCATGCCTTTCTACCTCACAAGGCTGCATTAGCAGAGCCTCTACACAGGCTCTTAGATAAAAGGGCACCATGGCAATGGACTAACATCCACGAAAACAGTTTCAAAGCGGTCAAATCACTGCTGTCATCAGACTCTGTGTTAACACATTTTAACAAAAAGCAGCCTATCAGTATTGCATGTGATGTGTCATCATATGGGATAGGAGCAGTTTTGAGCCATATAATGGCAAATGGGCAGCAAGCACCCAAAGCTCAAGGACACTTTCCCCGACGGAAAGAAATTATGCTCAAATTGATAAAGAGGCTTTAGCTATAGTTGCAGAAATAAATAAATTCCACAACTTCCTTTATGGTCGCCCATTCATGGTCTTTACAGACTACAAGCCTCTTTTAGGTCTGTTCACTGCAGACAAGCAAACCCCTCAGATCCTGTCTCCAAGGATGCTTTGGATTGACCTCTCCAAGGTCAATCTTTATGAAAGCCTACAATTACAGGCTAGTCCATAAGCCTGGTAAGGAAATGGGTCACGCTGACGCACTCAGCAGACTCTCCCTGCCTAATTTAGAACCAGACCCCGCACCTGCTGCACACATCCTATCAATTCAGGATTTGCCCGAATCTCCCCTTCACGCTGTGGCTGTTGAGATAGCCTCCAATAAAACTCTCAGCCGAGTTTTGACCTGGGTGCTGGGGGGGGCAGGAACCAGTCTTGGAACAGAGTTTCAGAGCTTTATTAGAAGACAGGACGAGCTGTCTGCACACAAGGGATGTATTCTATGGGGGAGTAGGGTTGTAGACCCACACACGCTAAGGGAAAGAGTCTTAGAATCTCTGCATGAGGGTCATCCTGGAATAGTCAGGATGCAGGCACTCGCGAGAAGCTACCTGTGGTGGGCAGGTTGGATACTGGGGCTCAAGTTAAAGGAAAGGATGCCAGGTTTGCCAACAGTCCAGACCTGAAATGCCTCAAGCCCCACTACATTGCTAGGAAACCATGCAAACCCCCTGGGCTAGACTACGCAGGACCCTTCCAAGTACAGGTGATCTTCATTGTAGTGGACAGTCACTCAAAGTGGCTGGGGGTAGCACTTGTCCCTTCTATGACTACTGCCAGGACCATCCAGGAACTGCGCAGAATCTTCTCCACACATGGCTTACCCGATGTAATCATATCAGATAATGGGGCACAATTTACTTCTGCAGAATTTCAGTCATTTCTAAAGTCTAATATGATTAGACATGCCATCTCTGCCCCGGTTCTCCCGGCCTCTAATGGCCAAGTGGAAAGGATGGTCAGGATGACCAAAGAAGCACTTAAAAGACTAACTAGGGGCGATTGGCATCACAAGTTGGCAAACTTTTTGCTCTGTCAACACACAACTCCATGCACCTCAATGGGTCGTAGCCCAGCGGAGCTGAGATGGGGACGTCGGCTGGACCGTCTCCATCCAGACAGAATCACAACAGAGACAGTGCAGCCCAAGCCACCAAGGAACTTGCAAGTCGGCGACTGAGTTTGGACAAGAAACTACGGTCAAGGGGCACTGTGGGTGGTAGCTGTGGTTTGTAAGGTGTCAGGACCACTCTCTTACAAAGTGGTCCTGGAAGACGGGCGCCTTTTGCACTGCCACATCGATCAGCTTCGTCGGTGGCAGGCTAACCAAACCCTCGCCGCCGACCAAGAGGAGAGCCGAGGGCTACCTGACAGCTGCAGCACGTCTCGATCTCCAGAGTCCTGCGCAATTCAAAGAAACATGCTGGATGACTCAGCCGTGGGTGAGTCGCTACCAACCAAAGGAACAGTGCCTGCAGATCAGAACTTGCTGGAGGACTTATTTTCCAACCTTTCAGGAACTGCTCTGCTCACAGACGGGTGTACAGGTCTATTCGAACAGACCAACCGAAAGGAGACAGGTCTACCTGGCCAGCAAAGACAAACAGGGGCTGGTCTACCCAGCCAGTCAAGGCAAACAGAAACTGGTCTACCTGACCTAAGCTGTCAAAAGGACTCCGGTCTACCCAGTCAACCAAGAGTAGATCGGGAGCCGCAGGCAGAAACGAGGTGATCAAAATGATTGTGGAAGCCACCTACTTATCTAAATGAATATGTACAATTTATGGATATGTATTGATTTAGAGAGAAGAGGTGTTATGTATTAAGCAATTCAAAGGGTCTGTTATAAAGAACAGTTAACTGACTGCTTTATTTGAATCATAGACTGTATAACTTTAAGCCTTGTGTTTTAGGTGGGAATGAGTACTTTAAACTGATTGGCCGCTGCCTAGTGGCGGTCCGTATAAATATAAGTCAAGCAGTTGCTAGAGCTTGCTTCTGTGTGAACCTAATAAAGAGCTGTTAATTCAACTCTTGTGTCTTCAATGTCTCACTGTTCCCACTACACAACACCCTTCCCTCACCTCACCTTCTTTGGGACTTCTGTTGCTCAAGATATGTACTGACCATGTTCTCCATAAAGCTATTCATGCCTTCAGTGATAAAATTGTGCACTACAAAACTCCACCCTTAGAGGCAGGTTCGCAACATAAAAAAAACTATCATTTAAGGAACAGGTTTTTAATATATAATTTTCTACTTGTTCAGACTAAGAATCACCTTTTCAACTTCATCTTTGTTTTTCCAGAACAATGGAAGTCTGATTCATCAAACATTTTGTTTATTTTATTTATGTGCAATAGATATAGATAAAAAATAGTAGCTGGTAGTTCTCTCCTCTAATGCTGGTTTTCTGTTTTCTGTCATTGAATTGTTTACTCCAAGAGCAAAGTCATTTATTAAAGCCATGCAAAGCATTAAAAAGGATCTTTCACAAAGAACCCTGGCATGAAAAAGGCACCCCTCTCAAATCATTGGAGTAGTTCATTCTCTTGAAGCTCAACATGGCTACTTCAAAGACTTTCTTAGCTAGCCTTTGCATGCACAGCTGTAGTTTTACTTTGCTGGCCATACTTCATAGTAAACATGTGAAGCCAATTTCTCTGTGCTAAAACAAAATAGTCAGTTTGCTAAAAATAAGTTATACAAAAGTAAATTGAAGACTGGGAAGTAGTGATTTTAAATGAAGAAATCTAGAGGCCTGGAAGATAAAAAAAATAGATTGAGAAAGAAGCACAAAAGTGGAAAATAAATTGATAGGGAAAAGGGAGATAAGGCATAACTTTCCAATACAAAGTTACAAGTCGCTATGTGGTATGTAGAAAATGTTTGTTTAAAACAGATAGGGCTACCTTGAGTGTGGACAAAATTGTTAAATAACCTGCTATTATTGCTAGTTGTACAATGTATTTCCCTCCTTAAAGGGGAATTCTGCAAGATACATATTTTGCCGAAAATATAACATCATAATCTGGATCTTAAATCTTCATATATATTTTTTGGAATAGCTTCAGTACCAGTGTAGTTGATGCATAGTGGGGAGCAGAAGAAACAATCTGTCTGTGAATACTTGCTGAAAGCTTACATACTTGTTATATTCACTAAGTTCCAGAAACCTGCAGTTGATAAGTTACTGACCAATTAAACACAGCATGAAATTCTTATTCAGCTTCTGGATGATTTGACTTTGAAGAGTATGAATTTATTGCAGTAAAAACCATCATTTTCTAGCTTTAGTATTGTAGTAGTATTGTTTATGTTCCCTTCAAAAATTAATACCCTGAGGGCAGCCTTATCATAGTTTTAAACTGATTATTTAAATTGCTGATTTAACCTATGATTTACATTTGTTTTAAATTAGTGGTTTCAATAAAATTTATAGTTTGTATATTTTCTAAACATACCTCCTGGTTGATTTCTATAGCAATTAAAATTTCATTTATATTTCAAGTTTTTAATTAGGTAAACCACAGGCTTTCCACATACTATAATTATATATGTCTGGCCACTTTAATGGATGACGTCTGGCAGGAGAGAGGCACAATTTTTTTAATCTTTAATGTAGTGATGAAACTGAAAATTATGGATACGTAATCCCCAGCCAAAGAATCTGTGGAGTCTACCTGTTGTAAATGGATGCCTATTTTAAATGTATATGAAATCTGGAGGTGATCATAGAATTATACTTGGAGCACCAAGTGATCTCTGAGATCAGGAGTTTTTATTACCATAAATTATGCACTTTGCTAAATAGAAAGAGCCTAGACACTGCTGTTTATATTTTATGAAATATAAACTGTGAACTTTAAAAAATCAGCAAACAAGAATATAAGCCATTGAAGAGAAAATGCAAAAAGTACAGTACAATTCCATTTTTCATGAAAATGATAAACACTAACTCCCAATGTTTTTCAGAATTATGGGGCTTCTAGGGATTGTGATTTAACAATTTCTGTGAAGCTACATATTCTTACCTCTAAGGAAAAAGATGATCATTATGAAAAAGCCTGAACAAAATACAGGTAGTCTTCAAGTTACGAACGTAATGGAGCTTGCCCATTCCATTTGTAACTCGAAAATTCGTGGGAGTGAATTTCGTACCTCGAACAAGATCATTCCCTTGCTCGTTAAGACGCACACACAGCTCATTAAGTAGACATGAGGTACCTCAGGGTGGGTAAGGCCATGGAGGGCCCGGTGATGGAATAGGCCCCCAAGGCCTCCCTAACCCAGTAAGATACTTCATGCTTCCCCCTCCCTTCCTGCTGTGCTGGACTCACTTATCTTGCAAAAATCCTCTCTGTTGCGGTTTCTTTCCCTTTGAGGGAGAGGAGAGTCAGCTTGGAAATGCTTTTCGGGTCGACAATGGAAGCTCCTGGGTGCTGTAATATTGCGCGAGTTCAAAACAGATCATGGTCCCCAGAAGCTTCCATTTGGGGGGAGAGTGTTTGCTTAGTTTGCTTGCCTATGGGGCAAAGTGTGGAATCGGAGTCTGCTGGGCCCAGGAACCAATGCCATCCAGCCCACCCGACCTACTCCTTGCCTGACCGGTGGTAGACCAAATCCTAATTGCTCTTCTCCTTGTCGTCCTCCCAACTCAAGTGGTGGCAGAAGCTTGAATTTCTCTGCTCCATATGAAAGGAAGAAACCAGAGGCGCAGAGCAGGATTGCTCTCAAGAAGACGTGGGTGCACTGCTTGCTCGCATGTGCCAGCCGTATTGAGAGCAATCCTGCTCTGTGCCTCTGTTTCCTTCCACTTGGACGGAGTAGAGAAATTCACGCCACTGCGCTCAAACACTTTTTATCTGAACGGAGACATTGGGGAAATGGGGAGCTCCTTCTGTGTGCAAATGCAACACTTGAAAATGCAGCAAATCGCTGCATTTTCAACTATCCCATTTGCTCCCCATTTCTCCAAGGTCTTCTTTTGGATAAAAGGTGTTTGAGTGCCTCTTGGAGCCTTGGAAACGCAGAGATTTACTGCATTTCTAATTGTCGCTAGGTGCTCAAACACTTTTATCTGAATGGAGACCTTGGGGAGATGGGGAGATCCTTCTGTGTGCAAATGCAACGCTTGAAAATGCAGCGAATCGCTGCATTTTCAACTACCCCATTTGCTCACAGAGTTCCTCACCTCCCCAAGGTCTCCTTTTGGATAAAAGGTGTTTGAGTGCCTATGGGACCCTTGCAAACACAGAGATTCACTGTGTTTCCAAGTGTCCCTAGGCATTCAAACACTTTGTATCTGAATGGAGACTTTGGGGAGATGGGGACTCCATCTTTGTGCCGAATGCAACACTTGAAAACACAGTGATTTTCTGCATTTTTAAGTGTTGCATTCATATACAGAAGTATCTCCCCATCTCCCCAAGGTCTCCATTCAAATAAAAGGTGTTTGAGCACCTACTAGAGCCTTGGGAATGCAGCGATTCTTTTGCGAGAGTTCAGGTATCCATTCTGTGCAAAAGAGCATGGGTGCCTGAACTCACATATTACAGCATCTAGGAGCTTCCTTTGACTCTCCTTTCCCTCAAAGGCAGAAACTGCAGCAGAGGAGGCAAATATTCTCAAGGTGAGCCTGGGGAGGAAGGAAGGGAGGGGGAAAGCCATTGTGGAGACCGGGGGGGGGGAGATAGAGTGAATGTTGTAGAGCCTCTGCAGTCATTCGTAAGGGCAAACAACTGCTGTGGTGCTGCAACATTCATACTTTTGGAATTTTCTCGTAAACACATGGGGCACTTATCACGTAACTTCAAACAAACGTTAAGTGAATGCTCATAACTCGGGGATTATCTGGCAAAGAAGCCTTTACAACCTTTTTTGGACATTTTAATCTGCCCATCCTGGCAATTTCTACTTATTTCCCTAAACCAGCGGTTCTCAACCTGTGGGTCGCGACCACATTTGGGGTCGAACGACCATTTCATGGGGGTCGCCAAACAACACAGTCTGCCATTTTTCCCCCTTTTCCTTAGCTGTGCTACTCCCTCTTATTCTATTGGCTTTTGAAAGCCAATAGAATAGACTCGCTTGAATACAGTCTAATTCTATTGGCTTTCAAAAGCCAATAGGAATTGTCCAGGCTGTCTCTGCCCTGCTGAGCCCGCCAAAAGTCCCAGTCTGCAAATGGTGCTGCAAGTTGTCTGCAGCGAAGGCGAGCTGTCTGGAAGTTTCCACCCCTCCCTGCTGAGCAACTATTAAAAATGTAAGTAAAAGAGGGCCAGGGGTGGGAGGTGGGAGGCCGGCGGGTGCAGGGAGGGTTGCTGGCACATGTGGGGCCCAGTGGGTGCCTTACCTCCCTTGGGTTGGGCCAGCTGGTGGCCCAGCCGTGGTCGCCCTGCACCGTCACTGCCCCTTGCCAGCTACACCTCAGCCGGCGCAGGGGGCGGCACCACGCATGTGCGGCGATCCTGGGCAGGGAAAGTTCTCAACTTATGACCGGTTGGGTAATCCTCGACTTACGACTGGTTGGGGGTCACGGAATTAAAAAGAACCACTGTCCTAAACTGATATTTTTCTTCATTATTGCATTAATGCAATGCACTCCTGCACTTGTGATCAATTGGTTCTAGCAAGATCCAAGGGGCTCTTTAAATCATCCACCCATAACCCTATTACACTCTCCCAGCTATTTCTGAAAAGTAATGATCAAGGAATGCAGCCACAAGCTACTTTTCTCCCCAACAAATACCTGGTTGACTCAGGAGTCAACCCTTCAGGAGCTTGACCTGACACAAGAGTACATGTTCCAAAGGCTGCACCCTTTTCTACAGAATAAGAGTTAGTGATTCATGAAAAAATTAAATTAAATTAATAATAATAATGAAGACTTTAAGTATCTATTACATATAGGAAGAACTAGAAATCTGAAACACATAAGAGAAAAAAGGACATGTATGAAGGAGAAAAGAACAATTGCTTCTGAAGACACTGATTTCTACTAGTAATATGGAACGAGAACCACACTTAAGTTACCTAATATAAAAGGAAGATACCATTAGCAGGTGAGTGAGTTGTAAGATTATTATTGTGTATAAGAATTTCAGGATAAGAAGTTAGGAAGCGAACACCAGGATAAAGTACAGCACAGAAAGTGGCTGATGGAAAGAGAGGAGTAAGCATGGATTCCAGCAACCCAACAGCAGAAGAGTTGAAAGGTGAAACAAAACCTGGCAACCACTCTGCAGAGGAGATACTGAAGCCTACAGCCAATCAACAGCTCCTCATCTCCTCAAACACACTGGAGACTTTGCAAAGCCAATATTTGGCAGTAGTTCAGAGCTGCAGCCAGAAGTGCTGAATTGATAATACCAGAATGCTAGCCAGCAAAAAAAGCCAATTAACTCCAAGGTGGCTAAGTTGTGTTAAACAATTAATCATAAATCAGGCAAGCACACTTCTGAGATAAAGGACTGCATAGGAATCTTTAGGATTTAGATATACAACACATGTAGGAACAGATCTATAGTATACGTCGTTAAGTGATAAGTTAAAAATTATGTTTATTAATCAAATTTGTAAAATAAAAGCCTTCCTAAAAACACAGGGAAGATGACATTACTCTTTTTATCGATGATATATATAATTTTCTCAAAGAATCCTCCACGAAATGCTGTCAGTCCACAATGTCCCTCAATGGAAAAAAAATATCACAGCATTGATCAAAATCCATTAAAAAAATCTATACCAATCTAGTTCTGCTTGCTTTCAGTATGTTGACCTCCAATCTGGATTTCTACAAATTTGGACTTTTTTTTTTTAAGCTGGCCTTCAGTGGCCCTGTATCTATTTAGTTTTATGGTTTTTATATTTTGGTTTTATGTGTTGTTTTAGCTCTTGATTGAGAGCTGCCAAGAGTTGGTTAGAAAATAGACAGCTATATAAATAGTTTAAACAATTAATAAAATAAAGAGCTCAAATAGGACAAAAGAGAAAAACAAAGTGGAACTAGTCTGCTTCTCTTTTTAAAAGCTCATCTGAGAGATGTAACTGTATGTGGGAATGACCTTGGGAGATAGGGCAGATTCACAGTTAATCAAGGAAACTGTCAGATAAAAGGCAACTTAGTCCAAAGCAGAAATATTGGCAGGGCTACTGGCTCAAAAGGGACTCTCTCTAATTTCTTCAGTTGTAAAGGGGATGGGATGGTGGGGGAAGAGAAATGTGGGAACCTTGTGCTTTCTGAGCTTGGTTGTTTTCTTGCAGACATTTCTTTACCCAACTAGGTTCACAAGTGCTAGATAATGAAACATCTGCAAGAAAATCAAGCTCAGAGACTACAAGGACCCCACACATCAAGCCTGAGCTCCAAATATTTTCTTCTATCGGAGACAAATGTACTTTCAGACTTAGAAAATAGAATTAGTTGATCTGGCCATATTTTTGTGTGGTATACCTAATGAAGGCTGATAAGAGATAAAAAATCTCTGGTCCTGATTAGCTCTTCAAAGGTTTGATTTTCCCAGGCTTTATATATTTCTGTCCATGAATTGATAAATGAAATACTCCAGTAACTCTTTCAGCATCTATAGCCTCCCACCTTCTCCTTAGAACAGGGGTTCTCAACCTTGGCAACTTTAAGATTTGTGGACTTCAACTCCCAGAATTCCTCAGCCAGCAAAGCTGGCTGAGGAATTCTGGGAGTTGAAGTCCACAAGTCTTAAAGTTGCCAAGGTTGAGAACCCCTGCCTTAGAAGTTCAAGCTATATTGTGGTTTTGGCATGGAAGCAGCAGCAAATCTATTGCAGTTGGCCAATTTGGTTTACTCTATTGTTATATTCTTCTCTAAAAGGGAGAAAACAACTTGTCAAAGAACTGAGGTTCCTTAGCTTGACTTTAATTCTTCAAATTCAAGAGATGATTTTAGATCTAAAAAGAATGCATGACATATGATTTTTACATTGCAAAGTTTTAGAACATTAGATTTTAATTTTTTTTTACAATATATATATTTTTAGAGGCTCTAGAATTGAAATATTCTAAAATTTCAGTTGAATCATCAGTTATTCAAATGCATTTGTAAAGTCTTATGTTTAGATACCTCATCCTATAAAAGTAAAATATCTGCTATTTTTCTTTTTAATTCTGATCATATGCAAGTGTTTTTTTAACCTAACCTGACTCCTTATTTACAGTTGGCTGATTCTTCTTCTCCTCTTTTTTCTTAGTTTTATTTTTCTTCTAAAATTAACATAAATATATGTACTAGAAAAGGAAGTATTAAATAGCTTTGTCCTATAGAATACAATTCTCTCAGAAATGTGGCTAACCTCCTCATCTGGCATGACACAAATGTTCTATTGCTGTATATAGACTGCTGTCGGTGGTCTCTGTTAATGTTTAAGAAGCAGTGTCTCTTAGAAGTCCTGCCTATTCCTGCACAGACTATGATGCCTCTCGCTCGTTCCCATCAAGAAAAAATTCCTAATACCAGAAAATGAAAGGTCTAAACATTCTAATTAAGAAATGGTGCTATAAATTTTAAATCACCTCTGAAAAAATGGCAATAAGTAATTTCAAGATGTTTAAGACAAGCACCACCTCTCTTCCCATTGCTTTTGGTCTCAGGTGTTAGAAAGCAAAAACACCAGAGAGGCAGTTAAGGGACAGGCAAGTTTTTCTCTAGAGACATACGGAGTGACACAGGGGATAGTTAAATGACATACTTGATATTGTTTACTATAGTCTTATGAGATTATTTGAACATTAGCCTATGAAAAGAATCCTTCCTGTTGAACAGATTCTTTGCTGCTGAAATTAATTATTATTAAGTCATGCTCTGCCTAATGATTTGCAATAAACTGCAATTATTTTTTACACTGATACATAATGTTTGGAAGAACTAGAAAATTTATGGGCAAAAGCACCACAGGAAGAGAACTTCTTTAAAAGCCTACTGATGTCTGGTGAAAAATGAAAACCAAAATATATTTTGATAGACATTATTGCTCTCTTTTTGTGCTGTGTTGTTTATCACTGGCTACATTTGCAGCTTCAGACATAACAATTTGTGTTATTATTCCAATCATTAATTATTACTAATATTGCAGTGTTTAGGGACTTCACTGAGCTACTATAATTTTGCCTTTGGTTCAAGAATTCCAGAAATTTGTAATTCCGAAATAAGCTTGCAGAGCTATCAGAATTTTTATTGCTTTTGTTGCAAATTCAAGGCAGCTAAACTTTCTAACACTAGTTATATTATACAGGCAAAATCAGAAATTTGTATACAATATTAAATCCAATAGTACTGTGTGACTATGAGTAATATTGCTTGGAATGTCTCATGTTTTTACCTAATAAAGATACTGTCTTTTAATTTAAAGTACATGAAGCTTGCTATTTAGTTCAAATAAATATATGCAGTATAACAACTTCTGGCTTAAAAAATAAATTCAAATAAAAAATGTAGAGTAACAATGCACTATGGTATATAAAGAAAATCCAGGAAAAAATAAAATTGAAAGTGGGTAGAACTATAAACATAGTTTTGAGAAAAAATAGAAACATTTATTCATATTCTGAATGTATTTCAAAAACAAAACTAATATACCTGAAGATAATGTATTATGAAATATATTGTAAATATCAGTAATACATGATGACAAAATTTAACTTTCATTGTAATATTGTTCATATCTTATGTTAATTTTTATATTAATATAATTTTCCACATTTTTTGGATCATTGATCCAATGAAATATGTATTTTAGTGTTAGTTTGTTATAAAAAAATTAGGCTTTTTATTGCATTGACTTATAAACATTAAAGAATATGGATGATAGATTGATAGCAGGTTTCATTGTAAAAAGATCATTGGGCAATTTTCTCAGTTTCTTCAGAAAGTATAATTTTCTGTTGTGGCCCTGGCCCTCTGGAATCAACTCCCCCCGGAGATCCGTATTGCCCCCACCCTCTCCGCCTTTCGCAAATTATTGAAGACTCATCTTTGCCGGCAGGCCTGGGGCAGTTAACATCTTGCCCCAGCCAGTGTATGTATGTTTGTATGTCTGTTTTAGGATGATTGGTTTTAATTAATGGGTTTTACAATGTGTTTTAATTCTAGATTTCTTCATGTTAGTATTCATGTTGTGAGCCACCCTGAGTTCTTGGAATAGGGCGGCATAGAAATCTAAATAAATAAATAAATAAATAAATAAATAAATAAATAAATAAATAAAATTTGATTTAATTTTTCGGACTTATATGCCGCTCCTCTCCGAAGACTCGGAGCGGCTTACAACATAAACAAAACAGTACTTCAAAACTAAGTCCAAATCTAAAAATCATTAAAAATACAACCCCAGACGCATTCATCATTCACTCAACATTCCACAGTCAACCCCAGGCCTGCCGCCAAAGATAGGTCTTAAGATTCCTCCGGAAGGCCGGGAGAGTGGGGGAAGCACGGACCACAAAAACAATTTGGTGGATATATTCAGTATATGAACCAATCTGTTTATATCCCTATCAAAATATATCCCTATCAAAATGTTCATACAACATTTTTATGTATTTTTAAACAACTGTAATGCCTTCTATGTATTAGGTTTATAGTAGGTTGTTTAAATAGATATTAAGGAAATCTGTGTTATAGGGTTCCAATAAGATTCATGAAGTTCAAAGCTCATATCGAGAGTAAATCTAGAATAAATTTATCTTCATGAAGTGCTGATTGATCAAGCAATGAGAGAAGGGGAGACAGGAGAAGAGAAAATAATTATTTCAACGTTGTTAAAACATCTAGGGCAGTGGTGGCGAACCTAAGGCACGGGTGCCAGAGGTGGCACTCAGAGCCCTCTCTGTGGGCACGTGTGCCATCGCCCCAGTCCTAGGCCTTCAGCTGGGTTTTATAAAACCTTTCGCTTTAGGCCTCCGCCGCCATGTGCAAAAAAAAAGGTTCAATCAATCAATCAATTTCAACTTCTCGTGGGAAAAAAATATCTTCCAAAGTTGGAATTGATTGATTGAACTTTTTAGTCCCACCCAGTCTGCTGTTACCACTGCAGCCATGCCCACCCAATTGGCCACACCCACCCAATGGGCCACACCCACCCGGGACCCGACGATGCATAAGTGGGTTTTGGATGGCAGTTTGGGCAGTCGGTCTCTAAAAGGTTCACCATCACTGATCTAGGGAGATGTTTTAGGTGAAGATATGAAATGTGGCAGCTCTTAATTTCTGATTTTGAGCAAGTAATGATACTGCTAACTATTCAAAGTCTAATGTTATTTCAATTTGTATCCACTAAACATTTGTAAAAAAATCATTTCTAATAATATGAATTGTCTTTACAAGACTTTAAAACAGTATTCCAAATTTAGTATATCTATTGTAAGCCGTCAACATAACTTTTATATTGTACAGTTTGTCCAATCCTAGATTCCTTAAATGAAAACAATTTTCCATATGCACAAATATGTTGTGGGTAGTGAAAATGGCAACATTTAAAATAAAAACAGGATGTTAATGAGACTAGTTATTTTAACTGCAGCTATTCTACCAAACAATAATAAATTATGTTGCTATAAGTTAAGTTCCAGTTTAATTTAACTTGAATATATTATAGGTTATAATTGTACTTTAAAAAAAATGTTTCCAACTCTCTGTAATAATAACTCCTAAATATCCAAAATTATCTGGATTGATATCAAGATTAATAAGTTCTAGAGAGTGTTTCTATGAGATTCCTGCAAAACTAATTGATATAATAGATTTATCAAAATTTTAATATGCTACTTACATAACATTTATGTAATTGAACTACAAGTAAAATATGAGTTTTAAAAAAATAAACATATTATATGTAAACAAATTATCATGTTCTCTTTTTATATTAAAATTCTATATATTTTTATTAATGAACTGTAGTAATATTTCTACAATGAGATTAAATAACCCTAGTTATTTAGAAAAAACTATCTAATCAATAATATTCTTACCTGAGCCAGCACTTACAATGGATTAACTATTCCAATCAATTTACTGCAAATATTAATCTGTATTAATATTTCTAATCAACTAATCCTGACACTAGCACTAAAAATCAAACTTCTAAACAACAGTTTTTGGAGGAAATAATGAAAAGTATGTTTGTCTATTTAATAATGTTGTTGTTGTTAGTTGCGAAGTCATGTCTGATCCATCGGGACCCCACGGACAACGCTCAGCTTTTCTTATGGTCCAACTTTCACATCCATACATTGCAACTGGGAAAACCATGGCCTTGACTATACGTACGTTTGTTGGCAAAGTGATGTCTCTGCTTTTAAGTATGCTGTCCAGATTTGACATAGCTTTCCTCCCCAGGAGCAAGCATCTTTTAATTTCTTGGCTGCAGTCCCCATCTGTGATGATCTTGGAGCCCAGGAAGATAAAATCTGTCACTACTTCCATTTCTTCCCCATCTATTTGCCAGGAATTGAGAGGGCTGGATGCCATGATCTTGGTTTTCTTACTGTTGAGTTTCAAGCCAACTTTTGCACTCTCTTTCTTCACCCACATCAAGAGGTTCCTCTTCACTTTCTGCCATTAGAGTGGTATCATCTGCATATCTTAGGTTGTTGATATTTCTCCCGGCAATCTTGATTCATCTAGCCCTGCCTTTCTCATGATGTGCTCTGCATACAAGTTAAATAGGCAGAGCGACAGAATACAGCCTTGCCGGACTCCTTTCCCAATTTTGAACCAATCAGTGGTTCAGTGTCCAGTTCTCACTGTTGCTTCTTGACCCGCATATAGGTTTCTCAAGAGACAAATAAGATGGTCTGGTACTCCCATCTCTTTAAGAACTTGCCACAATTTGTTGTGATCCACACAATCAAAGGCTTTAGCATAGTCAATGAAGCAGAAGTAGATGTTTTTCTGGAACTCCCTAGCTTTCTCCATGATCCAATGTATGTTGGCAATTTGATCTCTAGTTCCTCTGCCTCTTTGAAATTTGCCTATACTTCTGGAAGTTCTCGATCCGCATACTGCTGGAGTTTAGCTTGTAGGATTTTAAGCATAACTTTACTTGCATGTGAAATGAGTGCAATGGTGCGATAGTTTGAACATTCTTTGGCATTGCCTTTCTTTGGAATTGGAATGTAAACTGACCTTTTCCAATCCTGTGGCCACTGTTGAGTTTTCCAAATTTGCTGGCAAATTGAGTGTAGCACTTTTACTGCATCGTCTTTTAAGATGGAATACTGTCACCTCCACTAACTTTGTTATTGCTCAGCTTTTCTAAGGCCCATTTCACTTCACATTCTAGGATGTCTGGCTCAAGGTCAGTGACCACCCCATCGTGGTTATCAGGGATTCTAAGCTCGTTCTTGTATAGTTCTTCTGTGTAATTCTGCCACCTCTTCTTAATCTCAATTGCCTCTGTTAGGTCCCTGCCGTTTTGGTCCTTTATCATGCCCATCTTTGCATGAAACGTTCCCTTCATATCTCCAATTTTCTTGAAGAGATCTCTGGTTTTCCCTATTCTATTGTTTTCTTCTATTTCTTTGCACTGTTCATTTAAGAGGGCATTCTTATCTCTTCTAGATATTCTCTGGAATTCTGCATTCAATTGATGAGAGATAGATAAGATAGATAACCTTTTATTGTCATTTTTGTACTGTGGGCACAATGGCACACATCAAAAATGAAATTTAGTTGCCCGGTCTCAAAATGAAACACATACATGACACAAACCTAAACATACTATGAACAACATATGTATAGACCCACATCCCTACATATGCACAGCAAATAAATATTAAATATTGTCCATCTTGAATATATAATGGAAGGAGGAAGCTTGAGAGTTCGCAAGGTTAATGCTGTATGGAATGAAACTCTGGCTGAATCTGGATGTTCTGCTTTGGATACCACGAAGCCTCCTCCCAGAAGGTAACAAGGAAAACAGGTCGTGAAGAGGATGTATAGTGTCCCAGATAATCTTACAGACCCTGCTCAAGCAGCGCTTCTGTGCTATGTTCTAGATGGGAGGGAGGGAACTGCCAATGATTTTTTTGGGCCATTCTTACCACTCTCTGCACCGCCTTCCTGTCTGAAGCAGTGATGCCTCCAAACCAGACTGTGATGCTGTATGACAGGATGCCCTTGATTGTCCCCCTGTAGAAAGTGGTCAGGACAGGGGAAGGAAGATGTGCTTTTCTCATGCGGCGCAGAAAATGCAGGTGCTGCTGTGCCTGCTTCACCAGTTTCTCACTGTTGAGCGACCAAGTCAGCCTACTCGTTAGCTGCACACCCAGGAATTTGATGCTGGTAACCATCTCCACAGGTGAATCATTTATGCACAGAGAAGTGTGGCTGTGCCTGCCTTTTCTGAAATCAACAATGATCTCTTTGTTTTTTTCCGGTATTTAAAACTAGGCTATTTTCCTTACAACCCTTCAACCTCCTTGCGGTAAGCTTCCACCTTGTCATCCTGAATAAGGCCCACTACTGTTGTATCATCTGTGAACTTCACAATATGGTTGGTGGCAAACCTAACACATAAGTCATGGGTCAACAGGGTGAACAGCAGCGGACTTAAGACACAGCCTTGAGGAGAACCTGTGCTCAAGAAAATGGTATTAGAGGTATTTGTTCCAACTCACACATATTGAGGCCTGTTGGTAAGAAAATCAAGAATCCAGTTGCACAAAGGAGTGTTTAAACCTAAAAGGCCCAGTTTGTCTACTAGATGCTGGGGAATGATTGTGTTAAATGCTGAACTGAAGTCGACAAACAGTAAACACACATGAGTATTTCTTTCCTCTAAGTGCTTCAGGCTCAGATGGAGAATGGAAGAAATAGCATCCTCCGTAGAGCAATTTGGTCGGTAGGCAAACTGAAGTGGGTCAAATGCTGGCGGGAGGCTAGATACAATAGTGTCCTTTATCAGCTTCTCAAAGCATTTCATGATGGTGGATGTCAGTGCAACTGGACAGTAATCATTGAGGCCTGTAATTATGGACTTTTTTGGCACTGGCAAGATGATGGCCGTCTTAAAACACAATGGGACCACTGCCTGCTGCAATGAGAGGTTGAAAATATCTGTGAGAACACAAGCCAGCTCCTCTGCGCATTCCCTGAGGACACATCCAGGGATGTTATCTGGGCCTGCTGCTTTCCAAATGTTAACTGTCTGCAGTGTTTTCCAGACAGACATCAAATGTTGGCACTTGCTCATCACGATGGGGCACTGCTTTCCTAGCAGGAGTGCTATTTGATGCCTCAAATCTACCAAAAAATGCATTCAGTTTGTTTAGGAAGTCTGTGTCATCCTTGCATCTCGATGGAGCCACCTTGTAATCCGTAATGGCCTGTATCCCTTCCTATTTTTCCATGCCATCACTCCAAGATTAGGAAAACAATTAGAGTTCTTTCTAAATGAAGTTGCATGTAAATGTTATTTCTCACAAACCTGTAACTGTTCATCAGATAAATCTGTTTTCACTGAGGTGAACATAGTAATTGCAGATTTTTTCTTCTACATGTATTTGATGTTTCCCCCTAAGAATTCTTTTGCCAATTCCTCAGTGATACATGTAAATTGGATTCTTTTATTCTTATTGGCTTGTCTCTGTATCTCTCAGAACCACCTGACTGGGTAAATCAATGATTATATTATGATATTCAACTTTACAGAAAATTTAGGACAAAAGCAGTTTTGAAAAAGGAGTTTTGATTCAACTCATTCTCCCCATCACCACCCTTATTTCATGCTTAGATTGCATTACTTTACAAATGAAAAAGTCTTCTTCCACTGGGTTAGTTAATTTACTTTTTAAAATGCATTGTCATTTTGCACATTGAGCTCTTCCTAAGCATGTACAATATTAGGATATTGATGGAATGTAAATGTGTTTATTTTGTATGGTATAACAGAATACAGCATTAGTGCATAAAATTAACATACACAGAATATAAAACACCAGTGCAGTGAATTATTTTAAAACTGCATAACGTGAACAATGAATAAAGTTATGAATACAATTAAATTATGTATGAGCAGTTACTAGAGTGGGTAGGCCTATGGTCAGATAGCTAGATCATTTTGCTATTGGGACAGCAGTGCCCTTGAGGCGAAGTAGTTCTGGCAGGGATCCAGGGAACCTTCTGAGGGGGCATTCCATCATAATATGATGTAAAGTTTGTGGGAGATTCCCAGAGTCACAGTTAGTATTATCAACCAGCTCCTGTTTGTATTTGCAATATTGGCACCTGCCATGGTTGGTTCAGATACGGTCAAATACTGTTCAGTTTTTCCTTGGAAGATCAAAGTCAGACGGACATTGTACTGGATTAGTCACTAAATTAAATAGATCCAGGTTAGAAGTTGCACATTCCTGGTACCACACTATCTCAATATCAAATCTTTTCTGACTAATTGCTGTCCAAGTTTCCATGACCAGTTCTGAGATTTGAGTCTGAGTATTTGATTGTGACAGTCCTTGTGTATAGGTAATAATTGGTTTACCTTGCCTTTCTGCCACTCCCCTTTTAAGACTAATTGTCTTCCAAGATGTGAGGATAGTATATTAGATAGTACCAATAGCCATTCAAAAGGCGTCAATTTAATAGTTCCTGATAATATGATTAAGCTGGGTGCAATGAATACTAGTCTCCTCATGGTACACCCTGGGCAAAGTAACTTTCTCATGGCTAAATAATCTACAACCTTTGCAGCTTGGCGGCCTGGCTGGGGGGGGGGAGAGGGAAACTGGGCCATGCAAGCAGTGGGCCGGCGCACATGTGCATGCACCCGTAGCTGGACTGCAATTTGAGCTGTATAAGCATTGATGCCAGCCCACCATTTACGCAAGTCAAACTGCGTGCACATGTGTGTGCCAGCCTATGGTCCGGTTGCAAATAAAACATGCCCAGTAGTGGGCTGCAGCCCGGGGCTTGGGGGGCCCTGGTCTACACATTCTGGCTGTTGAATCTCACATAAATTTCCTAGCAAGAAGCAGCATGAATACAGAAAATGTAAATGTGTGAAGAAACAGAAGATACCATTGATCAGCAGTGTGTTTTTACCCATCATAACATTCAGGTTAAAGTGATATCTTTACAGCAAATAGAATAGAGATTAAATTAGAGATTGCTATAATAAAAAAGGAAGAAGAAAATTTGTGGTGGGGTGGGGGAAATCTACAAAAAAAAGTGAGGAAAAAAGTGTACAGACTGCTTCATACAGGGATTTGTGCACTACATGTACTACTTGGTTCCAGTTTTCTGACAATGAAATTGTCATCACGCTAGTATTTAAAATGAAAAATGCAGTAGACCTATACGGAGGGACATATGCAGGGGGGTACCTCAAGGCTCTGTTCTGGGTCCACTACTCTTCAATATGTTCATAAACAATTTAGACAAGGGGATAGAAGGGAAACCCATCATATTTGCAGGTGATAACAAACTGGCAAGAATAGCCAACACTTCAGAAAATAGGCTCAAGATATAGAAGGATCTCAACAGAACATTGATCCCCATCTAACAAGATGAAATTCAATAGTGAGAAACTTAAGCTTCTACATATAGGCAAGAAAAACCAAATGCACAGATATAGATCGCACCTGGCTCAATAATAGTACCTATGAGAAGAATCTTGGAGTCCTAGTGGACAATAACTTAAATAAGAGCCAGCAGTGTGCTGCAGTTGCCAAAAAGACCAGCGCAGTCCTAGGCTGCATTAACAGAGAGACAGAATCGACACTTTATAATCCCTTGGTAGGACCACACTTGGAATATTTCATCCAGTTTTCGTCACCACAATATAAAAAAATGTTGAGACTCTAGAAAGAGTGCAGAAAAGAGTAAGAAAGATGATTAAGGGACTGGAGGCTAAAACACATAAAGAACGGTCACAGGAATTGGGTATGTCTAATTTAATGAAAAGAAAACTAGAGGTGACATGATAGAAATGTTCCAGTATCCAAAGGGCTGCCACAAAGAAGAGAGGAAGAACCTGTTTTCCAAAGCATCCGAAGGCAGAACAGTGGATGGAAACTAATCAAGGAGAGAACCAGCTTAGAAATAAGGAGAAATGTCCTGACAGAACAATTTCCAGTGGAACAGCTAGCTTTCAGAAGTTGCTCCATCACTGGACGTTTTCAAGAAGAGATTGGACAACCAGTTGTCTGAAATGGTATAGGGTCTCCTGCCTGAGCAGAGAGTTGGATTAGAAGACCTCCAAGATCCCTACCAATTCTGTTATTCTCTCTGCTATTCATTTGTCCAACTCCCTACTTTTAGCTGAATGAAGCAGAGATGACTGCAATTCTAGATGGTGAAAGAAAAATATCATTCAATCAGAAGCTAAAGAATCATCTGCTGTGGATAGTTTAATTTAGATTTCTGTAACAAGCAGACAATTGCATTCAACTGCCTAAATGCCCATATCTGCAGGATATGGCTGCTTTTGTCAAAATGATGAAATCAGTGTTGAAACATCCATTACTGGATTTCTGAATCTTGGCAAATTTAAGATGTCTGGACTTCAATTCCCAGAATTCCCTGCTGGTTTATTAGCTCTGTCCCTTCTGGACATTCAGCAAAGATATGATGCCTGTACAAAAGGAGCAAGGCTTGCCTTGGAACAGCTCAACTTTGCTTTTGTATTTCTGCCTTTTTTGCCTCCTCCTTCTAACTCTGAGACTGTATATATTCACAGATTTTTTTTTTAATTTTATCTGCCACATATTCACTGCTTGGTCTTTTGCTATGGCAGTGCCCCACATGTGTTCAGTTGTGAAATGATGACATAGGCCAGTGATGGCGAACCTTTTAGAGACTGAGCGCCCAAACTGCAACCCAAAACCCACTTATTTATTGCCAGGTGCCAGGTGGGCATGGCTCATTGGCTGGGCATGTCTACGATGGTCACAGCAGACTGGGCGGGCATGGCTGGAGTGGCCGTGGCCACCTCGATGTTGCTCATGGCGAGGGACACCTGTGGGAGCCATAGGTTCACCACCACTGACATAGGCAAAGGGAAGGAAAATGTTTTTATGAAGTAGCCAAAGCCCATTCTTCAGATGCTAAAAAAGGCAAAGAAAAAGAAATATATATTCAAGGTGTATCAAAAATCTGGCCCTACAGAGCAATCACAATATATTTTATTAATTCATATTTTTAAGAGAAAATGTTATTGTATTTAGGAATGTTCAAATGAGGAAAGGAAATGTTTAAAAGAAAATGACAACCAATTCAAACACACACACACACACAAAGAGTTGTGTTCTTAGAAGTTTCTCTGAAATTGTTTACCTTTGTTCATCAATCAAAATGTTTGCATTTTGAAAGGAGTGCTTGTTTGCATTTCAAAATGCACTCATTACAAACTGCAGCCTGTGAATAAAATGTGCTGAATTTGCTGCTATAATATTATATCCTGCATAGGTCATTAAAACAATTTACTTCCTCTTCAACTTTAAATCAAGGCATTCACAGCTGTGCTAGGTCAGTGAGAGCAATAGGCTATTTCTCAAATTGTGCAATATCCTGCCTTCTTCTTTTTCTATTGTCTTTTGGCTACACTAAGTTCCATGCATTAAAGATAATATAAAATACAAACTGCAGCAATACTGAAAACATGTACTTCTATTTGTCATGATGAAGTAAAGAAACAATAAATGCAAATTATTATTCACATTCAACCTTGAAAAGAACTTGTGTTATGTTATGTCATGTAATAAATGTCAGTTCTAAGCTGCTTCACAGCATTCAATAACAAGCAAGAAAAAAATAGTTTTCTCAGTTAACAATTATTTAAATAAATTCATTTTAGTAACTCACATATTCATGGAAAAACCGGTTATAAAAACAGCAGCTACATTTACTAAACCTACGGAAATTAGTACATATTTTAAAAAATGTAAAATTACAGATAATCATTGTATGGAACATTGTAGTTATATTGTGACTTTTAGAAAGCTGAATTTAGCTGAATCTTACATCCAAATTTTATGCTTTCTGCTTCATATTCTTTAGAAGCAACACCACTATTAGCTGGTAACTTCCACGTATGGTGAGGGAGGAGAACTTCACCTTGCTTGACATTGGCATTATATAATGCTTGAAGCATTTTCAAGAATAGTAGGTTACTTCCTCCAGTCTGGAAGCAGATTTCTGATAAACAATAGCACCATTACCACCACTGCTCTACAACCTTCATCTATAGCCTGGGTCATTTTGAACTGGGTATCCATTTTTTAAAGTAAAATGAGGCATCTATAAAAGAAAAAACAGAGAAGTATATTTTCCAAAAGTAAAAATGTAAGACCTCCATTATACTACCAGCATTATTAAAGAAAATATTTTATGTCATGACTACTTTAAGGAAGAAATTGGTGATTAAAAATGGAGAATGAAATGACACCAAAGTAGTACATGGAATGATTTTTTTTTAAATACGATCTATTGGAAAGCCTCTCACAATCTAATTTATAGAAATTGAGAACTCATGGTCCAACTATTTCACCTTTCTTCATTTAGATACAATTAGTTATTGTTATATCATATTGAGTATGGAATAATTTAGTGAACTTGTCAGTTTTCAAAATGAATTTTATATTTGGTTATCCTATGAAATCCAAGGGCACTCTCAAATGGAGCTTCAATCCTGCAACTGTTTCATACCTCTGTTTCCCCTCAACACATAGATATAACTCAAAAGAAGATAATTAAGGGTTTGGTAAAAACAAAAAACAAAAACACCTGCCTAAGAAACATATTGTTGCAACTGCACTTTCTTTGTCAGCAGGAACTATAAACAAACAGTATACATTTTTTTCTCTCTCAAGATGTTGAGTTTCCTTGAAAAAGTGTTAAACTTGTTGCCCCTTTGTGCTCCAAAGCCCTTCTGTTTTTACTGATGTTATGACACTATGAAATAATCACCAACTATGTGTTTGAACATGCTTCAGTTAATCCAGCCTCTGAAAAATTCATTGTTTATCCATTTTGGTTCAAACCCCATTATTTTATTCTAAGACCCTAGGCTGCCTTCTTATAAGGCTCTGCATACAGAAACATTTGACTTCCCTGCCATCACCTCTTTGAAGATTTTTTTCTTACCCTGAAACATCTCAGTAAAGTGTTAGCATTTATAATCTGTTTAGGCTACCAATTCATTTTAGCTTTTGGCTTGGTGACTGGAATTTGCCCTTTGTAGCTTTGTTTTTTCCTGTTATATTTTTGGGGACTTCAATAGTTTTCGTATGTCCGTGCATCCATCCATCTACCTTTTTTTAACAGATAAATTTAGGTGAATATACATTTTCCCCTGTTCTAACGCAGCTTTTGCTGTGGATTACATTCCAGCTCTGTGAGGGAGTGGCATGCCCTCAGACAACTGAGATTATAAAATATAAGCAATTCTCAGCATTTATCTTGAAAATTATGATGTGGCACATGATAAAGAAGAAACATAAATAATTGTTTCTTTCAGGTTTGGTTCAACTCTTCCATTCCAAAGATTGCTGCTACTGATTCTGGTTTTGTCTGGATAGCAGCTGGGAGTTTCAGCATTTAAAACTTTACCTTGGTATATTAGATAATGAGCTACTATCTAAAAAAATGAAATTCAACGGTGAAAAAAATAAAGTTCTACATTTAGGCAAGAAAAAACAAATGTACAGTAGTACCTTGCTCAATAGTAGCAACTGTGAGAGGGATCTCGGAGTCCTAGTGGACAATCATTTACTGTAGATATGAGCCAGCAATGTGCTGCAGCTGCCAAAAAAGCCAACAGAGTGCTAGGCTGTATTAACAGAGGGAACTCATGCTTCTTGTGCCAGAAGCTTTGGAACTCAGTATCTGGGCACTTGTCAGGCCATCCTGACAACACCCATGTCAGCACGCGTGTAAGCGCGTGATCAGTGGCAGTTTCTGCAGTCACATCCCTAGCATTGAGGGGAGACTCAGGCAACTCCTGAATGGACAGAATATTAATGGCTGGAGCAGGATCTGGCTCTACTTGGTTCAGGGGTAATCTGCTCAGGCCATCTGCATGGCCCATTTCTTTTCCTGATTTGTGAACTAATGTATAGTCATATGCTGACAGGAAAATGGACCATCTCAGCATACGAGGAGAAATGATATGTGGGGTCTGTTTGTTAGTGGTAAACAAACCCAGCAGAGGCTTATGGTCAGTAAAGACCGTGAAGTGGCGGCCATATAAGAAATCATGAAATTTCTTAATGCCAGCCACTAAGGCCAAGGCTTCTCTGTCAATTTGAGCGTAATTTCGCTCTGCAGAAGACAGAGTCCTTGAATAATAGGCCACAGGGACCTGTGTCCCATCAGCCTTCAGATGGCTAAATACCGCTCCCACTCCATAAGGAGATGCATCGCATGCGATGCAGACAGGCAGTTGCTCATTGAAATGTGCTAAAACAGTATCAGACGTGAGCAAGGCCTTAACCTCATTGAAGCTCTTGTCATGGACTTTAGTCCACTGCCAAGGAGCCTGCTTGTCTAAGAGCCTGTGTAATGGCTCTGTCACTGCAGCTTTATGTGGGAGAAATGCATGGTAAAAATTTAATAGCCCCAAGAAGGCTTGCAGCTCACTCTTAAACTTATGGCTTGGGGCCTGCTGGATAGCTTGCAATTTAGTTTCAGCAGGATTAATGCCGTGAGCATCTATCCTGAATCCTAAGAAGTCAGTAGAAGTGACTCCTATCTTACATTTATCCTTCTTTAGTTTAAGGCCTGCTTTTCGAAAACAAAGCAAGACAGCCCTTAATCTCTCTGCTAAATTTTGAGATGACTCCCCAGCAATGAGGACATCATCAAAGTAGGGACAGACCCCAGGAATACCTCGAAGTGTGCTTTCCATGATACTTTGGAATATGCCAGGGGCATACCCCAAATTGCAGTCTCTTGACCTTGAAGGCCCACCTGTGAGTTAAACAGTCTGGGCCTCTAAAGCTGCCTCATCAACAGGTAGCTGTTGATAGGCCTGTGCCAGGTCAAGCTTTGCAAAAATGCGGCCCCCCTTGAGGGAGGCCAGAATGTGACTTACCACAGGTACTGGATAAGCATGCTGTTGCAGCATCTTATTCAGTGTGCACTTGTAGTCTGCACATATACGTATGTCCCCATTAGCCTTTAAAGGTGTTACTATGGGGGTTTCCCATGGACTTGAATCCACAGGTTCTAGAATGCCCTGCTGGAGCAATTTGTCCAGCTCAGCATCAATCTTTCCTTTGAGGGCAAAAGGTACCCTCCTAGGCTTAACCCTGATGGGTGTGATGCTTGGATCTAAGCTCAGCGAAATGGGGGGCCCCTTATAGGATCCAAGCTCAGAACTAAACACATCTGCAAACTCCTTGCAAACTTCTGCAAGACTTAAGGTTTGCACCTGGTGCAGCCCAGTCATCTGGATTCCCAAGGCCTCAAACCAATCAAGTCCAATAAGACTCGTACGTTCACCCCCCAACAACCACCACATCTAGGGGACCTTCAAAATCTGTATACTGTACTCTAAGGGTGGCCTCCCCCTTAACACACACCATAGAATTCTGAAAATCTCTAAGTATTAGATTGGATGGCCTGAGTTTAACTCGAAGGCCACTGCTGCTGCATATCCTTTTGAATGTGTTAATAGAAATAATGGAGAGAGCGGACCCAGCATCCAACTCCATTGATAAGGGAACTCCTTGCAACCTTACGTTAATGGACAGTTTCTTCTTAAGGGGCTTATGTGTTCCGGTCCTCAAAATACTCCTGCACGATGCGCAAAAACCCACCCTATGGGGACCCTGGTACCTTTCAGACGCAATTCTTCATGAGGTTGGACCTTCTGGCGACCCAAACAGATGGATGCGATGTGGCCTTGCCTGCCATATGCTCTGCAAATGGCAGAGCGGAACCTGCAATCAGCTCGCTTGTGGCGTCCTCCGTACCCGAAGCATTGAAGAGATGCTGGGGCCTTGTCCGGATGTTCCTTCTGCCTCCTTTCAACTGGCCTATCCACCTCTTCTTCAGGATCTGCTTCTGATCCTTCTCGAGCATCCTCTTGATGGACGGTGGCTGTGTCTGGAGGGTTCTTGGTGAGCTGTAAGGCCTTCACAGCCCCGCCTGCTGCTTCCTCAGCTGTCACCTCTTGTAGCGCGTCTTGGAAAGAGACATCTTCTTTTGCAAAAATCTTCTGTTGCAAGTCTCTGTTCCTTAAACTGCATACGAAGTGATCTCGCAGCCTCTCTTCCAGATCCTTGAACTCACAAGGTCTGGCTGCTTGCCTTAAGGCCGCAATAAAATCCACAGCAGATTCACCCGGCCTCTGGTCTCTCTGCTCGAACGCGTGCCTCCAAGCAATAACTTTGGCTGGAATTGTTCCTTTAACATTTTCTTCAAGTCAGTATATGTTACTGACTCCAAAGGTGCAGGGGCCACCTGATTCTCTGCGATTTCAAAAACTTCCTGTCCACAGACACACAAAAGAGTTGCAGCCTTCAAGCTGTCTTCTCTAATTTGATTTACTCTAAAGTAATTCTCCACCCTTGCAACGTAGGAATTCCATCTTTCTGGGTGTGAGAAATCAAAATCAGACAAACGGCCAATCTTCGCCATCATACTATTATGACCTTCACCACAAACTTTGCAAACTTCTGTTTGGGGAAAGGGTCCTTTAGCCGAGCTCACCCTCCAACGACGCTATACTGGCAGACGCCATCTTCCCCTCTTCAGGACTTCCTGGGTAAGTCCTTAAACCTTTCTCTTCAGTTTGCAAAACATCCCACCTTCGTCACCAGTGTTAAGTACTTCGTTCACGTGCGAATGATGAAAACACATGGCGATGTTAAACAGCTCTTTATTCTTCTTCTAACAACAACCGAACAAAAGGCAAAGGCACGCAGGCCTTTTTATGTGGCCAGAGACACGGACAATGACAAACAAAGTAACAGAGCGTTTTCACACCTTGTCCATGCACACAAGGCTGGCGCCGTTCTGTCTGGTCCCGGGCAGCTTTTGGAATGCTCAGGACACAATAATCCCTTCCAACATTATTATTATTATTATTATTATTATTATTATTATTACCAACAATACTATTCCCAAGTAGGCCATTATGCCTAAGAGACTTCATTAAGTTACCTATTGTCTGGTTTTCCACGTTGTGCTCTTCTAAGCAGCCCTGATCATTGATGCTAAGGACTGATCCCTCAAAGTCAAATGTTCCTGTGTCTTACTTGCTATCCTTCTTTATCTAATGACAATTTATAGATATAAATTCATAACTACCATCATAGCTCAATTTATATACAAAAAATTAAGAATTCCACTTTTCTAAGTCCATCTTAAAATCTCTCCAACGTGGAGATGTGACATAGAAAGAAGTTGGTGTGGCCTACCCCAAGAGATATCCACCAAATCTTGGAAAGGAAAACTGTATGTTTCAGAATATTTTAATCATTATATTGATATTTTAACCATGTTTATTATCAAGCATCAAAATAATGATATATCAACTATGTTTGCAACTCAAAATAAAACAAACAAATGGGATAAGTTCACACAGTAATTATAATTATATGTAATATAGTATAGTTAAGGAAAATATAAATAAAAGTATTAAAATACCAAGTGTCTTATCAAAATAGCCAATATTTCCTTTCATTTGCATAATAAAAAATCTGATTATAAGAATTACTGTGCATATTACATGAGGGAATATGCCTTCTCTATTCATCTTTAATGCTTTTTAAATACCTTCAATAATTCTTTTCTATTGTGTCCTCTAATATTTGCTAATCTGTTCTGTTCAAGGATATGTTATTTATCTGTTTGGCCTTTTTTCTTTTTCTTTGCACATTTTTCTACACTCATTTTATCTTATATAGCTAACTTGATAGCTAACAATATTCTACAGCATAATGTCCCAAAGTCTTGATTACCGAAGATACTTTAAACCAGTCCAGGCATACAGTATTACAAAGATCAAGGGAAACAATGCAATTCCTAGACAAAGACATTCAGAATCAAATGATGGAACCTAAAGATCTCCAGACATGCAACTAAATTAATGTTTTTTATTTCAACAACTACATTACAAAGCAACCCCATTTCTCACAAACACTCCAAAGTTCACTCCTATGATCACAACTTCCTGAAATGTTTTTTTTAATGAGAAAGTCATTCTTCAAGGAATATCTCTATTACAAACTAAAAATTAAAAAACATTTAATGAAATTTGCATCATTATATCACAGTGCAAAAGGTGGCCATTCACATTTGCATCTTGTCATCAGATGAAAGTTTCTAAATCACATTTCATCATTTGTCTGCTCTTTCCCCTTGCAACCTATGTAAACAGGTGGGCCTGTCTGCAATTGAAATGACATATCCCAGAAAAACAATTTCCCCTCTACCCTGAATTAAGTCATTAATTTATATGCTTTCATCATATTTATAAAAAACATTAAGAGGGTTGTACTCTTTTTTTCTGTGACCTTAAAAACTAATGAGGCCTAGCTGTTATAAAAACAGCATGCATAGCTTGAACAAAAACTTAAAGACAGCTGCTTGAACTATTATCTAGTGCAGTGATGGTGAACCTTTTAGAGACTGAATGCCCAAACTGCAACCCCAAACCCACTTATGCATTGTCAGGTGTGGGGTGGGCATGGCCCATTGGCTGGGTATGGCCCATTGGCTGGGCATGGCTGCAGTAGTCACAGCAGACTGGGTGGGTGTGGCCAGGGTGGGCGTGGCCACCTTGATATTGTTCGTGGGGAGGAATGCCTGTGGGGGCCAGGCAGGGTTGGGAGAGATCCAGGGGGTCTCTGATGGGTGGGACAGTGGGCAGCAGGCTCATCCTGTGGGTGAGGCGAGGCAGGGGGCAGGGCAGGGATGCCATTGCCGCAAAGCAAGGCAAGGGCTGGGGCGGCTGCTGCCTGACACCATCGGCCCCTGCACACGGTGAGCGCATGGGAGTCAATGTGTCCATCAGCAGCCACAGCCTGCCACCCCTCGGTTTCAGTGTGACGTGGCTGTTTGCCGCCTCGCGTGTCACACCCAATGCGACTGCCATGAGGCTGTGGAAAAAGTCAGGCGGAGGTAAAAAAAAACCAGTATACCTGTTTCTTACCGCCACCTGGCTTGTTCTGCAGCCTCATGGCAGCGGCACTGGGCAGGAAGCGGCAAAGGGGCGTTGTCTTACCTGAACGCTTTTTCTCAGCATGATGATGTAGAATCCACCGGTGGGTAATCTCAGCCTTCCTGCTCAGATGAGACTAAGTCAGAACTTTAACCATGCCTCCCTCTGGGTGTGTCTTCCCAGTTATTGACGAGGCGAAGTATCCATGATGAAGTCTGGCGCAATGGCTCCAATAATCCAAGACACCTGCCTAGACTGCCTTAAAGGGAGGGTGTGGATTCTACATCATCATGGTGAGAAAAGGCGTTCAGGTAAGACAACGCCCCTTCTCCAGCATGATGAGTGTAGAATCCACCGGTGGGACATACCAAAGCCGCTCATGTCCCTACGGGGAGGGAAAAGTCTAGGCCTGTGTCCCTTGGGAAGAAACTACTTGCTGTAGGACCCATCTACCAAACGCAGCGTCCACTGCTGCAAAGCTATCAAACTTGTAATGTTTGACAAAGGGGGACGGGGAGGACCACGTCGCTGCCCTACAGATCTCCTCGACCGAAGCCTGGGTGGACCAGGCCGCTGATGCAGCTGCGCTACCTGACGAGTGAGCCGTGATGTGTGTAGGAACTGGAAGTGACTGAGAAAGAGAAGCCCGAGCGATGAGTGCTCTGATCCACCTACCAATGGTAGAAGAGGAAACCTTCTGACCCATGGCAGAAGACTGAAAAGACATGAACAAAGCCTCTGACTTGCAAAAAGCCACAGTTTGCTTGAAATAATGGCACAGAGCCCTGCGCACAACCAACCTAAGTCACTGTCTCCCCAAACAATGTAAAAAAGCAGGACAAAGGTTTGGAAGAACCAGATCCTGGGACCTATGTAACCATGTATTAACCCTTGGAATGAAGGAAAGGTCCAATCTGAGGACCATCCTATCCTCAAAAAAAGGTACACCGATCACTCCTGACTGAGAGTGCGGCCAATTCTAAAATCCTCCTGGCCGAAGTGATAGCTACAAGGAACGCCTTTTCAAGGAAAGAAAATGAAGAGAACCAGACCTGAGAGGTTCGAATGGAGGAGAGGTTAAAGCTTGTAACATCCTAGGCAAGTCCCAAGCTGGATAGCGATGCACCGCAGGTGGTCTAGTATTAACCGCCCCATTGTGATAGAGGGACCAAGTTGTAACAGGTAAGAACTGATGACAAGGCCGCAACCTGCCTGCGGATAGTGCTAGGTGATAAACCCTTATTCAAACCTAACAGTAGATAATCCAAGATGTTAGGAATGGTTACCGAAAACTGCCTAATCTGTTGCTTAATGCACCACGTGCAGAAATTCCCCCATGTGGCGTCATAAGGCCTATTGGTCGAGGGGCGCCTTGAAGCTTGAATCATCGAGATCACCCCAGATGAATAGGACTGCCTAGCTAAACTCTCCCGGTTAAGTGCCAAGACGGCCAACTGGAGCCACTGTGGATCTGGATGTTGAAGATTTCCCTGGCTGAGATTGGTCCAGGGGGATCCTCCACAATGGCGAGACCGATAGATCCACAAGGTCGGTAAACCACGGACACCGTGGCCAATGTGGGGCAACTAAGATTATCTCCGCCTGTTCCTAAATCAGTTTGCGGAAGGTTGCCTGTGACAATGGGAGGGGAGGAAAGGCATAAAGCAAGCCCCCCCTCAACCACTTGTACTGGCAGTGTCAGAAACCTGGTGAAGAACCTGGGGAGTTGGACATCCATCCGGAAGGCAAAGAGATCCAGATGCGGATGACCAAACCTGCTCAAGATTTCCCCGAACAGTACCAGATTCAGGCGCCACCCCGAATGGTCCACTGTGACCCTGCTCAGGGAATCTGCATGTCGATTTGCCTCCCCCGATATGTGCTCTGGCCTGATGGACCCAGGATGGATTCTGCCCACAGACCTAGATTCAAGGCGTCCTGCATGAGTGACCAGGACCGGGTCCCTCCCTGTTTGTTGATATGAGCCATGGCTGCAACACTGTATGTCAGAATCAAGACGTGCTTTCCCGACACTAGGGAGGAAAACTGGCAGAGTGTTAAGCGTATGGCTCTGAGTTTGAGCCAATTAATGTTGTGATATAGATCCGACCGGGACCACTGTCCCTGAGTCCGATGAGTCTGAAGATGGGCACCCTAATCGAACAGACTGGCACCTATAGGCAAGGTGAGCCTGAGAGGCTCCTTGAAAATGGAGCCCTCAGCCATGGTGGATGAAGCCCACCATAGGAGAGATGACAGATTATGGTGAGGAACCCTGACCTTTCTGGTGGAAGCACTGAGGTTCCATGTCTAGAAGGGAAAGAGGAAGCACTGAAGGTTTCTGGAGTGAAGTCTGGCCCACGGGACGATCCCCATGCCAGAAACCATCTTTCTCAGGAGTTGAGACAGCGGGACCAACGGATCTGCTTCCTCTCCGAACCTGGTGTACGAGCCTTCGGATGCTGACCCGACGCTCCTGTGAGAGATAAACTTGCAAAGAACTGAATCTATTATCAACTCTAGATGAAGGAGGTGCCTTGTGGGGGTCGTGTGACTCTTTTGAAGTGCACTGAGAACCCGTGAACCTGAAGCGTATATATCGTGATATCCAGGTCTGACGAAGCCGACTGGAAGGAACTGGACTGTACTAGGATATCGTCCAGATAGCATTGCAGATGCACCGGCATCATCCTGAGGTGGGCCACTTAATACTGCCAAAACTTTGTAAAAACCCCTGGGGCTGAAGAGAGACCAAAGGGACGGGCACTGTATTGGCAATGCCGGTGCATGTAACAAAACTGAAGGAACCTGCGGTGGTCTGGAAGTATCGGAATGTGTAGTAAGCCTCTGTCAGATCTATGAGGAGAGAAGGTCCCCTTTCCTCCTTTAAGTCCAGTATCGACCTCTATTCCCCTGAAGCTTTGGGGACCACGAACAGAATGCAGTAACACCCTCACCTTCCTGTTCCTGTGGTACAGGCTCTATTGCCTTGAATTCTACCAAATGGGAGATGGCCATGGCTACTAGCACTGCCTTGGTTGTGTTTCGTGATACTGGGCACTGTATGAAACGATCTGGGGGGGGATGAGTAGAAGTCTAGAGAGAGACCATATCATTGTGGCCTCCCTGACCCAAGAATTGGTGAAGACGTCCCTGAACGGTGCCAGGTGACTCCTTATCGGGAAGTCCTCCTTGATGTACTTGGATCGCCTGTAGGGACAGCACCCCGAGCCCCAGAAAGGATGTTTGGCCTGGAATTGGCCCATTGCTCTGATGCTCTGGAGGTCCTGTCGACGATCCTGTCTGGGAGAAAAGGATTGCGAGCCTCTGTACCAATCCAGGGCTGCCCGGCCCGAAAAGGCCGCCTCCACGCCCATGGACTGCTGGGATGGAAGCCTGCCTGCGAAAACTTGTTGGGGCCGCCTATCCGACCCTTTGGATGGATGAGCCAGGATCTTACGCTTGTTCTTGCCCCCAATTATGTATGGTTCAACGACTGAACCAAATAATTGTGTACCACTGTACTTGGCTGTCGACAGACGCCACTTGGGCCTTGAGTCAGACCTCCACTATTTCAGTCACAACGGTCTGCGAGAGGCAACTGTGGCTGCAATAGATGTAGCAGAATACCTGGCCGAATGAAGAGAAGCATCTGTCATGTACTCTGAAGCAGCCACTAGCTTCCTTAGTGTTCAATGTGTCCAAACCTGGTCAGGGGAACGATAGCCTGAAGTTCGCAGAGCCACCTGATTGATGCCCCTGCAAAAAAAGGGGAAGAAGTCACAGCCTTGATCGCCCCTGCCGAGAACCGGTGAGCTCGGCGGAGAGAGAACTCGAATCTCCCATCCTCTGCCTTCAGAGCCTCAGTCATATCCCCTGGAATTGCAGAGGTGGAAAACAGAGAGGTTAGAGGAGTGTCCACAGCAGGCACCTCTAAAGGGGATGCGAAAGAAGAAGAAACATTGTAAGTTCCTTTTCTGTACTATTGGGAGATGGTAATGTGGCCAGAGATGACCACTGTTTCTCTACAGTAGTACGAAAGAAGAGCGGACAAGGGATCTGCTTCTCTTCCATAATCTGCTCTGCAAAGAAAGGGATAGATTCTTGACTAGTGGAGGCTTGTCCTCCTGTGCCGAAGTAAGGATGGCAGTGGTACAGACTTTTATAAGAAGAGATCTGAAAGGAGAAGGGCCAAAAGACCCAAAGTTGACGCCTGTTTGCGCTGCCTCCTCATCCTCAGATATGGGTGTTTCGGCTGACTCCAAGGCCACTGACCCCTCCTAGCCTAGCTGGGAGGAAGTCTCAGAGATGTCAGAACCGGGACTATGGTACGTCCCACTTGATGAGGAGGGATGGACGGAGGCGGTGGGGTTGCAAGGGTCCCTGCTGCCTCCTAGAGGAAGACATGAATTGCATGAATGCATGGTGCATGAATGCCTGAAACTGCCTTTCAGACCACATATCTCGTTAGTCCATATAACTAGCCCCAACCTCCATTGGGACATATGTTTGTAAAGACCTGGAACTCTCAGGCAATCTCCCATCCAATTACTAACCAGGCACAATCCTTCTTAGCTTCAAAAATCAGTCAAGCTCAAGTAAATGCTGCCACCTGCTGAGGCATCTCAGGACCCTGCTGTATAGAAGAAGATGAGGAGCGAGGGGGACCAACCTGTTCAGATTCCCCGAGGAGACCATGCCTGTGGGGCATCCTGGGAAGGCGCTAATGGAGGCTCAAATGGAGAGGTGTCCAATGGAACAGGGGAACCACTTCAGCTTCACTGGACCTGAGCCTTTGGGCTTTGGAGACTTCCCTCTCCAGCGCCTGATGTCTCCTCGAGGCCTCTCGCCCAGCTGCCTGTAGGTCTCTTCGGTGGATAAGTGTTTTGTCTTGGCTTTTTTCTTCCTCCCCCGCGTCCAAATCACTTGATCTGCGCTTTGTTTGTGTGGGGGGAATATCAGAGCCTTGGTATGCCTGGGGCAAGGAACTGTCTGCCATTGCAGTCTAGATAATCTGGGTAAGGGATATCCAGAGGTAGGGGGAATCCAAACACGCAGATCAAGTTGTCAGAGATGGAAAACCGATCCTCATTCTGAACAACAGCAATGGCAAAGGACAGCCAGACAGTTCCCTAGAACTGCCTGTCTAGGCCTTGTGGCAAGGTACCACAGCTAATTTGAACAGGTGGTTCTGAAATAAATTTCCCCTTCGCTCCACTCACACAGGTATTAAAGATAAGTACCTGGACCTCAATAAGTAATTATAGCCAAAGTGCAGGTATTAAGGATAAGTACCAGGGCCTCAATGAGTAGTTAGAGCAATAATACAAGTAAAATGAGGCTGTTTCCCCTCTGGCCATGGCCATTTGCCACCTCTCACATCGAACCCAATGCCACTACCATAAGGCTGCAGAACAAGCCGGGCGGAAGTAAGGAACCAGTATAGCGGTTCCTTACTGCCACCCACCTTGTTCCTTGCCTCATTGCAGAAGCATTGGGCACAATATGCGAGGCGGCAAACAGCTCTGTCATGCCGAAACCAGCCGTTTGCCACCTCCTGTCCAATGCTGCACCACGGATCTAATGTATGCAATATGGCCTAGATGCTGTTATATTATAAATCTGTATCCATATAACAATCTACATTTCTGTTTGCCTAAACTAGTTTTCTGATCCATTAGCGCCTATGTCATTCAATATACAATGTGCAACAAAAGAAAAGATACACTCGGAATTCTGTTTTTATTCTACAAAATTTTTATGAATCATTGAGGCTTTATACATGAACATATTACAAGATTGATTATACGCCAAGAGAAATATTATATACGATTTTGCTTTATGCACCAATTATTTCAGAACTGACAAGGGTATGTAATTTGTACCAGTTTTCTTTGTACCTTCATGGCTCTAACACTAAACCAAATGGTTCACTTAGAACCGTAGTGGTGAACCTATGGCACACGTGCCACAGGTGGCACACAGAGCCCTCTCTGTGAGCACTCACACCATCGAGTCCTAGGCCTTTGGTCCCATCCATGAGCAACCTGAATCAATACCCGCGCAGAGTAAGGTTGCCGCGCCCGCCCCCATCTCCCCAAGCAATTTTTTTACTAACCTTTCAGTTGCATTCCATTTCTCCGTTCGCTTCTCAGCCTTTGCCGTGTTTGTGGGACTATTGGTTAAAAAAAAAAGTTCCATCAGACTTTTTAACTCTCGCGAGATCTCAAGAAGTTAGAAAGTCTGATGGAACTTTTCTTTTACCCATAGCCCCACAAACATGCAGCAAAGGTTGAGAAGCAAACGGAGAAATGGAATGCAGCTGAAAGGCAGGTTAGTAAAAAAAAATACTTGGGGGAGGCGAGGTCATCTGGACAGGGGCAGGTGCAGCAACTTTACCCTGCATGGTGGTGGGAGGGTGGGGCGCGTGCCCTTCCCATGCTAGGCCAGCCCTGCAGCGGCCATGCTGGGCGGCGGTGAGCAGGGTGTTGAGGTGGGGGCTGGTTGGCCGACCAAAGCAGCAGGTAGAGCGCTGGAGGCTTGGGTAGGAAGGGCACTGAAGTGGGCGGTTGGGCCATTGCCAAGAGCAATGCGTCTGAGGGGAAAGCAGCCTCAGAACAAGTGAGGCAGGTAAGGAAAGAAATCCTCACTCCCCCCAGAAATTGCCTTTCTTTCTTACCTGACTTCCAGCCCATGCCGTTTCTCCTTCGCAATCCGCGCCGCCACATGCAAGGAAACAAAGTAAGTTTTTTTTGGGGGGGGGGGAAGGTTAATCAATCAATTCCAACTTCTTGTGTACATTTTCCCTGTACATTTTCTACATTTTTTAGATAAAGGGGATAATTTTGCATGGACAAGCACTGATTCCTGTGAGTTCAACTCTGAAGCTTGAAGGAGTAACGAGGAAGAGTTTTAACAATTCAGTGCTAGGTGAATTAGATCCAGACACCCCTAACATTTGTTAGACATTCCTAGTGAATGTTGCCTAAGTTTCTTCCTTTTATAAAAAGTCATTTGCTAGATACTAGAACAATATCCCTTTTAATTAACTCTCATAAATTCCCTCATATGTATCTTATGTATCGCCATCAAACCCCCAAATATTTGGCAGTTTGGTATGGACAAGGAATTCTGCATTATTTTCTTTCTTTGCTTAGATAATAATATCTACAGAATCAAACTTTTAAAGATGAAGTTGGAAACTGCTTTGAGATATTATGTTTTTTATTCACAATAGCTCTTGAACCCAGAGGTTTAGAAAATTGCAAAATGCAGGTACTTTTAAGGTCACTATCCTTCCCTCCCCACCCACAAAAGCATTTTTGCTGAGAAAATATTAAAATATATATATATTCTATTTTGAAACTCCTCAGTGCATTATAGATACTGAAATGTGTATATATCTATTAGCCTTTGACAAGAAAAAGATATTGTCCTGCAAGTTCTAGAAAACTCTTTGATATTTAGCATATCTGCACTAATGCAACATCTAAACATTAGAATATCTCCTGTCCAGAGATCCCTTTTAATAACACTCAAATATTTTGCTTTGTTTACTCTATGATACTGTTGCACATTAATGGACATCTCTGAAAAATTTAACCTAACTAACGGTAATATTGTGCCCTTTTTTTGGTTACTTACATTCCCTTCTCAATAATTATATTAAACACCTTACTAATAAGTATATGAGGAACAGCTGAGACATAAATGTCCTTCACTATCATTCAACATGTATGTAGTCAGAATTCAAAACAACTGACTCTACCTTTTAAGCATAGTTGAGAAATTCAAAGCTGCTGTTTTGGTTCAATTATTATGTCTCATTGTATAAAGTACTGTCAAACTTAGACCATTTGGTGATAATTATTACTTCATCCTTCCAATTGCAGGAGAGCTGAATAGAACTGTCAACATTTCAGCTGGTATTTATAACTTTGAGCATCCACCTTTAATAATAATAGACAATATTGCTAATTTACATATTGTTAGAAGCTTCTAAAACCCCAACCCCCACCGTGGCCCACTATCAGGCCTTTAGCTGTTCGGAACCAAGCTGCGAAAGTGATGGGCAAGCGCATGCGCATCCCCACTTGTGTGAGCAGCGGGCAAGTGCATGTGCAGTAAATTCATTTACACGAGTGGCAGGCATGCATGCTTGATGCTCGCACAAATGGGGCTGCACATGTGCACGCATGCCCACTGCTTGCACAGACCCATCTCCTCCCCCCGCCAGTCTGCAAAGCCAGAAAGATTGGGGAATTCTGTTCTAAAAAACTAGGAGAACAAAAGAAAGCATTATTTTGAGGCGTGTTGGTGCAATGGTTAGAATAAAGTATTGCAGGCTGACACTTCCCATTGCTAGGAGTTAGGTCTTCACTGGCTCACAGTTGACTCAGCCTTCCATCCTTCCGAGATCAGTAAAATGATAACTCAGATTGTTGGGGGCAATATGGTATATAAGTGCTATTGCTGTTATTTTCTTTCTTTGTCAATTCTACCTTTGAAATGATGAGTAGTTTCTTCTCCCATGATACTGTCTTATCTAACCTCTGATTCTGAACTGTAGTCCATACCACTGATCTTGATACTTGGATTTTTTTTTCAAATAAAGAAAAATACATTTCTACATGAAAATATCAAAATTTAAGGCAGATTTCTGTTTAGAAATCAGAGTCTATATTTGAGTTTTCATTTAAAATTCTAGCAAATGTTCATGACTCTGAGAAAGTTTCTTTGATCCTTTACTCACAACAGTGTAGGCATTATTTATCATAATTAATATGAAAATTAAATGTTTCCCAAACATTGTGAAATAGCTTCAGGAATATTGTAAAATATAGCAGTCTGCAAAGGCTTTTTCCTTTGTTCTGCTGTGTGCTATAACAAGAGTTGCTCTGTTATTATTTGTGGACAATCTAAAATATATATTTCAACCACCCCACCAGATTATTTACCAAGATTCAAACCCACTGACTTTCTTTGAGTACAGGAGCTTCCATTAAATCTGGGCAATGGCTTAGAATGAAACTGCAATCTTATATCCAATAGACTGACAGAAAATTGAAACAAAAATTCTAAGTAAGCATCAACAGCTATATGATTACATTGTGAATGGTTCTTTCAAATATTTAATTTCTGAGCCTATGATTATTTACAGCATTTCATTATATAAATGTCAAATTCAATCATTATTCATGTTCACTGCAAATACAAACATCAATTGAGTGTTTATAAATTACAAAGAACTTGATTAACTTCTTACATATCTACAAAGCACAATGGATGACTTTGGAATATGCACTCAGGATTGTTGCAAGATTAACATGGCGAAGGCTGAGATGCAAATATATTAGATAAATAAATAACAACAACAACAACGTTGGAAGGGACTTTGGAGGTCATCTAGTCCAACCCCCTGCTCAGGCAGGAAACCCTATACCAGCGGTTCTCAACCTGTGGGTCGCGACCCCATTTGGGGTCGAACGACCATTTCACGGGGGTTGCCAAACAACGCAGTCCGCCATTTTTTCCCCTTTTCCCCTCGGCCGTCGCAGGGGGCAGCACCGCGCATGCGCGGGCCGTCGCACCGCGCATACGCGTTGCGGACCGTCGCACCGCGCATGCGCGTTGCGGACCGTCGCACCGCGCATGCGCGATGCGGGCCGTCGCACCGCGCATGCGCGATGCGGGCCGTCGTGCCACGCATGCACGATGCGGGCCGTCACACCACGCATTCGCGATACGGGCCGTCGCGCCATGCCGCGCAAGCGCGATGCAAGCTGTCGTGCCGCGCCACGCATACGCGATGCGGGCTGCCACGCATGCGTGATGCGGGCGTGATGCGGTGCATAGAATCATAGAATTGTAGAGTTGGAGGGGACCTCCCGGGTCATCGAGTCCAACCCCCTGCCCGAGGCAGGATTCCCTAAACCATACCAGACAGATGGCCGTCCAGTCTCTGCTTGAAGACCTCCATCGAAGGGGAGCTCACCACCTCCTGTTGCAACCTGTTCCACTGGTTGATCACCCTTACTGTTAGAAATTTTTTTCAAACATCTAATCTGAATCTTTTCCCCTGCAGTTTCATCCCATTGTTTCTAGTCCTTCCTTGGGCAAGTGAGAACAGGGCTGATCCCTCTGCACTGTGACAGCCCTTCAGGTATTTGTAGACAGCTATCATGTCTCCTCTCAGTCTTCTTTTCTGTAGACTAAACATTCCTAATTCCTTTAACCCAGCGGTTCTCAACCTTGGGGTCGCGACCCCATTTGGGGTCGCACGACCATTTCGCGGGGATCGCCGGACACCGCGGGCCGCCATTTTGTTTTATTTTTTTTTTATTATTTTTTATTTTTTTTATTTTTTTTTATTTTTTTTGGCACGCCGCGCATGCGCAGATCCGCCCATCGCGGCAAAAAAAATAAAAAAAAAATAAAAAAATGGCGGCTGCGACGGGCAGATCCGCGCATGCGCAGCCAGCGCGATGGGCCGACCCGTGCATGCGCAGATCCGCCGGTCGCAGCCGCCATTTTTTGGGGGGGATTTTTTTAAAATTTTTTTTACATTTTTTTTTGCGCGCGCGCGCACGTGTCGGGGTCGCGGCGCACATGGGCGGGGCAAGTGGGGTCTCAACCTGAGAAAGGTTGAGAACCACTGCTTTAACCGTTCCTCATAGGACATGGTTTGTAGACAGTTCACCATCTTGGTAGCTCTCCTTTGAACCTGCTCCAGTTTGTCAGTGTCTTCCTTGAACTGGGGTGACCAGAACTAGACACAGTACTCCAGGTGAGGTCGGACCAAGGCAGAGTAGAGGGGAATAATAACTTCACGTGATCTGGACTCTATGCTTCTCTTGATACACCCCAGGATCGTGTTTGCCTTTTTTGCAGCTGCTTCACACTGTTGCCTCATGTTCAATCGATGATCCACTAGGACACCGAGGTCCTTTTCACATGTACTGCTGCTCAGCTGGATTCCTCCCATGCTATATGTGCTTTTTTCATTTTTCTTACCCAGATGTAGTACCTTGCATTTTTCCTTGTTAAATACCATTTTATTAGTTGCAGCCCATTGTTCGAGTTTCTCTAAATCTTTTTGAATCCTTTCTCTCTCTGCTCTGGTGTTTGCAATCCCTCCTAGCTTTGTGTCATCTGCAAATTTGATCAGTTTCCCCTCAATTCCCTTATCCAAATCATTTATAAAAATATTAAACATAACTGGGCTCAGAACAGAGCCTTGTGGCACTCCGCTTGAGACTTTCTTCCAGTTGGATGTGCAGCCATTTATAGCCACTCTTTGAGTACGGTTACTAAGCCAGTTATGAACCCACCTAACAGTCACCCTGTCAATCCCATATTTGATCATTTTTTTCAATGAGGATGGTGTGAGATACTTTGTCGAAAGCTTTGCTGAAATCCAGAAATACTATGTCTACTGTATTTCCCTGATCAACCCATTCCGTGATTTTGTCATAGAATGAAATTAGATTAGTTTGACACGACTTGTTTGTTACAAACCCATGTTGACTGCTGTTAATTACTGAATTCCCATCCAAATGCTGACATATATGTTGCTTAATAATTTGTTCAAGAATCTTTCCTGGTATTGAAGTCAGGCTAACAGGCCTGTAGTTCCCTGGGTCTGCCTTCTTCCCTTTTTTGAAGATAGGGACAACATTTGCCCTTCTCCAATCATCTGGGACTTCTCCTGTTCTCCATGACTTTTCAAAGATTACAGCAAGTGGTTCAGCAATTACTTCTGCTAATTCCTTCAGTACCCGAGGATGTAATCCATCTGGACCTGGAGACTTAAACTCATTTAAATTAGCTAAGTGTTCCCTTACCTTCTCTGTGTCGATTACATGCCTTAATTCTCGTAGTCCTTCACTAGCACAGTGAAGGTCAGTTGCAATTACATTATCTTTCTTAGAAAAAACAGATACAAAATAGGAGTTTAGAATCTCCGCCTTCTCAAGATCGCTTTTGACGACTTCCCCATTCTCGTTCTCTAAACTTCCTATAGCCTCTTTAACTTTTCTTTTACTTTTGACATATCCCCAAAACCCTTTTTTATTGTTTTTAGTCTCTCTTGCAAGCCTCAATTCATTATTAACCTTAGCTTTTCTGATACTTGCCCTGCAGTTTGTACAGATTGCATTATAATCTTCCTTAGATATGTATCCCTCCGTCCAATTCCTAAACATTTCTTTTTTCCTTTTTAGCAAGTTTTTAAGTTCTAGGTTTATCCACCCTGGTCTCTTTAGATGTTTCCCATTCTTCCTTCTTTGAGGAATTGTTAAAGATTGCGCTTCTAGTATTGCATTTCTCAAAATATCCCATCCTTCTTGGACATTTCTATCCCTTAGTACATTCAGCCATTTGATCCCCCCTACCCTCTTCTTGAGTCCATCAAAAAGGTCGGGGTCGCGGCCTGAAAAAGGTTGAGAACCGCTGCCCTATACCGTTTCTTAAAAAACTTCCAGTGTTGGAGCATTCACCGCTTCTGGAGGCAGGTTGTTCCATTGATTAATTGTTCTAACTGTCAGGAAATTTCTCCTTAGTTCTAGATTGCTTCTTTCCTTGATTACTTCCCATCCGTTGCTTCTTGTCCTGCCTTCTGGCGCTTTGGAGAATAACTTGACTCCCTCTTCTTTGTGGCAGCTCCTGAGATATTGGAACACTGCTATCATGTCACAGTCACTCATGCCTTCGTCACTTCCAGGCTGGACTACTGTAATGCTCTCTACATGGGGCTCCCCTTGAGGTGCGCCCTGAGGCTCCAGCTGGCCCAGAATGCGGCCGCGCGGGTAGTGATGGGAGCATCATGGCGCTCCCATGTAACACCGCTCCTGCGCGAGCTGCACTGGTTGCCGGTGGCCTTCTGGGTGCGTTTCAAGGTGTTAGTGACCACCTTTAAAGCGCTCCATGGCATCGGACCCGGATACTTACAGGACCGCCTACTGCTAGCAAATACCTCCCGCCGTCCGGTACGCTCCCACAGAGAGGGCCTCCTCAGGGTGCCGTCGGCCAGACAATGTCGGCTGGCGACCCCCAGGGGGAGAGCCTTCTCTGTGGGAGCTCCTACGCTTTGGAACGAGCTCCCCCACAAACTCCATACGATGACGGATTTCTGTACCTTCCGTCAGGAATTGAAAACATTCCTTTTTCGACAGGCTGGCCTGGCATAGAAGCTCTGGTTCCAGCAAGGTTAAAATTGTTTTAGGGGATTGAGTTATTTTTAAGATCTATAATGTATTGGGTTTTAAATGGGATTTATGGCCAAATTGTTTAATTTATTTTTAATTATTTTAATTTTGTATATTTAGATGTTTTTAATTTTGGGCTGTACACCGCCCCGAGTCCTTCGGGAGAGGGGCAGTATAGAAATAGGAAAATAAATAAATAAATAAATAAATAAATAAATAAATTAAACTAAACATACCCAATTCCAGCAATTGTTCCTTATATGTTTTAGCCTCCAGTCCCCTAATCATCTTTGTTGCTCTTCTCTGTACTCTTTCTTCAACATCTTTTTTATATCATGGTGACCAAAACTGGATGCAGTATTCCAAGTGTGGCCTTACCATGGCATTGTAAAGTGGTATTAACACTTCATGTGATCTTGATTCTATCCCTCTGTTAATGCAGCCTAGCACTCTGTTGGCTTTTTGGGCAGCTGCAGCACACTGCTGGCTTATATTTAAGTGACTTTCCACTAGGACTCCGAGATCCCTCTCACAGTTACTACTATTGAGCAAGGTACCACCTATACTATACCTGTACATTTGGTTTTTCTTGACTAAATGTAGAACCTTACTCTTTTCACCACTGAATTTCATTTTGTTAGATAGCGCCCAGTATTCAAGTCTGTCAAGATCCTTCTGTATCTTAAGCCTGTCTTCTGGAGTGTTGGCTATTCCTGCCAGCTTGGTGTCGTCTGCAAATTTGATGAGTTCCCCATCTATCCCCTCATCCAAATCATTGATGAGGATGTTGAAGAGCACTGGGCCCAGAACAGAGCCCTGGGGCACCCCTCTACATACTTCCCTCCATGTAGATGCAGTTCCATTGAGGACCACATGCTGAGTACGGCCGGTCAGCCAGCTACAAATCCATCTGAATACAGCATAAGTTCATATAATCACTGCCTTTTTTACTGTCTCATTTATTAATTTTTAAGCACAAGTATTGTAGTTTAGAAGGAATTTCAATCTTGGAAATAAGAAGGAATATCCCAACCATGAGAACAATTAGGCAGTGTAACAACCAGTCATCTGGAATCATGACTGCTCTGTCACTGAAGGTTTTCAGCCAAAGGTTTGTCTGGAATACAATGACGATTCCTGCCCTTGGCAAGAAATCAGCCAGAGACTAGTAGCACATTTTTCAACTAACTAATTTTATTAAAAGGCATAGGTTTTCATGGGGTGAAGCATACTTCATTAGATGCATAGAATATCTTCAAGGTTCCCACAAATTCTGTGATTCTGTGACTTTTACCTAAATTATTACAAATGGCAGCTCCATAACTGGACTATGTAGAAACCTGACTTAGGGCAATTGTGTACTGAATGGAAGTGTGATTCATTTCACAAATGTGAAATATGTCCAAAATACTAAGTGATGTAACTTAGTGTAGTTAGTCATAGTACATATTAGTATATAAGTTAAGCTATTGTGATTAGGTACATTTTCTATTTGAAAGTGTAATTTGCTAAAAATCTTCTCATGTACTCCTATTACCCATGTAAGTTGGGTATACAGACACAGAGAATAATAATATATGATCTGCCACAGACTAAGGTAAAGCAGTGTCTATTCAAATGCATTCTTTTTATACCGCTTATGGACTTTTTGCGTAAAACAGAAAAAATGTATGATTTATGGTTTCTGTGATTATATTGGATAATTATATAATGAATAGGCTCAGGATGTAACTTTAGAGAAAGAGGTAAACTCATAATTATAGTTATAACTGCTGTAAAGGAGATTGAAAGCCATTTCTTTATCTTTTTCCTTTCTTTTCTATTTTTCCTTTACATTTTCTTTTTTTCTTGCATTTTCCTTCTCTTATTGATTCCTTTTCCTTTTTTCTTCCTTGGTATCTGTTTTTAATCTTTGTTTTTAAAACTTTTAATAATATTATATATAACAATGTATTCCTATTATTCTGATTGTTGAAAATTAAGTTGCCAGAGTCATGATATTTTATAAAAAAGCTGCAGGTTTATCTGTGCATTAAGAAAAACAAGATTGATGATGTTACCTAGTTTTATAATGAAACGTCTCCCAGGAAACCACAAGGTTTAGAGAGCACCAAGACCCCACAAAAACAAGATTGCACTCATATATATAATTATATATAATTTAGTTCACTGTTCAATCTCACTTACAGAACTGTAGCAGGGTATGAAATGTAATGAAATGTGTTCCTTTCCTTTTTCTAAGCAATAAAACTTGGATACTCTCCATGATCAAAAAGGCTTGGGCAGCAGTTTCCCACTGCAACTTCTCAGCGTAGCAACAAATTATGTTCATTGTTTTAAGTGCTCTTTATATTTACAAATAGTGGTATGCAAAGCATTTCAAATTTGAGTAATTACAGGTTTAAAATTATTTTGATAATGTTGGGACAGTAAGGCTGGAAAATTCCATTTAAACTTGAAAAATATCCAATTTGAAAGACTGTTTGAAATTGTTTAACAAATTTCTCTTGTTTTATTTAACACAGTCCTACCTAAGTTAGTTCCATGTGTACCCAGACAATATATTTTAAACCTTTGTTTGTTTTTATTTTAGAGTATTCATTAAGGGCTTTGAAAAATTTTAGATGCTATGATTTGTCTATACCTCAGAAGTTCAAAATAATACAAGCAATGGTATTCCCAGTGACAGTCTATGGAAGCAAAAGTTATACTTTCAAACTTTAGTGTTGGAAACAACTCTTGAGAGTACTAGGAGTAGCCATTAAAACAAACACATGGATCTCTGAACAGATCAATCCAGAGTTCTCACCCGAGGCACAAATAGGAGAAAGTAATGGAGTCCCTGCAGATTTTACTCCGCTAGTCATTGCTGACTACATGGGCAAAGCTCATCTCCATTTCAAGGCCATTGAGCCGATGCTGTCCGAAGACATTTCCACTGTCATGTGGCCAGCATAATGTCATGGAGCACTGTTACCTTTCTACTAAAGTGGTACGTATTTATCTACTCGCATTTGCATGCTTTCGAACTACTAGGTTGGTGCTAGGGTCTCGAACCTGGGCTGCTGGCTTTCCAGATGACAAGCCCAGAATCTTAACCACTGAGCCACCATGCTGCCAAGGCACAAATGACCAAGCTGAAATTATGCTACTCTGGACACATTATGCAAAGCCCTGGCTCTCTAGAAAAGGCTCTAAAGCTGGGAATAGTAAAGGAAGAAAAAGTAAAGGAAGGAAAAGAAGATGATGATTAGCAACAACATGGATGGACTTAGATAGAGTGGAAATGGGTGCACTGTTGGAAGACCTGAAGGACCAGGTTAAGGACAGATTGTCACAGAGAAAATCTACCTATATGGTCACAAAGAGTGAGTACCAACTTGGTGGTATATAATTAATCATTTTAAGGTGATTAATAATTTTACAATTATATTTAAGGTTTTGAAGGTGCTAAGTTTGAGAGATTAGCAGCAATACTATACTTGCATAACAAAGTTTTGGACATAGCTACCGTATTAACACACATTGTGCATAGTACTTAGGGCCAGTACTTTTTTTCTAAAAAAAATATTGGAATATTCATGAGCAGGAAGAGTCATGTGGTAACTCAGTCAGCCAATGTGAGAAAAGTGCTACTGAGTCTGTGCAAAAGGTATTGAGTTAGAAGCTGAATTTTCAGTCTCAGGTTTGTCTCTGTATCTCTCTGTAAGAAGTATTCATTAAGCTATGTTGCTGTAAAGAAGAATGTATGGTATTGTAAATATTTTTATATAAATATAAAGAAGTTATTTTGAATCAGCTAAATGCAGTCAACTGTGAGAGCTTCTGATTTATTTTTTCACCAACAGAGAAATTAAAATTCTCTAACAAAAAAGGTGCCGGAACTCATACACGTCATACAACCCGCCTTGCCAACCCTACAAGGTTCCATCCAAAAAAGGTGCCGGAACTCCGTTCTGGGCGTTCTATGAGAAAAAAAGCCCTGCTTAGGGCTATCGGATATGGTGCTTTATTATTTTATATTTTTCTCAAAAAAAATATAATTAACTATTCCTAACTTCTCATTTCACACATACATAAACATACTTACTAAGGACTGTATTGTAATTTAAAGCTGGAAGAAATTGCCTGTGTTTAGAAAGTATAAGAACAAGGCAGAATAAGCAGAATGGCTGCAATGGAATTTACGGAAAGCTCTGTGCCTCGTTTGGGCCAGAAGAATTACATTATATGGGCTGCAAAAATGGAATGTTTGCTCAAAGCAAAAGAGCTGTGGTATATCGTAGAAAATCCACCACAAGTGTTTGCAGGTGCTGATCAGAAAAGTCATGATCGAGCAATGGCTTATCTCATCTTGAATTTAGATGATGAACAATTTCTGAATGTTGCAAATTTAAAGACTGCAAAGGAGATTTGGTTGAAATTGAGAGCTGTGCACGTGAATGTTTCTGCATGCAATATAGTGCAATTGTCAAGAAAACTTTACAGGGCCTGTTTGCAACAAGGTGAGTCTGTGGAACAACATTTAAATAAAATGCAAAGTTTATTTTTGGACTTAGAACAACGTGGGATTAAATTCCCTGAGTCCCAGAAGGTTTTATTGGTGTTGAACAGTTTAGATAAAACCTGGGACACAGTTTCTGAGATATTTGAGTGTAAAGAAGAGCAAGAATTAAATTTTGAGGCTTTAAAGGCATATTTGCTTAATGAAGAAGAAAAGCAACATTTTAGGAACAGTCACGAGGAGGAGAAATTCCTGAGGAGGGGGTCCAGACTGCAAGTCTCCAGAGAAGAAACAAGGAGCAGGTGGGACCAAGTTGCCCAGCAAGAAAAGAATTGCTACATTTGTGGAGAAAAGACACATCTGAAAAGGAACTGTTTGCAGAGGAACAATTTGCAGCAAAGGACATTTGTGCAAGCAAAAAGGCCTGATTTGCAAAAGGAACATTTTGGTGTTGCAATAGTTTGCGATAGCAACAACAGAGACAAGTGGCTAATAGATAGTGGGGCAAGTCAAACAATTGTTAATGACTCTGAATTATTTTGCAGGTTTGTTCCAGTAGCACAAGAAGCTGTGGCTTTGGCAAATGGCCAGAAAGCAAAAGTCATCGGAAAAGGCGATGTAAAAATTCCATATTTGGAATCAAAGTTTACCAATGTGCTTTGTGTACCTGAGATGGAACATAATTTTTTAAAGTGTGTCTAATTTAGACAAACAAGGTTTTGAGGTCATTTTTGTAAATGGGAAATGTCTCATCAAAAGGAATGGGAATATTTGTGCAGAAGGCATAAAGGAAGATAACCTATATGTATTGCAGGGACAAAAGGTTCAATGTTCCCATATATTTAAGAATGTTGCAGAGTATGATTCGTGTGTTCATCTTCTCCATAGAAGACTTGGCCATGCAAGCTTTAAGATTTTGCAGCAAATGCAAGAGTTTGCAGAAAGGCTAAATTTGAAGGGATGCAAAACATATTTGGACTGTGCAGTATGCAAAGCATCAAAGTCAAAGGCATTCCCAGTTAGTAAATATAGCACAAGACAAACAAAAAGAGCTCTAGAGCTGGTCCATGCAGATCTGGTGGGACCTATGCAAGCCAGTTTGGGAGAAGCAAAATATGCACTGGTAATTGTTGATGATTATAGCAGGTATTCGTTTTGCTACTTGCTTAGAGGTAAGACAGAGGTGCTACAACAATTCAAATAGTGGGTAAGTTTTGTAGAGAGAAGGTACAGACAACAAGTGTGTCAGTTGCAAACTGACAGAGGTACTGAATTTATGTCAACTAAATTCTAACAATGGTTGGGGCAGTTGGGGATAAGACACAGATGTACAAATCCTTACGCAGCAGCAGAGAACGGTGTAGCTGAAAGAAGGAATGGTGTTTTGCAAACAATGAAAGATTCATTATTAGAAGATTCTGGTATGAGCAGATCATATTGGGGAAAAGCCATATTGACTCCCAATTATATAGTTAACAGGCTGTGGAGTTCCTCCATTAATAATACTCCATATGCCATTCTATATGGGAGAAAGCCATCACTGGCACATTTGAGAATTTTTGGAAGTACTGCATGGGTACTGTTGTGGGTGTCTCTAGACCAGCTTGGGAAATGTCAGAGGATGAGGAGGAGCAACCAGGCCCCTCTGGGTGCTTTCCCCTCCCGGCAGCAGAGACAGACAGGGAGGAGATTTGCATGCAGTCTGGGTCAGACTCTCAAAGCGGAGAGTCAGACTTGGAACAGGAAAATATATGGCTTGATCCGAGATTCCGAAGGTTTGATAGGCGGAGGTCTCAGTTACGTGGAAAAAGGAAGCCATGGGGGAAGTGACGTATCGGAAACTATATTAGAAGGTGAAGGAGGGACTAATTCTTTGTCACGAGCAACGTTAATATCAAGGAGTAGCCTGATACCTTGAGGAGTTCATTTGAACTCAGTTTTCTGGTGTTTTTGGAATGTACGGAAGATTAATGAGGTCTTGAACAACCTGAGAGATAAAGAGTGAGTTATTGGAAGGGGGGAGAGCATGTTTAAGCTGAATGTAAATAAATCAGATTTGGCCGTTCCGCAAACAAAATGCCAGCAGCTTGCTTTGAAGTGAATCTCTTGAATTGTGTTAAATAAAACTCTTAAAGAAATATTCCTGTGGACTTTACTAAGCTGAGAAGGGCCAGATACAACAGGTACATATTTCGAAAGCAATCAGAAGAAAGGGACAGCAAAAGGCAAGAAAGTTCAGGTTTGTGGGCTATGAGCCAGAGTCAAAAGGATATCGCTTTAGCGATGGAAGTAAAAGAATTGTAATTTCAAGGTCTGCTAATTTTGCAGAACGAAATTAGGACAGAATTAATGCAAATTCTGGGTATGTCTCACTTAATGACAGTGATCTATTTAATGACAATAACTCATCTAATGATGGAAAAATGATTATTGAAGATGTCAATGTTCAGGGAGGAGAGGCTGAACAAGACATGAAACCAGAAAGACTTGAGACATAGGAGAAGTTAATACCACATAGGTCAGTGCGATGTAATAAAGGAATTCCGCCTGACCGGTATTCTGCCAGCAAGGTAAAGGTTTGCAATGTGTGGTATGAGCCAAGAAATTATAAAGAGGTGTTGGCATTACCAAAAGCTGAACAAGAAAGATGGAAGGAGGCCATGGATAAAGAGATGAAATCCATGGGAGACCATGAAGTATTTAAATCAGTGACTTTGCCACAGGGAACCAAAACTGTGGGTTGTAAGTGGGTATATAAGAAAAAGGTATTGCCAAATAATGATGTACAATATAAGGCCAGGTTAGTGGCACAAGGTTTTTCACAATTAAAGAATGTGCACTACGATGAAGTATTTGCGCCAACTGTGAAAAGTGAGAGTATAAGATTAGCACTGGCGTTGGCAGCGGACAAAGGTGAAACCTGTGATCAAGAGATATATCACTCAGCAATAGGGAGTTTGTTATATCTATCACAGTGGTCCAGACCAGACATAGCTTGCGCAGTAAGCATTTTGAGTCGTTTTACTGCTGCACCTACAAAGTTACATTGGATGGGTGTAAAAAGGGTTCTCAGATATTTAAAGGGAACTATAAATTTGGGTCTTCAAATACAGATTACTGAGGAGTTGAAATTAAAGTGTTATGTTGATAGTGACTATGCAAATGACATAAACACAAGGAAATCAAATTCTGGGATTATAATATTGTTTGGAGGGACTCTGATTGGATGGAAGTCCAGAAAACAAACAACTGTTGCTATTTCAACAGCGGAAGCAGAGTTTATTGCTTTATCTGAATGGTGTTCTGAAGTAACATGGTATGTACAGTTGTTGCAAGGTTTAAATATTAATGTAAAGGAATCTGTAAAGGTATTTGAAGACAATGCTGCCTGTATAAAAATGGCAACTGGTGACAGGGTGAAGGACAGAAGTAAACATGTAGATATTAAGTATTGTAATGTCAGGGAAGCTGTAAAAGGAAAATTGATTAATTTACAGCATTGTTCTTCTGAGGATAATTTGGCAGACATGATGACTAAACCATTGGGTAGTGTTCACTATGGAGAATGTATTAAGTCAATAGGTCTGATGTCTCTTCCTGTCATGAAGGGAGGAGTGTTGGAATATTCATGAGCAGGAAGAGTCATGTGGTAACTCAGTTAGCCAATGTGAAGAAAGTGCTATTGAGTCTGTGCAAAAGGTATTGAGTTAGAAGCTGAATTTTCAGTCTCAGGTTTGTCTCTGTATCTCTCTGTAAGAAGTATTCATTAAGCTATGTTGCTGTAAAGAAGAATGTATGGTATTGTAAATATTTTTATATAAATATAAAGAAGTTATTTTGAATCAGCTAAATGCAGTCAACTGTGAGAACTTCTGATTTATTTTTTCACCAACAGAGAAATTAAAATTCTCTAACAAAAAAGGTGCCGGAACTCACACACGTCATACAACCCGCCTTGCCAACCCTACAAGGTTCCATCCAAAAAAGGTGCCGGAACTCCGTTCTGGGCGTTCTATGAGAAAAAAAAGCCCTGCTTAGGGCTATCGGATATGGTGCTTTATTATTTTATATTTTTCCTCAAAAAAATATAATTAACTATTCCTAACTTCTCATTTCACACATACATAAACATACCTAATATATTTTCTCACTACTGCTAAAGGAAGACCCACTGTAATAGAATGCATGGGTAGCCTTGAAGAAAAAGCAGAGATGCTGCCTTGGAAACAATCAGACAAGACGGGCAGGAGCCCAGAATCGCTGAACAGTCAGAGAAAGAAACTGAGAAAGGATTTGCCCTAATGGATTAGGCAGTAAAAAGTCATGGGCGGGAAGGTTGTACTTTCAGACTTGCAAGATTTTGCTAATGTAACCTTACAATAAAGCAGAATTAGTTCACCTAGTCCTATTTTCTTGCCTTGTTTAACTTGGGAGGGTTGATACCCAGAGACACTTTTAGATACCTGCAGATACTTTCACATGCCTGCACTGGGAAGGGGAGGAAGTCAAATTAATTGGTAGATTTCCAATAGGATAGAAGACAGAAAGACTCACACTTTAAAATGAATATAAAGATAATGGATATTCTGTTATTTTTTTAAAAAAAAATCTCATCTCTTCTATAAATCGGAGTCAGGCTTCTTCCCCACAACATAAAATAATAACAATTGTACCATGCTTAGAAAGAAATTACTTTAACTACTGTATAAATAAGTCAAGTATGAGAGATGACATCTCTTATACAGTAGTAACTATGTATTCCAATACTCAACAGAGTACCAGGAAACATATGAAAAAACATTCAAATATTTTGGCAATTATGAAATATCCTATAAATATTACTAACATGAATAATCATGTATTTATAATTGAACCCTACTAAAATCAGTTTTGTTTATTAAACAGTCTTTCCCAACTTCAAAACAAAAATTCATTTGCAATCTGTAAATGTTATAAACCAAATTAAAACAGCTATGTAACTGATGGTAGTATGATAAAGTACTAATAGTGAAGGCTTTTTTTATTTTCTTGATTTCTTTTGAAAGGCAAATTGATCGGTAATAAATCCACACTCATGGTAATTCATACCATGAAATATTATGGAGAAGAATCTATCAGTTCATTCTAAATGGAGAGATTCTTGCAAAATAAAGTTATTCAGAAAACAACTGTTTTGATGGAATTAAGTGACCTACTTGTTTCTTTTTATTTGTAATGCATATTTTCCAAGATAAATGGAAACCTTGTTTAAATCATTGCAGACTCTAAAATTGTACAAGAACAGAAGTTGTACAAATTACCATTTTAATCACTTTTATAGTATATTCATGTTGATTACCTGGTAAGTACACTATTATACTATTAATCCTGTCATGAATTCATTACTTTATATGTAGGAGTAACAGACTAGGCAAATACAATGCAACCAACTTTTTTTTTTTTTAGAATGACAATTCTAAATAAAAAACTGTACTGTTGGTAAATCTAGCATTGCCTCATGATTGCAGCAATGTGATTTTCCAAAACTGCAAAACTTCTGTTTCTTCCTCCTCCCGGAAAAGGAGATAAACTGCAACACACAGCAAAGTAGACGACTATAAGCCATCTATACATCATTATATTTACGAATAAAAAGCATAGACTGATATACACATTTTTTTAAAAAATGTGTTATGCTTATGAATAAACAGAACAGAAACTGTTGATTGCAAAGATGGTCTTTCCTATACATCTGTAAGTTTATGGCTGCTCATATTGTCAATTTCTTTAGCTTAAGCATGGCACAATAAATTCAGACAAGCCTATGTGTGGCTCCCTTGTCCATTGTTCCTGTAGGGATTTGTGGGCATTTTAAATCTATTTGAATACATACAAGACAAAACATGAGCTCAGAGAATATGCAGGCACAAAGAATATTATGAATAACTGTATGTTCTAGCTTCAAATACTGATGTACGGCTCCCAATTTTTATAAAATGCAGTTGCAGTCACATGGCTGCAGAATAAATTAACAGAATAGTTCTTTCATTCTCTAACAATGCTATGAACACCTGAAAAAATAAACTAGCTTTACTTTCTATTGAAAAAATTAAGCAAATATTAAAAAATTGTTAAAAGGCTGACTTGTATTCAGTTTTATTTTTAACTCCAACCTTTATCTGTGTATAAGCAAGCCCATTTTCAGAGTGTTTTAAAATGATATCTCCTTATAATACTGTATATTGACAGAGCCCTGAAGCAAACACACAGGCACACAAGTGTACGGTTGTAAATTGTCTGCAGTGTGAATTTTAAGCACTAAAGTGATTTAATAAAAATCTTGCACAATAGAAATCAATTAACTGCACTTGAAATATTAATCCTTTCTTCAGAGCTTTCCTTTCATTCATACAATATAGCAACCTCACACACAAAACCCCACCACCTTCAATACATCTAAAAAGAAAAACAGGCTGCAATGCCTTTTTTAAAGCTGAAAATAATAGTAACCCCCTTTGTCATAGTAACAGAAGTAAAACATTTGTACAGTCCTTACTTGGAAAGTGCTCTGAGGCATAATAATATACATCCTCATAGCCCTCATGATAATCCTCCTCCGGACGATACTTTTTGCCTTTTCTTCTCCTCGATCTCCTTATCTGCTTGACCAACCCCAAGAAACGCTCCATCTCTCATTCACCAGCCCACAGACTCCGGTCCGTGTATCTTTTGTTGCTATTGCCCAGAGCTACACTTCACAAACAGCTGGTGGCAAAAGAATTAATATCCAGGAGAATTGACCCTTTGGACCAGCCAGCTTGATACCACTCAAATCCAGCTTCAGCTCTAGCAATAAAAGGACACTGCTTTACCTTCATCTGACTCTGCATTAAAATAATCAAAGGTATTATCTCTACACCTTAAAACAAATTCTTAAAAAGAAGAAACATAAGCCGAAAAGATAGGATCTTCACGCCAAGAACACTTTAATAAATGAAATAAAGTTAACAATGGATCTGACAGCAAGAGGAATCCTAGCACTAGAATTTCACTATTCTCTGTCTCCACCATTTGAAGTGGGGCCAGAGGGGAGGAGATAAACGCTACTCAATGGACTGAACCATATCTGAAAACACAAGAGGTTTTCTCCAACCTAATAATTACTCCTTGTTATTTTATAATCATACAACCCCTAATCTCTTAAGATTCCATTTGTTTTTATTTGCTTTCTTCTTTTCCTTACTTGATTTACAGAATAAACAATGCACAGCTCATTCCTGCTACAAAACAATGCAATCCGAACAAATAACAAAGTGGTTTAACCCATATACACAGACCACTCAATGGCAAGCGTGCACTGAATGTGTTAATTGGAGCAGCAAGAAGAAAGCTAGGCAGATGTTTTTTTAAATAAAAAAAATTACACACTGGGCACTGATACGCCCCAATTATTATGTGAACAAATATTACAATATATAGATCTTTATTCTTATGAATTCAAGGAGGCTTAAAGAAATTATCAAAGGAAACTAGAACTAAACATGCCTCAGTTGATTTAAGTTACTTATTTAAAAATCTTTTCCCTAGTTTCAAAACTTTTTAAAAAAGCATGTGCTATGAAGTTATTCGTTGAAACCTCTTTTAAAGCCTGAAAATTTTTCAATGCTTTCTATTTCCATGAATCTTAATTCACAAGCACTCTTGAAGATAAAGATGGAATTTCTAACAAAATCAGACCAACTTTTACTGAAAAAAGCTACCTTAAGCCTAACTTTAAAACAAAGCTAAATACCATAAATGGTATACATACAGTATAAATGGTATACATACAGTACCATTATTAAATCTTTTGCAATACAACTAATTCAGGGCAAAAAAAGGGAAGCACTTACTAACAAAATAGGTAGGAGGGTAGGCCGCACTTGGGGAACTCGGTCCTGCTGTCTCGTAGCAGTTCCTTGTTCTGGCCCTTCTGAAAAATCTTGCTCTCCCCACGATTCTGGTAATGGGTGTAGCTCGGGCCCTGGGCTCAGGCTATTGCTGCTTAACACCAGGTCGGTTAACAATAAGGCCCCCCTCATTCATGATCTTCTCATGGATGAGGAGACCGACTTGGCGTGTGTGACTGAGACCTGGTTGGGCCCTGAGGGGGGAGTTCCCCTCACAGGCATGTGCCCATCAGGTTATCAGGTATGGCATCAGCCACGACCCCAGGGAAGGGGGGGAGGAGTGGCTATTTTGGCCTGGGAGAACTTCAGTCTACGTAGACTCACTGTTTCCGAAATTCCGGGTTGCGAGTCCATCCTTATGACGCTGGACCTAGGGGTCCAGGTGGGCTTATTGCTTACGTACCTGCCTCCCAGCTGCGTGGCATCAGCCCTGCCTGTGCTACTCGAGGAGGTTGCTGGGCTGGCGGTGGAGTTCCCCAGGCTTATAGTCTTGGGGGACTTCAATCTGCCGTCGCTTGGCGAATCCTTGGGATTGGCATAGGAGTTCATGGCCGCCATGACAACCATGGACCTGACCCAAGTAATGCAGGGTCCGACGCATGAGGGTGGACACGCCCCGGATATGGTTTTCCTTTCGGAGCAGTTGGGTAATGATCTGGTTTTAAGGGGCTTAGATATCTTGCCTTTGTCATGGACCAATCATTTCCTGCTTCGACTGAATTTTACGGCCCCAATCCTTCCCCGCAGGGAGGCGGAACCGATTAGGTGGTTCCGCCCCAGACGCCTGATGGATCCAATTGGCTTTCAGACAGCACTTGGGGAATTACCGAGCTCCCTCATTCACAGTCCAGCGGAGTCCCTGGTAGCGGCATGGAATACGGCCACGAAGGGGGCTATTGACCAGATTGCGCCTTTGCGACCTCTCTGTGGTGCTGGCCCCAGGAGATCTCCTAGGTTTACTGAGGAGCTCAGAGGGATGAAGCGCCATAAGAGACGTCTAGAGAAGCGATGGAGACAAAGTAAGTCCGGATCTCACCGAACCAGATTGAGCTCATTTATTAAAGCCTATCTGAAGGCGATTAAGGCAGCAAGATCTTTCTATCTTTCTGCTTTGATCGCGTCTGCGGAATCTCATCCGGCCGCCCTGTTCAGGGTGACCCGATCCCTCATTAACCCAAGGGGTCCGGGGTCACCCTTGCAGGGTAGTGCCGAGGACTTTAATAACTGTTTCGCAGACAAAGTGGCTCAGATCCGGGCCGACCTAGACTCCAATTGTGTAGAGAGTCGACTGATAATGATTCAGTCGAGGGGACAGGGGCATGTTCTTGTCCGGTCATCTGGGGTGAGTTTGAGGCTGTTACGCCTGAGGAAGTGGACAGGGCCATTGGATCTGTAAGTTCTGCCACCTGTTTGTTGGACCCGTGTCCCTCCTGGCTGGTTTCTGCCAGTAGGGTGGTGGCACGTACCTGGATCCAGGAGATTGTCAATGCTTCTTTGAGGGAGGGGTCCTTTCCGACTCCCTTAAAGGAGGCACTTGTGCACCCCCTCCTCAAGAAGCCTTCCCTGGATCCAGTAATTTTGACCAACTATCGTCCGGTCTCCAACCTTCCCTTTGTGGGGAAGGTTGTCGAGAAGGTGGTGGCGCATCAGCTCCAGCGGTCTCTGGAGGAAGCCGATTATCTGGGCCCTCTGCAGTCGGGGTTCAGGCCCGGCTACAGCACCGAAACTGCTTTGGTCGCTCTGATGGATGATCTCTGGCGGGCCCGGGATAGAGGCCAGTCCTCTGTCCTGGTGCTTCTTGACCTCTCAGCAGCGTTCGATACCATTGACCACAGTATCCTTCTGCACCGGCTGGAAGGATTGGGAGTGGGGGACACCGTATTGCGGTGGTTCTCCTCCTATCTCACTGGTCGGTCGCAGTCGGTGTTTGTGGGGGGCCAGAGGTCCACCTCTAGGTTACTCCCATGTGGGGTGCCTCAGGGGTTGGTTCTCTCCCCCCTACTTTTTAACATTTACATGAAGCCACTGGGTGAGATCATCCACTGCCACGGAGTGAGATACCATCAGTATGCTGATGATACTCAGCTGTACATTTCCACTCCTGGCCATATCAGTGAAGCGGTTGAGGTGATGTGCCGGTGTCTGGAGGCTGTGAGGGTTTGGATGGGTGTTAACAGATTAAGGCTCAACCCCGATAAGACAGAGTGGCTGTGGGTGATGCCTCCCAAGGACACTTCTATCTGTCCTTCGATTACCCTGGGGGGTGAATCTATAAACCCCTCAGAGAAGGTTCACAACTTGGGAGTCCTCCTTGATCCACAGCTGACATTGGATCATCATTTGTCGGCAGTGGCGAGGGGGGCATTTGCCCAGGTTCGCCTGGTGCACCAGTTGCGTCCTTACTTGGATCGGGAGTCTCTCCTCACAGTCACAAATGCCACTGTCACCTCGAGGATCGACTATTGCAACGCTCTCTACATGGGGCTACCCTTGAAGAATGTTCGGAGACTACAATTAGTGCAAAATGCAGCTGCGCGAGCAGTTGTGGGCCTTCCTCGTTGTGCCCACATTTCATCAACTCTCCACATGCTGCATTGGTTGCCTATTGGTCTCCGAGCCCAATTCAAGGTGTTGGTTATTACCTATAAAGCCCTTCATGGCATGGGACCAGGATACTTATGGGACCGCCTTCTGCCACATACTTCTCTACGACCGGTGAGAGCGCACAGGGTCGGCCTCCTCCGGGTCCCGTCAGCGAAACAATGTCGTCTGGCGGGCCCTAGGGGGAGGGCTTTCTCTGTTGTGGCGCCCGCCCTCTGGAACCAACTGCCTCCTGAAGTCCGCGTTTCTCCGACTCTCCCGGCCTTCCGAAAGAATTTAAAAACCTACCTCTGCCGGCAGGCCTGGGGATGATTGTTGATTGTGGTGTGACTGATGAGTATGTGTGGGGTTTTATTTTTAATGTTTTTTGTTCGGATTTAGATTAAATTGTTTTATATATATGTGGTGAGCCGCTCCGAGTCTTCGGAGAGGAGCCGCATACCAATCCGAATAAAATAAATAAATAAATAAATACAAAATCATGGGAAGGCTTAAGATTAATTCATGGAGTATAAGTAGTTAGTAGATGTAACTGGCAAAGACTACTTCCAATTCAGGACTAGAACAGAGATACCAGCACATTGCAAGTATAATGCCAATTACAGCATAATGCCAATATCCTTATCAAATTATTTTAGACAATATGAGAAATCAGGTTACCACACTAACATCAAACATGCAAGCACAATAATTCATGGTAGTTTTTATTTACTATCTTCCTATCCCTTCTCACTATAAAGTCAAAGCATGGCAATGAACACAAATTGTTGTGGGAAATAAATAAGAGAGTGTTATTGTACTCACTCTCTGCTAGGAAGTTTCTTATAGTTATCCAGCTGGCCATGTATAGTTAGAACTCTGAGCAGATTGCAAGGTTCTTCAGGCACTTTGAGGCTCCTAAACTTTTTCCTATGGCAAAGGATACCCAAACCCTGTCTCAGGAAATCTTTTTACTTTCCCCTCTCTGAGGTTCCAACCATTGCTGCAGAGATTAAAAAGGCCATTCTAAAATCTGTTCCATTTTATAATTACCGGTACTCTTATAATTCGGATATCATGGCTTGAATCTACTAGGAGCAACAAGAGAAGCCAGAATGCCTCAGAGGAAAGCAAATGACACCTTCCCAGCTTCTACAGATGCCCTGTCTCCCATAGGCTACTCTTCTCTTCTTATTTCAGCAATTTTCCTCCACTGTGCTTTTCCCCAACCTTACTTCTTCCCCTTTCTTAATAGTAGTACTAGTACTAGTACTACTACTAGTAGTAGTAGTAATAATAATAACAATAATAATAATAATAATAATAATAATAATAATAATAATAATAATAATAATAATAATAATAATAATAATAATATTGGAAGAGACCTTGGAGGTCGTTGCATTGGTCCCGGGCATTCCAAGGCTGCCCGGGACCAGACTGAGCAGCGCCAGCCTTGCGCGAATGCGCAAAGCAAGACAAGCTTGTTACATTGTTTGCCGTAGCCCGGGTCCATCATCCTTAAAAGAGCCTGCTTTACTTTTGATGTTGTTGGTTGTAAGAGAGGAGAGACAAGAATAAAGAACTTTGATTTCACCATGTGTATTCGTGATTGCATTCTAACCCAATACTTAACACTGGCGACGAAGGTGGGATTCGTTTGCAATTGAATGGACTTGAGGACCAAGAAGTCCTGCAGAGGGAAGACGGCGTCTAAATCAGCGTTCCAGCCTGCCAGAACAGAGTCGCTGGAGGGTGAGTTCAGCTACAAGACCCTTTCCCTTAGAAAAGTTTGCAGAAGAGCAAGTAGTGAAGCTTGCAACTAAGAATGGCAAAGATTGGGCGTTTGGCTGATTTTGATATCTCACACCCAGAAAGATGGAATTCTTATGTAGCCAGGGTAGAGAACTACTTCAGAGTAAATCAGATTAGAGAAGATGGCTTGAAGGCTGCAACTCTGTTGTGTGTGTGTGGACAGGAGGCTTTTGAAATTGCAGAAAATCTGGTGGCCCCTGCACCTCTGGAGTCAGTGGCATATACTGACTTGAAGAAGCTGTTAAAAGAGCACTTCCAGCCAAAGTTGTCTGTTATTGCTTGGAGGCACGCATTTGAACAGAGGGACCAGAAGCAGGGTGAATCTGCTACAGACTTTATTGCGGCTTTAAGGAGAGCAGCCAGGCCTTGTGAGTTCAAAGATGTGGAAGAGAGGCTGCAAGATAGATTCATTTGTGGCCTAAGGAACAGAAACTTGCAGCAGAAGATTTTTGCTAAGGAAGGTCTCTTTCCAAGATGCACTATGAGAGGTGACAGCTGAGGAAGCAGCAGGTGGGGCTGTGAAGTCATTACGGCTCACTAGAAGCGCTCCACAGACTACTACAGTCCATCAAGAGGACGTTCGAGAAGGATCGGACGAGGATCCTGAAGAAGAGGTGAATAGGCTCTAGCAGCCAGCTGAAAGGAGACAGAAGGAACATCAGGAAAAGGCCCTAGCATCCCTTCAATGCTTCGGGTGTGGAGGTCGCCACAAGTGAGCTAACTGCAAGTTTCATTCCGCTATCTGCAGAGCATGTGGCAGGCAAGGCCACATGGCATCCATCTGTTGGGGTCACCAGAAGGTCCAACCTTGTGAAGAATTGCATCTGAAAGGTACCAGGGTCCCCAGCCAACATAGCCTGGGCTTCTGCACATCGCACAGGAGTATTTTGATAACAGGAACACATAAGCCTCTTAAGAAGAAACTGTCCATTAACTTAAGGTTGCAAGGGGTTCCTTTATCAATGGAGTTGGACACTGGGACAGCTCTCTCCATTATTTCCATTAATGCCTTCAAAAGGATATGCAGCAGCAGTGGCCTTCAAGTTAAGCTCAGGCCATCCAATGTAATACTCACAGATTTTCAGAATTCTATGGTGTGTGTTAAGGGGGAGGCCACCCTTAGAGTACAGCATAAAGCCCTTTATGGCAATGGACCAGGTTACTTGCGGGACCGTCTTCAGCCTCATGCATCCCAGCGACCAGTTAGGGCGCATAGGGCTGGCCTCCTACGGGTCCCGTCCATCAGACAGTGTCATCTGACGGGTCCTAGGACAAGGGCCTTCTCCGTTGCTGCCCCAGCCCTCTGGAACCAGCTCCCCTCGGAGGTTCGTACTGCCTCCTCCCTCCTAGCTTTCCGGAAGCTTTTGAAGACCCATTTGTGCTGGCAGGCTTGGGGGGTATGAACTGTGTTCTACCCCCGGGCCGAGGAATGTGCTTCCATCCTTGATTGTGTGTTTGAATGTTGTATGTATGGATCCTTGGTTTGTATGTTGTTATTGTTATTATAATTTTTTTATGTGTACTCATATTGTTGTTGTGAGCCGCACTGAGTCTCGGGAGAGGGGCGGCATACAAATTTGATAAATATATAAGGATTTTGAGGGTCCCCTAGATATGGTAGTTGTTGGGGTGATCGTACAAGTCTTATTGGACTTGATTGGTTTGAGGCTCTAGGGATCCAGGTAACTGGGCTGCACCATTTGCAAATGTTGAGTCTTGCAGAAGTCTGCAGGGAATTTGCAGATATATTTAGTTCAGAGCTAGGATCCTACAAGGGGCCTCCAATTTCGCTACATTTAGACCCAACCATCACGCCCATCAGGGTTAAGCCTAGGAGGGTACCTTTTGCCCTCAAAGGTAAGATTGATGCTGAGCTGGACAAATTGCTCCAGCAGGGCATTCTGGAACCTGTGGACTCAAATCCATGGGAAACCCCCATAGTAATGCCTCTAAAGGCTAATGGGGACATACGTATATGTGCAGATTACAAGTGCACACTGAATAAGGCGCTGCAACAGCACGCTTATCCAGTACCTGTGGTAAATCACATTCTGGCCTCCCTCAAGGGGGGGCATATTTTTGCAAAGCTTGACCTGGAACAAGCCTATCAACAGCTACCTGTTGATGAGGCAGCTGCAAAGGCCTAGACTATTGTAACTCACAGAGGGGCATTTAAGGTCAAGAGACTGCAATTTGGGGTAAATGTAGCCCCTGGCATATTCCAAAGTGTCATGGAGAGCACACTTCGAGGTATTCCTGGGGTCTGTCCCTACTTTGATGATGTCCTCATTGCTGGGGAGTCATCTCAAAATTTAGCAGAAAGATTAAGGGCTGTCTTGCTTTGTTTTCGAAAAGCAGGCCTTAAACTAAAGAAAGATAAATGTAAGATAGGAGTCACTTCTACTGACTTCTTAGGATTCAGGATAGATGCTCACGGCATTAATCCTGCTGAAACTAAATTGCAAGCTATCCAGCAGGCCCCAAGCCCTAAGTCTAAGAGTGAGCTGTAAGCCTTCTTGGGGCTATTAAATTACCATGCCTTCCTCCGACATAAAGCTGCAGTAGCAGAGCCACTACACAGGCTCTTAGACAAGCAGGCTCCTTAGCAGTGGACTAAAGTCAATGAAAAAAGTTTCAATGAGGTTAAAGCCTTGCTCACTTCTAATGCTGTTTTAGCACATTTCAATGAGCAACTGCCTGTTTGCATCACAAGCGATGCATCTCCTTATGGAGTGGGAGCGGTACTTAGCCATCTGAAGGCTGATGGGACACAGGTCCCTGTGGCCTATTATTCAAGGACTCTGTCTTCTGCAGAGCGAAATTACGCTCAAATTGACAGAGAAGCCTTGGCCATAGTGGCCGGCATTAAGAAATTTCATGATTTCTTATATGGCCGCCACTTCACGGTCTTTACTGACCATAAGACTCTGCTGGGTTTGTTTATCACTAATAAACAGACCCCATACATTATTTCTCCTCGTATGCTGAGATGGTCCATTTTCCTGTCAGCATATGACTATACATTAGTTCACAAACCTGGGAAAGAAATGGGCCATGCTGATGGCTTGAGTAGACTGCCCCTGAACCAAGTAGAACCAGATCCTGCTCCAGCTGTTAATATTCTGTCCATCAAGGAGTTGCCTGAGTCTCCCCTCAATGCTAGGGATGTGGCTGCAGAAACTGCCACTGATCACACACTTACACGCGTGCTGACACGGGTGCTGTCAAGATGGCCTGACAAGTACCCTGATACTGAGTTCCACAGCTTCTGGCTCAAACAGGGGTGCTTGTCCGATTCCGCAATTGCTCCCAAAAGGAGGTCATCAGCAAGGGGGTTGCCAGGGAAGTGACTCCTGACTCTGGCACCTTGGGCATGTGCTCGGGGACCACTGGGTACTGGGGCACTTCCAATACTCAACACTCTCCATCTGCTGGCCTTGGGTTCGAGGGACAGTGTTCCCAAGAAGGATCCATTGTGGATCCAGGGACTTCCACCCCTCCAAGGTATGCTGGTCTGGACTTAGAGAGTCCAGCCATCCAGCAGATGGGTGGGTCAACCAGGTATTCTGGGCAGAAAAGTCCTGGCCTGCCTAGCCTGGTAGGCAAGCAGGTAGGCCAGGCACCCTCACCGGGGTCACCTGGGAATTTGATGCAGCAACGCCATGGCCTGCCTTGCCTGGTAGGTGAACTAGCGGGCCAGGCAATCCCGTCTGGTCTGAGAAGGTCGCAGCAGGCCAAGTGCCCACCCAAACATCTTAGGGAATTTGTGAAGTTGCTGTCAAGTCAATAAGGAATATTTCAGGAGGACCCTGAATACAGGAGCATTCAGATAGAATGTGTAATATTTTTTGATTTCGGAAACGTTCAGGCTCATTGCATTTGATTAATGGAATGTATAACACTCATGCCAGGAATAGACACCTGTATGGGTATCAGGAATGTTCCATCTAGGGGGGAGGGGTGTTGTGTCCTGAGCCTGCAAAAGTAGGCTCAGGACATTGCATTGGTCCCGGGCATTCCAAGGCTGCCCGGGACCAGACTGAGCGGCACCAGCCTTATGCGCATGCACAAAGCAAGACAAGCTTGTTACATTGTTTGCCGTAGTCCGGGTCCATCGTCCTTAAAAGAGCCTGCTTTACTTTTGATGTTGTTGGTTGTAAGAGATGAGAGACACGAATAAAGAACTTTGATTTCACCATGTGTATCCGTGATTGCATTCGAACCCAGTACTTAACAGAGGTCATCTAGTCCAACCCCCTGATCAGGCAGGAAACCCTATACCATTTCAGACAAATGGCTGTCCAGTCCCTTCTTAAAACTTCCAGTGTTGGAGCATTCACCACTTCTGGAGGCAGGTTGTTCCACTGGTTAATTGTTCTAACTGTCAGGAAGTTGGGTCTTGGGTCTTGCAGTCATGACAAACAGAAGTACATAAAATCAAGGAATGAAATGAACTCCACAACACCACGCCACCCACCATCACCACCAACTCTCTGAGCTGATCTAGAAAAGGATACCATGGTTGATGGTATTGACAGTTACTGAGAGGTCAAGTAAGGCAAGGATGGATACACTACCCTCATCTTGCCCAGAACAGAGGTCATCCAAAAGGAGACCAATGCCATCTCTATCCCATATTCAAGTCTTAATCCTGACTGGAAAGGATCCAAATAATTTGCTTCCTTAAAAGCTATCTGGAGCTATTGTGCAACCAGCTTCTCCACCACCTTCCTATGGAGGAGGGGGCTGCTAAGAAAATTGCAGGCACTTGTGCTGCCTTTCCCATTTTGAACCTTGTCAACAGAGTCAACATGGCAGAATTGTTTATAAAAGCTATAACCTTGAAACCAGTAAGGGAGAAGATGGGAGGAGAAAAGAGGAGATGGGCATATTTTGAAAACACAGCAGCAGCAAAGAAGAGCCAAATAAAATAAAGGATTTTCTTCACAGAGATGGGAGGGTCTGGAAGAAAAAGGTGAGGAAAAGCCAAGCATAACATTGGGAAGGTGCCTGTCTTTACCTGCTGCCCAATAATGAAGAAGAAAATAATACCACAAGAAATCCCAGAGCAGATTTAAAGCCAGAGTCTATAAGAGTTAAAATACTCTTGTATACTAGTGACAATCTGATGGCAGCCCGGGAAATATATTATCGCTTGAGCTAGCAGGGCGACAAATGAGGACAAGACTTATTAGATCAACTCATCACCCTGTGTAGAAGGGGTATCAGAAAATTACCTGTGAAGCTGTTTCTCTTAATAAATTGGAGTGGAGTCTCCCCTATTCAAGGATGTTATTAAATTTCCTTTGTAGAAGAGAGGTGTCAAAAAGACAATGGAAGTATGTTACAATCCATCCAGATTCTTTAGTGGGACTAATATGTACTTGGTAATAGAATACAATAAATGGTATTGGTAGTTCATCAGATATTGTTAATTTGTACAATACAGGAATGCTGTACTTTTAGAACTTCAGTTAAAAACACCTACTACATTTAGACTTTAAATCTATTCTCTCACAAATGATAGGCTTATATGACAAAAATCCTGATGAAAGGGAAATAATCTTATATTGGTAGAAGTAGTTAAACTGTGCAGATGACAACACAATGCTTTTTGAAAACCAAAAATGACTGCTTGATATTTCATTTCCCAAGAAATCTAAATAACACTAATAAGTTTACAAATATGAACATTTTACTGTTAAATTTTAGTTCATGTTCAGTAGGTAAACATTACCAAACCATGCCAGAGACATCTTATAGCCAATGAAGATTTCACCTTAAATTCTTTCAGAGATGGATGCGTATACCTATTTTGCTAGTTATTTTTTCATAGAATCAGCTAGCCAACAAGCTAAGGTTATGGTTGCAACTATTAGGTCACAAATGACTCTTGCCTAATCTGAACAAATTTTTCTCACTTTCATATACATTCAATTTGTGTATGATTTCCCTAAACATCCAATAAACAAGGGGGGGTGAAATAGAAGGAGCGTTAAGAACCCCAATTTATAACAATAATTTCTTTAGCAAAAGAAAATAAATAAATTTATGTTAATCAATCATTAAATATTTTAGTTCTCTACTGATCCCTTTTTTTGCTGGGAATACAGCTATATATAAAAAAAATAAAAGAAAAAAACAACCTGTTTTATTTAAGCAAGGGATACCAATAACCTGTAAATAATTCTGCACACCATCAGCAATGCTAGTTTAAAAAGCAAATATACTTATTTGCATATTCATTCATTCAGTTTATTCATTTTCCTTTGTATATTACTCTGTAATTAAGCTTAAGTTTATATAACTTCAAGACAATACATAGTGATGCAATTTATTTATATTGTTTTGTCCTAATTATAATTTTAAAGGATGCAAAGTAATCCATTAATTACTTAATTAAAAATAAATAAAAATATAATACAGTACAATAAACTATTTCAAGTTGATTATATTATGGCAGCAAAGTTCCATTTATCTACAAAATGTAATTCCTGCCTTAAAAAGTGTTCAAGACAAACATAAGAGGTTATTTTATATCAAATCAAAACCACAGTTGCCTGTCTTAATGATAGTTTTCCAGGCTTCACACCCCTCGTAATGATTGATGAACATTATTATTATCATTACTGTTTTTTGCATATCAGTATACTAATATAGAGTCCTAAGATTGCTTATAAAATTAACATAAAATAAAAAATATTGATTACATTAATAAATACAAACGGCATACACTTTAACTAGGGTACAGCTCTTTACTAAAGAGCCTTAGAAAGACATCAAGTCAAAATTGTAACACAATAAATAAAGCTACAAAGAAAGCAGCAATAGAAGTGCTTGTGTCCTCTGTATGTCTGCATTTCCCCCCGTAGAGTGAGAAACTCCATAATGACACCAGACAACTCTTGAAACTGCCTTGGGACTGATTAGTAAGAGTTCAGTGATCATTTCTATGCAGGCTCATCACTCATAAATGAAATACACAATGACCAAGAAGAAAAATGGTAACACTATATATGCCAATCTGAGCTTAGATATAAATCTAACACATAAAATAAAATAGTAGAAATTAAAAGAGGAGAACAAAGACAAAAAGTGTGATCAGGTAATATAGAATTGTCAGATTTTCTCACATTTTGATTATGAGTTCAGTCACAGAGAAAGTAGTAGTCATTTGTTTTAAATTTTAAAAATTACAAAAATATATTATTTCAGATAATTTCCACTAGAACCATTTTTTCATTTCTACAGGAAGAAAAATATTAGAATTTATTGAGATTAATTGCTACTGTTAATTAACTGTTAATTGAGTTAATTAATAACTCAAGTTGGTAGTCATTGTAATGTAGTGTTTGCATTTCCTTTTGCCATTGGTTTAGTGATATTGAATGCACCTACATCCAAGAATCACTTCCCCATCAAAAGAAAAAAAGATCATTCATTCAATACCCTGGGATCACCTTCAACATGTGCATTGACTACTCCAGGAAACGTAGCCCTCTCTGAGTTATGAAACAGAGAACTGTTCTAATTTAAGGCATTTATGTCTAACAAATGCTTTATGTAGCCACACTTGACAAATAATTTTCCCCCAAAGAACTTTGCAGCCTAAAACACATACACATATTGCATACTGAGGTTGGTTCAATAAATCTTCCCAGTACTTTCTAATATTCTGTGTAACACTTGTTTCAAGGAAGCTGCAATTATTCATCTTATATTTTGTGCAGGGGGAAAATATAGGAAAGAGGTGGGAAATATAGCAATTCAGAGAGTATTAACCTATATGGAAAGAAAGCTGGAAATTTTAAGGAAATTTGATTATTCCTTTAAGATCAGAATCACTATTTTAACTACAACTATCTCTTAGAATAGTCCCATCTCCTTTAGTCTTGCTTTCCTATTTTTTTTCCTTTTGCTCCAAAACCAGATCGCAAGAGAGATTATCTTCTTTTTCAGGTATATTAATTCTGAAATTAGGGAGACTCAAATCCAAATCCAAGTCATTTTCTTGACAACAACATGGAAGTGATTTGGCATTGCAACCTTCTTCTGAGATTTTTTTTTTTTTAATTCCGCAGTCTAGCCTACAGCTCAAGGATTTCTTCACAGGCTTTTAAAGATTCAACATGCCAAAATTTGAAAATATTTGACTCAACATATTTGACTCAAATAGGAAATAAATTGATATTTTGAATGATATGTTCTCAAACTTCTTTGGATAATGGTAATCTTATCTATCTCTAGCGTCTGTAAATCTGTTTTTAATTTAAAAATAAGTAGGGACATTTCTATCAAGGATGTAGATCTTACCTTGAGAACAGAGAAGGAATGAATGAACTGTTATGGAGAAAAATTACTCAGTCCTGAAAATAAAGGGAGCATAAGAAAAAAAAACTAGATGTGATTGAGGGACATTTAGTCAGGCTTTTAATATTTTAATGTTCTATCATACTGCAATATAGAGAACCCTGGAATCCCTGCTGCGCTTGTTTTTTGGCTACTTCATAGGGCTGACAATTTTCCATCATAACATTTCAGAATTTTTTTAAAAAAGCTCAAAGGCTTAAGGGACTTCCAGAAAAATTCCATTCAACAGAACTTCCTTTCTTCCTATGCAGAAGAAGAGAAGAGAAGCTGCCTACCTTTGACTTCCACATGGTGATACTGGTGGCTGCCATTCAATACCTAATACAGACATTCTCCCAGCTGTTAGGAGTAAGAAGATCAGTTTTAACATCTAAAACAGGGCTTTTCAACCAGTGGTACGGGTATCACCTGTGGCACATTGGCACCTGGCAGGTGGTATGCGACCATCCTAGAAAAATGGTAGCGGGGGAGGGGAATGAGCTGAACCAGTGACAGCACCGCACAAGCCTGAGCGAGAAATGGCTGGAGCTGCAGGGCTCAGGGGAAGCGCCAGGATCAGCGCTTCTTCGGGACTGTCAGGGGTCAGTGGAAGTGCCAGGATCAGCGCCAGGCTCCAGCTGGAGCTCGGCGCTGATCCTGGCACTTCTGCTGAGCCCAGAAGAAGCCCCGATCAGCTGGAATGTTGCAGCATCTCCAGTGTCTTGTGATTTACATTAAGATTCTTGGCAATTCTTCATATTTATGATGGTCACAGTGTCCCAGGGTCATGTGAAGTGACCAAAACCTTCTGCAGCCACCCAGCAGACGGGGGGAATAAAAACCAAACACCCCCACCCCACCCCTTCTGCCAATCCTCAATAGAAATGCTCACAATAATGAAAACCTCGGACAGAAGAGTGCCGCCTGGTGGGCAGGCAGGTGTCTTGCCTGGCTGTGCCTTGGGGGGCACTTTTTTCAGTGCTATTGTAACTTTGAATAGTCACTAAGCAAACTGTTATAAGTCGAGGACTACTTATACTTCATCACTTTTTTCCTTTTTTTTGTGATCAGGTTTTTGACACCTTGCTAGGTGACAGGTGGTACTCGGATATTGCCATATCCTAAAAGTGGTACAATGGGTGAAAAGGTTGAAAAGCCCTGATCTAAAGAACAGAAAACTACAAACTTAGCAACCAACCTGTGCTGCCCAAAACTGTCAACAAACATGTTTACTGGGTTTTAGAGATCTTTCAGAAAACCGACCATCCCTCGACCAGCCTGCTTTTCATACAAAAAATGTTGTGTGTAGAGCATTCAGATCAATCATACAGAAAAGTTAATACCACAAGAAGAAATAAGTCATCATAAGCCTAGTTTGGATAGCCAACATTGCTTAAAAAGAAAGCTCGAATTAAATCAGTTTATTAAAATTTCTACAGTCTCCTAGCAACATATATCTTTTGTTTAATTTCCATTTTTCCTACCCAGGCTCACCACTTTATGTAATAGATGCATGGAATGATAAAGTTTATAATTTGATGACAGTTATTATAACAAATCCAAATGTTACTGTCATTTTTTATGGCGAAGGAGGTACCCCATATTTTTAGAAGATGTGTCGTCTTCTAGCATGATAGATGTGGATTAGGTTAAAAATTCTTCATTTATATTTAAATGTATATCTTAGTTATTCAGAATGGACATTTGTTTTATTATGTGATATAATAAAAGAACTAGGGAGTGAGATATATTATGATTCACATATTAAATGCATCACAGAAATTTATGTTCAAATTATTCAGAGAGCTAAGCAATTCTATGCATTTCTAAAAACCTTATGTGGAAAAGAAAGTAAAATATTCAAAAGCAAAGATGTTCCCTAGCTGTTAAATGAAGCCCAAATCTGATCCTACAGAGAAGATGGGTAACTGCAGATGGTTCACTATTAATTCCTGAGTTCTCTTCTTCTAAAGCTCAGATTGTATTTAAATTGTTGTGAACCAACTTGATTGTTTTCTAATAGTAAGCTGAGGTATGCATTTAATGAATATGGAATGAGACAACTCGTTGCAGTCAATTCGCCATGGCCAACTTGCTGTGGGACAACTCGCCATGGCCAACTTGCCATGGGATAATTTGCTGTGGGACAATTCAACAACTCAATTTAATTATTTAAAATAGTTAAAAAAATATTTTAATTTGTATCATTCACATCTCATTTTGTCCATTCTTTGGCATCCTTTAATTATTTCACTATTTCTTTGATATTAGTATAACTCTTGTCCCGTGGCTAATTGTCCCATGGCTAGTTGGCTGTGGCAAGTTGTTATAGACTCCAATAAATATGTGTTAAACCAGGGCTTTTTTGGTCATAGAATGCCCAGAATGGAGTTCCGGCACAGTTTTTGGATGGAACCTTGTAGGGTAGGCAAGGCGGGTTGTATGACTTGTGTGAGTTCCGGCACCTTTTTTTTTTTTTTTTTTTTTACAAAAAAAGCACTGTGTTAAACAGAATACTTTTTTTTTTACAAAACAAGCACTGTGTTAAACAGAATACTTTTTTTTTACAAAAAAAGCACTGTGTTAAACACAATACAATACTGTGTTAAACACAATACAATACGATGAAATTATGGGAAAGATAGATCTGGTTATGCTTTAATTGTTGATGGTTTGGCCCTACAATTTTTGAAGACAAATTTAAATCTAGATGAAAAATTTCTAGTCTGATGTTCCCTCGCAGGATTTTTTTTTTTTTTTTACTAATATGGAAATGCTAAAAGAGTGTATCTGGAACTCAGATTTACAAAGGAATAGGAGCTGAGTCTCAATCATTGGTATGCAAGAGTGCATACCTTTGCTGTCTATCTTTCCCGTATCCCAGCCCTAAAGAAATGTAGGACTTTTATGTTTGCTCAGTTTCATGTTTTCCCCTCAGTGCATATGATCTTCACATACCAGAATTTGATACTGTTGGAGTAATATGTCTTGCCCTGATGATACTAGTGAGATGAAACAGCTAAATTAGGTTCTCTGTTCTGCTCATTTTATAAAGGGACATCATTTTAAAGTATTTTGATTACACTACTTTGAAAGTATTTTCCAAGCAAAGGATCTGAACTTTATTCTTCTTACAGCATCTCCTATCAAACCAAAGATGTTGGTATCTTTGGCAGCATAGACTGTTGATTTGCAATCTTGAAGATAAATAACAGAATAACAGAGTTGGAAGCAACCTTGCTACTCAACCCCTTGCTTAAACAGAAGACTCAATACCATTCCGGACAAATACTTTCCAAACTCTTCTTAAAAACCTCCAATGAGACAGCACCACAACCTCTGAACACAGGATGTTCCACTGATTAATTGTTCTGTCAGAAAATTTCTCCTTAGTTCTGGGTTGGACCTCTCTTTGATAAGTTTCCATCTGTTTACTTCTTGTCTTGCCCTGAGGTGCTTTGGAAAATAGGTTGTCCCCCTCTTCTTTGTGACATCCCCTCAAATATTGGAAGACTGCTGTCATGTCACAGCTAGTCCTTCTCTTTGTTAGACTAGACATACCCAGTTCCTGCAACTGTTTCCTCATATTTTAGCCTCCAGCCCTCTAATTATCTTTGTTGCTATTCTCTGCACTCTTTCTAAAGTCGCAACATCTTTTTTTTTTTTACTCAAGCTCAATACTCAATACTTCTAACTTTTGTCTTTGGTTGTAAGTTAAAAGTTGTTTAATTTCACTATTTATTTCTTTTTGTTATTATTTTGTATATTGTGTGCTGACCATAGCTATGAATTACATCCTGAATAGTTAAATTTGGAAAAGAATATATGCATAATTCTAATTCCATAGCCAGCACTTTTTAAATCAAATCATTGTCTACACAAAAGGTAAGATATAATTAAAGTTAAATTGGTGTGTTATACTTTCTGTATATAAAATACTATCAGTTTTAAGTTGAAAACTTATTTTCATTACAAAAATATGATTTAATTTAGCAAACCAATTGATCATATTTTATTTTACATTTCACAAAACTTTTTCTGGGAAACATAACCTCAAATATTACTAAAAAGTAGATAAAAATTTCATGAAAAATAATATATAGTTGGAAAATTCACAGCATGTGAATTTGCCAAAAAACCTGTATAGAAATATGCATAGATATAGGCCCCAAACAAATATGACCATGAAGTTATTTCTCTTTCACAGATGGGCTTTTTATTTGCCCACTTCCAGATATTCTCTTTTTCTCATTAATTCTCTCTCCAGCCCAGTCCTGGGATTTTTTTTTTACTCCCAGGTTGATCCTGATATACTAAAGTGTATGTTTAGAGAAATCTGAGGATTTATATCTGATTGCCTATCCCACTTTATAGTTGGTCAACCCAGACATATGGCTACTTGCCCTGCATTCAGTCACAGCTGCTTTGAATTTTAAAAATAAGATGAAAATGGAAATAGCTAAATAGCGTTTTCATCTGGCAATGTTAGAAATGCCTCACAGGTCAAAATCAGTCTTTTTCTGAAAGAGAGGTTCTGCTTTATTTTCACCTGATCACCTGCAATGTTGCTTATAAAATTTTTAAGCTAATGGCAGGAAGAAATTCAAAGAACAATACAGCAGACAAATTCTTTCTGCAATAAATAAATGATGAGGATCACGGTGCTTTGCTTTCAAGAGGGAACAGAAGATGACTGAATTAACAAAGGAAAGCAATTTAAGTTTTGTAATGAAAAATTCAATTTCCATATGTAAACTGCTAAACTGTTTTCTGTATTATTGATACTAATTATTTATATGCACTGCATTTAGAGAGTTAAAACAAGAAATAGGCACATTCTGGAGAGCTGAAAATCTGAAATACTGGTTTAATATGTAATATTAGATTTTTAGAATGAACAAGCTAATACATACTTCAAATATTGCATTATTAATAGGAGACTAATTTTTAAACCTGGGAACTCACAATTCAATTCTTTTCTCAAACAGTATCTTCAAGTGTGTTTCTCTACATTTTTAATTTCAGGTTACTAATACTGATCTACTTAGAGGATTCTTGCAAGGATTATAGCAAATCTATACTAATTCATATTTTACATTTGAGTTTTTACTCATCAGATTTCTTGCTGGAAGAGTGTACCAATTTTTAACTATGAACATATGAAGCCCCATTTCTACATTTTTCTAAAAATATGAGAAAATGTATTCTAAATGTTTTAGAGAGTCATTATGTTGTTTTGACACCCCCAGCAACTTTCCACCAGCCAGTCTCTTCTAGCCCAACCTACCTTGGGGTGATAATGTAGAAAACAAATGAAGGCAGGCCCCATGCACATTACTTTGAATTTTTGAAGATTAGGGGAATATAAATTATAAAATAATATAATATAAAATTCTAGAGTCTGTAATGTGTCTGTAATTCAGGCAGAAATTAAGTGTCCAGTTCAGCCCTTCTGCTCTATTGAGCTGCCACACTATCAGCCCCCTCTACCACAAAGATCCTGCAGGAGAAGCGCAGTATGGACAACCGTGGGATCGGCAGGGTGAGAGCTGTGAACCACAAACACAAAGCTTTCCCTGTGTCTCTGCATAACAGATACAGTGCCCTTGCTGACCATAACAGGGGCACTAAGGAGACAGGTCAAGGTAGTTGTGATGATGATAACCTCAAATAAGCAGGGGATTGTGGTCCAAGATGAAGAACTTGTTTTGAATAGGGGAAAGTGTGAATCAGGTATTACACATCAGTCATGCAAGAAGAGCAAGGCATCCAAAAAGAGAAGCCGCCTTCTGGTTGGTGATTCAATTATAAGGGATGTAAATTTAGGAAAAGATACAGAGGTTTTGAAAGAGGGCAGGTGTCTTCCACATGCTACTGCCAGCAGGGACAAAAAGCGTATTTTAAGGTAGTCAAGAATGCCAGCAAGGACTGTGATGTGGATGCTATTGTATATCTTGGCATGTATGATCTGTCCCAAAAAGAAGTACTCTCTGTGCAGAATGATTTCCAGAGTTTGGGGCAGGAACTTAGCAGGATAGGCTGTAGGCTTACTTTTTCAGAGGTTTTACCAGTATATAAGAACAAAACGGAAAAGGCCGGCGTATAGCAGAATTCAATATGTGGCTAAAGGAGTGGTGAAAAAGGGAAGGCTTTGGTTATATTAGTCACGATGTCTGCAGCTGCTCCAATGAAAAAGTGTACAAAAGAGATGGTTTGCATCCATCAAAAAAAAAAGGACTGAGTTACCTGGCATTAAATTCACAGATTTTCTGAAGAAATATTTAAACTGAACAATGGGGACAGTGAGTTAATTGATATAGAACATTCCTGTCCCCAGCAATCTAAAACTAATAGGGCTAACAATGCATGTAATATAGATGTGTGTGCAGATAAGAATATCAACCTTGCTGTCAAGCAAAATCAAGCTTTTAATAGTGAGTGCCATACCAAGTGCATTAATCAAACAGATGGTAAGGAAATAGGGGAACTCAGGCACCACACTGGTTATGTAGAAAGTAAACACAGGGTCAGTCATAAACGACTCAAACGTCTATACAATCAGGTAAATGAGGGCAGTTATGATATAGTTGCCATTACAGAAACTTGGTGGGATGAAATCCACAAATGGAACACACAGCTAGAGGAATTTAAATTATTTAAAAGAAACAGACCAAATAAAAGAGGAGGTGGAGTTGCTCTCTATATAAGAAATAACTACATCTCTACAGAAATAGAGCACAACAATGATGAAAACTGTCTTGAATGCACTTGGGCCAATATAAAAGGGGGGGAAATGACATTGCCATAGGTGTATGCTGAACTTTTTGCTAGCCATTTAACTAAGGAAGCACATCACAATACTAATGGGGGACTTTAATTATCCTGACATCAACTGGGAGACAAACTCTGCACCAAATGGAAGATCAAACAGCTTCCTGACAAACCTAGCAGACAACTTTGTCTCCCAAAAAGTAGAGAAGGGAACTAGGGGATCAGCCATATTGGACTTAATTCTCACTAACAGAGATGAAATGATAGAAGGTGTTGAAGCCACAGGAACCTTGGGAGGGAGTGATCATGCAATATTGCAATTCAACATTATGCAAGCACAAGCAACAGAACCTAGTCAAACAAGAGTCTAGGACTTTAAGAGAACTAATTTCAATAAACTTAGAGAGTGCTTGGGAAGGATTTCATGGATGAGAATCCTTAAGGGGAAAACAACTCAAGAAGCTTGGGAAATTTTGAAAAGTGAGATTATAAAGGCTCAGTCTAGCACAATACCAATGAAGAAGAAAAGTAACAGAAGCCAGCATAGCTGCATAAAGAACTCTCTGATAAATTGAAAGACAAAAAGGACAAGTATAAAAAGTGGAAAGAGGGGCACATAATTAAGGCAGAATATCAGCAAATAGCCCGAGCCTACAAAGATGAAGTGAGGAAAGCTAAGGCTCAAAATGAACTAAGGCTTATGACAGGAAGAAAGCAGAACTATTTAACTCGTTTTTTGCATCCATCTTTACACAAAGGAAAAAAAACAGTCCAACCTATCAAAAACAGCACCATAACAAACAGATTAGAAACTCAAGTTAAGATAGGGAAGAAAAAGGTAAGTGAGCACCTGTCCACCCTAGATGAGTTCAAATCATCAGGACCAGATGGATTACACCTTAAGGTTCTGAAGGAACTGGCAGATGTGATCTCAGAACTATATCTTTCAAAGATCCTGGAGCACTGGGGAATTACCAGAGGACTGGAAAAGAGCTGATGTAGTTCCCATCTTCAAAAATGGGGAAAAATGGATCCAGAAAACTACAGATCTTTCAGCCTGACCTCAATACCTCGGAAGATTCTGCAAAAGATAGTCAAACAATGAATCAGCAAACACCTAGATGCAAACAAAGTCATATGAGCCATCAACAGAGGGATAGAATCAAGATCACCTGAAGTGTTCATAACACTTTATAATACCTTGGTAACGCTTGAAACAGCTGTAACAGTCAAGATGATGCCTCTTGAAACAATCAAGTTTCATATCATGTTTAGGACATAACTACAAAGTAAATCTCTTGAAACACATGCATTTTGTTTCAGACTTGAAAGAATCATTTTGATGTTCAAATCTTTGGAAATTGAAATATCCTGCACATCCTAAGCAAAAAAATAGATGAACTTTTAGGGAAGGAAATATTCTGAACTGTATAATTTTCCTGTAGAAATGCTTACAGCACCCCAAATTCCAAAGTGCTGTGTGCAGTATTCTTACATGGATAGAGTTTTTTTCTACTTTTTCCTCCCTGCAACAGCTTTTCTCCTCTTCAAAATTCCTGCCTGAAATCGTTAGGGTGGCAATAGTTATTGGTTTGCAAAGTAAGTTTCTAGAAATCCTAGTTTGCACTGAATGCCTGAATGTGCATGGGGTAACTTTAGACTGTGTCCTTAGTAAGAGCAGGGACTGCTACCTGGGCTTGGATACATTTAAGGCAGGCAATGTAATTTGCTCCTTATCTTAATTAAAAAATATTATGTTAAATTTTCACTCTGCCAAAGATAGATAGGAATTAAATAGTAAACTCTCAGAAACTTGGCCAAATCTGGCTGTGAACATTTACTGTAATTTAGAAAATGAAGCCATTGCAATGAATTGGCCATATCTAAGCAAAATAGGAGAAATAATACAGAACTTATATGCACTTCTGCTTCAAGACTCTTACTCTTTTCCCACACTTCCCCTATGTAGAGAAATTTCTTTTATAACACTTCCTGAAAGTATTTCTGAAAAGGGTGTTGTCTTACCTGAATGCCTTTTCTCAGCATGACAATGGAGAATCCACAATAGATGGGTTGATCCTTGTCTTCCTGCCCAGAGACTAAGTCAATCAACCTTTGCCACTCCTCTTCCTGTGCTAGGAAACCCAGTCTCTACAAAGGCATAGCCATTGATGATGTGGTGGCTCAAATACCCCTGACACACGACCTGACGAACATAAACAGGGGGGGAGTGTATTCTCCATCGTCATGCTGAGAAAAGGCGTTCAGGTAAGACAACACCCCTTCTCCAGTATGACCGATGGAGAATCCACAATAGATGGTACATACCAAAGCTTCACTGTCCCTATGGGTGGGAAGCAGTCTGGGCCTGTGTCCCACTATCTGATACTACTCTCTGGAGAACTCTCCTACCAAACAAGGCATCTGCCGAGGCAAACCAATCTAGTTTATAATGCCTCACAAAAGGGGAAGGTGACAACCATGTCGCTGCCCTACAGATTTCCTCGATTGACACTTGCGTCACCCATGCCGCTGAAGTTGCAGCACTGCGAGTTGAGTGCGCAGTGATCCAACTAGGAACTGGCAAGGAGTGTGTCTGATATGCCTCTGCAATACATGCCCTAATCCATCTGCCAATGGTAGAAGCAGACACCTTCTGGCCCATTGAAGAGGGCTGGAATGAAACAAATAGGGCCTTAGATTTCCGAAAAGGAGCAGTTCGCTTAATGTAGTGATGTAAGACTCTGCGGATGTCCAAGGTGTGCCATTTATGTTCCAAGTCATGAGACGGCTGAGGGCAAAAATCTGGCAGCACAACTTCCTGCGCCCTGTGAAACAAGGAATTGACCTTGGGAACGAAAGAGGGATCCAACCGCAGGATCACCCTGTTGGCACGAAAGATGCATAAGTCATCTCTGATAGACAGAGCTGCCAGTTCAGAAATGCGCCTAGCTGATGTGACAGCCACTAAAAAGGCAACCTTAAGGGTCAGGAACCTCAGAGAACAGGTTCTGATGGCCTCAAAAGGAGGGGAAGTGAGAGCCTGTAGGATCTTGGACAGATCCCAAGAGGGATATCTGTGAACCACGGGCAGCCTGGTGTTGGTCACTCCCTTAACAAAGGAGCGCACCATGGGACGCTGAGCCAAGGGCTCTGAATTGTATATGTAAGCACCATGGACAGAGCAGCCACTTGTCTGTGGATCGTATTGAGCGTCAAGCCCTTCCTGAGTCCCTCCAACAAATAGTCCAAAATCTTTGGAATGGTGATCATCGCTGGACTTAACTGTTGCTTTCCACACCAGGCACAGAATTTTTTCCACGTGGAATCATAAATCCTGTTAGTAGTGGGCCTCCGTGAAGCCTGAATCACAGTAACGACATCTGATGAGTAGAACTCCTGTGTCAGGAGCTGCTGTTCAAATGCCAGGCGGTTCACTGGAGCCACTGGGGCTCTGGCTGTTGTAGAATCCCTTGGCTGAGGGATATTTGATCTGAAGGTATCCTCCACAGAGGAGAGATTGAGAGACCCACGAGGTCGGCAAACCATGGCCGTCTTGGGCAGTGTGGAGCAACTACTTTCATCTCTGCTCGTTCCTGCAGTATCTTTCAGATAACTGCCTGGATCAGAGGGAGAAGAGGAAAGGCATACAGCAGACCTCCAGGCAACGGGCTGCAGAGATCATTTGCTCTTTCCGCCCCTGGAGATGGGAACCAGGAGAAGAACCTCCAGAGCTGGGAATTCGCTGGAGTAGCGAATAAGTCCAGTACTGGATGACCGAATCTCTCTGATATCTCTTTGAAGAGATCTGGATGCAGGCACCACTCGGAGTGATCCACTGTTGCCCTGCTCAAGAAATCCGCCTGTTGATTCGCCTCTCCCGAGATGTGCTCGGCCTTGAGGGAGGAGAAGTTGGTCTCTGCCCAGGTTCCCAAAAACTGAGCCTTGGCCATAAGGGACCTGGAACAGGTACCTCCTTATCGGTTTACATGGGCTTTCGCCACAATGTTGTTCCATGCGGACTAGAACGTGTTGTCTCGCCACTGTGCAGCGGAAGTGGCATAGAACCAGATGTATAGCTCTGAGCTATAACCAATTTATGTTGTGCTTCAGATCTGACCGGGACCACCGGCCCTGAGCCAACTTTGGTTGTAGGTGTGCTCCTCAGCCGAACAGGCTGGCATCCGAAGTCAGGATGAGCCTGATGGGTTCCTTAAACAAGGTCCCCTTGGCCACTGTTGGGGAGATCCACCACTGGAGGGATTTTAGGGTCTGGGACAGAACCCACACCCTCTGGTTGGAAGAACTGGTACCCAGTCTCTGGAACGGAAGCAAGAACCATTGCAAGTTCCTGGAGTGTAGTCTGGCTCAAGGCACTATCGCTATGCAGGAAATCATCTTGCCCAATAGTTGGGAAAGCATCACCAGGGTGATTACATGCTCCCTTTGGACCTGGAGAACCAGGGACTGGATGCTGTCCTGACGTTCCCGAGAGAGGTAAACCTCGCATTTCTTTGTATCTATTACCGCGCCCAGGTGAAGGAAGCAGGTGGAGGGAACTGTCTGGCTCTTCTGGAAATTTACTGAAAACCTGTGGTCTTGGAGGGTTTGGACAGCCAAAGTCAGGTCCGAATGAGCCGACTGAACCAAGGAGGATTTAATGAGGATGTCATCTAGGTAAAACTGGGTATGCACTGGGACGGACCTCAAATGTACTGCTAGCGCTGCCAAGACCTTTGTGAATACCCTGGGAGCCGATGATAGGCCGAAGGGCAGGGCCCTGTACTGAAAGTGGCGGCCTGCGTAACAGAACCTGAGGAATTTCCGGTGACCAGGAAGGATGGGAATATGTAGATATGCTTCCATGAGGTCAATGGATGTCAGGAGGTCCCCCTTTCTGATGCCGGCCAATATGGATTGGAGCGTTTGCATCTTGAATCTCTTGTGTGCCAAGTGCGTGTTTAAACCCTTTAAATTGAGGATTGCCCTCCATCCTCCCAAGGTCTTGGGAACAAAATGGAATAGAACCCCCATCCCTTTTGCCCAGCTGGTACCAGTTCTATGGCTCAGATATCCAGAAGATGTTGGATGGCCTCCTTCATGAGACCCTTCTTGGCCGAATTTTTGGACAATGAACAAGGGACAAAATGTCTTGGGGGGTCGGATATGAATTCCAGAAACAGGCCGAATCTCATGGTGTTGAGGACCCATAGATCCGTGGTGGTGGCCTCCCATTTGTGTGCGAAGAGAGCCAACCTGCCATCTATGGGAGAAACCTCCCTGTAGTCACTTAGACCATCTGAAGGGACAGCCTCCCGCACCTCGAAAGGGCCGCTTGGTCTGAAAGTGCTGTCTAGGCCTGTCCCTATTGCTGGATCTGTCAAAAAATTTTTTTAAATTTTTATTAAATAAACATTTAAAAACAAGTTGAACACAGTGTGACTTTTCTGGCTGTTATTTTGCCATACATACTATACCATATACCTTCCTAGTCATTGATCTTTTATACCATTTACATATTGCATTTTATACTATTTACATATTTACAAACATATTTACGTCTATTTATAACATAACTTCCATTTCCATTCTTATTTCATATTCTTTCTGATCTCTATCTTACGTTCACTTTAAGGTTGGAAATCTACACTTTTTCTCTTCTAGACGAGCTTTCTCTGTTCTGACCTTTTCTCCTCGAGTCTAACCAATAGTACATCTTATCCCAAACTTCATAATACTCTGTTTCATCCTTGTCATTAATTTCTAAGGATAATCTATCCATCTCTGTGCATATCAAAAAAAATTTAATTAGTTCACTCTCCACCAGGGAATTTCCGTTTTTCCAGTTCTGGGCATACACCAACCTTGCTTCTGTTATGATATGCAACACTAGATATGTCTCTCCTTTGTTAAGCTTCCCATCTATCATTCCCAATAAAAACAGTTCTGGTCTGGGATCTATCTTCAGTCCCAACATTTCCTCCAACCAACTCTTTATTAGCTGCCAAAATTCTTTGGCTTTGGAACAAGTCCACCACATATGATAATAAGTGCCTAACACTTTCTTGCACTTCCAACATTGTGATGATATATCTTTTCTCATCTTTGCCAATCTTGTTGGGGAGAAGTCCCACCTGTAAAATATTTTGTATAGATTCTCTTTATATGAAGTAGTCAAGGTTAACTTTCTATTTCTTTCCCATAACATTTGCCATTTGTCTAAATCTATCAAGATTTATCAAGAGAAGCATAGAGTCCAGATCACGTGAAGTTATTATTCCCCTCTACTCTGCCTTGGTCCGACCTCACCTGGAGTACTGTGTCCAGTTCTGGTCACCCCAGTTCAAGGAAGACACTGACAAACTGGAGCAGGTTCAAAGGAGAGCTACCAAGATGGTGAACGGTCTACAAACCATGTCCTATGAGGAACGGTTAAAGGAATTAGGAATGTTTAGTCTACAGAAAAGAAGACTGAGAGGAGACATGATAGCTGTCTACAAATACCTGAAGGGCTGTCACAGTGCAGAGGGATCAGTCCTGTTCTCACTTGCCCAAGGAAGGACTAGAAACAATGGGATGAAACTACAGGGGAAAAGATTCAGATTAGATGTTAGAAAAAATTTTCTAACAGTAAGGGTGATCAACCAGTGGAACAGGTTGCAACAGGAGGTGGTGAGCTCCCCTTCGATGGAGGTCTTCAAGCAGAGACTGGACGGCCATCTGTCTGGGATGGTTTAGGGAATCCTGCCTCGAGCAGGGGGTTGGACTCGATGACCTGGGAGGTCCCCTCCAACTCTACAATTCTATGATTCTATGATTCTAAATCAATATTATATCTAAAAGTTTGGGCCCATGTTATCATCACTTCATTTACCTGCTCCTCTTCCATTTTATATTCCAATAAATATTTATATGTTCTTTTGATTGCTTTCTCCTCCGTTCCTAATAATATTTTATCTAGTGTTGTCAGATTCCTCCGTATACCCCATTCCTTTTTGTCTTTCTTCTAATGTGACTGAACTTGCAGGTATGCCCACCATTCCAATTGTACCCAGTTTTCTTTTAATTCTTGTCTAGATTTAAGTTTCCCTTGTTCATTTAGAATATCTCTATACATAACTACTTTTCCCAAGTTCATAAAATTTGGATGCACTAGCGCTTCCAGTGTTGAGAGCCATACCGGTGTTTCTATATAATTCTGTTGTTTAACTTTAATCCACACATTGAGTAATGCTGCTCTAATATGGTGTCTCTGGAAGTATTGATGAACGTTATATCTCTCATCCCACAAAAATGCGTGCCATCCAGATTGTAAATCATGACCCTCTAGAGTTAATAGCCTTCTATTTTTTAAATTTATCCAATCCCACACCAAGGTGAGTATTGCCATTTGGCAGTACAGCTCCCAGTCAGGTAGTCCGAATCCCCCTCTCTCTTTGGCTTCTTGTAGTAGTTTTAATTTGATTCTAGATTTCTTCCCCTGCCAAATAAATTTCAATATTATTTTATTCAAATTTACAAAATATTTTTTCTCTAATTTTATGAGGATATTCTGAAATAAAAAGAGTAATTTAGGTAAATTTAGGCACACAGGGTTGGCCTCCTACGGGTCCCGTCTGTTAGACAATGCCGTTTGGCGGGACCTAGGGCTAGGGCCTTCTCTGTTCCTGTCCCAGCCCTCTGGAATCAACTTCCCTCAGAGGTTCGTACTGCTCCCTCCCTCCTAGCTTTCCGAAAACTTTTAAAAACACATCTATGCAGACAGGGTTGGGGCGTGTGAGCTGCGCTCTGCCCCTGGGCCTTTGATTAGGACTGTATGTTGTATGAGTGGGTATAGTTTTATAGTTTTTTATATTGTATATTATTATTTTAACTGATTTATATTTTCTACTTGTATTATTTGCTGTGAGCCGCCCTGAGTCTGAAGAGAAGGGCGGCATATAAGTCAAAATAAAGATAAAGATAAAAAAAGATAAAATGTTCATCTTTACTGCTGCAATTCTCCCCATAAAGGAGAGTTGCAAATTTTTCCATCTTTCTAAGTCTTTCTTTATCTGATTGTTTAAATTAACATAGTTATCTTCTTTGATTGTAATACATCTTGCTGTTAGCTGTATTCCCAAGTATTTAACTTTCTTCACTATTTGGATATTTACTTTCTCCACCAGGTCAATTTTCTGTGTACTAGTCATATTTTTAACTATCATTTTCGTTTTATCTTTGTTGATTTTCAGTCCCGCTACCTCTCCATATTCTTCTAATATTTCCACCAGTCTTGTACCAGAATGTAGTGGTTCCTCTAAGATAAATACGAGGTCATCCGCGAATGCTTGCAGTTTGTATGTTTCTTTCCTAATATTTAAGCCTTTAATTTGGCTTTCCTTTCGAATCATTCTAGTCAGTACTTTGAGAGTTAATATAAACATTAACGGCAAGAGCGGACACCCTTATCTTGTACCTTTCCTAATTTGGAAGCTTTGTGTCGCTTCTCCATTGATTATAACTCTTGCCTCTTGTTTATTGTATATAGCTCTGAATATGTTTATAAAATTTCCGCCAAAGTCCATATAGCCTAACTGCCTCAATATGAAGTTCCAATTTACATTGTCAAAGGCTTTTTGTGCATCCAAAAACATCAGAGCTACTTGTTTTTCACTGTGAACCTCGTAGTACTCCAAAATATTCAAAATCGTCCTCATATTGTTTTGAATTTGCCTTCGGGGTAGGAAACCATTTTGATCTACGTGTATAAATTCGTTTTAGGTATCTTTTTAGCCTTCCCGCAATTATTGCCATAAATATTTTGTAATCCGAATTTAAAAGTGATATTGGCCTATAATTACTGATTTTTGTTAAGTCCGAATTTTCTTTTGGAATCAGCACAATGTTTGCTTCTATCCAGTATGCTGGTCTTTTTGCTTCCTTTAGGACTGCACTGAATGTCTCCAGTAATATTTTGCCAAATGAATCTTGAAATTCTTTGTATATTTTTACTGGCAGTCCATCTGGACCCAGTGCTTTGTTGCTCTTCTGTTTTTTCAATGCCTCAGTTTAATTCAGTCATTGTTATCTCCGCATTCAACATACACTTTGATTCATCCGGGATTTTTGGTAGATCTGCTTTTTTTAAGCATTGAAGTATTTTTTCATCCGTAGCCCACTTATTCTCATCATATAGTTTCGTATAGTAATTTTGAATTATCTTTTTTCTTCTCTTCACTTTGATGTTGTATATTTCCCTCTTCGTCCTGTAATTTATTAATCCAGTTTCTTTCTCTCTGCTTCTTTAGCTTATCCGATAGCCATCTCCCTGGCTTGTTCACATTCTCAAAGAAATTCTGGCCACTCTTTTTGTTGTGCTAGTTCTTCTTTCTCAAGAATGGACAGCTTATGTTTAATCACTTCCATTTGTTGTTTCAGGCTTTCCTTTTGGGGTTATATTATAGTTCTATTTCTAATCTTTGGAATTCCTAAGTTTTTCGCCTTTTGTTTCTTCTTTTTATTTTCTCTTCCCATATAAGCTATAGTCACTCCTCTCACATACACTTTCGTTGTATCCCATAAATTTTGTATGTTCGTATCCTCTTTTTTATTTTCCTGGAAGAACAACTTTAGCTGTTCATCCAGCTTTATTTTAAATTTTTTATGTTTTCTAATCGCTCTTTTTAGTGTCCATCTACCAATTTTCCCCCCTCTCCACCTGATTCTCACTGGATTGTGGTCCGCCCAAAGGTTCGTTTCTATTTCCATTTCCCCCATTTCCTGCAATAGTTCTGTCGTTACCCAAAGCATATCTATCCTTGACCACATCTTATATCTACTCAATTAGTACATGTATTGGCTTCCCCCTTGGTTCCTTTTTCTCCAAATATCTCGTATCCCTAATTCATCCACCATCTTAAAGAAAACTTTTGGCAATATTCTTCTAGGTCCCTTTCTTTCTTCCTTGCTCTTATAGTCTAGCTTCCTATCTATTATTGCATTAAAATCGCCCATAATACAGATGTTCTCACAATCTATCGCCCGTAGTGTATTATATAGTTTCCTATAGAATTGTTCTTGCCCCCCATTTGGGGCATAAATTCCTACTAATATTATCCATTTTTGGTTAATTGTCGTCTCCACTATCAAAATCCTGCCTTCTGTATCTTTATAAATTTGCTTGGCTAAGATTGACTCTCTGATATATATCACTACTCCTCTTTTTTTGTGCTGTGATAGAGATGCAAACATCTTCCCCAGTTTAGGGCATTCCAACACCTGTCTATGCTGTTCCTTAATGTGAGTCTCTTGAATAACTATAACATCTAAATTTCTTCTAATCAATTTATTAAAAGTTTTTTTTCTTTTTTTCAGGAGAGTTTAGGCCATTAATATTCAAGGATAGGATTTTGAATTCCCCCATCATGTTTCTACTTATATCTAGTTTTTATACCCCTCGTTATTCTAGTCTCCTTTGGCTCCTCTCTCAGCTCTTGTTGTTCCCTTTCATAGTTTACTGTTTCCTCTCTCTTCTCTCTTCTCATTTTCCCCTGTTGTCCCTCCTCTTCTGTTCTAGCCAACCTTGACTCCCTCGCTTCTTCAACATCTCTCTCTAGTTCTTCACTGCTAATGTTTTGCTTATAAAATTCCTCTGCCTTATCTGGAGTGTCTATTCTAATCTTCCTGTCCTGCCATGAAATCAGTATTCCCTCTGGAATCAACCATCAAAAGTTAACATTATGTCAGTTTCATTGTCAAGAAGTGGTAGGGTCTTCGTAGATACCCTAACTCTTTTCGGCACCTGCTTTAAGACAATCAGCTGTTTCCCCTTGCATTCTAATGGCTCATCTCTCGCTCTGTGAAGGATCTTGTCCCTAATTGACTTTTTAACAAACCTAACATGAATCTCTTTAGGCAGGTTATGTCGTTTTGCGTAGTTTGTGTGGATCCGATAGACCTCATCCATTTCACTCAACATTTCTTCTTTCCCTATTCCCAAAGCTTTTGCTAGTAGATCCGCCATAATTTACAATAGATCCTCTCCCCTGTCCTCTCTTATGTTCTGAAACCATAAGTATCGGTCAGCTTTTTCAGATTCTAGGGCGATAACTGTTGCTTCTAGTTCTTTATTCAGTCTGGTTAGCTTCTCATTTATTTCTTCTACTCTTTTTTCTTCCTTTTCCATCCTTTCCTCCATCTTTTGTAATTTCTGTTCATTCTTTGCCATCTGCTGTTGGAACGATTCCAATCTTCCATCCATGACTTGCATCTGTTCTTTGAGATCACTTGTATCGTTCCTCACCTCTCAGTTGAGGCAATCTTTGCTATCCTTGGATAGGTTCGGAATACTCGTTATTTTGAATTCCACACTTCAGTCAATAGAATAACCTACTTAGCTTAATTTTACGTAACATAACAGTAGTATTAACAGTACAAATAACAATATAAGATAAGTAGTTAATAGCAGTAGATAAAATATCTATAATTTTAAGTCAGATTCACTATTTCTTAATTATAATAGCAATAATATATATAAGTAGACAGCCTAGACAATTTGAATCACAGCTACAATTAGATCTTATCTATTACTCCAAGCAGTCCTTTGTATCCAAAGTCTATTGATAATCCCACAGAGGGAAAGAAAGACTTCCAAGAAAATGCGTCCAATATCAATGAGTTCCATGGAGAGAAAGAAAAAAAAAAAGAAAGGGTTCCTATATTTCAACCACAAGATGTCCCTCTTGCCTTTTTTTTTAATTTCAGCTCCACATAGAGAGTGTGCTGTCACTTTCAAAATGTCCTTTCAAGATGTCAGCTCGTCCTTCCAAATCAACTTCTTTTTCTCTCTTCTACTGCCAATTCAATCTCATGTAGTCCTCAAAACTCTCCGGTCCCTTCTAATTAACACTGTTCTCTATCTCATTCCAAGTTCAATTTTGGGACTTTTAATTTTTTTTCCCAAACAAGCCTTTCTCACTGCTTTCACGGGGGGGGGGAAACACTCCCCCTTTTTTTCCTGGGATCCTCCTAACCTGTGCTACCCAGGGAAAAACTTCCAAAGGACTCTTCCTTTCCAGTTTCCTCCGGTTCCTCCGTCAGAATCAATTCTCGGCCAGTTCCAGTCATCTGTTGTTCAGCTACTTCACCACCTACGTTGTCCTTCTGTCAAGCCTCTATGTCAGCCATTAAGGGTCATCTTCTTCCCTGCTCGGTCTGCCAGGCTCTTCCCTGCTGTTGCGCTCCGGTCACCACCTGCAGGTAGTCCTTCCTTCTTTGCTTCCCTCTGAGAAGCCGCAGCTCCGAAAAGCCAGCCCAAGTGGCTGGCAAAGTAGTTGTGTATTCCGGTGAACTTTCCAACACAACCTGTGAAGAAAGGAATGGGAGAACTGGGCAAACACCAACCTGGACCCTGAGCGAAAAGGCTGCCCACGGGTGTAGGGGTAGCCCTCCTATCTGCTCTTCTGAAAAGGTGGGACATGACCTTGCATTTATGCTTGTATTCTGTCAGATAAGGATTCAGGGCCTCACCGAATAGCTGTCTACCATGGTATGGAGTAGAAGCCAAAATGCTACTTGGATCTGATATCAGCTCGCCAATGTTTAAGCCACAAGAGTCTGCAAGCGGTGACATTGGATGCCATGGCTCGAGACGAAAATCTGGCAGCATGTAGTGATGTGTCTGCCGTACATTCCGAGGCAGCCACTAACTTGTTCAAATCATGGTGTATTCGTACCTCTTCCGGTGGAATTCTAGCCTGCAGCTGACGGAGCCAGAGAATGGAGGATGTGGCGAAGAAGGAGGCAGAAGTAGCCGTTCTTATCGCCCATGCTGAGGCTTGATGAGTTCTGCGGAAGGTAAGCTCCGACTTCTTGTCTTCTGCCTTTTTTTTTTAAATATTTTTATTAGTTTTTACAAAATTTTTAACAAAAGATAAAAAAGAATATTAACTCAACTGTAAACAATCATGTACAATTACCAAACAATCAAACAAAATAACTGCTCGGTACCCCCTCCCCACCACATCCTCCTAAAACAAAACTAACCCCCTCTTCTTCCCATCTAACAACCTACTTTCTCCTTTCTCAACTTTCTCCATCCCCTCCACCCACCTCTATCCCCTATCTTCTCCCTCTTACCCTCTTCCTACTTGCTTAACCTTCACTCCTCCTTCTTCTTTCCATCCAATGTGGTGCCCAGAGGCCACCCGAGCAACCCCTTGCTACCTAAAAAAAAAAAAGAAAATATCGATCCCCAAAACAGTTGAGAAAACATAAAATAACAATTATTAAAACCCTCCCACCTCCCCCCCAGGCTTCCCAGAATGAATACAGGATAAGAACGCAAGAAACCCCCGCTAGACTACTTATACATAATTATTCAACTATAAACCAAATATAATTCCTTCAATTGATATTTCTTTTGTATATAATCTATCCATTTTTTCCACTCCATCAAAAATTGTTCATTTGAGTGGCTCTTCAAATATGCAGATATCTTAGCCATTTCCGCCAAATTCACAACTTTTAACGTCCATTCTTCAATAGATGGTGTTTCAGATGTCTTCCAATATTGTCCCACCAGCAATCTTGCTGCCGTAATCAAATTCAAAATCAACTTAGTCTCTATGGTGGTACAGTCTTTTATAATACCTAACAAGAATAACTGTGGTGAAAATTCAATACGCTTTTTCAATATGTTTTGAAGAATCCACCATATTTTTATCCAAAAAGCCTTAATTTTTTTACAAGTCCACCAAATGTGAAAGTAAGTAGCGTCCATGGAATCACATCTCCAACATTTGGGTTGCATATCTGGATACATAAGTGATAATTTTTTGTGTCTAAATGCCATCTATAAAACATTTTATAAAAATTTTCTCTTAAATGCTGAGCTTGTGTAAATTTTATATTTTTCACCCATATCCTTTTCCAAGTTTCCATCGTAATTGGATGTCCAAAGTTACATTCCCACTTAATCATACAATCTTTAACTAATTCAGTTCCAGAATCAATTTCAATTAAAACATCGTATAATCTTTTAATATGCATAACTCTTTGATCTCTAACTTGTTTGATTAATTTTTCATCCTTTAAAGAAAAACCCGTCTTAACATCTTTTTGCCATCTAGCCTGAAGTTGTATATGTGAATACCAATTATGAGCTATTCCTTCTTCCCTTAACCTATCTAGTGGTTTCAGTTCTAAACTATTCCCTACTTTAATTAAAAGCTTCTCATAGGGCACCACATCTTGAATTTGTTGTCTATTCATACTCTCTATTGCATGCCTGGGGACTGTCCATAAAGGAATTTTGCCATTTAACTTATAGTAATACTTTTTCCAGACACGCAACAGTGAATTTCTCAATAAATGTTCTTTAAAGCTCCTATCCAACTTTTTATCATAGACTAAATAGGCATGAAACCCATACAATAATCCGTACCCTTCTATATTCAATATTCTTTCATTAGTTAAATTAATCCAATCACTTATTGCTACTAGAACTGCTGCATGATAATGCAGCTTAAAATTGGGCACTTTCAAACCACCTCTCTCTCTTATATCTTGAATAATTTTTAATTTAACCCTTGGTTTCTTGCCATTCCAAATAAATCTATTAATACCTTTCTGCCACTCCTCCAAATTCCCATCCTTTTTAAGTATTGGTAACATTTGAAATAAAAATAAAAATTTCGGCAATACATTCATTTTGACTGCAGCTATCCTTCCCAACATTGATAATTGTAATTTTTTCCAATTCTCCAGCTCTATTTTTACCTTGTTCCATAAAAGTTCATAATTATTCTTATACAATTTCCCATTTGAAGCTTCTATATAAATTCCTAAATATTTGACTTTCTTAACTATCTCACACCCTGTTATTCTTTCCAAATCTTGTTTTAATTTATCACCTAAATTTTTAACCAACATCTTTGTCTTGGATATATTCAATTTGAAACCTGATACTCTTCCATAGTTTTGAATAATCTCCATCAACCTCTGAGCCGACTGTATTGGTTGCGTTAATGTCACAAGTAAATCATCCGCAAAAGCGCATAGTCTATAATCATGTTGTCTAATCTGAACTCCTTTTAATTCATCTGAGGCTCTGATCTTATTCAGTAAAACCTCTAAAGTTAAAACAAACAATAAAGGGGATAAAGGACAACCCTGCCTGGTACCTTTCTCAATATTAAATGAATCTGTTATTTGACCATTCACAATAATCTGCCCTGTTTGTTTCTGATACACTGCTGATATAGAGTTGATAAACTGGTCCCCCATTCCCATCTTGACTACAAGTCTTTTCAAAAATAACCAGTTCAGTCTATCAAAGGCTTTTTCAGCGTCCAAAAACATAAGAACTGCCGGCACTTGAATGTGTTTATCCAGATGTTCCAATATATTAACAAGTTGTCTAACATTGGTTTTCATCTGTCTCCCTTGTAAAAAACCAGTTTGGTCTGGATGAATTATTTGAATTAAAGCTGTCATTAATCTATTAGCCAAAATTTTTGCAAAAATCTTGTAGTCCGTATTTAACAGCGAAATAGGTCTAAAGTTTTCCACTTGAACATTGTCTTTTCCCTCTTTAGGGATCAAGGAGACATAAGCCGTTTTCCATGAAGGTGGTACCCGACCCCCCTCTTGAATATTTACAAATAACTCTCTCAGAGGTTTAACCATTTCTTCTTGTAAACACTTATAATAAATCGCTGTAAAACCGTCAGTTCCAGGAGATTTTCCCATTTTCAATTGCTTAATTGCAGCAATAATTTCTTCTGATGTAATCAATGCATTTAATCTATCTCTTTGTTCCAACGTAACTTTCAAAACATTTTGATTTTCTAAAAAGGCATCTATCTCTTTCTCTTGAACCTTCTCTTCAGAATATAATTTGGTGTAGAACTCTAGGAAAGCTTTTTTGATAATTTCTTGTTGAAATACTTCTTGCCCCTTATATTCTACCTTCTCAATTATACGGGATTTTTGTTTTTTCCTTAATGTGTAAGCCAACCATCTGCCAGGTTTATTAGCATTAAAAAATGTATTGTGTTTAGCATATTGTAGATTCCTGGCAACTTGGTCAGCCATCAGCATATCAAATTGTTTCCGTAAAATCTTTAACCCTTCTTTAATATTACTATCATCTGGTTTCTTTATTAATAATAACTCCTTTTTCCTTATTTCCGCTTCTAACACTCTCCTTTTTTCCTCTTGTTTACGTCTATGCCTTATATTCATTTCAATTAAAATTCCACGCATATGAGCTTTACTAGAGTCCCACACCGTTTCTATTGCCGTTTCCCTGTTCATATTTAACATAAAAAATTCCTTCATGGCCTTTTTACATTCTTCCACATTTGCCTCATATTTAAACAAATTTTCATTAATTCTCCAAGATCTTCTAGTAAACTGACCAGTCATTAATTCCATCATAACCGGGTTATGGTCTGACAATACATTAGGTAAAATTTTTACTTTCTTTAAACTTAATATAAAATCACTAGTAGTTAAAATAAAATCAATTCTAGAAAAAGATTGGTGTCTATCAGAAAAAAAGTAAACTCTTGATCCCTACCATGTCTTTCTCGCCATATGTCTGACAGATTAAAATCATCCTTAATATCAAAAAAAGATTTAGGCAAGATAGAACGCGATTGAGGAACAGATGAGATCTTTTTCTTATCCAAACCAACATCAAGAATACCATTCCAATCTCCCATTAAAATACAAGATCTATAATCCAATTGTATTAATTTTTTATGTAATAACTTATAGAATATACCTTGTTGCTGGTTTGGAGCATATATACCCATCAAAAGAACTTTCTTCCCATCTAGTAAAATTTCAATAGCTAAAAATCTACCTTGATTATCTGCTTCTATTAATTTAACTTTTATATGATTTTTAACATAAATAACAATTCCATTTTTTTTCTCTAGTGATGCTGCCACAAAATGTGTACCCAACCTATTATTTATCAAATATTTCTGATCAGAAATTCTAATATGAGTTTCTTGTAAGCAAATAACATCATTTTTACATTGCTTCAAATAGTGAAATATCTTCTTCCTTTTCTGAGGAGAATTTAAACCATTCACATTCCATGTCAAATATTTATTTGACATGACCTTTTTGTGAAAGCTTCTGCAAAGCCAAAACCACTTCCTCCTTCCTCTTAGGCCTTGCTCCCATGGCTTCCGAAGATATCGATGCAGCTTGTTTTATATAAGTTGGCTGTACTATTTCTCTTTGTTCCGTAGTCTTGATAGCCTCATGTGTATGCCTTTGTTCTTTGGGCCTCTCAGCAACCAAAGGTTGAAAAATATCGATGCTCTGCACTGGCTGATCCACCGCTGCTCCTTTATCCATATCTGATGTTGAAATTAATTGAAATTCCATAAGTTGAGATGATTCTATATCTTTTTCAAGAGCTGCCCTCTTAGATCTTGGAGAGGTAAATTTACCACCTATCAATATATTCTCAAAAAAATCCTTCGCTTTAGCAACTGAGGTCAGGCGATATCTATTATTCTATTATTATTCAAGGCCTCCGCCATATCTCTTGGCACCATGGAGGAAGAGAACAATAGTGTTAAGGGTTCATCAACAACAGGAACATCTAAAACCGCTGAAAGTGCAGGATCCATGTTAAACAGCTTCTTATCTGTCCCCCCCAGGGGGGAAGGTGCCTGGCGTTCCCCATTGATTCTGCACTGTGCCAAGGAATAGGGGAGGACAGGGAACATGTTGTTGGGTAAAGGTGGGTTATGAGAACAGAGAGCAGAGTTATGAGAACACCGTACTGGCATCCTGACTAGTGGAGGGCCTGTCTTGGGGGACCCATTCTGAACCAATTTTTGTGATTCTACTCGCCTTGTGGGGCATAGATTTAAAGAGAGATGGATTAAAGAGGCCTATGAAAGGAGGAGGATCATGAGACAGATCTTCATCCTCCGACAAACCTTGTTCCATCTGTTCATACTCTCCTGTGAGCGAAAACCTGCTCCTGGAAGACAGAGAAGGGGAAATTGACCCCTGGAGTCTGGCAACTTCCACCTGGGAAAGGAAGGAAGGAGCCTCTGATATTACCAACACAGATCTCTGGTGAATTGTTGAAGCTATACCTTGGGTGACAGCCTGAGAAATCAGGACCTGTAATTGTTCCGGGGATAACAACCCCTGAGGTTCTGAGGGCCAAAGCCCTGCCGCTGTGGGAGTAAATGTAGCCTCTGGTCCCAGGGGTGCGACCCTCGTCGCAGACAGAAGGAGCTGAAGACCCAAGCCTTCACTGGAAGGCATCAATTCCACCTCTTCTGTCCTAGGATAAAGAAAAGGGCCTGACTCCCCTTCTGGAGACAAGACCCCTGAAGCAGTTGAAGTTGAAGGAGCATGTTGTGGTCCAAAGACCAAAGTCTCCCTGGGAACAGGAGATGTCAGCCTAGATGCACCTTTGTGCCTTGGAGAATTGTTTCTCTAAGGCCTGGTGCCTCCTGCTGGCCTCCTTCTCAGCCACCTTAGAGGATTTCTTGACAGAGATAGCCTTGGCCTTAAGTTTACTGTCTGCCTCCTGTTTGGAGGACTTGGACTTCCTTTTCTTGGAAGTGCTGGGGGCATCTTGTGGAGTCTGAGATGCTAAGTTGTCTACCATTACAATCAGAGATATCTCAGTGGTGCACTGAGAGGGATCTCAACAGAGATATCTCAGTGGTGTGCTGAGAGGGATCTCAATAGTAAGGAGCAGAGTACTGCTAGTGGCAGGGCCACTCAAAGTAAGAAAAACAGTGTACTCAAGGGTTAAAAGTGGCTGCAGGACCAAATTAATGGTACTGCCCTCACACATGTAATGCTCCTGATGGCAGCAGGACCAGTAAGGGCACAGTCAGTGCTCTGGTCAGTTCTACTGTAGCGGCAAGACCAACTTAATGGTAACAGCCAACTCACAAGTAGTTCACTTAGAGATAGCAAGACCAATTCAATAGTAACAGCCAGGTCATATGTGCTTCACTTAGTCGCGGCCAGACCAATACTATGGTAACTGTCAGCAGACATACATCTTCAGAATAATCCTGAGGGAGGCTCTGTGCGCCAAAAAAATGGTGGCTTGCCTCTCCTTGCCTCTGCAAGCTGGCCTAGTCCACCTGAGGCTTGTTGAAATTAGCAGATAAATTGAATCAAATCCAAGAAGAATAGACTGAATCAGGCTCTTATGCAGTAATTAGTCCCAGTGTAAAGGCAACGAGCTTGCTGTCATTGCATGTAGTTGTAATACAATACTAGGCCCAATCGTTGGTCATGCTTCACGGCCTCCAAAAATGGACGTCGCTCAGAATTGTTGAGATCTAGGGCCTTGCTATAAGTTGCAGCTGGAATGTTGCTGCCTTCCTCTGGTGACCTGATGTAAATTTAATCCAAGCGGACAAAGCAGGTTTGTTTGCTCCTGACAGAGCAATCGGACCAAATCAGTCAACAACAAAAAAACAATTGCTGCCTTCCGTGCAGCAAGAACACATGGCACCCAAACTGGCGACTACTGCCTGTGAAAACGAAAGGAGCTGCTTCAGCCGGCAGCTGGGAAGGGCCAGCAACAAACTCTTTAAACTGCTTGAAAGCTCGCAAACAGGTAAAAACAATAGGCTCCCATACGCTTCCAAACAATGCAAACGGCAAGAAAAAGAGAAACGAGCAAAGGGAATGAGCGAGCCTCCACGTGGCGTCCGCTGGCACCCGCTAAACCAGCTGTTCTACTCGGGTGAGATTGGAGGCTCCCATTGAAACCTCAAATCCCCTAAACTGAGATTTAGTGCTGCACTATTAAAACACAGCGACAGGAGAAGACCACAATAGATGGGAAAAGAAACGAGAAAAAATACGACTTGATCTCTGCCTAAAGACTGAGCCAAGCTTTACCATGTCACCTACGGGCGAAGACTAAGTCTAGACTGGGTCTCCTAGCACAGGAAGAGGCGTGGCAAAGGTTGATTGACTTAGTCTCTGGGCAGGAAGACAAGGATTAACCCATCTATTGTGGATTCTCCATCGGTCATGCTGGAGAAGTTGAATATTTATAGTCTCTGCATTCTTTGTCTAAAAATCTCCTGCAACTATTGGAACTATAACAAAAAAAACCCTTTGCTATCTAACTCTTAACATAAGAACATAAGAAGAGCCATAAGCAGTAGAGGCCTATCTGTTGATGCACATGGCATATGGAAGACTGCAACTTGAAATATAAGAGGAATATATTGTAAAGATCCATGAATTAATGTCATATTTATGGAACTAAAACAAAGGATATGGAAATAAAATATTTGGTGTACAATTGATGAATACCTGCATAGAAATGAAGGTGTATTATTATGAATTGAAGCGGCTAAAACGTAGGTCAGAAAGTGTAGGCTGATGTAATGTAGGTTGGTGAGGGTGCATATGAAAATAACAGCCCAAAGTTTTGTGATAGCTGATGTTGTGGACCAGTGAATAGTGATAATGAGAGAACCACAGTTGAAAATTGTGCAATGTCCTGAATAAAAGCAATCCAGGAAATAAGGGTTGCTAATTTGCCGAGAGCAGTCTGAAAAATGAGATCTGAACAGACAAAACCATAGGCAGGGCAAGAAGTCTAATTTTACAAAACAATTTCATTAGAGAACACAGGGAATCACTACCTATATCTAATATAGAGCATCAAATATTTAAAATCCTGGACGTTCTTTCAAATATTGTAGATTCACCTGGTACCAGAATCAGAATAAGTGAATGAACCTTGGGGTTAAAACAGTAAATATATTGAAGAAAGGTAAATTTATTTATTTAGTTTTATAAATAACTCAAGGCAGTGAACATACCCAACATGCTTGCTCATATTATTTTTCCCACAACAACAACCCTGTGAGGTGAGTTGGGCTGAAAGAGAGCAACTGACCCAAAGTCACCCAGCTGACTTTCATGGCTAAGGTGGGACTTGAACTCCTGTTTTCTAGCCTGGTACATTAACCACAAGACCAAATTGGCTTTAAAGAAAATGCAGAGTAAAATAAAATTATGTAAAAGAAATCAAACACGTAAGAGAAAAAAATTAATAGTCACATATTACTCTAAGATGGATTAAGTGGGTTATAGGCTACCCTTGATTCTGGGTCTTCTATAGCCTGATTGATAGATAGATAGATAGATAGATAGATAGATAGATAGATAGATAGATAGATAGATAGATAGATAGATAGATAGATAGATAGATAGATAGATAGATAGACAGACAGACAGACAGACAGACAGACAGACAGACAGACAGACAGACAGACAGACAGACAGACCCACTTTATTCTTCCATTGAGAAATCACTGGGGAGAGATTCAGAATGGAAGATGTCACTGAACTATCCACAATGGAGGATTGGTTGGTGGAGTTGATAGAACTTAACTGAGATAGCTGAATTGACTTTGTTCATCAGAGAAAATGCCTACATTTATTGCTGACTGAAAATCCCGAATAGACTTTTTGTTACACAGAACAAAAGAATTTATTTATAGTTTTGATAAATAGACAGGATAGATTATAGAACGAAGAGAGTTTGTTAAATTTTGTAACTATAACCAAGCTTATAATTGTACCTATAACTGCTGTAAAGATAGAAAGCTACTTCATTCTTTTTTTCTATGTTTACTTTTTTCCTCTCTTGCATTTTAGCTTGCTTTTTCTTTCTTTCTTTCTTTCTTTCTTTCTTTCTTTCTTTCTTTCTTTCTTTCTTTCTTTCTTTCTTTCTTTCTTTCTTTCTTTCTTTTCTTTTCCCTTATTTATTATAAGATTCTTACTTATATTAGTTTGTATTAATTTTTATCTTCCTTTTTAAAATCTTTAGTAGAATTATATGTAAAAAATCCGTTTACTAACTACTTTTGCTTAGCAGTCCTAAGGAAGAAAAAAATCATGTTTTTGTATATGTATGTGGCCTGTTTTTTACAATTTGGTGCCATTGGACTCCCAGTGACTCTTGGTGGTTTACAAATTGTTAAAAGCATTTAAAATATTTAAAAACAAGAAATAATACCAAAGAAAAGGTACAAAGATGGCAAAGATAACAAACCAAAATGACTTTTCTTCTTTGATGAAAAATTATGCCTAGCACTCAATAAATACTTTATATATGTGTTTGTTACAATGTTGAATCTATACCAGATAAAATAAATTCAAAAGGAACTTTGTTTTTGGTTTGCTGAATCTATTTAAAGGGAAAAAGCAATGGATCACAAACTTGCACAAATATCCACAGTTGTCTGCCAAGTCATATTTTGTCAGCAATGACAGGTCACATGACCATTGCCCTGGGTCAAATTCATTGTTACCACAATATCTCAGCACTCCAGTCAACTCAAAAAACAAGAAGTCAAAATGAATTTGTTTCCTGCTCCCATTTTTGGACTGAAATTGATTCCAGTTATTTCATTGGCCATCATTGTACCAGAATCTGAAAGATATAAAGTATTAAAAATGATCACACTGAACAATAAGATAATGCACATTTAAAAAAGAAAACAACATGAATTCATTTGAAGAAAAGTCCAGGTTTTCATATTAAGAGTTCTTTAAGAACTTTAGCAGTGTTTAAGTGTTCCCACCTTCTAAATCAAGAATATTTGATTTCTTTAGGTTTTTGCATTTGTGTATAGATAACCAGAATGCAAAATATATATTCAGTTTTCAAATACTATTGCCTCCAGAAAGTCTTGAGATGCTGATAAAGACAGTTTCGTCGACGAAAATTTCTTTTAGAAGTATATCATGCCTACAGCTGCTTCATCTCCAGGTCCTCACAGAAGCTGATACCTGTAAAGTCAGGTAAGGGGACTATAAAATCAAAATTGCCTTCTTCAAAAGTTCTCTAACTTTCAAACAATCTTGTCACTCTTCCTTCCTGTTACAATAAAGATACAATTCTATTAGGGTTTACTAGGAACTGTCCAGGTCCTGAATACTTCACCCTTAGTGGAATTAATTCAAGCGCCAACTTGAGAGACTAATACGGGACTAGCTATGTTAACTTCCTCTGTGAATATTGTTCCCAATAGAACAGAAAAGGCAAAAGACATTTTAAAAAATTGATGGATGATCAACAAAGCATCCTTTCCGAAACAAGGGTAGTATAGTTACTGCTGGATGTTTACATTCATGACTGGCTTCATTTTTTAAAAATATATTATATTTTAAATATATATACTTACAATGAAAATTGATTAATAATGGATGAACATGAAATTTTCTCTCAGTTATTTGTTTCCCAGTGGATGTAGAACAGGAGTAGCAGAAATGTTTGTGGCAGTTATTGTTAATGTTGTATTTTAACACTAGAGACTCTGCCCTACTAAACAGATATACAGAGACATGCATGTGCACATGCACACACTTTTTCCAGCAGTAAAATTATCTGTGGTACAATAATAAGGTGGACTGAAAGGTATGTTGATTTCCTACTTGGAATTTAGCTGAAATAGCATATGGGATAGATGTTTTCATGAAAAGTTGAATTTTTGAATGCCTCATTCACACAATCTGCATATGAGTGGAAATTACACTAATCATGCAGACATGCATATAGCTTTCTGACTGGAGTAGCCACATTATACGTTAAAGGTATCTGCTTCTCTACAGATAGTAGGCTTATATTTATATGTGCAAACACATACATACATATGTTCAGTCAACTGGAATCTATTTTTTTTTACTATTATAGGAAGAGATGTCAACTAATGGATTGATTTAATAACTTCACTTAAAAAAAATCAATGTTCATTTGTTTCTCCCTGGATTCAAAATGGGATGATATACTCTATGTTTTTAAAATCATGTCAAATCAGATTTATTGTTATGATCAGTTATATGTGTTTTTAAGGAGAAAAGTGCCTGTCAGATAATTTAGGAAAATGTTCCACAAAGTTAACCTTGAATTCTATTCTAATAAAAATCCATCTCAGTTATATAGTTCTAAAATGGAAGAGATGACTTTGAAATTTTTATGTAGTGTTGTGCTTACCACTGACCACAGTTCACTTTATTAAACTATGCCATGTGCTTTAATTAATAATATAATTGTCAAATATTCAGAATAGTTGACACCATTATACTTGTGGTCTTTGGTCTCCTTAAGAGGGTGAACATATATTGTCCTTTTTATTATTGTTATATGGTAATTGTTTTGTTTGCTTCCATTTATAAATGTCCTGGTAATGGAAGTAAATTTTAATACTATCATTTAGTTGAGCTCCTATGTAAAATCTCAATTGTTACTTGCAAATGGCAGGTTCATTTGGGTTGGCTGTCTCCTATAGCAATTAGTAAGAAACACATTAAGTTAATCTACAATGAAGCAGTAATAGTGATGGATAGTGCAGCCTAAATACTTTTTGTAAAAGAAAGCTCTATCACAGATAGAATATACATTTGTATCTTGATGATTAACTATTTATGTTTGTAATAAATCAGCAAACATTTTTGGTTTTCATCTGGCTACCAATAACAGAAATAAAAATTATTTCCCTTACCTCACCATAACTTAGAAAAAATCTTAGGATTTACTTTTGTGGAAGATGATTGAATTATTTATCTGTAACTTGGATTCTGAAAGTGATCATGAATCTATCCAAATATGTTCAACCCCTGATGAAAATTGAGGATGAGTGAAATGAGTTAACTAAGCTAACATCCATATTTGACAAAGCTGTTTCAAAGGAAGGTATGTCAAAGCAATAAAAGAATGCTCTCTAATCACCAACAGGCAGCAATGCTTTAGTAGCTCATAGGATACCTTGGGTGATGCAATGAACTATTTTGACAATTCTTGAGATGATAATCCCTATCCCTGAGATTACTCTCCATGAAAAATGATTCTTCCAGAATTGGGCAGACAGAATAAAGGTTCAGTGCAGATAGAAAGAAACAGTACTACAAATAGTGGGGATGTGCAGTGATTATTTTTTTTATGTTAAAAGTTTTTTTATTGATTATAAAATTGTAAATATAACAAAGAATCGATATAAAAACTCAACTGGATACAATCATCTACAACTTTTCCAAACCCGATAAGCAAAACATATATCATACTTGAATAATACCCATACCATATTACAGTTGAGAGAATTATAACCCCCCCTCACCCCCCCGACTTCCCAAAGTGAAAACAGGATAAAAGACACAAGAAAACCCACTAAACTACAACAAATTGTTATATAGATCCTATTAGAAATTTAACTATATTTTCCAGTCCATCATGTAAATATTTAATTATGGACTAAATACAATTTCTTTAATTGGTATTTCCCTTGTATATAATCTATCCATTTTTTTCCAGTCCATCATATATTTTTCATTTGAGTGATCCTTCAAATATGCAGATATTTTGGCCATTTCTGCCAAGTTTATTACTTTCAAAATCCATTCTTCAATAGATGGTAATTCTGGCTTCTTCCAATATTGTCCCACTAACAGCCTTGCTGCTGTGACCAAGTTCAAAATTAAGTTCATCTCTATGGTGGTACAGTCTTTTGTAATACCTAACAAAAACAGTTGTGGAGAAAATTCAATACGTTTTTTCAAAATATTTTGAAGTGTCCACCATATTTTTCTCCAGAAAGCCTTGATTTTCCTACAAGTCCACCAAACATGAAAATAAGTAGCATCCATACATTCGCACCTCCAGCACTTAGATTGTAAATTAGGGTACATGTATGATAATTTTTTCGGATCCAGATGCCATCTATAAAACATTTTATAAAAATTTTCTCTTAAATGTTGCGCTTGAGTGAATCTTACATTTTTCACTTAGATCCTCTCCCAAGTTTCAATCATAATTGGTTGTCCAAAATTTTGTCCCCATTTTATATATGCAGTGATTATTGAAGGGGTATTAATAGTCCAAGAAAAAAAGTTACAATGTGTTACCCTAAAAGAAAGGAGATATAGCTGTAGAAAGAATGAGAAACATCAAAGCATGAACTCAATTTCCTCTTTGGAAAGCCAAATAGGGCATGCCCTGATGATTTGTTTTTCCTGAAAGGAAGATAAATTAGATGCAGTATGCAGTGACAGAGATAATAAGAGAGCAAGGATTTGTGCAGCATTCTGTTCTAAAAAATACCTAAACAATTCCAATATTATTGAATCATCCAAAGAGAACTAAGTAACTATTCCATAAAAACAAAGATGAGCTACTACTGATTTCCCTGCATAATCCTATTTACTAAACCTAAACTTAACTTTAATGGTTAAAAAAAAGACACCTCCAAATAGTGCAGAAAAACATTACATAATGGTAAAAACAAAACTGGGAATGTTAATACTATGCCTCTTTAAAAAGCCCTGAGTATTACTAACTGAGCAATCTCATAACACTAAGATGTAATTGCAATCCTTCATATTAGGAAAAAAAGTATTAATTACTCCCAGTTTATAGGTAGTACATTGTTCTAAAAACAAGTGTGCATGATAACTATTACCATTTCTCTAACTTGTAACAAATTAGAGGAAGAGATAGAAGAAAATGGCAATGTATTCATCTTGCAGATTCACTAAATTCACTTAAAGTAAAAAATAGGTAATTTTTAATTCTGTAATACCAGAACGATTTAAACATACATTCACTGTGGTATCCAAAGGAGAGAAAGTTTAATACAGTACTTTGGGGGTGAAGGTAAGAAGAGAATCTGTCCTCATATCCTGATAATTAATATTGTGCCAGCTAATTTTGGAGTTATGCTATTAATGTGAAGCTCACATTTTGGATAAGCTGAAATATTCTTGTTTTATGAGACCTGGAAACCCTCAACCAGTAATACACTGAGATTACTTTTTTCTCCAGAGAGGCTACGCTATTGACACACAACATGTAACATAATATAAACTCCAAGCATAGTGACCTTCAGCAGATCTTTCATGCATTATCTCTTGGGGAAACAGTTCACCCTGAAGACACAGCATAATGTTTCTGAGACTGTAAAATTTCCAGCATCTGCAAGGACCGCTGGTTTGGAGGTTAGAGCATCTGCCTTATTTGGATTATGACAAAATACATCACCAGAGAAGCTCTGTGATTGTGACTCAACTCACAAGGGAAAAGGAGCTGCATTAGTTCATTATATAATGAAACATACAATGTTAGCAGCAGTTTATTTTTCAGATTTTCTTCTATGAAGCTGTATAATAAAAGTAGAGCAAACTCTATTTATTTTATTTCAATGCCAATCAAGAAAGAGAATATTATATAAAACTTCATAGACAGACAGAAATTGGCTTAAAACAAATTTTAAACTATCTAAAATGTTTAAAATGTTATATAAAAGCAGATAAAGTGAGCCAGATTAAGCTCCTAAGCATAGTGAGAAATCAGATTGAGCTCTTTGCTATTCACCTCCCAGCAATTAAAACGAATGATTGCACTTGGCCATAATGGGTGATCGACTTGAGGCAAGAGAATATCATTTAATAGGCTAACAGAAAGGCCATGTGGCTCTTTCGAGTACTAAAGAAAAATGAAAGGAAGCCAAAACTATGATCATCATTTGTATGAGCCAAATATGGTGAAGGCTAATTAAGACAAGTGGTTTGTAACCTAAATTGCAGAAAACAGGGAGATTAATATTCAAACTGTTTATCCAAAAGTTATTTGCTGAAATAAAATGAAACCCCCAGAGAACAATTTCTCATGGGCCCAATAACAAGAACAAACTTTAAGGTGGTCCATGACAAGAATTTTGTGCACTTATTTATTTTTTATTTACTCAATTTATATAGCACACAAATATTCTGGGCAGCTAACAGATTTTAAAACTATAAAAACCAAACAATATCCAAACACAAGGGAAAAACATACTATGACATCCAAGGAAACCAGCAGCCAAATCCATCTGGGCTGAATAAACCCATAAGCCTGGGAAAAGAGCCAGTTCTTAAAAGTGCCCCAAAAGGCCAATGGGGTTGGGACTATTCTAACGTCAGGGGGCATAGTGTTCTCGATCGCAGATGCTGTGACACAAATAGACAACAAAATAAATATTAAGTAGAAACAAAAATGAAAGCAGGTATAACTATTGCAAGTTTTACATCCAATAAACCAAAATTTTGTCACACTCAAAGTAAGAGAACTATATTGATCAGGCAGTAGCAACTGTACACAAAAAAGATCTGAATGGCCTGTAAATTTTACTAAAAAAGATGTTATGAAATGTAATTCCACATCTTTAAAAAAGAGCAATAAAACAGAACATGAGCTATAGATTCTGTGGTCCTTTCACTTCAAGGTTAATAGGGGAGAGATGATAGCAGTGTTCCAGTATTAGAGGGGGTCACATTATTCTCTAAAGCACCAGAGGGCAAGACAAGAAACAATGGTTGGAAATTGAACAAAGAGAGAAGCAACCTAGAATTAAGGAGAAACTTCCTGATAGTGAGGACAATTAACCAGTGGAACAGCTTGCCTCCAGAAATCATGGGCGCTCCATCCCTGGAGATTTTTAAGAAGAGGCTAAACAGTCACTTGTCTGAGATGGTATAGGTTCTCCTGCTTAAGTGGGGGGCTGAACTAGAAGACCTCCAAGGTCCCTTCCTATTCTGTTCTGTTCTATTTTAAAGTCTTAATGTCTACAAATATTTTAAAATTTTCCTCTCCAAAAACACCCACTGGGAGTAGATTAAAATGTGCTAAACCTAGATCTTTTCTAAATGTGGAGTTCTTTGATTTAGGTATCTTACTCGCTAAAAACCCAAAATGAACAGATATATGTCTCTAGGAAAGGGCAGACTATTACAGATATAAGTTATGCAGGCAGTGGATTTCCTTGCTTCTGTGCATTTTAAATGACTCCCTAATTGTCTGAAGAGATAAAATGGTGGTAATGAATAATGAATAGCTACCTGCTATTTGCATTGGAACAAAGTTCCACCAATACCTTTCCCACAAATGTAAAAGAAGGATTTTCTTAGGACTGCAGAATGAAGGAAAGTTTATTTTTTCCCCATATCCATTCTGAACCCATTAATTATCAGCCTCCCCTCCACCAACTTAATGCTATTTCCATTTTTTAAAACCTGTAAATTATGTACAAGGTACAGATAGTTTGACCTTTGCAAAGTAATAAATTAGATCTCCACAACTTGTGACCAATCAGTGAATATTGGTTATTTATCTGAATCATTTATATGCTGCCCATTCCCATTTTGGTGCTATGGATGGCTTACAACAGTAGGTTAAAATCCATTAAAACAATGATTAAAAAATGCAGTAGAAATACAAACAATATAGTGCATACACATTCAAACAGCCAAGACCTGGAGGCTCTTCCAAGCAAAAATCCGCAAGTCATATAGATGGCTCTGTTTTAGGAAATCTGCAGTTGCTTACTTTATTAATAAATCTGCAAAGAACTTTACAATTCAGTCCTCAACTACTAGTCACAGCAACTGGAAAGTCTATAGAAATGGAGCAAAATAAAGTTGAATTGAAATTGCATAAAGTATTAAACAAGAGTGCTTCACAAAGCCTATTGCATCCAAAAAGCACCCCTGATCAAAATGTTAGCGAACGTCTGTCCTCCAGAAGAATTCATACATATCCTTCAAAGGCTTTCACTGGTTATCAGTATATCAGTGTCCATGCACAGAAAATACTGCTGCTGCTGTTTTAATGTTCTGAGTATTACATTCCTACACTGTACATCAGAACATTTCCCTTTCAAATGCTTTGTAATAACATAGTAGAAATAATGTGCTATACATCAAAATATGCTTTTAGAACAGCATACAGGTAGTCCTCGAGTTACAAATGTAATAGAGCCTGCCCATTCCATTCGTAACTCAAGGATTTGTAGGAGTGAATCTTGTACCTTGAATGCAATCACTCCCTGCTTTCGCCCACACATTTGCTAATCGAATGTGTGGTTTGTTAAGTGCACATGAGATATCTCAGGGTGGGGAAAGCCATGGGGGGCCCCCAAGGCCTCCCTGACACAATAAGATACCTCATGCTTCCCCCTCCCTTCCTGCCACACCGGATTCACTTACCTTGCAAAAAATCTGTCTCCTCTCTTTGCCTTTGAGAAAGAGGAGAGTCAGCTTGGAAATGCTTTTTGCATCAAGAATGGAAGTTTCAAGGGTCTGTGATCTCGCATGAATTCAGGCACCCATTCTCTGCAAAAGAGAATGGGTGTTTGAAGTCGTGCGAGATCACGGACCCCAGAAACTTTCATTCTCAGCACGAAAAGTGTTTGTGGTGTTTGTTTCCTGCTTCTTCCCTGAAAACCTTTCTGCCACCACTATGGCAGGGACACTCCCTGCCCACTAAAATCTGCTGCGGACAGAGCTCCTTCATCAAGCCACTCCATGGCCAGAGCTGGGAGGGTCACCATGGAATCGGAGTTGGCCAGGTGCAGGAATCAATGCCGTCTGTGGGCCAGGTGCACTGCTCACTCATGTGCACCGGCCTTACTGTTTGAGGGCAGGAACAAAGTCTTCAACTGAGCAAAGAAGCACCATGGTGCCAGGCCCTTGCAGCCACGTCCAGCCTGCTGGAGTTTGCCATGGCGGGGGAAGAATGAGACCTTGTTGTCTCGTGGAGCCCGCTGCCGCTTGAGAAGGGAGGAGAAGGAGGAGAAGAAAGGTGAGGCTTTGTGCTGGCTGGCTGGCCAGGCAGTGAATAGGTTGGGCAGGTGGGAGCTGGCTACATGAGGAGGGGGGAATCATAAGCAACTGGGCCTTAGTGCTTGAGGGCAATCTCGCTGCTGCGCCTCTGCTTTCTTCAGCTCAGATGGAGCGGGAGCACTCAAGCTGCTGACAGCGGCAGCCACCTGAGCAGCCATGATCCCCCCTCTTGCAGAGAATGGGTGCCTGAACTTGTGCAAGATCACAAACCCCAGAAGCTTCCATTCTCAATGTGAAAAGCATTTCCAAGCCTCTCCCTCAAAGGTAAAGAAAGGAGACAGCAGCAGAGAGGAGACAGATCTTTGCAAAGTGAGTCCAGTGCAGCAGGAAGGGAGGGGGAAGCAGTTGTGGGGAATGGGGAGGAATAGGGTGAATGTTGCAGAGCCTTTGAGGTCATTCATAATGTGGTGCTGCAACATTTGTAATTTCGGGACTTGTTCATAAGCACTAGGGGGCGCTTATCATGTAACTTCGAACAGGCAGTAAGTGAACATTCATAACTCAGGGATTATCTGTACCTGATTTTAGCTTCACAACTTTAATTTCAGTGATTGCTGCAAGACGTCCTAATAGCCCAGGGTTGAGAAACACTGGATTAGATAAAGAACTTTATCTGGTCTATAAACAATGTAGGTGACACCCATTATACAGGTGAGTACTTCCCAACCTGCTATCTTCAAGAAGGACTCTACTATGAACAATATTGGTCAAGAAGTTAGGTAAGGAAAGGACAAAATACTTATCAAGTGTCTGAAAAGTATACAATTATTGCTAATTCATATAAAAAGATAAATTTGTGAATAATACCGGTAGTATTTGGAAAAAGGGAGAGTTAAAAATACTAATAGTGTAGTATAGTTATACAGTAAAAAAAATATTCTTGAAATAGAATGAAAATTACATAAATAGCCCAAAATTGTGATTTAAAATCACTATCTATCAATAATAATATAATTTATCTGTGGGTGTATTACATATATCTATGGAGGAATAACCATAAAGTATATGGTATAGGTAACATTGCAATGTGGTTATTGCTTAAATTATCTTCCAAAAGCTTTGTGGCATTTTGCAAATTAAATTTGTTCTCCATAAGAATTAGGCTGCATAATCAAGAAACGGTAGAAATAATTTGTCCGCAGAGAAGAACACAAGAAATTTGTTGGCTAACAACAGTCATGCATGTAAGAACTGTGTAAATCTTCATTTTGAAAGTAAATTGCAGAAATGGGACACACCAAATAAGATCTCCTACCACTATCTTTTGCATTAGGAAAAAAAAGCTTCCAGTTATTTCAGTTCAAACCTCTTTTCTACTGCATATAACAGGAAATTGAATCATAAACACATGGTTCATGATTCAGGGGTACATGATTGGAGGAAGGAAATTGTTAAATCCTTTAACCCCACTGTAAATATTCTGGCTTGAATAAATCCTGTTCCTTCCTCTAGTAGTATATACTTCTGTATTTATTGGTTTATCAGACTTGTATACTGCTTGAGCCAACAACTCTGGATGGCTCATAACAATCAAAACAGAGAAATTACCATAAAAACAATTAAAAAGAAAAAAATGAAAGATACAAGATGGCAAGAATGATAGAATGGATAGAAATAAAGCAAGGAATCTTACTCTTCTTCACCGAAGGTCTGTGTGTTGTTTCAATTTATTTTGATAAAGATATTCATACAACTGATAATGATATTGGTGGAGTTAGGGTAGTATGATTCTTTGGCTGCAATTTTAAACATATCCAGAAGTAGATCCCTTTCAACATTAAGTTTGTTAGTCCTTTCTGAAATCCATTGACATGCCTATGAAATAATCTATTGGCCCACATTATTTCCAAGGTCATAAAGAGATATTACTGCTATGAAGTTGCTTGTATGCAGCCATTAAATTATCTGACTTCAGGCAAAAAATAAAGTGGCCAATGATGCAGCTGTGGTCTGGCTCCTGGTCTGTGGTCGTGCCTCATCATCGGTGTGGGTATGGGTTTCCTTTTTGCGTGGATATGTGGTGGTGGCATCCTGTGTGGTTCTGGTGTCATTCTTTGTGTTAGGAATTCGTTTGTCAATAAGGGCGGGTTTCCAAATGGCTGGTAGGCGGGAGGTATCATCTCGTTTGTTCATGCTGTGAGGGCGTTTTTCTATCTCGATGGCTTCTCTGATTATTCTGTTATTAAAGTGTTCAGTTTTGGCAATAGTTCTGGTCTTTTTGAAATCAATTTCATGTCCTGTGGCTTTAAAGTGTTGGACCAAGGAGGAAGTTGGTTCCTCTTTTTTGACTGAGTTTTTGTGTTCTTCAATGTGTGCACTTATTCTTCTGTTGGTTTGTCCAATGTATGTAGTGGGGCAAGCAGTACATGGGATTTCATATACTCCTTGATTTTCTAACTCAATTTTGTCTTTAGGGTTTCTTAGGATGGTGGATATTTTTCTGTTTGTGCAGAATACTGTCTTGATGTTATATTTGTGCAGGATTTTGCTGATTTTGTCTGTGGTGCCTTTTATGTATGGGAGGAGGGCTTTGCCATTTTCTTGTTCTCTGTCTTGGATTTTAGTGGGAGTTTCTTTTTGGATTAAGTTGGAAATCTTATTTCTTGAGAATCCGTTGGATGTTAGTACATTAGTGAGAGTGTGTAGTTCGGGTTTTAGGTGTTGTTCGTCAGCTAGGCATTTGGTTCTGGAGATGAGTGTCTTGGCTACGGAGTTGATCTGTGCTGGGTGGTGGTGTGAGAGTACGTGCAGATAGCAGTTTGTGTGTGTTTTCTTCTGCTAGATGGTGTGTCCTAGGGAGCCATTGGATTTCTTGTAGACTAAGACATCCAGGAAGGGAAGTTGGTTATTAGCTTCTGTTTCCATGGTGAACTGTATTTTGGGGTGTAGGCTGTTGAGGTGTGTAAGGAAGTTGTCCAGTTTTTCTTTCCCATGTGGCCAGATTACGAAGGTGTCATCTACGTATCTGAGCCAGAGTTTGGGTTTGTGATCAGATTTTTCTAGAGCTTGGGTTTCAAAGTGTTCCATGTAGAGGTTTGCAATGACAGGTGAGAGAGGTGATCCCATGGGTGCTCCTTCTATTTGTTTGTATTTTTGTCCGTTATAGATGAAGTATGTGTTGGATAGACAGTGGTTGGTCAGATCTAGGATGTGTTTGGGGGGGTTATATTTGTTTTGGATAGCTGCCAAGGCTTCTTTGATTGGCACTTGGGTGAAGAGGGATATGACATCGAAGCTCACGAGTAGGTCGCTGGGCTGTAAGTTTTGTTTCTTTATGATCTCTATGAACTGGAATGAGTTTTTTACATATGAGGTGATGGATTCTGCATAGGGCTGTAGTTGTTTGGCGAGAAATTTGGCTAGGTTTTGTAGAGGTGAGCCTATGGAGCTGACGATGGGTCTAAGTGGGGTTCCTTCTTTGTGTATCTTGGGGAGACCATAGAACTTAGGGCATCAGGATGATTTCTCTCTGGGAATGATTCTTTGCTGGATCTCTTCGCTAATGGGGGAGGCTTTTATTTTGGATCTAGTAGTTTTTTCCAGGTAGGTGGTGGGATCTGTGTTTAGGGGTTTGTATGTGGAGTCTTGGAGTAGGTTGGTTAATTTGGTTTGGTAGTCAGATGTATTCATGACCACCGTGGCGTTGCCCTTGTCTGCTGGTAGGATTATTATGCTGGTGTCTTGTTTCAGGTTAAGTAGTGCTGTCTGCTCCTCTTTGGGTAAGTTGCTTTTGGGTGGCTTGCTGGTGCATAGTATGTTGGTGATTTCGAGTCTGATTCTGTTAGCATCGTCGAGGTTGATTTTGGTCAAGCTGGTTTCAACTCCGCATATAATGGTTTCAGTGGGGATGTGTTTGGGAGCGACTGCAAAGTTGAATCCTTTGGAAAGGACATTGGTTTCGGCTTTGGTGAGGATCCTATCTGAGATGTTATGCACTGTTTGTTTCATGTGTGGCTGTGAGGGAGGAGGGGTTTGTTTCTGGTGTTCTTGTAGTCTTCGGAGTTTGTTGGTATGTGTGTCTGTCTTGAGGGTGGTCTGTGTTTCGGCTCTCCAGACGGCGAATTGTTTGGACTTGTCCCAAAGTGCGGGGTGGATCTTGTTGCTGAGTTTGAGGTGAAGTGTGAGGAGATCTTTGTTGATTCGGTCTAGGAGGAATCTTTTTGTGTGAAGTTCATTTCTGATTAGGGCCAATTCTGTTCTTTTCAGGATGCGTTTGGTGGCTGCAGAGTTGGAGTGGAATTTCAATTGGAAGCATGTGGGGATTAAATTTTGATCTCGGCAGTTGCGTAGGAATGTGAGGTCACATAAAATGGAAGCTCTTTGGACTTCGAGTTTTTCATAGGTCTTGGTCAGATGGTGGATTTGCTCCCCGTAGAGGTATGATATTTGTTTTCTGAGGTTTTCGGTGTTTGTATGTAGGTTTTCTGAGGTTTTCGATGTTTGTATGTAGGTCTTTGGTTCTTCGGGTTTTCTCCCACGTACAATTTGAAGTGTCTTGGCGACGTTTCGACGAAGTCTCATTCGTCATCTTCAGGCTGGTGCTTTCGGCTTCTGCTTCTAGGAGCAATGTGTGGTCGCAGCTGCTTCCTCCCCTTAACTGCCAGTGGGGGTTTGAACTGATTGGCTGGGAGCTTGGCTATGTTCTGATTGGGTGGAGGTGTGTTCTAATTGGTTAGGGGCTTGGCTGTGCTCTGATTGGCTGGGGGGTTGGCTGTGTTCTGATTGGCTGGGGGAGTGTTCTGTTTGGGTGGGGGCTTTGTTGTGCTGGAGGGGTTCAAAGTTGCCAATGATGCAGCTGTGGTCTGGCTCCTGGTCTGTGGTCGTGCCTCATCATCGGTGTGGGTTTGGGTTTGCTTTTTGCGTGGATGTGTGGTGGTGGCATCCTGTGTGGTTCTGGTGTCATTCTTTGTGTTAGGAATTCATTTGTCAATAAGGGCGGGTTTCCAAATGGCTGGTAGGCGGGAGGTATCATCTCGTTTGTTCATGCTGTGAGGGCGTTTTTCTATCTCAATGGCTTCTCTGATTATTCTGTTATTAAAGTGTTCAGTTTTGGCAATAGTTCTGGTCTTTTTGAAATCAATTTCATGTCCTGTGGCTTTAAGGTGTTGGACCAAGGAGGAAGTTGGTTCCTCTTTTTTGACTGAGTTTTTGTGTTCTTCAATGCGTGCACTTATTCTTCTGTTGGTTTGTCCAATGTATGTAGTGGGGCAAGCAGTACATGGGATTTCATATACTCCTTGATTTTCTAACTCAATTTTGTCTTTAGGGTTTCTTAGGATGGTGGATATTTTTCTGTTTGTGCAGAATGCTGTCTTGGTGTTATATTTGTGCAGGATTTTGCTGATTTTGTCTGTGGTGCCTTTTATGTATGGGAGGAGGGCTTTGCCATTTTCTTGTTCTCTGTCTTGGATTTTAGAATCAGAACACAGCCAACCCCCCAGCCAATCAGAGCACAGCCAAGCCCCTAACCAATCAGAACACACCTCCATCCAATCAGAACATAGCCAAGCTCCCAGCCAATCAGTTCAAACCCCCACTGGCAGTTAAGGGGAAGAAGCAACTGCGACCACACATTGCTCCTAGAAGCAGAAGCCGAAAGCACCAGCCTGAAGATGACGAATGAGACTTCGTCGAAACGTATTCTTAACTATGATTAAAAAGGAAAAGAAATTTGAGAAAATAAATACAATTAACCTAGGAAGGATATATATTCTAAGTACTATATTATTTCTTATGTTTTGTTATTATTGCTTTCCTCTCTTCTTTTTCATTTTTTTTAAAGAAAAGAAATGTATTAATATGATGATGATTGTTTAGGAATATTGGAACATTTTAAGAAGGATGAAATATTTTAGATATTTAAAGGTGACTGAACTCAAATATATATATATATATATATATATATATATATATATATATATATATATATATATATATGTGTGTGTGTGTGTGTGTGTGTGTGTGTCAAGTGGTTATTTTTTAGATTGCACCCTGTAAACCCAAATATGGGAGGAAGAAATCATTCTTTCCTTAGGGTGAATTCTGACTGAAGAGAGGTAAATAACTCGAAATAGCTATCTCAGAAATCCCTTATTTCTTTGTTAACAATTTTAAACAATATATATATATATATATATATATATATATATATATATATATATATATATATATATATATATATATATATATATATATATATATATATATATATATATATATATATATATATATATATATATATATATATATATATATATATATATATATATATAATGTTTTGAATTAGAGTTAAGGGATTGGATGACTAGATTTATTGAATAGAATGTTTAAAGATTAAATACATTTTTAACTATGATGAAAAAGAATTAGAAATTTGAGAAAATAAATACTACTAAACTAGGAGAGATATGTATTTTAAGTACTATGTTATTCTCCCTGTTCTGTTACAACTGCTTTCTTTTATTTTTTTGTATTTTTTTCTATTATTATTATTTTCTCTCTCATTCTTTTTCTTTTCCCCTCTCTTTTTACTTTTATATTTAATACTTAAGAAACACAAAAATGTGAGATGGCTTATATGGAAAAAATAGAATCAAGTCTGTCAACGTAAATGTAACTAATTGCTACCAGTAAAAATATTCAGAATTTGGTGGGAGAAATAAACTAAAATAAGGACTGTAACAGGATTGATGATAAGGCAATCCAAATGAATGGAAAGAAAAGAAATGTATTAATATGATTATTTTTTAGGAATATTGGAAAAAATATATACCAAATTGTCAGTTATTAAAACAATAAGAATTGTATTAACACAATGTTTGCAGAAAAGGATGTTTTTAGGGAAAGAGGAAAGTAAACAAAATTAATATATGAAATACAGACTACAGAAATTAATTGTTAAGGACTGTTTCTACAAATGTAACCCAGACACCACACTGTTTACCAACTATTGAATGACTTATGTTTGTGTAAAAAACTAATTAAAATTATAATCAAAAGATTTTGAAGAGGAGGGATGCCTCCCCGGCCAGTAAGAAAAAAGAGGAAAGGTATTTATATTCCAGAATGAACCCCCTTAGGGAGATGGAAATCCCATAGGGAAAATGTTGAAGTATTTTAAGTCAATGCTTTAAACAAGGCATTTGGACAGAGGAAGGATGATACATTACAGTATATATCTGACCTAAATACATGTTTGGCCAGCCAATAAATTAAATTGGGCTTTTCAGCTTGGCTTAGAGTGGTGGGGAATGGATAGGCAGTGGTTAAGGTCCCCCATTACATTTCTATCAGAAACACTCCTTGCATTTCCCCACTGCCTGGAGAACAAGCTACAAGTTGCCCCAAGAGAGTAAAAGTGGAAATTTAAAGGGACACAAACTTCCAAAGGTCTGGAAATGATGTTTAATGGTCTCTGTGTTTGTGTGTTTGTGTTGACTCATTTCTAAAGACATGGGGAAGGGAGGAGAGACCCTTTAACAATAATATACAAAACAAGACCTTATTCCAAAAGGAAATTTGGGGAATGGAGCTCATTGGCTTTGAAAAAGCTCCTTGAAAATAATAATGATTGTTTTGCCTGGGGTGAAGTATTTGGAAAAAAAATTGTGTCTGGTGTAAATGCAACAAAGAGTGAAGAAGGCTAGTTTCTTAGTAGTTAGAAGGACAATAGAAGGTGTTAAAAGAATGGAAATAACCAGATGGAAGAGAGGGAGAGAGAGAGAAAGAAAGGAGCTGTGTGAAGTTTTATGGCTGGCCAGAATGAAAGGCGAGAACTCTGATCTGCTATTTTGTGTGAAAGAGTTAAGTAGAAAGCTATGTATTTCTTGAGGTTCCTATAGTTTGGAAGGTAACAAGAGAGGAGAAAACCCCTCTCCAAGGGGAAAAAAATGTCTTCCCTAACAGCTTTTGAAATCAGGCAATTTAGGAAAGAATTGCCCAAACCAATAGAAGATCCTATTCAAGTAAGAAAACAAGGTAGAAATGTTTTTAGGACCAATGGAATATTCATGGTGAGACAGTTTCTGTCTGCATGGTTTCTGCATGTTTTTTGTTTTTAAAGAACAGAAATTGGGTAAAATTTCCTGACTGTAAAAATAATTAATCAGTGGGATAATTATCTCCAGAAACTGTGGATGCTTTATTATTGGAGGTTTTTGGGAAGAGGCTAGAAATTGATAGGGTCTGAAATGGATAGAGTTTCTTGTTTCAGTAAGGGGTTGGACTAGAGGACCTGTGAGAAAGGAAGAAGTTTAAAAATAAAATGGTCACAATTGATTAACAATAGAAAGATTAGCCAAGCCCTGCAGGTAGGCACTAGATTCTAGGAGGCTTGGGTAGAAGACACACTCAACAAGACAAAAGGATGGCAGAGGAAGTTCTAAACAATGTAACTGAGGGGGAGGGATGATGTATTCTGGCTAGGCGAATCGGACAGATTGTGCCCCCGGATGTCCTCTCAAATGGGACCTAAGGGGAGGGGATGGGGGCGTCGTGATAGGAGTGTATATAATGTTACATGTTTGAATATTTTGGTGTGGTCTCTGGGTTTAGAACTTCCTGTTGAAGTCTCTCACCAGGATCCACCGCACTTTGCAAACCGCTGTTCTATTTTCTGCAGAATAAACTCTTTTTCTTACCAATCCAATTTTGTTAGTATTTTAATCACGTTTCCAACAAATTGGTGCCCAACATGGGGCCTTGGGCATCTGTTCCTGCATCTTCGGGAGGCAAGGTCAACTGAGGAAGGCATGCCCCATTGATGTCAATGGTCCAAAGTTGCAGTCGCAGGTCAAGGAAGCAAAACAGAGCCAGGCCCACGGACCAAATAGTGATTGGTAAGAACTGAGGAGAGGGGACCAGAGAATTACCAGGACAAGGACTGAGCAACTTCGTGCACAAACCTAGGTGAGTAAAACTTGGGGTAAACCAAGGAATAAAACCTAGGCGGTCAGGGGTGGTTGGGTAGCACAGTTTGAGTCTGAGATCTATGAGAGGTGTGTGTAAAATGCCCCGAGGGTCCACAGGACTGGCAAGACATACACAAGCTGTGGATGTCCCGAGGGTTCACAGGACTGGCAAGATATACACAAGCTGTGGATGTCCCGAGGGTTTGGACTGGCAAGGCATAGTGAGGGAACTCCTGAGTAAAAGGAGAAAGAGGCTTGGTAAAGCGAACCGTGGTCTCATTAGATTGGTAAGGACAACAAAATTGTGTGGTAAACCAACCATGGGTAATTCAGGAGGGTCCCAGGAGAAGGAATGTGTGAAAAAGGTTAAGAAAAATCCAAAACTAAAAATAGATCCCCACAGCCCATTAGGAAAATTGTTAGAAAACTGGGGGAAACCACCATACAACAAGCTGATTACTAAGTTAAATTTAACAAAAGAAGATATGGTAAATTTGTGCTGCTTCCTATGGTGCGGGGGGGAGGATCAGAAAATTGAGTAGCCCCAAACAGGAAAAGGAAACATAAACCCATCTTGCTGGCACAGACCCTTTGTGTCTGTAGCCAGGGTAGAAAAGGGGGTTTTGGGTTTAAGCTCAAGGACTGCTTTGGAAAGAAGGGGAATGAGAGAAATATGTGTATGTCTCTGTGTGAGTGAGAAGACTTTTCCCCCCCAATCACAATTGGATTTTGCTCCTTCTGGTCTTTCTTAGCCGCAGAAAGGATCTGTTGGAGTGTCAGACCCTGGAAAGCATGGGGGTTTGGCCAGAGCGCAGAACCTTTTGTTAGGGAAAAGGGAAAGACTGTGTGCAAATGGAATGGAATGGGTGAATGAAAGAATTGGATTTGAGTAACCAGCTGGTTAGGTCCTGTAAGCAAAGCAAAGTTAGGAAAATGGAATTGGCTAAATAAAGGTACTTAAAAGAAAAATAAGAAGTAGTGATTCTCTTTTTCTCTCTATCTTTCTGTGCAATCACCTGGTATGTTTAAGATTTTTTGCCTTCTCTCATTCGAGTTAGCTGAGATTTGTGGTGGGAATGACCAGGATGTGTAGAACTAAAAGTTCTGTTTTCTTTTCTGTTCTCTTTTCCTTGTCTTGGTATGTATATGTTTCAAAGTTTTTGTGTGTGAGGTAAACGTGACAAGCTACCAAAAGGAAATATTTTCACTTTGTTTGTCTGGCCAACAAAAAGAGTGAAGAAAGATGTGTTTGTTTGTTTGTTTCCCCCCCCTCTATATATATTCTTAAGAACAGCCCAAAGTTAGCAGGAATAATAAAGTTGGAAGGAACCTTGGAGGTCATCTAATACAACCCGCTGCTCAGGCAGGATGCCTTTTCAACTTCTGTCTGCAGGCACAAAAACCACTGCTTTTTCTGGCTGTGTTGCTTTAAGAGTGAGAGAAAGAGAGACAGAAAGAAAAGTGGGGGGTTTTGATCTTTTTAACTATTTTTTTGTTTAGAATTCTGGTTTGAGGAAGGAGGGGTGGATGGGAATGTTTTGACCTACATAATGGAAATTTGTTTCCATCTGAATGGAATCTGATTAAATTAGAATTTGACTAAATTTATATTAAAAGCAAAGAGTTGATACTAAAGTTTGATACAAAACTATTTCAGTAACTCAGATTTTTTGTGTGTGTGGAGTTGGTTTTTGTTGTTGTTTTATTTTTTTATGTTTTTATGTCTGTGTGCAGGACACACTGATTAAAAAAAAATACCTAAGAAGGAATTAGAATTCAACATTTGTTTAAAACAAAGGAGTTGAGAAATTTGTTGGGATTATGTTGTTTTGAATAAAGATTAGTGTGCAAACAAACTCAAGCAGAGTTTTTGGTAAAGTGCTCCTTTGTTTGTTCTTTATTAACCAATTTGTTTGTAAATACAGACAAAGCAATTGCTAGGAGAAGGGGGGTTTACCCAGAAGTGGGGGAAAAGAGAGTTGAATGAATGAAATGGGAAGTAGAAGGCAGGGAGGCATTATTTATAGATGGCTGCTCCCAGGTAGAGAATGGGTTAAAGAAAAATGGGTATGCAATCATAAATGGACACACCAAAGAGTTGGTAGAATCCGGTAGCCTGCCAAAGAACTGGTCAGCACAAACTTGTGAACTATGCATTAAATCAGGCCCTAAAATTGTTAGAAAAAAAAGCTGGAATGGATTATACGGATTCAAAGTATGCCTTTGGGGTGGATGGGCCATACCTTTGGAAAATTTGGGTGGAAAGGGGAATGATTAACAGCAAAGGAAAGGAATTGACCAAAAGAATTGCCATAACCTATGTGAATGCACATCAGAGGGGCAATTCTTTTGAAAGTGTGGGAAATAGGATTGTGGATGAAGAAGCCAAGAGGGCAGCAAATGAAGAAAGCATAAATGTCTTAATACCCATTGTAGAAACACTAGAAGAGATCCCTGTGTTTTCAGAAACAGAGGAAAAAGAAATAATGCAGATAGGTGGGCAACAAGGAGAGAAGGGTAAATGGTTTCTCCCGGATGGGAGTCAGGCAATCAATAAACCCATAGCGTTAGGATTATTGGAGAAGTTACATGAAGGAAGCCACTGGGGGAGTTCAGGCATTGGTGGATGAGCTCCTGAAGCATTATGGATATATCAGAATTTATACACCAACAAGACAAATGGTGGATAAATGTTTGATATGTAAAAAGGTAAATAGGCAAGCAATCAGGAAACAAAAAGGGGGAGGGAAGCCTCCAGCCCTTAGGCCATTTCAGTGCATGTAGTACCCGTGTAGTAATGCAACAACTAATATGGTTTCTAAAATACTATTGGAAGTAATATGTGCATAAACTGTCCAGATATTTTGATTTTCTCAGGAAACAAGGATTGCTGGCACAAACACCTCCCTTGGAGTTTCCAGTCCACAGATTCCAGATCGGAGATTGGGTGCTGATCCGGAGTTGGAAGGAGGAGAAGCTGGTTCCGAAGTGGGAAGGTCCTTTCCAGGTGCTGCTGAAATCCGAAACAGCAGTATGAACAGCAGGGGAAGGCTGGACCCACTACACCTGTGTGAAAGGACCAGTGGATGTTCCAACCAAGAGGGAAAGTGTGCCTCAACCTGACCCTTTGAAGTTGATAATAAGAAAAAGCAAAATATAGAGACATTAGAAAAAAGGGGGGGTAAATGTGTTAGTTTTGTGACTGTAAATGTTAGTGTAATTGTTGTTGTTGTATCCATTGCCCAGACTGTGCACTGATACACAGAGACTGCGGAGAAGAGTGTGATATAGTGACCATCGAAGACTGGTGTCCCGAGTACCAATCTCAGCCCGTTACAGGCGGTGGTGTCAAAAATGAAAGGGAAGAAGTACTTTTCCAGGGGTGGACAGAATTGGGACAATGTTAGACCTCAATATGACCTTGGTTACAGGAGTAATTAAGATATGGATTATAGTGGGAGTAGTAGGGTCCGGGAACATATGAAAAGGTCAAAGTATAAATACCTGTAATAACTGTAATGATTGCATTAGAACCACCAAAATGGGTAATAAGATAACCAAAACTGTGACATATCATACTCAGATGGACTGCAAGAAGGTGGTTGGGAACATGTGTTCATAATACCACTCAATTTTCCCTGTGTAATGAAAAAGGAAGGGTTATATGCGTTGACCCCTCTAGTATGAAATATCAATAAAATCATTCAGATATTTACTTCATTATTATTAGGACAGAACACCAGTACCTCTGCTAATCACAAGAATAGAATCTGCTTTGATGCCTGCTGTGCCATGAACTTTAGTCCCTGGACCACCTGTGGGGGCCTGAATTGGAAGCAGAGTTACTTTACATATTGGTAATCCGATGGTAGGGACCCACCTATGGTGTGGACTGAGAAGGATAATGAACGACCACCTGAAAATATAATATAGGTGTATGGACTTGCCACTTGGACTGAAGATGGATCATGGGGATATAGGACTCCAATTTATATGCTGATTCGCATTATTCGGTTACAAGCGGTTCTGGAGATTATCACTAATGAGACAGCTCTAGCATTAAAAACAAAATACCCAATTGAGGACTGCAATAAATCAAAATAGGTAAGCCTTGGATTATTTATTGGCAGAAGAAGGAGGGGTCTGTGGAAAATTTAATTTAACTGTTGTCTGCAAATAGATGATGAAGGGAAAGCTATTGAGAAAGAAAGAAAAAACACAGGATGAGGAAAATAGCCCACATACTGGTCCAAATCTGGACTGGAATACTTGATGATGAGGGGTTCTTGGGAGGAATTTTTAGAAACTGGAAACAAGCTTTATTCATGTTAGCAGTTGTATTTTTCGTGTTAATGTGCTTATCCTATTTGATTCCTATAATAAGAAGTATTGTACAAAACACAATGGAGGGAATGGTAAATGCAACCAATAAGAGTGACGAACAAATGCTAATATTATATCTCTACCCCGCGTCATTACAGCGAAGCAGTGGAAGTGATGAACCGGTGCCTGGAGGCTGTTGAGGTCTGGATGGGTGCCAACAGGCTCAGACTCAATCCTGACAAGACGGAGTGGCTATGGGTTTTTCCTCCCAAGGACGATTCTAACTATCCGTCCATCACCCTGGGGGGAGAAGTTTTGTCCCCCTCGGAGAGGGTTCGCAACTTGGGTGTTCTCCTCGATCCACAGCTAAGCTTAGAACATCATGTTTCGGCTGTGGCGAGGGGAGCATTCGCCCAGGTTCGCCTGGTGCTCCAGTTGCGACCCTATTTGGATCGGGAGTCACTCCTAACAGTCACTCATGCCCTTGTCACCTCGAGATTCGACTACTGCAATGCTCTCTACATGGGGCAACCCTTGAAGAATGTCCGGAGACTGCAGGTTGTCCAGAATGCAGCCGCGCGAGCTGTCTTGGATCTTCCAAGACATGCTCATATCACTCCAGCCCTTCGTGAGCTGCACTGGCTGCCAATTGGTCTCCGAACACAATTCAAAGTGTTGGTTATGATCTATAAAGCCCTTTATGGCAATGGACCAGGTTACTTGCGGGACCGTCTTCAGCCTCATGTATCCCAGCGACCGGTTAGGGCGCATAGGGCTGGCCTCCTACGGGTCCCGTCCATCAGACAGTGTCATCTGACGGGTCCTAGGACAAGGGCCTTCTCCCGTTGCTGCCCCAGCCCTCTGGAACCAGCTCCCCTCGGAGGTTCATACTGCCTCCTCCCTCCTAGCTTTCCGGAAGCTTTTGAAGACCTATTTGTGCCGACAGGCTTGGGGGGTATGAACTGTGTTCTACCCCTGGGCCGAGGAATGTGCTTCCATCCTTGATTGTGCGTTTGAATGTTGTATGTATGGATCTTTGGTTTGGCTGTTGTCATTGTTATTAAAAAAAATTATGTGTACCTATATTGTTTTTGTGAGCCGCCCCGAGTCTCGGGAGAGGGGCGGCATACAAATTTGATAAATTAATTAATTAATTAATTAATTAAACAAGGTGATTGGGCATGCTGCACTACTTCACTTCCAGAATGCAGAGGAGATCCGGGAAAGTTTAAAACCATTGAGGAAAAAATTTATTTTTAAATTAGTATAAAAAATGGAACGGGTTGATTTGTGAGAAAGGAAGAAGTTTAAAAATAAAATGGTCACAATTGATTAACAATAGAAAGATTAGCCAAGCCCTGCAGGTAGGCACTAGATTCCAGGAGGCTTGGGTAGAAGACACACTCAACAAGACAAAAGGATGGCAGAGGAAAGTTCTAAACAATGTAACTGAGGGGGGGGATGATGTATTCTGGCTAGGCGGATCGGACAGATTGTGCCCCCGGAAGTCCTCTCAAATGGGACCTAAGGGGAGGGGAGGGGGGCATCGCGATAGGAGTGTATATAATGTTACATGTTTGAATATTTTGGTGCGGTCTCTGGGTTTAGAACTTCCTGTTGAAGTCTCTCACCAGGATCCACTGCACTTTGCAAACCGCTTTTCTATTTTCTGCAGAATAAACTCTTTTTCTTACCAATCCAATTTTGTTGGTATTTTAATCACGTTTCCAACAGACCTCTAATGTCCCATCCAAATCTGACATTTTGTTTTTGTATGTGTGGCATGTTTCAGTGATTTTCCTGCATCTTAGTTTGGATTTATCCTTAATAATGCATTTGAGGGTTTTCTTGTCAAAGGAACAATCCTATGATGTTTTATTTAACATCTGATAAATGTGTCTTTGGGACTCCTTGCTACTGCAAAAGAGATGATTAATTGCTGCATACTATGTGTGTTCAATTTGTTTTCCTTTTCCTTGGAGCCAAGGAGGGGAAGGGAAAGCTTTATAGAAAACCAATTTGGTTTCAGGGTTATAGCCACAGGCTGCAAGGCTGGATTTGAGTTCAAATCCTGATTTGGCCATGAGGGATAGCTGAGTGTTTTGGGGCTGGTTTATTTTTGTTCAGCCCTAGGAGGGAGGTTTTGGCAAGCCACTTCTGTAATTGTTATGCAATTTTCCTCCTAAGGGCTGTTTCAAGTTCTCTGAAAGCAAAGTTTTGTATAAATTTTTACTCTGTCTGGTTTGGTGAGTGGGGGAAGGGGGGAGACAATCTTTTGTCTTCTTAGCTATTCTGTTGTTCTTTGATGTGCTGCCACAAGAGTGATTTGAATATTATCTGCCTAAGACAAAAGGTATTCCAGAAATGTTGGCCCAATACTGATCGGTGAGCCTATGTGCTTTACCTTTTAAAATCCTGAATGTGTTATTTACAATAAGTGTATTGAGTTATATTTTTGTAACATGGTATCTAATCAGGGTGAAAGGGGGAGGAGAAAGAAAAATGTGACAATTTTTTGATAGAGCTTCCATGGACAAGTATAGTCTATCTGACACAGGACAAATAATTGTTTTTCTTTTTCTTTCCTCCACTTTTAGCACTGGAAGCAAATACGTTCTTATGTAGCCTCCCAATTTTGTAAGATCTTATTCTGGGAATTATCAATAAATGGGAAAGCAACTTTTTGGCAGAAGAAAGGACTGAGGGTGTTTAGCAAATAAAGCCCAATTAGTATGAAAGGAGGTAAAATATCAAGGATATTGTTAGAGAATTTTAATTTCTCTGTTGGTAAAATTAAATCAGAAGCTCTCACAGTTGACTGCATTTAGCTGATTCAAATAACCTCTTTATATTCATATCAAAATATTTACAATACCATACATTCTTCTTTACAGCAACATAGCACAATGAAGACCTCTTACAGAGAGATACAGATACAGACCTGAGACTGAATAAAAAAATCCAGCTCCTAACTCAATACCTTTTTGCACAGACTCAGTAGCACTTTTCTCACATTGGCTGACTGAGTTACCACATGACTCTTACTGCTCATGACAGGAAAAGACATCAAAAAATCCCAATAAGAGTTTTGAAAGCAGAAATAGCCTGCAGTCATAAAGCTTCTTCCAGTTATTGCTGCACAGTGATGGCAATGATAAACTGAAGGATTTTATTCCTAGTAAGCTCAAGCAACCATTTTTTGCTTAGGGATAAAAATGACAAGCTTATATGCATTCTCTTAGCACAATGAAAATGTCCAGATTTTTCCAATAAAACAAAGCTTTGACATTTATTAATTCACTGGAAGTCCTTTATTAATTGTTGACTCTCTAGATTTCTCTAATAGTTGCTCAATAGCTTTGTCAGATTTGTCAAATTCACATCCCATTTTCAGCCAGGATATCAAAATAGCTTATATGGAGATCTCCCTTAGCTTTATCCTCAGAACAACAACCCTACAGATTAGTTGGAGTGACTAGCCCCAAATCACCCAATCAAGTTCTAGATCTAAGGGTATACTTGAACCTCCCCGCCCCAATGCAGTCTTTACCAGTACACCACACATTGATTTAAGATTTTTCTTATCCTTAGAAGTCCAAGGAAAAGATAATTGTATTTAAAAAGCAATGTCAGCTTACATTCTGGAAAGACAAAGGGAGGTCTAAATATTCATTTAAAAGTAATTAGTGTAAACTAAGAATAATTAATCATTCAGAAAGCAAAATTCTTTGCATCATATCTATTGTATCATATCCATTACTGTTACCTTAAACCCAAACCGCATATTAGATACAATAGTGACCTCTGAGCCCTCTGACCCAATATTTATGCAGTGGAAGGATTTATTTATTTAGCTTATAATATAAGCTAGACAGAAGTAAGCATACACATAATTCACGTCCTGCGTCTATAGCATTCCTTAAGCTACACATGCTCCCAGGGCAGTGCTAAATGGGTGACAATGACCAGATACAGCCACATTGCCCTCTTGGGTCTTGCAGTCATGACAAACAGAGGTACATAAATTACAATGCAGTCCTTAGTAAGCTCTGGGCCCATAACCTGTTAGAGAATTTTAATTTCTCTGTTGGTAAAATTAAATCAGAAGTTCTCACAGTTGACTGCATTTAACTGATTCAAATAACCTCTTTATATTCATATCAAAATATTTGCAATACCATACATTTTTCTGTACAGCAACATAGCACAATGAAGACTTCTTACAGAGAGATACAGAGACAGACCTGAGACTGAATAAAAAAATCCAGCTCCTAACTCAATACCTTTTTGCACAGACTCAGTAGCACTTTTCTCACATTGGCTGACTGAGTTACCACATGACTCTTCCTGCTCATGAATATTCCAACAGATATATTATAGTTGAAGGGGAAAGGAAAATAGATAGTAAAAGGATTGAGGTTCTAGTAGATTTATAATTACCAAACAATAAAAATGGCATTAAGGGAATTCTGTGGTTATTACAAGGCACTGCAAGAATGGTGATCCCAAAACTATATGAGGGGAGTAATTCCGCAATTAAAGCACAAGTAGAAATGTATTTGAAATTCTATGCTACTCTTGGAATTTATGGGATAGCCCAAAGGGCCACAGAGAGATGTTTGATATGTAAAAGGGTTAATAAAGGGTTAAGGCTCCCAAAGGAGGGAGACCAATAGCTATATGTAGAACAAATACTGGAGTCTCTGTCTTCTCTTTGACAGGAAGGCTTGGTGGCATAAACAGTTCCTTTGGAATTTCCAGTTCATAAGATCCAGCCGGGACAGTGGTTGCTGATTCGTAAATGGAAGGAGGAATTTCTACAACTAAAAAAGGGAGGTTCCTTATATTGAATTTGCTATCTGGAGGGCTGAGAAGGGTTGGACTCACTACACATGAGCGAAGGTGGTGATGGAACCTGAAAAATGTTGGACAGTTATTCCAGGACAAGGACTGAAAGCCATGTTTAAAAGGACTTGAATGGGTAGTGGACCAGAACCCCTACCTATTTTGAATATCTCTATTAGAATTTCAGGTAACTCCAGATGAAGAACAAAGATGTTGGTGGTGACTCATGAGAGAAGCAAAAGTGGTTTGTTACAAATAAAACGAATAACTAAGACAGAAGTCATACCATTAGAAACTGAAAACGTAGAATTGTAAATTGTAAGAATTAGATAGTAAATGTATGTTTTTGTTATTGTCACTGTGATTGTTGTAGCTGTTATTATTGTTGTGATTGTGGATCAATTTGTGGGTGTGAAATATTGTGAAATAATCATGAGGGGTGGATTCTAATTCTAATATTACTGAAGACAACACACCAGAGCAGCCTGGGAAATAAAGGTAAAAATTTGTTTGTGGGATTTAAAGGTAGATTACAATCATGAAGCAGTAATGGATATTGCAAAAGGAATCAGGAGAGTGGCTAAAGCTCCTGAACAAAAGTATGAAAATATATGGAGCGATTGGGGTTGGTTAACTAATTGGTTTCCCAACACTGAATGGTTAAGACAAAAGTTTCTTGGCCTAAATTTTTTTAGTGGTTTTAGGACTTATGTGTTATGAATGTCTGCGATGCAGGGCTTTTTTTTGTCATAGAACGCCCAGAACGGAGTTCCGGCACCTTTTTTTGTTGGAACCTTGTAGGGTAGGCAAGGGGGGTTGTATGATGTGTGTGAGTTCCGGCACCTTTTTTTTTTAACAAAAAAAAGCACTGCATTCTTTTATGTGCATCTTCTTTAACCAAAGCTGTAGGAAAAGCTTTAGGAAAGCCTTAGGAAAAGAAGTTATATAGTTAATGGTTATAAGATTTTCTAAGCATGACAATGAATACCTTTCAGTATAATAAAAATTAAAAGGGGGGATTTGATAGAAGTAAAAGGAAGGTCTTCAAAAATTTAATATTGAAAGAGAAATTTAAATTTGAATTTGCTGCAGTGGAAATTGTCTGAGTGGAGAAGCTATGATGGCTGGGAAACAGGAAAGGAGAGCATAAAGACAGGAGGTAAGATAAATACATAGGCAAAAGTTATCTGGGTCTTAGAGTGGGAAAGGAAGAAGACAAACTATAAAAAAAAGGTGTAAGAGGAAATGGCTAGCCAGGAAAACAAGCTGAATAAGATAAGGGGAAAGGCACACTGAATTGAAAAACAGGAAAGAACCTATTGCTCCAGAAGGGGGACATCCACAGAGTTCAAAATAACCATTTAAATGTCTAATTTTTCTTATTATTATTGTATATGTGAATATGAGTTAATAGGTTAGCAGGAAATGAGTAAGAGGCGGATGGAAAGAGTGTAACCTCATAGCACCTCAGCCATTGGGGAAAGAGGAGGGATGTGCAGCCAAGCCAGGGATGTATAAAGAAGGAAATATTTTGGGTTGGAACTTTGGAGAGAACCAAGCTTTGATAGCTTCTCTCTCCACTTATTGCAGGGAAGAAATCACTTTTTCAAGCTTCAAAATGGTATTGGAAAATTATCATTCTCATACAGCTCTACATCCCAAAATGTAGGAGTACCTGATGTATAATCAGTGAAAAGAAGATAATTTTTGTCTTGAGGCCCATAATCTAACAGAAACAATATACAAGGAAAAAGAAAGACCAATAAAAAATTGCATGTTGCTCAATTATGTACATATGATACAGATTCAGTAGAATTTATTGCCCACATTTTATTGTTTTAATATAGTAAATTGCTGTTTTATTGCTGTTTTTATACAGATATTATGAATGTGTTACATTTCCCATCACCTGATAAAATATTTAAGTCATACATCTTGATTTGGAGATAGCATGTTGACTCTATCAGTTTCAGCTACTATAACATAAGGCGGATCTCCATTCATCTTAACATCTAATGCAGCGGTTCTCAACCTGTGGGTCGTGACCACATTTGGGGTCGAACGACCATTTCACGGGGGTCGCTAAACAACACAGTCCGCCATTTTCCCTTTTCCTTAGCTCTGCTACTCCCTCTTATTCTATTGGCTTTTGAAAGCCAATAGAATAGACTCGCTTGAATAGAGTCTAATTCTATTGGCTTTCAAAAGCCAATAGGAATTGTCCAGGCTGTCTCTTCCCTGCTTAGCCCGCCAAAAGTCCCAGTCTGCAAACGGTGCTGCAAGTTGTCTGCAGCGAAGGTGAGCTGTCTGGAAGTTTCCACCCCTCCCTGCTGAGCAACTATTAAAAATGTAAGTAAAAGAGGGCCAGGGGTGGGAGGTGGGAGGCCGGCGGGCATAGGGAGGGTTGCTGGCGCGCATGGGGCCCGGCGGGTGCCTTACCTCCCTTGGGCTGGGCCAGCTGGTGGCCCAGCTGGTGGTTGCCCTGTGCCATCACTGCCGTGGCCGCCCAGGAGCACCTGGGCCTGCCTGCTGCCGCCCCGAATGGGCAGTGGCCAAGGTAAGGCTAGCGGGGCAGCAGCAGGCGCAGGGAGGGTTGCTGGTGCGCGTGGGACCCAGTGGGTGCCTTACCTTCCTTGGGCTGGGCCAGCTGGTAGCCCAGCTGGTGGTCGCCCTGTGCTGTCGCTGCTGCCCAGGAGCACCTGGGCCTGCCTGCCGCCGCCCCGAATGGGCGGTGGCCAAGGTAAGGCTAGCAGGGCAGCGGCGGGCGCAGGGAGGGTTGCTGGCGCGCGTGGGGCCTGGCGGGTGCCTTACCTCCCTTGGGCTGGGTCAGCTGGTGGTCCAGCCGGTGGTCGCCCTGCGCCGTCACTGCCCCTTGCCAGCTATGCCTCAGCCGGCGCAGGGGGTGGCACCATGCATGCGCAGCGCTCCCGGGCAGGGAAATACAGGTAGTCCTCGACTTATGACTGATTGGGGGTCGCTGCATTAAAAAGGTTGAGAACCACTGATCTAATGACACCAGAGAAACTGACAAGGCATTTTAAATTTCTGGCAGCCCCTTGGGAATCCTCTCAAATTAGTGGGTCATTAGTGGGTGCAGTAAAGTTGGCTATCCCAGTCTTTTGTCTCCCCAGACCCTATTTATAAAGAGTAGGTGATATGGTACAGTTTTTCATCCCCTTTGATATTTACAAGAACTATGTTTCAAAATCAGGCTTATTCATTAGTGTATAGATCTATTTAAAATTATTTCACAGATACACAATTAAAATAGTTCAATGTAGTGCAGAGATGAGTAATATCTCAAGAAAAGACTGCTCTTCATGATTGACCACCTTAACTAAAGCTCGTAAACAAGAAAGTCTCTATTGCTAAGTAAATACTACAATCTGATCTGACCATTATTCTGTTCTTTTGTTAGTATTGCAAAAATGATTCTACTTCATAAACATAATCTAGTAATTATCTATCCTTCTAAAATGTCATTTCAAAATGTACATCCTCAAAAATTATAAAAACCATATTAAAGCTGAAATAATATCCAAAATAACTGCATGGTTACAGAAGAGTGCCATCTGCTGTCATCCATTCGTCATCTTCAGGCTGGTGCTTTCGGCTTCGTGCTTCTAGGAGCAATGTGTGATCGTAGCTGTTTCTTCCTTTTAACTGCCAGTGGGGGTATGAACTGATTGGCTGGGAGCTTGGCTGTTTTCTGATTAGGTGGAGGTGTGTTCTGATTGGTTAGGGGGTTGGCTGTACTCTGATTGGCTGGGGGGTTGGCTGTGCTCTGATTGGCTGGGGGAGTGTTCTGTTTGGGTGGTGGCTTTGTTGTGCTCACGTTAGTCTGAGTTGCAGGGGGATTAGAGATGGTGAGCTGCATAGCTGTTTGACTTCGTGTTCATGGTCGTGCCTCATCTTCATGGTGGGTGTCAGTTTGCTTCATGTATGGATTGGAGGGGTTTAAAGTGGCTAATGATGCAGCTGTGGTCTGGCTTCTGGTTTGTGGTTGTGCCTCATCATCGGTGTGGGTTTGGGTTTGCTTTTTGCATGGATGTGTGGTGGTGACATCCTGTGTGGTTTTTGTGAGTGTGGGTCTGGTATCATTCTTTGTGTTAGGGAGTTGTTTGTCAATAAGGGTAGGTTTCCAAATGGTTTCCAAATGACTCCCTAACACAAAGAATGAGCCAAGTTCCCCACCCAATTAGTTCATATCCCTACTGGCAGTTAAAAGGAAGAAACAGCTATGACCACACATTGCTCCTCGAAGGACGAAGCTGAAAACACCAGCCTGAAGATGACAAATGGGACTTTGTCAAAACGTCGCCAAGACACTTCCAATTTTACGTGGGAGAAAACCCGAATAACCAAAGATCTACATATATATGTATATATACATACACACACACACACACATACATACATACATACACACACACTATATAATGCAACTCTGTGTTTGTGTATGTTTTCCAATTACAGCAAACATTGTTTCTCATTTTCCACAGAAAAAAAGTTTTTATATCTACAGCAAGATATAATGTCTTCATAAAATATTAATAAACATATTTTGCTATCTTCTCTTATTAAAAGTCAATGCCTTAGCGCAGGGATCCCCAACCTGTAGGCCATGGCCCACTACCGGGCTGCGGCCACTTGGCCACTGGGCCATGTGAAATGATGCCCAGTGCACGCGCATATGTGCATGCACTCACCTCCCCACACTTGCACTAGTGCCGCCCCAAGCATCTCACCGGTGCCTAGAACCACCCTGCCCTAAGCGTCCCACCGGCACTAGTGCTACCTCGAGCATCCCCCCGGTGCTAGCACTGCCCCACCCCGAGCGTCCCACTGGCACTAGGGCCGCCTCGAGCATCCCACCAGTGTTAGCACTGTCCTGTCCCCGAGCATCCCACCAGCGCTAACACTGCCCCGAGCATCCCGCCAGTGCTAGCGCCACCCCACCCAAGCATCCTACTGGCACTAGCGCCGCCCAGCCCCAAGCATTCCACCAGCACTAGCACCACCCCGAGCATCCCGCCGGCGCTAGTACTGCCCTGCCCCAGAGTGTCCCACTGGTACTAATGCTGCCCATAGCGTCCCGCCAGCACTAGTGCCACCCTATTTGCAGCCCCGTTTGCATGTCTGCATGCGCTCGCATGCAGCTGTTTGCGTGTGCACATGTGCTCATGAGTGGCTCATTTATTTGTGTGCACATGGGGCTCATTTTTGCACGTGCACACATGCGGCCCCTTTGCATGTGCGCACGTAGTGGTGCTTGCCTCCCTTTCCGGGCCACCAAATCAAAAAGATTGACAACCTCTGCCTTAGAGTAAAAAATGATTATCAATGTTCTACATAGTCTAGCATTCTGCTAAATACTAACATAAAGTACATGTCAATTTTTTTTAAAAATATATTTATTTATTTAGAAAATTTAAGCTACCTAACTTAAGTAACTCTGGGGAGCAAACAATACATTAATAATAATAATAATAATGATAATGATAATAATAATAATAATTTTATTTCTATGCCGCCCTATTCCTGCAACTCAGGGCGGCTCACGGCTCACATACAAACCAATAATGTCCCAACCCACTAAATACTACAATATAAAAACCAATTAAATAACTGAAGAATCACAAAACAATTCCATGAAATGTCTATGGAAATTCTCAGTCATCCAGGTCATGGTTGTCTCAAAGGTCCTTTTTTTCAAAAGGCAACTGGACTTTTTTTTTGTTTTTTCCTTAAAGACATTTGGCTTTTCATCCAAGAAGTTCTAGTTCTGGCAGGATGGTGCAGGTAGCACTGAACATTAAGGATGACAGATTTTCTTAAGGAAAGGAAGTCTGGCTTTCCTGGACTGCACAGTGCACATTAAGGAAGACAAAAGCCTTAACATTGAAGTTTACAGAAACCCACATACACAGAGATCAGTATTTACATTTTGATCCTCACCACCCACTAGAGCACAAAATGGGAGTGATCAAACCCTACACCACTGGGCTGAAAGTTTGCCTACTGGGAAAGAGAGAAAAGAAAAAGAACTAAAATGTGTAAAGTAAATTCTCAGATTGTGTGGCTATCTGAATTTGGCCTTCATCAAATCCAGGAAAAGATCCAGCAGGAATTCCTCCATAACAGTTAAAGAAGAGAACAAAAAATGAAGCAACATTGACTTCCGGTTCCGGTTCGCGGTGACTCCGGTCGTGTCTGGAGACTTGTCTCCACACCAACTGGGTTTTTCTTTGCCAGTAGACCCCTTGTGGGTCGAAAGTCGCCCTGGAGAGGCAACCACAGAGGAGGAGGCTTGCTGGAGATTGCGGGAGGGTGGCAGCTTCTCTTGTGGGCCGACGGAGCAAAAGATCGTCCTGTAAGATGGCCGATTACCCTGCTGCACCAGCCGAAAGTCACAGCAACATCTAAGCATGAATAGACCCACCATGGATGATCCGGGTGAGACCCCTTCTCCTCCTCCTCTCTTCACCCTACTTTGTTTTTGTTTTTGTTTTTGCTTGTAAAAGCTCTGTTGGAATTATTTCCCCATCTTGAAAAAGCAGCTTTGGTATGTGTGGGAAGAAAGGCACTGAACAAAAAGGTTAAAATAAAAATTTTTAAAGACTACACTTTATTCTTATCTACTTTGGGGTACAGAAAAAATCTTTTTTTAAGAGCTCTACTATACTGGAAGATTGTTTCTTTTTCCACCTTTTTCTCTAAAAGATAGAAAAAGGGGAAAAATGGCATCTGGAAAAGATTTTTTAATCTACTGAGGACATCTAGTGGCGAAAAGTTAATATTGCAACTGCTGGTTACTGTTTGGAGATGAGATGGACTTGGCCTTCAAACTACTTTTGAAGAGAAAAGGTAAGTGGATGCAGCTGTGGGAACTGTTTTTCCCATGTCCAAATTAATGCATCTCTTATCTGGTGCCGGTAAACGTATGCGTGATATTTCTAACCCATAACTTTTTCTAAGCTTTTAAATCAATAGAATATCCCCCCAAAATTGCCCAAATTATCACTGTCTCTTTTCTTTTACTTGTTCTTCTTCCATCTTCCATTTCAGCAGAAATCTATAAAGTTTCTTAATCAAATTTTCATGTTTTCAAAAGAATTTGATCAAATTCTATCTGTTCTTTGTAAAATCCCGGTGCCTTTAAATCTTTCTCGTATCTTGTTTGAATTTGTAAATAAAGCCACCATGATAAGTCAATACCTTGTTGTTGTAAGTCTTGTCTGTCTTTAAGTTTTCCATCCTTATCCAAAATGTCTTTATAGGTAAAGAGTTTGTCATAATTGATTAAATTTGGGTATGCAAAAGCTTCCATTGTTGAAAGCCACTCTGGTATTTTAATGTATTTTTTTTCCGTTTTATTCTCTCCCATTCTTTTTTTTTTTTTTAATAATTTTTTTATTAAATTTTTTAAAAACTTTTAACAATTATAACATAGTAACCTATTAACTCAACTGAAAACAAACAAATTACATAATAAAAATAAACAATACAAAGAGCTGCTCGGAACCCCCCTCCACAACACCCTCCACCAGCCCACTCCTCTTGTATTTTCGCTCCTCCTCCTCGCCATCCAAAACGCTAACTAAAATTCTACCGAGCATCCTACAAAAGTTATCTAATCCCTAAGCCCCCAACTGCAGTTGAGAAACATAAACTAATGTATATTATCTCCCTCCCCCCTCCCCCCCCAGGCTTCCCAGAATGAATACAGGGTAAAAACACAAGAAACCCCACTAAACTACTATGTTAAACTATTTAACTATATATCAAATCTAACTCTTTCAACTGATATTTCTTTTGCATATAATCAATCCATTTCTTCCAGTCCATCAAAAACGTTTCATTTGAGTGGTTCTTCAGGTATGCCGAAATCTTGGCCATCTCCACAAGATGGGTAACTTTTAATGTCCATTCTTCGATAGATGGTATTTCAGATGACTTCCAATATTGTCCCACCAACAGTCTTGCAGCAGTAGTCAAGTTCAAAATCAACTTAGTCTCTATGGTGGAACAGTCCTTTGTAATACCCAACAAAAACAACTGTGGTACAAACTCAATACGCTTTTTCAAGATATTTTGAAGAATCCACCATATTTTTATCCAAAAAGCCTTAATTTTTTTACAAGACCACCAAATGTGAAAGTAAGTAGCGTCCATAGAATCACATCTCCAACATTTGGGTTGCAAATTTGGATACATAAACGATAATTTTTTTGGATCTAAGTGCCATCTGTAAAACATTTTATAAAAATTTTCTCTTAGATGCTGAGCTTGTGTAAATTTAACATTTTTCACCCATATTCTTTTCCAAGTTTCCATCGTAATTGGGTGACCAAAGTTACCTTCCCACTTAATCATACAATCTTTAATTAATTCAGTTCCAGAGTCAATTTCAATTAAAACATCATATATTCTTTTAATATGCATCATTCTTTGATCTCTAATTTGTATAATTAATTTTTCATCATCCTTTAAAGAAAAACCCATCTTGACATCTTTTTGCCATCTGGCTTGAAGTTGTGCGTGATAAAACCAATTATGAGCTATACCTTCCTCCCTTAATCTATCTAATGATTTCAGTTCTAGGCTATTCCCTTCTTTATTTAAAAGTTTATCATAGGGTACCACGTCTTGAATTTGTTGTATACCTACGCTCTGTATTGCGTGTCTGGGAACTGTCCATAAAGGAATTTTACCATTTAACTTATAATAATACTTTTTCCAGACACGCAAGACAGAGTTTCTTATTATATGCTCTTTAAAACCCCTATCCAATTTTTTATCATAAACTAAATACGCGTGGAGCCCGTATACTAACCCATATCCTTCTATATTTAATATTCTTTCATTTGTTAGATTAATCCAATCACTTATAGCCACTAGAACTGCTGCATAGTAATATAATTTAAAATTAGGCACTTTCAAACCACCTCTCTCTCTTGTGTCTTGAATAATTTTAAATTTGACCCTTGGTTTCTTGCCATCCCAAATGAATTTGTTTATACCTTTCTGCCATTCTTCAAGATTTCCATCCTTTTTAAGTATTGGTAACATTTGAAATAAAAATAAGAATTTCGGCAATACATTCATTTTGATAGCGGCTATTCTGCCCAACATAGATAATTGTAATTTTTTCCAATTCTCCAATTCTTTTTGTACTTTACACCATAAGAGTTCATAATTATTCTTATATAATTTACCATTTGAAGCTTCTATATAAATTCCTAAATATTTAACTTTTTTAACTATCTCACATCCCGTTATTCTTTCCAAATCTTGTTTTAATTTATTATCAAAATTTTTAACCAACATCTTTGTCTTGGATAAATTTAGTTTGAAACCTGAAACTTTTCCATAATTTCAAATAATTTCCATCAAACTCTGAGCCGATTGTATTGGCTGAGTTAGCGTCACAAGTAAATCGTCTGCAAAGGCACATAATCTATAATCATGTTGTCTAATTTGTACCCCCCTTAATTCCTCTGATGCTCTAATCCTATTCAATAGTACCTCTAGAGTTAAAACAAACAATAAGGGGGATAAGGGACAACCCTGCCTAGTACCCTTTTCTATATTAAATAAATCTGTTAATTGTCCATTCACTATAATCTGTCCTGTTTGTTTCTGATATATAATTAATAAACTGGTCCCCCATTCCCATCCTTACCACAAGCCTTTGCAGAAATGTCCAATTCAGTCTATCAAAAGCTTTTTCTGCATCTAAAAACATTAAAACAGCCGGTACTTGGATATGTTTATCCAAATATTCCAATATGTTAACAAGTTGTCTAACATTGGTTTTCATCTGTCTCCTTTGTAAAAAACCAGTTTGATCCAGGTGAATCCTCTGTGTCAAAACTGTCATTAATCTATTAGCCAAAATTTTTGCAAAAATCTTATAATCCGTATTCAACAAGGAAATAGGTCTAAAATTTTCTACTTGAACATTATCTTTGCCCTCTTTAGGAATCAAGCATACATTAGCCGTTTTCCAAGAGGGTGGGACCCGACCACCCTCTTGTATATTCACAAATAACTCCCTCATATGTTCCACCATTTCCTCCTGTAAACACCTATAATAAATCGTGGTAAAACCATCAGTTCCTGGAGATTTTCCCAATTTCAATTGCTTAATTGCATCAATAATTTCTTCTGACTTAATCAAAGCATTTAATCTATCTCTTTGTTCCAAAGTAATTTCCGAAACATTTTGATTTTGTAAAAAGGCATCTATCTCTTTCTCTTGAACTTTTTCTTCAGCATACAATTTGGTGTAGAACTCTAGAAAAGCCTTCTTAATAGTTTCTTGATGAAATACTTCTTGCCCTTTATATTCAACCTTCTCAATTAAACGGGATTTTTGTTTTTTCCTTAATGTATAAGCCAGCCATCTGCCAGGTTTATTAGCATTAAAAAAAGTATTATGTTTGGCATATTGTATATTCCTGGCAACCTGATCGGTCATCAAAATATCAAATTGTTTCCGTAAAACCTTTATCCCTTCTTTAATATTACTATCATCTGGTTTATCTATTAATAATAACTCTTTCTTTCTTATTTCCGCTTCTAAAACTCGCCTCTTTTCCTCCTGTTTACGTCTATGCCTAACATTCAGTTCAATTAATATTCCACGCATGTGGGCCTTACTAGAGTCCCACACCACTTCTATTGGTAAACCTACATTCTTATTTAACCTAAAAAATTCCTTGATAGCCTTTTTACATTCTTGCACATACATTTCATGATTAAACAAATTTTCATTAAGTCTCCAGGATCTGCTTAAAAATTGGCCAGACCTTAATTCCATCATAACTGGATTGTGGTCAGACAATACATTAGGTAAGATTTTAACTTTCTTTAAATTTAACATAAAATCACTAGTAGTTAAAATAAAATCAATTCTAGAAAATGATTGATGTCTGTCAGAGAAAAAAGTAAACTCTTGATCCCTACCATGTCTTTCTCTCCAAATATCTAACAAATTAAAATCATCTTTAATATCAAAGAAAGATTTAGGTAAAATTGAACGCGATTGAGAAACTAATGAAATCTTTTTCTTGTCCAAACCAGCATCAAGGATTCCATTCCAGTCTCCCATTAAAATACAAGATCTATAGTCCAACTCTAATAACTTTTTGTGTAATGATTTATAAAACATGCCTTGTTTTTGGTTTGGAGCATATATACCCATCAAGAGAACTTTCTTCCCATCCAGTAAAATTTCTATAGCTAAAAATCTACCTTGATTATCTGCTTCTATTAACTTAGCTTTTATGTTATTTTTAACATAAATAACAATTCCATTTTTTTTATCTAAAGATGATGCCACAAAGTGTGTACCCAGCTTATTATTAATCAAATATTTCTGGTCTGAAAATCTAATGTGAGTTTCTTGTAGACAGATTACATCATTTTTACATTGCTTCAAATAATGAAATATCTTCTTCCTTTTTTGTGGAGAATTTAAACCGTTGACATTCCACGTCAAATACTTATTTGACATGGCCTTTACGTGAAAGCTTCTGCAAAGACCATTCCACTTCTTCCTGCCTCTTGGGTCTTGCTCCCATGGCTTCCATAGATGTCAGATCAGTTTGCTTGGTTTGAGTTGGTTGTATTTTTTCTCTTTGTTCAGTAGCCTTAGTAGATTCACGTACACGCCTTGGATCTTTAGGCTTGTCTACTGCCAAAGGTTGAAAAATATCAATTGACTGCACTGGTTGTTCAACTGCTTTATCCAAAAGAACCGATGAAATTAGTCGAGGTTGTTGAAGTTCCGCAGATTGCAATAATTCTAAATCTTTAACCAACATTGCCCCCTTAGGTTTTGGGGAAGTAGATCTATCAGCCATCAATATATTCTCAAAAAAATCTTTCGCTTTAGCTACAGTAAACAAACGGTATCTTTTATTTTTGAAAAGTAAAGAAAGTCCAGTTGGTACCTCCCATCTATATTGTATTTCTCTTCTTTTAAGCTCCTCCGTCAAAAAGGCATAATCTTTCCTTGACCTCAACATCTTAGGAGGTATCTCTTTCAAAACCTGTACATCTTGACCAGCAACACTCAATTGTTTATTATAGGCTATAGATAGAACCCAATTTCTATATTTTCTTGTATTAAAATATATCACAATATCTCTAGGCAAATTCCTTTGTGCTGCAATACGTGAGTTCACTCTGAACAATCGTTCAATCTGCCAGGCCACATTCTCAACTGAGTCATCCAAAAATTTTGCTAAAGCTTCAGAAAAAATTTTTCTTAAATCTTCTTGGTTCTCATTTAATACGTCTCTAAATCCCCTAATTCTAACCGCAAACTGCATCTGATGATATTGTGTCAAAGTAGCTTGATCTTGTACATCGCTTCTAATTTCTTCTAATTTTTCTTCAAAATGTTGCTCAGCATTCTCTAATTTCTCTTCAACAACAATAGTATAGTCCCAGACACCTTTAATAGCATCTACAATATCTTCTCTCATCTCCTGATTAGAGGCTTCTATCATAGCTTTAAAGTCTTTTTTCTGCTCTACCATCTTTTCCTCTATTTTCACATCAAATTTATCTTCCAATTTATCAAACCTATCATTAAAAAAGGATATTACATCTGTTAAAGCAGACTGTAGATCTTTCATTGTAAGCATTTGTGAGGACTGTGCAGGCTCTTGAGATTCTAAAGGAGCAGACTGTGATTTAACAAGCTGTCCTGGAGAGGGCATAGCCGCCTTAGCAGCTGCCTTTTGTCTTGTAGTCATAATTGAAACAAAGAAAGGGAAACTAAAAAAAAAGTAAAAAATTTTCCACTTCCGCCCTTCTCAAGTTCTTTTAAAAATCCAATTATTTTATAGTTTAGTAAATAAATCAATAAATGAATCAAGTCCAAATAGTCTCTCAAACAGGTCTTCAAAAGAAAAGAAAAAAAGTTCCGTTTCAATTTCTCAGCGGAATAAACACTTTCATCTTTCACTTTCACTCAGCAGAGAAAGCAAACGCCATCTTAAAAAGGTTATATTGATTCAAAAAAGTTTGTAGATACAAAGGCAGAAACAAAGTAACAATATACTTGCGATACTCAAAAGACTCCTGTATCCATTCCGTCTGAATAAAGTCCTTATTATTCTTCCTGAAAGAACAGAGGCGGTCGCGACGTCTAATTCTGTCAGCCGACAGATGCGTTTCTGAACAGGAGCTTTTCAAGTGCCTGGGGAGCACACCTTCTCTGCCCCTGAAAATTTATTCCAGGGGTCTTGGAAGGGCTCAACCCGGCTCTTGATGCTCTACTCCCCTTCTTTGCCCGAAGGGGAGTTTTTTCGCCGCAACAAACAGCTGGTGAGCGCTGTTGTTGACGGCTATACTGATTCAGAGACCGGAGCCTCACGTTAGAGGCTCCATCGACGCCGGCGGAGCCACCGGAAGCCTATTCTCTCCCATTCTAACAGCAGTACATTCCTTATAGCATGATTTTGGAAATATATGTGTATTTTGTTTTTCCCATACCACAGAAAGGCATGCCAACCCAATTGTAGGTCATGCCTCTCTAGGTCAGGGGTGTCAAACTCAATTTCATTGAGGGCCACATTAGCATTGCGGTTGTCCTTGGGGGGCCAGTTAGGTGTGGCCAGGGTGGGCACGGCCTACTAGGTGGACATGGCCTACTGGATGGGCATGGCCAGCTCTTCATCTTTCGCGTCAAGGGTGCCTGTGGGACTCTGGGCAGGAGTGGGACAGATCTGAGGGTCTCTGGCAGAAGGGGGTGGGACCGGGGCAAGCGCCAAGGCATGGTCCACTGGAAGAGCCTCACTGTTCCTCTCAGGCCATGCGAGGGAGGGCTGGATGGTGCTGCAGGCTTCCTGGAGCACTGGGCAGCAGAGGTCAAACGCCCAGCCTGGCCCTCAAGCACCCGCGGCACCAAGCCCAGACCCACTACCCTAAGGGGGTGCCCAGCTGCACTTACCTCCTCCTCAAGGTTGCTACTGCTGTGCTTACTCTCCTTAGCCAGGTTGCTCATGATGGGTATGAGGGCAAAGTCAGAGGGAAGCGCAATGCTGTCCAGCCCCCAGCCTGCCTGGTTTCGGTAGGCAGGCAGCGAGGTGCTCTCCTCACAGTGCCAAGAGGCTGAGCCAGGCAGCACAAATCCAAAAAGAAGCGCAATGCCACCCAGCCCCCAGCCTGACCAGTTTCGGCAGGCAACGGGGCACTCTCCTCACAGTGGCGAGAGGCTGAGCCGGGCAGTGTGAAGCTCGCCAGCTTTGCACCTTGCTGCCTGCTGAAATCGGGCAGGGTAGGGGCTGAGCAGTGGTGTGCTTCTTTTTGGATTTGCGCTGCCTGGCTCAGCCTCTCGGTGCTGTGAGGACAGTGCCCCACTGCCTGCTGAAACCCTTCCCCCATCAAGCCGGATATGTGAAGTAGGCAAGGGCCATTTGTTGGCCACTTCCAGGCAATGGTGCATTTCTTCATTCCTCATAAAGGGTGACACCTCCCCAGGGCCAGTCCCTTGCTGTTTCCAGATGGCCTTGTGGAGCCAAGACTGTGCGTTTCAGCATAGATGGCCATCACAAAATTGTACATTGGTTCCCGGGTGGCCTGGGCCGGGGCCAAGGTTGCGGGGTCCATTCCCTCACTGTTTCCAGGATGGCTTTGCGGGCCACATGAAACCATGTTGCGGGCCGCATCTGGCCCCCAGGCCTTGTGTTTGATATGTCTGCTCTAGGTAGAGGAGTCTTTTATTTCTCAATGTTATCCATTCTTTGATCCATGGTAAAATAGCTGCTTGATAGTAGAGCCTCCAAACCGGGAGTCCAAATCCTCCACTGTCTTTGGCTTCTTGTAATATTTTAGCTTTAATTCGTGCTTTCTTCCCTTGCCATATAAATCTCAGTATTGTTGTATTTAGATCGTCAAAAAAATATCTTCCCCAATTTTAGAAAGGGTAGTTTCAGTAGGATACTGTCGCTATTTGACCTAACAGTGATAGTTGGAGATTTTTCCACTTTTCCAAGTCTAATTTTATTTGTTTCAACAATCTTTCATAATTGTCTTCTTTTAGTGTTGTGCATCTTGGTGTTAGATAAATGCCTAAATATTTCACTTTTTTTACTATTTGGAGATTTGTCTTTTTTGTAAGATAAGTTTTCTGTTTGTCTGTTAGGTTTTTTGTTAATACCTTAGTCTTTTCTGTTTATTTTCAAGCCAGCCACTTCTCCAAATTTTTCTATTTTCTGCAACAATTTAGTAGATGTTTCTAATGGCTCCTCCAAGATAAAGACCAGATTATCTGCAAAAGCTTATAATTTATATTTCTGGTCTTTTATCTCCAAACCTTTTATTTCCGTATCTTGCCTAATGTTCGTGGCCAATACTTCCAATGTTAGAATGAATAGCAAAGGGGATAGTGGACATCCCTGTCTTGTGCCTTTTTTTAATATCGAAGCTTTCTGTATAATCTCCATTTAAAAGTATCCTATCGGTAGCTGTTTGTTTGTTATAAATTGCTTGAATTGCATTTATAAAGTTGTTGCCAAAGTCCATTTCCCTCAGCTGATGGAACATAAATTGCCAATTTAAATTATCAAAAGCTTTTTGCGCATCAAGAAATATCAGTGCCATCTGCTTCCCTGGATGATGTTCATAATATTCCAAGACATTTAAAATAATCCTTAAATTATTCTTTATTTGTCTTTTAGGGAGGAAACCATTTTGATCTGTATGTATAAATTGTGTCAAGAATTTCTTCATTCTTTCTGCCATTATTGAAGCAAAAATTTTATAATCCACATTTAATAATGTTATTGGTCTATAGTTTTTTTATTTGTGTGAGGTTGGTATCTTCTATGGATATCAAGGTAATATTAGCTTCTGACCACGAGTTTGGTATTTTTATCTCTGAAAAAAAATTTACACAGTTCCTTCAGAATCAGGCTTAATAAGTCCTGGAATGTTGTGTAGAATTCTGCAGGAAGTCTGTCTGGACCCGGAGTCTTATCTTTTTTCTGCCTTTTTATGGCTTCTGTAATCTCCATCATTGATATTTTCCGATTTAGTATATTTCTAATATTCTCCGGGACTGTTGGCAAATCACTTTATTTCATGTAAGCCTGTGTTTCCTCTTTAGAAACCACCTCTGCCTTACAGAGTGTCTCATAACAGGCCATATCCTAAAAGTGATACAATGAGTGAAAAGGTTGAAAAGCCCTGCCCTAGGCCTCTCTAGGCTTCTGTTTTCATCTCCTAAAGCTCCCTAATGACAGTGAATCAGCATGAGAGACAATTAAGACTATCATCTGCTCATTCTAGGTAGTGACTAAAACAGAGTTTTGAACCAACCCCAAGTTCCTCAGAAATCTGACTGGGTCCATCACTCATCTTAGGTCAAATCAATCAATCAATCAATCAGTCAGACAGACAGACAGACAGACAGACAATCAATCAATCAATCAAATAGGTCCATTTTACCTGCAGCAGGGAGTAGTCATACCCCAAAACAAATGAAAAAAAATCAGAGTGTGATTGCCCTTGTGAGTCAGACCATTAATAATTTGGATGCATAGGTGTCACAAACTCCTGAGCTGCCTCTGACTCCAGAAACAGAGAATGCAAGTTGAAATCTCCCTGAATCATCAGTCTACAGAATTCCATTGCCAACTTGATTGACATGGTTGGCTATAGAAATTAAAGGTAAGTAGGTATATAGGTAGACATACAGATACAGATACATACATGGATGCTCAGGCAGGGAAGTTGTTGTGCAGCTCCCATCTGAGTCTTAAGATCTTGTTTCACGAACAGGATCTCAAATCAGCTATGTCTGGAGCAGCAACTGAAAAGCCATCAGAGATTCTCAGATGACAGCTGCCACTCCTACACCCCTGCCCTGGGTTCACAGTTGGTGCCACATCTGAATCCTAGGAGATCACATTTCTAAGAAGAGACACACACAGCCTTTGTGCCCCACCAGTTTTGGTTAATGCCAATCAGATTCTCTTTTTATCTAAAATCATGAGTAAAGTGGGACTTATTACAGATGGACACCGCATTAAGAAGCAACAGCCAAAAACCAGGACCACTGAAATTCTGAAGACCAGGCTTCGGGGCTAAGACAGGGGGCTGGAATGAGGCTATCGAGTATCTTAGAAATTTGGTTTCTACCCTTCACTTAATCTATGCATCATGAAAGTGGGAAGAGATAGGAGCAAGTGAAAAAGGCTTCAGACTTTTGGTTACTGCCTAATAGGGACATATTGTGCTGATTTGATTGGTTGAGGGATTCAAAACTATTCTGCAAAGTTAAAAGGTGGCTTAGGTTTGGAGAACTTTCAGTGGATAAGGAACAAGAATCAGCATTTGATAGATCTAATGGACAGCAGATAAATTTTTAAAAATGCAGGAAATAGCTAGGTGTCTAACTAGATGGCTAAAACATGCATAGTTTTATAAAGCAGCAACAGATAAATCATAATACATCACATCTAACTTGTTGTGAATATGAGATTTTTTTTTCTCAGTGACTATGTTGAATCACCAATCAACAGAACTGCAAAAGGTTAAGAGAAGCTCAAAAATGCATATCTCCAAAAGTACTTATAGAAAAGGCCTGTCTTTATGCATTAGACCGAAAAGTATTAAAAACCAAGAAACGTTTATACTTAACGTAATGAAAATGACATATTTTTTAAAAAAAATAGTAGTTAGTCCTCAACTTATGACCACTTATTCAGCAACTGTTCAAAATAATGATGGTACTGAATGAGAGGGACTTACAACCTGTTTGCAAAGTTGTGGCTGTCACAGTGAGCCACAGTCACATAATTGCCATTTGTAACCTTCCCTGCCGGCTTCCCACAAGCAAACTCAACAGGGAAGCAGGGAATGTTGCAAGCTGCTCCTATAAGTCACTCCCTCTACTTTTTCTCCCAATGAACCCACGATAGAGTATAGGATCCATGGATCTCATATTCTATACTGCTCCTGCCTGCCCACTCTCTGAAGCAAGAATCTGCCCACAGCACCCCCTTGCCCACCTGTGGCACTCCCACAGCACCTGCACATTCCCCACCCCCGCTCCTTGCCTGGGATTCCTGCCTCTTTCCACGTAACAACCCACCCAGTCCTGGGGTTGCAGTGGCATTCAGGACTCCCATCATTAAGCAATGCAGTCATGTAACATCACATTTTATAACTGCATTACTTAGCAACAGCAATCGAAGCCCCAATTGCTATCATAACCAAGGACTACCTATACTAGAGTTGTGACTATCAGCTAATGAAGATGGGTGAAAAAGAATTACCTTGGCTAGTTACCATTAGCAAAACAGTAAATACCGGTAGGTGTGGCATTCTTATCCTGCCTACTTAGTTAATGCAAATAAAACCTCAATTTATTTTTTTTTTTACTATGAGAACTAAAAAGCTAACCCTCTTAAGGAAGACAATCTCAATTAACTTACAATGATTCAGTCTCTGTACATTTCTTTTATTGAAGAAAATGGTAATTTTTGAGGGCAGGGATAGCAAGTCCTTGGTAACTGAAATTAAAATCCATTACTTTCTGGTTATTGTCATTACTGATGTTAGAATTCAGACATGATGGATGGACACATTGATAGGTCACAGAGATTGGCTAGTTTGTCTAATCTAAGTATTGTTGGGCATCTATATGCGACAGATGATCACATATACTACATGGAAAATAAGCAGGTATATCCTCTGATTTTGTGAAGGAACATTATTCACTCCTATACTGCCAGAGTAAGCTTGGAAGCTGTGGTATTCAGATATATCCAGATTTTGTTATTGCATCTACATATGTCATTTCAAGATTTGTTGTTGATGGTCAATAACTGTTTTAGGTTGGTGGCTATCTGCATCAAATTATCTATAAATAGAAAGTATCACTTTACCGAATGGGCTGCAACCAACTGATTAAGACCCTGAATTGTGCTAAAGGAGTATTATAGTGACAATGGCATTCTGGGTCTATCACATCATAGATCATTCCTCAGAACCAGTCTATTTTGTTTTCTAATATCATTGAAGTAACAACAGAGTTTGCAAAATTACTGCTTAATAATGTGTCACTGTATAGAGCAGTTAAACCTTAGGCTTTCGCTGTAAACAACAGAGGCTAAAGTCTACCCACCCTGTGGAAGCTCAGTTGAGTGACTACCTCTCAAGTTTCTTGATTTAAGGAAATAATGGAGAAAGATATGCCACGTACACCACCTTGAATTTCTTAAAAAGAGAGGGGGGAATATAAAACTTACACATTCATATATACAATCAATGGCACTTGCAAGAGTGCACAGTGCACTAATATTCCTGTGGATGATTTAGAACACGGGTGTCAAACTTGGCACATCACATGATGTGTCGCAATGTATCGTGACTTTTTTTGATTTGCCGGAGCTGGGGTGGGCATGGCCTCCATATGATGCAACCAGCCCACAGGCCGGCAGTTTGATACCCCTGATTTAGAACAAGGATCCCTTAGCTCTTTTCAAGTTCCAAGTAGTTGGCATGATCAGGAAGCAAAAATTACAGAGTTTTCAGTAAATTATCTTTAATGCTATCTTGGCAAATGTTAAGAATTTTCCAGTCTCAAAATGTTAATTAAGGCAGAGTTTTTTAAATATTTTGAAATGCTTTTTCCCAGATACTTACACAAGTAGTTGGGTTTCTGCTTATGAGATAATCTGTCAATTGACTTGCTTACTTTTACATTCTTTCTTCCTTTACCAGCCACTCCACAAACTTAATACTGTGGCACCTCAAAATCTCTTTCCAAGGAAGAAAAAACAACAATTACATCTGAACAGGCTGAATTCAGTTAGCCATTTATAGATTACACTTTTACATATACACAATGAAGACACGGATCACAGTCTATAAAATAAATCAAAATTCCAATTCACTTCTAGCTTCACTAGTCTCTAGCTAGCTGTTTAATTCTTTGATTTCCAACCAAGAAAATCAAATTTTCTTTCCTGGTATGGAAAGAAAAACCAGGTCCGGTTCCAAGCTGGAAATAAAATGGAGGCTGCATTTGAAAGAAAGCTCCTGTTTATTGAAAAGCAGAACAGCATGCAGTTCTGGGACAGTTGACCAAGTGGTTTGATGAGTACATGGATTTTTATACAGGTTTCACAGCATTTCATAATCTAGAGACTTGCTTTGTGTGTTTTGTTATTTGATTGGTTTTACTTGTTTTGCAAAGACTTGTGATGGGTCTTAATTATCTCCTTTCTTGGTCCTAATCCTGTCAAACAAATGTAATTAATTTTACCCCCTTATCTTTAGTCTGTCTATTACCTCTATTGAGCTCTCTTTGTGAATCAACAGGCCTGATTTAATGTTTCTGCTTTTCGCAATAGCCAGGGGGTTTCATGAGTGAAACATTGCTTCTGTATTTCTTTCCCTGAGTTTTATTCTTGTGATTTGGGGGGGCGGGGTTAGTAAAAAGGATTGGAGGTTGCCTTCTTACCACACTGGCTTCACTAACCAGCGAGGAGAGTTCAAGTGGGAACAAAAATAAAAGCAAAATTGAGCTGTCCACATCTTTCTTCCTTTAATAAATGCATCTAAGAATATTCCTGCTGCTGATTGGTTCCTCACTGTTGATTTTCTTGAGCTTCAGATGTCCCTGCCATTTACTGGTTCAAGTCAGGGCTTTGTGGGTGGGTGGGGATGGTTAAAACTCTTTCAGTTTCCAAAGCTCTTGAAACAGGATTCTTACAGAGAAATTTGCTGCATTGCTGCACTAGAGTATTGTTGCTTTCAATACTGTAAAATTCTATTACAACTTCCAGGATTTCCAGTGTGCTGGACACACTTGCTGAGAATTCTGATAACTGTACTGTAATTGCAATACATCTGAAAGGCTATTACCAAAATTAAGAAATGGATCCAGCCAGCCAAACTAAGCTAGAGCCAAATGTTACTTCTGCACAAGTTCCTTCACCTTTGCCCAATATATATTTAACTATGCAGCAGAAGAGTCAGCATCTTGTTTTAACCTGCTTATTTCAGCTTGTAAAAACAAAAATGATCTGTTGATCATATATTGTCCCTTCCTTGTAAGTCCCTTTGGAATGTACAGAGCATAGCAACACATACAAACAACATCCTTAAAGGCCAATGTCTGTATCTGTATTTGAGCACACACAAATTCACCCACATGCTAATATATATGCTGTAGTCTGATTTAAAGTTAGACTCTATCAGTTTGACAGATTTTTTGTTTTCTTCTATAGGTTGAGGAATGTAAAAACAGGAAGGAATGGCACCTTCAAGATGGCTAATAAAATATGATGTAAGTCTTACTGAAAAAGGTTTGTGATTAAGGTATAACAATTCCAATGTTAGAAATGAAATAGGACGTATATTAAGATATAACAATAGTGACATTGAAATTAAATGATCCATAGGTCAAAGGAAATCACAGATTAGACTTAAGCGAAAATATAATATGGCCTCTGTACTTTGAAAAAGACTGGCCCAACTCATCAGGAGGGCTTTAAACTAAAATTGAGGGGGAAGGGTGACCAATCTTTAGAATCTCTAGAACCCAAAATCAATTATAAATCCCAAGAAAACAAATCCAGTGATGAGAAAAAAGAAAAACTCAAACAACAATCAGGAGATGCAGGAAACATACCCACAGACAGGCATAAAAAATACTTATATACAAATGCTCAAAGCTTGGGGAACAAACAGGGCAAACTAGAAGCAATAGTACACGAGGGAGGTTATGACATACTTGGCATTACAGAAACTTGGTGGGACAAAACCCATGAATGGAATGGACTGATGGATGGATACAAATTGTTCAAAAGAAACAGATCTACAAAAAGAGGAGGGGGAGTTGCACTATATGTAAGAGAACACTACATATCTACAGAAATGCACATGATTCAAGATAAAATCTCTCCAGAATGTATATGGGGCAATATAAAAGAGAAAAAAAGTGACATCACCATAGGTGTATATTACAGGCCACCTAATCAATCAGAAGAAATAGATGAACTCTTTGCCAACCAGTTAACAAATGCATGCAGGAGGTAGTAATGGGAGACTTCAACTATCCAGATATCAACTGGGAGACAAACTCTGCAGCGAATGGGAGATCAAACAGATTCCTAACCAACCTAGCCAACAATTTTGTCACCCAAAAGGTGGAGAAGGGAACTAGACATATAGCTATACTGAATTTAATTCTTACTAAATAGAGAAGAAGTGATAGATAGAGTTGAAGTTGCCGGAACCTTGGGTGAAAGTGACCATGTCATACTGGAATTTAATATAATGCAAACACTAGCAATAGAAAACAACAAAACCAGTGCCTTAAACTTCAAAAGAACTGACTTTAACAAACTCAGAAAGGACCTAGAAAAGATCCCATGGATTCCCAAGGGGAAAACAACCCAAGAAGCATGGGAAACCTTGAAAAATGTGATCATAAAAGCCCAGACCAACACAATACCACTGAAAAAGAAAAACAAGAAATTCAAGAAAAAAAACCAACATAGCTGCACAAAGATCTCTCTGACAAACTGAAAGATAAAAAGGACAAATACAAAAAATGGAAAGAGGGGTACATAACTAAGGGTGTTTATCAGCAGATAGCCAGAACATGCAAAGATGAAGTCAGGAAAGCAAAGGCTCAGAACAAACTAAGACTTGCAATAGAAATCAAGGATAATAAAAAACGTTTCTTCCAACATATTAACAAGAAAAAAGTCAAGGAAACTGCAGGTCCATTAAAGAGAGAAGATGGCAAGGAAATAACAGGCAACAGGGAGAAAGCAGAGCTGCTTAACTCATACTTTGCATCAGTCAGGGGGGCGGGGCCAGCTGTCAAGAGGAAAGGCTGTGCGGAATGGTTCTCCATCTATGAGAGTCAAATACATAACCTTTTCCATCCGATCAGTGGATTCTTTGGAGTCCCAGATTCCTTGGAGGGGAATCAGAAGAAAGAGGCGCCCTGCAGTGCAGTTCACAGCGGCAGTTGAGAGTGTGGATGGCAGGAAAGCCTCGCAGAAGTCGAGTGGGGGAAGAAAGGTGGCCCATAATGGTGGCTGGGAAGAGAGAACAACAGGCAGCTGGACAACATTAGTGGTGGACTAACTGAACAACAGAGAGACGGACCAAGATGGGCAAAATGATCCTGGCAACCCTCTGTGAGTAACCCAGGGTGAATATCTTATCGGGGGATTGCAAAGAGGGAAGAGTCAGAAGGAGGGCTGAGGAAGGAGGAAATTTCGTCCATAGTAAAGCAGCGAATAGCAAGTGGAGGCAAAGAAGAGACCATTTCAGCGCATTAAATTTTCACTGGTGGTGTGAGGGAAAAGAGAAAGAGGAAATCTACTATTATTGCTGATAATTTAGTTCGGGAGTGAAAGTGCTGACTAATCGGAGAACGCAGACATGTTGAAGTAAGATTGACTGTTAACTTGGATAATAAGGAGTAAGAGACACCTAGTGGCCGAGGGAAAAACTGGTGGCAATTTAAGGAAGAAGAGGAAATTTAAAGAGAAACAAGACCTATTTCGGATGGCTTGCTAACAATTGACTTATGAATCGAGAAAACTCAAAAAGTAATTTTGGATGCGGGAAATTTAATGAAACAGTTTTAGTGGAACTGTAGTGGAGAAGTTAATTTAAAGCAGTATTAAAAATGACAAGCATCCCAAATTTGACAAAAATTGGTACAGGAAAGAGGCAAGGAATCCAAACTACAACAATGGAACCAAGTCCAGCAGGGCAAAGATCTACAGAAGGACTTTTACAGAGAGAGAGATCAAACTCATTTAAGGATCTATAACAGATGTTACAAACAATACAGGAGGTTATGTTAAAGAACCATGAATGATACGGGAGAAATGAAAGAAAAGATGAGATTTATGGATGATAAATTTGAATGCTTTCAGCAACAAATTTTTAAAAATGAACAAAAACTACAGGAGATGGAAGATAGAATGGGACAGGAAGAAAGGAAAGTGGAGGAGATGGAAAAAAGACTAATTCAAGGTAATAGAGACCTCGAACAGACAATAATCCAATTGGAAATAGACAAGGCTTCCCATTTTCTACGATTTCAGAATGTGTGGGAAGGAAAGAATGAAGATCTTCCGGAGATGATGGCGGAGCTACTGGCAGGAGCTCTAGGAACTGGGAAGGAAGAAATGATTAAGGAAATGGATGAAATCTATAGAATTCACAAGAATTATGCATGTAGACATAATTTACTGAGAGAAGTGCATATTAGATTTGCTAAAAAATCGACTCGCGATGAGATCCTTCATAGGACTAGAGAAGATCCACTAGAGCTATGAGGAAGACAGCTTGTGGTGTTTAAACAAGTCCCGAAAAGGGTAAGAGACCTAAGGCGACCCTATCAAATGTTTACAGCAAAACTAACAAGGAAAAACGTAAATATTTGGTGGTTGACTCCAGAAGGGATTATGGTATTTTGGGGAGAAAGAAGGTTGAGATTGGACACGGTGGACAAAGTTGAAGAGTTTTACAGAATAAATCTTGATAGTGAGGCTGAATCGGAGGAAAGAGAAAGAAGGGAAGAAGGAGAACCAGGAGAACAGTCACCAAATAGGGGGGAATCCCGAATCAAGGAAAAAGAAAACAGGGAAAGACACTGGAAAAGACAATGATGGTGGATGCAAGGATTACAAAGAAATTAGACAAACGAGGGCAACAAACCCTAAGTATAAGTAGAGGTTTTCAAATGGCATTAGCAATTCTATCATTAAATGTTAATGGGTTAAATTCTCCAGGGAAAAGGAATTTTTTTTTAGTAAATTATATAAGACAAATGTGGATATAGTAGTGTTGCAAGAGATGCACATAAAACAGCAGCATCAATATTTGTTAAAATGTTCCAAGTTAGGAAAGATGTTTATATCTTCATCGCAACAGAAGAAAGGGGGAATTGTAATGTACGTAAAAGAGGGTATCTTGGCCAAACAGGTGTATAAAGATGAGGAGGGCAGAATATTGATAATAGAACTAACTGTGGATGGGAAAAAACTGATGTTAGTTGGAATATATGCGCCTAATGAGGGTCAAAAACTATTTTATAAAAAATTGTATATCATGATTAGAGACTTAGAATGTGATAATCTGTGTATAGTTGGGGATTTTAATGCGATTGTAGATAGAGAACTAGATTATAGAAATAACAGACAAAAGAAAGGTGTTAGAAGAATATTACCTAATTCATTTTTTGAGATGGTGGAAGAATTAAATATAAATTGTTGGAGGGAAAGAAATGGAGATAAGAAACAATATACTTATTATTCAGGTAGACATCAATCTTGGTCTCAAATTGATATGGTTTGAGCATCGACAGAGATGAATTTGGGAATTGAGGAAGTTAATATTGACATAAATTCGTGGGCAGACCATAATCCCATTCAAATTAAATGGAAAGGGCAAAAAAGGTAAGGAGATGGACCCTAAAAAGAGCAATTTTGAACCAAAATGAATTTAAATTAAAGATGGATGATCAAATGAACTTGTTTTTTCAAAGTAACAAGAAAGAAGACACGAATAACCAGAATCTGTGGGACACGGCAAAAGCCTTTATGAGGGGTATTGCAATATCATATATGGCCAAAGACAACAAACAAAAAAGACAACGGCAAAAAAACTTAGAGGAAGATCTTAGTAAGCTGGAAAGGGAGTTGCAGGAAGAACCCACAAAACGGGAATTGAAACATCAAATAGATATAATTAAACATAAACTAAATATCATTGAAAAGGAAAATATGGCACAACAAATTAAAAGCATTAAACAAATTTTTTTTGAAAATGCAAATAAGCCGGGAAGATGGCTGGCTTATAGACTAAGGAAACGGAAAGAAAAGAACCAGATTAGCAAATTATATAATGAAGAAAGAGAGTTAATTTACCAAATTGAGGAAAAGAGGAAAGTAGTGTATGAGTTCTTTAAAAACCTTTATGAGGATAAGGAGAAGGCAGAAGAAGGCAAGATGCTGCAATACCTTCAAAAAACAGACTTGCCCAGAATCTCGGAGGAAGGTAAAAATTTATTAAATAATGAGATAACAGCAAGGGAGATATCTGAGGCAATTAAAAAACAAAAAAGTATCAAAACACCAGGTCCAGATGGTCTACCTTCAGAAATCTATAAAAACCATAAGGAAATATTAAGCCCACTGCTATTAGAGGTGTACAATGATGTACTGAATAAAGCCAAGATACCTGAATCGTGGAAAGAAGCAACAATCACATTGATTCCCAAAGAAAATTCTGATTTGACTTATATTAAAAACTATAGGCTGATATCTCTACTAAATTCGGATTATAAAATATTCATGACAATTATGGCAGATAAACTAAAGAAAATTTTAGAGAATTTTATTCATACTGACCAAAACGGCTTTCTTTCTGGACAGCATATAAGGAATAACATTAGGATTATTTTGGATACAATAGAATATTATGAAGCTCATAGCGAAAAACAGATGGCGTTGATATTCATTGATGTGCAAAAAGCATTTGACAACATCAAATGGGACTTCATACTAGAACAATTAAAATATATGGATTTTGGGGGAAAATTTATAAAGATGTTCCAAACAATTTATTCCAGACAAGAAGCCAGAGTGGTGATAAATGGGGAAACAACAAAGAACCTTTTAATTCAAAAAGGCACTAGACAAGGCTGTCCGCTATCTCCACTGCTTTTTATCTTACCATTAGAGGTTTTACTTAGAATAATTTGAGAAGACAAACAAATTAAAGGTTTAAAAGTAAGAAAAGAAAGTTTTAAGGTACAGGCATTTGTGGACGACTTTGTATTTGGTCTTAGGCTGATGGTCTTAGGCTGATGGAAGTGCTGGAGGACTATGGAGAAGTAGCAGGCCTGAAAATAAATAAGGATAAAACAAAAATGATAGTTAAAAATATGACTGAAGAGCAAAAAAAAGAATTGGAGGGAAGGATAAATATGCAGACTACAAAAAAATATTTGGGAATCCAATTGACAGCGAGATGCATTACTCTGAAAGAAGACAATTATGATAAATTAATGGTGCAAATTAGGTCTGATTTGGGAAATTGGGAGAAACTACAGTTATCTTTAATGGGTAGGATAGCCACCATTAAAATGAATGTTCTTCCGAAAATGTTGTTTCTATTTCAATGCATACCAATTTGGCTTAAAAAGGATTTTTTTACAAATTTGGATAGACTCATTTCAAAATTCATATGGCAAGGGAAACGACCGAGAATCAGATTAAAACTATTACAAGATGCTAGAGAAAGTGGAGGATTTGGCCTACCAGACTGGACAAAGTATTATCAGCAGCAGCGTTGGTCTGGCTAAGTGAGTGGATGCATCTCAAAAATACAAGATTATTAGCACTAGAAGGTCATGACCTACAGACAGGGTGGCATGCTATTTTGTGGGAAGAAAGACATTTAGTCCAGCAACACTTCCGGAAGCATTATATTAGGAGAGCATTATTGGATATCTGAAAAAAAATTAAAATAAATAATTATATGAAAATCCCCAAATGGGTGTCTACATTTGAAATGTACACACATCCAAATTTGATAAAATGTGGGGGTGCTGTCACCTATAAAGATATTTTGAATGAGAAAGGAGAATTAAAAGCGAGAAATACCTTAAAGGAAGAAGGAATTGATCTGGAATGGTGGGCGTATCTTCAAATTCAATCCAAATTTAATAAAGAGAAAAAGGAACGGGGCATAAAGCAAGACTCTTCAAAATTAGATAAAATCTTATTTAGTAGAGAAGGCAAGACTATAAGTAAACTATATCGATATTTATTAGAGCAAGATATGATTGAGGAACTGGTGAAAGAAACGATGATAATTTGGTGTAAATATTTTGGGCACAATATTGATTTGGATAATTGGCAAAGTTTATGGGGAAAAAAATCTAAAAATTACTCTAGCAACCTCCTGTAAGGAAAACCTCTATAAAATGTTTTATAGGTGACACCTCCCTCCCACAAGATTAGCACGAATGAACAAGGGGAAATCCTCAATATGCTGGAAGTGTGGAGTGACCGTTGGGAATTACTACCACATGTGGTGGCAATGCCCAAAGGCACAAAAATTTTGGAACATATTAAAGAAATGGCTGGAAGAAATTTTGCTAATAGATATAGAGGCCAAACTGGAATTTTTTTATTGGGAATTATAGAAAGAAAATATAAGAAAGATACAAATTATTTACTACTGCATATAGTAACAGCGGCACGAATAGCCTTCGCTCAAAAATGGAAAGAGAAAGATACTCCAACTGAAGAGGAAATATTACTTTAAGTTTTCAATTGTGCTGAAGTGGATAGACTTACATGGGAACTCACGGATAAAAGTGAAACTAAGTACTACAAAATCTGGGAACAATTTTATGATTGGATAGACAATAAGAGGGTAGCAAGACAAATATATAGTGTTAGAATAAAATATAGATTATAGACAAATGTATATTTAAAAGATAAATAGATATACAGAAATAAGGGGAAAGTGTTAATATTATATTATAAATAGTGAGCAAAGCTCAAGAACTTTACATCTATATGAGCACTAATACTATTGTAAAATGTCGGAAGATGTATGGAACCAGTGACGTCATATCTATGTCCAATGTGTTTTTAATTTTGTATTATTAATAAAAATTTATTATAAAAACAATACTTTGCATCAATCTTCACACAAAAAGAAACTATAGCCCAACAATCCAAAAAACCACTGCAAAAGACAAACTAGAAACAAAAATTAAAATAAGCAAAAAAAATGGTAAGAGAACACCTATCTGACCTTGACGAATATAAATCACCGGGGCCTGACAGATTACATCCCAGAGTTCTGAAGGAGCTGGCAGATGTTATCTCAGAACCATTGCACCACATCTTTCATAAATCCTGGAGCACCAGGGAAGTACCTGAGGATTGGAAAAGGGCTGAGGTGCTTCTCATCTTCAAGAAAGGGAAAAAACGGACCCAGGAAACTACAGACCAATCAGTTTAACATCAATACCTGGGAAAATCCTAGAAAAGATAACCAAAAAACAGATCTGCGAACAACTAGAAGCAAACAAAGTTATAACTTGTAGCCAGCATGAGTTTGTTAAAAACAGATCATGTCAAACCAATCTTATTTCATTCTTTGATAAAGTGACTAAACTAGTAGACCAGCAAAATGCTGTGGATGTAGTATACTTAGATTTCAGTAAGGCATTTGATAAAGTAGACCACAACCTACTCCTTGGTAAACTAGAAAAAGATGGAAGAAGCGTTGACTTACCTGAACGTGTTTTCTCAGCATGGGGGGATGGAGAATCCACTGCTGGGTTATCTCAGCCTGCTGCCCAATTAGAGACTAGGTCCGAAATTTAGCCCCGCCTCCACCGGATACTCCCCAGTTTTTGACAGGCGAAGCTCTTCATCAGATCGGACCATGTAGCTCCTTTCCAAGTCCTGTAAGAGAAGTGCTGCCTAGCCTAGCTAGAGGAGGGTGTGGATTCTCCATCCCCCCATGCTGAGAAAAGGCGTTCAGGTAAGTCAACGCTTCTTCTCCAGCATGGGTGGATTCCGAATCCACTGCTGGGACGTACCCAAGCCCCCTCGAGTCCCTTTGGGTGGGTGGCTAGGCTATCTCTTACTGGGACTCAACAATCTGCTGCAAGGCTCTCCTGCCGAATGAACCTTCGGCTGCAGCAAATTGATCTATCTTGTAATTTTTTATAAAGGAGGACGGAGAGGCCCATGTGGCCGCTCTGCAAATTTCCTCCTGTGTGCGCCAGGCTGCCGATGTGGCCGCGCTCCTTGTGGAGTGGGCCGTGATGTTGGGTGGTACCGGCAGTTCTAGTGAAACATAGGCCCTGGCTATGCATGCCCTGATCCACCTACCGATGGTCGAGGATGATACCTTCTGTCCCTTGGACGAAGGATGGTAGGAAACAAATAATGCCTCGGACCTCCTGAAGGTCGCTGTCCTATTGACATAGTGCCGCAGAGCCCTGCGTACGTCTAGTGTGTGCCATCGTCTCTCCAGACGGTATGTAGGTTTTGGACAGAAGTCCGGGAGGACTAGGTCCTGTGACCTGTGGAACCACGTGTTGATCTTGGGTAGAAAGGATGGGTCCAGACGGAGAGTCACCCTGCCTTCTGCAAAGGTGATCAGGTCCGGACGGACCGAAAGGGCCACCAGCTCCGACACCCTTCTCGCTGAGGTGATGGCCACTAAGAAGGCCACCTTTAAAGAAAGGAAACGGAGTGAGCTGACCCCCAACGGCTCGAAAGGAGCCTCCGTTAACGCCTGCAAGACCCTGTTGAGGTCCCAGGATGGAAAACGATGGACTACAGGAGGCCGTCTTGTGACTGCTCCTTTCAGGAAGGCGCTCACCGCTGGGTGCTGAGACAGGGGTCCCCGGTCCTCGCATACGAGGACCGTCTGCAATGCTGCTACCTGCCTGCGAATGGTGTTGGTCGCTAGCCCCCTGTTCATACCTTCCCACAAATACTCTAGGATGTTGGGAATGGTGACAGACAGGGAGTTTAATCCCTGCCTGCCGCACCAGGAGGAAAAGTTCCTCCAGGTGGCATCATAGATCCTGTTGGTGGAGGGTCGGCGGGCGTCCTGGATGACTGATATGACGCCCTCTGAAAAGGCCTGCCTACTCAGACCTTCCCGCTCAAGTGCCAAGCGGCTAGTTGTAGCCACTGCGGGTCTGGGTGTTGGAGTTTCCCCTGGCTCAGGGATACCTGACTCGGAGGAAGTCTCCACACTGGCGAAAGCGATAGGTCCACCAGGTCTGCAAACCACAGACACCTCGGCCAGTATGGAGCAATTAGTACCACCTCTGCCTGCTCCAGGATCAGCTTGTGGATTGTTGCCTGTATCAGGGGCGGAGGAGGGAAGGCATACAGTAGCCCCTGGGGCCACCTGCATCTGAGCGCGTCCGTCCCCTCCGCTCCCCAGGTCTGCAACCTGGAAAAGAAGTGGTGGGTCTGTGTGTTTGCTGGTGATGCGAAGAAGTCCAGGCAAGGCCGACCGAATCTGTTTGAGATTGCCTCGAAGAGTTCCGGAGCCAGCCTCCACTCTGCGTGATCCACCGTGACTCTGCTGAGAGAGTCCGCCTGGTGGTTTTCCTCCCCCGATGTGTTCTGCCTTGAGTGAGGCCAGGTGCTGTTCTGCCCACAGACCCAGCGCCCAGGCCTCCTTCATGAGGGCCACTGACCTGGTCCCGCCTTGTTTGTTTACATGCGCCTTCGCTGTTACATTGTCTGTCAGGACTAGCACGTGGCTCCCTGCTAGGTGGGATGAGAACTGAAGCAGAGCCAGGTGGATGGCCCTCAGCTCGAGCCAATTGATTCTGTGGCGTAGGTCCTTTGGACTCCACCTTCCCTGGGTTATCTGGTCCCCGGAATGGGCCCCCCAACCGAACAGGCTTGCGTCGGTTGTGACTGTGATCCTGTTGGGTTCCCTGAGTGTGGTGCCCTTGTTTAGGGCGCCTGATCTCCACCATCTGAGGGATTCTAGTACCTGGGGTGGTACCCTGATCCTCCTGGGTGAGGAGCTCTGGTTCTGTCTTTGGTAGGGAAGCAGGAGCCATTGGAGACTTCTGGAGTGGAGCCTTGCCCACGGAACAATTCCCAGGCATGATATCATCTTCCCCAGGAGCTGCGACAGTTGCACTACTGTGGCCACCTTCCTCTGTGCCACCTGTCGTGCTAGCCTTAGTAGACTCTCCCGCCGCTCCTGGGAGAGGTACACCATGCCCTGTTCTGAGTCTATGATGGCCCCTAGGTGTTGGATTCTCCTTGAGGGCATGAGTTGGCTTTTCTTGTGATTTACTGAGAAGCCGTGAGTTTGTAGGGTATCTATGGTGACCCGCAGGTCGGTCAGTGCTGACTGGCGTGAGCCCGACAGTATCAAAATGTCGTCCAGGTAGCATTGGACTCGCACCGGTATCTTGCGTAGGTGCGCTCCCAATACCGCCAGGACCTTCGTGAACACTCGGGGTGCTGATGACAGACCGAATGGTAGGGCCCTGTACTGGTAATGCCGTCCCCTGTGACAGAACCTGAGGAACCTTCTGTGTTCCTGCCTTATCGGGATGTGTAGGTAGGCCTCTGTCAGGTCTATGGATGATAGCAGGTTCCCTCTTCGGATGCTGGCCAGTATGGACCTGAGGGACTGCATCTTGAATTTCCTGTACACTACGTAGCGATTTAACCGCTTGAGGTCGAGGATTGCTCTCCAATCCCCAGATGACTTTGGCACTAGGAAGAGAATGTAGTAGAAGCCCTGACCCTCCTGTTCTGGAGGAACTGGCTCTATGGCCCTTATCTCCTCCAGATGCTCTATGGCACGATCTAAGAGACCCGCCTTGGTCTCGTTGCGGGATACCGGGCATCTCATGAAGTGATCTGGTGGAGTGGAGTAGAATTCTATCGCTAGGCCCTGGGTCACTGTCTCCCTGACCCAGGCATCCGTCGTGGTCGTCTGCCACGCCTTGCTGAACAGCGCCAGATGACCCCCGATTGGACTGCCTCGGGCGTCACTTGGTGCGTCTGTAGGGCCGGCCTCCCCCCCTTTAAAGGGGCGTTTGGAGGGTTGGCCCCTGCCAGAGGCTGGACGGTCCTGGCCGCGCTCCTGCCTGTATGAGAAGGTGCGCGGAGCTCTGGGCCCTTCCCAGGACCGTCCCCCCTGAAAGGGCTGCCTCCATTCCCCGCCCCCATTCTGACGGGGTGTCTGTCTACGGAACTCCTGGATACCTCTGTCTGACCTTTTGGATGGGTGAGCTAACACCTTCCTTTTGTTTTTGTCCTCGATCACGTAAGGATCCAGGATCGCTCCGAAGAGCTTTGAGCCTGAATACTTGGATGTGGCAAGCCGCCACTTGGACTTAAGGTCTGCCTTCCAGTTTTTGAGCCATACCAGCCTCCTGACGGCCACTGTCCCTGCTATGGACCTGGCCGAGTAACGTGATGCAAACAGGGAGGCGTCTGCCATGAATTCCGCTGCCATTCGCAACTTGGTCAGTGTCTGCTGTATGCGTACCTGATCCGAGGGAACATTTGCCTGGAGCTCCCGCAACCATCTAATCGCAGCCCTGGCGATGACTGAGGTAGTGGACGAGGCCCTGATGGCCCAGGCCGATGAGTGATGAACCCTGCGGAGGGAGAGTTCTACCTTCTTATCCTCCGCCCTCATCGACTCTGCCATGTCCCCTGGGATGGCTGAGGAAGAAAAAAGAGATATTAGGGGTGCATCCACCTGTGGCACCTCAATAAGAGATGCAAAGGGGTTGCAAACATTGAACATTTTCTTTTCCACGCCGTTTGGCGAGGGAATGGCACCTAAATTAGTCCACTGGGACCGTACCGTTGACCTGAATACCTTGGTACATGGCACCTGTATTACCTCTGACACCGGTGAGTGCATTAGCGGGTCCTTTGCATCCTCCTCTTCTGAGGAGGGTGGCCTGGCCTCCTTGGTCTTGGCCGGCAGATCAAGTACGGCACATGCCTTAATTACTAGGGAGTGGAACAGAGTGTGGTCAAATAAACCTGAAACCGGAGCCGCTTGTGGATCTGTGTCCTCATTCTCTGACAGCGGGGCTCCTTCCTCGTCCCAGTCCTCCCTTTCCTCGTCTGCCACCTGTGAAGAAGTCTCAGATACATCAGAGTCATGGAACACAACCTTGCCCCCACAGGGAGCCTGTCTCCTTGGTGTGTGTGCCCTCTGGGTAGGGGAATCCCTCCTGGGGGCCCTGAGGTGTTCCAGGGCCTCCTGTAAAAGGGAATGAAGCTGTGATGACCACTTACCAGACCTCTTTCTCTTCCTACTTCTGTGTCCAGCCTCCTCTTGGCTGGTTGTGGGCTCAGAATGCTCTGGTGATGATGGCACCAAAATAGGAGACACCTCCCTCTCCATTTCCCCCCTGGGGGACCATTCCCTGGATCCTTGTTCAGCCGATCCTGATGGCCCGAAGGGAATGGGTGACTCTCGAAGAGACAGGGACTCTCTCTATTCCGCTGTCCCTGAGTCTCTGTGCCTTGGCAAACTCCTTCTCCAAGGCCTGGTGTCTCCTTATGGCCTGACGCTCCACTGTTTTCGATGGCTCAGACAGATGTTTCATCTTGGCCTTCTTCTTGCCCCCCCTCCGGTTCCTCCGCGCTGCGCTTTGGCGACGACGGAGGGGGCGCTGAGCCTTGGGCTGAAGTGCCATCTGCCAAAGCCATGTCTAACTAGCACCCTTGTCGGGTATCTGGCAGGCCCAGTTGGCGGTAGCAGCGCTGAAGGGAGTTTATCCCTAACCTGCTCCGCGGTAGTGGACGGCGGCCACGTGCGTGTCTGGACGAAGGATTCCGACCCCTTTTGTGTCCCGGTCGCCTTAAGTCCACTAAGGATCCCTTCCGGCTCGAGGCTTGCTAAGGTTTCAAGTACAGCAAGAAAACACACACACCTCCGGAGAAACCAATCTCCCCCTTTAGGTAGCCTGCTCGTTGATCTGCGCCGGCAGGAGAATCAGGCGTTCTTTGTCTTGCCGGTATAAGGGATCTCTCTCCCTGGGCCTAGGCCTCAGCGGAGAACGAAGGAGGTTGGAACTCCCCCCTTCTTTGAAGGTGTTTTCGCGCCGAAGCAAAAACCACCAATCAGGAGACGCTGATGGCCAGGGAAACGCCCCTTTCCAAAATGGCGATTCGCGCCAGGAGTCGGGACCTCCCCTTTCCCAAAATGGCCGCCGCGCCAATTTTTTGGTCGGAGCTCAGTTTCCAGGCCCCGGTCTACCCGCCCCGTCGAAGGCGGCTCCCACCGACGTCGGCCGTCTCGGTGGATCAACGGTCTCCTCCCCGCTCCTCTCCCAGCCCCACTTGCGTTTGGGTGTAGCGGTCCTCCGCTATTCCCGCGTCGACCTGGCGAATTCTCGACTCATCTTCCTCAGTCGACGACTACACTCCGGTGGGACCTCGGGACGCTTTCCGGCGGCCAGCCAGGAGTCCAGGGACGTATCCCCCTTCGGCTCCCGCTCTCCCAGGGCCCTAGGCCCGGGAACGGCCTCGCCTTCGCGTCCCGATGGCGTGGATGAGACAGGGAGGACCAACCGTCCCGGAAAAGGTAAAAAAGAAAAAAATTCTAAACCTTCTCTAAATTTCGATTACTATTCTTTAAAAAAATAAACTAAAAAACTAACTAAATTTTACTTTACCAGTCTGTATTGCTAAGAAACAACTACTTTCGCGGAGCTAACACGAAGAGCTACTGCTGGGCTTCAGACTAGGAAAAAACTGGGGAGTATCCGGTGGAGGCGGGGCTAAATTTCGGACCTAGTCTCTAATTGGGCAGCAGGCTGAGATAACCCAGCAGTGGATTCGGAATCCACCCATGCTGGAGAATAGGCAACATCACTACCAGATGGATTTGTAGCTGGCTGGCAAACTGTACTCAATGAGTAGTCCTCAATGGCACTATATCCACATGGAGAGAAGTAAGCAGTGGGGTACCACAAGGTTCCATCTTAGGCCCAGTAACTCTTCAATATCTTCATAAATGACTTAGATAAGGGAATTGAAGGGGAACTCATCAAATTTGCAGAGGACACCAAACTGGCAGGAATAGCCAATACTCCAGAAGACAAACTCAGGATCCAAAAACATCTTGACAAACTTGAACAATGGGCCCTATCCAACAAAATGAGTTTCAAGGTGGAGAAAAGCAAAGTTTTACATTTAGGCAGGAAAAATCAAAGGTACAAGTACAGATTGGGTGAGACCTGGCTTTAAAACAGTAACTGTGACAGGGACCTTGGAGTCCTAGTGGATGATCATTTGACTATGAGCCAGCAGTGTGCAGCAGCAACCAAAAAAGCTAATACAATCTGGGTTGTATAAACAGAGGCATAGAATCAAGATCACGAGAAGTATAAAACCCTAGTAAGACTACACCTGGAATACTGCAGCCAATTGTGGTCACCATATCACAAAAAAGATGTTGAGATTTTGGAAAAAGTTCAGAGAAGAGCAACTAAGATGATCAAAGGCCTGGAGACTAAAACATATGAAAAACAGCTAGTCTAAAGAAAAGAAGAAATAGGGGAGATATGATAGCAGTATTCCAGTATTTGAGGAGCTGCCACCAAGAAGAGGGGGTCACATTATTCACCAAAGCACCAGAGAGCAAGTCAAGAAACAATGGTTGGAAACTGATCAAAGAGAGAACTATTTGAGTTCTTATTTCATATTTTATTTAACATTATTAGAATTGCATGCTCTAAATCAACGGTAAAAATGGTACTTGCAGAAAAAATGGTTCTTGCCTATCAGGGAGAGATTTAAAATGAATAAAAATATTTTCTTAGAATCATCACAACGATCACAGCTTAAGTAGATATTATTATTAGTGGAGCAAATCTTAAATTTACATTACAGAGGAATAGATTTTTCAGCTTTTTATTTCTAGAACAATTACTTCCTTTTTTGTTAACAACATTATTGTTAGATGGGAGAAACCTGTAATACACTCCATTGTTGAATATAACCAGATAGAGAAAGTAAGGTATGATCCACAATGGGCAAGAGATAAAGTAGTAACAATAACAACAACAACCACAACCACAACCACAACCACAACCACAACCACAACCACAACAATAATAATAATAATAATAATAATAATAATAATAATAATAATAATAATAATAATAATAATAATAATAAAGTTAGAAGGGACCTTGGAGGTCATCGAGTCCAACCCCCTGCTCAGGCAGGAATCCTACACCATTTCAGACAAATGGCTGTCCAGTCTCTTCTTAAAAACTTCCAGTGTTGGAGCATTCACCGCTTCTGGAGGCAGGTTGTTCCACTGGTTAATTGTTCTAACTGTCAGGAAGTTTCTCCTTAGTTCTAAGTTGCATCTCTCCTTGATCAGTTTCCATCCGTTGCTTCTCGTCCTGACTTCAGGAGCTTTGGAAAATAGCTTGACTCCCTCTTCTTTGTGGCAGCCCCTGAGATATTGGAACACTGCTATCATGTCCCCCCTCATCCTTCTCTTCGTTAAACTAGACATACCCAATTCCAGCAACTGTTCCTTATATGCTTTAGCCTTCAGTCCCCTAATCATCTTTGTTGCTCTTCTCTGTACTCTTTCTAGAGTCTCAGCATCTTTTTTACATCACGGTCACCAAAACTGGATGCAGTATTCCAAGTGTGGCCTTACCAAGGCATTGTAAAGTGGTATTAATACTTCAAGTGATCTTGATTCTATCCCTCTGTTAATACAGCCCAGCACTGTGTTGGCTTTTTTGGCAGCTGCAGCACAATGCTGGCTCATATTTAAGTGATTGTCTACTAGGACTCCGAGATCCCTCTCACAGTTACTACTATTGAGCAAGATACCCCCTATACTATACCTGTACATTTGGTTTTTCTTGCCTAAATGTAGAACCATTTTGTTAGATAGCGCCCAGTGTTCAAGTCTGTCCAGGTCCTCCTGTATCTTAAGCCTCTCTTCTGGAGTATTGGCTATTCCTGCCAACTTGGTGTCATCCGTAAATTTGATGAGTTCCCCATCTATCCCCTCGTCCAAATCATTGATGAAGATGTTGAAGAGCACTGGGCCTAGAACAGAGCCCTGGGGCACCCCACTATACACTTCCCTCCATGTAGATGCAGTTCCATTGAGGACCACACACTGAATATGGCCAGTCAGCCAGCTATGAATCCACCTGGTGGTGATGCTGTCTAATCCACATTTTTTTATCTTATCGAGTAGTAGGTTGTGATCTACTTTATCAAATGCCTTACTGAAGTCCAAGTAAATTATATCCACAGCATTCCTCTGATCCACTAATTTTGTCACTTGGTCAAAGAATGCAGTAATAAGGTGACCAACCATCCTCCTTTAGGGAGGACAGTCCTCCTTTTGTAAGTTCTGTCCTCCCTCGAAAAGTGTCCTCCTATATGTCCTCCTTTTCGATATTTGAAGACTAATCTGCAGGGCTTTTTTTTCTCATAGAACACTCAGAACGGCATTCCGGTACCTTTTTTTAATGGTTTTTTTTCAACTTTTGCATGAGCTGTGCTACTCCCCCTATTGGCTTTTGAAAACCAATAGGAATTGTTGCTGAGTGCGCCAAAACACCTGGCCGGCAAACTTTGCACATGCAAGTTGTCTGCAGCGAAGGTGAATTGGCAGGAACTTTGCACCCCTCCCTGCTACCCAACTACACCATCTCCTAGTTAATCCCGAAGATACCTGGAGGAAACTAACTTCCATTTAGGGATGGAAAAATCAAAAAAGAGGAAATGCCATTTCAACGATAAATTGAATAAGGAATTTCCATTCATCACATCAAAAAAGGATAACATTGTTTTCTGCAATATTTGCAGCGGAGAATTTTGTATTGCAATTGGGGGCAGGGCAGCTATTACGAAACACTTGACCACCAAGAAACATAAGTAATCATCAGATGCATCTGCTTCCAGTTGTAAAGTAACAAGTTTTTTTAAAACTTCAAAGTATTCTGAAGATGAAAAACAGCTGCAATGGAGGGAACATTTGCATTCCCTACCATGCCATAATTCACAATCAAAGTTTTCGTAGTATGGATTGTACAACTAAATTATTGAAAAAGTATCACGATGCTAAATTTTCATGTGCCAGGACAAAATGTGAGGTATTTAAAAATTACTGTGACAAAATACTTACAGAAGACTTGGAAACTGCAGCATTTGTAACGGTTTTATCTGATGCATCCAATCATAATGAAACTAAATTGTATCCAATACTAGTAAGATATTTTAATGTTACCAAGGGCATTCAAGTAAAATTTTTAAATTTAGAATCCATTGAGGGCGAAACTGCTGAAATTTTGTCAAACCATCTATACAGAGTAATAAATGAAAACAATTTGAAATCCAAAGTTGTTGCACTAACAGCTGATAATACAAACACAAATTTTGGTGGGCGAAGACGCAAAGGGGTGAATAATGTGTATGTAAAATTACAAGATTTACTCCAAAAGAAAATACTAGGAATATGTTGTAATGCACATATTTTGTCAAATGCAATCAACACAGCATCATGTGCTATGCCAACTGATGTAGAAGTAATAATAACTACAATTTATTTGTATTTTAGTCATTTTACCATTCGTGTGGCTACTTTAAAACAATTTTGTGAAGAAGCGAATGTTCAATACAAAAAACTTTTAGGATATTCAAAAGTTAGATGGCTTGCTCTAACATCTGCTATAGAGCGTGTTCTACAATTATTTGAGCCTCTCCGTTCATATTTTTTAAGTTTAGACAAATGTTCTAAAATCCTGGAATCGTTTTTCAATAATGAAATATCTGAGATATTAATGTATTTTGTACATAATCAAGCATCTATTTTTAACAAAACGATTCAAAAGATTGAAGGTAAACACATTTCAGCTACAGAAGTTAGTTTTATTTTGAATGACTTTATCCTTCAAAATAAAACTCGATTTGAAGAAAATTTTCTTCCTTTAGTTATAAAAAGAAAATTGTCAGACTTAGAGGAATCAAATCCGGGCATAACGGAAAAGTTTATCAAAGAAGTGCAGAATTTTTACCAAACATGTTTTCAATATATCGAAGAATGGTCTGAAACAAACATTACAGGAAATAATAGTTTTCAATGGTGTTTTTTTACTTCATTGCAAGCATATTGGACAGATATTGAATCTTGTGTTGAGTTTTTATCTAGAGAAATGCCAGACATTAAAATAGATGACAATTGTCTCTTTGAAGAAATTAGAAGACTGAATGTATTTTTAAATTCTGAAAAATTAATACAATAGGAAAATAAACACATTGAAATTGATAAAAGATGGGTGGAAATATTCAGCCATTTCAAAAATGAACATATTCCATGTGAAAATTTATTTATTCTTGTTCAATTTACGTTGTGCTGCCCTGGAACTAATGCAGCAGTTGAAAGGGTTTTTTCAATTGCTAATGATTTTTGGAAAAGTAGGAAATCGAGATTGAATGTTGATACTCTAGCTGCAGCACTTGCCGTAAAATTCAATATGAAGGATATTTCTTGTTCAGATATTTCCAATATATTGTTAGAAGATGATACATTGACAAAAATATTCATTCAATTGAAAAGTACTAATTTATATAATAATTAATAGGCATGTAAGCATAATTACAATATAAAATGTTATTGTTACAAAACAAAATTATTATGCATTTATCATATTATAGTGTATTCTATATTATTGTTGCAATGAATAAAATGTTTCTTTTATTTATGACATTTTTTTCTTCAATTTATTTGTGTCCTCCTTTTCATTGTAAAAAAATTGGTCACCTTAGCAGTAAGATTTGTCTAGCATGATCTGTTTTTGACAAACCCATGTTGTCTTTTAGTAATGACTTTGTTTGCCTCTAGGTGTTCGCTGATTCGTTGTTTGATTATCTTTTCCAGAATCTTCTCAGGTATTGAGGTCAGGCTGATAGGTCTCTAATTTCCTGGATCCATTTTTTCCCCTTTTTTGAAGATGGGAACTACATCAGCTCTTTTCCATTCCTCTGGTAGTTCCCCAGTGCTCCAAGATCTTTGAAAAATATAGTTCAGTGGTTCTGAGATCACATCTGCCAGTTCCTTCAGAACCTTGGGGTGTAATCCATCTGGTCCTGGTGATTTGAACTCGTCTAGGCTGGACAGGTGCTCACTTACCGTTTTCTTGCCTATTTTGTGTTTCTATACTGTTTTTATGGCACTATTTTTCATAGGTTAGTCTGTTTTTTCCCTTTGTGTAAAGACAGATGCAAAAAACGAGTTAAATAGTTCTGCTTTCTCCCTATTACTAGTCACCTTCTTACCACTTTCACCCACTAATGGACCAATCGTTTCCTTCACTTTTTTCTTGTTTTTTACATGTTGAAAGAAGCTTTTTTTGTTATTTTTGACTTTGGTCACAAGCCTTAGTTCATTTTGAGCCTTGGCTTTCCTCACTTCATCTTTGCAGGCTCGGGCTATTTGTTGATATTCTGATTTAGTTATGTGCCCCTCTTTCCACTTTCTATACTTGTCCTTTTTATCTTTCAATTTGTCAGAGAGTTCTTTATGCAGCCATGTGGTTTCTTTGAGAGCTGTTATTTTTCCTCTTTGTTGGTATTGAGCTAGACTGGGCTTCTATTATCTTGCTTTTCAAAATTTCCCAAGCTTCTTGTATTGTTTTCTCCTGGAGGATTCTCATCCATGGAATCCTTCCCAAGCCCTCTCTAAGTTTATTGAAATTAGCTCTCTTGAAGTCCAAGACTCTAGTTTGACTATGTTCTATTGCTTGTGCTTCCATAATGTTGAATTCCAATATTGCATGATCACTACCTCCCAAAGTTCCTATGGCTTCAACACCTTCTGTCATTTCATCTCTGTTAGTGAGAATTAGATACAAAATGGCTAATCCCCTAGTTCCCTTCTCTACTTTTTGGGAGACAAAGTTGTCTGCTAGGTTTGTCAGGAATCTGTTTGATCTTCCACTTGGTGCAGAGTTTGTCTCCCAGTTGATGTCAGGGTAATTAAAGTCCCCTATTACTATGGTGATGTGCTTCCTACATACCTTAGTTAGCTGACTAGCAAAAAGTTCATCTATTTCCTCTGTTTTGTTGGGTGGCCTATAGTATACACCTATGGCAATGTCATTTTTTTCTCCCTTTTATATTGACCCAAATGCATTCAAGACAGTTTTCGTCATTGTTGTGCTCTGTTTCTGTGGAGATGTAGTTATTTCTTATATAGAGAGCAACTCCACATCCTCTTTTATTTGATCTGTTTCTTTTAAATAATTTAAATCCCTCTAGCTGTGTGTTCCATTTGTGGGTTTCATCCCACCACATTTCTGTAATGGCAACAATATCATATCTGCCCTCATTGACCTGAATTTCTAGTTCACCTTGTTTGCTGTTCATATTCTGTGCATTGGTGTATAGACATTGGAGTCCTTTATGACCGACCCTGTGTTTACTTTCTACATAACCAGAGTGGTGCCTGAGTTCCCCTATTGTCTTACCAACTATTTGGTCAGTGCACTTTGTGTGGCACTCGTTATTAAAGGCTTGATTTTGCTTGACAGCATGGTTGGTATTTTTGTCCACACACATATCTATGTAACATGTACTGATAGCCCTATTGTTTTTAGATTGCTGGGGACAGGGATGCTCTGTATCGATTAATTCACTGTCCCTGCTGTTTAGTTTAAATATTCCTCCAGAAAATCTGTGAATGTATAGCCGAGTAACTCAGTCCCTTTCTTTGATTGATGCAAACCATCTCTTTTGTACATTTTTTCATGGGACCAACTACTGACATCATATCCAAAGCCTTCCCCTTTACACCACTCTTTTAGCCACATATTGAATTGTGCTATACACTGGCCTTTTCCATTTTGCTCTTTATACACTGGTAAAACCTCTGAAAAATTTAGCCTACAGCCTATTTTGCTAAGTTCCTGCCCCAAGCTCTGGAAATCGTTCTGCACAGAGAGTACATCTTTTTGGGACAGATCGTTAGTGCCAAGATGTACAATAGCCTCCACATCACAGTCCTTGCTGGTATTCTTAATTATTTTAGAAATACGCTTCTTATCCCTACTGGCAGTAGCACCTGGAAGACATCTGACCTCTTTCGAAACCTCTGTGTCCTTTCCTAAATTTACATCCCTTATAATTAAATCACCAACCAGAAGGCTTCTCTTTTTGGATGCCTTTCTGTTCTTGCATGACTGGTATGTTATATCTGATTCACACTTCTCCCTGTCGGAAACAAGTTCTTCATCTCGGTCCACGATCCCCTGCTTATTTGAGTTATCATCACAAATACCTTTACCTGTCTCCTTAATTTCCCTATTAAGGTCAGCAAGGGCATTGTATCTGTTGTGCAGGGACACAGCAAAAGCTTTGTGTTTATGGTTCACAGCTCTCATCCTGCCAGATCCCACAGTTGTCCACACTGCCCTTCTCCTGCAGGATCTTTGTAGTAGAGGGGGGCTGATAGCGCGGAGGCTCATTAGAGTAGTGGGACTGAACTGGACACCTAATTTCTGCCTGAAGAGCTCAGATTACAGACCCTAGATAGATAATCTGTCCTTGTAGACTAGTGATTTGTTTACAGATAGGACAGTTTCCAAGTTTGAAGAGGGTACTGCGAAAAACAGCTGCAAAGCAAGTGTTGCACTGTTCTAAGCCAGACATTCTTAGATACAAGGAATCTCAGACACACTTGCCCTGAATATACCACTGCTGTTTATGATTTTTAGTTATATGATTTGCGCGCCTAATGGCGCGCAGGCCACTAATTTTGCCCTCCCCCCTTCTTTTCACTCACAGTTGTAAAATTCCAAGCAAGCAGTTCCAAGTAAAATTCCAAGTAAGCAAGTAATTCCAAGCAAGCAGTTCCAAGTAAAATTCCAAGCAAGCAAGTAATTCCAAGCAAGCAGTTTCCAGCAAACCCTGGGGAGTTAAATGCAATGAAGTATCCAATCAGTAGGCCTTTGCTAATTTTGCCCTCCCCCCTTCTTTTCATTCACAGTTGTAAATCACACAGATGTATTGGTTGAATTTGTGCAACATTGCTTGGCCTATTTTTGAGCCTATCAACATATTATAGAGAAGAAGCGTTGTTCTTACCTGAACGCCTTTTCTCTGCATGGGGGGATGGAGAATCCACCTATGGGTATTCACTGCCTCCTGCCCAATAGCAGACTAGGTCCGAAATTTAGCCCCGCCTCCTGGCTTCCTTCCCCAGTTTTTGACAGGCGAAGCCCCTCATCAGTTCGGACCGTGTAGCTCCATTTCAGTATCCTCTAAGAGAAAACTCCTGCCTAGACCAGTTAGAGGAGGGTGTGGATTCTCCATCCCCCCATGCAGAGAAAAGGCGTTCAGGTAAGAACGCTTCTTCTCCTGCATGGGTGGATTCCGAATCCACCTATGGGACGTACCCAAGCCCTCATGAGTCCCCCTGGGTGGGGGTCTAGGCTATCTCTTACTAGGACTCTACTATCTGCTGCAGGGACCTTCTGCCAAACGAACCCTCAGCTGCAGCAAATTGATCAATCTTGTAATTTCTAACAAAGGAGGACGGAGAGGCCCACGTGGCCGCTCTGCAAATTTCCTCCAGTGGCGCCTGGGTGCACCAAGCTGCCGATGTGGCCGCGCTCCTTGTGGAGTGCGCCGTGATGTTGGTTGGTACCTGCAGGTCCAATGATTCATAAGCCCTAGCTATGCAAGCCCTGATCCACCTCCCAATGGTCGAGGAGGATACCTTCCGACCCTTGGAAGAAGGGTGATAGGACACGAATAGGGCCTCAGATCTCCTGAAAGTTGCTGTTCTATCTACGTAGTGACGCAGAGCCCTGCGCACGTCCAATGTGTGCCACTGTCTCTCCAGACGGTGCGTGGGATTTGGACAGAAATCCGGAAGAACCAGTTCCTGTGACCTGTGGAACCATGTGTTGACCTTAGGTATGAAGGTTGGATCCAGCCACAGAATTACCCTGCCCTCTGCGAATGTGATCAGGTCCGGCCGGACCGAGAGAGCCCCCAACTCCGAAATCCTCCTTATCGAGGTGATCGCCACAAGGAAGGCCACCTTCAGTGTCAGGAAACGGAGTGAACTGGTTCCCAGTGGTTCAAAGGGGGCCTCAGTCAGCGCTTGTAGCACCTTGTTTAGGTCCCAAGACGGGAAGCGGTGGACTACGGGAGGCCGCCTTGTGGCGGCCTCTTTTAGGAAGGCACTCACCGCTGGGTGTTGTGACAGGGTTCCTTGGTCCTCGCAGACCAGGACCGTTTGAAGGGCTGCTACCTGTCTACGGATGGTGTTGGTCGCTAGACCCCTGCTCATGCCATCCCACAGATACTGGAGGATGACGGGAATGGTGACTGACAGGGGGTTTAGGCCCTGCCTACTGCACCAGGAGGAGAAATTCCTCCAGGTGGCGTCTATATCCTATTGGTGGAGGGTCGATGGGCGTCCTGGATGACCGAAATGACCTCCTCTGAGAATGCCTGCCTACTCAGACCCTCCCGCTCAAGTGCCAGGCGGCTAGTTGGAGCCATTGTGGGTCTGGGTGTTGGAGTTTCCCTTGGCTCAGGGATACCTGGCTCGGAAGGAGTTTCCACACTGGCGAGATCGATAGGTCTACCAGGTCTGCGAACCATGGACGTCTCGGCCAGTGTGGAGCAATTAGGATCACTTCCGCCTGCTCTAGAATCAGTTTGCGGATTGTTGCCTGTATTAGTGTTGTGATAAATGTCCATTTCTCCTTTAAGAAATCCTTCTCTGCCTGGATGGGCTTCTCTCTCCCTCCCTTACAGGCTGTCAGCTGATAGCTGTACTAAGGGGGTGGAGGAGAAAGCAGGGAAGAGTTTCGTTTCTTGAAAAAGACGTCATGCTTTCAAAGTGTATGTTTTAACTATCTGTGTAATGTAATTGGCTGTAAATCAGTAGGGTGACAATTTGTGGGAGAGACCTTTGATGTGCAATAAAAGTTGAGGCCGGGCTTCGGCCGGGGCTTCCATCCCGACAGAAACTCAAGTCTCTGTCATTAATCATGGTTGCCGGGACGCCACGAACACACTCACGAACACACAAGTTATGACAGGTGGTGACCCTCGACGTGATAACCCTGAGAGGTTATACGTCCCTGGACCCTCATACTTACCGCCCGGATGTGGCCAAGCGCGCTTCATCAGTTCATCGCTGGACGAGGACTGATCCCTCGTAAGTATGTGGGGATATCTCTCAAAAAGGCAAGACTAAGCTCACAGAGATAACCAGGAAGAATTATGTTCGTTTTACAGCTCAGAAGCTGACAGAAGGAGATTTAAGATCTCTCCTTGAATTTATTTGGAAACACATTCCTTTCTACCCAGAGGCAGGCTGCCTTAAAGTTGAAACTTGGAGGAGAGTGGAGGAGTTGTTACAAAAATTCTAGGGCCCCTGCTTCTATTTTAACATCTTGCAGAGTAGTGTTAAAAGCTTTGGAGACACAGGGGCAGCTCCTACTAAAAATATTACTGAATCCATTGAATTATAATGAAGTTCAACTTCTTCTCCCTGCCAGTGAAACTCCAGTAACAATTAAAGATCACAGCAAGGTTTTTCCTAGCAATGTTGAGTTGTGTGATCCTCCAGCTCTGACCAAAACAAGTAATTTTATTCAGGAAACGTTACAGAATGATTATGAAATAGGTGAATTGAATGTGGAGGAAATGACAATTTTATACCCTGTAACTGTGGGCATGGATGCAGAAATTGATAATGGGTTTGCTCACAAAATGATTCCAGCAGATTGGAAGGCATTAATGCAAATGATTTTAACACCTGCGCAGTATGCAGTTTGGGACTCCCAGTATTGTATTCAAGGTATTCAGAGAGGCACTGCTCAATTAGTGCCAGACCAAATTTATGGCTCTGGACAGTTCACTGCTGTTGGACAACAGCCAGATGCAGCTATAACATGGTGTAATTTTACAGGCTTTTTTTGCGGCTTTAAAGGTTCTTTAAAAGTGGAAAATTTGGCAAAAGTTTTACTCAAATTAAACAGGGAACTACTGAGCCCTATGATGAATTTATAAATAGACTAAAAGATAGTATTGATAAAGAAATTGCTAATGAATTAACTACAAAAGAGATTTTGATGAAATTGGCTGTTGAAAATGCTAATGCAGACTGCAAAAGAGTTCTGCAACCCTTAATTGGCACTGGTCAAAAGACACTTGCACCTACATTGGTTCAACTACAACAATATTTAGGAAATATTAATTGGTTAAGGCCATATATAGGTCTTTCCACCTTGACCCTTTCTCCCTTATTCATGGCATTAAAAGGCCTCAAAAATCCCACAGACGTTGTGACATTGACCTCCGACCAGCTATTGGTCGTTGAGAAAGTCCAAACAGCCCTCAACACCCAGTGGACTGATTGGTGTGTTGACAATCACCCTGTGCATTTGAATGGGATTTTTGATCGACCACCCACAGTGGCAATTACTCAATCTAATATGCCTTCAAGAAATTGTTTTCACTCCAGCTATGACTTTGGCTGAAATTACACATCGTGGCCACACGATGGCGCCAGATTTTTGGAATTCAATTTGCAATTATTTTTATCCTATTTTCCTTAAAATTGTGGGAAACTTTGATTCAAAATAATTTGGTTTTGCAATTATTGATTGGTGATTGGCCTGGTCAGTTTTTTTTTTTGTCATTTTTCAACAGATCCATGATTTTTGGCCATAAAAAATTTACCTTTTGCTTATATCTCTCCTAGTTTGGATGAGACTTTGTTGACACTATTTTTGACATTGCAAAAATCTATTGAGACAAGATATTGTCCTTATTTTATTGCACATATCCGAAGTCATCAAAATTTTCCAGGAATTCTCAGTGAAGGGAATTCCCAGACGGATATGGCAACACACACGTTATGACTATGCAACAACTTACTCCCTGGGATAGTCATAGCGATTTTCATCAAAACGCCAAGGCTTTGGCTAAACAATTTGGCATAACCCCCAGGGAGGCAACAGCTATCATTCAACAGTGCCCCAGTTGCTCACAACAAGGACTGTCTATTCCAATGGGTGTGAATCCCCATGGACTTGAGGCATGTCAAATTGGCAAATGGACGTTACTCAATATGCATCTTTTAGTCCATGGAAATATATACATGTGACTATTGATACATATTCTGGGTTCATCCTTGCTACTCCACAGCGTGGAGAGGCAACTAAACATGTCATCAATCATTGTATTCGAACTTTTAGCACTCTGGGTACTCCTAAAGAATTAAAAACTGATAATGGATCCGCATATTGTAGTCATGGCTTTGCTCAGTTCTGCAATCGGTGGGACATTATTCATAAATTCGGCATTCCTTACAATTCACAGGGGCAAAAAGTAGTGGAATGGGCCAACTCCACTCTTAAGCACATGCTTGACAAATTAAAAATGAAAAATGGGGAAAATACCCCCGGACTACCTGGAGTGCAAAATCATCTTAATTTGGCTTTATATACTCTCAATTTTCTAAACCACCTGGCACAACACCTAATACAGCTGCGAGCAGGCATTTTTCTCCCCTTCCAGATGCAGCAACCACGGTTCGACTGCTAGTTTGGTATCGTAAACTACCAGACCCCCAGTGGAAAGGACCAGCTGAACTTATTACCTGGGGTCGTGGATATGCTGCGGTGCAACATGAAGGCAATACGATATGGGTTCCTGGCCACAATATTCGCCCTTACAGTGTATAGCCAAAAGATTGCAAACACTCTGGTGAGCCCAAAGTGGATGGACAATGAATTTTGGAAGGACAATAAAAAGTTAGTGCCTTAACAAACCGTACTGAGCTTGTGTAAATTTAACATTTTTCACCCATATTCTTTTCCAAGTTTCCATCATAATTGGGTGGCCGAAGTTACCTTCCCATTTAATCATACAGTCTTTAATTAATTCAGTTCCAGAATCAATTTCAATTAAAGCATCATATATTCTTTTAATATGCATCTTTCTTTGATCTCTAATTTGTATAATTAATTTTTCATCATCCTTTAAAGAAAAACCCATCTTGACATCTTTTTGCCATCTGGCTTGAAGTTGTGCATGATAAAACCAATTATGAGCTATACCTTCCTCCCTTAATTTATCTAATGATATCAGTTCTATGCTATTCCCTTCTTTATTTAAAAGTTTATCATAGGGCACCACGTCTTGAATTTGTTGTATACCTATACTCTGTATTGCGTGTCTGGGAACTGTCCATAAAGGAATTTTACCATTTAACTTATAATAATACTTTTTCCAGACTCGCAAGACAGAAATATCAGTTGAAAGAATTAGATTTGATATATAGTTAAATAGTTTAATATAGTAGTTTAGTGAGGTTTCTTGTGTTTTTACCCTGTATTCATTCTGGGAAGTCGGGGGGGGGGAGGGGGGAGGGAGATAATATATGTTAGCTTATGTTTCTCAACTGTAGTTGGGGACTTAGGGATTAGATAACTTTTGTAGGATGCTCGGTAGAATTGTAGCTAGTGTTTTGGATGGCGAGGAGGAGGAGCGAAAATACAAGAGGAGTGGGCTGGTGGAGGGTGTTCTGGAGGGGGGTTCCGAGCAGTTCTTTGTATTGTTTATTTTTATTATGTAATTTGTTTGTTTTCAGTTGAGTTAATAGGTTACTATGTTATAATTGTTAAAAGTTTTTTATAAAAAATTTTAATAAAAAAATTATTAAAAAAAAAAAAAAAAAAAAAAAAAAAACAAACCATACTGACTGCTGGATGCGTATGATGTCACCATCGGATGCCAGTCAAGGACTTTTTTTTTAGTTGGACTTTCTTTGAACAACACTGGAGCCAGCGAAAGTTTTGTACATATTAATGAGGCAGTACATTATACGCTGCCACTTAGGTTTTATTATGTAGATTTTGTATTAGTGTGTTTTAATTTTTCTAAGGGAATTATTCTTTTAAGTATATATCTCTCTTGTAATATCACCTTTAATATGCCTGATCATTGTGATCAAAGTAATAACAAAGTGTATGCAAAATGTGAGGATGGAGAGTACAATGCAAGTGTATTGGGTTTGTAGCTATTTGAATGGCACACGGAATTGGACTGCAGCCAATGACAGTGATGGCCGTTGAAATGCTTAATGAAGAACAAGGACAAATCCCTCCACCAATATCCGGAGATCATAAGCATTGGGGATATTTGGAATGCATTCTGGTTTTGGTTACAAAATTTTCAATGGTTAAGAAATTTGATAAGTATTATTTTGTATTGTTATATTATTCCATTGTGGATGCTTTTATATACAATGTTTGCCTGATATTTTTACTATGATGAAATCTTTTATACCAAAGAAAAAATTGTCTCAACAAGTGAACATTAGTCAACAAGGATTCGAGCGGATGCCAATGGATAAACAGCCACCTCAGTTGGATGAAATCGAATACATGGACTGAAAGCCTTTGCTTCTAAACAAAAACAAAAAAGGATGAGATGTTGTGATAAATGTCCATTTCTCCTTTAAAAAATCCTTCTCTGCCTGGATGGGCTTCTCTCTCCCTCCCTTACAGGCTGTCAGCTGATAGCTGTACTAAGGGGGTGGAGGAGAAAGCAGGGAAGAGTTTCGTTTCTTGAAAAAGACGTCATGCTTTCAAAGTGTATGTTTTAACTATCTGTGTAATGTAATTGGCTGTAAATCAGTAGGGTGACAATTTGTGGGAGAGACCTTTGATGTGCAATAAAAGTTGAGGCCGGGCTTCGGCCGGGGCTTCCATCCCGACAGAAACTCAAGTCTCTGTCATTAATCATGGTTGCCGGGACGCCACGAACACACTCACGAACACACAAGTTATGACAATTAGGGGTGGAGGAGGGAGGGCGTACAGGAGCCCTTGTGGCCACCTGCATCTGAGCGTGTCTGTCCCTTCCGCTCCCCGGGTCTGGAAACTGGAAAAGAAGCGTAGAGTTTGAGTGTTTGCTGGAGACGCGAAGAGGTCCAGGCAGGGCCGGCCGAACCTGTCCGAGATTGCCTCGAACAGTTCCAGGTCCAGCCTCCACTCCGCGTGGTCTACCGTGGCCCTGCTGAGGGAGTCCGCCTACTGGTTTGCCTCCCCCGATATGTGTTCTGCCCTGAGTGAGGCCAGGTGCTGCTCTGCCCACAGGCCCAGCGCCCGGGCCTCCTTCATGAGGGCCGCCGACCTGGTCCCGCCCTGCTTGTTCACGTGCGCCTTTGCTGTTACATTGTCCGTCAGGACCAGCACGTGACTCCCTGCTAGGTGGGATGAAAACTGCAGCAGGGCCAGGTGGATGGCTCTCAGCTCGAGCCAGTTGATCTTGTGGCGTAGGTCCCCTGGGCTCCACCTCCCCTGGGCTATCCTGTCCGTGGAATGGGCCCCCCACCCGAACAGGCTTGCGTCGGTCGTGACTGTGATCCTTTCGGGTTCCCTGAGTGGAGTGCCCCTGCTTAAGGCGTCTGACCTCCACCATCTGAGGGATGCTATGACCTGGGGAGTGACCCTGACTCTCCTGAGCGAAGCGCTCTGGTTCCGCCTCTGGTAGGGAAGCAGGAGCCATTGGAGACTTCTGGAGTGGAGCCTTGCCCACGGAACGATCCCCAGGCATGATATCATCTTCCCCAGGAGCTGGGACAGTTGTACTACGGAGACCACCTTCCTCCGTGTTACCAGAATCTCTAGTTTTTGTAAACTCTCCCGCCGCTCCTGTGACAGATACACCATGCCCTGTTCCGAATCTATGATGGCCCCTAGGTGGAGGAGTCTCCTCGAAGGCGTGAGCTGGCTTTTCTTGTGGTTTACTGAGAACTCGTGCGACTGGAGGATGTCTATGGTGGTCTGAACATCCGCCACTGCTGCCCTGTGTGAACCTGACAGAATCAGAATGTCGTCCAAGTAACATTGGACTCTTACCGGTATCATGCGTAGATGAGCTCCCAGAGCCGCCAGGATCTTCGTGAACACTCGGGGCGCTGAGGAGAGGCCGAATGGTAGGGCCCTGTACTGGAAGTGTCGTCCCCTGTAACAAAATCTGAGAAACCTTCTGTGGTCCCTCCTTATTGGAATATGTAGGTAGGCCTCCGTGAGGTCTATGGATGACATCAGGTCCCCTTTCCTGATGCCTGCTAGTATGGATCTGAGAGACTGCATTTTGAATTTCCTGTATACTACGTAGTTGTTGAGACGTTTTAGGTCGAGTATGGCTCTCCAATCCCCGGACGACTTTGGCACCAGGAAGAGAATGGAGTAGAATCCCTGTCCCTCCTGTTCCGGAGGAACCAGCTCTATTGCTCTTATCTCCTCCAGGTGTTCTATAGCCTGATCTAGCAGACCCGCCTTGGCCCTGTTGCGTGACAACGGGCACTTTATGAAGTGGTTGGGTGGGGTGGAATAGAATTCTATTGTTAGACCCTGGGCCACCGTCTCCCTGACCCAGGCATCCGTCGTGGTCGTCTGCCATGCTTCGCTGAACAGCGCCAGACGACCCCCGATGGGACTGCTCCAGGGGTCAGTTGGAGCGTCTGTAGGGCCGGCCTCCCCCCCTTGAAGGGACGCTTGGAAGGTTGGCCCCTGCCGGAGGCTGGACGGTCCTGGCCGCGCTCCTGTCTGTATGAGAAGGAACGCGGAGTTCTGGGCCCTTCCCGAGACCGTCCTCCCTGAAAGGGCTGTCTCCATTCCCCGCTCCCGCTCTGGAGGGGAGCCTGTCTGCGGAACTCCTGACCTGCCCTATCCGCCTTTTTTGAAGGGTGTGCTAAGACCTTCCTCTTGGTCTTATCCTCGATCACGTAAGGATCCAGGATCGCTCCAAAAAGCTTTGATCCTGAATACTTAGCTGTGGCGAGGCGCCACTTTGACTTGAGATCCACCTTCCAGTTCTTAAGCCATGTGAGTCTCCTGACTGCCACCATACCTGCAATCGCTCTGGCCGCGTATCGTGAAGCGGCCAGTGTGGCGTCGGCCATGAACTCCGCTGTCATGCGCAGCTTGGTCAGTGTCTGCTGTATGCGTACCTGCTCTGGAGGGACGCTCGCCTGCAGCTCCCGCAGCCACCTGATCGTAGCCCTGGAAAAGACAGATGCAGTGGACGAGGCCCTAATGGCCCAGGCGGAAGAGTGGTGTACTCTGCGGAGGGAGAGTTCTACTTTCTTCTCCTCTGCCCTCATCGCCTCTGAGATGTCACCAGGAATGGCTGAGGAGGAAAAGAGAGAGATTAGTGGCTCATCTACCTGTGGCAGCTCTATGAGGGATGCCAGGGAGCTGCACACATTAAACAACTTCTTTTCAATGCTGTTTGGTGAAGGGATAGCATTTAGGTTGGTCCACTGAGACTGGACCGAAGACCTAAAGACCTTTGTGCACGGTACCTGTATTACCTCTGATACCGGTGAGTATAGCAGTGGGTCCTTGGCGTCCTCCTCCTCCGAGGACGGCGGTCTGACCTCCTTGGTCTTGGTTGGCAGATCGAGTACGGAGCATATTTTTGGCAAGAGGGAGTGGAACAAGGTGTGATCAAACAGACCTGAAACCTGGCTTGTCTGATGATCTGTCTCCTCATTCTCTGACAACGGGGCTCCCTCGTCATCCCACTCCTCCAGCTCCTCGTCTGCCACCTGTGAGGAAGTCTCAGACCCGTCTGAGTCCTGGAACACTACCTTCCCCCTCCGGGGGTTGCCTCTCCGGGAAGTGTGGGCCCTCCGGGGAGGGGACTCACTCCTGGGAGGCCTGAGGTGCTCTAGGGCTTCCTGCAAGATAGAATGAAGCTGAGAAGACCACTTACCCGACCTGGTTCTTTTCCTACCTCTGCGCCCAGCCTCCTCCTGGCTGGTCGTGGGTTCGGAGTGTGCTGGAGATGATGGCACCGATATTGGAGACCGTTCTCCTTCCGTCTCACCTCTGGGGAGCCATTCCCTGAACCCCTGCTCCGTGCTTCCCGAAGACCCGAAGGGGCTGGGAGTCTCCGTAGGGAACAGATCTGCTCTCTCCGTTCCACTGGCCCTGAGCTTCTGGGCCTTGGCGAATTCTTTCTCCAAGGCCTGATGTCTCCTTATGGCCTGCCGCTCAGCTGACTTTGAAGGCTCAGTTAGGTGTTTGGTTTTGGCCTTCTTCTTGCCCCCCCTTGTTCCTCTGGTCGACGCGGGGGCGACGGAGGGGGCGCTGAGCCTTGGGCCGGGGTGCCCTCAGCCATGGCCATGCTCCTACTAGGACTGTGTCCTGGTAGCTGGCTGGGGTGGCTGACGTCGGTAACGCTACAGGGAGCTCTTCCCTGACCTGCGCGACGGTAGCTTGGAGGGAAAGCGGCCCGCAGTTTCCCAAATGAGGGGCTTCCTGCCTGGGCCTCCCTAATTCCACTGGTGCTGCCCGGTGTTGCTGCTGTTGGGACTGCACGACACCCGCACTTCACGCTTCTGGCCTCGGCTGCCCGGTCAACTGCCGCGGCCCTGCGGCTCCAGCAATTGTTGCTCTCCGGCCGGCTGCCTGGACCTAGTCCCCAGTAAGGGAAACAAAGGAGCTTGGTGCGCCCGCCTTTCGAAAGGTGGTGCTTCGCGCCCTGGCAAAAGGCTCCAATCAGGCGGCGCGGACGGCTGGGACCACCCCCTGTCCAATATGGCAATTTGCGCCAGAGGCTGGGACCTCCCCTTAATCAAAATGGCCGCCGTGCCAATTTTTTGGTCGGAGCTCAGCGCTCTCGGCCACGCGGTGCCTGGACTTAGAAGGCTCCGGTCTACCCGCCCCGATTTGAAGCGGCTCCGTCTACCACCGCCGGCCCCAAGGGTCCAGCGACCTCCTCCCCCGTCCCGAGATCCCCACTTGCGGTTGGTAGGGGCGGTCCTCCTCCCTTGCTGCGTCGATCGACCGAGGCTTCGACCTTCTTTCGACGACTGCGGGGTCTCGGACGCTGTCCGGAGGTCGTCCGGGAGTCCGGGGATATCTCTCCCCGCGTCTCCCGTTCCCCCGAGGCCCTAGGCCTGGCCGGCCTCCCCGGCGATCTCGGCGACGAGGAGGAAGGCTCCGAAAGGAGCCCGACGAAAAACAGGTAATTTCCAAAAAACAAAAACAACTTCTAAATTTCGTATGTCCAATAGCTGAAAACTAAACTACTAAGGCAACTAAAATTAAGGTTTACCAGTCCTTTTCCCGAAAAAAAAAAACTCTATTTCCCTGGAGCTACCGAGAGGAGCTGTTCTTGGGCTTCAGACTAGGAAAAAACTGGGGAAGGAAGCCAGGAGGCGGGGCTAAATTTCGGACCTAGTCTGCTATTGGGCAGGAGGCAGTGAATACCCATAGGTGGATTCGGAATCCACCCATGCAGGAGAATGAATGTGCTCATACATCAAGATAACACAATATTTAATCCCTTATAATTTATAGGCTAGATAGTGACATCTCAAACAGATCTGACATATATGATGAATATACTTCCCACTTTTTGCTTCATCCTAGGAGTTCATTTGAAACTGAATGACTGCATGGAATATTGTATGGATATCTGAACAACCACTAAATATATTAATGGGCAGTTCTAATCGGTAAAATGTTCAAAACATGCTATTTAAAACTATGAATTAATAATAAAAAACACAACAAAACATAGCTTCTTAATATTATATAAAATTAACTACAGTATCTCACTTCAGTCAAGTTGAGGATAATTGCTTCTTTTGCTTATTGAGAGGTTGCAAAAAATATCAGAAGGCTTCAAAACACAAGTTTTTAAAAGTAAAGTCAAAAAGCTTTGTTTTAATGTCTGCATATTGGTTAATGTGATCCTTTTTGAAGATAAAACTTCTCTAAAATATCGAAAAAGACAGAAATAATAATGATGGGTCAATTGAGAAATTGTGGGTGGCAATACAGCACTTAAAAGTGCATGAAGTCTGTAGAGGTTTCATTCGGTAAATGATTTGCTGATTCAGTACTCTCTCAATCCACTTGTATTATTAAAGTCTACTGTTCTAACATTTGAATACACAATGATTCTATGAAAGGGGGTGGAACCAAGATGGTGGACAGGCAGCAAAGGCTGTAAAGAGCTCCTCCAAAAGCAAAAGTTTTATTATTATTATTTTCTCTTATTTTTATTTTAACCTTTAATTTTTAACTTTTAACTTTTAATCTCTTTTAACATTGCATTTTAACCTACCTATTTTTATCCTATTTTAACCTAGTTTTAACCCTTTTTAACCTATTTTAAACCCTTTTTAAACCTGGTTTGACCTTTTTATAATAGTCAAAGACTTTTTATAAAGTATATATACCAGAGAGTCCAGTATATATTGGAATCAGAAGCCACCGGAAGAGGACAGAGTCATGGGTAAAAGAAGGAAACGTCATGGCACCAGCCCGGGATCTCTCCTACCAGCGAAGAATGCAAAACAACCAAAAATTGAGGAGCACTTTGTTGGCAAGAGACTTGTAAGTAAAACTATTTCCCCCCCCCCTCCATTTCCAACAAGCCAGAGAGCCTAGAACGGGACCTGCAAAGAGATCTGACTAAACAGCAGTTACGGGGGGGGGAGCAAAATGACAGCCAGCTATTTTCACAAATAACGAGTCTAGATACAACCGGCATGGAGCCTAAGATAAAGACTAAGAAGGCTGACAACAACAATCTAACTCAAAGTGAGGAGTGCTTACTGTGGGAGAATACAACAGAGTTTATGGCAAAGCAATGTCTTCTCACAGCACAAACTGTAGTTTCAATATTTGAACAGCTAATAACCATTCAACATGATATAGAGACACTGAAAGATATAGCTGTTCTGATCCAGGCGCAGTATTGGACTACAGGCACTTCCACTGAAGTCTTTGCAGCAGACATGGGTAGATCGAGCAATCAGGAGAAGGAAGAAAGAGGGGAGGAAAATGAGCACAGATCCTGGGAGACAGATAAAGAGCCTGCTAGAAGGTGGCAGCCCACTCGGAAAAACAGTCCTTCTCCAGCTAAGGCAACAAGAGGAGGAAGCATCAATAGAGAAATTTCATGGGAAGACAATAAAGCATCCCATTTACAATTACATCAATCACATCAACCACAATCACATCAACCACACATCAGGTGGTGCTGAGAATCCACATGAACAGGATTAATCATGGTCGCTGGAACTCCAAGCATGCTATACTAAATTCCCTAAGCCAGCTTCTGCACTGTCATTGGGGGCAGATTGATTTACATACTGTGGAGTGGCTCCCTGAGCCCCCTAACTGGAAGCGGATATTTCTCTCCTTCAAACAGCCCACCATACCACTGATGCTATTTAAGATGAAGGCTTATTTAGCCTCCTTTCAAATCTCTCCCATCTGAGTTTTCCACGAGGAAAGAGTTAAACCCTTAATTGTTAATAGGCGAGCTCCCAGGGTTGCTGTCTCTTCCACATCCTCAACCCAGAGAAAGGGAGAGGGAGAAAGTGGGAGTAAGCCAGCACTTACAGAAGATGTACTTAATAGCACAGAAACTGGGCTCATTAATGCCTTTGGTGCTCTCCCAAGGAGTGAACAAGATAATATACTATTTGTTGTGAGTGTCTCTGGCCAGGCTAGATACTTGTCCGATGATGATTATGACTCAGCACCGGCAGGCCCTTCTGGGTGTGTTCTCCTCCCGGCAGCTGAGCCAGATACCACGGAGATTGGTATGCATGCTGAGTCAGAGGAGGATGACTCAGATGTGGGCCAGGAAACTAATTGGCTCGATCCACGATACCGACGGGCTGATAGGCGTAGGGGTCGGTTGGGTGGACGACGAACGTGACCTGGGAGGCTATATTAACAGGGAAACGGAAGCCTCTGTTTTAGTCACGAGCAACGTGCTCAAGAAGAGACCTGAGAGATTTCACAGTGAGTTGATAACTGGTGTTCTTAGTGTGCTTGTGTAAACTGTTAAATAAAGCCGTGTGTTTTGAACTGACTTCGTGTGCACTCTTAACGACCTCGTTAAGGGGATTCTTGGCAGCTGAGAGGGGCTAGACAGAACAACTATTCAAGTTAGAAAATCTAAAGAAATCCTTATTGGTCACAATTGATACAGCTGAACCGCTTATTGATTTGGTTTCCCCTATAATTGAGCCTCTTACTCCCCCCCCCCACGGGGCATCAGTTTGCAAGAATATGAGTGCATGGAAAGCAGAAGCCAAGATACACAATAGAGGCCCTAAAAGAGAAGGAGATGCTAGCTTCCTTACATGACTTTCCGATGATACCTTCTGCAACATATCAATTTCTCAAGAGTGGGCCCCTGTCAGTGCCATCATTGCAAAGCCGAATGGAGCATGACCTAATAATCCCCTGCTCTACACCTAGTAAAGAGGTTCCAGGATGGCAAGCCTTGTTAGCCGGTGCTAAATCTTCATACCTCAATCAAATTTCCCAGGAGTCTACACAGAATTTTGATGGGGCTCCCCTCCATTTAGAGAAGGCCAATTTCATGCAGGATCAAACCTCAAGCCATTGCAACAACCCTACAACTTCCCTTTGTATAAAGCAAATCTCCTGACGAACTGCAAAAGATGACCCCCTCTCCATTATAACCTGGAATATAGCGGGTTAGTCTGTGCCATCAAAAGACCAACATTTTTTGGACTATATATCACAATTTGACATTCTCTTTTTACAGGAAACCTGGGCCCCTACAGAAATACAGCTAGATGGTTACTGGGGTAACTGTATCCCAGCAGTTCCACGTAAGGTGGGTGGGAGAGCTAAAGGGGGCATTGTGACATTAGTGAATACATCTTTGCATTTTAAATGTATACCATTGTCACCTCTTCAGCCATGGGTTGTGACTACCCTACTTTTATTTAAACAGCTGGAGATCTTGCTTTTCAATATCTATATTCCCCCATTCAACAAAAATAATCTCATCAATAAGATCTGGGAGGATATAGAAGATTTTATCCTGGGCTGCTTGGATAAATATCCCACAGCAGCAATAATTATTGGGGGGGACTTAAACGCTAGGATGGGCCCAAATGATCAAGAGTTATTTAATCAATTTAATCTCCATTATGATGAGAATGTACCAGGAGAACCCCTGCTTGCCAGACAATTTAAAGACACCAAGGCAAATCGGGCAGATCTGTGTGTAAGACAGATGACTGTACGCTTGGACCTTTGTATCCTTAATGGCGCCACATGGGATGACTACCCAGCAGATTATACCTATCGGGGAGCAGGAAGAACATCCACAGTTGATTATTGGATAACATCATATGGCCTCCTGAAGTTCCTGCAGAAGATGGAGGTAGACTCGCGACTGGAAAGCGATCACGATCCACTAATCCTTACTTTTACATTACACCAGAAACTGCTAAGGGCTGGCTCAACCTATCTACCTAGGTTAGAGAACCAAAATACCTAGATAAAAATTAAATGGTCAGAGAAAAATGCAAAGGAAGTTACTGAATGGATATTAGCCCCAGAAACCATAGAATTAATTACATGCATCTCTTTTAAGGAATAAGTTTGAAGGATCATACTTAGAGGGGTTTGAAACTTTAATTTTAAATTTGAAATCGGTTCTCATTAATAGAATATTAGTTCACCCCAAAAAGCCGGTTTTAAAGAATAAAAGATGGTTTGATACGGATTGTGTGCAACTAAAAAAAGTATATAACAAGGAATACAGAAAAAGTAAAAATGCCCCTTCTGAGGATCACATTCACTGCTTAAAGCAGTTGAAGGCACAATATAAGACCCTTCTAAAAGAAAAGAAAAGGGCAGCTCTGAAGGAGTCTTGGCATAGACTAATTGCATCAGTCAATTAATGTCCCTTTTTTGGCACATTACCAGAGGATTGGGGAAAGGGCCCCAATTTTAGCATCTCTGTTTACTTTTATAGATAGAACAGGTCATATGCCAAGAGATTGGGGATTAGCAATTATCATACCAATCTATAAAAAAGGTAGTAGAAATTACCCCGGAAATTATAGACCCATTAGTCTTCTGAGTGTTATTAGTAAAATGTATGCCAAACATCTAAATTATAAACTTCAGGATTGGCTAATTTCGGGGGGGATAATTAAAGATAAACAAGCCGGTTTTAGAGAAGGAAGATCAACAGTGGATCATATCTTGGTACTTCACCATCTAGTACAAAAATACACACATTAAAAAAAATCCTCTCTGTTTGTGGCCTTCCTAGATTTTAAACAGGCCTTCGACTCAATATCTAGGAACACCCTATGGGAGAAATTAGAAGGCACTACTATTGATAAACGCATCCTTTTCCTCATACAAAAATTTTATGCAAATTCCACCTTGAAAGTGAGATGTAATCCCCAAGGGACTTTAACCAGCTTAATAAGGGTACAAAAAGGGGTACAGCAGGGTTGCATCCTGTCTCCCGCCCTTTTTAACTTCTATATCAACCCCCTGATCGATCTCTTACCGAACCCCGATCTGCATCCGCCCAACCTAGCATATCGCAAAATCCCGATTCTTCTATATGCCGACGATGCGGTCATTATTTTGCAAACTCCTATAGGACTGAAGAGAGCCATTAGGGCAACACTTGGCTACTGCAGACAGAACAAGTTGATCCTTAACTTTGATAAATCAAAAATTTTAGTTTTTGCTAGAGACCCAGCCAATACTCCTGGAAAATAGAAGGACATAGTTTGGAACAGGTTAGAACATTTAGATACCTTGGGGTGGTCTTCCACTCGCAAGGGACATGGAAGGCACACCTGGATCACACATTGCAAGCAGCCAATAGGTCCTTAAATGCAATCAAACATTACTTTTACACAGGCGGAGGTCAATTAGTACCTGCTGCCTTAAAACTTTTTGAGGCCAAAACATTGGCGCAAATTCTATATGGGGCATAAACAGGAACCCTTGCAAAGAAAAACTTGCTGGAAACCATACAAACCAAATTCCTGCGAGCCATCTTAGCTGCAGCCAAAGGAACCCCAAATGCCCAATTAAGAATTGAGACAGGCATGCTCCAAATCCAGGTAAGAGCCTGGAAGATGATGATCATTCACTGGCTTAAAATGCATTTCTTTCCAGAGGGATTGTCCCCGTTAGTGCTGACTGACAACTTTCCTTCCCCCTGGAAGCAGGCGATAGATCATAAACTGGGCTCTTATGGGCTCTTTTCAATGTTCTTAATGTCCCTAGGCTTTGACCAAGCAAAGCAAGTAATATCCAATAGAATAAAGGACATGGAGTTCCAAGAAGAACTAAATAGGTTGCCTAGCCACAGTAGGGATAGAATCAAACAGGGTGTGTGGGAAGCGGCAAGATATTTGAATAATCTGACCTTCCCAAAACAAAGAATAGCTTTTTTCAGAGCCAGATTTAACATTCTTCCCTCAGCACTCCTACAGGGCAGGTATAAGAGAACACCAATAGCAGAACGGGTATGTATATGTGGTAAAGGAGAAGTCGAAGATATCTCACAGGTTTTATTGTACTGTGAGTTATACCAAGTTTATAGGACAGTGTATATTCTCCCTTTATTAGAGAGATTGCCAGGGAGGGCAGACAATTTTTATGTAGGCTTTCTCCTCCAAGACTCAAACTCTTCTATCACGCATGCAGTGGCAAAATACTGTGTTGCGGAAATGTCCACAAGAAAAAAATTGGTTACAGATTTATAGTCGTCAACTTGTGCCAATTTTTGGGAGATATCTCTAATTATGTTTGGAACATTATATTTACTCAGATATTAATCGGCTATCCATTCACGTAAATTAGGGAGTGACCCTAACATTTTGAGAATATGTATTTTCTTAACAGGGATGTTATTATTTACTATTAATGTTTGTACTATTTTTATTATTATTATTATTATTTAATATAGTGAGTACACAATTAGAACACAGTCCAGGCTTCCGGTTCCAGATCGTGGTGGACCCCTGAGAGGGTCGAAAAGTTGCTCTGGAGGAGCAATCACCATTGAGGAGGCTTCTTGGATGGCTGCAGAGGGGCCGACAGAGTAAAGATAGGTCAGTAAAATGGCCGATCATTTAGCTGCGCCGACCATAAGCCATACGATCATCTAAGGAAACAGATCCACCATAGAAGATTCAGTGAGATTTTTTTTTACCTCTATTTTGTTTTTTATTTTCCTGTGAAAGGCTTTTTTTTGGGACTCATTTCCCTTTTTGCTGAAGCGGCGTTTTAAATGGGGGAAGAAAAGCCAAAGAAAAAGACTAAATCTATTTTTGTTTTAATGGCTGATTTTATTTTTGGCTATTTGGGAGCCCCAAGGAAACTTCTTATTGAGATTTAACATGCCACGTATTTGGAGAATATTGTTTGTTTTTACTTTTTATGGTGTCCAAAAAGACTGAATATTTAATTAACTTTGATTACTCTTTGGGGGACATTTTCTGCTGAAACTACTTATTGCTTTTGCTATTTTCTTCTCTTGGAATTTGTACAAAAGAAAGAGACTAAGGAACTTGGGAGGAGATGGATATTGTTGTTTTTTTTACAAGAATTTTATTGTTTTTTTTAATTTTTACAACAAAATGCTCAACGCACACCATGGTGTTAGGGTAAACAATCATCCAAAAGCAAAACATTTATACATAATTCAATCAATACCTTTAGTATTCCCTCTCTTTCCCCTTAACTAACATAGTTTATTTAAGATAGTTCAATCTAGCTTAAATTTAGTCAACCTGTACCTGTTTCTAACACTTTAAAAAATTTATACAACCATAATCAAATTAACTTTAAATACAAACTCTATCAGTTCGGGTATTCCTTCCAAATATATTCTAGTACCTTAGTTTTTATTATAAATTTTATTTAATTCTTCTTCCACTAATATCCCTTAATTAAAATAAAGCATTAGTCAATCCTATATATATCTAATCTATCAACTAATCAATCTCTTTTAGCTAACAGACATAAAAATAGAATAAAAAGTAAAGAAATAAAAAAAATAAAAAAAATCAAATCTTAAACATAGTTCAGTTCATATCCAATTAAATTGTCGTAACTAATAACAATGATCTTATCAAGCAGAAATCATTTTATTAGATTAATTCAAGATTACATAATAATTTTCTTACAAGTGACCCTATAGTCCTAAACAAAAAAAGAAAAAGAAAAGAAAAAACACATTCTTAAAGCATTTAATATATATTTCATTATTCACTCCTTTTTTTTCTTACTTGTTACTCATAATCTTAATCCTAAAATCAAATCCATAAATCTGAATTTCCTTTAATCCATTATCTCACAATATCTCTTTTTTAGGTTAAAGTATTAATCTATCCTAAAGCTATATAAACCATCAATCAACTTTAAACTAACAAGATAACATCAAACTTTAAGATATTTCAATTCATTAATCATCAAACAAATAGATCATCAGTAATTTCCATATAGATAAATTTTATATCTTCCATTAATCCCATTTTTCTTACATCTAACTCATAATCTTGGTCCTTAAATCAGTCCATAATTCTAGATTGCCTTTAGTCCATTACTCAAAACTTTAACTTTCATTTTTTTAATCTTATTCTAGGTTTTTTCAAGTGCCAAGTAGGTTTCCATAGCAAAGCTTCCTTTCCAACAGATAGGTCTCTCTTTGTTGCTTGTAATATCTTTTGAATCAGTGAAAACCATCTTGACCTCTGAATTGGCCTTCTGATTTTTTTTTAGCATAAAGTCTCGTTGCTTTAAAGTTCCAAGTCCCAGTCTTTGCTTTTCCTGATTCTCAATGCCATAATTGAGTTGCATATAAGGCAAAGTCAATTTCTCTTTGTTCTCAGTTAAGTCCTCTTCTTGTAGAGTCTGTTTGATAGAAGAATCAGGTGCAATCTGAAAGTCAGTTTTAAAGTTTGAAGAAGATTCTGGCTCTTAGTTCTGTAGTAAACTCTTTCATTGTAACACATACAGTATTTCCTCTTTAGTCTCATAGATTTTTTCCAGAATAAGTTTACAGTTTAAATGTGAGTGCAGCTCCATTTTAGAAGAAAATTCAAACGTCCAGTTAACTTTCATATAAAGAAATCATCTCCTCTCCAGTTACAATATCACTTTTTAACCAGTAGATGTCCTCAGTAAGCTCAAAAAAATCCATTTTTTTTCCAAAAGTCATTTCATTTTCCATTTTTCTTTCTTTACTCAAAAAAAAAAACATAGGCTAATAATAAAGTTCTTTAAAAAAAATTCCAATACCCCCAAACGTACTTGTATTAAAAAAACAATGTAATTTTAAAAGCTTTATTCTATTCCTTTGTTCGCCTTTCTTCCCCAATGAGTAAAAGCTGTCTTTCCGAGGTAGGGAAATATTTCCAACACAGCTCTTACAGGCAAAAAAACAAAACAAAAAAGAAAACAAAGAGAGGGGAAAAAAGAAAAAAAAAGAAAGGTCTCACCCGGATTCACCACGGTGGGTCTGAAGCTTAGGTGTTCTTTGACTTGCGGTTTCTAGCGGCAGAGCGATCGGCCATTTTATTGGCCGATCTTCTTCTCCGTCGGCCCTCGGAGTTTCGTCTGGACAGCTGGAGGAGCTGCCACTCCTCCGCTGCCGGATCGCTGCCTCCTCGTCGGAAAGTTGCACCCTCCAGGGCGACTTTGGACCCACATAAGGCTCCGCCGACGGAGGGAAAACTAGTCAGCGAGGAGAGCAGTCTCCCCGCTCAACTAGCAATGCCGCGAGCCGGAACCGGAAGCCGAGATGGATATTGATTGATTGCTGGTAAATATAGTCTCCCTCCAAAAGATAATGTCTTCAAATATGATAAAAATGGAGGAAACTTGTTCAGATTCTATTTATAAATATATTTTGGATAAAATTTTGGAAAACATGGAGATGATAATTGCCTGCAGTAAGGAGATCTCTCTGCATCGACAAAGCAAAGCACAAGGTTTAAGTGAAACAGCAATTTATATTCAAGAGACTTGTTCTCAGTCCACTGAGATGGAAGAAGCAAATGTACAGTTGGATTACCAATTGATATTGGAAAAAAGTTTTGATATTAATGGACAAATGACCTATAATAAGGAAATGGAGGAGCTTACTTCAGAAGGACAAGCTGATTTGCAGACACCATTTGACTTTCCGATAGAGGAAAAACTATTGGAAGAAGAGCAAAATTTGATTAAAGAGGACTATATTAAAAGAATGATTTCAACTAAAGTTTATACAACTTTTAAAAAGATGGGAAATGATGTTCTGACACGAGTTATTCAGAATAGCTGTAACTCTTATATCAACCCAATAAAATGGACAATGGGAGACCTCTTGTTGCTGTGTACAGTGTGGCAGGAAAGAATGGGAGAGCTATCTGCGGAACTAGAGACTCGACTATGGAAACCTATTTGAAATAGGAAGAAATCCAGAATAAGATATAAATATTAAATTTGAGATGATAATTATGGATGGTAAAGGTTTTATAGTGACTCGAATTGTTTTGGATTTGGATTTTTTTAAAAGGGAGGCTATTATGAAATGATTTAGAATTTAATACTGAAATGTAGCAAGAATATGCGTCTTTTTTCTCTTTTCTTTTCTCTTAGCTCTTTATTCTTTGTTTTGTTTTTGTTTTTTTGGAATGAGATAGAACTAATAATTGGAGAATTATTGAAAAAGAATAGATTTAAACAAGAAACTTCAGGTACCTGAATAGTAAATATACAGGTTAGTTTAAAATTTAACATTTGAAAAATTAATAAAGTGTAAAACAGGATTTTTGGGATAGCTCTTCTAAACGTTTATTGATTAATGAAATTCATATGTAGCAATATATATGAAAATTTGTATTAGAAATGAATTAATGAGATTATAATATATCTTAAATAAATGGAGAGTTTCAGTTTAAGTTTAAATATGTGAGAAATTATAGATTTGTATAGAATAGACACTAAGCGGTTGAAAGTTTTGATTAAGAGAATTTATATTTAGATATATTAATGAATGATTTTATGTGAATCAATTTGATTATAATATTCTATATAGATAGAGAGGGAAATTTTAAGAAATATTGTGTGAATTGTATATTTATAATGCTATTGTTTTCTTTTTGTAATTGATCACCATATCTCCACGTTGGCTCTTAAGCTTCTGTTGGTGTAAAATGGAAAACTAATAAAATTGGAGAGAGAAAAAAGAACGCAGTCCAGCGGACAGGAATACATTGCAAATTTTGCTACATTTGGAAAATTAAATGCTCTGTGGCTAAAATTTCTCAATTAGACAAGATCTGAAAGTACGACACCTTAAAAAGACAAAATATTAGTATCTATTATTTTCTATCAAGAATATGAATGGACTTCCGGTTTCCGGTCGAGCCGTACGGAGCCATCTCTAGGAAGCTCCGTTACGGCGATCGGATTTTCGGCGGCTTTTCAGCAGCCCGAAGCGCCAAATTCAAAAAGGGAGACTCTCGGAAGATAGCGGAACCTCCGGCGACCCGAAAAACACCCGATTGGAAGCAGGATCGCCGGAGGGGACGCGAACAGAAGAAGAAAACGGAGAGGCCGGCTGCGGCCGGCCAGAAGAAGACGACACGAGGGCGGAAACAGTAGGAGTGAGGAGAGAAGACCGAGGAAGCAGCGAAGAAGGAGACGGGAGCGAGAGGCGACCAGGAAGAAGCGGGACGAGGGAAGAAGAGCCCGGGACTTACCCAGCTGGAGGCCTGAAGAAGCTGCAAAGCCGCCCAGCCGCAGCGGAGGAGAGCCAGCTGACACAAAGAAAGGACGGCAAGCAGCGTCGGGGGAAGACAACGCAAAACGGTGAGACCAGCGGGGGTGGAACCGAGCGCTGCGGGACGCCGACCAGAGGGTGAAACTAGCAGCGGGAGGAGGAGGCCTTCACAGGACCCTCAGAAGACCCCCCCTAGGCCCCCAAGAAAGGTAACAGAGGCAGCAAGAAGCCAGGCGGGCGGAGCAGGAGAAGACAGACCAGGTGAGAGGAGGCTACGAAGCAAAGGGGGAAAGAAGGGAGGGGGAAAAACCTTGCAGAGACACTGTTTCCTCCCCCCCACACAACGGACGGCAGGGAAGAAGAAAGCTGGAAAGCAACCCGGTGAGCAATAAGGGCAAAGTAGAGGGGAGCAGTAAACACAGGCTGACAGAAGAAGGGAGGAAGCGACCTGGGCAAGAAGGCAGAGAAAGAGGGGAAAGAAGGAACCAGAAAGGAACAAAGAGAAGAAATAGACTGGCAGAGGGGAGTGAAGAGGAAACCAAGGCAAAAACACTGAACTGGTTCCCTGGCTCCCTGAACATAAAACTGCCAGAATACAGGCCCCTACCCCTACACTGCCTAAACCCTGAAGCCTCCCCCCTCGAAAGGCTAGACTACCGGACCAACAACAGATCACAACCTAGCGCCCAATTTGATCCAAATTGGAACCCAAAACAGTGCCAAGACAACAGGAGGATAACCTCAAAATGGCCTCCAAGCAGACCACACTGACACAAACGAAGGGAGTTGTATCCACCCCAGCCCAGCGTACTAAACCATCAGGAACTACTCTACCCATCCCCACACCCTCCCATCCAAATGCAGGCACCCAGAACCATACACCCACACAGACCAACCCAACAGCACACATGATACAAAAATTACAAGAGGTAATAGAGATGCTGGTTGAAAGGATGGATGGAATGGATAAAAGGTTGGTGGAAATGGGCACACAGATGGAGAAAAGACACAACGATACAAAACAAATGCTGCAAGAACAAGGTAGAGAGCTAGAGAGAAAATGGGAGGAGCAACGCAAGGCGATAGCTGCAGATTTGGAGCAAATGAAGGAGGCAATGCAAACACACTACAAGGAAGTAGGGGAGGAAATGGAGAAAAACTTCCAGGAAATCAGGGAAAAGGTGGACAAGCGGATGGAGAAAGTGGAGAATCAAGTAGAAGGCCAGAGAACAGAGATAGCAGAGATGAGAGGGGTGAACCAAGACCAAGCCACCACGATACAGTACTGGCAACTGGCGACTGCAATCAGGTTCAGAGGCCTGAAAGAGACATCAGACGAAACCCAAGGAAGCCTGGCCGGAACCTTTATAGAGGCCCTGGCAGCATTTCTGGGAAAGCCAACCTCAGCTATCGAATGGCAAATCGACAGAATCAACAGAGTGGGCGCACGGACGACAACAAACAGGCACCAACCAAGGGACGTGGTCATCCACTTTGTGACGCAGGGATTCCGGAACCGCATCTCAGCCACGTCTTACCACAAGAGTTTATACATAAAGGGGCAAGAAGTGAAAGTACTGAAAGAGATCCCCCAGACGATGCTGTGAGACAGAAAGGAATATAAGTTCCTGGTCGACGAACTGAGATCACGTGCCTTGCGATACAGATGGGAAACCCCCACGGGGATGACATTCTACTATAAAAATAAAAGACATCAACTGAACTCGGTCCAACAAGCCAGAGAATTCCTGGAAAAGGAGCTGATGCCGGAGGGATCCCAATACACCACGAGAGAAGACGCAGAAAATCCACCAGACCGACAGACCGCTGCAAGAACACGAGAAAGGAAAGGACCAACTCGAGACACGACGACACAGAGAACAGGAAGCAACAACAACAACAAGGGAACAAGACAGACTGCAGAGGGCAGGATAACAAGATCCACCACCAAACGCACAGATCAGCACGACGCGATCCCTATATGCAACTCGAACACAAACTCGGATACCATGGGAACGAGACCAAAGAATACCACAGGAGATAGAATGAAAGCGGTCTCGGAAGAGTATCCTGAAACCGACAATGATGACTAAATACTTGACATGGAACGTTAACGGACTAAATTCTCCACAGAAAAGGAGGAAGATATTTCATTATCTGTTTCAAGGAGGAAACGACATAATTTGCCTACAAGAAACACACATCAGGGTAGCAAACCAGAAATATCTGACCAGCTACAAACTAGGTGCGCAATTTGTGGCAGCGGCGCCAAGAAAAAAGAATGGGATTGTTATATACGTAAAGAAACATATAATGGCGAAGCTAATAGAGTCCGACCCCCAAGGTAGATACCTGGCAATTGAAATAACACAGGAGGACAAGAAGATTCTAGTAATGGGCGTATATGCACCAAATCAGCAGCAAGGCAAATTCTACAAAAAGCTACACAAGAAAATAACACAACTTAACTACAGATCTCACATCATCATGGGCGACTGGAACGGGGTCATAGAGACTGCTCTAGACAAAAAAAGAACTGCACCGAACCCACAAAAACACTCCAAGTTGCCTAAATCCTTCTTCGACATGAAGGAGGACCTCGAACTGACAGATGTATGGAGGAAAAGACACGGCAAAGAACAAGAATTCACCTTCTTCTCTGGCAGACATCAATCCTTCTCCAGAATTGACTTTATATTAACTTCTAGCGACTTGCTAACTCGTCTAAACGCGGTGAAAATCCTACCCAAAGCACTGACAGACCACAACCCTGTGAGGATGGAACTAAGACACGGCCCGAAACAGAGGAGGTCCTGGAGAATCAATGAAAACCTGTTTAGACATGGAGACAAGGTGGCGGAATGCAAAAAAGCTATGAAGGAATTCTTCAACACACATATGAACAACGGAACACCGATAGAACAGATCTGGGAAGGCAGCAAGGTGTACATGCGAGGGATCCTCATATCCATGAATAGCTGGCACCGTCGCCAACAAGAACAAAAAAGAAAAGAGTTAGAAAATGAGATAAGCAAAATGGAGCGGCTACTGATAAAAAGACCAGAGGACAAAGTCACCAAAGAAGGACTCAAGATCTTAAGAAAGCAATTTGACATGTTGATGGCGGACCAAGTTGCAAGGAATATACAATATGCAAAACATAAGACATTCTGCAAGGCCAACAAACCGGGCCGCTGGCTAGCCTACACTATAAGAAAGAAACAGAAATCCCGCATAATTGAAAAGATAGAATACAAAGGCAAGCTAGAATTCCGACAAAAGACCATCAAGAAAGCCTTCACAGAGTTCTACTCGAAACTATATGCCGAGGATAAGATACAAGACAAAGAGATAGATGAATTCTTACAAAACGAAAAGATACAGGCGATTACCGACACACAAAGAGAAGCCCTGAATGCCTTAATCACAAAGGAGGAAATACACTCAGCGATCACACAACTGAAAGCAGGAAAATCGCCCGGGACGGATGGGATAACAGCGACCTACTACAAGCATCTACAGGATGAGATGCTAGAACCCCTCAGAAAGCTATTTGCCAGCATTCAAGAAGGAGGCCAGGTCCCACCATCCTGGAAAACAGCTTACATCTCATTAATCCCAAAGGAGGGGAAAGACAACACACAGCCCGCAAACTACAGGCCCATCTCACTACTAAACACAGACTATAAAATCTTCACAAAAATTTTGGCCAATAGACTAATGACTGTTTTACAAAAAACAATACACCCGGACCAAAGGGGATTTATACAAGGACGCCAGATGAAAACCAACGTGAGGCAGCTGTTGAACATAATAGAGTACCTGCAAAGGCACAACCAGATACCCGCCGCTCTAATGTTTGTGGATGCAGAAAAAGCCTTCGACAGACTGAATTGGCCGTTCCTGACGAACTTGGTCCTGAAGATGAAAATGGGAGCACAGTTCTTCAACTCCATAACGGCAATTTACCAGAAACAAACAGGCCAGATCATTGTCAATGGAGACTTAACGGACTCATTTAATATAGAGAGAGGCACGAGACAGGGCTGCCCGCTGTCCCCCCTGCTATTTGTCCTAACACTGGAAATTTTACTGAACAGAATAAGAGCGGCAGAGGATGTACAGGGCATACAGATTAAACAGCAAGAATACAAACTATGTGCCTTTGCGGATGACCTGCTGGTGACAATGTCGCAACCAGCACAATCAGCAAGGAAATTGATGGAGATAATGGAGGACTATGGTAGGGTGTCAGGCTTCAAAGTAAATATATCAAAAACAAAGATGCTAGTCAAAAACCTAGACAACAAAGCAAAACGGAACCTGGAAAGAATAACGGGTTGTGAAATAGTCAAGAAAGTCAAATACTTAGGAGTGGAGATAGAATCAACAAATGCGAAATTATACAAGAATAACTACGAGGTCCTGTGGAATAAGATACAAGCAGACCGAGAAGAGTCGGAGAGCGGAAGAAAAGGCAAGAGAACAGCGGAGGAGGACTGGAGCAGCGAACAAAGGCGGAAGCGGCCAGAGCCAGAAAGTAAGAAGCCGACAAGAGAGGAGAAGCGAGAGGCGGAAGCAAACAAAGCCGATAGGACACAGAAAAGAGAGGAGAGCAGAGGGAGCAACAGGCACGAAGAAAGACACCGGTAAGACAAGCGGGGGCCGATTAGAGCACCGAGGGACAGTAGACGCAGGGGGAGCCCAGCGGTAGGGGGAGGACCCTCACAAGACCCCCAGAAGACCCCCCCAGACCCCAAAAAGTCTAAGTGTACTGCACCTGGTGAAAAGGGCCATCTGTGCAAGTCTCAAGCCACAGATCATTTCACCTTGCATCATCTCTGCCAGCACAGCGAAGCTTATCTGAAAGCAAATAGCACCCCCTAGTGGACAATTTTAAAAAAAAAATTCTTTTTTTTTTTTCTGTTAAAATATAAACTGTTTGATCCAACCTATCCTAGCAGCTTGATAAACTGGCACAGGAACAATCCGCCCACAATTCTTGGCATCAAGGGGTGGCTTTAAGGGTGGACAGGCCAACAGGAGGAGAAGCTCAAAATGGCTGCCAGACGGACAAAACATATCAAACTGCGAGACCTGAAGGGAACTGCACCCTCCCCGGCCCAGCCCTCTAATCAGCCAGGCAATACCCCACCCATCCTCACACCCCCCCATCCAACTACAGGCCCTCAGACCCAAACCCCAACCCATGACTCCACAACAACACGCATGATCCAAGAACTAACAGAGACGATTGAGACACTAAATGAGACGATAGCGACGATGGCGGCAAGGATAGAGGGCATGGAAAGAAAATTGGCAGAAATGAGTGCGAAGACGGAGAAAGGACGCATAGAAACAGAACAGAAGATGGAGGAAAGATACAAAAGCATGAAAAGGATGCTGGCGGACCAGGGGAGAGACCTGGAGAGAAAGTGGGAAGAACAACGCAAAGCGGTGGCCACAAACCTGGAACAAATGAAGGAGGCAATGCAAACACATTACAAGAACCTCCAAGAAACAAGGGAGAATACGGAAAAGATGAGGAAAGAAGTGGAAAATTGCATAGAGGGACAGGCTGCTGAGGTTCAGGACCAGTCGACCATGATGCAATTCTGGCAACTGTCATTCGCGATCAGATTCAGAGGGTGGAAAGAGACAACATACGAAACCCAAGAAAGCCTGCTCAGGACCTTTGTAGAGGCACTGGCAACATTCCTGGGCAGGAGCGCCAATGAGATTGGGTGGCAAATCGAAAAAATCTACAGAGTGGGCGCCTGGAGGGCAGTGAACAGGCAGCAACCAAGGGACGTGGTCATCCACTTCACAACACAGAGGCTCCGGAATCACATCTCTGCCACTTCCTATAACAAGGCATTCTACATAGAGGAACAGGAGGTGAAGGTTCTGAAAGAGATCCCCCAGGCGATGCTGAGAGACAGAAAAGACTACAAATTCCTGACCACAGAACTGAGATCGCGTGCACTGCGATACCGGTGGGAAACCCCAACAGGACTGTCACTTTCCTATAGAAACAAGAGACACTACTTGACCTCGGTCCAGAAAGCCAAAGACTTCCTCGAAAAGGAACTGAAGTCGGGAGGCCCTCAACCCACCGCGGGAGAAGACGCAGATAGACCACGGGAAAGCGGGAGGGATCGAGGCCAACGAGGCCAACGAGCAAACAGCGCAGAGGCACAGATCAGGGCAGTGGCAGAGGAAATGAATGGAATACCTAGAGAGGCGAGGGCACAGAGAGCAAGGAGCAACAAAAACAAGGCAGCAAGACAGCCTACAGAGGACAGGCTACCAGGCTCCACTACCAAACACACAGACCAGCAAAGCAAGACCGCACAAACCAATACGAGCAGCAATCCGGATATCATGGGAACGGGACCAAAGAAGACAACAGGAGAAATAACAGAAATGGTCTCGCAAAAATATCCTGCAACAGATGATGGCAACTAAGTATTTGACTTGGAATGTGAACGGACTGAACTCCCCCCAGAAAAGGAGAAAAATTCTCCACTATCTGAACCAAGATAAAAGCGATATAATCTGCCTACAAGAAACACACATCAGAGCAGCAGACCAGAAATATCTGACCAACTACAAACTAGGCGCGCACTTTGTAGCAGCGGCGCCAAGAAAAAAGAATGGGATTGTTATATATGTAAAGAAACATGTATTGGCCAAGCTAATAGAGTCCGACCCCCAAGGTAGATACCTGGCAATTGAAATAACACAAGAGGACAAGAAGATTCTAGTAATGGGCGTATATGCACCAAACCAGCAACAAGGCAAATTCTACAAAAAGCTACACAAGAAAGTAACACAACTTAACTACAGATCTTACATCATCATGGGCGACTGGAACGGGGTCATAGAGACTGCTCTAGACAAAAAAAGAACTACACCGAACCCACAAAAACACTCCAAGTTGCCTAAATCCTTCTTTGACATGAAGGAGGAACTCGAACTGACAGATGTATGGAGGAAAAGACATGGCAGAGAACAAGAATTCACCTTCTTCTCTGGCAGACATCAATCCTTCTCCAGAATTGACTTTATATTAACTTCTAGCGACTTGCTAACTCGTCTAAACGCAGTGGAAATCCTACCCAAAGCTCTGACGGACCACAACCCTGTGAGGATGGAACTAAGACACGGCCAGACACAGAGGAGGTCCTGGAGAATCAATGAAAACCTGTTTAGACATGGAGACAAGGTGGCGGAATGCAAAAAAGCTATGAAGGAATACTTCAGCACACATATGAACAACGGAACACCGATAGAACAGATCTGGGACGGCAGCAAGGTGTACATGCGAGGGATCCTCATATCCATGAATAGCTGGCACCGTCGCCAACAAGAACAAAAAAGAAAAGAGTTAGAAAATGAGATAAGCAACATGGAGCGGCTACTGATAAAAAGACCAGAGGACAAAGTCACCAAAGAAGGACTCAAGATCTTAAGAAAGCAATTTGACATGTTGATGGCGGACCAAGTTGCAAGGAATATACAATATGCAAAACATAAGACATTCTGCAAGGCCAACAAACCGGGCCGCTGGCTAGCCTACACTATAAAAAAGAAACAGAAATCCCGCATAATTGAAAAGATAGAATACAAAGGAAAGCTAGAATTCCGACAAAAAACCATCAAGAAAGCCTTCACAGAGTTCTACTCGAAACTACATGCCGAGGATAAGATACAAGACAAAGAGATAGATGAATTCTTACAAAACGAAAAGATACAGGCGATTACCGACACACAAAGAGAAGCCCTGAATGCCTTAATCACAAAGGAGGAAATACACTCAGCGATCACACAACTGAAAGCAGGAAAATCGCCCGGGACGGATGGGATAACAGCGACCCACTACAAGCATCTACAGGATGAGATGCTAGAACCCCTCAGAAAGCTATTTGCCAGCATTCAAGAAGGAGGCCAGGTCCCACCATCCTGGAAAACAGCCTACATCTCATTAATCCCAAAGGAGGGGAAAGACAACACACAGCCCGCAAACTACAGGCCCATCTCACTACTAAACACAGACTATAAAATCTTCACAAAAATTTTGGCCAATAGACTAATGACTGTTTTACAGAAAACAATACACCCGGACCAAAGGGGATTTATACAAGGACGCCAGATGAAAACCAACGTGAGGCAGCTGTTGAACATAATAGAGTACCTGCAAAGGCACAACCAGATACCCGCCGCTCTAATGTTTGTAGATGCAGAAAAAGCCTTCGACAGACTGAATTGGCCGTTCCTGACGAACTTGGTCCTGAAAATGAAAATGGGGGCACAGTTCTTCAACTCCATAACGGCAATTTACCAGAAACAAACAGGCCAGATCATTGTCAATGGAGACTTAACGGACTCATTTAATATAGAGAGAGGCACGAGACAGGGCTGCCCGCTGTCCCCCCTGCTATTTATCCTAACACTGGAAATTTTACTGAACAGAATAAGAGCGGCTGAGGATGTACAGGGCATACAGATTAAACAGCAAGAATACAAACTATGTGCCTTTGCGGATGACCTGCTGGTGACAATGTCGCAACCAGCACAATCAGCAAGGAAGTTGATGGAGATAATGGAAGACTATGGTAGGGTGTCAGGCTTCAAAGTAAATATATCGAAAACAAAGATGCTAGTCAAAAACCTAGACAACAAAGCAAAACGGAACCTGGAAAGAATAACGGGTTGTGAAATAGTCAAGAAAGTCAAATACTTAGGAGTGGAGATAGAATCAACAAATGCGAAATTATACAAGAATAACTACGAGGTTCTGTGGAATAAGATACAAACAGACCTGGAAAGGTGGAAATCGCTACGTCTGTCCCTGCTCGGCAGGATAGCGACAGTAAAGATGAATGTATTACCCAGATTTCTATTTCTCTTTCAAATGCTACCCATACTCAAGAAAGATGCGGACTTAGACAGTTGGCAGAAAGGCATCAACAGATTTATTTGGGACGACAAGAGACCGAGGGTGAAACTAAAAATCATCCAAGACGCAAGGGAGAGAGGGGGACTCAAAATGCCTAATCTAAAGCTATACTACTATGCAGCAACGTTGGTGGCGGTTAGTGACTGGATCAACATGACAAACGATAGAGTTCTGAATGTTGAGGGGCATGGTCTACGATTCGGCTGGCACGCATACCTAGTATACGACAAAAAGGCAGATAGGAACTTCAAGGAGAACCCACTACGAATCCCACTGCTATGGGTCTGGAAGAAATACAAGCACCTCCTACACGACAAGATTCCCATCTGGACGATCCCTGGACACGCAACAGGGGATATGAACACATCCCAAGGGCAAGGAGTGGTGCCCTACAGTGAGCTTGTACTGGGAGAAGAAAACAGGTTCCTCTTGAAATCTCAAGCAACGCTAGCAAACAGAGGAATAGGAAGTAACTGGCTATCATATATACAACTACAGTCAAGGTGGCGTGAAGACAAGAAGAAAGGCTTCTCCCAGAACGACGAGAACCTAATCAAACAGATCAGAGAACAGGGGATTAGGCACATCAAACGAGTGTACAGCACTCTGATAGAAATGGACTCTGAAACCGAACTAGTCAAGAACTGTATGATAAAGTGGGCGCAAGACTTCGGACACCCTATCGCCATAGACACGTGGGAGAAAATCTGGGTGAGGAATGTAGAATTCACGAAATCGCAACACTTAAGGGAAAACTTCTACAAGATGTTCTATAGATGGCACCTAGACCCGAAAAAAATATCACTCATCTACCCGGGCACCCAGCCCAAATGCTGGAGGTGCGGAGACGGGGAGGCTACCTACTTCCACATATGGTGGACATGCAGAAAAATCAAAGCATTCTGGAGGAAGATATGGTGGACACTCCAAACCATTTTCAAAAAGCGTATAGAATTTCTACCTCAGGCTTTTCTGTTAGGGATCACAAAGGATATCACTACCTCAGAGACAACTTTATTTTTGAACTTAATTACAGCAGCAAGATTATTGGTGGGACAGTACTGGAAGAATCCGGAAATACCGCCTATTGAAGAATGGACTGTGAAAGTAACAAATCTGGCGGAAATGGCAAAAATATCAGCATATTTGAAAAGTCGCTCCAATGAACAATTTGTGACGGACTGGAAACAGTGGATAGACTATATCCAAGAGAGACACCAATCAAACAGAATGCAGCTGGCGTTCAGCTAAGGATCGAGGGGAGGAGAGATGAAGGGTTAACAAATCAAAGGTTTACAAAAACTAACACCCAATGTTGAATGTATATGTTCTATAACTAATGCCTCTTAACATAACCTTATGACTAACGTTGTTTGCTTTAATATTGTTAAAGTAGACTGAATCTCTACCTCAGGATATGAAACTTTTACCTCAGGATCTCGGGTTGGGGACCATAAAAGATTGCACTAGTAATGGGATGAAGTCAACTCAGAAGCGCAAAAGTACAATATGCGATAGACTAGATACAGTAGATAGACCATACATAGGAGAAACACCAATCAAACAAAATGTATTCGGAGTATACTTGAAGATGTAAGGGAGGAGGGAAGAACGTTTACTAAAACAGATGTTTACAAAGATTAATACCTAATGTTGTATGCTATGTTCTAGGATGATTGCTTAGCAATAGGATCTTATGTTTAATGTTGATCACATTAATATTGAAACGGATAAGGGAAACACCAATCAAAATAAAATGTAACAGGAGTATAGTTGAGGCTAGACACGAGGAGTGGGGGAAAAGGCTTACTAACTCAGACGTTTTCAAAGACTAATACTTAGTATTGTATACCAGGGATCATGATGATTGCTGCATAACATGTTTTTATGTTCAATGTTAATTGTTTCAATAAAAGAATTTTTATAAAAAAAAAAAAAAAAAAAAGATACAAGCAGACCTGGAAAGGTGGAAATCGCTACGTCTGTCCCTGCTCGGCAGGATAGCGACAGTAAAGATGAATGTATTACCCAGATTTTTATTTCTCTTTCAAATGCTACCCATACTCAAGAAGGATGCGGACTTAGACAATTGGCAGAAAGGCATCAACAGATTTATTTGGGACGACAAGAGACCGAGGGTGAAACTAAAAATCATCCAAGACGCAAGGGAGAGAGGGGGACTCAAAATGCCTAATCTAAAGCTATATTACTATGCAGCAACGTTGGTGGCGGTTAGTGACTGGATCAACATGACAAATGATAGAGTTCTGAATGTTGAGGGGCATGGTCTACGATTCGGCTGGCACGCATACCTAGTATACGACAAAAAGGCAGATAGGAACTTCAAGGAGAACCCACTACGAATCCCATTGCTATGGGTCTGGAAGAAATATAAGCACCTCCTACATGACAAGATTCCCATCTGGACGATCCCTGGACACGCAACAGGGGATATGAACACATCCCAAGGGCAAGAAGTGGTGCCCTACAGTGAACTTGTACTGGGAGAAGAAAACGGGTTCCTCTTGAAATCTCAAGCAACGCTAGCAAACAGAGGAATAGGAAGTAACTGGCTATCATATATACAACTACAGTCAAGGTGGCGTAAAGACAAGAAGAAGGGCTTCTCCCAGAACGACGAGAATCTAATTAAACAGATCAGAGAACAGGGGATTATGCACATCAAACGAGTGTACAGCATTCTGATAGAAATGGACTCTGAAACCGAGCTAGTCAAGAACTGTATGATAAAGTGGGCGCAAGACTTCGGACACCCTATCGCCATAGACACGTGGGAGAAAATCTGGGTGAGGAATGTAGAATTCACGAAATCGCAACACTTAAGGGAAAACTTCTACAAGATGTTCTATAGATGGCATCTAGACCCGAAAAAAATATCACTCATCTACCCGGGCACCCAGCCCAAATGCTGGAGGTGCGGAGACGGGGAGGCTACTTACTTTCACATATGGTGGGCATGCAGAAAAATCAAAGCATTCTGGAGGAAGATATGGTGGACACTCCAAACTATTTTCAAAAAGCATATAGAATTTCTACCTCAGGCTTTTCTGTTAGGGATCACAAAGGATATCACTACCTCAGAGACAAATTTATTTTTGAACTTAATTACAGCAGCAAGATTATTGGTGGGACAGTACTGGAAGAATCCGGAAATACCGCCTATTGAAGAATGGACTGTGAAAGTAACAAATCTGGCGGAAATGGCAAAAATATCAGCATATTTGAAAAATCGCTCCAATGAACAATTTGTGACGGACTGGAAACAGTGGATAGACTATATCCAAGAGAGACACCAATCAAACAGAATGCAGCTGGCGTTTAGCTAGGGCTCGATGGGAGGAGGGAAGAAGGGTTAACAAATCAAAGGTTTACAAAAACTAACACCCAATGTTGAATGTATATGCTCTATAACTAATGCCTCTTAACATAACCTTATGACTAATGATGTTTGCTTTAATATTGTTAAAGTAGACTGAATCTCTACCTCAGGATATGAAACTTTCACCTCAGGATCTCTGGTTAGGGACTATAAAAGATCGCACTAGTAATGGGATGAAGTCAATTCAGAAGCGCAAACGTACAATATGCGATAGACTAGAAACAGTAGATAGACCATATATAAGAGAAACACCAATCAAACAAAATGTATTCGGATTATACTTGAAGATGTAAGGGAGGAGGGAAGAACGTTTACTAAAACAGATGTTTACAAAGATTAATACCTAATGTTGTATGCTATGTTCTAGGAGGATTGTTTAGCAATAAGATCTTATGTTTAATGTTGATCACATTAATATTGAAACAGATAGGAGAAACACCAATCAAATAAAATGTAACAGGAGTATAGTTGAGGCTAGACGCGAGGAGGGGGGGGAAAGGCCTACTAATTCAGACATTTTCAAAGACTAATACTTAGTATTGTATACCAGGTGTCATGATGATTGCTGCATAATATGTTTTTATGTCCAATGCTGATTGTTTTAATAAAAGAATTTTTATTTAAAAAAAAAAAGAATATGAATACACACCAATGTTGCCATGGGAACAAAAAGAGTGCACAAATAGAGAACAGATTAATTTAATGCATAAAAGGGATAAACCAAACAAATACTTGCATATTTAAGTTCACCAATTGTTTCCTGCGAAATAACTCAGCGCATTCTTAAATTGTTTATGTTAAAAATGTTGAATATGGAATGTATTTTTTTCCACTGGATGCTAAACAGATTTCTTTTAAATTAACAAAAGTTTATGATATTCTTATTCATATGTGTCACATAGTCAATAGTTACAGCAAATGCATTTTCAGTTGCATTTATTATGAAACATCTATTCCTTATAAAATATATTATATAATCATCAAAGAAACATTTTCTTGAAATATATAAATATTAACAGTCAAAACTACATTAGTAATTCATTTAAGAAATGTCAATATATTAAAATTTAATAAAAGAACAAAGCCACATCCAAAATTAGATAAACAGCTTTCCAGATGATTCTCTTCATTTCGCAAAACTGTTTCAGAAAGTTTCTAATCACAGGGGAAGAAGAAATATTCCTGACTTGGTTATGCCAGGAGAAAGACATTCCTGGATACAATCCATGTACTATAAATTTAACATAAAAAATGAATCAGAACAATTAAAATAGCACTGGATTCCAGGCAAGTGTCACAGAGCACAAAGTCAGATACTGAAGTTGCTTTTCTAGCAAGGGAAACCTGTTCCTGTGAGATTTAAATTCTCTTCCTGCTGAGCCTGCACAGGTGCTGCCAATCTTTCCTTAAGCTTTGGTGGTTAGTTCATTTTCTTGCTTGCCCCAAAGTCATGCATTTCATAGCATGGTGCAGAAATCCCAGAAGGAATAGTGGGGGTGTGGGAGGATGTGCCAAGTGAGTGTCTGGGTAGCCTCTATTGCCTCACATCTGACCATGAGGGCATGACATTAACAATTGTGCGATTTGCTGAACAACCATGATGATTTCCTTAACGACCATGGCAAAAAAAAGTTCAAAAAACTGAGCACAACAGAAGTTCCAGTCCCAGTTGTGGTTGTAAGTCAAAGACTACTTGTGTATGGTTTTGCTACATAGTATTGTTAAATCGTGGGAGGTGGGATTCTTTGAAAGTAATAAACCACCAAGCATTCACAGCTACAACGTGAATTTCCATAATGCAATGTAAACAATAATCCAAAGTACACTTCCCTGAACTGATGCTCACCAAATGTGCTGAGACTTCAATTCTTAGAATCTACAATCAAGCAGAGTATATCTCAGGGCACAAATTGAGGAAAAGTTATTACAAACATTAAGAAAAAAATGGAACAAAGTAAAGCTAAGGTGTGATTGTAATTGTATGCTATTATCTTTTTTGCTGAAATGTTCAGTTTGGTGGTAAATATGTATCTATGCACTCCAAATCAGTTTAAAATATTTCTTACCAAGTATGGCAGTATGCTGTTTATCTAGTTACTGCATTAACAAATGTTAAAAAGTATGCATAAATAATAATAAATTTATTTCAATAAGGAATGATTGGAGAGTTTTAATTTAATCAGACTTTTTAAAAAAATTAATATTAAACTTATTTTAATAAAATCTTTTTGGAGTGGCAATGTAAGTTCAGAAAGACAAAAGGTGGTTTCCAAGTTATTTATGTCATCACAGCATTAATGGAACAGTCTCAACCCAAGAGAAGATTTTGAGGATGGGGACACTTCAATTAGATGTTTCTGTTCCCTTTGCATGGCTAAAATAAAAGTATGTTTAAAACTTTCCTTGGATTCAACTGAGAACACCAGAGAAGTATTTATGTGCAAAGTAACTTGAATGCAAATGTCCATAAAACACCTGTAATTTAGGAGCTTTATTCAGAACTTAGAACGAAGCAACAAACTAACATTTTTAAGCACCATTGTTTCAGTTACTCCATATTGTAAGGTGCTGGATTCAGCTTGAATGATTTTTATTAAATTATGCCTGACTTACTTATCACCCCCAAAACTGCAATTCTTGAAGCCTCAAATTTTTAAAAGCTCTTCAATGGAAGCTGATATATTTTTTAAAAACTATTCTTAATTTTTCATTTATCATTACTGCTGGCAGCTGGGAGTGAGAAAAGTTCAATATTGTATAAACTCATTCTAACTGTACTATGGAAAGAAATTACGCCGTAAAATCTTTCCAGGGAAACTCTAGAAAAACAGTGACATCTGATCTGCACAAAATTATCCACTGAGTCAAAACAAGAGTTGAATATGAATATCCCTCTCACAGCTCATGCTGCTATCAAATCCTGGGAGAAAGACATCCTCATTTTCAGAAACATAGTGATATTTAATTATTTTTATAAAGTATCAGTTTATTTTTTCAAGCAGTCATGACTTTTTATTTAAAAACAAAGGTCTTATCTGTAGCTTATCATGGCAGGTGACAATTCAATAGACTTCCATAATGGTGATGCTCATACAGCTGCTTATGCAGTCATGTGGCAAAGTACGGTAATACCTATTGAAATGTTTGACTTTTGATCTTAATTAGTTTGACTTTAATTTCAACAATAGTGATAGGTAAAGGGATATAATACAGCAAATATCATGAACCATTTATTTTATAGTCCTTTGTGTAATTTAAATAAACATGAGTATTGTTTTTGTTTAATATTATTCATGCATGGTAATGTGTAAATAATATAAACTGTATCTATTTCTATGCAACAGATCTACTTGATACATGATGATGCATTATCTACACACATAATTTTAAACTGTAAGACTATCCTAGCAGCCAATAACTTTAGCAGTAAACAGGCCCACTCACATATGGTGAGTCTGTCCATGAGAGGGTATGATTAATGAGCTGTCTGTGGCTAGAATTAGCTTAATGTGAGATATAAACATGAGATTCTAGGTTTATTGTCCTAGAGTAAAACAAGAAGAAACCATGGTTTGGTATTCATTTTCAGCTGCTTTGTCTTCTGTTTTCTTGGGGGGGGGGGAAACAAAATAAATTCCTTGTTCACACATCTTCTTTAACCAATCAAGCCACAGATTTCCACTTACAGGAAGAACTAGAAGGCATATTTGCCCAAAAGCTGTTTTTTTTTTTTGATTACATAAAAAAAAGATTATGACCTGAAAATTAACTTTACATTTTAAGCTTCTTTAGTTCTTGCAAATATTGATGTTTCTGTATCTCTCTTACATTTTTTCTATATATTTGCATTTTTCATTCTTTAAAACAATTTCCCATTAACAATAGCTTCCCAGCTTCCACATGCACTTCTTTAAAGAATTCTCAAGTGAGATACAAGCTTTTATGCAAGAATTAACTTTTTTTAAAAATGGATTGATGTATTCAGATGGGAGTTGTTTGAATTGTAGCTTTTATTTTTGTTAGTTGCCAATATTTTAATTTGTTGACTTCTCACACGTTTCTCTTGGGACTGAGTGGAAAAAAATACTTGCCTACAGTATTCCATTTTAACTTCTTTTTGTTGAGATTTCCTACTGTATACTGGAGAAGGGACACTTCTCCCTTTCTTCTTTTTTAGATGTTGTCAGATAGTATTTCATTTACAGAGCCGGTTGTTTACCAAGACAAGAGAATGCTTTTGGGTAGCTCCAAAAGAATACCAGCTACATTTGTCAATTCTTGGGTATATGGCTCTTATGATGAAAGGGAAAATTGTAGCTACTGTTTCTGATATTCTAGCAAACTATTGGTGTAGTAAATAACTAATACATTTATGAAATGATGCTTAATTTCTTTTTTTTTTAATATATAAAATTCTTTTATTAAAACAATCAACATTGAACATAAAAACATATTGTGCAGCAATCATCATGGCACCTGATATACAATACTAAGTATTAGTCATTGAAAACGTCTGAATTAGTAAGCCTTTTTCCACCCCTCGCGTCAAGCACTGGTTTCACCCCACGTACTGTTCTCCCTCAATTAAATGGATCAGGAAGAGTCTCTGCTGATGCTTCCTTTTTTCCTGCTAGGCAACGATGTTGCCAGAGAAATTCTGCCAGAGCTGATGACTTCTGCCATGTGATTGAAGTGCATGCACATAATTCATGTGACTGCAACACTTCTGTATGTTTTCCTCATGTGTTTGCTAAGAACTTTGTTAATTTAATTCATGACATTTGGAAGTTTATACAGCGACTATTTCAATGTGCTCTCCTCCCACTCCAAATGCTGGTGACTCTACCCATTTCCCAAGGTCAAGTAAACCTGTTTGATTCTTGTTTCCATTTGATCAAAGGAATATTATGGAAGTCCTGAATTTGGTCTTCCATGGGGCTTATATTCTCCTGACTGAACTACAAAAAAAAGGAAACTAGTTGTGGTTGAGTGTCTGCTGTCTCCTGTAGTCCAAACACAAATGGCCACAGAAGCATACAGCCGAGTAGCCAGATGGGAGGGGATAATCTTTTTGAGCTCAGCAGGTAACTGACCTCTAAAGTCCTTCTCCATGCAAATTACAATGCCTGCATATGAGATTTTCTCACATGTTCCCAGGGAAAACACAGTTTTCAAACCAGAACATCTTAGATAGGCTTCAGTTTGCCTAGCAGTGGGCTGGTTATGAAAGGAAGGCTCCATTGGGAAGACATGAACTCAATAAATTTAAATTGGGGCATCCTTGACAAGGAGGCTCTGTGGATGAGGCCATAGAGTGGCAGAAAATTCTCAGTTCTGAACAAAAGTGAGATGAATATGGATATTGATATGAATATGGACATGGATGGTGCATCACAAAATGGAAATTACAAATAAACAAAGATAAGACCAAAGCGGATGGACAGAAATTGCTAGGATGACCTTTTTAAATGTAAAGCAACTTCAAAGAATATAGAGAAAGGGAATGGGAGGGTTTCTTAGGCATGACTGCATTGTAAAAAATATAAATTGTATAGTTTGGAAACTGCTCTTTGCGTTCTTGGAACCCAATCCATTTTGGGAAGGGTCCAGGAGACCACGTTTGCAAACGCCTTTCTTTTCTTTTCTCATTATTATTTTTATGTTTTTCTCCAATAAAACTTTGTTTTCTTAACCAGACTTGACTTCATATTGTGAGTATCAAAATTTGGAGTTTTTACATCTCACAATCTTGGTGGAGAAGGCGGGCAATTAAGAGCCTGTAGGGGCCACTGTTCTCAGTAAAATCCAGGAGTGCGCCTGTTGATTTCAACTGCCTGGAGTTATCTGAGATCTAGTTTCCCCTTGCAGGCTCCGAGCCAAACTAAATTGACAACTCTGGTCTACAAAAATCAAAGAATAGGAAAGAGGAAGAAAGTCAACAACTGAGGCCCCAGACCAGGTAACCCAGTGCACTGGCCCAGGTAAGAAACCTTTGCCCCGAAGGAGGGAAACACGCAATTGTACCTGGGTGGTCAGGAGAGTGATTGTGGGATGTTTCTGCGATAAACGGTTCTGTGAGTGTGATGGGCTGTGTTCTGGGAACACTGGTAAGTCCAGAGTGAGTGCGGACCTGAAAGGTTGAGGTCCCTTGCTCCCAAGAGGGGGAAGGCCAGCCTGAAGGGAAGCGAACTAGTGTTAAGAGTTTTGCGTGGCCGTCAAATCGACAACCTCAGGGAACCATAATCAGGGAAACTCTCAAGAAGATGGGCTGCTGTTATAGTTGTTGTAAACCTAAAGGAAAAAGAGTAACTGTAAAATTGAGTAGCTTCAAACAGGAAAACCCATCTTGCTAGCAGTAGACCCCTTGTGTCTGTGGATGGGTTTCCCAGGCCCTGCCCATGTGGAGCCAGGGTAGAAAAGGAAGTTTTAAGTTTGAGCTCAAGGACTGCTTGGGAAAAAAGGGGAATGAGAGAAATGTGTTTATGTCTCTGTGTGTGAATGAGAAGACCCTTTTCCCAATCACAGTTTTCTGTTCTCTTTTCCTTGTCTTTGTGTATATATGTAAGTCTTTGTGTGTGAGGTAAATATGACTGTTACTAATCTCAAGAGAAAAGAAGATACCAAAGAAAACACCCTCACTTTGTTTGTCTGGCCAACAGACAGAGTGAAGAAAGATGTGTTTGTTTGTTTGTTTGTTTGTTTGTTTGTTTGTTTGTTTGTTTGTTTGCTTGTTTCTCTCTCCCTCCCTCCCTCCCTCCCCCCTCTCTCTCCTCTTAAGAACAGCCCAAAGTTAGCAGGAACAATAAAGTTGAAAGGGACCTTGGAGGTCATCTGGTCCAACTCCCTGCTCAGGCAGGAAATCCTATACCATTTTCTTGCCTATTAGTTCTGTTCTCTCCCTTTTGCAAATGTTATTCAGAAATGTGTTAATGCCTTTTCAAATTCTGTCTGCAGGCACAAAACTCCCTCCCCCCTGTTTTTTCTGGCTGTATTGCTTTAAGAGCAAGAGAGAGAGAGAGACAGAAAGAAGAGGGGGGCTGCTCGTTTTAACTATTTTTCTCTCTCTCTACTTAGAATTCAGGTTTGAGAAAGGTGGGGTGGCTGTGAAATTAATGCCCACTTTTGCAGTTTCAGCTTGTAATTTTTTCTCGAAAGAGGAGCCAGTAATTGTTGGACATTTTTTGGGAAAATTTTTGATTTTAAATTGTTTAGTTAGAGTTAGACCTATCAACCAAAAGAAATAATTCTGAATTGTTTTGCTTAGATCTGTAAATGTTTTCCCTATTTAATAGAAATTTAATGGAAATTTGATTCCATCTGAATGGAATTTGATTAAATTGGAATTTGACTAACTTTATATTAAAAGCAATACTAGAGTTTGATATAAAAACTATTTCAGTAACTCAGAATATCTTATTAAGCTTGTTTATTTTTTTGTGAAGTTAAAACAAAGAAGTTAAGTTGAGAAAAATTTTGAGATTATAAATAGCTATGCTGTTTTGATTAAAGATTTGTATGCAATACTGTTAGGAAAAGAGCTTGTGTTAACAAATACAGAGTTTGGTGAGCTCTCTTTTGTTGGCTCTTCACTAGGTAATTTGTTTGTAAATACGGACAAAGGAATGGCTTGGAGGAGGTTTTGACCCAGAAGTGGGGGGGGGAAGAGGCAGCCAGTGGCATTTATGTCTAAAATTGACATTTGGGGACATCTTGGTAGTTAGCATTTCTTTTTCTTTTTTTAAAACAAGTTTTATTGATTTTTATTTTTACAACAAGGTGCTTGAGAAACAACATGGTGACAGGGTAATCAATTATCCAAAAACAAAATCATACATATATAACCCAGATTAAATCATTAAAAACTCCCTCTCTATTTCCCTCAAATAATGTAATATATTCAAATTAATATATTTTTCAATAAAAATGCAATCAATCAGAACAGTCAGCAATAACATTTCATCTGTATAATTCCAAATCCTGTTTTAAGCTTTACTATTTACAATTACCATATTCCAATTTGGTTTATATAAACATATTATTAACACTTCAGGTATCCCTCCTTTCCCTTTTTCCTTGATATAATCCTTATCTCTAAAATACACATATTATTTCAACCATAACGTTCTTGTATTTTCTATGTATTCTATTTTTTAATCTAATAACTCATTTATTAATATTATTTCTTCTTTTATCAGAAATCCCTCTTATTCTCCTTCCATTACAAAATAGCTATCCTTCCTAAAAACAAGAATATTACTCCAAAAAATACATTTCTAATCTATTTTAAATCTATAATCTATCAATCAATCAATATCTATGTAAAACTCTTTTAACCCACTCAATAAAATTTAAATCCGATCCAAATAATTGTTATATCCACAACACCAATCTTGAACCTTGAGTCAATCCGTGTCTAAAAAGCCTTTTTAACCCATTGCATACAATTTTAGGTCACACTCTTAAATCTTATTCTAGCTTTCTTTTTGTGCCAAGCAGGTTTCCATAACAGAGCCTCTATATCAACAAAGAAATCTCTCTTTATTCCTTATGATATCTTTTGAGTCAAGAAAAAACGTCCCCTCCTGTTTTAGAAACCTGACTCCTTTGTAGATAATCCCTTGTTGTTTTAAAAATTCAAGCCCCGACATTTGATTCTGCTGAGTAAGACACTCAATTATGTCCAATTTTGTGGTTAGTAGTTGGTTATCAACATTATCATAGTTCTCAATCAGTTGTATTTGCACATCCATTTCTGTTACTTTTGCAATTGTATATGGTTTAGTTAAAGTCATTTTTTGGTCATCAGGAGTCTCAATAGGTTGTATATAGAATGACATAGAATCTTCTTTAGTATTGATTAATTCCTCTTCTGTTGTTTTTTGATCTGTAGAATAATCAAATGAAGTCTGAGGGTCGGTTTGTAAGTTCAAAATAGAGTTTCTGTTTTTTATTTCTGTAGTAATCTCTTTTATTTGAACACATATTTGCTCAGTGGCTTCATAGATTTTTTCCAATATAAGTTTATAGTTGAGTTGTGAATAGGGTTTCTCCATTTCCATAATAACTAGAGACAGTCCTATTATCTTTTAGTGGCAGTAAGAAGAATCTGCTACTTGCTTGGCTGCACTGATTTGTTGTTTTGAAAAGCAAAAATCCTTGGCCTAGAATAGAGTTGCTGGATCACTTATTGTCAAAAATAGGAAGAAAGAAACTATCTTCAGACACACATCTTTAAAAGCTGACAGGCTGCTAGACAGGTCTCCTGGTAGACAATTTGAAATTGTTGATGTCATGGTTCCGACTAATGAAACACTTCAAAGAACTTCCAGGCAAGGTTTACCCTAAAAACCTTTATTATCAGTGTAACAGATTGACGACACTTCATGTATGGTTTATGCCAGAATCTGAATTCCCCTTGCTTGCATCTAACTTTTCTTGCTAACCCCCTCCCTTATTTTGCAGTCATAAGTCACATCTTCCAATTATCCCGAAGGGCAAAGATTCACTTCTGTTCCTTTTCCCGGGCTTTCCTTATAAGTCTCCCGTTCTCTGTCATCTGAATTAACTCTAAAAAATACCAGACAGTTCTGTATATTTTGTCAAAGCAATAATATCCTATATTAACAGCATTGACACCTGCCCCCCCTTACAAAAAGGACAGATCCTGTAATGTAAACAAAAGCATATGTTAATGACTACTTTTCGGCTTGTTGGGGTATTTTGCATGAAACTTTTTGATGAGCCTGTCAGCTTTCACCTCACTGGATTTCACCCAGGTGGCTTCAGACAACGGGTATCCCTTCCACTGTACTAGGTACTGCAATTTCCCTTTAAAAATTCTAGAGTCAAGAATATGTTTCACTTCATAGTGAGGCTGTCCTTCAACTATGAGGGGCCCAGGTGCCTTCTTCAGGGGAGGTCTTAAAGTGGAGCCCCGATAAGGTTTCAACAAGCTGCAATGGAAGACTGGGTGAATTCTCCCTAAAAGTCTAGGGAGTTTTAGTTCTACGGTGACCGGATTGATAATCCTTACTATGGGGAAAGGCCCCAAGAATTTTGGTCCCAATTTCTTGCTGGGCAATTTGAGGTGTAAATATTTAGTTGACAAATAAACCTTTTCCCCAACTTGGAATGTTCTTTGGGGAGCCCTCTTTCTATCAGCCTGCTTTTTATAGGTTTCAAAAGTCTTTTTTAAAGCAGTTTTTGTGTTTCTCCAAACTTCTTCCCACCCCCTCACCCATTGGTCAAGTGTCTGGGAAGCGGAGGGTACCTGAGGGTATTCAGGTATTGGGGTGAACTCTTTTCCTGTGGCCATTCTGAAAGGCATGTAGCCGGTGCTGCTGTGCACAGAATTATTGTACGCCACCTCCGCAAAAGGGAGGAGGTCAGTCCAGTTTGTCTGCTGGTAAGAAACGTAGCATCTAAGATATTGCTCCACCATTTTGTTAGCGGATTCTGCAGCCCCATTGGTGGCTGGATGAAAAGCAGATGATGATCCAATTAATTTAAGAAAACTCCTTCAAAACTTCGCTGTGAACTGCACCCCCTGTTCGAGATTATTCACTTAGGGGCGCCATGCAGCTGATAGATATGTTTCAGGAACAATTTGGTCAGTCATTGAGCAGATGGGAGTCCTTTGCAGGTGATAAAATGAGCCTGCTTCGAGAACAGGTCTCTCACAGTCCAGATGACAGTATTTCCTCTACTTTCAGGTAGGTCTACTATAAAGTTCATAGCTATTTCTTCCCATGGTTGAGAAGGGTCTGCCACCGGCTGCAGTAACCTGGGGGTTTTTTCTTGGGATTCTTTTCATTGTGGCACATACAGTACAACTTTTTACATAGTTTTCCAGCCCCGACCACCAAAATTGCCGGCGGGTGAGGTGTAGGGTTTTCAAATACCCAAAGTGTCCAGCCTGTTTTACATCATGGCTGTGGTTGAGAGCATTAAGGCGGAGGGCTTCTGGCAAATATAGTTTCTCCCCTTTGTAAGCCAAGTCATCCATGCACGTTAGGAAGGTTTCATTATCTTTGAACCATTGATCGGTGAGGAGCTCTCATTTTATTTTCTTTACCCCAGGGTCATCAGGATTGGGGACCCTGCGAGGTGTAAATTGAGCGGCAGTTTGTGGATTGAGGATAATTGCCTTGTTAACCTACTCCCGTTCGCTTTTGTATTGGGGTAACCGGGATAGCGCATCAGCTAGGAAATTTTTTCCTCCTGGTATGTACTTTAGAGTGAAGTTGAAGCAGTTAAAGTACTGTGCCCACCCACTTGCTTTGGGGACAATTTGCGGGGAGTTTTCAGTGCTTCTAGATTTTTGTGATCTGTCCATACTTCAAATGGTACCTTGCTCCCTTCTAGATAGTGTTACCAGTTTAATAGTGCCCACCTAATCACGAAGGCTTCTTTCTCCCAGATTGCCCATCTCCGCTCGCTTTCAGTAAATTTCTTAGAGGTGTAGGCGCAGGGTTGCAAGATTCCACTTTTGTTCTTTTGCAGTAACACAGCTCCAACTGCCACATCGCTGGCATCGGCTTGAATCACAAAGGGCTCCCCTGGGCAGGGGTGCTTTAGGACCGGTTCAGCAGCAAACAGTCTCTTTAACTTCTCAAAAGCTGTTTGACAGTCCATCGTCCATGCTAGTGGTTGGCCTGCTCATTGCTTCCCTCTTCCTTTGCCTCTTTTGAGTAGTTCTGTAAGGGGTAGGGCAATCTTGGCAAAAGAGGGGATGAATTGACGATAAAAGTTGGCAAAACCCTGAAAGCTCTGGAGCTGTTTGCAAGTCTTTGGGGGGTGCCATTCGATTATAGCTTTCACCTTGGCTGGTTCCATTTCAATACCTTCGTTGGAAATTCTGTAGCCAAGATAATCTAATCGGGTCTGGTGAAATTCACATTTCGACAATTTGGCATAAAGCTTGGCATTCAATAGTTTCTTTAACATTTCTCTCACCTGCTTTATGTGATCAGCCATATTCGTGCTGTATATCAGAATACACCAAAACCCCTTTGTACAAGTGATCATGTAGGACCTCATTAATCAACTGCATGAATATGGCTGGGGCCCCCTGTAGTCCAAATGGCATGACTTTGAACAGATAGCTCCCCATAGGACAGTTGAAGGCTGTTTTCCACTCGTCTCCCTCTTTTGTTCTCACCCAGTAATATGCCTCTCTCAGGTCTAATTTAGTGAAGACACTCTCCTTAGCCAGATGGGTTAATAAGTCCTTTAGGAGTGGGAGGGGGTATTTATTTTACACACTCACAGTGTTGAGACCCTTATAGTCTACGCAGAGATGAAGAGACCCATCTTTTTTCTCTTTGAACAACACAGGGGCTCCCACGGCAGATTTGGCCCATTTGCTAAACCCCCTTGCTAGGTTTTTGTTCACGTATCGCTGCATCTTCTCCATTTCGAGGGGGGACATGGCATACATTCTCAGGCATGGGAGTTTGGCTCCTGGCATCAGTTCGATGGAGAAGTCATTGGGTTTGTGAGGGGGTAGGGCATCACATTCTTTTTCACTGAATGCCTCCGCCAGGTCCCAGTATTCATTGGGGATGACTGGTTCGCCTGGCGGCAGTGAGGCAGCCATGTGCATTCTCTCATTGGGTGGCCTAAGGTGTCCCACAACATTGGTTGAATCAGCGGGAAGTTTAGGTCCTATAGGTAGTCTCACAGTTCTCATTCCTTTCTCCCACCAGATAAATGACTTCCATTTATCCAACCAGGCTAGCCCTAGGATCACAGTCTCAGTCATTTTTGGAGCCACTAGGAAGCAAATAAACTCCCAGTGTGCACATATTTCTAGGCATAAGGGCTCAGTTAATTGTGTGACAAGAGTCCCTCCCATCAGGGAGCCATCGGCTTGCTCAAACCTCATAGGTTTGGAAAGCTGTTTTGCCCGTATGCCCATTTTCATGGCAAATGGCAGACTAATAATACAGCGGGTGCATCCAGAATCAATTAGCATGTTTGGGGGCTGTGGCTAATCTCTTTGCTGTGGCCGTTCTCCCACCAGCTGCTGATCTCCTGGCTTCTGTACCACCCCAAGCTGTTTGTAAGACCTCTATTAGCTGTGGCAAGTTCAGAGGTAGTGGAACATCTGCCTACTGGGTTTGCCAATCTCCCCATTGCTGCAGAGGCCTCAGACTAGGATTCCCTCTCTCTTCAGGGCTGGAGTCCCTGGCAGGGGAAGACAGGGTCTGAAAGACTTTCTGATTTACAATAGAGGGGCTGCAAGCTACTCTCTGCAGGAGTGGATTTCTGTCTCTCTCATCTGGGTTTGAAATATTTCCAGTAACTCACCCAGGCTTTGAGTGGCAGTTTGTCCATTCTCCGTTCACCGACCTGCATTTGTCTGCCAAAATTCATCTTCCCACAGCATGCTATTTGTTACTTCCCCCTCTGGGATATCAGCAGCTGCTGGGCTGTGTTCAACAAACTCCTATTTATCATGATAGATTGTCCTCCTCCCGTTCTCTGTTACTCTCACTCCAGCCTAGGAGAAAGAGGTGGGGGTAATGCATCCCCAGTTGTTTGAAAAGGTTTTTTTCGATTCTGGCATGATGTCCTGGTTCCAACTAATGAAACACTTCAAAGAACTTCCAGGCAAGATTTACCCTAAAAGCCTTTATTATCAGTGTAACAGATTGACGGCACTTCATGTATGGCTTATACCAGAATCTGAATTCCTCTTGCTTGCGTCTAACTTTTCTTGCTAACCCCCTCCCTTATTTTGCAGTCATAAGTCACATCTTCCAATTAGCCCGAAGGGCAAAGATTCACTTCCGTTCCTTTTCCCGGGCGTTCCTTATAAATCTCCTCCCGTTCTCTGTCATCTGAATTAACTCTAAAAATACCAGACAGTTCTGTATATTTTGTCAAAGCAATAATATTCTACATTAACAGCGTTGACAGTTGGATTGGTGCTATTCAGGAACAACAGCCCATGACAATAAATTTCCATCTCTCTGTGTCAATCTGTGCCATATGGCTTCCAGACCAAGTCTTCCCTGAGGCTGCATTAACCACAAGTGAATTCAGCATCAGGTACTGTAAGAGAAAAGGATTTTTGCTATAGTTTATATCAACTTTTCAGTTTCTTATTAATCACTGGTATAGATGCCAGTTTTTTTCAGGTTTCAACTTCATCCTTCACATTCAATAGTTATAAGACTAGTAAAATGCATGTTCTCAATGTACTGCTTGAAAAACAAAATACTGCAGCCAGCTCCACCTCTTCTATTTTGGAGGTTCAAATTCAAGTAATTGTTCCACATAATGTTGGTTACCTTCAAGTTTAATTTTTTTTCTTTAGGAAATAAGAAAGCACTGTCTTGCTCTGCCACGCTATTCATCTGGCCATTGGACACCGTTTCCACTGCCGCCTTGCCATGACAAATTGCCCAACTAGCCTCCAGATTATGACCATCCATCCAAGGAATCTCAAAAAGAACTGATCATCTCTCTCTGTTTCCATCACTACTGAATCCTGTCTCTTCCACTGTCCTGAATCACCTTCCAAAGAACCAGTGTAACCCACTTTGGTCTGCATACCATCTTTCTCGTACTCAAAGCCTTCCCTAATAGTGAACCCAAGAGCCAAACATCCACTCTGGCACCAAAACAAACAAAGTTGCTTTCATGATAACTGATCTGCCAATAAATTGGAAAGTTATTGTGAAAATCATCACTGAATTTTGACTGGCATTCTCTCCATTTGAAGAGGGATCTTATTCTCCCTCAATACTGTGAATGTGTAGTAATGTCCTCACAGGTTGAACAGACATAAATGACTGTCCTGGGGCTGTTATCCTGTGCAATTTAGGCATGAGATGCAATGAAATAATTAATAAAGTGCTGATGGTGTGCAGATGTCATAAACAGGCCAGTTGTATGAGTTTTCATATTAGATCTTAAAACGATGCAATTTGTTCCCATCGTGACACTACTGAAAAGTGTGTGGCTCCTTTTGCTTTTTGTCAAAGTCAGAATAATGGGCTCTGGAATTTTAGAAGGCTATGCCCCACTCTGTCCAATCCAAAAACATTCTAAATCCCTGATGATGATGTCAGCGCTGCAACAGTTGATAAACTATAGCCATTTTACCTTTTGTTTTCCTTGTGCCAGTGATTAATAAGAAACTGAAAAGTTGATATAAACTATAGCAAAAATCCTTTCCTCTTACAGTACTTGATGCTGAATTGAAATGCCAACGTGTGCCTGGACCCTGCCACTGCGGTCGATGTCATAGCGGCAAACCTAGAGGAGAGGCATTGAAATGGCTGAATAACTTGCACAACGGGCAAGCACCTGAGCTATGGGACTATGACCTATTAATCCAAGGGCTGAGAGCCAGGTTCAAGGATGAATCCATAGTTCTACAGGCCGAGAAGGACATTCACGAAGTAAAACAGGCAACAAAGGAATATGTTGCAAATTCTGCAGAGTGGCAAGCCAAACTGAGTGATGGCCAGAAAGATCCCTGGTGTACCATTTCAAGAACGGCCTGGACCCTAATCTGTTCCAAACCTGTGTTTACTGTGGAATTCCTGACCAACTACAGGAATGGTACCGAGTGTCAGTGAAGATGGACATCGAGCTGGCCTGTTATAAGAAGCCAATTACCCCTAGACCTGGACTGAGACCAGGAAAGGCTAGACGACCACCTACCTGATGAACCCCAGCAACAGGAGCTACGGAACTTCCAAAACCATCTCCAGGCCCACCGATCAAATGCTTCAGATGCGGCCAGCCAGGCCACCGGGCAGCGATTTGCCCTGTCCCGTTCCCGCAGCAGAAAAGCGGCTCAGTCTCATCAGAGAAAAAAAGTAAGCCAGCTGTCTGCCAGAGAAAAAATCAAATTGAATCGCTCAGGAACCAGCTGCCCAACTCACCTTACCTACTCAAGAGACGGTAGAGAACCCCACCAACCCAGCCACAGCACTGGCTCCTTACAACAGTGATGATGAGGGGGAGAGTGACCCAATGGTGAGTGAACCTATTCCACCGTTTTCCCTCTCTGCCAAACTTATAGTTCCTAAGACAAGAGCTCAAATGGACTTATGGGTACTGGTAGAATCGGGGTTCTCATGATGCATTATCAGCCTGCCAATTGCTCTCAAACTGGGCCTTCGGGTGAGGTTACTCTCCAAACACATGAAATTTGAACAGGCAGATAGGTCCTTAATGGGAGGAACTATTTTTTTTTGAGTAAAGATTTTATTGATTTTTTTTCCATCAACATACGTTAATTTTTCCAATCAACAAGTTGTCTGGAGTTTGCTATGCTAATACATGTTCAATTCCTAATCATTCATTCTTTCCTGTAGCCAAGAATAAAATGGGTTCCAAATTTGATAGTAGTCTGTATCTTCTTTATCTTTCAACCTCATAGTTAATCTGTCCATCTCTGCACATTCCAATATTTTCCTGATTATTTCTTCTTCTGATGGCAATCCTTCATTCTTCCAGTATTGTGCAAAAATTATTCTCGCTGCTGTAGTAATGTGTAAGGTTAAATATAATTTCTGCTTATTAGTCTTTTCAGGCATAAGTACCTAGTAAAAAAAGTTCAGGTTTAAAATCCACTTGTTCGCCCAATATTTTTTCTAACCACATATGTATCTTTCTCCAATAGGCCTTTGCCTTACCTCATGTCCACCAAATGTGATAATACATGCCTATGTTATGTTTACATTTCCAACATCTATCTGACATTTTTTAAAACATTTTTGCTAATCTTGCTGGCGGCAGGTGCCATCTATAAAACATTTTATACAGATTTTCTTTATATGAGGTTGACATTGTTAATTTGTAGTTTCTCTCCCATAACATTTGCCATTTTTCTAATTCTATATTATAGCCAAAAAAAATTGCCCATCTTGTCGTTGTTTCTTTCACTTGTTCACTTTCCATATCCAAAATTAACAAAAAGTTATACATTTTCTGGATTAATTTCTCATCTGAGGTTAACAAAATCTTATCAAACACAGTTTGATCCTTATAAAATCCATACATTTTTACATCTTTTTCATTCTACTTTGTATCTGTAAATGTGCCCACCAGGACAAGTTAATTCCCTGATTTTCCAGTTCTTGTTTAGGTTTTAATTTCCCATCAATATCTAGAATATCTTTATATGTCCATATTTTTTCAAAGTCTACCAAGTTCGGATGTATAAATGCCTCCATCATTGATAACCACCCTGGAATTTTTAAATATATTTTAGCTTTAATTTTTTCCCATACTGTTGACAAGACATTTCTTATAAAATGATTTTGAAAGTACTTATGGACTGTTTTTCCCGTACCATAAGAAAGCGTGCCACCCCAATTGTAAATCATGTCCCTCTAAATACAGTAGCCTTTTATTTCTAAGTGTTATCCACTCTTTCACCCATGTTAACACAGATGCTTGGTAATACAACGTCCATTCCGGCAACCCAAAACCTCCATTTTCCTTAGCATCTTGTAATGTTTTCATCTTCATTCTAGCTCTTTTACCCTGCCAAATAAAGTTTAAAACCAATTAATTTAAATCTTGAAAGAATTTTCTCTCAAATTTTATCGGAATCATTTGAAATAGAAATAAAATCTTCGGCAACACATTCATTTTTACTGTAGCAATTCTTCCTAATATTGACAGCTGCAGATTTTTCCATCTTTCCAAGTCTAGCTTTATTTGCTTCAATAATTTTGTATAATTATCTTCTTTTATTGACGAACACTTAGCCGAAAGATGAATACCTAAATATTTAACTTTTTTCACTATTTGTACCTGTTTTCTCTAGTATTTGCTTTTGTTTAACTGTGAGGTTCTTTACTATTACTTTAGTTTTTTCTTTATTTATTTTTAGTCCTGCCATTTCTCCATATTCTTCTATCTTTCCCCATAGTTTAGGAATCATCTCTAAAGGTTCTTCCAAGATAAACATTAAGTCATCAGCAAATGCTTGTAACTTATATGTTTCATCTTTTATTTTCAATCCTTTAATTTCTGTGTCCTGTCTTATCCTTCTGTTTAGTACTTCCAAAGTAAAGATAAATAATAATGGAGATAGTGGACACCCTTGTCTCATACCTTTTCTTATCTCAAAGCTCTCAGTATAATCTCCATTCACTATCACTTTTGCTATCTGGTTGCTATATATTGTTTTTATCATATTTGTAAAATTCTTTCCAAAATTCATTATTTGTAATTGCTGAACCATAAATTGCCAGGAAATATTATCAAACGCTTTTTGGGCATCTAAAAACACTAGTGCTAATTGTTTCCCTGGGTGTCATTCATAATATTCTAATATGTCCATTATCACCCTTAAATTGTTTTTAATTTGTCTCTTCGCTAAAAAGCCGTTTTGATCTGGATGTATAAATTCAACTAAGTATTTTTTCAATCTCTGTGCCATTATTGAAGTAAAAATTTTGTAGTCCACATGAAATTGGTCTATAGTTCTTAATATACGTCAAGTCTGAATCTTCTTTTGGTATCAAGGTAATATTTGCTTCTATCCATGTATTTGGAAGTTTGGCCTCTAACAATAGTCCATTACAAACATCTTTCAGTGGTTCGCTTAATGTATCTTGTAGATTTTTATAAAGTTCCGCTGGTAGCCCATCTGGGCCTGGTGTTTTCCCATTCTTTTGTCGTTTTATAGCCTCTAATATCTCCATCATTGTTATTCTTTCTTCTAACATAGTTTTGAATGTCTCTGGAATTTTTGGCAATTTACTTTCTTTTAGATATTGAGCAATTCTCTCTCTTGCAGCCTCCTCTTTACCATACAATTCTTCATAATATTTCTTAATTATCTTTTTTATTTCTTCCTTTTTAAATTGTAAACAACCTTTGCCATCTACTAAATTATGTATTATTTTCTTCTCTTTCTGTTTTTTGAGCTTATAAGCTAGCCATCTTCTTGGCTTATTAGCATTTTCGAAGAAATTTTGTTTTGCTCTCTTTATTTGTTCCGTCAATTTTTCTGAGTCCAACAAATTCAGCTTATGTTTTATTATTTCCATTTCTCTTTTGAAAGTCTTTTTCTGTGGATCTTGTTGTAATTCTGTCTCTAACTTTCTAAATTTTTCTTTTAATAATAAATATTGCTGTCTTCTCTGTTTATTTTTCTTTGCCATATATGTTATAGCTATACCTCTAAAATACGCTTTAGCTGTATCCCATACGTTTTGTAGTGATGTATCTTCTTCTTTATTTTCTTTAAAGAATTCCATTTCTCTTTTCGCCAACTCTATGAATTGTCTTTCAGTATAGATTGATTTAAAATCCATCTTGATTTATTTGTATTCCTTTCCATGTCGCTTTTAAAGGGTTATGATCTGCCCATGTGCCTATTTCTATCTCAATTTCCTGTATGTCCATCTTTAATTCAGAAGTCATCTAAATCATGTCAATTCTTGACCAAGATTTATGGCTATTTGAGTAAAAGGTATATTGTCGATTTTGAGGGTTGGTTTCTCTCCAGACATCTTGTATTCCAATTTCTTCTGCCATATCAAAGAATGTCTTGGGTAGTCTTCTTCTTACGGGTTTTCCTGTTTTGCTACTTTTGTAATCCATTGTTCCATCTACTATCGCATTAAAGTCTCCTATTAAACAAATATTTTGCTATTCCATTTCTATTAATTTCCTGTGCAATTTTTGATAAAATTGTTCTTGACTATCATTTGGGGCATAAATTGCCACTAACAGCATTTGTTTTTGATGTAAATATATTTCAACCATTACAATTCTTCCTTCTTTATCTGACTATATTAATTTAGAATCTATTGTCTCTTTAACGTATACCGCCACCCCTCGTTTCTTTTGTTGTGCTGATGTATAATGAAGCTTCCCCATTTTCAGGTATTCCAACAATTTATAATGTTGTTTTTTTATGTGTGTCTCTTGTAAACAGATTGTATCTATATTTAATTTCTGAAGTTTCCTAAAAAATTTATTTCTTTTTATTGGGGAGTTTAATCCATTTACGTTTACCAAAAAAAATTCATTTTTTTTCTCCTTAATGGGAGGAACTTTAATCACCCACCTAACAGAGCCAGTACGGCTAGAAATAGGTGAACATTTGGAATTCATCCAATTTGTGGTGGCTCCGAAAATGACTGAAGCAATGATTCTAAGTTTAGCTTGGTTAGACAAGTGGAAACATGTCATGCCTCATCGGAGCCTGAATCTGCTGAGGAAAATGAGCTGGAACTGGAGCCGACGGAGATCGAGGGAGATCCGGTCTTCTACCTACCCATTGGCTGCACCAGTGCTCTTTGTCAAGAAGAACTTGGGGGAGCTCAGACTATGCTGTGATTACCGGAAATTGGTACGTAATCGGTACCCACTCCACTCATCCCCGAACTCATCGAGCTGCTCTGCCAGGCCAAAATATTTACTAAGTTGGACTTGCAGGGAGCCTACAACTTGGTCCAAGTTCGAGCCGGAGATGAATGGAACATGGCCTTCCAGACACCTTATGGACACTTTGAGTATACAGTTATACCATTTGGCTTGACCGACGCGCTGGGAGTGTTCATGCATTTTATGCATGACATGTTCAGGGACCTGCTGGATCAGTTTGTGGTCATCTACCTCGATGACATCCTGATCTACTCTTCCTCCCCACGAGAGCATTGGAAACAAGTTTGGCTCGTGTTGCAGCGCCTGCGAGAGAATCACTTCTTTGCCAAGCGGGAGAAGTGCCAGTTCACACAAACCATGATCGATTTTCTGGGTTATTGCATCTTGCCTGAAGATGTGGAGATGGACCCAGAAAAAGTAGAGTTGTTGCAGGAATGCCAGCCTCCGAAGCAGGTAACGGACGTGTAGTGACTGTTGGGGCTTGTGAATTATTACTGCAGGTTCATTCCCTGCTTTGCAATCCTGACTGCTCCCCTTTCCACTCTGTTAAAGAAAGGGGTAAAGTTCAGCTGGGGCACTGAGGAGCAGGGGGCCTTGGATGCCATTAAGGCCGCCTGATCCTGAGCCCATCCTCAAGCATCCGGAACCCTTAAGACTGCTCATGGTGGAGACAGATGCATCGGATGTGGCCGTCAAGGCTGTGCTCCTGCAGGCCTATGCCCCCACAGATACCTTGTTCCAGTGTGCCTATTATTCCCGGAAGCTGTCGGCACCAGAGCAGAATTATACTATATGGGACAAGGAGCTGTTGGCAGTCAAAGTTGCTTTTGAGACATGGCAGCACCACTTAGAGGGGGCTTGTAACCAAGTTGAGGTTCGAACTGACCATCGGAACCTAGAGCATCTACGGACAGCCAGAATGCTGAACCAGTGACAGGTGCGATAGTCACTGTTTTTCAGGAAGTTTGACTTTTGGGTGACGTATGTCCCTAGTGGGCGGAACCAGCGTGCGGATGCGCTGTCCCAGAAGCCCAAGTTCACCCAAAAGGAGGACAAGATGATGCCCAGAATGGTCATTCCCTTGGAACGGTTGGCAGCCACAGAGGAGCTGTGAACCTACGGATCAGGATTCGTGAGGCACAGCAACAGGATCCATTCATGGTGGCTCAACGTCGTGAGTTGGCTGGTGATGGGGGAAATGAGACCCCTTGGACGTATATGGAGGACCTGTTACATTTTAGAGACCGCATCTACATTCCTAGGAGACCCCTCCATGGCATCATTCTGAAACAATGTCATGATAGTCTGGCAGCGGGTCACTTTGGGGTCTTTAAAACACTGCACCTTGGCCTTGAGGTGTCAGGCTATGTAGCATTGTGCAAGATCTGTCAACAGGCCAAGTATGCTACTGGTGCACCCCCTGGTCTCTTGCAGCCACTACCCATGCCAGAAAGACCATGGGGGGCAGTCTCATTGGACTTCATTGCCGAAATTTTTATTTTTATTTCAAATGTTACCAATACTTAAAAAGGATGGAAATCTCGATGAATGGCAGAAAGGTATAAACAAATTCATTTGGGATGGCAAGAAACCAAGGGTTAAATTTAAAATTATTCAAGACACAAGAGAGAGAGGTGGTTTGAAAGTGCCTAATTTTAAATTATATTATTATGCAGCAGTTCTAGTGGTTATAAGTGATTGGATTAACTTAACAAATGAAAGAATATTAAATATAGAAGGATATGGGTTAGTATATGGGCTCCACGCGTATTTAGTTTATGACAAAAAATTGGATAGGAGTTTTAAAGAACATATAATAAGAAACTCTGTCTTGCGAGTCTGGAAAAAGTATTATTATAAGTTAAATGGTAAAATTCCTTTATGGACAGTTCCCAGACACGCAATACAGAGTATAGGTATACAACAAATTCAAGACGTGGTGCCCTATGATAAACTTTTAAATAAAGAAGGGAATAGCATAGAACTGAAATCATTAGATAAATTAAGGGTGGAAGGTATAGCTCATAATTGGTTTTATCATGCACAACTTCAAGCCAGATGGCAAAAAGATGTCAAGATGGGTTTTTCTTTAAAGGATGATGAAAAATTAATTATACAAATTAGAGATCAAAGAAAGATGCATATTAAAAGAATATATGATGCTTTAATTGAAATTGATTCTCGAACTGAATTAATTAAAGACTGTATGATTAAATGGGAAGGTAACTTCGGCCACCCAATTATGATGGAAACTTGGAAAAGAATATGGGTGAAAAATGTTAAATTTACACAAGCTCAGCATCTAAGAGAAAATTTTTATAAAATGTTTTACAGATGGCATTTAGATCCCAAAAAATTATCGTTTATGTATCCAAATTTGCAACCCAAATGTTGGCGATGTGACTCTATGGACGCTACTTACTTTCACATTTGGTGGTCTTGCAAAAAAATTAAGGTTTTTTGGATAAAAATATGGTGGATTCTTCAAAATATTTTGAAAAAGCGTATTGAGTTTGTACCACAGTTGTTTTTGTTGGGTATTACAAAGGATTGTTCCACCACAGAGACTAAGCTGATTTTGAACTTGATTACTGCTGCAAGACTGTTGGTGGGACAATATTGGAAGTCATCTGAAATACCATCTATTGAAGAATGGACATTAAAAGTTACCCATCTTGTGGAGATGGCCAAGATTTCGGCATACCTGAAGAACCACTCAAATGAAACGTTTTTGATGGACTGGAAGAAATGGATTGATTATATGCAAAAGAAATATCAGTTGAAAGAATTAGATTTGATATATAGTTAAATAGTTTAATATAGTAGTTTAGTGAGGTTTCTTGTGTTTTTACCCTGTATTCATTCTGGGAAGTCGGGGGGGGAGGGGGGAGGGAGATAATATACGTTAGCTTATGTTTCTCAACTGTAGTTGGGGGCTTAGGGATTAGATAATTTTTGTAGGATGCTCGGTAGAATTGCAGCTAGTGTTTTGGATGGCGAGGAGGAGGAGCGAAAATACAAGAGGAGTGGGCTGGTGGAGGGTGTTCTGGAGGGGGGTTCCGAGCAGTTCTTTGTATTGTTTATTTTTATTATGTAATTTGTTTGTTTTCAGTTGAGTTAATAGGTTACTATGTTATAATTGTTAAAAGTTTTTTATAAAAAATTTTAATAAAAAAATTATTAAAAAAAAAAAAAATTTTCTGAGTCCAACAAATTCAGCTTATGTTTTATTATTTCCATTTCTCTTTTGAAAGTCTTTTTCTGTGGATCTTGTTGTAATTCTGTCTCTAACTTTCTAAATTTTTCTTTTAATAATAAATATTGCTGTCTTCTCTGTTTATTTTTCTTTGCCATATATGTTATAGCTATACCTCTAAAATACGCTTTAGCTGTATCCCATACGTTTTGTAGTGATGTATCTTCTTCTTTATTTTCTTTAAAGAAGAATTCCATTTCTCTTTTCGCCAACTCTATGAATTGTCTTTCAGTATAGATTGATTTAAAATCCATCTTGATTTATTTGTATTCCTTTCCATGTCGCTTTTAAAGGGTTATGATCTGCCCATGTGCCTATTTCTATCTCAATTTCCTGTATGTCCATCTTTAATTCAGAAGTCATCTAAATCATGTCAATTCTTGACCAAGATTTATGGCTATTTGAGTAAAAGGTATATTGTCGATTTTGAGGGTTGGTTTCTCTCCAGACATCTTGTATTCCAATTTCTTCTGCCATATCAAAGAATGTCTTGGGTAGTCTTCTTCTTACGGGTTTTCCTGTTTTGCTACTTTTGTAATCCATTGTTCCATCTACTATCGCATTAAAGTCTCCTATTAAACAAATATTTTGCTATTCCATTTCTATTAATTTCCTGTGCAATTTTTGATAAAATTGTTCTTGACTATCATTTGGGGCATAAATTGCCACTAACAGCATTTGTTTTTGATGTAAATATATTTCAACCATTACAATTCTTCCTTCTTTATCTGACTATATTAATTTAGAATCTATTGTCTCTTTAACGTATACCGCCACCCCTCGTTTCTTTTGTTGTGCTGATGTATAATGAAGCTTCCCCATTTTCAGGTATTCCAACAATTTATAATGTTGTTTTTTTATGTGTGTCTCTTGTAAACAGATTGTATCTATATTTAATTTCTGAAGTTTCCTAAAAAATTTATTTCTTTTTATTGGGGAGTTTAATCCATTTACGTTTACCAAAAAAAATTCATTTTTTTTCTCCTTAATGGGAGGAACTTTAATCACCCACCTAACAGAGCCAGTACGGCTAGAAATAGGTGAACATTTGGAATTCATCCAATTTGTGGTGGCTCCGAAAATGACTGAAGCAATGATTCTAAGTTTAGCTTGGTTAGACAAGTGGAAACATGTCATGCCTCATCGGAGCCTGAATCTGCTGAGGAAAATGAGCTGGAACTGGAGCCGACGGAGATCGAGGGAGATCCGGTCTTCTACCTACCCATTGGCTGCACCAGTGCTCTTTGTCAAGAAGAACTTGGGGGAGCTCAGACTATGCTGTGATTACCGGAAATTGGTACGTAATCGGTACCCACTCCACTCATCCCCGAACTCATCGAGCTGCTCTGCCAGGCCAAAATATTTACTAAGTTGGACTTGCAGGGAGCCTACAACTTGGTCCAAGTTCGAGCCGGAGATGAATGGAACATGGCCTTCCAGACACCTTATGGACACTTTGAGTATACAGTTATACCATTTGGCTTGACCGACGCGCTGGGAGTGTTCATGCATTTTATGCATGACATGTTCAGGGACCTGCTGGATCAGTTTGTGGTCATCTACCTCGATGACATCCTGATCTACTCTTCCTCCCCACGAGAGCATTGGAAACAAGTTTGGCTCGTGTTGCAGCGCCTGCGAGAGAATCACTTCTTTGCCAAGCGGGAGAAGTGCCAGTTCACACAAACCATGATCGATTTTCTGGGTTATTGCATCTTGCCTGAAGATGTGGAGATGGACCCAGAAAAAGTAGAGTTGTTGCAGGAATGCCAGCCTCCGAAGCAGGTAACGGACGTGTAGTGACTGTTGGGGCTTGTGAATTATTACTGCAGGTTCATTCCCTGCTTTGCAATCCTGACTGCTCCCCTTTCCACTCTGTTAAAGAAAGGGGTAAAGTTCAGCTGGGGCACTGAGGAGCAGGGGGCCTTGGATGCCATTAAGGCCGCCTGATCCTGAGCCCATCCTCAAGCATCCGGAACCCTTAAGACTGCTCATGGTGGAGACAGATGCATCGGATGTGGCCGTCAAGGCTGTGCTCCTGCAGGCCTATGCCCCCACAGATACCTTGTTCCAGTGTGCCTATTATTCCCGGAAGCTGTCGGCACCAGAGCAGAATTATACTATATGGGACAAGGAGCTGTTGGCAGTCAAAGTTGCTTTTGAGACATGGCAGCACCACTTAGAGGGGGCTTGTAACCAAGTTGAGGTTCGAACTGACCATCGGAACCTAGAGCATCTACGGACAGCCAGAATGCTGAACCAGTGACAGGTGCGATAGTCACTGTTTTTCAGGAAGTTTGACTTTTGGGTGACGTATGTCCCTAGTGGGCGGAACCAGCGTGCGGATGCGCTGTCCCAGAAGCCCAAGTTCACCCAAAAGGAGGACAAGATGATGCCCAGAATGGTCATTCCCTTGGAACGGTTGGCAGCCACAGAGGAGCTGTGAACCTACGGATCAGGATTCGTGAGGCACAGCAACAGGATCCATTCATGGTGGCTCAACGTCGTGAGTTGGCTGGTGATGGGGGAAATGAGACCCCTTGGACGTATATGGAGGACCTGTTACATTTTAGAGACCGCATCTACATTCCTAGGAGACCCCTCCATGGCATCATTCTGAAACAATGTCATGATAGTCTGGCAGCGGGTCACTTTGGGGTCTTTAAAACACTGCACCTTGGCCTTGAGGTGTCAGGCTATGTAGCATTGTGCAAGATCTGTCAACAGGCCAAGTATGCTACTGGTGCACCCCCTGGTCTCTTGCAGCCACTACCCATGCCAGAAAGACCATGGGGGGCAGTCTCATTGGACTTCATTACCGAATTGCCCCCATCGAAGGATGCCACAACCATCTTGGTGGTGATGGACATGCTCACCAAGATGGCCCATTTTATTACATGTGTGGGTCTTCCTACAGCACGGACGACGGCCCAGTTGTTTATCGCCCATGTATTTTGGCTGCATGGATTACCAGACCGAGTAGTGTCAGATCGGGAGGGTGCAATTTACGGCACGCTTTTGGCAGATCCTACTCACAGAACTGCAGGTACAGGAGTGTCTGTCATCTGCCTATCACCTGAAACCAATGGGGGCACAGAGAGGGTGAACGGCATCTTGGAACAGTACCTCCACTGTTTCAGCAACACCCAACAGGACAATTGGGCAGAGGTGCTGGCTGTGGCAGAGTTGGCCTATAACACTCAGCATGCATCCACCCATTTATCGCCATTCTTTGCCAGTTATGGCTTCCATCCACAGCTCTTCCCGTTGGCTCCATCTGACTCCCCAGTTCCGGCTGTGGATAGGTTCCTTCAAGAGCTGAAAGCCATGCACCAAGTAGTTCGAAACCTGCTGGAAAAAGCCAAGGAGTACTACAAATGACTCACCAATCGTCATTGTCGAAACATCCCTCCATTAACTGTGGGCGATCGGGTTTGGCTTTCCACGTAGTACCTGCAAACAGCACAGCTGTCAAAAAAACTTGATCACCATTACTTGGGGCCATTTCCAGTCAAAGTGGTGATCAATCGTTTTGCTTGTCATTGCATTGTATTTGAGATTCCCGCTGGTTGCGGGGCCAGTTTCAGTACCTCATAGCATGGAAAGTCTACGGACCAGAGGACTTCACCTGGGTCGATGCCACCAACATCCATGCCCCTCATCTGCTCCACAATGTCCCAGTCTGCATGGTCCCGGGGGAGGGGCCCTGCAGGGGGGGTAGTGTTATGCCCCCGTTGGAGCCTGAATCTGCTGAGGAAAATGAGCTGGAACTGGAGCCAATGGAGATCGAGGGAGAGATTTCTGTGGTTTCAGAGGAATGTGGGGAAGAGCAGGCTGAGATAGGCCAGGGCCTTTCAGGATTGGGACAAGATGAACATGAGAGACAGAGCTCAGGTGATCAGCAAGAGCCACCCCCTCCTGATCCTAGAGCACAGAGAGTGGAGAGAAGGAGGGAAAAACGCAGACAGGCTCAACTACTTGGGAGGAGAGCACCCCGCCCCTCTCCACAATGCACACCTGGAGACTTAAGGAGATGCTATGGGTAGGAGCATTTATTGGGAACAAACGCTGAATGCTTGGAGTTTTGTGTGCCGTTGCTGATCTTGGAAATGACTCCCTGATCTCTTATTCTGTGTTGTGATTTCTGCGTGGAAACCCTGAAACTCTTGACCATTAGACTGGCTGACAAACTTGATTTGGTGTTCAAAGACCTCAGATTGAATTTTGGCTTCTCTTCTGAAACTGCTCAGGCAAGCTTGTATTTCCACAGATTAATTAGATTTTGGATGTATGCTTCTTTCCTTGTTATCTACATGGCCTTGAGTAAATTACTCTTCTAATCTAACTGTGTGTGACTCGAAACCTGAAGGAGGATGGCTTGTTCCATACACACACTTTCCATGCCTGAAGAGTTAAAAAACTTGTAAAACTACTTGCAGCCAGAGGTTGCTGAAGGTGTGTGTGTCTTACTTTGTTCTGCAGCTTGCCAGAAATGTGGGAGCATTTGGGGAAACTTTGGAGCAAATAAAGGGTGGTTTGAACTGCCAGTTGACTGTTTTGCTTCTGTGCCATGTCCTGGGTCATCACAGAAACTCTTCATCTGGTGGAAAAAGAGGATGAGGACCCTGAGATTGTCCATAGATCGCAAAGTTGGAATTGATTGATTGACCTTTTTCCCCCCAAAATCTTCCTTGGTTTTCTTGCATGCGGTGGTGTTGGCAGATTGCGAAGGGGCAATGGGATGGGGCTGGAAGTCAGGTAAGAAAAGAAATGCAATTTCTCTGAGCAGCGAGGATTTCTTTACTTACCTGCCCCACTTGTTCCAAGGCCACGTTCTGCTTAGATGCATTGCTCTTGCCAATGGACCAACTGCCCACTTCAGTGCCCTCCCTCCCTGAGCCTCCAGTGAGCCACCTACTGCTTTCGTGGCTCTGTAGGCAGAGCTGTGAAGTTCTCTTCTCTGTCAGAGAAGAGAACTTTGCAAAGTTGTAGCTGAATGGGCAGGTGAGGGAGAAACCTGCCCCACTTGTTCCATGGCCACTTTCGGCTGAGCCGAGGCGACAAACATCTGGTTTTGGCATGAAGTGGCTGTTTACCTCTGGCGTTGGCCATTTGCGCGTTGCACCCAATGCTATGCTATGAGGCTGCAAAACAATCTGGGTGGAGGTAAGGAACTGGTATACTGGTTTCTTACAGTTGCCCGGTTTGTTATGCGGCCTCATGGCAGCGGCATTGGGCAGGAGGCAGCAAACGGCCAGTTTTGATGTGACACAGCTGTTTGCCGCCTTGCGTATTGTGCCCAATGCTGCCATGAGGCTGCGGAACAATCCAGGTGGCGGTAAGGAACCGGTATACCGGTTTCTTACCATCACCTGGCTTGTTCCGTGGCCTCATGGCAGCAGCATTGGGTGTGACACGCAAGGCGGCAAACAGCCACGTCGCACCAAACTCAAGGGGTCGTTGAGTCACGTGCTGGCGTCCTTCGTGCCGGGCATCCTTTGCGGTGAGTTTCTGGAAAGGTTTGCAACAGGGGTGGGTGCGACCCACGAGGCGGCAAGTGGCCATGGCTGAAGACAAACAGCCATATCGCGCCGAAACCAGCCGTTTGCCGCCTCCTGCACAGTGCCACTGCCATGAGGCTGCGGAACAAGCTGGGTGGTGGTAAGAAACTGGTATACCGGTTCCTTACCTCTGCCTAGCTTGTTCCGCGGCCTCATGGCAGCTGCATTGGGTGCAATGCGCGTGGCGACAAACAGCCACGTCGCACCAAAACCGAGGGGCTGCCAGGCTGTGGCTGCTTATGGACACAGTTGGCCCCCATGCGCTTGCTGTGTGCGGGGGCCGATGATGTCAGGCAGCGGCCACCCCAGCCCCTACATTGCCTTGCCTTGCCCTGGGGCAATGGCATCCCTGCCCTGCCCCCTACCTCACCTCACCTCACCCCACAGGACAAGCCTCCTGCCCATTGTCCCACCCGCCAGAGACCTCCTGGATCTCCCCCAACCCTGCCTGACCCCCACAGATGTCCCTCCCCATGAGCAACATCGAGGTGGCTACGCCCACCCCAGCCACATCCACCCAGTCCACTGTGACCACCGCAGCCATGCCCACCAAATGGGCCACACCCACCCAATTGGCCACACACATCCAATGGGCCATGCCTACCCAGCACCCAACGATACATAAGTGGGTTTTGGGTTGCAGTTTGGGCACTCAGTCTCTAAAAGGTTTGCCATCACTGGTTTAGGGGAAAGAAAGATGGGTCACTTAGACTCTGCATTGATTTTAAGGGATTGTGTGAGTATGGAAAATATGTACCCCCTTCCTCTAATGAAGGACTTATTAACCTACCTGGCAAAGGGGCAGATTTTTATCAAATTAAATCTAAGAGGCGTACTACCGCGTGAGAATAAAAGAAGGCGATGAATGGAAAACTGCTTTTAACAGTCCTTTGGGTAGCTTATGCCATTCGGATTATAAGGTGCTCCTGCTGTGTTCATGCAGTTGATTAACCAGGTGTTACATGATCACCTGTACAAAGGTGTTTTGGTTTATCTTGATGATATCTTAATCTATACTGAGACTATGACAGAGCATGTAAGCTTAGTGAGAGATATGCTGAAAAAACTACTAGACACAAAGCTCTATGTCAAACTGTCAAAATGCAAGTTTCATCAGACGCACTTGGATTACTTAGGCTATAGAATTTCCAGCGAAGGCATCAAGATGAATCCAACAAAAGTGAAGGCTGTTATTGAATGGCAACCTCCAAAAATTCGAAAGCAGCTACAGAGCTCCCTGGGATTTGCAAACTTCTACCGTCAATTCATCCCTTTGTTTGCTGAAATCGCTTTACTCCTGACAGAACTGTTAAAAATGGGCAAAGAAGGGGGGAAGCCTCGACCTGGTCAACCACTGCAATGGACTATGGAATGTCAAACTGCTTTTGAGAACTTAAAAAGACTTTTTGCTGCTGAGCCAGTCCTAAAGCACCCCTACCCAGAGGAACCATTCGTGATTCAAGCCAATGCCAGCAATGTACCGTAGCTGTAGGGGCAGTACTCTTACAAAAAAACCATAGGAGGATTTTACAGCCCTGTGATTACACTTCAAAAAAGTTCACTGACACGGAGAGGAGATGGGCCGTTTGGGAGAAAGAAGCCTTTGCGATCAGATGGGCCTTACTGACATGGCACAATTTCCTCGAGGGGAGCAAGGTGCCTTTTGAAGTATGGACTGATCACAAAAACCTAGCGGCACTGAAAACTCCCCATAAACTATCCCCCAAACAAGTAAGCTGGGCACAGTACCTTAATCGTTTTAATTTCACCCTTAAGTATATACCGGGGGGGGGAATTCCTTGGCTGATGTCCTATCCAGATTACCACAATATAAAAGCCAGCACGAACAGGTTATTGATTCCATTATGTTGGCACCACAGGTTATTTCACAGATAACCCCCCAGAGACCCCAATCTGTCAAATCTCCTACCCCCAACAATCCATTAACAAAGAAGTTAAAACAAGAATTGATCAATGATCAATGGTTTAAGGACAATCAAACCCTCCTTACCCATAAGGATGGGTTGGCTTACAAGGGAGGGAAATTATATTTGCCTGAATCACTAAGATTCCAAGTGCTCCAGCACAGCCATGATGTAAAATAGGCTGGCCACTTTGATTACTTGAAAACACTGCATTTAATTTGGAGGCAATTTTGGTGGCCAGGCTTAAAGAGAGATGTGGAGAACCACGTAAAGCTGCGCAGTCTGTGTTACCATGAAAAGAATTCCAGGGAAGCCCCCTGGACTATTGCAGCCTGTTGCAGACCCTTCCCAACCATGGGAAGAGATCGTTATGGACTTTATCATCGAGTTACCTGAAAGCAGAGCCTGGGCCTCCCATCAGCCCAGAAACTGGCAAAGATGTTCTTAAAACACATTTACAGACTACACGGCATACAAAGCAAGTGATCTCTGACAGGGGGTACAATTCACAGCTAAATTTTGGAGAAATTTTCTAAAAATAATTGGCTCAATGCAAGGATTGTCATTGGCTTTTCATCCGTATAAGAATGGAGCAGCTGAAAAGGTGAACGCAATGGTGGAACAATGTCTTAGGTGCTATGTGGATTACCAACAAATGAACTGGACTGACCTCCTCCCTTTCGCTGAAGTGGCTTACAACAACACTGTCCACAGTAGCATCGGATGCACTCCTTTTAAAATCACCACTGGAAGAGATTTCATCCCAATGCCTGAATACCCCCAAGAACCACCTGCCTCTCAGACTTTAGATCAATGGGTGTCAGCATGGAAGGAAGTATGGGACAATGCCAAGAAAGCTTTGAAAAAAGCCTCAGAAACGTATAAAAAAACAAGCAGATAGGAAAAGAGCACCCCAGAGGCCATTTTGGGTGGGGTGAAAGGGTTATCTGTCCATGAAATATTTAAGACTCAAATTGCCTAACAAAAAATTGGGATCAAAATACCTGGGACCTTTCCCTATAGTGCGAATTGTGAACCCAGTTACAGTAGAATTAAAGCTTCCTCAGCTTTTAAGAAAGATTCACCCTGTATTTCACTGCAGCTTGTTGAAACCATTGAGAGAATCAAGTCTAAGACCCCCTCCCAAGAAAGCTCCTGGTCCCCTTGTGCTGACTGGGAAGACTCATTACAAAATGAAACGTATTCTCGATGCTAGATTGCCTAAGGGGAAATTGCAATACTTAGTGCAGTGGAAGGGCTACTCATTATCAGAGGCTACTTGGGTGAAGTGTACTAATGTAAAAACTAATGGACTTATTTGTAAATTTTATGATAAACATCCGAACAAACCAAGGGGAAATCCTTAACATGCTTTTGTTTGATTTGCAGGACTTCTCCTTTCTATTAAAGGGGGGGGATGTTAGTGCTGCAACAATTGAGAAACTATAGCCATTTTACCTTTTGCTTTCCTTGTGCTTTTTTCTGTTATTTGGGATTGTCAGATATAGAAGAGGGGATTGGGGGAATGCTTGAGCATTTTCTGTTAGCCATAACATTTGCAGCTGGGTGAGAATCAAGGTCAATGTTAGATAAAGTTTTGGTGGATTGAAAAGTTGGGAGGAGAGCTCACATTTTAGAATAATTGGTGAATGTGATTTATGACAGCTTTTCTGGGGTGGGAATTGCAACTTATTACTTTGTATCAGGGAAGAGGGAACCTTAGTCTTGGGTTCAACTATGTACATGACAATACTTTGTTTCCTGAATAAAATGTTCTTTGACGAATAAATCTTTGCCTTGAAGTTCTTTTAAAAGATTTCATCTATTGGAACCAGGACAGACAAGCAGAAAATACAGAAGCAGTGATGAGCCAGTTGGGTGACTTAGCCTTACAAAGAACACCACTTATATCTAGTTTAAGGTTGTAATAAGTCCAGTGGGCTTATCTCAGCACTGAAAATTCAGTTCAAATTTCAGAGATTCATTTGGCAGAAAGCTTTCAAAGAAAAAGTCTTGGCAGCTAACAGTTTGGAGAGCTTTGTGGCAGGTTTTACATATGGGAACTGTCCCAGTGATTTCACTGAGATCAGGCTCATTTGTTGGTTTACTGGTTATTTCTATTCATATGGCCATCCTTCTGAAATGTATGACTGGGCAGCTAGCAGCAGTTAAAAATTCTATGGAACAACAGATAACGAGAAAATGCATACATAATTGATGGTTGAGATAAAAACAAAACAACTACCAATGTCTTTAAGATCTTACAAAAGACCAGCAGGGTCAGGGACAATCTCAATTTGGGAGAGAGGGGAATGGTTACAAATGGTAGGCACCATGACAGAAAGGAATGCTCTGGATATTGAGAGATGGCACTCCGTAATACAGTATATGGGACCAAGAGCATTCCTCTCTTGCCAGTTCTAATGGGACAGGAAAACATAATTGGAAAAAGGCAATCTCTCAAATAACTTCATTCTATGAAGGGCTTTATCGGTAGCTACCAGTAGTTTAAATTGAACTCAGAAGTATATAAGCAATCAATGTTGTTCACAGAGTAGAAGTTTAGCAAGGAGTAGGCATAACTGCCTGCATTGCTGCATTTTATACTAGATGCAACTTCTGGATTGATTAGGTTGCTTCTTAAAAGCCAATAACAGCATTGGGCCCTGATCAAACCTGGGTTTCTTGAGGTCATTCCTAAACAGCCCTGTCAGATTCAGCTCTCTTTGGCATAACCAAACACCTCTACAACACTGTCTTTTGATGCTGTCTCTTTAGACCCGTGTTCTTCAGAGCTGAATATAGGAGGTTCCAGATTCAAGTCAGAATCTGCTAAATCCATGGCAGGAATGGTTAGGCTTCTTGTTGCATGAGCATGATTGAGGAGCCCTGACCAAATGTTTGTTGGGATGTTTTCTCCAATCCTCTTCTTTAACACAAAGTGACTAGGCCATAATATCAGATTTCACTGGAATAAGAAACATTAGGGGAGAGAGAAGGATTGTTTATGCAGCATGACTATTGAAGTGTATTACCTGTTGTAGAAGGCTGCTCTGAGACCAGGAAAAGCCTGTCTCTGATTTCCCTTTCTGATGTAGATCCTTTCATCCTTCCACAATAGCAATGGCTCTAAACAGCATGTACAAGACAGCCTAGAGTTCAAAGGAAATAGCAAGGCTAGGCATAAAATTGAAAACACACAAGTAGAGGTAGGATCATTACAAAAGAGATTTCTTAAGTCTAGGGGAGGGGGGAAATGTGAGAGATTCAGAAAAAGTCTGCTTGAATTGTGCTAAATATAAGTTGATCTGGGAAAATTACTTTGGCAAACTTTCAAGATTCTGTTATATTATGTTACTAGCAATAAAGATGATTCAAGAAATCCAGGTAGCTCGTTTCCTGACTTTGCAAATCTTGAAAATTTCATTAGAACCATGATAATACTGATGATGGTTCTGAGTGTACTCCCATATAGAAACAGAATCCATGTGTCATGCACAGCTATTACGCACTTATTTGTATTTTTCCTTCGGGGGTTTTTTTGAGCAAGACTACAATATTCTGAAATTTTCTAAACAAAACTTTTTCTCACTGTTTTCTTGACATTACTTTTGAATCTTACTGGCAATACTTTGGAGACCTATCAGCCTGACCTCAATACCTGGGAAGATTCTGGAAAAGATAATCAAACAACGATTCAGCAAACACCTAGAGGCAAACAAAATCATTATTAAAAGCCAACATGGGTTTGTCAAAAACAGATCATGCCAGACAAATCTTATTGCATTCTTTGACCAAGTGACAAAATTAGTGGATCAGAGGAATGCTGTGGATATAATTTACTTGGACTTCAGTAAAGCATTTGATAAAGTAGATCACAACCTACTACTTGATAAGATAGAAAAACGTGGGTTAGACAGCAACACCACCAGATGGATCCGTAGCTGGCTCACCAGCCGTACTCATCATATGATCCTCAATGGAACCGCATCTACATGGAGGGAAGTGTGTAGTGGGGTGCCCCAGGGCTCTGTTCTGGGCCCAGTGCTCTTCAACATCTTCATCAATGATTTGGATGAGGGGATAGATGGGGAACTCATCAAATTTGCAGATGACACCAAGCTGGCAGGAATAATCAACACTCCAGAAGACAGGCTTAAGATACAGGAAGATCTGGACAGACATGAACACTGGGCGCTATCTAATAAAATGAAATTCAATGGTGAAAAAAGTAAAGTTCTACATTTAGGCAAGAAAAACCAAATGCACAGGTATAGTATAGGGGCTACCTTGCTCAATAGTAGTAACTATGAGAGGGATCTTGGAGTCCTAGTAGAAAATCACTTAAATATGAGCCAGCAGTGTGCTGCAGCTGCCAAAAAAGCCAACACAGTGCTAGGCTGCATTAACAGAGGGATAGAATCAAGATCACGTGAAGTATTAATACCACTCTACAATGCCTTGATAAGGCCACACTTGGAATACTGCATCCAGTTTTGGTCACCACGATGTAAAAAAGATGTTGAGACTCTAGAAAGAGTACAGAGAAGAGCAACAAAGATGATTAGGGGACTGGAGGCTAAAACATATAAACAACAGTTGCTGGAATTGGGTATGTCTAGTTTAATGAAGAGAAGGACAAGGGGGGACATGATAGCAGTGTTCCAATATCTCAGGGGCTGCCACAAAGAAGAGGGAGTCGAGCTATTTTCCAAAGCGCCTGAAGGCAGGACAAGAAGCAACGGATGGAAACTAATCAAGGAGAGAAGCAACCTAGAACTAAGGAGAAGAAGCGTTGACTTACCTGAACGCCTTTTCTCAGCATGGGGGGATGGAGAATCCACCTATGGGTATTCACTGTCTACTGCCCAATCAGAAGACTAGGTCCGAAATTTAGCTCCGCCTCCTGGCTTCCTTCCCCAGTTTTTGACAGGCGAAGCTCCTCATCAAGTCGGACCGTGTAGCTCCATTTCAGTGTCCTGTAAGAGAACTCCTGCCTAGACTAGTTAGAGGAGGGTGTGGATTCTCCATCCCCCCATGCTGAGAAAAGGCGTTCAGGTAAGTCAACACTTCTTCTCCAGCATGGGTGGATTCCAAATCCACCTATGGGACGTACCCAAGCCCTCATAAGTCGCCCTGGGTGGGAGTCTAGGCTATCTCTTACTAGGACTCAACTATCTGCTGTAGGGCTCTCCTGCCAAACGAACCCTCAGCTGCAGCAAATTGGTCAATCTTGTAATTCCTAACAAAGGAGGACAGAGAGGCCCACGTGGCCGCTCTGCAAATTTCCTCCAGTGGCGCCTGAGTGCGCCAAGCTGCCGATGTGGCCGTGCTCCTTGTGGAGTGAGCCGTGATGTTGGTTGGTACCTGCAGGTCCAATGATTCATAGGCCTTAGCTATGCATGCCCTAATCCACCTCCCAATGGTCGAAGAAGATACCTTCAGACCCTTGGAAGAAGGATGATAGGAAACGAATAGCGCCTCCGATCTCCTGAAAGTTGCTGTTCTATTAACGTAGTGACGCAGAGCCCTGCGCACGTCTAATGTGTGCCACTGTCTCTCCAGACGGTGCGTGGGATTCGGACAGAAGTCCGGGAGGATCAGTTCCTGGGACCTGTGGAATCATGTGTTGATCTTAGGAATGAAGGTTGGGTCCAGCCGCAGAGTTACTCTGCCCTCTGTGAACGTGAGCAGGTCCGGGCGAACCAAAAGAGCCCCCAACTCCGAAATCCGTCTTGCCGAGGTGATCGCCATGAGGAAGGCCACCTTCAGCGTCAGGAAACGGAGTGAACTGGTTCCCAGTGGTTCGAAAGGGGCCTCAGTTAGCACCTGTAGCACCTTGTGTAAATCCCAGGACGGGAAACGGTGGACTGCAGGAGGCCGTCTCGTAGCGGCCCCTTTTAGGAAGGCACTCACCGCTGGGTGTTGTGACAGGGTTCCCCGGTCTTCACAGACCAGAACCGTCTGTAGGGCTGCTACCTGTCTACGGATGGTGTTGGTCGCTAGACCCCTGTTCATGCCCTCCCACAGATACTGGAGGATGTCGGGAATGGTGACTGACAGGGGGTTTAACCCCTGCCTGCTGCACCAGGAGGAGAAATTCCTCCAGGTGGCATCATAGATCCTGTTGGTGGAGGGTCGCCGGCATCCTGGATGACCGAAATGACCTCCTCTGAGAAGGCCTGCCTACTCAGACCCTCCCGCTCAAGTGCCTGGCGGCTAGTTGGAGCCATTGTGGATCTGGGTGTTGGAGTTTCCCTTGGCTCAGAGATACCTGGCTCGGAGGGAGTCTCCACACTGGCGAGAGTGATAGGTCTACCAGGTCTGCGAACCATGGACGTCTCGGCCAGTAAGGAGCAATTAGTATCACCTCCACGTGTTCCAGAATCAGTTTGCAGATTGTCGCCTGTATTAGGGGTGGAGGAGGGAAGGCGTACAGTAGCCCCTGAGGCCACCTGCATCTGAGCACGTCCATCCCCTCCGCTCCCCGCCTCTGGAACCTGGAAAAGAAACGCTGAGTTTGAGTGTTTGCTGGAGATGCGAAGAGGTCCAGGCAAGGCCGGCCGAACCTGTCCGAGATTGCCTCGAACAGTTCCGGGGCTAGCCTCCACTCCGCGTGGTCTACCGTGGTTCTGCTGAGGGAGTCCGCCTGCTGGTTGGCCTCCCCCGATATGTGTTCTGCCCTGAGCGAGGCCAGATGCTGTTCTACCCAAAGGCCCAGCTCCCTGGCCTCCCGCATGAGAGCCGCTGACCTGGTTCCGCCCTGCTTGTTTACGTGTGCTTTTGCTGTTATGTTGTCCGTCAGGACTAGCACGTGACTCCCTGACAAGTGGGATGAGAATTTGCGCAGGGCCAGGTGTATGGCCCTCAGCTCGAGCCAATTGATCCTGTGACGTAAGTCCTCTGTGCTCCACCTCCCCTGGGCTATCTTGTCCATGGAGTGGACCCCCCACCCGAACAGGCTTGCGTCGGTCGTGACTGTGATCCTGTCGGGTTCCCTGAGCGGGGTGCCCCTTCTTAGGGCGCCTGACCTCCACCATCTGAGGGATGCTATGACCTGGGGTGGGACCCTGACTCTCTTGAGTGAAGCGCTCTGGTTCTGTCTTTGGTAGGGGAGCAGAAGCCATTGGAGACTTCTGGAGTGGAGCCTTGCCCATGGAACAATTCCCAGGCATGAAATCATCTTTCCCAGGAGCTGAGAGAGCTGTACTATGGAGACCATCCTTCTCTGTGTTACCAGAAGCGCTAGCTTCCTCAGACTCTCCCGCCGCTCCTGTGAGAGATAAACCATGCCCTGTTCTGAGTCTATGATGGCTCCCACGTGTAGGAGCCTCCTTGATGGTGTGAGCTGGCTTTTCTTGTGGTTTACTGAGAAGCCATGAGTCTGGAGGGTGTCTATGGTGATCCGAATGTCTGTCAGGGCTGCCTGGTGAGAGGCCGACAGGATCAGGATGTCGTCCAAATAGCATTGGACTCTTACCGGTATCATGCGTAGATGCGCTCCCAATGCTGCCAGGATCTTCGTGAACACTCGGGGTGCCGAGGACAGGCCGAATGGTAGGGCCCTGTACTGGTAGTGTCGTTCCCTGTAACAGAATCTGAGGAACCTTCTGTGTTCCAACCTTATCGGGATGTGTAGGTAGGCCTCTGTGAGGTCTATGGATGACAGCAGGTCCCCTCTTCGAATGCTGGCCAGGATGGACCTGAGGGACTGCATCTTGAACTTCCTGTACACTACATAGTGATTGAGACGTTTGAGATCTAGAATGGCCCTCCAATCCCCGGATGACTTTGGTACCAGGAAGAGGATGGAGTAAAACCCCCGTCCCTCCTGCCCTGGAGGAACCGGCTCTATCGCCCTTATTTCCTCCAGGTGCCTTATGGCCTGATCTAGAAGGCCCACCTTGGCCTTGTTGCGTGACAACGGGCACCTTATGAAGTAATCCGGAGGAGTGGAGTAGAATTCTATCGCTAGGCCCTGGGCTACTGTCTCCCTGACCCAGGCATCCGTCGTGGTCATCTGCCATACTTCGCTGAACAACGCCAGATGGCCCCCGATGGGACTGCCCCAGGCGTCACTTGAAGCGTCTGTAGGGCCGGCCTCCCCCCCCTTAAAGGGGCGTTTGGAAGGTTGGCCCCTGCCAGAGGCTGGACTGTCCTGGCCGCATTCCTGTCTGTATGGGAAGGTGCGCGGAGTTCTGGGCCCCTCCCAGGACCGTCCCCCTTGAAAGGGCTGTCTCCATTCCCCGCTCCCGTTCTGGCGGGGAGCCTGTCTACGGAACTCCTGGCCTGCCCTATCTGTCTTTTTTGATGGGTGTGCTAACACCTTTCTTTTGGTCTTGTCCTCAATCACGTAAGGATCCAGGATCGCTCCAAACAGCTTCGATCCTGAATACTTAGATGTGGCCAGTCGCCATTTTGACTTCAGGTCTGTCTTCCAATTTTTAAGCCATGTGAGTCTCCTGACTGCTACTGTACCTGCGATGGCTCTGGCCGCGTATCGTGAAGCAAACATTGTGGCGTCCGCCGTGAACTCCGCTGTCATGCGCAACTTGGTCAGTGTCTGCTGTATGCATACCTGTTCTGCAGGAACGCTTGCCTGGAGTTCCCGCAGCCACCTAATTGCGGCCCTGGAGAAAACAGATGCCGTGGACGAGGCCCTAATGGCCCAGGCCGATGAGTGGTGTACTCTGCGGAGGGAGAGTTCTACCTTCTTCTCCTCTGCCCTCATTGCCTCTGACATGTCACCTGGAATGGCTGAGGAAGAAAAAAGAGAGATTAGCGGTGCGTCGACCTGTGGCACCTCTATAAGAGATGCCAGGGGACTGCATACATTAAACATCTTCTCAATGCCATTTGGTGAAGGGATAGCACCCAAGTTTGTCCACTGGGACCTTACCGATGACCTAAAGACCTTTGTACAAGGAACCTGTATGACCTCCGACACTGGTGACGACATCAGGGGGTCCTTAGCGTCCTCCTCCTCTGAGGACGGTGGTCTGGTCTCTCTCGTCTTAGCTGGCAGATCGAGTGCGGAGCATATTTTTAGTAAGAGGGAGGTAAAAAGGGTGTGGTCAAATAGACCTGAAACCTGAGTCGTTTGCTGCTCTGTCTCCTCATTCTCTGACAGAGGGGCTCCCTCTTCTTCCCATTCCTCCAGCTCCTCGTCTGCCACCTGTGAAGAAGCTTCAGATACGTCAGAGTCATGGAACACTACCTTGTCCCCCCCCGGGGGGCATGTCTCCGTGGTGTGTGAGCCCTCTGAGGAGGCGACTCACTCCTCGAGGGCCGGAGATGTTCCAGGGCTTCCTGTAAAATGGAATGAAGCTGGGATGTCCACTTACCAGACCTCGTTCGTTTCCTACCTCTACGTCCAGTCTCCTGGCTGGTTGTGGGTTCCGAGTGTGCTGGTGATGACGGCACCGAGATGGGGGACAACTCTCCTTCCGTCTCCCCCCTGGGAAGCCATTCCCTGGGTCCCTGTCCGGTGGATCCCGAGGGGCCAAAGGCACTTGGAGTCTCCATGAGAGCCAGATCTGGTCTCTCTGTTCCGCTGGCTCTGCTCCTCTGGGACTTGGCAAACTCCTTCTCCAAGGCCTGGTGCCTCCTCATGGCCTGACGCTCAGCTGCCTTTGAAGGCTCAGTTAGATGCTTCGTCTTGGCCTTCTTCTTGCCCCCCCCCCGGTTCTTCCGGTCTGCGAGGAGGCGACGGGGGAGGCGCTGAGCCTTGGGCCGAGGTGCCATCTGCCATGGCCATGCTCTGACTAGGGCCTTGTCCCGGTAGCTGGCAGGCCCGGCAGGGGTCGGCAGCACTAGAGGGAGTGTATCCCTACTCTTGCTCGACCGTAGTGTGGACGCAGCCCGTAGGTCCTCCCACGAGTCTGTCTGGCTTGGCCGTCCCTTCTAGAGCTGTTAATAAATTTCCAGTACCCACACACACCTCTGAACACATACTCTCTCCGACCACCGGCTCTCGATTACTCGTTTATTACTTAGGCCGGTGAATCCTTTCACCTCTGCCAGCCGGTGGCCGCCTGTCTCCCTAGGCCCAGGCCCGACGGGAGGAAAACAAAGAGGCTTGCCCGCCCTCTTCTCTTGCAAGGATTTTCGCGCCCTAGCGCCGAAACCAATCAGGTGGCGCAGACTGTCCGGCGATGCCCCTATTGCAAAATGGCGATTCGCGCCAGTAGCTGGGACCTCCCCCTTTCCAAAATGGCCACCGCGCCAATTTTTTGGTCAGAGCTCTGTGCTCCCGACCACGCGGTGGTTGCTTTCTACCAGCCCCGGTCTACCCGTTGGACCACGGACGGCTCCCGCCTCTCGCCACCGATCCGGCGGCCTCCTCCCCGCTTCCAAAAAACCCCACTTGCGATTAGTCGTAGCAGTCCCCCGCTATTTTCTGCGACGATCTGGTCGACGACCTCCGGTGACGTCCTCTTCCTCGAAGCCTGCAATCCGGTGGGGTTCCTGTCCGCTTTCCGGGCTCAGTCGGGAGTCCAGGGATGCTCCCCTTGCGGCTCCCTGTCTCTCTCCCAAGGCCCAAGGCCTTGGGCGGTCACCCTCGCGCTCCCGACGGGGAGGAGGAAGGAGTGGACCGAAAAGGCGTCCGAATATCCAAAAAAAGGTGATTTTAAAAGGTAAATCTTCCCTAAATTTCGTCTGTCCAATTGTTAGCTAAAATTCCTGTAGAGAATATACTTTACCAGTCCTATTTAAGCAAAAAAACCTTCTTTCTACGGAGCTACCGAGAAGAGCTGTTTTTGGGCTTCAGACTAGGAAAAAACTGGGGAAGGAAGCCAGGAGGCGGAGCTAAATTTCGGACCTAGTCTTCTGATTGGGCAGTAGACAGTGAATACCCATAGGTGGATTCGGAATCCACCCATGCTGGAGAAACTTCCTGACAGTTAGAATTAACCAGTGGAACAACCTGCCTCCAGAAGCGGTGAATGCTCCAACACTGGAAGTTTTTAAGAAGAAACTGGACAGCCATTTGTCCGAAATGGTATAAGGTTTCCTGCCTGAGCAGAGGGTTGGACTAGATGACCTCCAACGTCCCTTCCAACTTTTATTATTTTTATTATTACTATTACTACTACTGTGGTATTATTTGCATGTATACTAAATGAAGTGACTGAAAACTGCTTTAAAATCTTCTAAATGTTGGTTTATTGTTTTAAATCAGAATTGTAGTTGGCTTGGTACTTAACATTGTTGGGTTTGATTATGTTATAATCATCTTGGAATTTACAGTGAAGGAACTATACATTTCAGTGAAGAAACTAAATATTCATATATCTGTAAATTACAGAACTTAATGTGCACTATTATGACATGTATAGCAAGTTCAGTGTAAAAAGTCCTAGAACAAGTATTTCTATCTTTTTATCTCCAGAGAAACTCAAGCTATAAATTAAAGCCTGATAAAAAAGCGAATGGAGAATACTATTTTATTGTCTAAAAATGTAAAAGAAAAATGCAGAAAAGATTGAAGCTCAAAATCGTAGGTCATATATATGCAAATAACTGGAAATACTGAAATAAAAAATACCTACTTGTTATGTCTGGCCTCTCTCAACTCATTAAAATCCACGTAAATATGTCTTTAAGAGATTTATTAAACACATTTCAAAAGGATTCATTTCAAAGCAAGCTGCTGACATTTTGCTGGCAGAAACATCCAAGACTCATTATTTACATTTAGATTACAACAAACTCCTTCCAAACTTTCCAATTACTCACTCTGTCTTTATCACATTGTCCGAGACCTCATTATCCTTCGCTAGGTTGTCAAAACATCAGACTTTCAAAGCATTGCAAAAGTTTCCAAACCTCTCATTGATAAACGTTGCTCGTAACAAGGGCGTAGTCTACTTCCCCCCTCTAATATAGTGTCCGATACGTCACTTCCCCCCATTACTTCCTTTTTCCAGTTAACTGACACCTTCGCTTATCAAACCTTCGGAACCTCGGATCAATCCATTTATCTTCTTGCTCTAAATCTGACTCATCATTTGGAGAGTCTGATTCAGAATGCATACAAAACTCCTCATTATCTGATTCGGCTGCCGGGGGGGAAATACCCAGAGGGGCCTGCTTGTGCTTCCTCCCCCTCTGATATGTCATCATCCAGTCGTGAGACACCCACAACACTACTGAAGGACTTAGGGATGTAAATAAAATATCTAGGTAGAAATTTAGTGCATTGCTAATACTTACATGTATTTCTTCAAAATATGAATCTCTAATAGTGCAATATTAAGCATGTTACTCTTTATTTAGGCAAATAGTGTTAGCAAATAAGTGACATTAATTTGCAACAAATATCCACTAATAGTTTAACATGATGTGGCATAAAAATTATAAATTACCTTCCAGCAAACCTGGTACTATAGCAATCATTTAAAATGTTTAGCCAATCATCTTGCTTTCCTCTAAAATGAAAAACACTTTGCAAAAACAAATAGAAATAAACAAACTTACTTGTCAGAAACCATTCCTATTTTATTTCTACCTATCCCCTCTGACCTAAAACCAAATCTCATTTTCCCCTGGGTTCTGCCATACTCCCAAGGGGAGGGGGAATGTGCCTGCGGGGTTATTGCTTTCCCTTCCTCTATTTGCTACAATGTAACAATTTGCTTCCTGCACTGTATCTCTCTCTGAACTTTCTTCTCCCTGACCTATCAGCTAGAAAAAGGGGGGGAGGGGAGAAAGAAATACAACCTCCGGAGCCTGTCTTATTTCTCCATTTTCAAAAGGAGGTGCAAAGAGCTGCTTGAATGTCACGCTATGACCAGAGACGGACTGGTTTTATCTCCCCTTTCCCACAATGGGCTTAACACCTGGGAATTGACCAGTTTGAACCATCCGGATGAATTGTGGGGTGGGGTTTGCTTGGGGACAGTTTAAAGTATCGATCTGCAAAGGAATCCCTCAAATCCTGTTTATTATGCCTGCTATCAATTACTTTTAATAAAAGTTCCTGTTGGAGGAAACCGTCACCAAGAGTTCTGCTTTCTTAAGATGTGGGATTGAAGTAGAAATCAAAGTAGACAAACATGTTCAAATGGAGAATGTTTGGGATACTCTCTTTGAGGGAAAGTATCCCAGCTGACTTTTTCTAGAAAAAAAGACCAACATTTCTTCATTTTAATTATTGTCAAATGTTAAAGCAGAGGGGGGAATCTCCAGTCTATAGATTGGATGTGGCCAAAAGCTGCCTTTCCTAAACCTTATCCACCTTGCTTCTGTGCCAAAAATTAGGGTTAAAATAACTGTCTTCATATGCAACGTATTGTCTTTTAATCTCCACTGTTCCAATGAAAGGTTTTAAAGCCTAATTACTATCTGGAGGGTGGAAAGGAGAAAAATCAGAATAAAGGAAACAAAGAATGAAAAGAATAATAGGAAAAAGAGATTGAACATGAGAAAGAAAATAAGGAACTGCTATGCCATGCAGCTCACAAACTGGTGAACTGGTTCCCAGCCCCTGGAATGCAGCCATCAGATTGAAAAGAGTTCCCCATCCTGAAGTTTAAAAACCATGTATTATCTGAAATGCAACCACTTGACTGCTTATATGCTTAAATCATAAAAAAATTCAGAACAAACAGAAATATAAATATATAAACAAACTAGAAACTATAAATTTGGATAAACAAATCTCAACTACTTGAGACTAATACCTCTTTCCCCTTTTCTTCTCATAGTAAAATATACTCCTTCCCTTGTGCCTTGTGCTTGTGTGGAAGCTTTCTTTTATTTATCAAGGCTCCCTCTAACATAAAATACTGTTCCATCTGATAGCTCTTCTGTTAAGCACAATTTGGAAAGAAGAGAGGATGCTTAATGTTGCTTACATTTTCAGTTATGTATGTGAATCTACTGCTTGAAAAGAGCTAGATTCTAGGATGCAGCACAAAGGATTGGATTCAGAGGGCCAATCTCTTATCCCATGGCTAGGTGGTGGACTACTTTCATTGGTAACAGACACAAATTGAATATTAATCTATGCAACAACACTGCTGCTTAAAAAAAAGCTAATCTGGCACAAGTGTTACAAGTGTTTCATGTTACAAGGCTTGTAAAATTGTCAGCAGGGATTGCCCAAAACATCAGGTTGCCTAGCCCTAAAGTAACATAATTCTAAATTTACAATATAAGAGAATATTATGGACAGCGGGTCCTTATTAGGAATGGATTAGCAATCCTGTTACTCTTCAGGACCATAAAAACATTCTAAAAAGCCAGTCCCACCCCATTTTTCAATTAAGAAAATACACAATCTCCTTTAATATCAACAGAGATAGTTTGAATGTTTCTATGCGGTATAGGGCTAATCTTTTGGTGTACTGCTATAGGGAGAAGAGGTAGCATTCCTGACTGCAACCTTCTTCAGCCATGCCATTGATAGTGATTATTTAAAGGAAGAGGCTAGATAATGCAACAAACTTTCATGTGCTTTCAGTAAGGGTCCATGTAAATTCCCCATCTCTTCTGACTTGTAATAAAATTGGAGATGAAGTAGATAAAAGGCTTCAAATGCAATATATTTCAACAGTAGGGGCCTTCTCCACACTCTATTGGCAAAGGCCATATATAGAAATTCCATAGGACAGTAGATGACACTATTATTCTCATAAAACATCACAATTTTCTGAACATTGGTAAAACTGATCTAGAATGTAACCATGCAATCAATACCTAACAACCTATGAACCTGCAAATATTGTTGGGCTATTAAATCCCATGAATTCTAACTAATGACCATGCTAACTGGGGCTGAGGTTTTCAAGTCAAATGAAATTAGTGTAACATATAAATATTACAATTTTGGATATATTGCAGTGAATATTAATCCCTCCACAAAATCAGCTAAATTTATGATCTTAATCTCTCAATAGCTGCTTTCCTCCTTTTCTCTCATATTTTTCTTTTATTCTCCTCTCTCTCCTAAGGGATTATTCTTGTTTCATATGCTGTCATCCAGACAACTGTAAAAGAAGAAACAGGAATATAAATGTTGTTTTTATGAGATTTTTTATCTGCATCTTTGAGATAAGTAGAATAATTCTGTTTGGAAACTGGGATGATTATGATTACAACAGCTCCTGGGGATAGCCATACTGGATCTTAATAGCACATTCAAATCTAAATATACTTAAACAAGTTGAGTATGTCTCAGGGAGTCATGGACTTTGACATATCTGATCAGAATGTTCATGATGAAGCAGTAATACAGGTAATCCCCAAGTTGCAAATGTTCCCTTAGCGAACGTTTGAAGTTACGCAATACGTGCCCCCTAGGGCTTATGAGAAAGTCCTGAAATTACAAATGTTGCCGCAACACAGCAGTTGTTCACCCTTATGAATGACTGCAGTGGCACTGCAACATTCACCCTGGCTATTCCCTCCCCCCCCCGTGCCCCGGGTCTGCCTAGGTACTAGGCTTTGGATATTTACCTTGCGAAGATCGAGATCCTTCACTTTCATGGCTGCTCCAGGCCTTTGGTGCATTATCAGAGAATGGAGGCCTAAAGTAATGCAAGATCTCATGGGATCAGTGGCATGAGATCTCATACTACTGATCTCATGTGATCTCACAGTACTTTAGGCCTCTGTTCTCTGCAACAGAGAATGGAACCGAAGCTGAGGAACGCTTCTGCATGCATCTGAAGGCCTGATCTGGGTGTCGGAGGGTTTTTCCAGGCTGCTGCCACCCAGAAATAAGGCCAGGGGACGATTCCATTGCCTCCAAAGGCACGATCCAGGCCTCGGAGGCATCCTCCAAGCTGCTGCTGCCCGGAAATGAGGCCGGAGGACACTTCCACGTGCCTCCAAAGGCCCAATCTCGACCTCAGAGGCCTTCTCCAGGCCGCTGCTGCCTGAAAATGAGGCCAAGGGATGCTTCAGCAAGATTGGGTAGAGGAGCAATTGTGGGGACCCCAGGAGAGGGAACATGAGGTATCTCACTGGGGGGGGGCTTGGGAATTCTGAAGCAGGTGGCCCGTTCCATCACTAGGCCCTCCATGGCCTTCCCCACCCTGAGATACCTCATGTTCAGTTAATGAGCCATACATTCGCCCATGCATTTGATTAGCAAATGTGTGGGCGAAAGCTGGGAGTGAATCGCGTTCAAGGTATGGGATTCATTCCTACGAATCCTCAAGTTACAAATGGAATGGGCAAGCTCCATTACATTCGTAACTTGAGGACTACCATATCTGTAGTAGCAGCAACAATTGTTTGATAGAACTATAACTAGAAATAGTGTAGTGGTTCAAGCACTGGGCTTGGATATGGACTGGAGAGACGGAGGTACAAGTCCTACTTGATCTCAGAGATCATTAGGTGATTTTGAGTGAGGTGCACACTCCTCCTTTCTCTTTTTCTCTCAGTCCAGTCTATCCTCTCTATCCTTTTGTCTCTTATTATAGGGACAAAATGAAGGGAACAACCCATAAGCTATAAAAACAAAATAAGAAATGCAACAAATAAATGTGTATTTAAAATGCTAGATATATAGAAATAATCTAACATATATACACACACACACTTATCATGTATAAATGGCTAATATTTTAACTCCAAGCTCTGCATTTCTCAAGATACCTTATTTCTAAACCACAAACAGGATTAATTGTGCATTTGACTCCTATTAGCTTTGATTATCTGTAAACCTAGCACAGAAATCCCCAAAATGTTTTCATTCAACCTAATTGGAAGGAATATTGGAATGTTAACCCCTCCCCCAAACTCTTATTATTTGTTCCTTTCTTCTTTTAAATATTATCTCTCATGTGCTTTAGGCATCCTATAGCTGTATTTAGTTTAAGAGTATAAGTAGAAAATCTGGGAAAACATATGTCCTGAATTGTAAAGATACACTGTGATATACTAATGGTTTTTACTTTTTATATGTAAAAGTAATACTTTGGTTGTGATTTTTAATGATCTGGAGCAGGACTTGGATACTGCATCTCTCCTCTACTTGACCTCTCAGCAGCTTTCAATACCATGGTCAATGGTAATGGGGAGTGGGAGTGGAGGGGGGTACACAGTGTTGTCCTAATTTACATCCTTTTTCTAATCCCATTTCTAGTCAGTGTTGATCAGGAGTGAGAGGTCCAACCCTCAGACCTTGCTTTGTGAAGTCCTGCAGGATCAGTGCTCTCTCTGCTCCCGTTTAACACCTACATGAAACAGCTGGATGAGAGCAGGGATGAGATATTATTAGCAGCTTATGTTATTCATTGAATATCTCAGTCTGTGTTGAGTTAAGCGAAGCTGAAACTGCCCTCTCCTGGTGCCTGGAAGCTGATAAGGTCTGGATTGGGAGCACAGGTTAAAATTGAACTCTAGCAAGATGGGGTGATTTTAAATCCAGGGCTCCTTTGTTCTTGGAGAATTACCATCCTTGGTCATGGATGGAGTTGCACTGCTCCAGACAGACCTGGTATATAATTTGAGAGTTCTCTTGGACTTATGACTTAAGGAGCAGATGGCAGTTGTGGCCAGGAGAGGCTTTGCATAACTGCATATTGTGTGCTACCGGTAGTTACACCCATTCCTGGACCAAAGGGCTCTTCTCACATTCATTCATATCTTGGTCACCCTGTTTGGTCTATTATAACATGCTCCACATGGGGAGGCCCTTTAAAGAGCATCCAGAAACTTCAATTGGTTCAAATTCAATAGTCCTCAAGATTTTGGATAAATGTGTACATGTGTCAACTCATTTGTGGGAGCTGCACTGGTTGCCTATTTGCTTCCAGGTGCAGTTCAAAGTGCTGGTGATCATCTTTAAAGCCTTACATGGTTTGGGGTCAGGTTATTTGAAGGACCGCCTCTCCCCAATTGCATCTACCCAACCCACCAGAGCAGGAAGGCAGGGCATATTGCAGTTCCCAACTATCAAGGAAGTACATCTGGTGGGACCTAAATAAAGGACCTTCTCTGTGGTAGTTCCCTACCTTTGGAACATTACAGTATACTCCCAGAAATAAGATTGGCTACTACCTTGTTGCTTTTTCACAAGGCCTTGAAGACACAATTTTGTCAGTGGGCTTGTGAACTCCATTCAGAGCTGCTCAAAAGCCATGTCCAATTGAGTTGTCACTGCTGTGGGGCGAGCAGCATGGAGTGGATTTAAACTGTGGATTTTTAATATTATATGCCCTTGAGCACTGTGTATGAGTTGGGCAGCTATAGAAATATGTTTAATAAATATATTTGTGAAGCAAGAAGGTTTTATCTCAGTATCTACATTACAGACAAGTTATATTACAGACACTATAATCAAATATTTTATATACAATATTTTTCTAAAATATTCACCTTTCCAAATTTAAAAAAAATACAATTGTTTTAAATATCTTTAAATTATTTAATTGGAATTGAGACTGTGATATTAAATATCTTGGTTTAAAATCCAATAAGAATGTTCACACACAAATACATACCTACCGGTAATTCAATTAAAAGGTTGAGTTTGGAACTATAAAGACAGAATAGTATTTTCCTCCCCATGAGTTACAGTATTTCTGTTTTTGTTCAGGAACAAATGTTCTAAAGTAAGTCAATCCTGGACTAAAATATAAATATATATCTTCATTTTATTATTATTTGGTATTATTTTTTTATTTCTAAATTTTTAGTATGATTTGGCAAAAGTTGTGTAAATGCATAAGCACCTTTTTCAAGGCAAAGTTAGTAACTACAAATTATTATGAGAAAAAGAACTTCAGTAGTGAATTTCAAGCTGGCTGTTGAATTATCTAGGGCTCTTTCTAGGTGTCAACAATTAAATGCAACCCAACACAGTACTTTCACCCAGCTGACTGAATTTGTTGTGTTGAAAATGATATGGATGGAATTCATTATCTCTTTCAGACACCTCTTTCCAAGCACAATTAAACACATTTTTTCATTATTTCAGTTTATTGTATATCTATTGCCCACAATAAATATACATATATTTGAAATAAGGACTTCTTTGAACAAAACAAGTTGGCTTGATTTCTAAAACTGGTCTTCAGAATAAAAGTTATGTACTAACAGCAGAGAGAGTTATACACAAGCTCTGAATCAGAATTTAACTGTATTTATAACTGCTTTCTAAGTCAACACCACAATGAAACTGGTTAAACTCTGGCTATTTTTCTGAGGTTTTTTTTTTTACATCTTCTCTCATCATCAAATCCTAATTCAACACCAATTTATGTATTTTGATCATTTTATCTATTCCTTATAATATATAGAGAGTATATTTTGTTAGAAAAAGAAAAAAATAATCTAAAACAGCACTGAAGTTTTTCTATACCCATTAGTGAAGATGGAGCATTATAAATGGAACTCTCTCAGAAATCAAACTGTTTATTTATACCAAGGAGAAAAAAAATAAGAATGTGCTATGATAATTACATAAACGTAAAACAAAAATTAAGCAAACTACGTTATAAACTGTTTTAAAAAATTATAATTATTTCAGAACAGCGTATAAAAATATAGCCAAAGCAATTGTTGAACTTCATATCATAATAAGAATAGAATACAAACAAAAATTAAATACAGTATTATTGATTCTGATTTTTATGCACAAAATTGATTTATTGCCTTCATTTTACAGAAATCTTTTGGAATTTTTTTCTCCATGAAAAAAAAAGCTGTATCATTTTGTGACATTATGATCATCAATTTTTTCCAAACTATGTAACTTCACTCAAATATATATTGTTTTTGCATTTGATTTATATTAGGCTGCCAATATGGATTAAAATTCAGTACATTTAGTTTGGGTAGAAACAAATAGGATTTCACTGATTACCCTCTAAATGATATTTAAATAATCTCCCTGTCTCATTGTAGTCACATCTTACAATCCAAGGATCTCCTATGTTAAATAAATGTATATTTTTTCAGTTATATATTTAATCCTGCAGATATATTATACCACAGCCTAAATTACAGCTCTCTCACACATAAATAATACAAGCACACAATTTGTATAAAATAAACCCAGTGGTTTCTGAAAAGCCGTTTGAATGAGCAATGCATTCAAAAGTTTGTTGATTTTGAAAAATTACCAGAAAAATGTGTTACAATTATACAATGCAGTAAAATAACCAAAGCAACCACATATTTACAAACAATGTTTGCTGCAGTCAATTTGTCTTTCAATAAATTATAACCTTTCTCACCATTTAGTAAATCACACTGCGGCTATTATTGCTACAGTAGAGATAAATTGTGAAATATTTTTCCAATAGTTTTAGCAATTCCAATTTTTCCTGAAGATGAGCTCTATATGTAATTTTTTGTATATATTTTGCATGATTTCTAAATAAGCAATAAAATGTACGGTCTTTGGAGATAAATGATAGTTTTGCAAATTTAATCAAGACCTGTTTTTACTTTTTCTGACATCAACACATGGTTTTTCTTTTCAGATACTTTTTAACATGGATGAAGCACATAGCTCAATAATAATAGCAGTAAATGAATATTCTGCAACCTTTTCTACTATGCTTAACAAAACACTTAATAAGTTAAAGCGAGCCTATTAACTTTAATCTAGATTTTCTGTCAGTTACTTTAAGACTATGGATACAGAGGAATCACTTATTTCAGGACAAGTTATTATTGCATGATAGACCAAGAAAGATCCCAGCTCAAAAACAACAGCATGATTTCTCCAAGGCTCTCTGATGCAACTTTAAAAATCAAATATTTAAGATCTTGAATATCTGAAAAAAGAGGGATCCCTTGAAATGGTGGAGAATCTAGAAATCTGAATGCTTTCAGAAAAGCACAAAATCATTGTTTCCTTGCTACAAAATCTACTCCTGTAGGGAAAGCAAACAAAATTAATATATAAAATACAGACTATAGAAATTAATTGTTAAGGACTGTTTTTATAAATGTAACCCAGACACCACACTGTTTACCAACTATTGAATGACTTATGTTTGTGTAAAAAAAACTAATAAAAATTATAACCAAAAAAAAAAAATCTACTCCTGTAGGAAGCAGAACCCCAAGGATTGTGCCCGTTCTGGAATCTCAGAATTCCACAATTAGCCCAAACACCCTGTTGGGAGAGTATCAGACGCTGTGACTCGATGCCGAATTGCTTGTGGAGAATGGGTGCCCTGAACCAAAGTCCAATCCATTTGAAAGGAAAATCACAAAACAGAACGGAGGTACTTAAACTCTCCTTCCTTGTCACATCCCCCACAAAATTTGGAAGCCTCGTTCCAATTCCCTAACCAAAGGCAGCTTCTCTCTGTCAATCTCTCCTTCACCATCGCATGGAAGCTATTAGAGCCCCCCATCCATCCCCCAGCAGAGGCTTAAACTTTGCCAAGTCCGTACATTTCTCAAGGAGATCCATGGTATCGAGAGGGAAGCCAGGCCTCAAGGAGCACCCTCTTTTCCCCGCCCCGTAGGAAGCAACGGACAAGGCGAGACAAGGCGCCTAGGCAAAGAAAAGTTAACTCGCGGAAGAGAAAGTGGCGCCCCCTCCTGCTTTAGCAGCCCATAGGAGCCTTTGCCGAGACACTCCCCCGTTTGCTGGCAGCCTGCCTCCCCGCCTCGCTTCTCTGCCTCTTGGAGGAGGAGAGCGCGGCGCAAGGCGGAGAGTACCTGAGGGGGGGCGGGGGGCGCCGAGGGAAGGGAGTCCTGATCAGCCCAGCCCTTCCCTGTCGCGGCGCCCACGAAGCCTCAGCTCTGCGCCCCCTGCGCTCACTCACCTCTCTCCTGCTCGGCTTGGAGGCAGACGGGGATGTTCTTCTTCCAGCCCGGCATGGCTCCTTCAGGGCTGCGGCTGCTGCTTCTGCTGCGGCACTAACAGCAGCAGCCGGGAGCACATTACAGTCCAAGGCGGCGGCGGCGGCGGCGGCGGCGGCTGTCCAACCACCAGCCCCTATTCCCCCGCTTGCACTCCCGGGGAATTGCGGCGACGGCGGCGGCTCTTCTGGGCAGGAGAAGCAACGAGGCGGAGACTGCTGATTGCAAAGCTGCCTCAGTTGAAGGAAGGTGCTGCTGGGGAAAAGGAAGGAAGGGCAAGGGGGCGACACCGCATGCTGGCGGGAGGAGGAGGAGGAGGAAGAGGAGGAGGAGGAGGCTCTCCCCGGTTCAGCTGGGGACATACGCGCGCATAGGGGTGAATGAAACGGAGGGGAGACGCCGCTTGCTTTGCCTCGCCGCTGCCAGCAGGTGGGAGTGCTGGAGTTGCCGGCTGCACAATGGATGAAGGGCGGGCGGGAAAGAAGGAAAGAGGAATGAGCCAGTGGAGCTGCTTTCACTGGAGACGCCTCCCCTCGATGCCCGGGAAGAGCGGGAGACGGGCACCCCGGAGAAGAAGGAGCCGCGGATTCAGAAGGAAGAGAATATCATTTCCTCTCCCTCCATAGTCCCGGCTCTTCCCTCGATCTCTTTTCTTGCACCTAAATCCCAACTCTCCATCGGTACTGTTTTCGGTGCAATTGGATCTTCAGTAACAATTGCACCTGTATTTTTGTTCGTTTGAACTCGGAGAAAATGCACAGTTCAATTGCTCTTGCCGATTTTATTTATCCCGCCTATCTGCTATACAGTTTTAGGCAGGTTACCAAGTTCAGTTAAAACAACCATAGAACACACACTACATAAAATTGCGGTGTTAATGGAGCTACCCCTAGTAGAATCAATTAAAGGTTCTCCCTCCATCCTGACAAGTGGACAGAATTTGTGCCACTCACTCTTTCTTGGTCCTACTGAGCTCAAAGGGTTGCTGTTGTGGAGAAAATAGAAGGAAGGAAGATTAGATAAGTTAGTTGCCTTGAGTTACATATAAAGCAATAAAAGCTGGATAAAACTCAAATAAATAAATAAATAAATACTGGGGAATTAAGGAAAAAGATCCCTCTTGTTTTATTTTAAACAAAATAATTATTTATTCCATTGTGTTTTGATTGAATCTGAACCCACAAAAAGATAACACACAGTCCTTCCAGAGTTAAATACTTCCAAGGATAACCTAATTCTGCTCACTCCAGTTGTCCAAACAATTTGTGTCACTTGCTTTTTTTCTATCCAGATGACTGAAATATATGTGACTAGTTTATTTGAACCTACAAGGATTCATCTGCATCCCAGAATGAAACACTTATTGCTATGCTGCTTCAGGCACAGTTTAATGCTGGACATTGCTCTCCGTCAGTTTTGAATGTAGGATTTTTATATAAACAAGTTGCATCAAGAAGAAAATTCTGGTGATCACAGAATATTTTGAAACAAAACTCCCCTATTTTCTATTTAGTCCTCTAGGCCACGGCTTACACCTTATTATTCCCAAGAATGCCTGGTCACAGGATAAATTCTTCTGTATATTCATTGAATGTGTGCACTACTGTGGCTTTTTAAAATTTGATTCAGTTTTATCATCCTAGGTTTAACTGAGAAGGTTCAAGGGATACTCTGTTTCTACCAAGTGGAATGATATGCACAGCAAGTTCCTAAAACTATCAATGCCTAATTATATATTTTTGCATTTTTAGACCACAAATCAGATGCTTATTAGGTTTGCTTCTTTAAAAAAAAAGTTAGGTTTTGATTTCATTCTTTGTCTGTTTTTTTCAAGAATAATAAGGTAGTAAGAAAAATAAAGCTAAACATAAGAAACAAAATATCCACTTCATTCCTAGAGTAAGAGGGGAAATAGTTTTAATTAAAGCGGGATGTCTTGAAAATTAGGATCACAAGGATTCCATGCAAAGTCAAAGGGAACTTCCTCTTATAATTCATTTTCTTTCCAGTCTAGAGGAAGTGATCAGGTAGGCACATTGTAGCATTTTCCCATTTTCTAAATATAACTTCTCATCCTTTCTGTTAAGAAAGAGATATGGTAAGTAGATCTTGGATCTGAATTCCTGGGGAACGAAGACAATTGGAAATTGATAATTTGAATAACTCTTTAAAGAATATCCATGTACTGAGATAATTTAGTGAAAAAAACCTTTCTAAGTTTTTGTACTACCACTTCCATCTGATGAAAATTATAGGAGCTGAAGTCCTGAAATACATAGAGGGAACCTCTTTAAGAAATGTTGCCCTACAATATTCATTTGTTATTGCCTTATAAGCATTTTCAGGAAATAAAAACTAATCACAAAAAATACATAAAGTAACACCTTTATTCTTTATAAGAGCAGAGTATTTGCTCCATTTAACCTCTACAATATAACTTTTTTTAGATTCCAGGTAGATTTTTGATAGCAGCCAGATACTGTTTGAGCTTCTGCTACAGCAACATAAAAGCAGATTCAGATTCTTGAGCTCATCTTGCAGGCTCTGATATATCATTAAAATAAAATGAACAACCTAGTCACTATAACTGTTCTCTTATAGGAAATTAATTATTTAAACAGTTAAACAATATGTGAACAACCCACTTACTGAAACCATCATGTGATGAGACAGTGTAAAAAAATGTATTTGCCTTTGTTGTTTGTAGTGGTGAGTTATATTTCTAATTACAGTATTACCGGTAAATGGCTTCGAGTATTGGTGAAAAAGAGAAGGGAGATAAAGGTGTTTAAATTAAACACAAGAATGCTAGGAACTACCATCAGTATTCATGCTGTGACAATGGATACTTTTATTGAAAATAAAAATAGATAACACCAGTGGCATTGTTCTCCATCCTAGTACTCTCCAGCCTTTAACTAATTGTTATAAATTTAACATTTAACTGAATGTTATAAATCCAATACATCTGAATAGTATAAGGTTGCAAACTCCTGCCATCAAGTTTAGGAATATAAGTGGAGGTTTAGGAGTTCACCATCTGCTTATCTGAGTCACTAAGAACTATTAAATAGTTTTAGGCAAGCTGCTGTTTGCCCCCACAAGCTTCAGGTAAGTATTCATAGGATAATATACCCAATATAATCCTTTGTTAAATAAAGAGGCTGGTTTTAAACTAATTTAAGATGGCTTTGTAAATATATTAAATAAGTTATGTCTGGAAATTGATATTGTTTTTCCAGTAATACCTATGGTCTATGGAAATCTGTTGGAAAGATTCAGCAACCCTAGTCATCCTTACTGGGAATTGTGAGAGCTGTTGTCCAACACTTCTGATGAGCACCAGGTTAAAGAACACTGCAGTAGGTCTTTTGATTGAAAAATAGAAAGAAGTAGATTTAAATAAATAACTTCATAGGTATACTTGCACATTCTTCTACATGAATGTTATGGATTATGGCAGCCTAAAGCCTAAGTGTTCAAGTCATATACTTACCTTGATAAGATTAATGAATAATAGTTTTAAATATAAAAATGCAAGGCTAAGCCAATTCCCACCTACATTTCATATATACAGTAAAATATACTTCAACAAAGCTATACTGCATCATAGCCTATAATTGACTGGAGTAGCTAACATTTTTTCCAGTGTTCACAATTTGCTTCAGTAATTAACCTAATGCTCTGCATTCATTGTTTGTCTATAAACTCTATTGATTAATACATTCTATTTCCAATAGATAGATCCTAGGAGTAAGCAGACTTTGTTGGAGATATGTAAATATCACCACATTAAAAAAAACAGATAATCTTCCTCTGATGTAAAAGATATTATCTAATAACTACTAGGGCTTTTTATTTTCAAAATATCGATGTCTAATTTCAGCTAATTCAGTTCATTAAGAACTATTAAGAGAAAATAGTAGCCAGCTTCATCGGAACACTAAAATCCAAGCACAGAAGATGAGGTGGAGACAGAGTGGTTTTACAGCACCAGAGCAATTTATTATTTTTAAATTTTATTTTATTTATGTTCCATCTTCATTATTTTTATAAATAATTCAAGATGGCTAACATACCTAACACTTCTTCCTTCTACTATTTACCCCAAAACAATAAACCCTGTGAGTTTACTTCAATCAGTTGGGCTGATTGAAAGTGACTAGCCCAAAATCAACCAACTGGCTTTAATGTTGGAGGTGAGACTAGAACTGCGCCTCCCAGTTTCTGTCCAGATGATTTAACCACTAAAGCAAACTGGTTCTCATTTTCAATTCAAGTAGTCTTCCCATGATTGAAAGAAATTAGCAAATTCAGAATTTTAAAAGCATTGGGGTGATCTTCCCAAACTGACATCCAGAAATGTCTGATGTTCCCTATTCTGGTGAACAGGACAGGATTCAAATAAAGTAAGCTTGGGCTCAAACTTTGGCAAATAACTGAGTTGTCCAATGTTGCACGAGTATTTTGCTAATTAAATGTAAATAAATATAAATCCTTAGGCACTTGCTGAAAATAAATTACGTCAGCATTTATTGATTGAATTCAATCCAGTTAGCCCTTTTAACAAACTATTAGAAGACTGTAGTCTTCTCATATGCATAACTATCAAATCAAAGGAATACTGAGAGTGGAAGATGAATAGAATGAAAATGTGGTTGTTAATGCTAGCAAGTAGAATGGGATGTGAGGGAATGCAAATTGAACTTTGCATCTTATAATTGTGGGGTACAATTTAAATGACCCTATATTAATTTGTAAAGTTTTTATTTGAGAATAAAACTTGTAATTCTATTTATCTGTTTGCCTGTAACTGTCAACTGTATCAGTCAAATGGGATCAGTTTATCTGTTCTCAAACCAACAGCAATATAATTCTTACTAGAATTATTTAAAAAAAACATGTAGTACATTTTAAGAATAAAATGCTGGATACCATATAATTTTGTAATCCGTTAATATTGATCCATAATGCAATGCAGCTGTGAATTTGGAGCCTTAGTGTTTCACCAGCCAAGTTTATTTTATGTGACAAAATCTGAAATTAGCATGCATTTTATTGCTTTCTTGAATCTCTATCAGTGCTACTGTCAAGGTTCTACTATGACGGGGTTGATGATCTTTATGATGGGGAAAGGCCCCAAGAATTTTGGTCCCAATTTCTTGCTAGGCAATTTGAGGTGTAAATATTTAGTTGACAGATAAACCTTTTCCCCAACTTGGAATGTTCTTTGGGGAGCCCTCTTTTTATCAGCCTGCTTTTTATAGGTTTCAAAAGTCTTTTTTAAAGCAGTTTTCGTGTTTCTCCAAACTTCTTCCCATCTGCTCACCCATTGGTCAAGTGTCTGGGAAGCGGATGGCCCTTGAGGGTATTCAGGTATTGGGCCGAACTCTTTTCCTGTGGTTACTCTGAAAGGTGTGTAACCATGCTGCTATGCACAGAATTATTGTACTTCACCTCTGCGAAAGGGAGGAGGTCAGTCCAGTTTGTCTGTTGGTAGGATACATAGCATCTAAGATATTGCTCCACCATTTTGTTAGTGGATTCTGCAGCCCCATTGGTGGCCGGATGAAAAGCAGATGATAGGCCTTGAGATGATCCAATTAATTTAAGAAAACTACTCTTAAATTTCGCTGTGAACTGCACCCCTCTGTCCGAAATTATTTGCTTAGGGGCGCCATGCAGCTGGCAGATATGTTTCAGGAACAATTTAGTCAGTCTTTGGGCAGATGGGAGTACTTTGAAGGTGATGAAATGAGCCTGCTTCAAAAACAAGTCTATCACAGTCCAGATGACAGTATTTCCTCTACTTTCAGGTAGGTCTACTATAAAGTCCATAGCTATTTCTTCCCAAGGTTGAGAAGGGTCTGCTACTGGCTGCAGTAACCCAGGGGTTTTCCCTAGGATTCTTTCATTGTGGCACATACAATACAACTCTTTACATAGTTTTCCACATTCCATTTCAGTCCCGGCCACCAAAATTGCCGGCGGATGAGATGTAGGGTTTTCAGATATCCAAAGTGTCCAGCCTGTTTTACATCATGACTGTGTTTGAGAGCATTAAGACAGAGGGCTTCAGGCAAATACAGTTCCCCCCCTTTATTCTCACTCAGTAGTATGCCTCTCTCAGGTGTAATTTAGTGAAGATGCTCCCCTTAGCCAGGTGGGTTAGTAAGTCTTTCAGGAGGGGAAGGGGGTATTTATTTTCCATACTCACCACGTTCAGACCTTTATAATCGATGCAAAGATGGAGAGACCCATCTTTTTTTCTTTAAATAACACGGGCTTCCACGGTAGATTTGGCCCGTTCAATGACCCCCTCGCTAGGTTTTTGTTCACGTATCGCATCTCCTCCATTTTGAAGGGACATAGCATACATTCTCGGGCGTGGGAGTTTGGCTCCTGGCACCAGTTTGATGGAGCAGTCATTGGGTCTGTGAGGGGGCAGGGCATCACATTCTTTTTCACTAAATGCCTCTGCTACGTCCTGGTATTGGCTGGGGATGAGTGATTTGCCTGGTGGCAGTGAGGCAGCCATGTGCGCTTGCCTAAAGTGTCCAGCAATAAACCCTATAGGTAGTCTCACAGTTCTCATTCCTTTCTCCCACCAGATAAACGGTTTCCATTTGTCCAACCAGGCTAACCCTAGGATCACAGCCTCAATCATTTTTGGAGCCAGCAGGAAGCAATAAACTCCCAGTACTCACCTATTTCTAGGCATAGGGGCTCAGTTAATTGTGTGACAAGAATCCCTCCCATCAGGGAGCCATCAGCCTGCTCAAACCTCACAGATTTGGAGAGCTGTTTTGCCCATATGCCGATTTTCATGGCAAATGGCAGGCTAATGATGCATTGGGTGCATCCAGAATCGATTAGCATGTTTAAGTCTATTTGTGCCCCTGACTTAGGGGTTATAAGTTTGGTGGGCAGTGAAAAAGGTGGGACATGTCAATTCACCATCGGGTTGTTCTCTCCGTTGTCGCTGTCAAAGGAAGGTGGAGTGGGGGTGGGTACATTCGGAGTCCCGATGTCCTGTGCGGGGGATGTGACCTGGGCAACAGGTTCCTGTGTGATCCGGTTGGATTTCTCTCTCATTAGCCGCTGGGCAGGTTTCTTTCTCGCTGCTGGTTCTGGTCTGCTCTGTTGGGGGTAGGGGACTGGACAGTTTGCTGTTTAATGTTCCTCCTGTCCTCACCAGAAACACTTGATTGGCAGGCCTGCAGGTGGCCTGGGTCTTTCAGCCATCGCAGTAGTTGGAGGTTTTTGTGGGGGTGATTGCTGTTCGGGTTGCTCCGGCTTTGGCTCAGGTTCAGGTGGGGGAGGCTTCTTAAAGTGGGCAAGCTGAACATCTAGCTTCACTGCTGCCTGATACCATTCTTGCAGCTGATCAGGTACTGCTTGATCGATGCAGGTCTGAGAGAGGTGGTCATCTAATCCCTCAGTGAAGTGATGGATTAGGGATTGCTGAGGCCACCCCTCTATTCAACCTGCTATCTTGCGAAACTCTCGCATGTACTCCAGGGCAGGGCTGCTGGCTTGTTTTATTTTGTGGATTTGTTCTCCTGCTTTGAAACCAATGGATGTGTTCTCAAATCTTTCTCTCAGCCCTAGGAGGAAGAGGTGGGGGTCCTCCAATTCAGGGGCTTGCTCATTATATAAATTATTCAGCCATTTGGATGCTTCTCTCTCTAGGCTGGATGCAATCACATCGACCATGGTGCCTGGGTCCGGGTAGAGATAGGCCCAGCGGTTCAAATGAGAGCGCACTTGGTTGAGGAAAAAAATCAGCTTCTCTGGGTCCCCATCAAAGGTTGCTCTGAAAGGTGGTGCAATGATAAGCTGTTGGGGCCCCCACTGTGGTTGTTGCTGCTGTCCCCATCCTGGCTGCTGGTTCATACCCAGGGGTTGCAGGTTCAGAGGCTGTGGCCACGCTCCCTGCTGCTGTAGGCCCCTCAGTGGTTGCTGTACATTCGGGAGCAGTGACCAATCTCCTTGCTGTGGTCGTCCTCCCACCAGCTGCTGATCTCCTGGCTTTTGCACCACCCCAAGCTGTTGCAAGGCCTCTATTAGCTGTGGCAAGCTCAGAGCTGCTGACCATCCACCTGTGGGGGATGCCAAACTCCCCATTAAAAGAGAGGCCTCAGACTGGGATTCCCTCTTTCTTCAGGACTAGAGTCCATGGAAGGGGAAGACAGGGTCTGGAAGGCTGTCTGATCTGCAATGGAGGGTCTGTAGGCTCCTCTCTGCAGGAGTTGATTTCTGCTTCTTACCTCTAGCTTTTCAAATTTTTCCAGTGACTCACCTGAATCTTCAGTGGCAGACGATCTGATAGTTCTCCACCGGTCTGCTTTCGCCTTTGAGGGTGGCCAGGCAGTCTCGAGGCATCTGGAATCTCTGCTGGGCTGGGCCCGGGCTGATGGCTACATCAGCTCTCCTAGTTGCGTGGGTTCTGCTTTTATCTGCCAAAACTCATCTTCCCACAGCATGCTGTCTGTTGCTTCCCTCTCTGAGGTATCAGCAGCTATCAGATCATCGCTTTCAAACACATTCCCTTTTCCCATAATGAAATTTCCTCCTGAATCTTTGCCAGCTTCTCTCAATTCTAGAGACGGCGGCTGGAGTTCAGGACCCAATTTGAAAGGAAAGGTAATCTTGGCATGATGTCAAGATTCCAACTAATGAAACACTTCAAAGAACTTCCAGGCATTGTTTATCCTAAAAAGTCTTTATTCGTGCAACAAAGTATCAGCACAGCATGGATGGATGCCAAGATCTGAATTCTCCTCCCTGTGCATATATTTTGCTAGCATATTTTCCTCCCTTAATTTGCTGTCATAAATCATGTTCTCCAATCAGTTTGAAGAGCAAAAGTTCCTTTCCGTTTCTGACGGGCTTCTTATCTAAAGTAATCCCCACCCACATTCTCTCTCCTCCCCTCCCAGCATTATTTAATGTTGCGATAAATGTCCATTTCTCCTTTAAGAAATCCTTTCTCAGTCTCTGTCTGGATGGGCTTCCCTTTTCCCCCCTACAGGCTATCAGCTGATAGCTGCAGTAGGGGGGTGGAGGAGGAAGGGAATGAGTTTTGTTTCCTGAGAAAAAGTCAGGGTTTTCCAAGTGTATGTGTTTAACTGTTTGTGTACGTTGATTGGCTGTAAATCAGTGGGATGACAATTTTGGGGAAGAGACCTTTGATGTGTAATAAAAGGACTTGCCTGGTTTCTATCTGGCCCTTCCACTTTGAGACAAGCTCCAGTCTCTGTCATCTTTCGTGGGGGCCGGGTGACACCATGGACACACTTTCGCCACAAGTGGTGACCCCGAAGTGATAACCCTAAGAGGTTATACGTCCCTGGACCCTCAGACTTACCGCCCGGACGTGGCCAAGCGCGCTTCATCAGTTCATCGCTGGACGAGGACTGATCCCTCGTAAGTATGGGGGGATCTCTCAAAGGCACAGAAGATGCATTTAAAGGAGCTCAGAGAGATAACCAGGAAGAATTATGTTTATTTTACGGCAAAAAAGCTGACAGAAGGAGATTTAAGATCTCTCCTTGAATATATTTGGAAACACATTCCTTTCTACCCAGAGGCAGGTTGCCTTAAAGTTGAAACCTGGAGGACAGTGGGGGAGTTTTTACATACAAATCCTAGGGCCCCCGTCTCCATTTTAACATCTTGGAGGGCAGCATTTGAAGCTTTGAAGACACAGGAACAACCATTATTAAAAACATTACTGAATCCATCGTATTATAATGAAGTTCAACTTCTTCCCCCTGCCAGTGAAACTCCAGTAACAATTAAAAATCACAGCAGGGTTTCTCCTAGCAATGTTGAGTCGTGTGATCCTATTTTGAATGCCACAGCTCCTGCTCTGGCAAAAACCAGTAATCTTATTCAAGAAACACTACAGAATGCTTATGAGGCAGGAGAATTAGGTGCAGATGAAATGGCAAATCTATACCCTGTAACTGTAGGTGTGGATGCACAAATGAACCCAGTAAGAGAATGTGCACAAGAGATTTTGATGAAATTGGCTGTTGAAAATGCTAATGCAGACTGCAAAAGAGTTCTGCAACCCTTAATTGGCACTGGTCAAAAGACACAGATTTGATTCAAGCATGTAGAGTTGCAGGCAGTCACGTCTATCAAATGGAAAATTTGGCCATGGCAATTAACAACTTTAATAAGCCTACAGAGAATTGTTTTTACTCCAGCTATGACTTTGGCTGAAATTACACATCGTGGCCACACGATGGCGCCAGATTACTGGAATTGAATTTGCAATAATTTTTATCCCATTTTCTTTCAAATTGTGGGAAACCATGAAGTTGCCACAGTTATTTTGGCATTTCAAACATTCCCTTGTCAAGACATTAATATAATTGTTGACAGTTTATACGTTTATAATTTGGTTTCCCTTTTGCCATATGCTTATATCTCTCCTAGTTTGGATGAGACTTTGTTGACACTATTTTTGACATTGCAAAAATTTATTGAGACAAGATATTGTCCTTATTTTATTGCACATATCCGGAGTCATCAAAATTTTCCAGGAATTCTCAGTGAAGGGAATTCCCAGGCGGATATGGCAACACAAGTTATGACTATGCAACAACTCACTCCCTGGGATAGTCATAGCTATTTTCATCAAAACGCCAAGGCTTTGGTTAAACAATTTGGCATAACCCCCGGGGAGGCAACAGCTATCATTCAACAGTGCCCCAATTGTTCACAACAATGACTGTCTCTTCCAATGGGTGTGAATCCCCGTGGACTTGAGGCATGTCAAATTTGGCAAATGGATGTTACCCAATATGCACCTTTTAGTCCATGGAAATATATACCATGTGACTATAGATACATATTCTGGGTTCATCTTTGCTACTCCACAGCGTGGAGAGGCAACTAAACATGTCATCAATCATTGTATTCAAACTTTTAGCACTCTGGGTACTCCTAAAGAATTAAAAACTGATAATGGACCTGCATATTGTAGTCACGCCTTTGCTCAGTTCTGCAATCGGTGGGACATTATTCATAAATTTGGCATTCCTTATAATTCACAGGGGCAAAAAGTAGTGGAACGGGCCAATTCCACTCTTAAGCACATGCTTGACAAATTAAAAACAAAAAATGGAGAAAATACCCCCGGACTACCTGGAGTGCAAAATCATCTTAATTTGGCTTTATATACTCTCAATTTTTTAAACCTTACTGGCTTAATAATACCTAATACAGCTGCCAGCAGACATTTTTCTCCCCTTCGAACCGCAGCAACCACGGTTCGACCGCTAGTTTGGTATCGTAAACTACCAGACCCCCCCAATGGAAAGGACCAGCTGAACTTATTACTTGGGGTCGTGGATATGCTGCGGTGCAACATGAAGGCAATACGATATGGGTTCCTGGCCACAATATTCGCCCTTACAGTGTACAGCCAAAAGATTGCAAAGACTCTGGTGAGCCCAAAGTGGACGGACAATGAATTTTGGAAGGACATAAAAAAAGTTAGTGCCTTAACAAACCATACTGACTGCTGGATGTGTATGATGTCACCATTGGATGCCAGTCAAGGACTTTCTTTAGTTGGACTTCATTGGAACAACATTGGAGCCAGCGAAAGTTTTGTAAATATTAATGCGGCAGGAAATTATATGCTGCCACTTAGGCTTTATTATGTAGATTTTGCATTAGTGTGTTTTAATTTTTCTAAGGGAATTATCCTTTTAGGTATATATCCCTCTTGTAATATCACCTTTAATATGCCTGATAATTGTGTTCAAAGTAATAACAAAGTGTATGAACAATGTGATGATGGAGAGTATGTAAACAGTACAATGCAAGTGTATTGGGTTTGTAGTTATTTTAATGGTGCATGGAATTGGACTGCAGCCAATGACAGTGACGGCCGTTGAAATGCTTAATGAAGAACAAGGACAAATCCCTCCACCAATATCCGGAGATCATAAGCATTGGGGATATTTGGAATGCATTATGGTTTTGGCTACCAAATTTTCAATGGTTTAGAAATTTGATAAGTATTATTTTTGTATTGTTATATTATTCCATTATGGATGCTTTTATATACAATGTTTGCCTGGTATTTTTGCTATGATGTAATCCTTTATACCAAAGAACAAATTGTCTCAACAAGTGAACATTATTCAACAAGGATTTGAGCGGATGCCAATGGATAAACAGCCACCTCAGTTGGAATGACATTGAATACATGGACTGAAAGCCCTTGCTTCTAAACAAAAACAAAAAAGATGAGATGTTGCGATAAATGTCCATTTCTCCTTTAAGAAATCCTTTCTCAGTCTCTGTCTGGATGGGCTTCCCTTCCCCCCCCTACAGGCTATCAGCTGATAGCTGCACTAGGGGGGTGGAGGAGGAAGGGAATGAGTTTCGTTTCCTGAGAAAAACATCAGGGTTTTCCAAGTGTATGTGTTTAACTGTTTGTGTACATTGACTGGCTGTAAATCAGTGGGATGACAATTTTGGGGAAGAGACCTTTGATGTGTAATAAAAGGACTTGCCTGGTTTCTATCTGGGCCTTCCACTTTGAGACAAGCTCCAGTCTCTGTCATCTTTCATGGGGGCCGGGTGACACCACGGACACACTTTCGCCACAATTTAAGTTAACTCTAAAAATACCACACAGCTCTGCATATTTTGTCAAAGCAAGAGCATCCAATGTTAGCAGTGTTGACAGCTACATTAGCACTATTATTCTGAACAGAAATGATGAAAATGTTTTGCTTCTATTAGGTTACAGAGAGAAAGTAACTCTGCATTCTGCAAGGCCTATATCAGATAATATTTAAACTGAAGACTGCCATCATATCATGGGCAAGTCAGGAAATAAGAAATAATAATTTAATCAGGAAGATAAGCAATGGGATAGGATCTAGGGCAGAGACAAAACTAAACTGCCGCTGGCCTTAATTTGCAACTTCCAAATTTCAGAAGAGAATAGAAGATGGCATCTCCTAGGGAGCTGTCACTTTCTTCAAGGCTGAAGAATGATTTGTTTGTATTCTGCAGAAAATGCATGCTTTGAGTAGTCCCCATCACACTCCATATCACTGGAATCAGTAACTGCAGAATCAGCCCCTTTAAGAACCTTTAAATGCCCTTTGAGAATAACCAAAACAAAGCCAGAGATCAAGATCAGAACAGAGAAGTTAGTTTTCAAAAGTCAACAACTGTAGGAAACACTACTTTAGTTCAGTGTTTTGATGTGAAATTCTGATGTGAGTTACTGATTAGTGTATTGTATTTTGCTTCTCTTGGACCTAGAGTGCAATGAAACAGAGTAGATCAGGGTAAGACAATTAGGAACAAGCCCATATATTATTTTTAAGATTAACTTTCACAGTGACTTGACCATTGTATTTGACATGGTGAAACTCTGGTTTTAAAATTTCCAATATATAAAATAATTGAAAAGTTTGTCTTCCTAGAGATAAGGCTAGACTGAATAATATGGGGCATTCATGCAGAAAATACTGTGAAACCTTTGATACGCAATATCAGAATTGGCCAGTAAGGTAGTTGATTAAATAAGCTGCCAGCAGCAGAATGGAAATAGAGAAGAGTGTATAACCCTTTTATGAGTAGAGAAAAGGGCTAATGCAGACAGCATTGCAGACACAATACCAGAATTTGAATAGACCTCAAGTTGCTGATGGACATCCTCTGAACCCATGGTGGCAAACCTATGGCATGCGTGCGACAGGTGGCATGCAGAGCCGTCCCTGTGGGCACACGTGCCTTTGCCCCAGAGGGAGGCGGGGCCAAGCTGCTCCCCTCCGACTCTCCAAATGCGCCTGTGCTCTTGCTCTCTTTCTCTCTGCACTGGGATTCAGGGAGCAGCTGCAAGAGCTGGGAAGATCTGGGCTGGAAGGTGGAGGCAGCTGCCAGTGCGAGTCCAGGTATGCCTGCAGAGTGATTTTGCGCCCCCCCAGCCAATCCGAGTGGCAGAGGCCTTTTTGCAGCATCCCAGCAGCCCGATCCAGGCTCCAGAGGCCTGGAAAAGGCCTCTGCTGCCCAGATCTATGCCTGCAAAGCGATTTTGCATCCACCCATGACCAATCTGGGCAGCAGAGGCCCTTTTACAGCTCCCTAGTGGCTCAATCCAGGCTCTGGAGGCCTGAAAAAGGCCTCTGCCACCTGGATCTATGCCTGCGGAGTGATTTTGCAGCCCCCCCATGGCCGATCCAGGTGGCAGAGGCCTTTTTGCGGTGCCCCAGCAGCCTGATCCAGGCTCCGGAGGCTTGGAAAAGGCCTCTGCAACCTGGATCTATGCCTGCAGAGTGATTTTGTGCCCCCCCATGGCCGATCCGGGTGGCAGAGGCCTTTTCCAGGCCTCCAGAGCCTAGATCGGGCTGCTGGGGCACCGCAAAATCACCCCATGACCAAAGATCCCAGCTCCAGAGGTTTTGAAAAGGCCTCTGCCACCCAGATCGGCCGTGGGAGGGGGGCGTGAAATCGCTCTGCAGCCATAGATCTGGGTGGTAGAGGCCTTTTTCAAGCAGTGGCAGCCGGCGATCTGCACGGTGGGTGGGTGGGGAAATGGCAGTGGCAGCGCGATCCATGCGGTGCATGGGTGGAGAACGGCAGCACCAGCAGCACAATCTGTGCGGTGGATGGGGGAAAACGGCGGCAACGGCAGTGCAATCCATGCAGTGGGTGGGTGGGAAACCTGCCCCACTTGTTCCACGGCCGCTTTTGGCCAAGCCGCATTGCAGCAGCATTGGGTCCAATACGGGAGGTGTCAAACAGCTGCGTCACAGCAAAACTGGCCCTTTGCCACTTCCTGCCCAATGCTGCTGCTATAAGGCCGTGGAACAAGCTGGGCAGAGGTAAGGAACCAGGTCAGAGCTCTGCGAGGGTTGGGTCAGAGCAGTGGGAGAAGGGCACTCTGCAAGGGTTGGGTGGTGGTGGCGAGAGAATGGCACTCTGCAAGGGTTGGATCAGATGCACGTGGGGCTGCTGCCTTGCTTTCCGTGCTATGCTGGGGCTGTGCTGGACTGGGCGCAGAACCTCCGTGTCGCTTCTTCCCTTGAGGACATTAGGAGTGCCCATCCCTCATCCTGGGGCAGCTGCTACCGTCCCGCGCTGTCCAGCCCATTGCTGGGCAGCTCGGGCCTCGGGCAGATGGAGGCCAGAGGGGAGCAAGAGCCGCGGCTGCCCAGTTTCTCTGCCTGAGGACCATGCCCACCCAGCGGGCCATGCCCACCCGGCGATACATAAGTGGGTTTTGGGTTGCAATTTGGGTACTCAGTCTCTAAAAGTTTCACCACCACTGCTCTATATCATCAATGCTCTAGTTGCCATTCATCCTTATCTCTAATTGGCCTTTCTTGGAGGTGATACCATAATAGAACAGGAATAAATCTAGGAAGCTGGCTCATTTTATCTCTCACTATACAGTGCCTGGCATTCAGTAAATACCTCAGAGGAGAAAGCATGATGTGGCTACAGCATTCCAAAGTCGTTTCCATATTCCCAAAAGCTCAAATCCTGCTGAACTCCAATTGAGAAAATTAAAGGAAGGTTGGCATATGCTGGAGTATACCAAGAGATGGCACCAGACTCTAATGTTATTCAGGTAGTCCTTCACGTACAACAGTTCACTTAGTGACCATTCAGTTACATCATTGAAAAAAGTGACTTATGACCATTTTTTACATGACCATTGCAGCATTCCCATTGTCAAGTGATCAAAATTCAGATGCTTGTCAACTGATTCATATTTATGATGATTGCAGATCATATGATCCCCTTTTGTGACCTTCTGACAAGCAAAGTCAATGTGGAAGCCAGATTCACCATGTTACCAATTTAACAACTGCAGTGATTCACTTAATAAATGTAGCAAGAAAGATCATAAAATTCGGCAAAACTCACTTAAGTATTTCATTTAGCAACAGAAATTTTGGGTTCAGTTATGGTTGTAAGTCATGGACTACCTATACAGGAATATAACTGCTCTGACAACTTCATGCCAGATATTTAATAATTATTCCAATGAAACATACAGAATCACTAAGGCACAGGTCGGCAACCTGCGGCTATGGTGCCGCATGTGGCTCTTTGAGCTTCCCCTGTGGCTCCCAGCCTCCTCTGCCATTTGCAGAGAGAGACAGAGACAGAGAGGCAATTGCGCTTCCCTGCTTCTCTCTCTCTCTCTCTCTCTCTCTCTCTCTCTTTCTCTCTCTCTCTCTCTCTCTCTCTCTCTCTCTCTCTCTCTCTTTCTCTCTCTCTCTCTCTCTCTCTCTCTGTGTGTGTGTGTGTGTGTGTGTGTGTGTGTAAAAGAGAGTGCACTCACAGTGTTCTCCCAGGAGCTGAAAAGCTTATTGGGCGGAGCTCCTCCCTTTACCGCGTCTCTGCAGGAAGCATGAAGCAGGAAGGGCAGGAGAGAGCTAGCTAGCCCAGCTATGCTGACTCAGGAATTCTGGGAGTTGAAGTCCATGAATCATAAAAGAGCCGAGGTTGCCTACCCCTGAGCTTGTTGGAGAACAGCTTGAAGCCAGCTTGCCAGGTGAGCAGCAGATAGGAGAGAGGGAGAGAAAGAGAGAGAGAGAGAGAGGAAAGAGAGAGAGAGAAAGAAAGAGAGTGGGGAAAGAGGACTGGCAGACCAAGGGCAGATAGAGAGAGAGGGAGGGAGAGAGAGAGAGAGAGAGAGAGAGAGACCCTTTTGACATCTAAAATAAAGATAACACTGCATATATCCTTTTTACCTGTGTGTGTATGTATATATACACACACAGACATACACACAGACAAACATAGACACAGACACAGACACACACACCTATAATAAAGGTAAAAAAGGATATATGCAGTGTTATCTTCATTTTAGATATCAAAAGAGTTTTGCGGCTCCCAGTGTTTTGTTTTCGGTGGGAAATGGGTCCAAATGGCTCTTTGAGTGTTTTGGGTTGCCTACCCCTGCACTAAGGTTACCTTGCAATCCTTTTTGAAAATAAATAATATTAGATTGAACTTTAGTCTACAATAAATCTATTGATGAGGGACCAGGCAGTTGAAATTAGCTTTGATGACCGTCCACAAGATGCTCACATATATTTAACATTTCCTATTTCTCTAAATAAGGAACTATCCAGAGCCAATATTAGAAATGGAACATTTACTTTATGTACACAAAGCACACAGCAGAATCAAATACAATTTTGTACCAAGCGTCAAAATTTCCAATCCTACAAAATATACTTGCAGCAATTGTTTCAACTTCCATAACAATCCCTTCTGTTTTATACTGCTTCCCTTCTAGCTCAAAATATTATAGCTCTTTATTAGTTTAAAAATATGCCCAAGTTATTCCATACTACCTGAGAGATTTGCCTTTGGAAAGAAAGGAAGATTTGTTCTGTCCCAGCCTACATACATCCTTGTTACTTCACAAAGACAACCCCTCTTTTAACAGTAGCCTGGAAAATAAACCCTTTTAATTTGAGTTACAGACCTGATAATTGTCCCAGAAAACAAAAGCAAAAACACTTTTCCAATGGAGACCTTGTCCAAAAGCAAAACGGAGCATGAGTCAAACAGGACATAACTCACAGGCAAAATAAACAGACCATGATCTCTTGACTCTGAAGTTCTTTGCAAACGGTTGCTCCAGCAACCAGCCCTGCCCACACATTCCCTTTTTTTTATGCAGCCCCAAGGCATGGCTTCTCACTGCTTTCTCCTCCTCCCCTGGAGTCGCCCCATTGCCTCCCTCTGTCTTACTTGTGTGTCCTGTCTACATTTACGAGCATCTTGGAGGTCTTTCACCTCTGTTTTCTCCGAGTCTGACTCAGCTTCCCAGCACAGCTGGCTCTCAGCTTGATCACGAGTGGAAGGACCAGCCTCTTCCTTAGTTTGTAAGTCCTGCAGCTCATCAGAGCCTCCCTCCAACTCTGATGGCTCTCCAGGCCCTTCCTCCTCCTCCTCCTCCTCCTCCTCCTCCTCTGATTCCCCAGACTCAACTACCAGGATCACAGGCTGGCACAGATTCACAACAAGATTTTCATAACCAATTTTGTTCAAGTATCCAAATTTTCATTCACAGTGTACTGATACATCCATTCAAAAAAATATAGGATGAATATAAGTATTAATATATTCACAAACTTGTTCAGTCTTATTTTGCAAACTATTATGGAGTGAAAGAAGTCAGCTGCCATATAACATGTTTATTGTTCTATGTAGAAAAAAATAATGAACTATCATCCAAGGATTTTGTGATAGTTTCACACATTTTATATATCTTAAATTGTCCTTAATCAGTATCAAAATAATTGGAAAAAATATTGTGTTTAATTCTGTAACACTTGAAACAAGACTCACTCTTCAGCTGGGGGAAAAATAAAGGCAAGGACATGGCATCATTGCAAACACTCCAAAAGTGTTATTGGTGCATTTTTGTAAAGTAAGAAAAGGCCGTTTGCACAGTGCTTAATCTCCAGGTTAAAAAAAGTGTTGCTACTTTGGTGTGTTTAAAACAAATGATACGAATTCCTGCACAAAGGTTCACTAGAACTAGACAGTGTGTGACTCTCTGTTCCCAAGAGCTATAGCCAACCTAGTGGTATAATGTGGACATGCATTTATATTTATTAGTTTGTTAGATTTATATCCTCCCTTTTCTTCAGGAGGGTCTGTCTCCAATTTCATTCTTCAGTTTTTCTAATGATACCCATCATCACTGTAGTTCATCCATCTTGCTGCTAGTTGTCGTCTTCTTCTCCTGCTTCTTCAAAGTCCAACTTGCATTTTGTAGAGTATTATATGGAAAACTCTTGCACGCACAATTCTGATCTGTATTATAGGCATAGACACATGACAGCATTTGAGAAATTTTTCCAAGGCCTTCATGACTGCTCTACTAAGTGCTTGACTGCAGGACGCTTCTTGACTGTTTGTTCCTTTACTATTGATGGTTGATTAATTGAAGTAGAGTAATTCAGTAATCAAGAAATACTCTGTACACACATTTGAGAGTCTTTCATTTGTGCTTACATAATTATCCTCCAAAGCACAGATTCTAACATTTAAAATAAATGCTATGGCTGAATTTCAAACAGTCTTTGAATCAAATATTTATTCATTCATTCATTGCATTTGTAGGTTGGCTATACACTCAAAATATGTGGTATGTAATCATAAAAAATATGTAAAGAGAATAGATGGCTGCACAGGGAGACAACAGACACAACCAAACCCAGCACAAAACAAGTTCATATCTTGCCTTAGCCCCATGGCTGGGAAAGAGCCAAATCTTGAAGGCTCATCTAAAAGAGAGCATCTCTTGGGGGCTGCTGTTCCAGCAGTTAGACATGCTCCAGATTTTCTTTCTGGCTCTGTTTGAATAAATGTAAATTTTGGCTAAGTTGCAATGTGTGCAAAAATTTAATAATTACTTCTCACAAATCAGATTAAACCAAATGGGTAACTCTCCAAAATTCAGAATGATACAACATACTCCAGAAATTATGTGGAATTAAATGGGGAGCTTCTGCTGCCTCCCTCAGGTCATCGGCACTAGGTTTAGTCTACTATGCAGCAAAATACTATGCCCCTGTATGGCTTAAGATGTCATACTAGCAAGTTACACACCAGATTCAATAACACCATGAGGATTATAAGCAGATGTATTAAAACCACTCTGCTTCCTGTTCTGAGCCATATAGCACCACCTTAGATGCCTTAGTGAGAAAATACAGAAAAAATATGAAGAACTCACTCCTATAGGTGCATGCCAACCTTCCTCATTTATCAGCTGAAAGATTCAAATCTAGAAAGCTCCCAATGGCACTTGCACAACATCTGCCCAACAACTTTACATTGATTCCCAGTGGAAAACTGAATAAGTTGCTGAACATACAGACATAGGTAAACATATAAATGATCCCACAAAAAAGGTACCAGGTTTTTAACTACCATGTCAGCAATGGACAATCCTGAATAGGATTTGCATTTCACACGGCGTCTGCCAGGACTCTCTGTATAAATGGGGCACATAGTATCCTCCCTTCAGTGTGACTGAAACTGTAGATCCCATCATCAAACTGTAGATCCCATCGTGACTGGCTGTAAGCCGAAGGCATATACTGGTCCAGTATTTGATTTTTTTATATATAAGTGATGCTGAGCTTCAATGATTAGATGATTTAGACATTGGTATTTGAATACAACACTTTTTAACATTGATATTTTATTGTGTTTTACTAATCTAGAATATATATATATATATATATATATATATATATATATATATATATATATATATATATATATATATATATATATATATATATATATATATATATATATATATATATATATATATATATATATATATATATATATATATATATATATATATATATATATATATATTGCTAGTCTATATATGATATGCCATATGCTAAATAAATAAATATCAGAATGATATTCAGACTGTGAACACAAGAAATCTGAACACATAACACTGTGGGTGCAAAAAGAAAAAAGTGTTTATTTATTTTTAATAAATAGCACTATAACTGCAGGCTCCAAATGCTGCCATGTTCTTTCTTTAATCCATTAATAGTAAATATGCCAATCTGTGTAGAAAGGTTTAAAATGTTAATATTAATTGTGCAGTTGTTCACAGCTCTATGTTAGAAATAGCTTTTATTCTACCCCAGCTCTCAACCCCTCACAATTTTCTGATCTCAAATTCCTTTCCTACAACAGAGGTCATAGCAATCCCTACTGACTAGATCTTTGAAAACACAGGCTGTTAACAGTGCAAAACTGAAGTACATTTTACTGGTAGTACATTAGTTCTGCAATTATGCAAAACAATGTTTTAAAAGATATTCTGAGGAAAAATAGCATCAATAGGGATAAGATGAGCACTGCCTGATAGACCTCATGATGTTACATAAGCTTCAGATGTTACAATGAGAGCATAAATTGGTCCCAGCTGCTATGATATAATGCTGTCATAACTTTTTTTATCACCAAAGCTAAATAGTTATATGGGTAATTTATTAAGCACAGTCATTATATGCGATGTATAACTGCACGTTTCTTAAAAATTCATCCATTATACCAATTAGAATTTGGGTTACCAGCTCTGAGCTGTAAATAGTCTGAAGACAGCTAAATGGCAACAAAAAGGTCGTGTTTTCTGTATCTTTCTGCTGTCATCTGATGTCAAGGTCCATTAAAATGGACCAGAAAAGAATTATACAAATTTCAGTATCTTTAATGCTTGCCTCGTAAAAAATAGGACTCTTACAAAGTGTAATAGGAACCTGCCTCCAGAAGCAGTGAATGCTACAACACTGGAAGTTTTTAAGAAGAGACTGGACAGCCATTTGTCCGAAATGGTGTAGAATTTCCTGCCTGAGCAGGGGGTTAGACTCAATGACCTCCAAGGTCCCTTTCAACTTTATTATTATTATTATTATTATTATTATTAGTAGTAGTAGTAGTAGTAGTAGTAGTAGTAGTAGTAGTAGTAGTAGTAGTAGTAAGGCCGCATTTTGCAATTGACTAATGGCAAATTGCCAATGCCAATGGTGTTCAAGTGGTGCTCCAGTTGTTTTGGGATTGCACCCAAGGCACCTATTACTATTGGTACTACCCTTGCTTGCTTTTGCCACAGTCTTTCTATTTCTATTTGTAGGTTTTTGTATTTTGTTATCTTCTCCAGTTCTTTCTCATCTATTCTGCTGTCTCCAGGCACTGCCACGTCCACTATCCAGACTTTTTTGTCTTTCTTATCGACAATTGTTATGTCCGGGGTGTTATGTTGCAGGTGCTTGTTTGTTTGAATTCTGAAGTCCCAGAGAAGTTTAATTTTATCATTTTCTATGACTTTCTCTATTTTATGATCCCACCAGTTTTTGCTTACAGGCAAATGATATTTCTTGCAGATCTTCCAGTGCACCATTGTTGCTACTTTGTCATGCCGCTGCTTGTAGTCAATCTGTGCGATCTTCTTGAAGCAGCTTACCAGGTGGTCCACTGTTTCTTCAGCTTCTTTGCATAGGCGGCACTTACTGTCTGTTGCTGTCTTCTCAATTTTGACTTTATATGCATTTGTCCTTAAGGCTTGGTCTTGTGCAGCCAGAATTAGTCCCTCAGTCTCTTTCTTCAATTTTCCTGCTCTTAGCCATTGCCAGGTCTTTTTATTATCTGCTTTCCCAGCGATTTTTTTTAATGTTCTGGCCATGTAGTGCTTTGTCTTCCCATGCCTCTGTTCTGTTCTTCATTTGGTCTTTCTTGTAAGCCAGTTTGGCCTCTCCAGTAGTCAGTAAGCCTTCCTGATATACTAATTTCAGTGCATCTTTGTTGGAATATTCATGAGCAGGAAGAGTCATGTGGTAACTCAGTCAGCCAATGTGAAGAAAGTGCTACTGAGTCTGTGCAAAAGGGCATTGAGTTAGGAGCTGGATTTCCGGTCTCAGGTTTGTCTCTGTATCTCTCTGTAAGAAGTCTTCAATTGAGCTATGTTGCTGTAAAGAAGAATGTATAGTATTGTAAATATTTTGATATAAATATAAAAAGGTTATTTTGAATCAGCTAAATGCAGTCAACTGTGAGAGCTTCTGATTTATTTTTTCACCAACAGAGAAATTAAAATTCTCTAACAGGTTATGGGCCCAGAGCTTACTAAGGACTGCATTGTAATTTAAAGCTGGAAGATATTGCCTGTATTTAGAAAGTATAAGAACAAAGCAGAATTAACAGAATGGTTGCAATGGAATTTAAGGAAAGCTCTGTGCCTCGTTTGGGCCAGAAGAATTACATTGTGCGGGCTGCTAAAATGGAATGTTTGCTGAAAGCTAAAGAGCTGTGGTATATCATAGAAAATCCACCACAAGTATTTGCAGCTGCTGATCAGAAAAGTCATGATCAAGCAATGGCTTATCTCATCTTGAATTTAGATGATGAACAATTTCTAAATGTTGCAAATTTAAAGACTGCAAAGGAGATTTGGTTGAAGTTAAGAGCTGTGCACATGAATGTTTCTGCATGCAATATAGTGCAATTGTCAAGAAAACTTTACAGGGCCTGTTTGCAACAAGGTGAATCTGTGGAACAACATTTAAATAAAATGCAAAGTTTATTTTTGGACTTAGAACAACGTGGGATTAAATTCCCTGAGTCCCAGAAGGTTTTATTGGTGTTGAACAGTTTAGATAAAACCTGGGACACAGTTTCTGCGATATTTGAGTGTAAAGAAGAGCAAGAATTAAATTTTGAGGCTTTAAAGGCATGTTTAGAAGAAAAGGCATGAAGAAGAAAAGCAACATTTTAGAAGCAGCTTACAAGGAGGTGAAATTCCTGAGGAGGGGGTCCAGACTGCAAGTCTCCGAAGAAGAAACATTTTGCAAGCAGAGAGCCCAGCAAGAAAAGAATTGCTATCTTTGTAGAGAAAAGACACATCTGAAAAGGAACTGTTTGCAGAAGAACAATTTGTAGTGAAGGACATTTGTGCAAACAAAAAAGACTGATTTCCAAAAGGAACATTTTGGTGTTGCAAAAGTTTGCTATAGCAACAACAGAGACAGGTGGCTAATAGATAGTGGGGCAAGTCAAACAATTGTTAATGACTCTGAATTATTTTGCAGGTTTGTTCCAGTAGCACAAGAAACTGTGGCTTTGGCAAATGGCCAGAAAGCAAAAGTCATCAGAAGTGGCGATGTAAAAATTCCATATTTGGAATCAAAGTTTACCAATGTGCTTTGTGTACCTGAGATGGAACATAATTTGTTAAGTGTGTCTAATTTAGACAAACAGGGTTTTGAGGTCATTTTTGTAAATGGGAAGTGTCTCATCAAAAGGAATGGGAATATTTGTGCAGAAGGCATAAAGGAAGATAACCTATATGTATTGCAGGGACAAAAGGTTCAATGTTCCCATATATTTAAGAATGTTGCAGAGCATGATTCGTGTGTTCATCTTCTACGTAGAAGACTTGGCCATGCAAGCTTTAAAGTTTTGCAGCAAATGCAAGAGTTTGCAGAAGGGCTAAATTCGAAGGGATGCAAAACATATTTGGACTGTGCAGTATGCAAAGCATCGAAGTCAAAGGCATTCCCAGTTAGTAAATATAGCACAAGACAAACAAAAAGAGCTCTAGAGCTGGTCCATGCAGATCTGGTGGGACCTATGCAAGCCAGTTTGGGAGAAGCAAAATATGCACTGGTAATTGTTGATGATTATAGCAGGTATTCGTTTTGCTACTTGCTTAGAGGAAAGACAGAGGTGCTACAACAATTCAAACAGTGGGTAAGATTTGTAGAGAGAAGGTACAGACAAAAAGTGTGTCAATTGCAAACTGACAGAGGTACTGAATTTATGTCAAGTAAATTCCAACAATGGTTGGGGCAGTTGGGGATAAGACACAGGCATACAAATCCTTACACAGCAGCAGAGAATGGTGTAGCTGAAAGAAGGAATGGTGTTTTGCAAACAATGAAAGTTTCATTATTAGAGGATTCTGGTATGAGCAGGTCATATTGGGGAGAAGCCATATTGACTGCCAATTATATAGTTAACAGCTGTGGAGTTCCTCTACTAATAATACTCCATATGCCATTCTATATGGGAGAAAGCCATCACTGGCACATTTGAGAATTTTTGGAAGTACTGCATGGGTACATATTCCGAAAGCAATCAGAAGAAAGGGCCAGCAAAAGGCAAGAAAGCTCAGGTTTGTGGGCTATGAGCCAGGGTCAAAAGGATATCGCTTTAGCGATGGAAGTAAAAGAATTGTAATTTCAAGGTCTGCTAATTTTGCAGAACAAAATTGGGACAGAATTAATGCAAATTCTGGGTATGTCTCACTTAAAGACGGTGATCTATTTAATGACAATAACTCATCTAATGATGGAAAAATGATTATTGAAGATGTCAATGTTCAGGGAGGAGAGGCTGAACAAGACATGAAGCCAGATAGACTTGAGACACAGGAGCAGTTAATACCACGTAGGTCAGAGCGATGTAACAAAGGAATTCCGCCTGACAGGTATTCTGCCAGCAAAGTAAAGGTTTGCAATGTGTGGTATGAGCCAAGAAGTTATAAATTACCAAAGGCTGAACAAGAAAGATGGAAGGAGGCCATGGATAAAGAGATTAAATCCATTGGAGACCATGAAGTATTTAAATCAGTGACTTTGCCACAGGTTGTAAGTGGGTATATAAGAAAAAGATATTGCCAAATAATGATGCACAGTGGTCCAGACCAGACATAGCTTGTGCAGTAGGCATTTTGAGTCATTTTACTGCTGCACCTACAAAGTTACATTGGATGGGTGTAAAAAGAGTTCTCAGATATTTAAAGGGAATTATAAATTTGGGTCTTCAAATACAGATTACTGAGGAGTTGAAATTAAAGTGTTATGTCAATAGTGACTATGCAAATGACATAAACACAAGGAAATCAAATTCTGGGATTATAGTATTGTTTGGAGGGACTCTGATTGGATGGAAGTCCAGAAAACAAACAACTGTTGCTATTTCAACAGCAGAAGCAGAGTTTATTGCTTTATCTGAATTGTGTTCTGAAGTAACATGGTAGGTACAGTTGTTGCAAGATTTAAATATTAATATAAAAGAATCTGTAAAGGTATTTGAAGACAATGCTGCCTGTATAAAAAATGGCAACTGGTGACAGGGTGAAGAACAGAAGTAAACATGTAGACATTAAGTATTGTAATGTCAGGGAAGCTGTAAAAGGAAAATTGATTAATTTACAGCATTGTTCTTCTGAGGATAATTTGGCAGACATGATGACTAAACCATTGGGTAGTGTTCACTATGGAGAATGTATTAAGTCAATAGGTCTGGTGTCTCTTCCTGTCATGAAGGGAGGAGTGTTGGAATATTCATGAGCAGGAAGAGTCATGTGGTAACTCAGTCAGCCAATGTGAAGAAAGTGCTACTGAGTCTGTGCAAACGGGCATTGAGTTAGGAGCTGGATTTCCAGTCTCAGGTTTGTCTCTGTATCTCTCTGTAAGAAGTCTTCAATTGAGCTATGTTGCTGTAAAGAAGAATGTATGGTATTGTAAATATTTTGATATAAATATAAAAAGGTTATTTTGAATCAGCTAAATGCAGTCAACTGTGAGAGCTTCTGATTTATTTTTTCACCAACAGAGAAATTAAAATTCTCTAACAATCTTCATCACTGTCTTTCAGATATTCTTCCAAAGCCATTTTTTCTTCTTCAACCATCTGATGTACTTGCAGCATTCCACGCCCACCTATTTGCCTTGGTAGATAAAGTCTGTCAATGTCACTGCGTGGATGAAGGGCATGATTCATTGTCATTATTTTTCTGGTCTTCCTATCCATTGCTTTTAGTTCTGCTTGAGTCCAGTCCACTATTCCAGCTGTGTATTTAATGACTGGAATTGCCCAGGTGTTGATTGCCTTTATGGTATTTCCTCCATTGAGTTTGGACTTTAAGATCCTCTTCACTCTCTTGATGTATTCACCTCTAATCTTTTTCTTGACTTCAGTGTGCTTGATGTTGTCAGCTTGAAGGATACCCAAGTATTTGTAGTAATCTTCCTCATCCAGACTCTTAATGTTATTTTCGTGGGGCATCTTGATTCCTTCAGTTTTCACTGTTTTTCCTTGTTTGATAGTAAGTGTGGCACACTTATCCAAGCCAAATTATTATTATTATTATTATTATTATTATTATTATTATTATTATTATTATTATTATTATTATTATTATTATTATTATTTTCTCAGCCTCATTTTTAGTGAGTTATGTAAAGTGGAATCAATACTTAAGAATGCCTTTTCCCAGATTTATCCCCACATGGGCTGACTCACTCATTGCTATCTCTTCTGTTCTTTTCCTAGCCACAGTCTCTCACATTTACCGGTAGTTGTTATCCAGATTGCGATAGCACTAACTGCCCAACCTAGGATAATTAATATCTGGAAAATAATGTGGAAAAATGATAGCATGTTATTACTTTATGAATAATTTATATATTTAAATTATAGCACATGGTTTCAGTATTTCTTATCATGAAATGTATTTCAAATCTGCAGGTGTCAGAAGTTCAGGCTGAAAATGAATTAATGACAGTTAAATTTGTGTGAGCTTTGATAAGAGACTACTTAGCTTACAATTTTACACTTCTACTTGGAAGTAATTCTACTGGGATTCCCTGTGAACAAAATGAGGATTCATATTTTTAAAGTGGCTTGTATAAGATTGCTATTAATCATTACTACTTTTAAAAAATATATCCCTTGAGTGAATTTCATGTTATCTTAATCACCTGATTTTTGAACTTAAAAAGAGAATGGTGCATTTTAAAAAAATCTTAAACTGTTTACAACAGAAATGTAATTAATGTAATTAATTTTTATTAAATTAGTCCTAAAAATATTAGTAGCTATATAGGTAAAGATAATTTAGAAACTACACAGAAAAATGGTGAGAAGCTTCTATTTCTACTGTTAAAGTTGTTATAAACACAGAGCTCTATTTCATTATATTAATTTGTATCAGAAATTATTTTCTTAATTTAACTACTGCATAGTCATTTGCACATAATCTTTAAATAAAAAGCTTAATAAGGAAGGTTTTTTTAATTTTAATGACATTAAATTTTGATAACTGTGAAGAATTTTAAAATAGTCCAAGCCCCTTAGTTTGAAAGATGAGCTATAATTTTCCCAAGACTGTACTTTCTATATTTAACTCCTTCTCTTTCTGTTTTTCCATATACTCTGCCAAGTCAATTCCCTATTGTATTCTTTCTAATAAGGGATAAATTAGTCTAGTAGTCAGTGAAGTTGAAATCAAGAGGGTTCTTCAAAAATAGCTCCTAACAAATGTTAGCTAAAAGCAACCATGTTTATTGAAATTGTGTTCTGATTGTGTTCAGTTTCTTTCTAATATCCTGGCATTTTGTTCTGCTGAACATGAAGTAATACACTCAGCAGTTCTTTCCTAACATTCACTCATATTTATGTCAATACTGGGACTGAAGAATAAACAATAGTTGATTCTTATTCAAGCGTAGTAGCTGAAAATATTGGCTTTAAAGAATTGCTATCATATTTATCAGAAGAATTTGTTGTTGAACCTGAGTTTTCTCCATCCTACTTACATATCGCAAGAAATGAGCAAAAGGCATCTATTTTTATAACTACCATATACTAATAAATATGTATATGTATTTGTGTAAATCTATAAATAATTTACGGAACTACATTGCATTCACAATAGGATAGAAAGAGTAACATGTGCACCTGCTGGCAATCATTTACTAACTCCTCTACTGATGGCAAATGAACTTCATAGCCCTGTTTTTTCTTCTTGCACATAGAAGATGTCTTCAAATAAAGAACTATCTTCAATGAAATTGGACCTGTAACTCTCCTAGAAGTCAACAATTAGTTGATGAATTTATTATTTATCATTATATATTATTATTCCACCAATCTTACAAATTAAAAGCTAAAATAACCACCTGCCATAGTAACATTTTATTATATCTGAAACATATTAGCCATATTAGCCTATTGGTGATGAAAGTACATATGTTATCTAGTCAATTTCATTTGTTCAATTATTTCTTCTGAGATTTTTCTGTATATGATAGACAGTTATTTTAAAATAAGTATTAATTGCTATTGGATTGGTTGAAAAAGAGAGAACCAGTAAAATCCTTTGATCATTCTGTGCCTTTAGTCAAGTTTTCAGAATTTTTTTTTAAATTTAAAATATATTTTATATAGATACACCATCTTTTCAAACAGGAAGTATTATAGCACCTATGTCCTTCAGAAGGTGTATTCTGGACTATCCAGATGATTAACTCCACAAAATGGTAACTTGCAGAATATTTATTGATCAGGAATTCTTAAGCAGTAACTCACAGTTATTGAAGATACATCTGTCACATGATTCATATTGTGTCCATTTACACAGGTAAAAACAGAATAATTTTCCTCCATCTTCATGGGTTGCTTACATGCTGATCTGTTGAACTTAGACAAAGAACTTTATAGCCTTGGCATGTAGCCAGGAAATCTGGTAATAAAAACACAAGCCCCTCTAGTGGCCAATCCTAGCAGAGATATAACTAGGTAACATAAACTACATTACCCAGAAGGCTATTCCTTAAGGGAACAGCATTTTAACCCTTAAAATGCTATTGGTCTACACACAGTTCTCAATTCCTAAGCTAGCTATATATTGGACCAGCACACTCCCCGCTTGGAAATATACAATTTCCACTATTAACTAACTATTAACTAGAATAGGCAAAAAACATGGCATCAAAACATGCATAAGTATAACTGAGATAAACAAAGGCATAACATCAAACAATGCAATCATGAGGTAGACACAATATGCATAGTTCGAGGTTCAATCTTCAAGTTTGGTTTTCCTCAGCAGCAGTACCAAGTCGGTGATCGGTCTGGTGTAAAGCCTCTTAACGAGAGTCTTTGAGTCACGATCTGATTCATGTGACTACACGGACTAGACTTCAACTTGGCGGATTAGTCCATCAGAGTTGGGTAGAACTTGGTGCACAAGTCCCATGGGCCAAGAGTTCCGATGTGTGTCCTTGTCTCTGAGCAAGACAAGGTCTCCTTCTAGGTTAGGCTCTTTGGTCTTCCATTTGCAGCAATCCTATAGGGTAGACAAGTATTCTTGCTTCCAGCATTTCCAGAAGGTGTTGGTCAGCAGTTGAACTTGTCTCCATTGTTGTTTGTACATGTCTTTGGGAACAAAGTTTCCTAACGGTGCTGGCTAGTCGCCTGTCTTCTGGATTAGCAAGGCAGCCGGGATGAAGATAGTTGGATTTTCAAGATCTGAGAAAACTGGAACCAAAGGTCGAGCATTGATGATAGCTGCCACTTCTGCCATGAAGGTGGTGAGGATCTCATGTGACAGTGTGGGTATCTTTGTCAACATAGAGTCCAGGATTTTGTGGGCTATGCCAATCATGCGCGCCCACACTCCTCCCATGTGGGATTCATGCAGAGGATTGAATGTCCATACACAAATTTTGGGCCTTTAGGTATTTGTCAATTACTGGGTCATGCGAATACCTTCAATAATCTGTAGTTCTTTGCAGGTTCCTACAAAGTTAGTTCCTTGGATGCTAAGACATGTGAATAGGACGATCACTGCTACGCCCAATACAAGGGGTCTCTGTTTAGGGGAGCCTTCGAAGCAGGCTGGTTCTAGGAAACAGAGGGTGGTTTCTTTGTCTCCTTGACCATTGTCAACAAGCAGATGGTCTGGATGGTCGTTTTCTCGTCCTGTCTGAGCGATTTGCTGGGTGCCTGAGGTCAAACATCGGCATCTTGATCTGGATCTAGAAGTGCATAGTGTTCTGGTCTCTGTGACATCAGGCTGTTTGGATGAGCCAATATCTCAGGACCCTTTAGCCAGATCAATTCTGCCAACTGTGATGCAAGAATGGGCCGCATAGCCTGGTCCGCAGGGTTCTGATCTGTTGGCACATACTGTCATTGCTCAGGACTTGAAATTCTTTTAATACTTTCTACTCTATTGCCTACATAGACGTAGAAGCGTCTGCTTTGGTTGTGGATGTAGTCCAATACCACCTCACTCTTCGTGTAGAAGGTGGTGGATTGTAGCTCAAGGTCTATCGTTTTTGTTGTCAGGTTGGTGAGTTCTACGGACAGTACAGCACCGCAGAGTTACAACCTTGGTACAGTGTGACCTTGTTGTGGTGCTAGTTTCACCCTTCCAATGACGAAACTGACGTAAATGTGGCTCTCCCTGCCGTAGACTCTGATGTATCCTACGGCTGCTACGGTATTACCTTTGTTGACGCATCTGAAAAGACATGCAATTCTTTCTTTTGTGTGGTGGCGGGTGAGAAGGAGACATACATGTGTTGCACATGGATGCTTTGGAGACAACTTAGGAATGTACACAACATCTCCCATTCTTGCTTCTGTTCTGGCAGAAGCAGCTCGTCCCAGTCTGTGGTGCTCTGGGAGAGCACGTGTAGCTGCAGAAATTCTTTGTCCTCTATCGACAAGGCTAAGTCATTGTGATTTTTGCTGGTCTGGAACACGGTTGCTCCCAAAACGGGCTTGGTTGTCAAAAGCATGAAGTGTTTTTTTTTATTATAAAAATTCTTTTATTAAAACAGTCAACATTGAGCATAAAAACCTATTATGCAGCAATCATCATGACACCTGGTATACAATACTAAGTATTAGTCTTTGAAAACGTCTGAGTTAGTAAGCCTTTTTCCCCACTCCTTGCGTCTAGCCTCAACTATACTCCTGTTACATTTTATTTTGATTGGTGTTTCCCCTATCTGTTGAAACACCAATCAAACAAAATGTATTCGGAGTATACTTGAAGATGTAAGGGAGGAGGGGAGAACGTTTACTAAAAGCATGAAGTGTTCTTGGCATGGTTTCAGGTGGGATGCTCTCCCATTACTAAGAATGGAGGTTGTTGAGATATTCACCTGGGTTGGAGTTTGCAGCCGGTCAACACAGACCATTCCTGAGATGATACATCCATAAAGGCAATTGAGGGGCCTGTTGGGCCTCTGACCATTCTGTGGTAGGCAAAGGTGTCAGGGGCATCTACTTCCAACAGAGGCAGGATTTCGGCTTCAGGATTTAGGGCAGGAAGGTGACTAGCCATGTGCTTCAGGTGAGGTATGGTACGTGCTACCTCTGGTGTTGGAATTTGACTGCGATCATCTGGTAAGGTGTCCCATTCTAGCAATGGTGGCAATAGGAACTGTGAACTCTCATCTAACGACTGGATGCTGAGTCCAGTGACTTTCCTCCCCACTGTGTTCTGTGGGACAGTGCATGTTGATATTGTGAAAGGTGTTTCTTCGCTTGGGAGTTCACTGGGAAATGGTGAGTCACTACATACTGATGTGCAGTTGACCTTGGCGGGCGCCTCTGGGCACTCTTTGGAGCCATGCTGAGGCTCCTTGGTTGAAGGAGAAGTAGAAGTTGCTTGTTGTAGCTGCTCAGAGTCTGGATGCAGGGCTCCCAGGTGCTTGTCACTCTTGCATGGGTGACACTTCCCCTTAGCTGTACAAGCTTTGGCCACGTGTTCCGTAGACTCACGGCATTTGAAGCAGACCTTGTAGTCTCCCAAATCAAACCTTCTTCTCCAGGATATTGGAGGACCCATTGGTGCTATGCAGAATTTGCCATCAGGCTGGGTTAGTATGGTGTTGAGGTCATCAGGAGTATGACTGTTGGCTTCTTGTTGATCCTCATAGGCATTGCTCCCAAGAGCAGGGGAATGTGCCATAGACAGCTGGAAATTTTTTCAGAATACTTCTTATTGAGGGTAACTTCCTGTGGTGCAGATGAGGGGCCTTGAAGGTCTGGCCAGAATTCCTTTGCCTTTGAGTTGAGTTTAGGAATCATGGCTCCTTGTGTGCCCTCCTGCTTAGGAGTATTCGTTGTTGCTGATGGATCGAAGGGGGGGTCTTGTGATCCAGATGGTGCAATGTTGGCATTCTGGCTGGTTTGCACATCTGGTGGTTGAGATCATCTTCTTGTCCACTTGGTTTGGGGAGATTTGTGGTCAACTGCAGCGCTCCTGCCTGCTTATGTCATAGTGCATTCTGGTCATCCATGTAGGCCTTGACGCAGCTATACGGGCTTCCTATTTCTACCCTTTCAAAATTGTGCACAGAGGTAGCACCTTCAACCTTTGCCTTTAAAGGTGCAGCTCTTGCTGTTATTTCTGCTGTCTTCCATTCACACCATAGAAACTCAAGCCTGGCCTCAGCTTTGGCCATTTCTTCTTTGTGCAGTTGTTCTACTTCTGCCACACATAGAACTGCTTTGGCCTCCAGTTTGGCCATTTCTTCCTTGTGTAGCTGTTCTACTTCTGCCGCACATAGAGCTTCTTTGGCCTCCAGTTTGGCCATTTCTTCCTTTTGCAGCTGCTCTGCTTTTGCTACACGTAGGTTTGCAATGGCTGCTGCAGCATCGATTTGTGCTTGTGCAGCTTGAGCAGCCAGGGTCTCTGCACTGGAGACTCAGGAGGAATGGCTATGAAGAGAAGATGCTTTGGAGTGTGACGGGAGGTGCCTGAGATGGAAGGTTGCTGTGACACACTGGAATGCACCTGAGACCATTGTGAGTTATGATGAAAGGATGAGGTGTTCTTAGCGGCATGAGAGGAAGACAGGTGTGACCGCTGGGATGGTACATGCAAACCATGGGACACTTCGGACTCGGCCTTCTCGCTCGGTGTGTCCTTCACCTGAAGTTTGGAGATATGACTGGGGATGAATGGATGAGGCTTTCTTAGAGGAGTGAAAGGAGGACACATGTGACCACTGGGATGGTACATGCGAACGATTGGACACTTCGGACTCGGCCTTCTCTGGAGTATCCTTCGCGTGAAGTTTGGCTTGGAAAGACTCCTTACTGCTTTGTAGTAGCTTCTCATGTTCCTTGTTTATCAGCTTGAGGTGTTGCATTTTCTCTTTGACTGTTGAATCTCCTAGCTGCGACTGGATGTCTATGAGGCGGCGTTCATAGTCTATACATTTTAGGAAAAGCCTGTCCATATCCTCTTCCAAAGAACGAATGTGCTCAGTGGAAAGCCTATCTTTGGACACATCGCAGAGTCTCTGCAGCTTCTCCCAGGATTCCTTATGATGATCATAGAGGCCACTCCACTTCTCCAGCAGGTTTGACCATTTGGCTTTGGAGGGCTTTCTTTGTTGCCTCAAGTCATAAGATTTCTGAGACATTTTAGTCATTTCCCAATTTTGTACATCAGGTTCTGCACATAAATTGAGGTGAGTTGGAAGGACCTGCTCTTCTGGCACATTGGGACCCTCTGCCATGACTAGGGAAGACTCAGAAGTTTTCCTAGACAATTTGAATGGGTTCAGTGAATTTCGCTCTTTGACCACCAGGATGTGCTGTCTGCGTGGATAAAGACTTCAGTGAAACTCACTCTTTGACCACCAGGATGCGCTATCTGCATGGGCAAAGACTTCAATGAAATTCACTCTTTACCACCAGAGTGTGTTGTATGCAGGTAGCATAAATACAAGCCTGTTGTTTGCAGGTTGGCCACCAGGGGGTGCTGCACCTAGACTTCACTTGGAAACAATAGGTCTGCTAATTTTTCTCTCATCAGGGCCATGAGGCTGAAAGCCTGTACTGGAATTTCTAAGGATCTGCTTTTCCGAGGTTGAAATTCCAACTTTGGCTGTAAAAAGCCTGCAGTCCTAATGAAGGTTTAGTGGCCTTTGTTTCTCCTTATATTAGTCTGGGGGTGTGTGACTGGGTAGCTTGCATTCTTCAAAGGCAAATTTCACAGGGAGGTAGAAGAGTGATTCTCTTTAAGTTAAACACGAAGAGAGAAACACACAATATCCTTTTGCTAAGGCAGTCAGATGTTGGCTCCTTTCTTGGAAGAGAAATTATAATCTCTTTTCACTATTCTGGATGCAGATGGTTATATTTCATGGAGTTAATCTATCTGGATAGTCCAGAATAGTAAAAAGAGAATAATTTACCTCCATCTTCATGGGTTGCTTACATGCTGATTTGCTGAACTAGACAAAGAACTTTACAGCCTTGGCATGTAGCCAGGAAATATGGTAATAAAAACACAAGACCCTCTAGTGGCCAATCCTAGCACAGATATAACTAGGTAACATAAACTACATTACCCAGAAGGCTATTCCTTAAGGGAATAGCATTTTAACCCTTAAAATGCTGCTTGGTCTACACACAGTTCTCAATTCTTAAGCTAGCTATATATACTGGACCAGCACAAGGCCTGGCATAGTTGCTTCAAAGGCTTTCTAATTGCATTCACACATAAAAACTTGTTCTATGTGCATCTGAAGAGTTTGTAGCAATCATGCCTAGCCTCCTGGAGGATGCTTGCTCTTCAACTCTTCAAGGAGGAATGCTTTGAACCAACTGTGAAACCCTCTTTTTTAATGCTTTTCACAACCATACCCTTTATGCAGGAGAAGTTCACTCCTGTACACTAACACACAGCATCCATTGTTTCTGTTTCTAATGAACCAAGTATATCACAACACATCTGACCCAAATACTCTCTCACACTTAAAAGTTGCTGAAGGCCCCTTTGCACCTATTACATTCTCAAATTCACATTGAGAAAGAGAACTTAATCCACATACTGAAAATCAGCCTTCCTTTTCACACAATCTTTTAACTTTGTAACATCCTGCTTTTTATATTCAAAGCTATAGTTAAGTTCATTTTATTATTAATATGTTGTGGGAAAAAGTTGACAGAGTAAGAACAAAGTATCAAGGGAGTTATATAAACAAAATTGCCAGTGTGGAGACAGTTTTATTGGACAAACTAGATACTCTACAGAAGGCAAATTTAAAGCACAAGAAAGGAGCATTGGTCTGAAAAACACAGGGCACTTGGCAATTGCCTGAGTACTGATTACAAGAGCCAAACCACAGTACAGAACCTTAGCACACAGTGATAGATATCTCCCAAGAATTATCACAGAAACAACTGAATTTCATAAACATTTATATGGGAAGAACAATTATCAGCTATCATCTTCATGGCAGTTAGTAATTAATGTGTTCATTCTGCTCCATTGGTCACAAGAAATTATATAAAGAATTTATGTCTGCTATCCATTTCAGTTTAAGATCTGTTCTGGAGAAATTAGCAGCATGACTAGCAAAATGTCAGTGTCAGAATTCATTTATATTTCATTCCTATCTACTCGATCTAAAACCAAATCTCACTTTCCCCTGGATTCTGCCATACTCCCAAGGGGAGGGGGAATATGCCTGCGGGGTTATGATTTTCACTTCCTCTATTCTCTACAATGTAACCTTTTGTTTATTGCCACTGGGTCTGCTGGCCATTACAATGTAACAAATTGCCTCCTTTACTATGCATCTCTCTGAACTTTCTTCTTCCTAACAGGCAGTTAGGAGGGGGGGGAAGAAGTATAAATATCCGGAACCTGGCTTATTTCTCTGGTACCAAAAGGAGGTGTGAAGAGCTGTGGAAGATTGTACTACAAACGGAGATGGACTGATGCTATCTTCCCTTTCCCACAATGGACTAACCACCTGGGGATTGGCTGGTCTGAACCGTCTGGATGAACTGTGGCATGGAGTTTGCTTAGGGACCCTTTAAAGTATCAATCTGTAAAGAATCCCTCAGATCCTGTCTATTATGCCTGCTATCAACTGCTCTTAATAAAAGTTCCTGTTGGAAGAAACTGTTCCCAAGAGTTCTGCTTTCTTAAGATGTGGGATTGAAGTGGGTCCTTACATTAGACAGGATCTGCAGTAATAGTCAACCTGGAAGGAAGAACCTTACCAGGGGACTTTGCAAAAATTACAATGTAAGACGACGAGGCAGGGAAGGGAGAAAACCCCATAGAAAGGGAGCCTTCCCCCCGACCACGATCCCGCCAGCTATTGGGATCCGAGATGTCATACTCCTCAGGAGAGGAAGTGGTGGGAACGTGTGACCCCAAACCTCGGTGGTCAATGGGCGTTGGCAAGAAAGACTAGTGGGAAAAGAGAACGAGAAAGGTGACCCTGATGTCTCTGGGTAAATTTCTTTGTCTTGCAATCCATGAATTAACTCTGAAGATCCTGTCAATCTGCCAAGAGACATTTTGTACTCCATCTTCTAAAAATTTTGCCAAAGCTTCTTCAAAAATTCTTCTCAAATCATCCTGGCTTTCATTAGCCACCTCCTTCAGTCCTCTGATTCTAATAGCCAACATCATTTGATTGTATTGTACCATGACTGCTTGATCTTGTATATCACTTTTAATTTCATCAAGTTTTTCCTCAAATTGTTGCTCAACTCCAACCACCTTCTCCTCAACTCTCCCAGACCCCCTTAAAAGTTTCCACCATATCTTCTCTTATCTTTGAATTGTGAGTCTTAATTGTATCTTTAATTTTCTCAAGTTCATCAGTTAGACCTTTAACTTGTTCCTTAATTTTTTTCTCCAACTTCTCAGTCATTGTTGATAATGCAGCCTGCAGATCCTTCATAGTAAGCATTTCTGGAGGAGACTGGGTAGGCAGAGGGGGTTGAGGCTCTGTAGATATTAAAGATGCTGGGGGAGCAGGGAAATTACTTGCTTGTAATTTAGAGGGCTGAGCTGGAGAAGCTACTGCCACCTTCGCAGAAGCTATTTTTGTTTGTCTGGTAGCCATTCTGTATTCAATCCACTTTAAAAGTTACTTTGAATACAAGTAAAAGAAAGAAAAAGATCCTTACAAATATATTGCCAAAATTTTTCGCCTCTTCTTATCTTCTTTCAAGTCACAATTTAATTATAATTGTAATTTATGGGATTTTAAAGTTCAAATCTAAGCAGTCGCGCAAGCTTTGCTCCAAAGAAAAGAAAAAAATGGAGTTCACTTTCACTTTCAGTCACTTTCTCTTTACAGTGAAAGCGATCGCCATCTTGGATACATTATGTTGATTATAAAAGTACGTGGTCAGAAGTAAAATATCGAAAAATACTTGCAAGACTCCTGTATTCAGTCCGCCTGCATATAAGTCTCTTTTGAAAAGTTATCTTGAGCAAAGAATGGTCGCGGCATCTTTTCCTGTCTGCAGGCAGGAGCGTCTTCGAGCGCCTGGGGAGCTCTCACTCTTACCCCCTGAAAACTTTTTCAGGGGGTTTTTAGAGGTGCTCAACCCCTGCCCGATGCTCTTCACCCCTTCTTCGCCCGAAGGGGGGATTTTTCACCGCAAAAACCAGCTGATGTTCGCTGTTTTTGCGGCTTTACAAAACCCCGAGAACGGAGCCTCCGAAGGAGGCTGCGGCAATGCCAGCGGAGCCACCGGAAGTCATTGTGATCTATTTTGTAACAAGGAGATTCAGAAATCATGTTCTCACAGTATCTTATAACAAGAAATTAAGTGTTGCTGGTCAGGAGGTTGTGGTTTTGAAGGAGATTCCTCCAAAGATGTTAAGAGCAAGGAAAGATTATGCATTTTTGGTGGCTGAACTTAAAAAAATGTGCTTTACAATTTAGGTGGGAGGCTCCAGCTGGACTGTCATTATTTTATCAGGGCAATAGATATCGCCTGAATTCTGTTGGTAAAGCAAAAGATTTTTTTGAGAATGTGCTGAAGGCTGGTAAACCCCCATCTCCAACACCAAAAAGTGCAGATTTAACAAAAGAAAGAGATATGGAGTTAAAATTACAACTACAGTCCTCAGAGTCACAACCCCTTGCAGCAACAGGAGGAGTTTTGATGGAGCTGCCCGTGCAGAGCATCGATATTTTTCAACATTTGGAAGTAGAGAAGTCTAAAGATCAAAGGCAAACAAGAGCTACTACTAAGCGCATGGAACAACAAGAAAAAGAACAACAACAACAACGTACATCTACAAGTTTGGAAGCCATGGGAGCTCGACCAAAGAAGAAACTGGATGAAAAAGTTGATTTGGTCTTGCAAAGGCTTTCTCCAGCTGGTCATATCAAATAAATATTTGACATGGAATGTCAATGGTTTAAATTCTCCACAGAAAAGGAAGAAGATATTTCATTACTTGACTCAGTGTAAAAATGATGTAATCTGCTTACAAGAAACACATATTAGAATTACTGACCAGAAATATTTGATAAATAATAAATTAGGTTCACATTTTGTTGCAGCGGCCGCTGAGAAGAAGAATGGAATTGTTATTTATGTTAAAAACCATTTAAGAGCTAAATTAATAGAATCTGATATACAATGTAGATATTTAGCAATTGAAATTTTAAGAGATGGGAAGAAAGTTCTTTTGATGGGTATAATTCATTCAGACCAAATTGGTTTTTTACAAGGCAGACAGATGAAAACTAATGTTAGACAACTCATTAATATACTTGAATATTTGGAGACGCATATTCAGGTGCCTGCTGTTCTTATGTTTTTGGATGCAGAAAAAGCCTTTGATAGACTGAATTGGTTGTTTTTGAAAAAATTAATTGTTAGGATGGGAATAGGGGATCAGTTTATTAATTCTATATTGGCGATTTATCAGAAACAAACAGGTTATTGTTAATGGGGATTTAACAGATTCATTTAATATAGAGAAAGGTACTAGACAGGGATGTCCATTATCCCCTTTGTTGTTTGTTTTAACTTTGGAGGTTTTATTGAATAGGATAAGAGCTGCAGATGATTTAAAGGGTATTCAGATTAGACAACACGACTATAGATTATGTGCCTTTGCGGATGATTTGCTTGTGACATTGACTCAACCAAATATCTGCATATTTGAAGGATCATTCAAATGAAAAATATATGTTGGATTGGAAAAAATGAATAGAGTATATACAAGGGAAATATCAATCTAAGAAATTGTATTTAGCATATGGTTAAATTTTTATATGTTGGACTGAAAAATATAGTTAAATTTTTAATAGGATCTACATACGGTAATAATTTGGTGTAGTTTAGAGGGTTTTCTTGTGTTTTTACCCTGTATTCACTCCGGGAAGTCGGGGGTGGGTGGGGGGGTTATAATGTATTCAACTGTAATTTGGTATTGGTATTATATAAGAACGATATATTTTTTGATAAAAGAGGGGTTGCTCGGGCGGCACCTCAGCACCACATCTGGAAGGGGAGTAGATTGAGGAGTGAAGGTTGGAGGGATGTAGGGAGGTGGTATGAGGAGGGAGGAGAGAGAGGGAGGTAGTGAGGGTGGGCAGATAGAAGTAGAGGTAGGGAGGAAGGAAGAGGGGGATGTGGTGGGGGGTGGGGTGCCGCCGAGCAATACCCATAGTTATTTTAATTATTTTAGTTAAGTTTTTATGCTTTGTTTTTTGTCTTGGAAAAAGTTCTAAACGATTGTATTCAGTTGAGTTGTTTTCAATTTGATTCTTTGTTATATTTATGATTATAAAATTAATAAAAATTTCTATCAAAAAAAAGAGAGAGAGAGAGAGGTGACCCTCAGATGGGGCAGCCACTAACCTGAATGGAAGCAAGAGATGGAGAGATCCCTGCATGTTAGCGAAGAGGAAGGAAGTTGTGCACAGCACTTGAACTGGATCCTAGAGAAAGCTATTGACCTGATGAAAAGAACCCTCAGCTCTCTAGGGGAGGAGAAACCTGAACCCCACGGCCGCACCAGCTGCAGCTGGAGAGACACAAATGGGGAATCGGAAACTGTAGTCCTGGGGACATCTGCTGAAATAGCAGCTACCACCTCGGCAGCCCCTCCAACCCGCAGATGGCAATCAGGATGGGAGACAATACTGTCAGCAGTGAAGGCACCGATCCATCCAAAGATTCCCGCCCTTGGATGCAAAATTCAGGGAGGAGCCGCCATGCTTAGGGTTCTTCCTAACCCAAGTCCTCAGCTACATGGAAGAATACAGACAGGATATCCCCAGTGATAAAGCCCATATCCATATCGTGCAATCCACTCTGAACAGGGTGGCCGCAGACTGGATGGTGAACCTGCATGATTCCAATGCCCCAGAACTCAACAACTTCAACTGCTTCATGTCCTCTCTGAGAAGGTGATTTGAGGACCCCTGGCTGATCAAGACAGAGAAAATCAAGACAGCAGGGCAGACACCTGGTAGCCGAATATGCACAAGAATACTGGGCCATTGCCAACAAGCTGAACTGGCCGGAAGACATTCCTCCTTAGCCATTTCAAAGATGGTCTAAACTACGACATGTATGATGCTTGCCTGCCTCGATGGGACCCATGCCAACTCGATGAATGGTATGTCCTGGCAGAGGAAGCAGAGATTGACCTACTGAAGAGACACCGTCAAGGAAAACCATGGGGCCGTTTGCCTCCTGAGCTGATGTACGAGCCAGCAAAACCACCGGCTATGGCCAAGAAGTCAATGGGCTGTTTCAAATGCGGGAGAGAGTGGCATCACACCATAGAATGTTGCTTGAAAGCCCCTCAACACAACCCAGACTGATCACCGGCCAGGAAATCATGGAAGTCCCCAGCCAAGGCAAAAGAACCCGCCATGAGTGCGATAGAGGCTGTGGAATCCCCAACCCCTGCCAAACGTGGGGAGGGAACTCCAGCCTACACCACAGGGGGGGTGGACACCTCGGATGACAGCTCAGAGGGTGAACCCCTGGTAAGTGGACCCATTGCATCCATCCTCAAGACAGTGACTATATTAGCTCCCTCCATGCCCGAAGCTGTCAAAGTAAAAGCCTTAATAGACTCTGGCTACACCCCCTGCCTCCTTAGCCCAACGCTAGTGGGGAACTTGGGCATTCCAGTGAGGATGCTGAAACAACCAATCTCATTTGGCCAGTTAGATGGGTCCATAGCAGGGGGATTGCCAGCTACCCTAGTCCACCTATCCCTGGGGAACCATGAGGAAGACATAACATTTGTAGTGACCCCAGGCATGGAATGCCCAGTTATCCTAGGGCTGGATTGGTTAAAAAAATGGAACCCCTGGATAAATTGGAGGATGGCAGAACTCAATTTCCCAAAGGGGTATGCTGCGAACTTAAAAACCCAAGGAGCCCTACCAAACTTAGGAACGGAGAAAGCATCGATGGGAGAGGAAAGGGGGCTACCTGAAATACCAGAGGAATAACGAGACCTTGCTGAAGTTTTCAGTGAGGAGAGGGTGGATGAGCTTCCCCCTCACCGACCCACCATAGAGTTCAAGCCCGGGGCAAAACTCCCGAATCCCAGACTATACTCTATGAACCCTAAGGAGAAGGAAGAAATGGAAAGATTCATAAATAAAAACATAGAAAGGGGGTTTATCGAAACTGCCAAGCCTAAGGTAGCCACCCAGTCCTCTTTAGAGAGAAGGACGGCACTTTACGCTTGTCCGTGGATTACCGCTCCCTGAATGCAATCAGTGAAAGTAATCTATGTCCCCTACCTCTCATGAAGGACATGTTATCGCACCTCTCGAAAGGAAGAATTTTCACTAAACTAGATCTAAGGGAAGCGTATTACCACGTTAGGATTAAGACTCATTCAAAGACTCCCACCGCTGGACATGAGATTCAAGGGGGAGCCAACACGCTTGGGATTTTTCCTAACCCAAGTCCTCAGCTACATAGAGGAACACGGGCAGCACATCCCCAGTGACAAAGCCCATATCAGGATCATGCAATCTCCTCTGGATGGGCCGGCCACAGATTGGGTGGTGAACTTGCACGACTCCAATGCCCCAGAACTCAATGACTTCAACCGTTTCATGTCCTCTCTGAGAAGGCAATTTGAGGACTCCCTGGCTGATCACAAAGCCCATGAAAGGATCAAAATGATGAGGCAAGGCAAACGCCCAGTAGCTGAAAATACGCAAGAATTCCAGGCCATTCCCAGCAAACTGAACTGGCCGGAAGACATCCTCCTTAGCCATTTCAAAGATGGACTAAACTACGACATGTATGACGCTTGCCTGCTCCGAGGGGACCCACAACAACTTGATGAATGGTACGTCCTGACAGAGGAAGCAGAGATTGACCTACTGAAGAGGCACTGCCGAGGAAAACAATGGAGCCGCTCACCGCCTGAGTCAACACGTGAACCAATGAAACCATCGGCTACAGCCAAGAAGAAAATGGGGTGTTTCAAGTGTGGGAGAGAAGGGCATCGGGCTGTAGAATGCCACTCAAAAGCCCCCCAGCACAACCCAGACAGATCACCGGCCAGCAAATCTGGGAAGTCTCCAGCTAAGCCAAAAGAACCTGCCATGAGAGTGATGGAGGCCATGGAATCCTCTACCTCTGCTCATCGGGGGGAAAGTACTCCAGCCTATATCGCAGGGCTGGTGGACACCTCAGACGACAGCTCGGAGGGCGAACCCCTGGTAAATGGACCCATCACACCCATCTTCAAGACATGACTATATTAATTCCCCCCATGCCCAAAGCGGTCAAGGTGAAAGCCTTAATAGACTCTGGCTGCACCCGCTGTCTCATTAGCCTGACGCTAGTGGGAAACCTGGGCATTCCATCAAGGAGACTGGAACAACCAATCTCATTTGGCCAGTTAGATGGGTCCATAGCAGGGGGGATGCCAGCTACCCTAGCCAGTTTACCAATCCACCTCTCCCTGGGCAAACATGAGGAAGACATAACGTATGTGGTGACTCCAGGCATGGAATGCCCGATGATCCTAGGGATGGAATTGTTAAAGAAATGGAACCCCTGGGTGAATTGTAGGACAGCAGAAATCAATTTCCCAAAAGGGGACTCTATGGACTTAAAACCCCAAGGGGATCTACCAAAATTAAGAACAGAAAAAGCATCCATGGGAGAGGAAAAGGGGCTACCAGAAATACCAGAGAAATACAGAGATCTTGCTGAAGTTTTCAGTGAGGAGAGGGCAGATGAGCTTACCCCCACACACACCGACCCACATACTGTGCCATAGAATTCAAGCCCGAAGCAAAACTCCCAAAGCCCAGATTATACTCCATGAGCCCAAAGGAGAAGGAAGAAATGGAAAGATTCATAAAGAAAAACATAGAAAAGGGGTTCATTGAACTTGCCAAGCCTAAAGTGACCACTCCGGTCCTCTTTAGAAAGAAGAAGGATGGCTCTTTATGCTTATGCGTGGATTATAGGCTCCTAAATACAATCAGTGAAAGCAACCTATACCCTCTACCCCTCATGAAGGACATGTTATCATACCTCTCGAAAGGAATTTTTTTTTTACTAAACTAGATCTAAGCGAAGCATACTATTGTGTGAGATTAAGGAAGGGGATGAATGGAAAACCACATTTAATTGCCCAATAGGGTGCTACCAACTCAAGGTTTTGCCGTTTGGACAACAAGGGGGCCTGCAGTATTTATGCAATTAATCAATGAGGTACTAAGGGAGCACCTATTTAAGGGGGTCCTGATTTATCTAGATGACATCCTTATCTTCACCGAATCCAAAGAGGAACATGTCAGCCTAGTCAGAGCGGTTTTAAAGAAACTGCGAGCTGACCAACTATATGCCAAATTATTGAAACGTGAATTCCACGTTTAGAATAGACTACCTGGGTTATTGCATATCTCCACAGGGCATTGAAATGGACCCCGAGAAGGTCAGAGCAGTAGTAGAATGGGCACCACCTCACACAAGGAAGCAGTTGCAAAGTTTCCTGGGTTTTGCAAACTTTTACCACCAATTCATCCCTTCATTCACCCAAATAGCCCTGCCCTCACAAACTTACTAAAAACGAAGGGAGAATCTTCAGTGAAACCTAGCTAGCCATTAAAATGGACAATGGAATGCCAAGCGGCATTTGAGAGGTTAAAGAGACTTTTTTCTTCCGAACCCATAGTGAGGCACCCAGACACAGATAAACCTTTTGTAATACAGGCTGACGCAAGCGATGTGGCAGTGGGGGCTGTACTATTACAAGAAAATGATGAAGGGGTATTGCATACGTCCAAGAAACTCACCGAAACGGAACAGTGCTGGGCCGTGTGGGAAAAAGAGGTATACAAGGTGCATTGGTCATTACTTACGTGGTGCAATTTCCTTGAAGAAATAAAATCCCTTTTCAGGTCTGGACGGACCACAAAAACCTGGAAGCCTTAAAAACACCCAGGAAGCTCACTCCCAAGCAAGCCCGCTGGTCCCAGCATTTTCACCAATTCTGTTTTACACTCAAGCATTTGCCGGGGGGGGGGAGAACTTCCTGGCAGATAATTGTCTTGCATGCCCCAATATAACAGTACACGAGCCACCGATTCTAAACTACTCATGCCTGAACCACAACTGGCAGCACCAGTAACCACCACAGCTCAAGCTAAATTAAAGCCGCAGCTGGGTAGCCAAACCGGAATCGAATTCCGGAAAACTTTGGAAACAGATGAATGGTTCCAGAAAAATAGACACATATGCACAATCAAGGATGGACTGCCATGGGTGGAGGAAAAGTTATATATAGCAACCACCCAGAGGGTCACTTTCATGCAGCTATGCCATGATACAAAATCAGCAGGGCATTTTGGATTTGTAAAAACATTACATTTAATTAAAAGGCAATTTTGGTGGCCGCCCATGAAAAAGGACATAGAAAGTTACGTGGCCAGCTGTCCAACATGTGCAACTGCTAAGAGGTTGCAAGGGAAATTGCCCAGACTGTTATAATCAGTAGCAAATCCCTCAGCCCCCTGGAAAGAAATAACCATGGATTTTATAGTAGAATTATCAGAAAGCAATGGCACCACTGTCATCTGGGTGGTTACGGACTTGTTTTCCAAACAGGTGCACTTTATCCCTTGCCAAAAGATTCCCACTGCAAAAACCTTAGCAAAACTATTCACGCAACACATCTACAGACTGCATGGGGCACCCCAACGCATCATATCTGATAGAGGAGTGCAGTTTATGTCAGCATTTTGGAAGGAATTTTTATCCCTCTTAGGAACCACTCAGGGACTGTCATCTAGTCATCATCCTCAATGTAATGGACAATCCAAATGTTCTAACTCAGCACTTGAGTAATATTTAAGATTCTTTATTAATTTCCAGCAAATTAATTGGATGGACCTACTCCCTTTCACAGAAGTCACCTACAATAATGCAGTCCACTCCAGCACAGGCTACACTCCCTTTCAAAGTTTTAACCCTATGCCAGAACTAATCCCAAATGAACCGGAAATCCCATCGCTGAAAGAATGGATAGCACAATTACAAAACACCTGGCCAATAGTTAGAAAAGCCTTCGATGAAGCTAGGCAAGCATACAAAGCAGAAGCAGATAAAAAGAGTCGAACCCATATCATTCAGTGTAGGAGAAAAGGTATATTTGTCTACAAAATACCTAAAATCTCTGTAAAAAACTTGGCCCAAAATACATAGGACCTTTTCCAATTAAAAGAATCATAAACCCAGTAACAGTAGAATTAGAACTACCCAAAAACCTCAGGCAAATACACCCATTTTTTCACTGCAGCTTGTTAAAAAGAGAACAACAGTCGCGCTTACGGCCAAAAATGTCCCACCACCCCCAATCATGGTTGAAGAAGAACAACACTTCAAGATAAAAGAAATCCTAGATTCTAGGAAGTATCACAGGGCAACTCAATACCTAATAGCATGGAAACACCTTCCCTCCTCACAAAACGAATGGGTCCATAAACGTCACGTCAGAGCAACAAAACTGTTAAAGAAGTTTCATATGGAATATCCCAACAAACCAGACTAACCTCTATACCTGTTTTGTTTTTCTACATGTGGATCTCTCTTATTTTTAAGGGGGGGGCAGGATGTCATTTCTATCTATCTCCTCTGATCTAAAACCAAATCTCACCTTCCCCTGGATTCTGCCATACTCCCAAGATGGGGGGATATGGCTGCGGGGTTATGACTTTCACTTCCTCTATTTGCTACAATGTAACCTTTTGTTTATTGCCACTGGGTCTGCTGGCCATTACAGTGTAACAAACTGCCCCCTTTACTATGCATCTCTCTGAACTTTCTTCTCCCTAACCAGGCAGTTAGGAAGGGGGGGGAGAAGTATAAACATTCAGAACCTGGCTTATTTCTCCAGTCCCAAAAGGAGGTGTGAAATGCTGTGGAACACCGTACTACAAACAGAGATGGACTGATGCTATCTTCCCTTTCCCACGATGGACTAACCACCTGGGGATTGGCTGGTCTGAACCGTCCGGATGAACTGTGGGGCGGAGTTTGCTTAGGGACCCTTTAAAGTATCGATCTGTAAAGAATCCCTCAGATCCTGTCTATTATGCCTGCTATCAACTACTCTTAATAAAAGTTCCTGTTGGAAGAAATTGTTTCCAAAGAGTTCTGCTTTCTTAAGATGTGGGATTGAAGTGGGTCCTTACAGTCAGCACATGTTACTTGCCTCATACAGCATAACCAGAAGTCACGTCACAAACAAATAATAGCGTTAAAAACCTATAAAAGTCTAACTATGCTTTAACACAATGATTTTTCATATACTCCTAAACTGTCTAAGCTTTTGTTCAATGGAAGTGATTTCTTCACTATTTTTGCTCACTAAAGAGATTCTGTACAAATATACTTTAAATTTGAGATATATTTTTTGTTTGAGTAACACATCTTACCAGGACTTCGGTAGAAGACTTTCTTTAGATATCCATCATTGCAAGCCCAGAAATAAATCTGCTCCTGGTTTCACTTGACCAGTAATACAGAGGGAAAACATTCATCCTCCCTAAAATAAAACCTTAAGCAATTGTATCAGTTACTCAATTGATTGAAAAGAATTATTCTGTTCACTTTACTTACAGCATCTTTGTGAGAAAAAAGGCTTTATAACAGTTGCCTATGGAGATTCTCAATCATCCATGTCATGGCTGTCCCAAAAGTGCTTTTTTTCAAAAAGCAACTGGACTTTGTTTTTCCTTGAAAACGTTTCACTTCTCATCTGAGAAGCTCCTTCAGTTCTGACAGTTCAGACCTTAAACGTTCTGCAACTATCTCTGCTGACTCCCCAGCAATTAAAATGTCGTCAAAATAAGGACACACACCTGGAATGTTTTTTAACGTGTGTTCCATCACACTTTGAAAGAGCCATGGGGCTACACTGACCCCAAACTGCAAGCGAAGAACCTTGAATGCCCCTCTATGGGTAACTATTGTTTGAGCCTCAGCAGAGGTGTCATCCACAGGCAGTTGCTGATAAGCGTGTGCCAGGTCCAGCTTTGCAAACAAGCGACCTCCTTGTAAGGATGCCAGAATGTGGCTAACTACAGGTACTAGATACGCATGCTGCTGCAGTGCCTTATTAATAGTGCACTTATAATCAGCACAGATGTGCACATCTCCATTAGGCTTGACCGGTGTAACTATGGGGGTTTCCCACACACAACTGTCAATGGTTGCAAAACTCCCTGTTGAATGAGCTTATCTAACTCTTCATCGATCTTGGGCTTATGGGCAAAAGGCACTCTACGAGGCTTTACTGTGATTGGAGCTACGGTTGGAGCAAGGTGGAGAGCAATTGGTGGTCCTTTGTATTTCCCTAAATTGGGACTGAATACATCCGTAAACTCCAGGCAGACAGCTGCCAAATCTGCTGTTTGGATTCTGTTGATGCCAGTCATATGGATGCCCAGAGCATCAAACCAGTCTAAGCCGATCAGGCTTGTTTGCTGGCCTTCCACTACCACGATGTTGAGGGGACCCTCGAACTCTTTGAACTTTACTTTTAACATGGCTTCACCTTTAACCGCTACGCAGGAATTTTGAAAATATGTCAAAATTAAATCTGATGGCTTGAGTCTGACTCGTTTCCTGCCATGTCTCCAGATGTAGTTAACATTCCTGTAAGATATTATAGACACAGCTGACCCAGTGTCCAGTTCCATGGAGCATGGAACTCCTTGTAGCTTGACTTTTAGTCTAAGCTTTTCTTTTAGGGGGTGATGGGCTGCAGTTCTGAGGATGCTCCTTCTTCCGGAGCAAAATCCTACTCTATTCTGTCCCGGGGCCCCATTACCTCTCCTGGGGAAGTCTTCTCGTGGAGATTCCCTCTGGCGATCTTTACAGACGATAGTGATGTAGCCTTGTTTGCCACATGCTCGGCACACAGCTACACGGAACTGGCATTCTGAGTGCTGATGTCATCCTCCGCAGCCCTGACAGCTAGGGAAGAAGGCTGCCTTGTTAAGCAGCCGCTGCCTTCTTTCTGGGATTTTCTGCACTTGGTCAATCTCAATGTCTACGTCTGGGTCTTCTGTTCTTTCTGACTTTTCATGATGCACAGCTGTCTGGCTGGGGAAATTCTTTGAGGGATGTAAAGTTTTGATGGCTCCACCTGCGGCCTCTTCTGCCATCACTTCTTTCAGTGCATCCTGGAATGTCAGGATCTCTTTAGCAAACAGCCTCTGCTGTAAGTCTCTGCTTCACAGGCCGCATACCAGTTGGTTCCTGAGCCAGTCCTCTAGGACAGGAAATCTGCAGAGCCGGGACGCTTGGCATAGGGCAGCCACAAATTCAGCAATGGTTTCACCTGGCTGCTGTTCTCTCTGCTCCGATGCGTGTTTATATGCGATAATGGACAGTCTTGGTTCGAAGTGCTCCTTGAGTCTTCATTTCAAGTCAGTGAAGGAGACTGACTCCAAGGTAGCAGGAGCAACTAGGTTCTCCGGTATATCAAAGGTGGCTTGGCTACACACGCACAAGGTTGCAGCTTTTAAATTATCTTCTCTGACCTGATTCGTTCTGAAGTAGTTTTCTACTCTTGAGACATACAAACTCCATCATTCAGGGTGCGTCATGTTGAACTCTGAAAGTTTGCCAACTTTGGCCATGGCTGGCTGTTACTGCATCTCCAATGCCTTATGCTGCTAGGGTTTCTATGAGTTTCCCAGGGATGGTTCCCTTAGGAAGGTGATACCTCCAGTGTTTGCATACTGGCAGGCAGAAGGGGGGAACGCGGTTCCAACTAGGGCGCTGAGGCCTGGTCTTACCCCTTTAGTGACTTAGCTCTTTCTTCCTAGCAGCATAATCCCACATTTGTCACCACTGTTGTGTAATATGAACAGCGAGGCATTGAAGACACGAAGTTGAAATAACAGCTCTTTATTAGTTCTCACAGAAGAAAGCTCTAGCAGCTGCTTGACTTATATTTATACGGACCGCCACTAAGTGGCGGCCAATCAGTTTAAAGTACTTATTCCCACCTAAAACAAAGGCTTAAAAGTTATACAGACAGACAGTCTATAATTCAAATAGAACAATCAGTTGACCATTTTTTATAACAGACCTTATGAATTGATTAATACATAACAGTCCCCAAAATATTTTTCTCCAGTTAGGTAAAAAAAACAATTGAAGACAATTCTTTCAGTATAGTTTTCAGGCCAGTATATACCCATTTAATTTTTACAATATCCAGCTTATACACACTAGCTTACTAATCAGAGTGTCATGAAGTACTTTGCCAAATATTCATTTGAACAAGATATGTATTTACTGCATTCTCACAATGTGGTAAGGACATTGTTTGATAAGGTAACATTAGTCTGCCAAGACATTTTCTTGAAAAATCCTTGCTGCATTATGGTAATTACTGCACCATGCTTACAGATTTTCTCTTTATGATTTTCTCTAAAATCTTTCCAGGAATCAGAGTTAGAATGATGGTTCTGACCTCTGCTAGATCTTTCTGTATCTCTCTATTTTCTGATCTTCACTAAGCCTTTTATGTGGCCATAATGGCTTCTTTTGCTGTCATCCATTTTTGTCCTTATTGGAACTAATTGCAGTTGTGCTTTTAATATCTTCTTTAGAAATGCCTACCCTTCTTGATCTTCTTCCATAATCACTGCTTATCACTGCTTTTCTTCATCAACATTTCTATTTAAATATTTTTTCCAATGGAATTGGAAGAGAAAATTGACTAATCTCTGAATAAGTAAAATTTTTAAATGCATAACCAAATTATTTTATTGTAATTATTATTTTGAAATAATTATCAGAGTGAATTAGGAAATAGTACTATAGACCAAAATAGTATTATAGACCAAAATGTAAAAAATAAAACTGAAACAGGTATTTGAGTTGTATATATTTTATCAAAAATCCATGATTAGATTTTGAGAAATGTGTTCAATGAGTAGTTATTTTCTAAGCAAGTTCTATCCTACAGCTTCAAATAGTAAACATGTATCTTCATGTTTATGTGTGTGATGAACTTAAGAAATAATAATCTATGCTATAAAATCCTTCACTTATGCAATACAGTCTTTCCTCCATTCCCAACATTTGGGACCACTGAACATCAGGAGGAGAATCTTTACACCATATTCCCAGTTATAGTCCTTTTCCATTATTATGTTCCGTGAAGGAACAAGGGAACAAAAATGGCTATTAGGTAATAATCTTTGAAGAGGAAAACTATCTTTTTCTCATGCAGTGCAAAAAGCAGAGTGTCAGCAAAACTATTGTTTTTCCTTGTGAAACCATAAGGGTACATTCTACCCTCTGAATGGTTAATAGAAGAAGATTTAAATCAACCCCATGACCAAATATTTTTTGGAAAGGGTGGATGACTGAATGCCTCATTAAATAATGTTGAGAAGGGACCTTCACTTTGAGGAGGTAGCTCAAAGGGTAATATGGGAAATATTAATATATATACATTTAATTAAAACAAGCAGGAAAAATCAAAACTATTTTGTACAGATAGTCCTCCATTTATGACCATAACTGAGCCCAAAACATATGTTGCTAAGTGAGACAGTTGTTACGTATATTTTGCCCTATTTTACAACCTTTCTTGTCACAACTGTTAATTGAATCATTGCAGTTATTAAGTTATGATAATAATGATAATAAAGTTGGAAGGGACCTTGGAGGTCATCAAGTCCAACCCCCTGCTCAGGCAGGTAACCCTATACCATTTTGGACAAATGGCTGTCCAGTCTCTTCTTAAAAACTTCCAGTGTTGGAGCATTCACCGCTTCTGGAGGCAGGTTGTTCCACTGGTTAATTGTTCTAACTGTCAGGAAGTTTCTCCTTAGTTCTAGGTTGCTTCTCTCTTTGGTTAGTTTCCATCCATTGCTTCTTGTCCTGCCTTCAGGCGCTTTGGAAAATAGCTTGACTCCCTCTTCTTTGTGGAAGCCCCTGAGATATTGGAACACTGCTATCATGTCCCCCCTCGTCCTTCTCTTCATTAAACTAGACATACCCAATTCGAGCAACCGTTCCTTATATATTTTAGCCTCCAGTCCCCTAATCATCTTTCTAGAGCCTCAACATCTTTTTTATATCGTGGTGACCAAAACTGGATGCAGTATTCCAAGTGTGGCCTTACCTAGGAATTGTAAAGTGGTATTAATACTTCACGTGATCTTGATTCTATCCCTCTGTTAATGCAGCCTAGGACTGTGTTGGCTTTTTTGGCAGCTGCAGTACACTGCTGGCTCATATTTAAATGATTGTCCACTAGGACTCCGAGATCTCTCTCACAGTTACTACTATTGAGCAAGGTACCCCCTATACTATACCTGTATATTTGGTTTTTCTTGCCTAAATATAGAACCTTGCTTTTTTCACCATTGAATTTCATTTTGTAAGATAGCACCCAGTGTTCAAGTCTGTCCAGATCTTCCTGTATTCTAAGCCTGTCTTCTGGAGTGTTGATTATTTCTGCCAGCTTGGTGTCATCTGCAAACTTGATGAGTTCCCCATCTATCGCTCATCCAAATCGTTGATGAAGATGTTGAAGAGCACTGGGCCCAGAACAGAGCCCTGGGGCACCCCACTATGCACTTCTCTCCATGTAGATGTGGTTCTGTTGAGGACCACATGCTGAGTACGCCCGGTCAGCCAGCTACGGATCCATCTGGTGGTGATGCTGTCTAACCCACATTTTTCTATCTTATCAAGTAGTAGGTTGTGATCTACTTTGTCAAATGCCTTACTGAAGTCCAAGTAAATTATATCCATAGCATTCCTCTGGTCCACTAATTTTGTCACTTGGTCAAAGAATGCAATAAGATTTGTCTGGCATAATCTGTTTTTGACAAACCTGTGTTGGCTTTTAGTAATGACTTTGTTTGCCTGTAGGTGTTCGCTGATTCGTTGTTGATTATCTTTTCCAGAATCTTCCCAGGTATTGAGGTCAGGCTGATAGGTCTGTAATTTCCTGGATCCATTTTTTTTCCTTTTTTGAAGATGGGAACTACATCAGCTCTTTTCCAGTCCTCTGGTAGTTTCCCAGTGCTCCAGGATCTTTGAAAAATATAGTTCAGTGGTTCTGAGATCACATCTGCCAGTTCCTTGAGAACTTTGGGGTGTAATCCATCTGGTCCTGGTGATTTGAACTCGTCTAGGCTGAAGAGGTACTCACTTATCATTTTCTTGCCTATTTTAACTTGTATTTCTATTCTGTTTTTTTATGGCACTATTTTTGGTCTGTTTTTTCCCTTTGTGTAAAGACAGATGCGAAAACGAGTTAAATAGTTCTGCTTTCTCCCTGTTGCTAGTCACCTTCTTGCCACTTTCCCTCACTAATGGACCAATCATTTCCTTCACGTTTTTCTTGTTTCTTATATGTTGAAAGAAGCTTTTTTGTTGTTATTTTTGACTTTTATTGCAGGCCTTAGTTCCTTTTGAGCCTTAGCTTTCCTCACTTCATCTTTGCAGGCTCGGGCTAGTTGCTGATATTCTGACTTAGTTATGTGTCCTTGTTTCCACTTTCTATACTTGTCCTTTTTATCTTTCAATTTATCAGAGAGTACTTTATGCAGCCATGCTGGTTTCTTTTGAGAGCTGTTATTTTTCCTCTTTGTTGGTGTTGTGCTAGCCTGGGCTTTTATTATCTCACTTTTCAAAATTTCCCAAGCTTATTGAGTTGTTTTCACCTTGAGGATTCTCATCCATGGAATCCTTCCCAATCCCTCTCTAAGTTTATTGAAATTAGCTCTCTTGAAGTCCAAGACTCTAGTTTGACTGTGTTCTATTGCTTGTGCTTCCATAATGTTGAATTCCAATATTGCAGGATCACTTGGATCTGGCTTTCCCATTGACTTTGCTTGTCAGAAGATTGCAAAAGATAATCATAGGGCTTTGGGTCACTGCAACCATCATAAATATGAGTCAGTTGCTAAGTGTCTGAATTTTGATCAAATGACCATGGGGATGCTGCAATCGTCATGTGAAAAATTGTCATAAATCACTTTTTTCAATGTTGTTGTAACTTTGAACAGTCTCTAAGCAAACTATTGTAAGCTGAGGAATACTTGTGTTCAACAAATATTAAAAATAAGAACAAAGTTCTTTGTTGTTGTTAGTTGCGAAGTCATGTCCAACCCATCGCAACCCCATGGACAATGTTCCTCCAGGCCTTCCTGTCCTCTACCATCTTCTGGAGTCCATTTAAGCTCACACCTACTGCTTCAATGACTCCATCCAGCCACCTCATTCTCTGTCGTCCATTCTTCTATTGCCCTCAATCTTTCCCAGCATTAGGCTCTTCTCCAGTGCGTCCTTCCTTCTCGTTAGGTGGCCAAAAATCCTTGAGTTTCAACTTCAGGATCTGGCCTTCTAAAGACCAGTCAGGGTTGATCTCCTCTAGGACTGACCAGTTTGATTGCCTTGCAGTCCAGGGGACTTGCAGGAGTCTTCTCCAGCAGCATAGTTCAAAGGCCTCAATTTTTTTGCGCTCAGCCTTTCTTATGGTCCAATTTTCACAATAAGTCCAATAAAATAGTGCTAGTAGAGTACAATTTTTATGAAAAAATACTAAATCCTTTATACTATTGATCTAATACCAATTATTTCAAGGAAATGTCTTACATTCAGAGCTGAACTAGCCATTATCTGTGGAGATTGTGCAATAGGTCTCAAGCACAGTGTAAATCATTCTTTGCATAATGTATGTGTTTTTATCTGGCTGGTAGCTTAAATGATGCATAAACCAAATGAATTGGCAATTCTTTTATTGCAGGAAACAGTGGGTTCATTGCCATTTGGAGAGATATTTAAGGTACTGAGATTCGAACATAAGAACATAATTCCCTATCTGATCAGAAATAAAGTAAAGACACACTCTGTGCTGATCAGAAATAACATAAATAGGAAATAATTAAACAGCTCAGGTCTGGACAACTGCTTCCATGTAGTTTATTTTGCAATGTTACAGTAACTTGCCATTGCCTTCTTTAAAGGCTTTTGCTGTTGTTCTTAATTTCCAAGTCTAACTTATAGACATGGAATTCAGATCCTTTAGATAGCAAAAGGGTGGCATATAGATTTAGTAAATAAATTCCCAAACAATTTCCAATTCAATTATCAACTAGCACCAATCTTGCTTAGTTTCCAAGACTTGTGCAATCACTCATGGTCAGAAATGCTTAATATTTGTTTCCATAAATCAAAACAGGCATGCTGCTCATAATTAAAGAGGTATAAGGATTGCTACATCACCTTGATTTATTTGTAAACAATGAAATGCAGCAGGTACAGAAGTATATATTAATCAACTTTTAACTGGAGACCTTCTATAGAATAGATAAAGTAAACAATTACATGTGATATTACAGGCTAGGATTACTGCCTTGTTTGTGAATTGTGCACAAAGTAGAGTATGCATTCTCCAAGCCTGATATTTAAAGAGCTAGATGAAATTCAGCAGAGAGATGTACCCCTGAATAAGCTGATTTTGTTTAGAAAATTATGTAGGGGAAGGCTTAATCAACCTTACTCTTTACCAACTGGTTTAGAAATTGCTTGGCCTGAAAAAACTGGGATGACATTACAGCTAAAATCCACAGCCATATGCGAGATCTGGACCATTGACATCTCTCCAGAGAAAGGGGAGATTGTGAGATAGCCCACATACACTCTACCACTTGCTTTTTGTGAGTAAACAACAGGAACAGAGGTTTTCGCAATCAACACATGAATTGGATGGCTGGGAGTTGAGAAATTGCATCTAAGCTCATTAGCCTTAAAAGACTCAAAAGTTCAGTCAATCATTTATTAATCATTTTAGATTTAGCTATTTAATATTGAATGCTCAAATTTCAGTAGGTGAGTTTCCTTTGAACCACTACATAATTTTAAATATGTTTTAGGATTATAAAAATAAAGATTTTTTTCAGAATTAACAGTAAAAGGGTGGTTACAGAAAGTTATAAATGCACTAAAAGTCCATGAATTTAATAAAATTTGGAAATTTTATTCCTGGGGAATAAAATATTTTTGCATTGGGAAGATGAACAATATGATGAGAACTGAAGACTGAGCACTAGAGGATACCAGAGGGAAATAAAACAAAGGATGTATTGAGAGATATTGGTGAACAATGAACCCAGATATTAGTTTTAAAGTTCTCTGACATTATTGATAAATTAGATAATGCTATGGAAGGGGAACAAGTTTTATTGGACAAGACTGAAAATGATTTAAATGTGGACTTAAAGGACAAGCTATAAAAAGGATATGGAAAAAGATGAAATATTGAATATGCAAATGAAACTGGATGATTTTGTAGTAACTAAAAAGAATGTACAAATAATGGATCAGAAGAATGACTTGGATTCTTTTTGTGTTGAAACTACAAAAATGACTTGTTAAAGATCAAAAACGTGTTTTTGATAACCTTTTAAATACTAGATTTACAAAAAGGATTTGTTAAGGCTGTCAGTGATTTTGTGAGAAAAGACATAAAGAAAATGAAAAGAAACCAAGCATCTGGACACAATTTGAAGAGATTAAAGGTTAAGATTGTTGGAAGCAAGGGGAAGGAATATAAAGTTGGTTAATTTGAACAAGATTAAAATAAATAGGTTGTTATTTCTGGGATTTTAAAATGTATTTTCTTTTATCAGAACTGGATGACAATGTTTTAAATTCCAGGACCATTATTCTTATTATAGCTTTCTTTGAGTGAAGACATTCAGTATTTGTAAAATATCTGCGTTTTTTAAGTAAACAAAATAAACACAGATAAAGGCATAACTCAACTTCTATAATTGTACATTACCATTAGAGAGCTGTGTAAGGACCCACCTCACTTTACATTTTAAGAAGTCAGAACTCTTGGAATATCTCTTCCAACAGGCATCTTTATTAAGAGAAAATGATTGCAGGCATACTAGACAGGATCTGAGGAATTCTCTCCCATCCTTCAATGTTTTAAGTGTTCCCAAGCAGCCCCCTCACCCCACAGTTCTTCCAGGCGATGATCACTTATCCTCTCTTTTCCCAGATCCCAGTCCCCCCCCTTTCCCTCACTGCCGGCAAAAGAGAGACTTCAGAGAGCGAGTAGATGAAAGGCGATGGCCATATTGTTATGGTCAGTCCTCTTGATGAGAATCAACATCCAGTCCTTTATAGTTTAATGAAGGAAGTGAGCCATAAAATCCCCCTGCTCATCCCCCTTCCCCTTCATAGTATGACAGAATCCAGAGAGAGCATAAATGGGTTTTTTTCAGAGTAGGTAGCTAGAAATGAAATATAATTGGATTCTGACATCCTGCCCCCCTTAAAAATAAGAGAGATCCACCTGTAAAGAAAACAAAACAGGTATAAAAGTTAGTCTGACTTGTTAGGATACTCTGTGTGAAACTTCTTTAATAGCTTCGGGGCTCTGACATGATGTTTATGGACCCACTCGTTTTGTAAGGCGGGAGGTGTTTCCATGCTACTAGGTATTGAGTTGCCCCATGATATCTCGTAGAGTCTAGGATTTCCTTTATCTCGAAGTATTGTTCGCCTTCCACCATGATTGGAGGTGGTGGTGGGGGATTTTTGGCCGTAAGGGTGACCGATGTTCTCTTTTCAGCAAACTGCAGTGAAAAATTGGGTATATTTGCCTAAGATTTTTGGGTAATTCTAATTCTACTGTTACTGGGTTTATGATTCTTTTAATTGGAAAAGGCCCTATATATTTCGGTCCATGTTTTTTACAGGGTTGTAGGGATTTTAGGTATTTTGTAGATAAGTACACCATTTCTCCTATAATGAATGGTGTAGGCTCAACCCTTTTTTTATCGGCTTGTGTTTTGTATGCATGCCTAGCTTCATCTAGTGCAGTGGTTCTCAACCTTTTTAATGCCGCGACCCCCAACCGGTCGTAAGTCAAGGACTACCCAACCGGTCGTAAGTCAAGGACTACCCAACCGGTCGTAAGTCAAGGACCCCAACCGGTCATAAGTCAAGGACTATTTCCCTGCCCGGGAGCGCTGCGCATGTGTGGTGCCGCCCCCTGTGCCAGCCGAGGCATAGCTGGCAAGGGTCAGCGATGGCGCAGGGTGACCACCGGCTGGGCCACCAGCTGGCCCAGTCAAGAGAGTCTATTATATTGGCTTTCAAAAGCCAATAGAATAAAAGGGAGTAGCACAGCTAAGGAAAAGGGGGAAAAATGGCAGACTGCGTTGTTTGCGACCCCCATGAAATGGTCATTCGACCCCAAATGGGACCGCGACTCATAGGTTGAGAACTGCTGATCTAGTGCTTTTCTAACTATTGGCCAGGTGTTTTGTAATTGTTCCATCCATTCTTTCAGTGATGGGATCACCGGTTCGTTTGGGGTTAGTTCTGGCATGGGGTTGAAACTTTGACCGGTAGCTATTTGAAAAGGAGTGTAACCTGTGCTGGAGTGGACTGCATTATTGTAGGCCACTTTTGCGAAGGGGAGTAGGTCCGTCCAATCAGACTGTTGGAAATTAAGAAAGCATCTTAAATATTGCTCAAGTACAGAGTTCGAATTTTCCGCTTGTCCATTCCCCTGAGGATGATGGCTAGATGTCAGTCCCTGAGTGGTCCCTAAAAGGGATAAAAATTCTTTCCAAAATGCAGACGTAAATTGCACTCCCCTATCAGATATGATGCATTGGGGTGCCCCATGCAATCTGTAAATATGCTGCACAAAAGGTTTTGCTAAGGCTTTTGCGGTGGGAATCTTTTGGCAAGGGATAAAGTACACCTGGTTGGAAAACAAGTCTGTGACTGTCCAGACAACAGTATTCCCATTGCTTTCTGGTAATTCCACTATAAATCCATTGCTATTTCCCTCCAGGGGGCTGAGGGCTTTGCCACTGTTTGTAACAGTCCGGGCGATTTCCCTTGCAACCTCTTGGCAGTTGCACACTTTGGGCAGCTGGCCACGTACCTTTCTATGTCCTTTTTCATGGATGGCCACCAAAATTGCCATTTAATTAAGTGTAATGTTTTTACAAATCCAAAATGCCCTGCTGATTTTGTGTCGTGGCAAAGCTGCATGAATGTGACTCTTTGGGTTGTTGGTATATATAACTTTTCCCCCACCCAAGGCAGCCCGTCTTTCATTGTGCACACGTGTTTATTTTTCTGGAACCATTCATCTGTTTCCAAAGTTTTCTGGAATTCAATTCTGGTTTGGCTACTCAGCTGTGGTTTTAATTTAGCTTGGGCTCTGGTGCTTACTGGCATTGCCAGTTGTGATTCTACCATCATCGGTTTAGAGTTGGTGGCTCGCATGCTGTTATATTGGGGCATGCAAGACAGTTATCTGCCAGGAAGTTCTCCCCCCCCCGGCAAATGCTTGAGCGTAAAGTGGAATTGGTGAAAATGCTGGGACCAGCGGGCTTCCTTGGGGTTGAGCTTCCTGGGTGTTTTCAAGGCTTCCAAATTTGTGTGGTCTGTCCACACCTGGAAAGGGATTTTATTTCCCTCAAGGAACTGGCGCCACGTGAGTAATGACAACCGACTCCCATATGCCTCTTTCTCCCACACAGGCCAGCGCTGTTCCATTTTCGTGAGTTTCTTGGATGTATACGCACAGGGTTGAAATACCGCTTCATTGTTTTCTTGTAATAGTACAGCTCCCACTGCCACATCACTTGCACCCGCCTGTATTATGAAAGGCTTATCCACGTCTGGGTGCCTCAGTACTGGTTTGGCAGAAAAAAGTCTCTTTAATCTCTCAAACGCCGCTTGGCATTCCATTGTCCATTTTAGTGGCTGGCTAGGTTTTACTGAGGATGCTCCCTTCATTTTTAGTAAGTTCGTGAGGGGCAGGGCTATCTGGGCAAATGAGGGGATGAATTGGCAGTAAAAGTTTGCAAAATCCAGGAAACTTTGCAGTTGCTTTCTTGTGTGAGGTGGTACCCATTCTAATACTGCTCTGACCTTTTCTGTGTCCATTTCAATGCCCTGTGGGGATATGTGATAACCTAGGTAGTCTATCCTTTCCTGGTGGAATTCGCATTTCGATAGTTTGGCATATAGGTGGGCAGCTCGCAGTTTCTTTAAAACCACTCTGACTAGGTTGACATGTTCCTCTTTTGATTCAGTGAAGATAAGAATGTCATCTAAGTAAACCAGGACCCCCTTAAATAGGTGCTTCCTTAGTATGTCATTGATTAATTGCATAAATACTGCAGGCCCCCCTTGTAATCCAAATGGCAAGACTTTGAATTGGTAGCACCCCATGGGGCAGTTAAATGCGGTCTTCCATTCATCCCCTTCCTTAATCTCACACAATAGTATGCTTCCCTTAGATCTAGTTTAGTAAAAAAAAAATTCCTTTCGAGAGGTGTGATAACATGTCCTTCATGAGGGGTAGAGGGTATAGGTTGCTTTCACTGATTGTATTTAGGAGCCTATAATCCACGCATAAGCATAAAGAGCCATCCTTCTTCTTTCTAAAGAGGACCGGAGTGGTCACTTTAGGCTTGGCAAGTTCAATGAACCCCTTTTCTATGTTTTTCTTTATGAATCTTTCCATTTCTTCCTTCTCCTTTGGGCTCATGGAGTATAATCTGGGCTTTGGGAGTTTTGCTTCGGGCTTGAATTCTATGGCACAGTATGTGGGTCGGTGTGTGTGGGGGTAAGCTCATCTGCCCTCTCCTCACTGAAAACTTCAGCAAGATCTCTGTATTTCTCTGGTATTTCTGGTAGCCCCTTTTCCTCTCCCATGGATGCTTTTTCTGTTCTTAATTTTGGTAGATCCCCTTGGGGTTTTAAGTCCATAGAGTCCCCTTTTGGGAAATTGATTTCTGCTGTCCTCCAATTCACCCAGGGGTTCCATTTCTTTAACAATTCCATCCCTAGGATCATCGGGCATTCCATGCCTGGAGTCACCACATACGTTATGTCTTCCTCATGTTTGCCCAGGGAGAGGTGGATTGGTAAACTGGCTAGGGTAGCTGGCATCCCCCCTGCTATGGACCCATCTAACTGGCCAAATGAGATTGGTTGTTCCAGTCTCCTTGATGGAATGCCCAGGTTTCCCACTAGCGTCAGGCTAATGAGGCAGCGGGTGCAGCCAGAGTCTATTAAGGCTTTCACCTTGACCGCTTTGGGCATGGGGGGAATTAATATAGTCATGTCTTGAAGATGGGTGTGATGGGTCCATTTACCAGGGGTTCGCCCTCCGAGCTGTCGTCTGAGGTGTCCACCAGCCCTGCGATATAGGCTGGAGTACTTTCCCCCCGATGAGCAGAGGTAGAGGATTCCACGGCCTCCATCACTCTCATGGCAGGTTCTTTTGGCTTAGCTGGAGACTTCCCAGATTTGCTGGCCGGTGATCTGTCTGGGTTGTGCTGGGGGGCTTTTGAGTGGCATTCTACAGCCCGATGCCCTTCTCTCCCACACTTGAAACACCCCATTTTCTTCTTGGCTGTAGCCGATGGTTTCATTGGTTCACGTGTTGACTCAGGCGGTGAGCGGCTCCATTGTTTTCCTCGGCAGTGCCTCTTCAGTAGGTCAATCTCTGCTTCCTCTGTCAGGACGTACCATTCATCAAGTTGTTGTGGGTCCCCTCGGAGCAGGCAAGCGTCATACATGTCGTAGTTTAGTCCGTCTTTGAAATGGCTAAGGAGGATGTCTTCCGGCCAGTTCAGTTTGCTGGGAATGGCCTGGAATTCTTGCGTATTTTCAGCTACTGGGCGTTTGCCTTGCCTCATCATTTTGATCCTTTCATGGGCTTTGTGATCAGCCAGGGAGTCCTCAAATTGCCTTCTCAGAGAGGACATGAAACGGTTGAAGTCATTGAGTTCTGGGGCATTGGAGTCGTGCAAGTTCACCACCCAATCTGTGGCCGGCCCATCCAGAGGAGATTGCATGATCCTGATATGGGCTTTGTCACTGGGGATGTGCTGCCCGTGTTCCTCTATGTAGCTGAGGACTTGGGTTAGGAAAAATCCCAAGCGTGTTGGCTCCCCCTTGAATCTCATGTCCAGCGGTGGGAGTCTTTGAATGGTGCCTTTGTTGTCAGTGGTATTGCCTTCCATCCAGATCACCATCTGTGGGTTGGCAAGGGACTACTGGATCAGCAGACGTCCCCGGGGTTGCGGGTTCCACTTACCCCTCGGTTTCTCTCCAGTTGTGGCTCCAGGAGCTGGTGCAGCTGTAGGGCTCAGAATTCTCCTCTCCTAGGGAGCTGAGGGTTCTCTTCACCAAGTCGATAGCTTTCTCTAGGATCCAGTCTGAGTGCAGTGCCCAGCTTCCTTCCTCTTCGCTTGCATACAGGGATTTCCCCATCTCCTGCTTCCATTCTGGTTGGGTGGGCCCCCGTCTCAGGGTCACCTTTCTTGATTTCTTTTCCCACTTGCCTTTCTTTCCAATGCCCATTGACCACCGAGGTTTGTGGTTGTGCGTCTTCATCACCTCTTCTCCTGAGGAATCTGACTTCTCAGATCCTGACATCTGACAGGTGTTCAGTCAGGGCAGAGGCTCCCTCTCCGGGGGGCTTTCTCCCTTCCCTGCTCCGTCTGACATGGTATTTTTTGCAACGTCCCCCAGCATGGTTCTCCCTTCCAGGTGGACTATTTTTGCAGATCCTGTCTAATGTAAGGACCCACCTCACTTTACATCTTAAGAAGACAGAACTCTTGGAATATGTCTTGCAACAGGCATCTTTATTAAGAGAAAATGATTGCAGGTGTGCTAGACAGGATCTGAGGAATTGTCTCCCATCCTTCAATGTTTTAAGTGTTCCCAAGCAGCCCCCCACCCCACAGTTCTTCCAGGTGACGATCACTCATCCTCTCTTTTCCCAGATCCCAGTCCCCCCCTTTTCTCTCACTGCCGGCAAAAGGGAGACTTCAGAGAGAGAGTAGATGAAAGGCGATGGCCATATTGTTAGGGTCAGTCCTCTTGATGAGAATCAATATCCAGTCCTTTGTAGTGAAGAGCCATAAAACCCCCCTGTTCATCCCCCTTCCCCTTCGTAGTATGACAGAATCCAGAGAGAGCAGAAATGGGTTTTTTTCAGAGTAGGTAGCTAGAAATGAAATATAATTGCATTCTGACAGATGTCTCCCAAGCTGAATCTTTTTATCAGTCTTTTGCTCTCTTTCATAAATATATTTTTCATAAGTATCACTATTAACCAAGAATTTGAAGTAGCAATGGTTTTAGGCTGATAGGTCTGTAATTTCCTGGGTCCATTTTTTCCCCTTTTTTGAAGATGGGAACTACATCACCTCTTTTCTAGTCGTCCGGTAGTTCCCCAGTGCTCCAGGATCTTTGAAAAATATAATTCAGTAGTTCTGAGATCACATCTGCCAGTTCCTTGAGAACCCTGGGGTGTAATCCATCTGGCCCTGGTGATTTGAACTCGTCTAGGCTGGACAGGTGCTCACTTACCGTTTTCTTGCCTATCTTAACTTGTTTTTCTAATCTGTTTTTATGGCACTATTTTTGATAGATTGGTCTGCTTTTTCCCTTTGTGTAAAGACAGATGCGAAAACGAGTTAAATAGTTCGTTCTCCCTGTTGCTTGTCACCTTCTTGCCACTTTCCCCCACTAATGGACCAATCATTTCCTTCACTTTCTTCTTGTTTTTTACATGTTGAAAGAAGCTTTTTTTGTTATTTTTGACTGTGGTCGCAAGCCTTAGTTCATTTTGAGCCTTAGCTTTCCTCACTTCATCTTTGCAGGCTCGGGCTATTTGTTGATATTCTGATTTAGTTATGTGCCCCTCTTTCCTCTTTCTATACTTTCCCTTTTTATCTTTCAATTTATCAGAGAGTTCTTTATGCAGCCATGCTGGTTTCTTTTGAGAGCTGTTATTTTTCCTCTTTGTTGGTATTGTGCTGGACTGGGCTTTTATTATCTCACTTTTCAAAATTTCCCAAGCTTCTTGAGTTGTTTTCCCCTTGAGGATTTTCATCCATGGAATCCTTCCCAAGCCCTCTCTAAGTTTATTGAAATTAGTTCTCTTAAAGTCCAAGACTCTAGTTTGACTGTGTTCTATTGGTTGTGCTTCCATAATATTGAATTCCAATATTGCATGATCACTTCCTCCCAAAGTTCCTATGGCTTCAACACCTTCTGTCATTTCATCTCTGTTAGTGAGAATTAGATACAAAATGGCTAATCCCCTAGTTCCCTTCTCTACTTTTTGGGAGACAAAATTGTCTGCTAGGTTTGCAAGGAATCTGTTTGATCTTCCACTTGATGCAGAGTTTGTCTCCCAGTTGATGTCAGGGTAGTTAAAGCCCCCCATTACTATTGTGATGTGCTTCCTACATACCTTAGTTAGCTGACTAGCAAAAAGTTCATTTATTTCCTCTGGTTGGGTGGCCTGTAGTATACACCTATGGTAATGTCGTTTTTCCCCCCTTTTATATTGACCCAAATGCATTCAAGACAGTTTTCATCATTGTTGTGCTCTATTTCTGTAGAGATGTAGTTATTTCTTACATATAGAGCAACTCCGCCTCCTCTTTTATTTGGTCTGTTTCTTTTAAATAATTTAAATTCCTCTAGCTTTGTGTTCCATTTGTGGGTTTCATCCCACCATGTTTCCGTAATGGCAACAATATCATACCGGTATCTGCCCTCATTAACCTGAATTTCTAGTTCACCCTGTTTGCTGTTCATACTCTGTGCATTGGTGTATAGACATTTGAGTCCTTTATGATTGACCCTGTGTTTACTTTCTACGTAACCTGTGTGGTGCCTGAGTTCCCCTATTGTCTTACTACTTATTTGGTTAGTGCACTTTGTGTGACACTTGCTATTAGAAGCTTGAGTTTGCTTGACAGCAAGGTTGATATTGATTTTTTTTTATTTATTTTATTCGGGCTTGTATGGTGCTCCTCTCTGGAGACTCGGAGCAGCTAACAACATGTATATAGAACATCAAATTTCAATACAAGTCCAAACAAAAATATCTAAAAACAAACTAACACCCACTCATGTTCACCATTCAATCCACAATCATCCCCAGGCTTGCCAGCAGAGGTAAGTTTTAAGGTTTTTACGGAAGGCCAGGAGCGTGGGGGAAACGCGGACTTCAGGAGGCAGTTGGTTCCAGAGGGTGGGTGCCACAACAGAGAAAGCCCTCCCCCTAGGGTCCGCCAGCCGACATTGGGTCGCTGACGGGACCCGGAGGAGACCGACCCTGTGTGCTCTTACCGGTCATAGGGAAGTATGTGGTAGAAGACGGTCCCGTAAGTATCCTGGTCCCATGCCATAAAGGGCTTTATAGGTAATAATCAACACTTTGAATTGTGCTCGGAGACCAATAGGCAGCCAATGCAGCATGCGGAGAGTTGACGAAATGTGAGCACGACGGGGCAGGCCCACAACCGCTAGCGCAGCTGCATTCTGCACTAATTGTAGTCTCCAAACACTCTTCAAGGGTAGCCCCATGTAGAGAGCGTTGCAGTAGTCGATCCTCGAGGTGACAAGGGCATGTGTGACTGTGAGGAGGGACTCTTGATCCAAGTAAGGGCGCAACTGGTGCACCAGGCAAACCTGGGCAAATGCCCCCCTCGCCACAGCCGACAAGTGATGATCCAATGTCAGCTGTGGATCGAGGAGGACTCCCAAGTTGCGGACCTTCTCCGAGGGGACTATAGATTCACCCCCCAGAGTAATGGAAGGACAGATTGAAATGTCCTTGGGAGGCATCACCCACAGCCACTCTGTCTTGTCAGGGTTGAGCCTTAATCTGTTAGCGCCCATCCAGACCCTCACAGCCTCCAGACACTGGCACATCACCTCAACCATTACAAGAATTCTTGTCCACACACACACATCTATGTTACATGCACTGATAGCCCTATAGTTTTTAGATTGCTGGGGACAGGGATGTTCTGTAGCAATTAACCCACTGTCCCCACTGTTTAGTTTAAATATTCCACCAGAAAATCTGTGAATTTATAGCCGAGTAACTCAGTCCCTTTCTTTGATGGATGCAAACCATCTCTTTTGTACATTTTTTCATTGGACCAGCTACAGATATCATGACTAATATATCTAAACCCTTCCCCTTTACACCACTCCTTTAGCCACATATTGAATTGTGCTATACACTGGCCTTTTCCATCTTGCTCCTTATATATTGGTAAAACTTCTGAAAAAGTAAGTCTACAGCCTGTTCTGCTAAGTTCCTGCCCCAAGCTCTGGAAACGTTCTGCACAGAGAGTACATCTTTTTGGGACAGATCATTAGTGCCAAGATGTACAATAGCCTCCACATCACAGTCCTTGCTGGCATTCTTGATTATTTTAGAAATACTCTTCTTGTCCCTACTGGCAGTAGCACCTGGAAGACATCTGACCTCTTTCGAAACCTCTGTGTCCTTTCCTAAATTTACATCCCTTATAATTGAATCACCTACCAGAAGGTGGCTTCTCTTTTTGGATGCCTTTTTGTTCTTGCATGACTGATGTGTAATACCTGATTCACGCTTCTCCCTGTCAAAAAGAAGTTCTTCATCTCGGTCCACGATCCCTTGCTTATTTGAGTTATTATCACAAATACCTTTACCTGTCTCCTTAATGTCCCTATTAAGGTCAGCAAGGGCACTGTATCTGTTGTGCAGGGACACAGCAAAAACTTTGTGTTTATGGTTCACAGCTCTCACCCTGCCAGATCCCATGGTTGTCCACACTGCCCTTCTCCTGCAGGATCTTTGTAGCAGAGGGGGCTGATAGCACGGAGGCTCAGTAGAGTAGTGGGACTGAACTGGACACCTACTTTCTGCCTGAAGAGCTCAGATTACAGACCCTAGATAAATAATCTGTCCTTGTAGACTAGTGATTTGTTTACAGATAGGACAGTTACCAAGTTTGAAAAGGGTATTGTGAAAGCCAGCTGCAAAGCAAGTGTTGCACTGAACTAAGCCAGACATTCTTAGATACAGGGGATCTCAGACATAGAACATAGAATAATAGAGTTGGAAGTCTTCTTATCCAGGGCTTTTTAACCTTTTCACAGATTGTACCACTTTTAGGACATGACAATATTTGAGTACCACCAGTGCTTAGCAAGGTGTCAAAAACTTGACTAAAAAAGGGGGGGGTGAGATTTTGGGCTTTACTGGTTAGATTCATTTGTTGTTATAGAAATGGCTAGTTTATAATATTATGGAAAAGTAAAAAGTTGAGGTTCAATGTTAATGCTTCCTTCCTACTGCAACAGTGGAACTCAGAAGTCAATGCCTTTTCTTTTTCCTTTCTCCCCCTCATGTTTCCCTTTTTCTCTCACCCTTCGCTTGCAACCCCCCTCACCCTTTGCTAGCAAAAGCCTCTAGCTTGCTCTCATTCATTCACATGTTGCTTGCATAAGCTTCTCTCTTGCTCTCATTCACACACACGTTGCTCGCAAAAGCTTCTCTTTTGCTCCATTCACACACACACGTTGCTCGCAAAAGCTTTGCTCTCACTCCATTCACACACGTGTTGGTTGCACAAGCTTCTCTCTTGCTCCATTCACACACACGTTGCTCGCAAAAGCCTCTCTCTCGCTCCCTTCACACACACGTTGGTCGCACAAGCTTCTCTCTTGTTCCATTCACTCACACGTTGATCGCAAAAGCCCCTCGCTCACTCTCTCACTCACCCTTCGCTCGCAAAGGCTGCTCACTTGCTGTCTCCTCACCGCTTCACTAACAAAAGTCTCTTCTCAACTCTTCTCCTCTCCTCTCTTCTCTTCTCTTCTCTTCTCTTCTCTTCTCTTCTCTTCTCTTCTCTTCTCTTCTCTTCTCCTCTTCTCTCTCTTTCTCTATGTGTTTTTTTCTCTCCCATCAAAACCTGCTCTTTTTATAGCTTCTCCTCTTTCTGCCCTCCTCCTCCTCCTTTTCTCTTCCTGGTGTGCTGGAAGCTCCAACCAGCATGCAGTCGCGCATGTAGATCCTGGGGTTTCTGCCGAGCCGTACAGCTCCAGCTGATCTCCAGGTATGTGCAGCACCGCTTTAGCTGTTCCCTCCCCGGCTACACTTGGCTAGGGATTGTGTACCACCTGCCAGGTGCTAAAGTACTCATACCACCGGTTGAAAAGCCCTGTTCTAATCTAACCCCATACTCAAGCAGGAGACCCTATATCTATATCATTTCAGGTAAATAGTTATCCAGTCTCTTTTTGAAAGCCTCCAATGATGGAGTACCCACAATTCTGAAGGCAAGCTTTTCCATTAGTTGATTGCTCTCACCATTAGGAAATTTCTCTTTAGTTCTAGGTTGCTTCTCTCCTTGGTTAGTTTCCATCCATTGTTTCTTGTCTTAGCTTATTTTGGAAAATAATTTGACTCCATCATCTTTGTAGGAGCCCTTCAAATACTGGAACACTGCTATCATGTCTCCACTAGTCCTTCTTTTCATTAGACTAGACTTACCCAATTTCTGTAATCATTCTTTGTATGTTTTAGTTTGATTCTTCTTCTCTCCACTCTTTCCAGAATCTCAACATCTTTTTTGTATTGTGGTGACCAGAACTGGATGCAAGGCTTTACTAAGGCTTTGTAAAGAAGTATTGGAACTTCATATGATCTTGATTCTATCCCTCTATATTTTTAACAAGATTTTATTAAGTTTATATGGATGAGGAAAAATAGGAACAATACAGGTATGGTAAAGGGAGGGGTGGAAAGAAAGGGGGAGGGGAAGGAAATAAGGAGTTAGGGTAAAATAAGGATAGATACAATCACATATTTCAACAAACAAGCTACCGTCCGGATCATAATAATGAGTAAATATCATATTCAACCATTTTTAGCGAAGGTTAGACTGTAACATATTAAAAACAATTAGTAAACAAATACGTTGATCTAGTAAGTAAACACTACTAATAAAATCTCAAAAAAATCCTAACAATCAAAAGTAACAGATGAAAATCAGTAAATCAGGAAAAATAATCATATCAAAATGTTAGTTAGAACTCGATTAAAAATCAGTCATCTATTCTAAAATATCGAATCCTTCAAGTTCTAACGTGTCTCTAACCATTGATAAAAATTTTCCCAAGTTCTAAAATAAATTGAATCATCTTTTTCTTTCAGTTCTAATGTTAGTCTATCCATTTCTGCACACTCTAAAATTTTGGTAATTATAGTCTGGTCAGATGGTAAATTCTCATTTTTCCAAAATTGGGCAAATACTATCCTTGCAGCAGTTAAAACATGCAATATCAAGTGGTCATTCTCTTTAGCATAATTAGGTCTTAATATTCCTAACAAAAATAATTCCGGCTTAAATTCTATCTGTAGTTTCATCATCTTTTCCAACCATCTATGGATCTTAGGCCAATATTTCTTAGCGATAGGGCATATCCACCAGGCATGGTAGTAAGTGCCTGGCTGTTGTTTACATTTCCAGCAGATATCCGAAACATTTCACTAAGCGAACTGGTGTCATATGCCATCTATAAAACATCTTATATAAGTTTTCTTTATATGCTACTGCTTTTGTAAGCTTAATATTTTTATCCCAAAGTTTTTGCCAGTCTTCCAAATCTATAGAATATCCAAAGTTCTTTGCCCATATTATCATTGTTTCTTTCACTTGTTCTTCTTCCATCTTCCAGTTTAAAAGAAACTTATAGAGTTTTCTAATCAAATACTCATCTGTTTTTAACAAAATTTTATCTAGTGGGATCTGTTCTTTGTAAAAACCTGTCAATTTTGTATCTTTTTCGTACCTTGTCTGAATTTGCAAATAGGAGCACCATGTCAAGCCAATACCTTGTAGTTGTAAAGTTTGCCTGTCCTTAAGTTTTCCCTCTTTGTCTAAAATGTCTTTATAACTAACCAGTTTGTCATAATTAATCAGATTTAGATAAGCAAATGCTCCATTGTTGAAAGCCACTCCGGTATTTTCATATATATTTTATGTTTAATTTTCTTCCATTCTGAAAGTAGTACGTTACTTATTGCATGATTTTGAAAGTACTTATGTGCTTTAGATTTCTCGTACCATATAAAAGCATGCCAACCTAACTGAAGGTCGTGTCCCTCTAAATAAAGCAATCTTTTATTTCTCAATACAATCCATTCTTTAAGCCAAAGCAAAATAGCCACTTGATAGTAAAGTCTCCAATCTGGAAGTCCAAAACCCCTCTATCCTTAGATTCTTGTAACAATTTACATTTGATTCTCGCTTTCTTTTTTTGCCATATAAATCTTAGAATCATTACATTTAAATCATCAAAAAAATTCTTAGTAAGTTTAATAGGCACTGTTTGAAATAAGAAAATTAGCTTTGGTAAAATGTTCATCTTAACCGTCGCTATTCTTCCTAAAAGTGATAATTGAAGATTTCCCCATCTTTCCAAGTCTATTTTTATTTGTTTCATTAATCTCTCATAATTATCTTCTTTTAGTATAGTATATTTTGCCGTTAAATAAATACCCAAATATTTAATTATTTGAAGATTTGTCATTTTAGCGAGTTGAGTTTTCTGTTTGTCTGTTAGATTTTTTGTTATTACTTTAGTCTTTTCCCTGTTTATTTTCAGACCAGCCACTTCTCCAAATTTCTCAGTTTTCTGCAAGAGTTTATCAGCTGTCTGTAATGGCTCCTCTAGAATGAAGACCAAGTCATCCACAAAGGCCTGTAGTTTATATTTCTGGTCTTTAATCTCCAGACCTTTAATTTCTGTATCTTGTCTGATATTTCTTGCCAGAACCTCTAATTTAAGAATAAACAACAGAGGACACAACGGGCATCCCTGTCTAGTGCCTTTTTAAATCTCAAATCCATCAGTGTAATCTCCATTTAGAAGTATTCTTGCTATTTGTTTCTTATAAATTGCTTGAATTGCTTTGTTAAAATTTTCACCAAAGTCCATTTCTTGAAGTTGTTGAAACATAAATTACCAATTTAAGTTATCAAAGGCTTTTTGTGCATCAAGGAATATGAGTGCCATCTGGTTCCCTGGATGGATTTCATAGTACTCCAAAACATTTAAAATAATCCTCAAATTGTTCTTTATCTGTCTTTTTGGTAGGAAACCATTTTGGTCTGAATGTATAAATTCATTCAAAAAGTTTTTAATTCTTTCTGCCATTATTGCGACAAAGATTTTGTAATCCACATTTAGTAGTGATATTGGTCTGTAATTTTTAATTAGTGTATGATCAGTATCTTCTTTAGGTATCAAAGTAATATTAGCTTCAGTCCATGAATCCGGTATTTTTGTCTGTGTAAAAATTTCATTACATAAGTCTTTCAAAGTTGGAGTAACGCTACATAAAATTCAGCAGGAAGACCGTCAGATCCTGGTGTTTTATCTTTCTTTTGCTTTTTTATTGCCTCTGTAATCTCCATCATTGAAACATTCTCTGACGCATATTCTCAAGAACCTTTGGAAGATTTGCTTCTTTTAAATAAGCCTGAATTACATCTTTAGAAACCGTCTCTGCCTTATACAGTGTCTCATAGTACTCCTTCATAATTTTTTTTCATTAAGTTATTGTGACATTGTAGGTCACCGTCCATATCCCGTAGCTTACTTACTAATCTTTTTTCTCTTTCTTTTTTTAATCTATATGCCAGCCATCTCCCAGGTTTATTGGCATTTTCAAAAAAATTCTGTTTGGACCTTTTAATCTGTTGTGCCATTGTATTTGTCTCAAGTAAGTTTAACTTATGTTTTAATAGTTCCATTTGCATTTTCAACTTTTTCTTTTGAGAGTCTGATTGTAATTCAACTTCCAACATACTAAGTTGTTCTTTCAATCTATGTTGAGCAAGTTTCTTTTCCTTATTCTTTTTAGCAAGATAAGTTATGGCCAAACCTCTAAAATATGCTTTTGCCATGTCTCATACAATTTGAATAGACGTTTCTTCTTTTTTATTGACTTTAAAAAAGAATTCAATTTCTTTTATTGCAAATTG